>CM024598.1:2762566-4240066 GCA_014182555.1 Eucalyptus erythrocorys
CCCAAAGAAGATGTGAAGTGCAAGGAAAGGATGATACGCAAAACCCTTTGAGGGGCCAAACTTGTCAAATTAAGGAAATAGAACGTGTCGATTATGGTTTCGAGCAGGCTGGTAATGAAAAGGCATTCTTACAAAGCCGGCAATTCCTGTGCTAAGATGAGACTTATCCCGAGCAATGCATCGGGCAAGCCCGAAATCTGAGATTTTCGCCGTGAGATTTTCGTCAAGGAGGATGTTGCTGGCTTTTATGTCCCGATGGATGATTTTCACTCCACAACCTCCATGAAGATATGCGAGACCCTCAGCTATTCCTATGATGATGTGCAGCCTCTCCTCCCAAGTTAGGACAGGGGTCGCATCATTGACTGCAACAACAGATTCTATTCGCTTATTTAGAAAGACAAGCAGAGCGGAGTGGGACAGACATAACCGAAGAAGGCAAGACACTAATGGAGCAAATTTTTGAAACCTTCGACTCGAAAATCATAAGATGGAAACATTGCTTGTAATACAAGAAACCGCACTAAGAATGCAAACTGAATTGATGCTTGTCATGAAGGATGGATCTCTTCTTGGCATCAAACGATGGCTATGTAAGTCTGTTATGCGTTATGCAACAACTAGCTACTTACCAAAAAGAACTAGATCAAGACTTCTTTTAGGAAGATATTCACAGACAAGGAGGCTCTCTGGGCCTTCGATGCTGCATCCCAAAATCCTCATGAGGTTCTTGTGTCGGATCCCACTGATCAGGTTCACCTCATTGAAGAAGTCATCCGCCCATTGACATGTGTTGAACACCAACCGCTTAACTGCGACGACCTTCCTATCGGGTAAAATCCCCTTGTACACGGAACCGCCGCCCTTGGCCCGGCTTCCTCGAGTCATCAAAGAAGTTGGTGGCCTTCTCCGGTGTCTTGTACTTGAAATATAAGCTAAACTTGCTCTTGCTCGCTCGCAATTGCATGAGGTTATTTTGCACCGAATAAGGATGAATGCGAAATTCATGTTATCAAGCTTGTGATCAAGAATTACTAAGAGATCATTTTACGCATTTGAACGAATTGCTTACTTTGCTTCTTCTCGGAGTACTTTTTGTATCCAATGTATGCACCAATGAGAACAAGTGAAGTTGCTACAGCAGCCGATGAGGTTATTGCTATGGTGATGCGAACCCTAGATGAACCTGCGAAATGATAAAAACAACATTAGGTTGAGATGAGCGAGTTCATTAATAATTCCAAAAATCTGGCAAGCATCGAATCATGAGATCAATCAAATTAAACTTAGGGTTTGTTCATTTGGGGAAAAATTTCAAGAAAAAGGAAAATATTTTCTCGAAAGTCATTTTTTAAATAATTTTTGTTAGATTTTCTTTCTCTTTACTTCTTCCTCCTCCACTAGTCGTCGGGCCTTCACAAGCCATTAGCATCGTTGTCAAGGCCCAACAAAGGCCAACCTGACCAATCTCAGGCAAGTTTGAGCTCGCTAGATCCTGGGGTTTGTTGCAATTAGGCTGCCGGGGCTTGAGCTTGCCCAAGGTGGGCTTGCATTGGCGATCGGTGGAGGAGGAAAGAGGAAAAGAAAAAAAGATAAGAAAAAGAAAAGAAAATTTAAAAATCAATTTTTAAAATAAAATATTTAAAAATTCCGCATGAGAAATTTTTGAAAGTGTATTCACCATCTTAGATTTAGGAATTCACTTCTCTAATTTTATGTGTATATTTTCCTTGATCGAACAGTATTTTCGATTTATCAATCATTTTCGACGAACCAAACGGATGGAAGTTCGGAAATTAATTTCAAGAAAACACTTTCCGTCAAACAAATACACTCTTAGGTTATGTTCGTTTCGTGAATAATATTTTTCTAAAAACATTTCAATATGCTTAGTAAAATGAATCAATAGAAAATGTTTTCTTAGTCAACGTAAAACCATGCTTATCCTCAAGAAAATGATTTCGTCTTTGAAAGAGTTGGAAAACATTTTCGAAAATATTATTAGATATTGGCGCTTGGATCTAAAACTCTATGTTTGAACACAAGAATCCCAACGCTAGTTCCTAAGTCTCTAATGCTCAGGCTGGATCCATCAAGGTTGGCCCCGGGATCCATTGAGGTTGGGACCGAGATCTCTTGGGCACGAGTCCATTGAGACCAAACATGGGTCGTTTGAGGTTGGGCTCTCGGTGCCTATACCCGAGTCCATTGAGGCCGAGCTCGAACCTTGTGCCTCATGCCTCAACACTTGAGCCAGCATCCATAAAGGATAGGCTTGGGCCTTGAAACTCAAGCTTTAGTCCCTAGCACTTAGGCTTAGGTCCTAATTTAATGAAACTTCGTTCTTATAAGAATATTTTAAAAAAATAGAATTTCAATTATTTTTCTTTCTAAAAAAATCAAATTTAAGTTACTTTAAAAAAATTGATTTTTTTCTTTTTCTTTCTTTTTATATTTTGTTCTGCCTCGACTAATCACCGTCCTCAATGATAGCCAACGATTGACCACAGGCAAGGGATGAGCTCGTTGTTCTAGCAAAGCCGAGATCTTGTTGACCTTTGACAAAGCTTGAGCCTCACCGATCTAACTAACTCGAGCTCGTGATTGGCTGAAAAATAAATAAATAAAATAAAAATAATAAAATAAAACAATGTGTAAAAAATGAAAAGAGGAAAAAATTTTAAAATATCATTAAAAGAAGTGCCTTAATCGACCAATAGGAGGAAACCACAATTGGAAAAATCGAAATCTGACGGCAGCCATAGAAGAGCGTCGGTTTTTCCTTAATGGCGAGGAAGCCATCTTTTAAGTCGGTAAACCGAGATCGGGACACTGGTTGTTACCTCCGCCATCGGGGACGTCGTAGAACTTTGTGGTCGAGTAACGGAGGAAGCATCCTCCGTTCATGGCCCGTGCTTCTTCTCTAGGTGCACAGCTTCTCGCCATCGAAGTTGCATTCTCCAAACAGACTCTGCAACCGCTAGCATCAAGCGTGCTCCAACACTGTGCCAAAGCATATACCCCAGCGACTCCTCCAACTCCGTCCTCCCCTGCTACCGCGAAGCCCTTTTTCCGCACTGCGCTGGTCGAGACATTCCTCAGGACCCGGTCCACCCTATCTAAGAACTTGGCCACTCTCTTTGCTGGGATTGTCAAATTGGAGCTACAGTTGAGCATATCGTGCGTCGGATCGATGGTGTTGTTGTAGAAGTCGTAACTGCCATAACGAGCGAAGCAGCCGTCGAGGTAGAGCCGACCAAAGTTGGGGAGGCAGTGGGCAATCCGAATCCAGCTCTCTTTGAAGCAGATGCGGCACTCGGTTTCAGTCAAGTCACCATGGCACTGGGTGAGGCTGTACAGTGTTGGCGGCGGCGAGGTGAGGGTGTACTTCCCCCAGCGTTGGGCGGCGACGCTGTCGGAGAACTCGTTCACGATGGCGATGCCGATGGAGACGACGTTTTCAGCAACAATCGAAGTGGAGTTCTCGCAAAAGAGGCCCGCTTCGGTGATTCGAGGATCGGAGACGGCGAGAGAGAAGAAGAACGGGGAGAGCGCGAGCAGAGGAAGGGCGATTGATGGGCTCGCTCCGTTCGACTTCATGGGCTCTGCTTGAGATATGCTCGGTTATCAAATTTTCCTTTTCTCTCTGTTCTCTTCAAAGAGAGAAGAAGAAGAAAAAGAAGAAAAGGGAAAGATTTGAGCAAGAGCGCGATGGGAGCTCCGCTTCAACCTGATGATCTCATAAAAAGCTTCAACCCAACTACACCACGCGGAGTCGGAGCGACAGATTGATGCTTGACTTTTGGGGTCTTGTCTTTCACATTACCCCTTGCTTTATTCATGCTAAAGCAGGGTTTTTGAAAAATGGCACGGCGATAACATCTCTCTCTCTCTCTCTCTCTGTGTTTTTTTTTTTTTTCTTTTGGTCCGTAGAAAGCAGTGTTTGTTTTTTGGTCGGTGGGTAGAATGCAGTGTTTGACGCGGCGAGAATGATGGGGTTCTGAGACTTTTCGAGTCCGAGAATATTTTGGATTGAGGTTGGTATAGACGAAAGAGAGATCTGCAACGACCGAAGAGACGAGGGCGACGGATGTTGAAGTCGAGGCCAATCCATGTTCATAATTATGCAAAGACCTTTAATTTGACTTTAGAAGATCAAATTTGGCCTCAAGTTTTTTAGATGAGATTCCCCCCTGCATTTTTCATACATGTACATTTGACTTTTCTAGTCCATGGTTGCGGCCATGAGGTGCCTGAGCTAGTCTATCTGGCCCGCCTACTTGAATGAACGAACGATCGGGCGCCCTCTTGTTTTTTGGCTTGAATTTAGGGATAAATATATCGGAAATCTTAAAATTTGTCACGGAACTCCAAATTGAGTCTTAAAATATTTAAAAAATATAATCAAGTCCTAAAATTTATCCCTTTAAACTTTCAAGGATTGTAATCATTGGAAAATTTTATATTTGACCAATTTGATAAGTTTTAGAACTCCATTATAATTTTGTGACAAATTTTAGAACTTTCAATATACTTATTCCTTAGATTTATTTATGACCTCTTCTGCCTTGACTATCAATTGCTACATAGAATTCCACAAATCAAAAACACCTAGGAGCGAGGTAGTTCATATATGACAATCTCAATTTACATCTAAAGTAGGAGGAAATCTTAGGAAAACTGAGCAAGTTCTCATATCAATATCTTGCAAGCGTGAAGTGATTGAACAACCCTTTTGTGCTTTCCAAAGTATAAACAAAAATATGGTTTTAAATTGGGTAGAATAATGAAGTCAGATCATTGAGTTGGATAGAACAATCTAGTCGGACTTTGAAGTGTAATATCAATTTTTTAAAGGATTTATTTGCCTCACAACGTTATTAATGGTCATCGAAAAATTTATATTACAGTATTTCTCGTATTTCTCAAATGAGAATGCTATATAGAGATTCTAATATTTTTTCAAAGTCTCTCAAAGGAAACAATTAAAAATAATGGTTATATATTCTTTCAAAAGAAAACGAAAATCAAACATACTCGTTTAGTAATTTATAACAAAAATAAGAAGTTATATTCAAGCAGACACAACATTCTAAGGATTAAGAAGTTATGCTTGAATAAGTACAAACTTTGAGTAACCGTGGGACGAAACAATAAAAATTCGAAATTAAATAAATAATAAATGAAAAAATAACCATACTTCTTTGTGAACAGTCGCAAAGTTTCAATAGGACTTATGGTTAATTTTCTTATAGAAATAAATCCTAATTTTTCAATAAATAAAAAATAATGATCATTGATCAATATTAAATCTCTTCTACGTATGCACTCACATCTTTTCAATGTGAGACAAGACACCTTTAAGTTTATTTTACAAACAAACTACCAACACAAAGCACATGGAATAAAAGAATGACAAGCATAAAATCATTAGTAAGTCTCAAGTGATTCAACAGATCATATGCACGAGTCCCTAACTTCACTAACCATAGTTAGCATTGTATGATAAATGCCTACTCAATTATCTCAAGGCCTTAACACTATTTAATATGCCATATGGAATGGTTGGTCTTTGGTTTTTCTTTTTTTTTTTACTTGGGGGGGGTTAGGGGTGATGAATTGCCATTACCTTTCAAGAGTAGAAGTTGTTGATCCCAAAATAACACTAAGAAAGAATATGGAGACTTGAAACGGAACACTTTGGACTGAGGGTTCAGAAAAGCCAATGAAGAATCTGCACCATATGGGCTTAAGTGGACCTAGCCCGATTATGTTTTTTCTTTTCTTTTTCAAAAAACCGAGTCGAAATACAAGAGGAAGGGCATCGAAATATATTACATCTTAATGTCCACTAGTCTATTTGATTCTCGAGTGCAGTAGGCTAATTTGGGATTTGTAAAAAGGGCTGAAAGGTCTTTACATTCTATGATAGATGGCTCAACACCCCAAGAGTGGAGAGAAGAATCTTATCGATAGCTTATCAAAGTATAATTATCTTATTCTCGAACTAACTTATAAATAAAACGACTTATAGATTGATGAAGAATGTGAGGTAAGCTACGGTTTCAAATTGGAGAATTAATATTAATTGTAGACGAGAATGAAGTTGGCTCAAGCTGTTTTTCAAATCAACATGGACCTAATGAAATATATTCATGAAGATTATAGATTTCCCAATTAGGTATTAAGGATGTTATTTGATATTTCATTATTCTCTTTAACAATTAATATCCTTCCCTATGCATGTCACTTGGGTATGATAACCCTCCTCTGATAACATGTAAAGCGAAGTCAATTAAGTAAAGCTTCTCTCATCCTCTCTCATCAAGATCTTAGAATATTTAGGACTTAATTACACAAGACTTGTTTGGACTTGATTTGGGATTTTCCCCACTTTATTAGACACATTTTCTCTCCTCGATAGAGAGAGAAATTCGAAGGAGAGATGGGGTCGATCCTCGGCTCATCATCGCGCGGCGCGAGCAAGGAGGCGCTGGCGGCCGCCGCGGACAAGGCCAAGGAGATCGCCTCGTCGGCTCCCGTCGTCGTATTTAGGTCGCTCCTTCCCTCCTCCTCCCTCCCCGCTGCTCGTCGATCGAGCGATCTGCTTCTCCGGAACGGTCGAATTTCGATTTACCCGGGTTTCCATCCCGAGTCGTGTTCTTGAATGAGCGGCCGTTGACTTCGGTATCGATGTCGTTCGCGATGCGATTCGCTGCTGAGTCCGATCGCGGGCGAAATTGTATCGGCCGATGGCTTTGAACGGTAGAATTGATGTGCTAGTTTGATGAATGGGAGAGAGTATGTATTAGCTGAATACGGAAGAATTGATTATTTGGGGGGGACTAGCACTTTTTCAGTGGGTTTTTGAATTTTGACCCCAAAAAGAAAAGGGTTTTGAATTAGATGCTTGTGGCTGTGGATATTGCTATCATCCATCTCGTGGCGCTGGTTGCTGAATTGATAATGCAAGTCATTAACCTTAAACTATCATGTGGAAGGAGAGAAGTGCTAGCAAGACTAGCACTTACAATGGGTTTTGAATTTTGAGGGAAAAAAAATGGTTTTGAAATAGATGTATGTGGCAGTGGATTTTGCTATGATTTTGTGCCAGTCGCTGAATTGATAATGCAAGTCACTAACGCTAACCTACCATGTGTAATGAGGAAATTGCCAGCGGATTAGAAGATTACTGTTGCCGGTGTGGTATATTTCTGTTAGGACTCGATTGTTGCAGAACCCAAAGTGGCAGCAGCTCAAAATGAGAGTTTTGGAGATTGTTTATATAGGGTCAGAAGCAGGGAGGTCTCAATCTTACTGGCCTTGTGCTTCCTGTGCAGCAAAACTTACTGTGGCTACTGCCAAAGGGTCAAGCATCTGTTGACGCAGCTCGGGGTGAGTTACAAAGTCGTCGAGCTGGACAAGGAAGGTGAGTTTCTCCTAGCCTCTTGAACCACCTGCATATAATCTTGATCCAAGTATATAAACCATCTTGTTCTTGGCTATTTAGAGGCTGATTTTGCACTTTTAAGCGGATTTGCTGGTTTAGTGTTCTTAACATGTGTAAAAGCCGGTTGAAAATCTCCCCTGCAGTTGCTCGATTAGCCCCCTAAGACCTGTATCTTTTGATTCTTTGACCATGGGTTTTTAACTATAATTTGTTGATATTTCCGTAATTGTGCGAATGATCGCTTTATCTACAAGATGAAGAACTCGTGTTGAACATGATCTCTTTAACACAACATTGTTCAACCATCTGAGTTTCCTTTTGAAGATGACGGAGCTGTGGTTCAATCGGCATTGGCAGATTGGACAGGGCTGAGAACAGTACCTAATGTGTTCATTGGGGGAAATCATATCGGTGGATGCGATTGTAAGTTTTTAATCTCTTCTTTGTTTTTTTTTTTTTTTTTTTTTTTTTGGTTGATTTCAAGAAAAATCTCTGGTACAGCTTAGATGCAACACGGGTATTGTTTGACAGACTTATCTTTTGATGTCGGTTTTCTTTGCGATTCCAGCTGTCACTGAGAAACACCAGGCAGGTCAACTGGTACCTCTTCTTAGGAGTGCCAGAGCTGTGAAGACCTAATAAAAGCACTGCTTATAGTTGGAACCTTTGATCAAAAGAGAGAGACTTGTGTGATGGAAGTGGATAAACTGAGGTGTGATAATGTCCACTGCACAAGTAAATGAAAGGATTGTTTTTTGACTGCTTGCACAAATTTGGAGTGTGTGCTATAGACTATACCTTGTCAGCAGAGTTGCTTCTAATATTAGTAGGGACTCTCCTAATGACAGGCCATTGTCCTCATCACTTTACATAATACTGGCGACGGCTGAAAATCCTTAATGCAAAAGTGGAATGACTATCAGAATTTTTGAGACCCAGATCGTTTGTTTGCCAAAGAGAGTAGGAAACGAATTGATGGTGTCTGGTAATGAAGTTTCACGGGACATTGAACTAGACTTCCCTAGAGATCTGCAGTTTTATAACGCAGAGGTGTTATCGTCGAGATTAAGATTATTTCTTTACTTCCATTTCTGATGATTCGAGTTCAATGTGATGATCCAAAAGCAAGCAGGATCTCAAGGAGGAGCAAAGAGTTCCACAGGCAACAGTCAAGAGCTTCTCTCCCACTTTACTGGAAAGCAACCTTGACAAGACTGTCGAGGGGCAGTGCGGAAAATGATGCAGCCTGTGTTCATGAAGTAACCCCTAAATCCTCCTGATCAGGGCATGGCCAAATGAGAAAGGGGTCTTCGCCCGGAGTTTTTTCCTTGCGCCTTGAGGTTCACCAACAAATGCATCCGCCATAATTATAGGAGTAAGAGGTACGGTCATATGATGTCCACAAAGGTCAATGCTGTGATAGTTGACTACCGTCTCCTCGGATCTAATCGACTTTGAACTAATCGTCCTCCACTTTAGGATCCATACGAAGCAAATTGCAAGTAATGAGTGACAAAGAATATTAACTATAGAGTAGCTTTCATACTGTTTCTTCAACCCGGGATCATGCTGTGCGGTACTGGTAGACCGTTAAAAGTTCCAAGTCAATTCACCGCAAAATGCCAGCTTCAAACCAACAATTACAAAGGAAAAAGTTGACAAGTACATCAAGCGAAAAATGCTAATTAGAAGATTTCTGACGAAAGAGGTGGAATCTCGGGGTTTTGCTTTTCTTTTCTGAGATTACAGGACATGAAAGAGGCAAGCATGAACTACTAAACAATTGTGATTCTGTTTCATATGGGTCACTGTGCTTACTGCATAAATTGAGTGAAATTAGCAATACCAAGAGAAGGAGGATAAGGAAAATAAATGAACAACGATATGTACATAAGTTCCTCCGAATCCTTGCAATCCTTCTCACAGGACCAATATGCCCATCTCATCACATGCCGCTATAGAAGAAATAGTGGTCCTGTTCACATGTCCGAAAATTACATCACCTCCGCTGGCTCAGTTGATTCCGCTGAAAAGACTATTTCACCGGAGGCTTATGGTGGAAGTGAAGGAAATTTCAGAATTTGTCAGTTGGTTTGTGATCCCAGTATTTGTATTCAAGCTTCTGCTGGAGTCATCTGGAATCAGATTATTGCTGAGAAATGGAGGTTGCGTTGGCACGGGAACTGTACACTTCTGGTCGTTGAGCATCTCAACTACTTCAGACATGGATGGTCGTAAATCTGAGGAAGCTTGGGTGTAAAGAAGCGCGATTTGAAGCACATTCAATACCTCTGAGACCAGAAACTTGCCTTTCAACACAGGATCGATGCATTCAGCAAGACTATTTGATTTATATTGCCTCCAAACCTGAAAAATACGAAATATGTTGGAGCAAGTCATAAGAAACATTGCTAGTGTTGAGCAGAAAACAAGACTCTCTCCAGATTGTGAAGGGACGAATTAAATTATGCCCTTATACAGCTGAATCATGTATGTAGAGCCACGAAGGGGTCATGTGGGTTACAAGATTTCCAGAATAGAGAAAAGAGTAGCTGGAAAACTCTCAGTTTGAAGTTCGAGAAGATTTCAGGATTTATTTTGACTCTATATCATAGACAAGAAGAAATTTGCAAACGCCGCACGCATATTCTAGAGGTTGAAATCAGGAGGATAGGTATATGAATCTTACTGATTGCAGAACTGAACCTGAGGCCTGCCCAAAGATACTGTTCTTCCTACCACTTAGAATTTCTAGGACCAGCATGCCGAAAGAATAAACATCTGCTTTCTCTGTTAGTTGTCCCTTAACAAGATACTCTGGGCCATATAACCCCTGCAAAATTGTTCTTTCAGAAGGAGAGAAACCTGTTCTGCAGAATCTGAAGTCAAAGATGAAATTGCTAAAGAGTGAAGAGAAGGGATCATCCACACAACAAATTTCCCAAACCAGACCTGAGAAAGGTAGGGAAAAAGAGAGCAATTCTTATCAAATGCTTATCTTCTGTACTCATAATACGTGGTGGTTCAAATGGCCAGTCCATTCTTCTCTACATGATGATGTTATCTAAACTGGCTTAATCAAAACAAAATGAGAAAAAATTTTGAGACTAGAATCTTATAGTGTCCCTGCGATACCGGTGCTAAGATGAGATTTTTCTGGATCAAGACATCGAGCAAGTCCAAAGTCAGCAATCTTTGCTGTGAGATCCTTGTCAAGAAGAACATTGCTGCTTTTGATGTCTCTGTGTATTATTTTCTATTCACAAGGTCCATGAAGAAATGCCAGCCCCTCAGCTGTTCCGGAGATGACATTAAGCCGCTCCTGCCAACTCAGGATACGGGTTGCATTCTTAACTGCAACAGCAACCGGATCTTGTTATCGGTCACATTATTGCAATTATGTACTTACTTAGGATTGAGTTTAAAAAATTTGCCTGGAGAAGATCAGCAAGAAAATGTACTATTCTGGAACAAGATAAAGCTAGCAACTAGATTAACACCGTGGAACAAATTATGAGAAGCTAGAATTCAAGGGTTTTATTATGGTAAGAGGCCTAATTTATAGAACAAACTACACTAATCTGGGATGCAGAATGGAGGCAAGAGGGGGATAACTTACCGAAGAGGATTTCATCAAGGCTTCTGTTGGGAACATACTCATAAACTAGGAGGCTTTCTGGGCCTTCCATGCTGCAACCCAGAAGGCGGACCAGGTTCTTGTGTTGGATTCCACTGATCAAATTTACCTCATTGAAGAAGTCATCCACCCACTGACGAGTGTTGAACACCAGTCTTTTTACTGCAACAACTCTTCCATCAGGGAGGATCCCCTTGTATACAGAACCAGCTCCTCCTTGGCCTAATTTCCTCGAGTCATCAAAGAAGTCGGTAGCCTTCTCAAGCGATTCATAATTAAAATTCAGATTCGACTTCCTTACAATTGCTGGAACGCCAAAGAGTTTCTTCTGGACTGAGAATAGGTAAAGAAGATGGATGGCATTAGAGAATGTTTAAAGAGAAGTTAAAACAGAAATATTCTCTTGAGTTTCACATTTACCTTCTCTTTTCTTGGATAATTTTCTGTATCCAACATCAGCACCCACCAAAACAAGTGATGTTACAGCAGCAACGGATGAAGCAATAGCAATGATGATCCCAAGCTTGGACGAGTCTATTAATAAACACAAAGATCATCCTATGCTGACAAGAAACCGGAAGCTACAGCAACTAAGAGGCAAAAAATAAGCTACTGCAGCTATCCTAATTCAGTTGAAAATACAGAACAAGAAAGCTAGAACATCGTGTACACTAACTTGCAAGATGTTTTTATTCTTACCACCATCTGTATGGACAGTATAAAACCTCTCAGTTGAATATCGCATGAAACAGCCAGCATTCATCGCCATCCCTTCATCCCCAGGAGTACAGTTCCTTGCCTTGATCATTGCATTCGCCAAGCACTCCCTACAACCCTTCTTGTCGAGAGTGTTCCAGCACTGCGCCAGTGCATAAACACCAGCAACTCCTCTCCTCGCCTCTCCGAAAACAGCAAACCCCTTGTTCTCTGGTGCGACCGCCAACACATTCCTTAGCACCCAGTCGACCTTATCCGCGAACTGCTGCCTCGCCTGCTGGTCGGCTGAGACGCTGGACTGATTGGCGCACTTGACCATGTCATGCTGCGGATCGATGGTCTCATTATAGAAATTATAGTAATCAGACCTTATGAAGCAACCGTCGAGATACAACCGCCCAGACGTGGCATCCAAGACATTGCATCGAGGAAGTATATTCCTGCTCTGCACGAAACAGAGGAGGCAATCGTCGTGGCTCAGGTCGCTGTGGCACTGAGCCAGAGCGTAGATTTCTGGCAACGGAGAGGTTACGGAATCATTAGCCCAGCGATTTTCAGTAACTTTCGTGGCAATTTTCCGCATGACGTCGAGGAAGTTCGAGAGGACGTTCACGGTGGACGTGACGTTGGATGTGAGGCATAGAATGCCCGCCTCCGAGACTCGAGGATTGCCGAGTGACGGCGAAAACGAGAGCCGAAGAGAACTAGGAAAACACAAGCGAGGTTGAGGATCGAAGGCCGCATTTCACAGCTCTGACCTCAGTTCCGAAGCGAAATCCACTGGAGAAACGTTCCAGGAGCTGCGATCACGTCGACAGATATCTAACCGAGCCGAAGTTGAGAAAACCCGGAGGAGCGAGAACCGATCATCGTGAACTTCCAAGAAGCGCCCAGCTGCAGGAGTTTTCCCCTCCTCCGGTCAAAGAGCAGCCCGAGCTCCACCACCTTCCACCGTCAAGATTCGAAGCTCGCGGAGTCCAACAATAGCTGCGGCGGCTTGCGAGACATGCATCGGCTCCGCTCCTACTTATGCACGAGCGCATGCACACATGGAGCGGCAAGCTTCTTGAAGCGGGGGTGAGCCGACGAAGTAGACATTTCGTGCAAACCGGTCGAACCGGCGATGCGTATGGAGGGGGATCGGCTCGGCGATGGTTGTCGACGACGACTGGGATAGCGACGGCACGGCGAAGGGTGGGTCCTACCATCGAGAAAAGGTCAAAGGTGATCTTATCTTAATGAATGATTATCGAACGGAACGGAAGTGAGAGTCGACGACTAAAGGAGAGATCTAGGAAGCACTGACACTTTTTGAGGGTCTTCGTATCGTGTCCGACATTAAGATATGTATTTAACACGTTTTGACACCCTCTAACACACGGTCAACAAGTATCGGAAAATCCAACAAATAGTCGACTCTCTCGACATACTTCAAAACGGAAGTCCAGAATTCCCACATGCTATTTTGATACCTGCGGTCAATAAAAGTAGAAAGAAGAAAAATATAGTTTTCTTTTCTTAATCTCACTTCTCATGACTCACGATTTTTAATCTAAATTCATTTCATGCCTTTTATTTATTTATTATTTATTTATTTGTGAATTTGAATTTGTTGAAAAATTAATTTATAAAAATGGTAATTTATCATGTATATATAAAAATATACATATAATATACAATATGTCCTAACGTGTCGAAATTTTAACGTGTCGAAATTTTCTATCTTCTGAGAATTGACTTATCGGTGTGTTGCATCGTGTCGTGTGTCACGTGTTGATGTTGGTGTTAGTGCTATTTAGGAAGGGAGAGAGTTTGACTTTTATTTTTATTTAAAAAAAAAATAGCGGAGAAAGATGAGGCATGACTTGACTGGAGCAGCTAACCCGCTTTTAATGTCATTATAAGATAAAAGATAAAATAAAGATAATGATTTTCTTAATTCTAACTATTTATTCCAATTTGAAGACCGATAATTCGGGGGGGCCCAGGCTTGACAACTTGTGGGAAACTAAAAGGTCTCTCCCTGTGACATGGTGGACGTGGAGACAGGACGCGCCGGTCGGGAGTTTGCTCCCCGGCGTGTCCTGAATTCATGGCTTTCTGAAACGACCGGTACCATCATCGGTGAAGTTTTAATTTTGCTCCCCGGCATGTCTTTATTTCGCATTCAGATGAAATGGTTCAAGAACTGTTTGTGCATCTATGGATTGTTTTGAGCCGGACTTTGAAATGCTTCTTGCTTGCTGAAGAGGCGAAGTAACTAGATGTCAACAGATTTGGTGTTCGAGTTACAGCATTCTCTCACTCAAGATAAAAGCCATGCCTGCAATCTGGTCGGCGCTGTCATGGCCCTATGGATACGTATAACAGTGATTTGCACGCGTTCCTTAGGATTAGGTTGAAGAAATTGAAAGAATAAGATTTTTTTCTTTTTTGTTGAGATGCATGTACAAATTCGGAAAAAATTGGTGTGATATGAAATAATTAATATATCATAATTATCTTCTAACTCACTAATTTAGACTTTCAAATAAAGATGGGTCCAACTAAATACGTTGACAAGGTCAGATTTGAAAGCTCCTTCTTGGCGACTTCCTCATATGAAGGTATCGAGTTTTTGCCACGCTCTCAACAAATGACACTAGAGTATTCTCAACACCCTCCCTGGACGGAAAAAAGGCGAGCCTTGCGATGTAGCAATGCAAAGCCTGATGGCAGCTTTCAGGGTTTGGTCCGGAGGGATGAACACCAACAAAGTGGATATTCAAGTTGAGAAACAAAAGTGAATATTCAAGTCGAGACATAAGTTGAGTGGGCACAGTACTCGAATTAAGAGAGAGAGAGAGAGAGAGAGAGAGAGAGAGAGAGAGGACTCTCACTGCTATTACTAGGGCAGGGGATGACTTGACTGAGAAACGCGGCAATTGAACCAGGAATGGATTGTCCATGTCGAATTATCACCAAATCTCTCCGTTCATTATTTTTTTGTTGCTTTCAATCTTTCCAAACAACAACGTATTAGCACACATGATGAGTAATTTATATGAACAGAAATGTCGTGTTTTGAGACTGCTAGTCCTTGGAGAAAGCACCAATGTCGAAGTAAGTATTCTTGCTAGCTCAGAAATAATTGCGCTTCTTAAATATGGCGATCTTGACTCGAACTTATCCCTTCCTAGAAATAGGGGTAGGCAACCGTGTTGGTTCCACCCAAAAACCGAAACGAATAGATCTCATCTAGCCAATTCCCAATCCTATTGACATGAGGATTGCGGTAGGTTCCCTAATAAAAACAAAATAAAAAATAAGGGAACAGACCTTAACCGGTTCCCAAACTATTTTTTTCTCATAAGATAATAGTTATATTATTAAATAAGTTGAAAAAAAAAAAAAGGTAGGTTCTTGAGTATACACTAGAACCAACTGGTTTAGTTTATGGCTGATTCCTTATTTCAAAAATTGAGAATGGACTCTGATGTGTAAGTTTCAATTTCTAGGATAATTACCAAAAAAGTTTAAAACTCATTGTACTTATGCAAACCTTTTAATTTAATCAATTTATTTCCAAACTTTTTTACAAGTTGTTACGATAGTTCTTTCAATTAATTTTGATCGAAAATTGCTGATATAGATTCCGATTGTTTTACGTGGCAAAGGCCAGCACATTGATGCTAATGTGGATAATTTTTTTATATTTTTTGAATTTGGAACTTACCCATCTTGAAATCGATCCCTCTTAATTAGGGGTGTCCATTACTTTTTAGCAAGAATTACAATAATTACTTTTCAGATTTTTTTTTCCGCACTGAAATTAAAATCTTGACTTTGAGCACTTATACAGTGGTGCGCACACAATTGCTAGTTGCCATAGAGAGGTCAAATCTTGATCAACCAAGTCTCAGCCCCCACAAGAAATAATTCTCAACATCGTACCATCCTAATGATGGAATCCAATAGCATCTTTCTATGACCAGCTTTTCTCACCCATCTTCCTCTTCCTATAACGCTCTTCGATCAAACTCGAGACACTGTCTCAACCAAGACCAATTCCTAGCATCGCCACTTTTTGACTTAAGACGGCCCGGGCTGCACCGCTCGTGACTTTGATTGCCCAGTTTTCTATTAATAAATGATAGATGGCGCATGTTCTGTGCAGTCGTAAGCACCCATGATTTTCGGATGAGGTCAGCTTCGGAAGATCGACCGATGTCGACCGCATTCGATACGCTTTGTGACAAGGGGTCCAAGAGTCAAGCGATTCGAATTTCATACCTTCTAGGTGAAGAACTCTGCCGTGTTTGACCATTTCCTAGCAAATGCCTGAATTCTATGAGGATCCTTTTTGAGAAGTAAAGGAATTTTGAAAAACTAAACCGGACAAATTATCAATATTTTGACCAGAATTCCCGTACGAATCTGAATTGACAATGCAAGTAATCAACGTTAAACTACCATCTATAAGGAGAAAATTGCTAGCAAAATTAGCACTTTCGATGGGATTTGAATCTTGAGGAAAAAAAGGATTTTGAATTAGATGTTTGTGGCAATAGATTTCGCTATGATCTCGTGTGCCAGTTGCTGAATTGATAATGCAAGTTATGAACGACAAACTACCATGGGTAATGACAAAATTACTAGCGGACCGAAGAGATTACTGCCGCCGGATACCATACCGTGTTCTGTTAGGATCGATTGTTACAGAACCCAAAGTGGCAGCAGCTCAAAATGAGAGTTTTGAGCTTGTTTGTATAAGGTCAGAAGGAGAAAGGTCTGAACTCTATTGACCTTGTGCTTCCTGCGCAGCAAAACTTACGGTGGCTACTGCCAGAGAGCCAAGCATTTGTTGATGCAGCACGGTGCGAGTTACAAAGTCGCCGAGCTGGACGAGGAAGGTGAGTGTCTCTTATATAAGACAAAAAAGTGCAACATAAGATATTTATAGCTAGAACCAAGAACACATGTAATCAAGTAGAGAGATTTATGCACCTAGTTTGGAATCCATCGTTCTTGATAGGGATGAGCATGGTCCAGGTCAGTGGGTCCCACTCTAGATTTGAGAACCGCCCACTAAAGTTTGCTTCTGAAAAATTGGAACTAGGAACCACCTATTGATTGCATAGATCCATCCAAGAATATGCCCATCGGTCTGGTTTGGTTCGGTTCTCGGATGGGTCCACCAAGCTTCACACGTTAGCATCATAATAAGTAACAAAGAATTACACAACGAAATCACTTCATCAAAGACACTCCCAATTAGAGCCAATGAACCAATAATATTAAAAATTAAATACATATTATATGTATTGTCGGTCTGATCCAAAATAAGTGGTTCCACACTTGGAACCGGAAACTGAACCAATACTCGCCAATTGCAATAAATTGGAATCAAGAGTCGGACTGGTTCCCTTAAGAACCACCAGTTCCTTGGCAGTTTGGGCGGTTCTTGATCCCTTAGCACACCCCTAGTTCTTGATACGGAGTCGGACGATCCAAAGCTGAAGTACTTCTCTTTTATTGTCCTATATATCACTAGCTCAATGAGATAGTCCCTCACCTTTGACGCTTAGTAAACGCTCCTTATGAGAATATAACTGTGTGCGTTAGGGTTAGAAGAGAGACTTAGCTCAACTTAGTCCACACTAACTAGCCCATATTAGACTAATTAAAAAGCTTTTGATCTCATTTTATCATATTAATACCTTAAAATGGTAAATTATAATATCAATTAATATAGCTCACATTTGAAAAATTCATACATTCTCTCATTTGGGTTATATTAATTGAAATTATATTGTATGTGCGCACATTGATCAATTTTATCGCATAAAGTCTCAAATACCGAATTATGACGGTAACTGTATGTAGACACACAAAACCTTCTACAGTCACAAGTGCTTTTAACTCTATTGAAATTGATTTAATATAATAGTGTGGCAAATTGATAACACCTCTTATGGAGAGTAATACCTTATGTGTGATCCTCTTTGTTAGTCACCATTCTCTTATTTTGAGGGTCTGTTCGTTTTGCGGAAAATGGACCATTTTCAGGAAAATATTTTCCAAAAAGTCATTTTCCAAGAAATGACAATATTTCTGGTATTTAGCTAAAACTTGAAAATGTTTTGGAAAATATTTTCCCATATTTTGTAAGGAAAATTTTTTCTAAGATTTCACCACTTATACACGCTTCACTTACCGACCTATAATCCATCAAATATGAACTTGCCTTTACCGAGCAAACTTACTTCATATCTTTATTCCCTCATTGTTGCCAAACACTCATCTATTCTAAAAGATGTTTATATGGATTTTAAAAAGAAGCAAAGCATGTATAGCCCTAATGAAAATCTTCTAGTTGAGTGGTCTATTCTCCCCTTATGTCTTTTGTGTTCTAATAAACAAAAGAAAAAATAAGCAAAGCATGTAGAGCCCTTTGCTTGAGCAATGTACAACTGCTGAGTAGGGTAAATAAAGAAAATGATAAGTGAGAGTGTAAAATGCGAGCTTGAGATCGACGAGCTCGAAGTTCGCCTAGCAACGGTCGACGACTAGCTAAAAAAGAAGAAGATAGGAAATAAAGAAAAGAAATAGAAAAGAAAAAGGAAATTAAAAATAATTCAAATTAAAAAAGAAAAAGAAAATTAAAAATAATTCGAATAAAAAAAAAAAGAAGAAGAAGAAAGGAAAGAAGGAAGTGGGGATTTGTAAATGTGTAAGATAAGAGAGATCGAGTGAGGAAAATCTTTTCCACTTTTCAAAAGTGGAAAAGTTTTTCCCCCAATTTAGAAAACCATTTTCCTTTTATGAAAAACATTTTCCCCAAAGAATTTATTTTCCGTAAAACGAACGCCTGAAAATCCGGAAAATGTTTTCCCAGAAATTATTTTCTGCGAAACGAACGGAGTCTAAATGTCTCAAAAACCCATACTACTAGAAAATGTCCTTATGGTTCCAATAAACCCAGATATATTTTGTCATTATGGTTAACTTTTCTTTATATGTAACAACACATATGTTCGAGGCTAATAATCAGATGCCCATAGCTTTTACTTAAGGTTTACACAATACCTAAAAATTCTTAACATATATATGTATTTAACTTGATGATAATGCATTCAAAATCAGTTTATCGAATGCTAAAGAGTTGACATATGTTGTAACGTTACTAAATATAACAAACTTAGATGTAAACTTTATCAAAGTAAAACTGAAACAACTCGCAATAAACAACAGTAATTAACGATGACCCCAAGTCCATGTTAATGACATGTCATTCAAGAATACAAGGACAAAGCCTTTAGTTAATGGATTTTCAATCGTAGCATTTATGAAAATATGCTCTATTGTAATGTTACCATTTTTTACCATTTCTTTATGGTAAAAAACTTGACCTGTCACGCCTTGACCCTCGGACGCACGACAACCCTCTTTCCCTTCGGTCATTGAATTGTGATGTTTTAGGACACGTCGCTGACTCATTCATTTTATCCTTTGATTATACACAAACAGAAGCAGAATAAACATCTCCCAATCATTAACAAACAATAGGGATAGTATAAGGCATACATCAAAACACACTTTTATATATATGCATCTACCATCAAACACAATCTTTCCTTACATTAGAAGCTTAGCCAATTACATGTCTACGCAGCGGATTCCTTCATACTTGTCCACAAATCGAGATTGGGATTAATGTAGCACCTCTATTCTACAAGGGTGACCTCACAAAGTGGTATCCCCTACGTGTCTAGTACGCGTCCATCTCAAAGTACTTTGGCTCGGGCTCGAATATCCATGATTAGGGCCTGAAAAAGTTAAACAATGAGAAGTAAGATAAACTAGCGAGCAAACTCCCTAAACCTCGTGTAGGGGGGTTTTTCACCTCAGAGACGCCCTAAACATATAGTTTATCTATCGATGGTAGATCAATAGCAAAGCTTTCACATTGCATTATCTATTAACAAGAATTAGGTCACTCAACATGCGATATTCTATCATGTGTCCAATTATAGTATAAACAATCACTACAAGAGTGCACCATTCCATTAAGCATATGATGCTCACAGTTTAATAATCTAGGTATAAATAACAATAATTCCATGTACCGTGCAGCAACTTGAATTTCTCGACTCCTAATCAAAGGCGTCCAAATCCACAACCTTATTTGTGCCTTTCTGACTCAAACATCAACCTGTAGGACTTCTTCGTGCCTCTTAATTCATAAACAGGGTTGATCAAAGCATGCATGTGCCACATAAGTCACTAAAATGACATTTAATTCATGCAATTTTCTCGTGTAATATATATATATATATATATATATATATATATATACACATATGCCACACATGTGTAGACTATAGTATCATCCTCATCATATGTAATTACTATTCATGCACTTTACACACTTTAACGTCTCAAGAATATCATGGCATCCCATACTACTATGCTATTCTCGAGACCATGCTTTCAGATTATTACGGCTGCTCAGGGTCCAAAGCCAACGCAAAGGTTCACAATCATCCGGTGTAACCGGGCTTCATCTCACCCCATTGAGCACCGCAACATCTTGCATAAATGCATCAAGACGGCATTCTTGTAAGAAGCATCGTTCCAAAATCCATTTGCGAACGGCATCCCATTGACTTGGGGCATGTGAATTAAATTGGGCATTGTCCCGCGTAAACGCATCGGGAATGGTTCATTACCCTGCGTAAACACATCAAGATGGGTTCACTACCCCGCGTAAACGCATCAAGGTCTTTAGATGATCATACGGGTATACCATCATACAACTCACATCCATTGTTATCTTTCTCATTAGCCACGTATGAATGCCTCAATGGCGTGCCAAGTGAAGTGTATCTCATAATCTATCAAAACTACATCAATAAAGTATGCCGAGCACGAAACAAGAGTTTGTGGTTTGACACATTACATTGAGCACTGGCCTAAGTTCCATCCGGATCAAAAACAGTATGCCTCAACATCACACTGTGACCAAGAAAGGACTTATCCATCGTGACATGGTCATTGGCCTAGTACCAAACTTAGCTTGGGAATGATACTTCTCAATATCGCACCAAGACCAAGAAATGACCAACCTGTCATGACATGATCACCGATTTAGTACCGAACTTGGTTCGGGAACGATATACCTTAGTATCGCCGATCCAAGAGAGAGACTTGACCTGGTGTGCTTCCACACATGCCCAAGAACCATTGTATATCCCATCTCGGATGCTGGGGGTATTCTCACGCATTGACCATGGACAATGAACACGTGTAAAGACTACTTCCAATGAACACATATAAAACATTGTCATTAATACCAAACAATATCACCTAAAACAAGCACATCCAATAACATCACAAGTCACTTCTAATGACAATATCAAATTGAACAACCTTAACATATTACCTTTCAAAATAGTTTTTCATTACTTATAATCATAGATTTTCAAGAACACTTACCATTTTCAAAGTGAAGGATTGCATAAGCATCTACTATCTTCAAAATAAGGATTTAGTAACCCCATATCACATTAAAAGTCATAACATAATACACACTTATCATAATCAAGATAGGATATCGCATCTAATGATAATTCATAACGATAGCTTATCACTTCCAACGATAGCTTATCACGATAACTTATTCCATCTAATGATAGCCGATCCTGATATCTTGTCACATCTAACTATCACTTATTGGGATAACTTATCGCATCCACCTATCGCTTATCGTGATAGCCTATCACCACCACTCATCATCTTAATCCACTTATCACCTAATCTAATTACCATTAACCTTAAACTAATCCTAATCCTACTCCTTAGCACAATTTCCACCCTAATCAAGCATTAGAAAGCTACTCACCCCCAAAAACTAGGCTACGGTGTGTGGCAATGACAGCAGCAAGGTTCACAGGTGGTGGTGGCTCACGGTGAAGGCATGAGAAGGTCCAGTGTTGGTTGGTCGGCGCTTGGCAGCCCACGGTGAGGCTACAACAATGAAGGAATGACAACACATGGCTTGAGGGACGTCCAGCAAGGACTCGAGACTCACGGCCAACACATAGGAATGATGGCACGACGAGATCTCGCAACAAGTGTGGCCCGGCAAGCTAAATGGTGGACGGTGGCCCACAGCCACCACAACCAAGGGGAAAAGAGAAAGGAATGGGCATGAGATTTGGGGGGGAGAGAGAGAGAGAGAGAGTGAAATTTGGCCAAAGGGAGGGGTAGAGAGAGAAAGTGACAGAAATGAGGGAAAAAGAGGAAAACTTGGGGAAGAAGGTGGCCTTTTAATACTCCCTAACTTAATGTCCTAACTTGGGGAGCAAGAGCACATTTTGAGCCTCCATTATGCCACATGCTTCATCCAAGGACAATGGCTAGGATTGCTTCTTCAATTTTCAATTATTAAAGTGATGACATTCCTAAATTTGGGAGCACACAATTGCTTAAAATTTGGGAGCAAGAAGCAATCTTGGCCATTCAATAGCCTAAGCTTGGAGGACAAGGGTTGATCTCAATCATACAATTGCCTAAGCTTGTCCCTCAAGCTTGAGCGCGAGAGTTCACCCATTCAAGGTGAAGAACAGTTTCGAGTAATTTTGGTAATCAGAATTCTTTCCTTACCAAACGAATTCGAAAAATTACAAAAATTTAATATTTGTAGAGAAAACGTTAAATAACATTTTTCAAATGGGAATCCAAGCCTCATTCATTTTGTGTAAAGAGCAGAAAATCGCCAAAAATAACCCAGAATCTCGTCCATTGAACAGTCCCAACGACTGCATAAGAAAACCCATTTTGACATCCCAGTCTTCATAAAACACTTTCAAATTTTAGTATGTTATAGATTTGGATATCTTCTACTACTTTGTGAAGGAAGCATGTTCATATTCCCAAGGAAACAATTTACAAAAAATCGTGAAGACAAACAGGACATCATTTTTACTGCACTTGGTAGTTTTCATATAGTAAAATAATAGGCTTTTGTACTAACCATTTTATCTCAGAAAAATCTGAAATTAAAGTATATTGTAGATGAAAATGTTTTAGATAACTTTCATCAAGGAAGTTCTACAAGATTCGAATCACAAAAAACCCTATAAAATTGGAAAATAGCGAAGGTCCAACAATATGCACACTACTCACACACATCAGGCTTGGGTTTGGGCTTGACAATTTTGACTTGGGCTTAATTCATCCAATTTGGGCCTTAACAAGTTTATTGGGCCTTTAATTGGGCATGAGGCCCATTAGGCCTAACTCGGTCATGTAGCCTATTGGGCTTCCAATTTTTGGCCTAATTTCACTTATCCAATAATTCGAGGTTTATTGATAATTAAGGAATTTGATGAAACAATGTCCAATTATGGTCACTTAATCCTCTAAAGTTCGATATCCTTAACCGGACTAGAATTTGTGATTGAAATCTATCAAATGCGACTTTAGCGTAATTAAAACCAACGGGCAGCCTTTAAGGATTCTGTGAGTTCAACCAGTGGTTGATTTGATATCCATCCACGTTTAAGCCCTTTTTTAATTCATGGATGATCCTCATGTTTAGAAAACTTCTACAAAGTTTTGAAATTGACAAAACTTTCTAATTCTTATTCTTATTTTGAAGAACAAAATACTTCTGAAGTTATATCGTAGAATTTTGCCAAAGTCTATTCATTCCAGAAGTATTTCCCACTTTGACGCAATTAGACTGAAACCATGTCTAGAACGAGGATGAAATCAAACTCAAATTTATTGATCTTGAGACAAGTATTCAAATTGAACGCATTAGGAATTTATTCTACAACATATAGCTCTATAGCGAAGAATCTTACTTTCCTTCTATAAATATGTTGATAGAATCAATCACAAATTGATAAAATCAATCTTGAAGACAAGTTCCTTTTTGAAAAGTATTGATATATGGAAACCTAGATTCTACTTGTATGGGCGACTAGAATCAATAGATTTTTCATCTCAATCTTCAATCGGCTGTAAGATCTCCTTAGTCAATTCTGTCCAACAGATTGATTAGAAGAAATTCCTTTAGAAAATGCTAATGTTAATGAGGCATGGAGGAGTATTTAAAAAGGTCATTCACTCTATTTGAGGTAGAGACATGTGAAAATTGAAATTCCAAAGTCTGAAGTATTTCCAACTACTTTTTCGTCATCGACGGTCCTTATAAATTGTAACAAAAAAAAAAAAAGAAAAAAAGAAGAGTGACTTAGTAAGTGAGAAAGGATCTTCCACTAAGTGTTTGCACTAAAAGAAAAATTATACTTCTCTGTTGATGCTATAGTGAATTCTAATCAGAAGGTTGTCAGCGTGGGAGAGTGGACATAGGCTTAATTTAAGGCGAACCACTATAAATTTTGTGTACAACATTCTACTTCCTTAACTCTCTTTATTTAAATCTATTGCATTCTTTTAGATATCGCAAAAATCTGTTCCATCTCTTATCTGATTCTGAACATTCATGAGAAGTCTAGTGACTTGTTTATCAAACTTTATCAAAATTTCTTTCAACACTTATTCGCCCCATCTAGGTGTTTGTACTAGCATTATCACCTTGGTTGTCATGTAATCGAGAGGGGCCAATTGCTTGTTCCAAAGTACACGATCATTTGAAGCGCTAGAAGGAAATACTTACATTAAACCAACAAAAGCATCTACAAAGTAAACTCATAATTCACATCCAGAGCTCTAGATTTAATTTCTAATTAACATATAGTCACTCAATCTTTTTAGGATTTTCTCTTATTTAATGAAACATAATCTACGTACAATACAATGCAATGACATACAAAAATGGGTCTATACTAATATGATACACGACATACAATTAAATCAACCTAATATACAAATTATGTGTCACGCAACATTAATTATATGATCTAATATAAGGACGGGCAAATATTAATGCAACTATGTCACATATGTAATGACTAAATGACACGTAAAAAATGACATAATTCTATGTGACAAATGCATGCTTTTTTCTTTTATGTTTTTTTTCTTGTTAATTAAAATTTGAAATTAAAATTACCCAATAATTAAACATGGAAAAGGAAATCTAAAATCCTAAAGCAATTTTTTTTTTTTTTGTATTTTGTATTTTAAAATTCTGAATAATAGTATATATAATGTAAACATGCAACCTATGTCAATTAAAATCTACTCTATCTTATTTAAATCTTTTTGAGATTTTTTTTTATTTATAAGAAAAAAATCAAATCAAACAAAAGATAAAATCCGCTGCCCAAGATATCATCCATATCTATTTAAATTTGGAAACAAATAAAATCAACGAATGTATCTCGAGCATGAGATTGGATTGGCCGATTTTCCATAAAATCACAAATTATATCTTAAGTATGAGATCTCCGCGCAATTGCATATTTCGAGCATGAAATCTCGCTCACAATCATATACACATTGTGAAATCAGGGAATAATCCCTAACTTCCAAGCCTGTCGTGACCTGATCTCGCTGCCTTTGAGTCCCTCATCATCATGAGGAGAGAAAAAGGGGGAAAGGTCGACTTTAGGGTTACTTGATTACGAGAGTTCCCTGATCCAAAAGATGTCATCACCTTGCCTTTTGGATCAAGCCTCTCGTGAGTTTCTCCACAAGATCGCAAGCTCTCCCAAGATTTTCTATGCAATAAATGATTGTTGCCAAAATTTAGATATCAACAATGCGAAAGGATTACTACTGCCCGCAGCGGCGCAGCTGGCTTGGACTCTCTTCCCCTCACGAAGGGGAGAAGTTCAAATCCCAGAGGCGTCGTTAGGGATTCTTACCTGGAGTATTGTGGTGGTGGGTCCTGTAGTCGCTCCCCCAGGGTTTGCTCGCCGGCTGTCGGCTTACGGGGTTTCCTGGGTCACCAAAAAAAAAAAAAAAACAATGCGAAAGGATTATTGTCAAAATTAAGATTATTTCTATGCTTTTGTTTATGATAATTTGAGTTCAATGCGACAATCCAAAAGCAAGCAGGATCTCTAGGAGAAGTGAAGAGTTCCAATAGGAGGACCGGGAGGGACGCATCTCTCATTACTAGTTATCTTGCCCACACTAGATAGCTAAATGCGGAGTGAATAACTACTAAAGGTATATAAGCGGTAGGTCCATCTCAAAATGAGTGCTCTCCTATTCTGACTTTCCCCAAGCCTCCAATAGTGCAACTGAGACAGCGATGGATTCTCTGCTCCGGTAAGAATGGAGCTACAAAAGTTTTGAGGATTCAACAGAAAGTCACGGCGAGACGAGCTGTTTATCATTACGATAGATGTTAAGTGGAAGTGCAGTGACATATGCAACTAAAGCATCCTAATAGACCGGTAGACTTGAACCTTGAATAGTCACGAGCTTTCTCTCCCTCTTTATTGGGAAGCAATCTCGATCAGACTGTTGAGGGGCTGTGCGGAAAATGATGCGGTGCATGTTCATGAAGTAACCCGTAAATCCTCTTGATCAGGGCATGGCCAAATGAGAAAGGGGTCTTCGCGGTGAGTTTTCTTTCCAGGGACCCCAAGTACGTTCTTGAGTCTTGATGTTCACTGAAAAATGCATCCGCTGTAATTATAGGGGTAAGAGGCACGGTCATATAACGTCTGCAAAGGTCAATGCTGTAATAGTTGAGTATTTTTCCTACTTGCATCTAATCAATAACGAACCAATCATCCTCCACTTTAGGATCCATCCGAAGCGAATTGCAAGTAATAAGTGATAAAGAATCTCAACTACAAAGTAGCTTTCACACTGTTTTGTCAAACCGGGATCGTGCTGCGCGGTACTGGTAGACCCTTAAAAATTCCAAATCAATTCACCGTAAATTGCCAGCTTCAAACCAAGAAATATATAAGAAAAAAGTCGAGAAGTACATCAAACTATCTAGATGATCATTTCAAGAATTCATCTATCCTCATCGTGGCCAAAGAGACCGTTCCTCTGAGAAAAACTGAAGCGGAAGTGCTAATTAGAAGATTTCCAACGAAAGAGGCAGAATATCGGGGTTTTGCTTTTCCTTTATGAGATTACAGGACATGAAAGAAGCTAGCATGAACTACTACACAATTGTTATTCTGCTTCATATGAGTCACTATACTTCCTGTATAAATTGAGTGGAATTGGCAATACTTAGAGAAAATGGAGGATAAAGGAAATAAATGGATAAAAAAATGTACATGAGTTCCTACGACTCCACTACGCGGGAAACGGCTAGCATAAGACATGACCGATGCACCATGGAGCTTCTACAATCTCTTCGACTGGGCTTCGAGATTTCCCGATCGGGCTTCGAGAAACCTTGAGCGTTACAGGCCACTGGGCTCCCCGCTCATCTTTCCTGACCAAGATTGGGCATATGGTCCTGTGAGAAGGATTGCGGGGAGCCCAGTGGCCTGTAATGCTCAAGGTTTCTCGAAGCCCGATCGGGAAATCTCGAAGCCCAGTGGAAGAGATTGTAGAAGCTCCATGGTGCATCGGTCATGTCTTATGCTAGCCGTTTCCCGCGTAGTGGAGTCAGATGACACAAAGAGCGATGGAGCGGTTGATAATGGAGGTGATGTAGAGAGTGAGAAAGATGAAGGAAGAAAAAAAAAAAAAAAAAGAAAAAGAGAGAGACAAAAAATAAAACAACAATGTTCTTGGACAAAAGTACCCTTGATTGTGAATAAAATTAGAAGTTGAGGTCCTTAATCGATAGTAAGTTAGTCACTCCAGGTCCTTTTTTGAGACAGAGTCCACTTTGGATCCTTTTTTGAGAAAATGACTCCACTTCAGGTCCTTTTTTGAGATTTTCCCAAAGATAAAGATAAAGACAATGATTTTCTTAATTCTAACTATTTATTCCAATTTGAAGACCAATAATTTGGATGGGGCCAGGCCCAACAATGTGTTGGAAACTAGGAAGTGTCTCTCCGTGAGATGGTGGACATGGAGACGGGATGCCCCGGTCCGGAGTTTGCTCCCCAACGTATCCCAACTTCATGGCTTTCTAAAAAGACCAATACCGTCGTCAGTGAAGTTTTGATTTGCTCCCCGGCTTGTCTTGATTTCGCATTCGAATGAAGTGGTTGGAGAACTGTTTGTATCACTTTTGGGTAAGGAGTCTGATCGACACAGAATGGATAAGATGTGTGTGCATCTATGAATTGTTTCAAGCTGGACTTTGAAATGCTTCTTGCTTGTGAGACAAGAAGGAAAGCTGAAGAGGCAGAGTAAATAGATGTCGACAGATTTGGTGTTTGAGTTACTACGTTCTCCCACTCAAGATAAAGGCCACGCCTCCAATTCGGTCAGCACTATAGTGCCCTATGCATATGTATAGCGCAATTTGGACACATTCCTTAGAATTGACCAAATTAAAATAATAAGATTTTTCTCTTTTTTTTTTTTTTTTAAGATGCACGCACAAGCTCGGAATAATTGGTGTGATGTGAAACGTTTAATATATCTTAGTTATCTTCTAACTTACTGATTTAGACTTTCAAATAAAAACGGTTCCAACTAAATACGTCGATAGGGTCAAACTTGAAAGCTCCATCTTGGTGACTTCCTTAGATGAAAGTGTCAACTTAACAAGACCATACCTGTAATCACGTTAGGCGCATTCTTCGGCTGTCATTTGGTGATCACATACGACCTTCCTTGAGCTGGAGGTTAGACCAATCCACCCTATGGCACATTTGGTAGCGCGATTCCACTTTTTTGTCCCGATGGTGGCTAGAGGGACGCGAGGCTGAGCCATGTTGTCTTCCACATGAACGACATGCTCCATTAAAGTTCAACGATGACTTCCCTATTCCATCCTTCCTGTTGGGTAGAACAAGGTACCTTCCTCCAGACATCGGCCTCTTCTCAAACCGATTACCGACTTTGTTTGAATTAAACTGCGACCTAGATGCGACAACTCTATCATTCTGGTCCTTCTCGATCAGTTGGGCCCATTTGTATAGGTCTTTGTACTTCTTCATATTTAACGGCACCAACGAACTTCTCACATCCGGTCGAAGCCCATCTCTAAAACTTCAAGCTTGGTCTGACGGTTTCTAGACTAAATCAAGGGCATACTGCGACAGTTCAGCGAACTTCGCTTTGTACTGATCAACCGGCATCATACCTTGGCAAAGACGCTGAAACTCCACCATCTTCACCTCTCTAGTGCAATCAGAAAAGTATTTCTCGTTGAAGACCTCAAGAAAGGCATTCCACTCCGGAACTACGCCTTCAGGGAACACTATCCCCTTAATAGTCTTCCACCATGTACATGCAATTCCTTTCAACTGATAGGCTGTCAGGACAACCTTCTTTGTCTCGGTGCACATAAGAAAATCAAAGGCTGAACCCACAGTGCTGTAGCATCGGGATCTCCTGTCCTCGCGAACGTCGGCAGACTCAACTTCTGGAATTGCTCTACTAACTTATACATAGGCCTCCTAGCGGCCATGTTCCCCGGTGGAACTCCAACAGGCGCTACAACATGCTCGATGATCGGTGCAGCAACAAGTGCAACGGCAAGTGCGGCGTTTGGAGCGGCGGCTGGTGTGGTGGTAGGTGCAGCAGTAGCTACGGCAACAACATTAGCGGCATTTGTGGTAGTGGCGGTAGTGGCGGCTAAAGTGGCAACCTGCTGATCCATTCTGTCTCCCATCAACTCAAGCATCTGCATAATCCCAGCAAACCTTGGATCCTCAAGGGCTACTACCCCAGCACCGATTGGAGGCGATGCTGCACCACTCGTTCTGGCCTTAGCCTGCGCTCTACCTAGGGCACCTCGAGCACCAACTCTCGTCGGCGGCCTACCCCGAAACACAGGGCCTACTGCCCTCTTCCTAGGAGTCCTCTACTCCCGATCAATCATACTACAAGCTCAGTATAGATACTTGTTTTCAATTTCAATACCACATTAGAATCTGAGTGACCATACAAACAAGTTATCAAACAGCTATCAACCGGATGCATCAAAATATTAAAAGCCTTTCCTACCAACTATCCCATGACTCTCTCGCACCTTATCACTCCATATACAAACCATGCTTTAATACCACTCAAACGGGGATGTCACGCCCCGAACCCCAAGCGCGCGAACATCCCTCCATGGTCATACAAATGCGACATTCCCAAGTAGTGTCGCTGACCCATTCAATTTAAATTGCGTATGCGGAACGTATTATAAAACCACTGATTAAAACTCATGGGATAGGGAAGTAGGAAACAAACCCATTCATAAACAAACATACTTTCATATATATTAACATTAGAATTATATACACCAAAAAGGGTTAGCGTTTGTGTACTCCAAAAAAGGTCAACCTACAAAAAGATTGGTCCATCAAAAAGAATGAACAGTCCTATAACCCCTAGTTTACTTGTTCACCAATCCCGTTTCTGACTCTTTAACCTCTGGAGACGACGGGTCCTCCACCCTACCATCGGGAGAGTCAACTACGCCATCACCTAGGATGGCCTCAATCACAGCAGGTAGAATATCAAAACCACTAAGAGGCTCGATCCTGAAAACATTAGCTTCAAAGCGGAACCACATCTTGTATTGATGAGGCACCCTGACAAACAATACCTCTTCAATCCAAATAGTGGTCCTAATAAGCTCATAAATCCAATGACTTCCAAGATTAGGAAAACTCTGCACCTGCTCGGTAATTTGCACGGGAAGACCATAACGCTCTGGGGATATCGCCATCTACGGCCTTGAAAATATTTGGCCCACAATGGAATGAGACATTGTCTCAGCAAGTTCACCTCCTAAACCCCTATTAGAAAGAAAATACGCCCTAGGGTGGCCTAGCCACATCACCCATAAGACTTACCTTGTCTCAATCCCTTCCTGCAAGTTAGTATAGTTTATATCACTCAATCACATGCCATAATAAGGACTGAACAATTGAAGCATAATCACATTCACATAATCAACAACACTCAACATGCATTCCAATTGTTATTTACTACTACACATAAGCATCGCATACTCGCAGTTTAGCTATCTACTGGCATTTAGCTAGGAATCGTCTCCCCACCTTGAAGCACGGCTTCGTCATTACGTCAACGGTGTTCTTGAATGAGCATGGGCCCAGAATCTACTACGATCCACATCCATTGTAAGGGGCATCCCATGTAGGGACAAGTCCAGCTCAACAACCCATGACAATTTCCTCTTGATTATCATACAATAAATTCATACTTGGCCCAAGACACTTTGCATTTCACTCAATGCTTCCAATTAAAATAGTGATCCCGGCCTCTTTTCTTCATATTAAAAATATTCGAGAAATTATTCACGTGTGTGGGAGCACATTAATTTCAAATCAGAAAACTCATATTCTACTTTTTCAAACCCCACTATTTAATATAATATTTAAAATTCAATTTCGGCGTCAAAACCCAACACGTGGAAATTTATGAATAAAATCAATATTTTTCCAAATCAACACTTAATTGGCAAAATCCAATTATCAATTGTATAATCTGAATACACCACGGTGATCGGCACGAAATTCGACAATTTAAGGTCTCGAATAATTTTTGAAAATATTAATTAATTAAATTTATTCCGAAAATTAATTAATAATAATATTTTAATCATTTTATATCATATAAAGTATTATTAAATAATGAAATAATTTCGAAATAATTTCTCGGGTACTATTCCCTTTTTCCTCTCTACTGGGCGATCTGCTCACTGTTCACACCGTCTCCTCTCATGCTTGTCCCGTGAGCTTCTATCGTCGATTTGGCTCGATTTTTGGTGGGCTTATTCCTCTGCCTGCCTTCCATCTTTCCACCGCATGATTTCGTCCGGTTTGTCACGCTTGAAGAAGCCCTTTCTCTCGCCATTTCGATGCCCTATTCTGCTGTTCGTGCGGGCTTCGAGCTAATTCAAGGACTAGCGGTGGTTTTGTTGGCTCTTACCACCCCTCCTCGGCCCTTTGCTTCCTTCCCTAGTATGGATTCTCTTCCTTTGCTGTAGAGGGTGTGCTAGAGAGTTGCTGGGCTGTTGGAAGGTTGTTTCTGTTATGGTGTCTACCTCGGCCGAGAGAAGTAGCCTCCTTGTTGAGGCCTACCATGGTGCTGTGAGGGGTAAGGGGCTTAGCCCTCCTTCTTACACTGTAGAAGTCCGGCCTACTGAGAAGTCCGGTCATCCTCTCAACACAGTGTCGAGCCTTCGCCGGTCGGTGATGGGATTAGACTTGGACCATAGTCGAGGCCGCCTCGTGATGGGCATTCTAGGGGCCGTAGTCGTGCTCGTGCCCCTTCTAAGCGGCGTCAGACCCCGGCTAAGCTGGCTAGCTCTTTGAGGCCTCCCCAAGCCCAGTCGTGGGCTAATGTGGCGCGACCAACAGCAAAGGACCATGAGTTGTCTTTTGTCCCGCCTTCTTCTGTGGGCGAGAAACCTATTGTGAACTTATCCAGCGAGGTATTGCAGGCTGCGGACCCCAAGTGGAGCGAGTACTTGGTTGGTTACTTTGTAGGGAAGAGGCTCCCATTTCAGCTCGTAGAGAATGCGTTGAAGAATACCTAGGGTACTAAGCTGGTCGATGTACTGGCTGATGACCAAGGGTTCTTCTTCTTTCATGTTCCGAACCCTTTGTTTCGTAGGAAAATTTTGGAAGAGGGGCCTCTAACCGTAGCATGAGTGCCACTTATCTTGCAACAATGGAAGTTGCTGTTGGAACTTAAAAAAGATAGGCAGTCTTCAATCCCAATGTGGATTAGACTCAAGAATCTTCCTCTTGATCTATGGTCCGTGCCGGCTATTAGTGCCATAGCAAGCTCCATTGGTAAGCCCCTTTATGTCGATCAACATACGGAGGGTATAAGGAGAATTTTTTTTGCCCGAGTATGCATGGATATCCAAGCAAAACAGCCTAGCGTCTCGGAGGTTGTCGTGAATGTGGATGGAGTATCTCGTGCGATTGCTGTTGAGTATGAGTAGAGGCCGATTGAGTGCCTCAAGTGTGGCATGTTTGGCCACAAATGTGAGATCTCTCCCAATCCCTTTGGCCCGAGGACGTTGCCAGTGCAGGCCAATATGGCCCTTGCTTCTTCGGACCATGTCCAGGCCCCTACCCCTGTTTCAGTTGCCCTGGTGGTACATGAGCAGGCTTGGAAGCAGGTCAAAAGCAAGAAGAAGAAGCCCTCTCCCCCGGTGGACTTCAGCTCAACCTCCCAGGTTAATACAAGCAATGAGGGCCGTGCTCTGAAGCTTAAGGCTGCGGCAGTGTAGAATGGGTTGCCTCCTACTTCTCGCAAAGCCCATGAAGGCCCCATAATTGGTCCAAATCAGGCTGAAGCTGCCCTTGCTTCTACGGATGAGACAAGCAACCCTTCGAAGACTCTATCCGGAGTTGCCCAGCCCAGGAGTGGTGGTAAGTGAATCAGTTGAGGTGGGTTGTTCTTTGGATGAGGAGCTGCTCCCTCCAGGCCCCTCTCCAAAAGCATCTGCTGCTAACAACACGCCTGAGACCTTACAGGACAAGCTTCTCGCTCTCGCTCTTGACCCTCCCCCTCCAGCGATTCGTGTTACTCTGCCATCCACACGACGAAGCATCTACAAAAGGAGGTAACCCTCCTTTCTTCATTTTGTTTGTAAATATGTATATAGGTTGCTGGAATATTAGTGGTCTTGTTACCCCTCTTAGACAAGCGAAGGTTTGGAATTTTGTTTTGGCGAATCGATTGGCTTTGATCGGTTTAGTTGAGACTAAAGTTCCCCATAATATGTTTGAAGATATTTCTGGTAGTTTGATGTCGAACTGGTGTTGGGTGGCTAATCTTGAGCATTCCCATCGGGGAAGGATCTGGGTTGGTTAGAACCCTTCCATTGTCTCCTTTCAACACTTCTCATCTTCGGACCAGGCGATTCATGGGAATCTTAGATGGTTGGATTCGGGAGCTATATGTTGTGTCACTATTGTTTATGCTGAGCACTCCTTCACCTCCCGGAGACCTCTTTGGGAGGATCTAGTGCATAGGAGTTCTACTTTACAGAATGTGCCGTGGCTTGTTATGGGGGACTTTAATGCTATTAAGGACCCCTCGGACAAGCTTGGAGGTTTGGACTTATGGTTGCCGTGCTTTGATGAGTTTGCACAATGTCTAAATCAGGCAGGACTGGAAGACCTTAGGTATGTGGGGTTCCGTTACACTTGGTCTACTTCTATGGGCCCTTCTTGCAAGACCAGGAAGATTGATAGGGTCCTAGTGAACCCCTGTTGGAGCCAGGTGTTTTCCTTCTCGGAGGCTTCTTTTCTCGCTTCTGGGATTTCTAACCACTCTCTTATGGTGGTCAAGGTCGAGAACCCGGTGTTTCGAAGGAGGCCATTCAAATTCTTTGATTTTTGGATGAAGCACCCAGATTTCGAGACAATTGTGAAACAAGTTTGGGACTCGTGGGAAGAGGGGACTCTTATGTACAGGCTTGTTTGCAAGCTGAAGGCCTTGAAGTGTCAGCTTAAATAGCTTAATAGAGATTCGTTTTCTAATATTTCCATAAGGACTGCAGAAGCTAGGGAGGCTTTAAGTCGGACTCAGCTTGACCTCCTTCAAGATCCGTCTAGTATCACGCTTGCGGACGTGGAGAGGATTAAACGCCAAGCCTTCTTGGAACTTCGCTCTCATGAGGAGTCTTTCTTTAGACAGAAAGCTAGAATCAGATGGTTGAAGGAGGGAGACCGGAATACGAAATTCTTCCACCATTATGTTAGCAAGAGACAATTGCGAAACAGAATTCTTTCTGTTGTAGATTCTCTTGGCAACCAAATCAGCGACCCGCAGCTTGTCCAGCAGCATTTTGTGGAGTACTACCAAGACCTCCTTATGCCTCGGGTGGAGCACGTTACTCCTCAAGTTTCGGAGATTCGGCAGATCATCAGCTCTCAGCTTAGTGATGACCAGATCACCTTTCTTGCTCGGCCATTCACCGACTTGGAGATTCGGGACACTCTGTTCTCTCTTGCTCGAGGTAAGGCCCCAGGTCCAAATGGTTTCATGGTTGAGTTTTTCAAGGAGAATTGGGGGACGGTTGGTCAGCTAGTCACGACAGCCGTTATGGACTTCTTCACCTCGGGAAGAATCCTTAAGGAAATTAACAATACCATTTTGGTCTTGGTGTAGAAGGTGCCGAATGCGACTACAGTCGACGACTTTAGGCTTATCGCGTGTTGTAATACTATTTACAAGATAATTACAAAATTACTGGCGAATAGGGTTGCTTCTGTGCTGAAGGATCTAGTGAGCCCGTGTTAAAGTGCTTTCATTAAGGGGTGTAGGATCAGGGATAACATCCTCTTAGCTCAAGAACTATTTTCTAAATTCCATTGGGAGCCTTACTCACTGAAGTGTGCTGTTAAAGTTGACTTTAGGAAGGCCTATGATACCGTAGATTGGCGGTTCCTTGAGAGTGTCCTCCTTGCTTTTCGTTTCCCTAATCGTTTGGCTCAGCTCATCATGACTTGTGTGCAGACTCCTCGGTTTTCTATTGTGTTAAATGGGGAGCTCCATGGCTTCTTCCCTAGTGGGCATGGCCTGCGCCAGGGCGATCCCATATCTCCCTATTTGGTCACTCTAGTTATGGAGGTTCTCTCTGGGATTCTCAGGAGGTGTTCGCTACAGCCGGACTTTAGTTTCTTTTGGAGATGCAGGTCTACATCCCTCTCACACTTGTTCTTTGCAGATGATGTTTTCCTCTTTTGTGAAGGACATGTGCCGTCTGTGACACTCCTCAAGGAAGGTCTACAAACGTTCTTTGCTTGGAGTGGCCTATTACCGAATACGAGGAAGAGTGAGGTGTTCCTGTCAGGAGGTTCGCCTTCCTTAAGAAATCAAATCCTGCAGGTTCTTGGATTCTCAGAAGGGAGTTTACCAATTCGGTACCTGGGAGTCCCAATTATTACTTCGAGGCTGAGGAGGACATATTACGTTGCTTTAGTTAGGCGCATCACCTCGAGGGTGCAGTCTTGGACTCATAGGTTTCTGTCTTTTGCCGGCCGTCTTCAACTGATCAGATTAGTTCTTCATGCTAGTCAGGCCTTTTGGGCAAGTGTCTTTATTCTTCCTGCAGCAGTGTTGGACCAAATTGAGCGTATTATTGGACAATTCCTTTGGAGAGGCCCCGAGTTGGACAGAGGGGGTGCTAAGGTCTCCTGGGATGATATATGCCTTCCTAAGGCAGAGGGCGGTCTTGGCATCCGCAGATTGCATGAGTGCAACAAGGCGGTCATGCTCAAACATATCTGGATCTTGTTTTCAGATAAGGAGTCATTGTGGTGCAAGTGGATCCATTCCAACTTCTTAAAAAGAAAGAATTTATGGGTCGCTTCAAAGCCGACTTTTTGTTCTTGGGCTTGGAAGAAGATTCTTCAAATCAAGATAGAATTTCGGCATAGCTTCTTTTGGATGATAGGTGATGGCCTATCAGTGTCACTCTGGTTTGACAAATGGCACCCTAAGGGCCCCTTGAACTCATATTTCTCAAATTCGCTCATCTACAGCTCTGGTCTCTCTAGATAGGCCTTGGTGGCTGACCTTTTCTCTGAAGATGGCCAGGCTGTCAGGACGGTGTTGGAGTCCTGGGGTTCGCCGCTTCCATTCTTGTCTGGAGACCAAGATCGTTTTTGTTGGCGAGAGAGTTCGTCCAGCATGTTCTCGGTTGGCTCAGCTTGGGAGGCTTTAAGGCGGAAGAAGACATGTGTCAGTTGGCATTCGTTCATCTGGAACAATGATATCCTACCACGGTACCAATTTCACCTTTGGCTTACCACCAAGTGTAGGCTTCCTACCCAGTCTTTCCTTATGACTTGTGGTAGGACTGATAATGCTTCCTGCCCTTTTTGCAATGCTATGCCTGACTCTATAGATCATCTTTTTTTTAGATGTCGCATAACAGCTAGTGTTGCTTTCTTTTGCGTAGCTAGGTGTAACCTTCCTTGGCGGAATAGACCTTGGCTTGATAATCTACATTGGGCCATAACTATGCTTTCAGGCAAGGAGTTTTATAAGTGTGTTGCCCGTTGTTCTTTTGGTGTGATGTGCCATATTATTTGGAAGAACAGAAACGACATTCTCTTCAGGGGGGAGCAGGTTTCTGTTCCGGCCATGAAGACGCATCTCCTTCAAGTTGTTAAAGACAAGGCGGTCACCCTCAGGAACGTGGAGGACTCCATCAAAAATAGAAGGTTGCAACGCTCTTGGGATGTTGACCCCATTATCTTCTCTAGGGATCAGACTTAGAGTTTTTTGGCCGGTTTGGTTGCCTTTGGCTGCCCATTATGCTTGCCTCCTGGGCCTTTCTTTGTTGTTCTTGTTGTAGCCATTTGGCTTTTCTTGCGGCTTCCTTTTACTCATTTAGAGCCTGTTCTTCATGAGTGCAAGTTTTGTAGCCGTCTCTTTTGTACAGTTTGGCTTCCCCAATATATTGCTTCCTTTTACCCAAAAAAAAAAAAAAAAAAAGTTATACTAATTTAAACATCTACTTAATCTCAATTAAATATACACTAAACTAATCACACTCCTTAATCTAATCCCCACTTAACTAAACTAATCTAATCACATAATCTCACTTAACTTAAATTAAGCACACCTAAAGCATCATTAATCCTCTAATCAAAGTTTAGAGGCTAAACTCACTAGAATCACTTTCTAATAAATCTCTAGCGAAGCTAACGGCAAGGCGGTTGACAAACCTCCACAGGGCAACACCAAAAGAGGACCGAAAGGCACCCAAAACGAGCCTTGAAGATCCAGATCTTGGCTCGAACTCCGGCTACTGACCTTGGCCGGAGGAGGGCAGCTCGACGGCTGGTTGTGCATGAAACTAGCGAAGAGGGATGGTGGCACCTCAGGCAGGGACTAGCAGTGGTTCCGGCAGCCAAGTGGGACCTTTGGCAGCCCTAGCGACAACGAACAGTTGCCTGGATGACGGACGACGATGCTGGGACGCGCAGACGAAGGTGAAGCAGCGGTAAGAGTTAGCCGACCAGTGCGCAAAGCAGCGCGCAGACGGCAACAATGGCGAGCAACTCCTACGACGTGCAGCGTGTGTCGAGCAAAGGGGGGCTAGTCGAACAATGATGCTTAGCTTTTCTTCTCCCCTTCCCATCGGTTCTCAAGGTTGAAGAAGAAGTGTGATGTGAGAGCCCCACTTTTTGAGAGCCAATGGGCACCCTACACTTGTCCAAATCCCCTTCACTTTGGCCCTACCATGACCTCATATGATGTCACCTTCCACTCACCCCCAAGCTTCCTCTACAATCTTCCAATAGGTCCAAGATGCCTCTTGTCCCATGGCATACGAATATCTAAAATTTGTACATCAAATTTCTTCAATTCCATTCAATTCCCTTTCAATTGAGCCGAATTGATGTCCATAAATTTAATCCAATGTCACCACACTTAAATCCACATTTTTCCTTTACCATAGAACCATCTTAGATCCCAAAAGTGCAACCAAAAACGAGCCTACCAATTTTCCAAGCCAAAATAACTATACTTTGATTTTTCGCCGAAAAACTCGATTTACAGAAAAATCCTCTGAAGATGAGTCTACGTTTCCAACATGATTTGTGACACAACAAGACTTTCAATTTCTGAATTCGGTTTCAATTTCACGGTTAATTTCATTCTAGTGCGATCCTAATGCGTCCTAATCTACCGAGTAGCTTTTAGGAATTTTTAGAACATTTGACCTGTGGTTGATCATTTCAAGCCACAAAGTACATCTTCGACACATTGGCGACTCTCGATTGTCATGAAAATCTCGAGATTTTAAATATGGATAGAGAGTACCAAAACAACAAAAAAGTTGGTCCAGTGCCAATCGACAAGAATTGTGTGATCTGGTGGAATCACCCACACTTGATCCCATGCCCTTATTGAGTCGACCTATCTCCGGTCTCTAATCAATTTTTAACTGTGCCGTAATGACCCTTGTAGATTAGCTCGGTCGAGAAATCGTCTCTTGATCGAATTCTCAAGTCCGATGCGTTAGAACCCTTAACGACTTTACCTGATAGACTAGTTTTCTCATGAGTGGCTAACTTAGAGAAAAGAAATATACGCACAACGATGAAATGCCCAACTTGTTCTATTGAAAACAAAATTGGAAAATCAGGATGTCACAAGATCCTTCATCTTCCTCTATAATTCTCCATTACTCCATTGTTTTTTCATGTAATGGTGGAAGAATTATTACATGTAACTCCCACATAATTAGAGGAGTTATTTTTTTTTTTTTAACCTTCATGAAACTAATGGGTGTCTTTAATGGTTATTCACTAACACCTTGCTAGAATTCCAGCTAGATGTATAACATGGTGCTTGTAGTTCTTACCTTAGATCCAAAAAGAGAATTTTCTTATGGAAGTGGATAAACTGCGGTGTGATATCCATTGTGCATGTAAATGAAAGAATTGCTTTTGACTGCTTGTACGTTGTTACGAAGTCGCAGCCGATTCTAGAAAAATATTGTAAGCAAACAATAAACCATATAGAATATAATAATAAAATAACAAAATCAGAAGAACATGCCAGAAATTTTTTTATTGAAGTTCAACCAAACCTGAGCTACATTTCCGCATAGAGGTACTCTATGAATCCACTAGATTTCAAAGAAACTTGGAATACAAAATGATCTTCTTTCAAGATTAGGGCACAGAGATTGAAGACTCTTATAAAGAAAGAAAACACTCACTTTTTTCTTCTCTCTTTTTCTTTCCTCTCTATTTTTTTTCCAGCATCTTGACGGCTAGCATCTTGCTATTGCTAATATAAAGGTGTAACTTTTAACCTAAAAAAAAAAAAAAAAAAAAAAAAAAAACTAATGGAAAAGACAAACAAGCCCCTAAGAAAAATTTGGCTTAAAATACAATAATCTCCCACTTGAAGATAAATATGCCCAACGCACCAAGCAACTTTGCATCCATCTCTTTCAAAAACTAGTAACAAAAAAATTATGCTCGTGCGATACTCCTTGTCAATCAACATGGAGTATTACCAATGGTCGGAGTACAGAAAATGTGCTTCACTTTGTCTACTATCTTGGTCAACATGTTAGCTAGATTCTTTAAGCCATCAATCTTCTGTAACTTCAACTCATTATCTTTTAATGCTGACCTGATAAAGTGGTAAGGCTTCTTGATATGTCTAGTTCTTGAGTGATAAGCCGCATTCTTTGTTAAGTGCACTGCACTTTGACTATGACTCCACAGTAAACTAACTGACTATTTTCGATGTAGCTCCTCTATGTAATCTTGTGACCACATGATTTCCTTCGATGCTTCCATGATCGCCACATGCTCCACTTCTGTCATTAATAGAGCCACTATTTTTTGTACTTGAGATACCAAACTCACTATTCTACATGCAACTATAAAGACATAGCCAATGGTTCTCCTATCACTATCTCGATCACCTGAGTAATCCGCATCCATATAACCATAAAAGTCTAGAGAGCTACTATTATAACAAAGAGAGATGTGCCTGCTAGATGTCTCAATATCCATTTTATTGTATTCCAATGCTCTCTATCTGGGTTCTGCATATATCAACTCACAGCTCCCACTGTCCGTGTAATGTTTGGTCTCGTACTCACCATGGCATATATCAAACTCCCCATTGCTAATGCATATGGAACTACCGCCATTTCATCTTTCAAAGCCTGAGTTCTTAGACACATATCCTTGAAAAGTTTGAAGTCACTTGCTAGAGGAGTTGTAACTAGTTTTGCTTTGTCCATGTTAAATCTTTTTAACACATTGTTCACATACTTTTGCCGCGGTAGTTATAAATTCTTGTTTTTCCTGTCCTTAATGATTTTCATGCTTGAAATATTCTTGACCTCTCCCAAGTCTTTCATAGCAAACTATGATGATAACATCTTCTTCACTTCAATGATTCTCTTCATATTAGAGTTAGCCATCAGCATGCCATCCACATATCAAGAGAGATACATGATTTCACCATTGTCATACTTGCGAAAATAAATACAATGATTAGACTCACGTTGTGCAAATCATTTTTCTTTCATGAAACCATCAAACTTTAGGTACCTTGCCGCGAAGCTTGTTTCAAGCCATACAGGCTTTTCTTTAAGCAACATACCATGTGATTCTTACCTTTGACTTTAAAACCTTTAGATTGTACCATGTATAATTCTTCATCTAAGTCATCGTGTAAAAAAGTTGTTTTCACATCTAATTGCTCAAGATAAAGATTCTACACTACAACTATACTTAGCAAAACTCTGACTGATGTCATTTTCACTACCGGCAAAAATATCTCGGAGTAATCGATCCCTTCGTTTTAAGAAAAGCCCATGACCACAAGTCTTTCCTTGTATTTGATACTACCATCTGCTTCATTCTTAATCTTATACATCCACTTGTTTAACAGAGCTTTTTTTATCTGTGGACAACTTGGTCTACTCCTAAGTTTTGTTCTAAAGTAATGAGCTCATCTCGTCTTTCATAGCACGATCCCATTGCAAGTGAGATGTGCATTTCTTTATCTCATCATAAATCTCCGGTTCTTTCAAATCTATATATAAGATATGGCTCTAAATAGTATTAGCTAATGGATCAAAAATGATTTTAGCTTTCTCACACTTGTAGACCTCCTCAAGACTGGTACTTCAGGGTCATTAGTTTGCTCCGTATCGTTGTGTTCCTCTTGAATTGCCTCCTCACTGATAATAGGCTCATATTGAGCCTCTCATTCAGATGCACTCCGATCTATTGGAACCCCCTTCATAGGCATTGTGTTCAGTTAAATATATTCTAGTTCTACTGCATTCACATGCTTTGTCTGACGATCCTTGTAATTTTTTCTTCATGGAATACCACATGTTGACTGCTGATGATTTTTTTATTCTCATAATCCCAAAGCCTATAGCCATACTCATTGCCATCAAATCCGATAAAGACGCACTTCTAGGACTTAGCATCAAGCTTCTTCCAATCCTCATTGCCAATCAAAGCATTTGCAATACAACCAAATACCTTTAGATGTGAATAGCTAATCTTTTTACTTGACCACCGCTCTTGTAGTATTTCTCAATCCAACGCACTAGATGGACTCTCGTTGATAAGATAAACAACTACATCAATTGTGGCGTCCCATAAGTGTAGCGGGACACCTGCATGTAGCCTCATGCATGTCGCACGTTGTAGAATAGTCCTCTTCATCCTCTCAGATATATTTTTTTCTTAAGGAGTTCTAGGAACAATCTTCAACCCATATATGCCTTCCTGGCTCAAGTATTATGCAAATTCCTTGTTTGTATATACATCACCATTATCAGATTTCAGAACTTTAATCTGATAACCTAACTCTTTTTCTACCATGGTCTTCTACATTTTGAACATCCCAAATACTTCTGATTTTTCTTTGGAAGCATGACCCAAGTCTTCCTTGTTGCATCATCAATAAAGGTGACAAAATATTTCTTACCACCATAAGAGAGTTCCTGAGCCGATCCTCATATATCAGTATGAACCAACTCTAACTTCTAGCCTTTATTTTATTGCCCATTCAATTGAAAACTGGCAGCCTTTTTTTTTTTCCATAAATGCAACTCTCACAAAAATCTAACTCAATTTTTTGCAAAATCGAGTAGTTTCTTCGAGTGTAATTGCTTTACACCATTTTCACTAAGATGTCTCAAATGATAATGCCAAAGAGTAGACAAATTACTTGTAGCCATTGTAGTTGCAACCATACAACTGATATTGTCTCCTTGGAGAAAGTAACATACACCCATATGCTTTCCTTTCGCTACTACTCTCAAATTTGTCAATTGAGATCAGATTTTTCTTTGATTCTAGATTATGCCTAGTTTCACACAAAAGTAAACGTCCACCTAAGATGTTCATAGTCATAATTCATTTTCCAATGATTGGACACATGTGGCCATTTTCCACAATCGCTTGCCTGAAATCTCCACTAGCATAATCATCAACTATGTTTCTTTGTGAGGTGCGATGAGAGAAGCACCGAAATCAATAATCACTTGTCCATCATCAAGTCAAACCTTGTAGATAAACATAAGTTATCTAGCAAAGGTTCATTGCTAACTATATTAGCTCCTTGATTCTCATCTTACTCCTTTTCGTAGGCTTCACATGCAACCTCTAGTGTTTAGTTTGGTGACAAAACTAAAATATATATTTTGTAACCTGTCTCTTACCCTTTGAATGTGACTTACCCCACCCGCTAAATTTTCCTTTGCTTTTACTTCTTCCACGATTCTCCACTACTAGTGCTATTGAAGATGTAGATGCAAAAAAATTATCTCCACCTGAGATTTTGCTTCGTATCTCTTCATCCATGATGCTATTCACATGGTGCTTGAAATTCCCTGAACTACAGTATTGTAGCTTTCTAGAAAGGAACGTAAAAATAATAAAGCTTGGAGCTTCATATCTAGATTTATGCCTGTAGATTTCAACTAACATGCGACTTGTGTGAAATTATTAATATGCTCCGCCACAGAACCTCTATCAGATAAATTCGTATTAACCAGTTTCTTTAGCAAAAATACTTGATTTGATGTGGACAACTTCTCATAAATATTCGTTAGAATATCCATGGCTTCATTTGTAGTGTTTGCTTTTGTGATGTGGTATCCTGTCTTTTTCGTCAGCCCTAGATGAATCGCAACTAATACCTTTCGATCAAGAATTTTCCATCCATCTTCTATTGTCGGATCCACTTCCGCCATCTCAAGTTTTCAACCCTCAAGGGGTGCATAAAGATCTTTTTCATAAAGATAATCCTCGATTCGGAGTTTCCATCATCCTAAATTTGCCCATCAAACTTATCGATTCTGATTTTATCTTCTGCCATATTGTTTGCTTTAATCGAACTTCACCAAAAAAACCCTTGTTAACACCTAAATTTTGGCGACCCAATCATATAGAAAAATTAGAGATTAATTCTTAAGCTCTAAAAAATAAATAAATATAAATAAAATAAAAATTGCATCAGGGCAAATAAAAAGTAAAAACAAGGGAGAATCAATTTGATTGATCTCATGAATGGAAGTTGGAAATTCTGAAGAATATTCAAATCTTAGTAAATGCGAAAGCAATTCCCGGTCGAGGATCAAGAGCTAGGAAATCAGGTCAATAAAGAGCAAGAATTTCGATAAAAGGGAAGAAATCGAAGCATTTTGGAAAAAATCAAGCTGATTGCAAAATTACGCTTTGAGTTCATGAATTAAGGCAACGGAGAATGGAAGCTCGAAAATTGCCATGGAAAGCGGCCATTTGGAACCACTATAAAAGGGGTTGACCCGCATGGATGAAAAGGGGGGAAGCGTGAAAAAATTCGTGAGAGAAATAGAGAATACACAGCCACCATTTTGAGTAGGAGGAGAATTAAAAAAAAAAAAAAAAAAAAGGTGAGAGAAAGTGCAGAAGAAGAAAAAAAATCCCCCCCTTGTCTTCCAAGAGGAGTCTTTTCTCTTCCACTCTGACAAGCTGCAAAGGAAAAGAAAGAAGTCAGCACCAGCAGCAGAAAGGAAAAGTGTACTAAGCGGAGAAAAAAAAAATTGAAAGAAGAAGATTGTCTTCTTCCTTGGACTCCTTCGAGTAGCGCCATCGAGCCAGTGACGGGCCCTCTGCTCGAGCGCCGCTTGTTGCCCTAGTGTAGCTGCCACATCAATCGCCCGCCAGCCTTCGCCCGAGCACTAGCAACACCCTCGTTGCCCGCCAGCCTCCGCCTGAGCGCCGCCCAAGTGATGCCTGCACCACAGCTATTGCCCTCCGCCCCTCAAGCGACGCCCGCACCTCTGCGCTACTACTGTCACATCCCTGTCCTCTGCCCGTCGATGCCAGCGACCAACAATACCCGTCGCGACGTCTCCACTCACCTGTCGCTACACCATAATGCCGTCAAGCAAGCTGCAACCGACTCGGTTATTTTCCTTGTTTCAGTGATGACGTTGCTGCTACCTTGAGTCTCTGCACCTTTGCTAATCTCTACTAATCCAGTTACTGCTCCTTGGGTTGAGGATAACGGGCTACTGATTTCATTGTCCAGACCAAGCCAAGTCGCATCCCTTCATCGCAGCACACTTGCTGCTTCTACCATGCCGGCAAGTCCGCTACAAGTTCCGCCGTCTTGAGCTCATCGACCCAACATTGGCCCGCTATTGATCTGCACACCACAACCTGACCCCAGCACAAATCGCTGTTCATGAATCCCAGGTGCTAGTCTTCTTTAGAGGATAAAAATCCAGTTAATGTAGTCTTTTTTTTAGGAATAAAAAAACAAGGCTTGTTATTATTGGAACATTGGATGTCAGTATTCATTTTATGAATATTTTCGGCACTATCCATAGGGTTTTGCCCAAAATTACTGTAATTATTAATTTGATCAATAAGACGTCAGATTATTTTTTTTTTTTTAAAAATTATATTGATTTTTGGGCATTTTGATATTATTTTGATTCTTAAATCATTATAATTATTAATTTAATTAGTAAGACTTCGAATCAAATTTTTAATTATTTTGAACTTTTTTATATGTTGCGATGTTTAGGGTTAATATAATCGTCAACCTAATCCGTGAGACAACGGATTATTTTTTCAATTGTTTTAATCCTTCATTTGATGAATATCTTAAGTGGTTTAGATATAATGTTTATTTGGAAATTGCTTGTCTTGGAAAATGCCCAAAAAAATCGAATTGTGTATCGAGTAAGGGTCTCATAAGTTAAGATTTTTTTTTTTCTTTTACATGTTAGGTTATATGTAGGACTTCGTAGGATTGCATGTTTAGATAATTTTTGGAATAGATTAGGATTAGATTTTTTTTTCTTTAATAGATAAGGTCTTAGATAATGTTTGCACATTTTAATAATCTTTTTTTTTTAAGTTTTCTAAGGTAGGATAGGGTTTAAGTCAAATTAATCCCTAAAATAAATTGAAAATTATTCATTTTAAATGGTTTAATAGTTTTTATTACAAATTTTAATAAAAAAAAAATACAAAAATATTATGTGCATGTCAATTAGTTTGCATGTTAGGTTCATTAGAATTGTTTGTAAGTAAAATTAGGTCACGTAGTTAAAATGCATGTTTTATGGTAAAGTTCTAATTTCAAGATAAAAGAAAACCCAAAAAAATTATTTGCTTTGTGTATTTAATTCTTTTGATGCAATTTATTTGATTCGTTGAGTGTTTAATGATGGTTGAGCATCCGTGTGATCACCCCATTGCATGATAGTGATTTAGGTTAAAATTAAATCCAAACTGCCTGCAAAGATATTTTTTTTTTTAAATAAAAGAAATTGTACCGAAAGGACATTTGAGAAGTTTAGTGTAACCAAGTCTCCGTACCAAAAGTTTCTAATTCATAGGAGTAAAATAATTCTCTCATTATTTTACTTAGGTGTCTAATCGACCTACCATAAACTGATTAGTAGTGACTCCTAAATAAAATTCATTTGCATGTTAAAAAACTTGAACCTAAGTCGTAAATTGGTATAGGTTTGGGAGAGATCAAGTTAAGTTTAAATTTAGTAGTCTATTAACCGAACCCTTAGTGGTTCAACCCGCTTCGGGGAGGTCATGACAACCCTCATTGTTCTTGAGTAGCCAACTCAGGCTCTAATACCAGCTGTTATGAAATCACACGCCGATTCAAGAAAAATACCACAAGCGAGACAATCCCTCTAACAAAATTTAATTAAAAAAAAAAAAAAAAAAAAACAGAAGAACATGCCAAAAAATTTATTATTGAATTTCATCCAAACTTGAGCTACGTCTCTATGTAGAGGTACTCTGCGAATACACTAGACTTTGAAGAAAGTTGGAATACAATTACGGTCTTCTCTCAAGATCAGAGCACAAAGAGATTGAGAACCCTTAAGAAGGAAAAAAATCACTTTTTTCTTCTTTCTTTTTCTTTCCTCTTTATTTTCTTTCTCAGTGTCTTAAGAGAAGATCATCAGGCTTTTAACCTAAAAGCAAATATAATAGAAAAGACAAAAAAAAAAAAAAAAAAAAAAAAAAACCCTAAAAAAGATGTGGTTTCATCTACAACATAAATTTGGAACGTGTGCTTTAAACTACCTTGTTGGAAGAGTTGCTCCCATATCAATTGATACTCTCTCCTAATGAGAGGCCATTGTCAATAATTGAGTATGGCAGGCTAGTCATCACATTACATAATGCCACGTCAGGTAATACCGGTGGCGGCTAAAATTCCTTAATGCATAAGTGGAATAAGTCGGAAATTCTAAAATCTAGGACACTAGGAAACGATTCAACGGTGTCAGGTAATAAAGTTTCCTTGGACATTGAACTTGACCTCCTTAAATATCTGCAGTTCTATAATGCGGAAGAATTATTGCTAAGATTGAGATTATTTCTCGTTATCTTGAACTAGAACAAGATTTTCATGCTTAGAAGATACAAATTTTGCATTTTATAACTTTTTAAGTTCTTTCCCCAGAAAAGAAAAAAGTGGCCGGCTCTTTTGATCGATCCTCAGAAGAACCAACGAATTTAGCTTATACCTCCGATCCTTTGGGATCAAGAGCCGCATTTTCGACTCAATCCTCATAAGACTAACTGATTCTCGGCCGAGTCAAGTCGAGTTGGCCCTTTGATACGAAACTCCGTCTGACTCGTGATATTCACTTTTTGGGCAAGCAGGCCATCCCACATCGCAAGAGGAGAATGGAAAAAAATGCGCAGAATAAAGAAGAGAAGGAGAAAGAGACCAAAAAAAAAAGGATGAAGCCGTTGACCGAGCTTGTCTCCATGCCACGACAAAAGAGCTATTCTCGGGCAATCGGACAAAAAATTACCCTCGTCTAACAATCAATTGGGACGGAATGTGCTCCGAATGTCTGGCTTGCTCTGTGTCGACCCTTTTTCTCTCAATCAATCAAATTTGTTGAATAAATGAATAAATGAGTAGTATTAATTAAATATAGAAATTAGAATATTCTAGTCGGATGATGTGGCGATGAAGTGGCATTGGCGCGGCAGATGAGGCGGCAGGTGACATCAGGATGACGCTATGATCATGTTAGCAACACACGGCCGACTTAAGTCATGTGAGACGCACGTGGGCATGCAGAGGCTTGGAGTGGTGCGTGTGGGCAAGTGCGGCGTCGGTTGGCAGCGCGATTTGTGGTAGGATTCTTTGAGTGATGTAGAATCTGTTTGTGGTGTTGTATTGTCAATATAACCAGTTGAATACGTCCGAAATAGACTTGCAATATATAGCTGTAATGGTTCTAAGTCGACGGCGTGTGGCAGCCGGGTTGGTGACAATACAAGCAACGGAAGTTGCAGAGAAACGAGAGCGACACGACCTATTCAGCTGGTGTCGCAACACCTTCGTGGAGTAAATGTCGCCTTTTCAGCTGGCGTCGCTAAAAATTAAAATCCTCAAGAAAGAGGCTTTGATACCAAGTTAAGAATAGAGGAATAAAGAACTTATGTATATTTTGATGATTTGTAATGAGGAATACAAGAGCCTATTTATAGTCTTTACAGGGAGGCTATTTTCACTAATAAAATATTAATAATAATGATAATCAATCATAGAGATATTCAGGATATTAAATATGTCAAGAATATTATAGATATCCAAGATATGGAAAGGATATTCAGAATATTAAAGCTCTCTAGAATATCATAAAGATAGTCTCAATATATCTTACAGCTCTGCCGATCGACGGAAGCAATCTCAAAATCGCAAGAGCGTTGCTGAAGAGGCTGGACTCCAACGCCCTCATGGTGGCTGGCAAGTCCCAGCGTCACCAGCTCCGCCGCCTGAACATTTGCGAGTACCAGGTTTTTCCTCCCTTTCTCTCCCCTCGCGTGATCCATATTGGAAGTGATGTTGTTCATGAAGGGATTCAACTCTGAAAAAGTTGGATTTTAGGCTCAGATTGCATTTGTGATTATACGATTATGAATTATCGGCGTACGTGCCCAAAGAATTTGATGTTTTTGCATTTGTTGAAGACTAATGGTGATGGGTGCTTTGCTTTTCTTCTTAGCGTCCATCAAAAGTCTCTTCTCTCTACAAGTTCTTCTTTCGAGGTTTCTGGTTCAGGGACACCGTCACCTTCATCGTCGGAGGAGGAGCTTTATTCACAGTCTGTCCCTCTCAATCATCACCATTGGGAATGCAGAATTTCTCTTTTTGTCATCATCTTTTTTTTTTTCCGTGAAATCAATGCAGAAGAGGACGTGCGACAATGCGCCGAAGCGATGGGCAGCAAAGGGGAAGCGAGATAGTCGCGGATTCTGAAGCAACGTAAAATTATTTCAACCAAGAAAGAGAAGAAAAAATGACATAAAACTAAAAAACAGAACGACGTTCGTTTCTTTTTTTTTTATTTTTCTTTCCTTTTATTACATAACCTATGACTGACTCTGGAATTGAAACATCCTAACATGGTATGATTTCCCAATCAAGACGTAAAACTACGAAAAAACAGAGCAATCGCATCTCACTTAGATTCATATATTCGTGAGATATTCGTGATATATCGATTTAAGATTGGACTCATCGTCATCTGAACATGCTGCTAACCAAGTAAGGATAATTCGACTCATGCCCTGATGTCACTAAAATCTGCACTGCTAGTCAATTGCAAAGGGTTCATATTCGTTGGAAGAAGAAGAAGAAGAAAGTCCCCATCCTAAAGGGTCAACGCAGCAAAGCTGGAAGAGGGCTTCCTGTCAAGCTGGAAGAGACCTCAGATGCCATGAGCTGGTTCAACAGCCATGTGTTCATGTAGAGCTTCTGCTGCTGGATTTGTCGAATAGCATGCTAGCGTTGACGAACGGGGGTTGGTTCGGTTGGGGGACTACACAGTTTTTGTCGTGGAGCATCTCAACGACTCCAGACATGAGCGGTCGCAATTCCATGCAAGCTTGAGTGCACAGAAGGCTGATTTGGAGCACATTTGACGCCTCCAGGATGGGGAATTTACCTTGTAAGGCCGGATCAATGCACATGGCTAAATTATTTGACTTATAATGCTTCCATACCTACAAAGCAATCATGAATTTCCATGGCTCCCTTATATCTGAAGATAAATCAACTAGCATTAACGTAGAAACCAAGGATAGAGTTTGCTAGGAAAATCAAAAGAAAAATTAGATAATCCTAGTGGGCTGTGGCTAGGAAAGTTCTCATGATTGTAGGGACAAGCAACCTTACCGACTGTAATACCGAGCTCGACCCCCGTGTGTATACATTGTTCTTCCTACCACTCAAGATTTCAAGAACCAGCACCCCAAAAGCATAAACATCGGCTTTCTCCGTTAGATGTCCCCTCATTAAATATTCAGGCGTCATGTAACCGCTGCATAGTCATTCATCTTTTAGATATAAACCATACTTAGCCCAAAGAAAATGTGAAGTGCAAGGAAAAGATGATACACGAAACCCCTTTGAGGGGCCAAACTTGTCAAATTAAGGAAATAGAAAGTGTCGACTATGGTTTCGAGTAGGCTGATGATGAAAACGCATTCTTACAGTGTACCGGCGATTCCTGTGCTAAGATGAGACTTATCTAGAGCAATGCATCGGGCAAGCCCAAAATCTGAGATTTTTGCTGTGAGATTTTCGTCAAGGAGGATGTTGCTGGTTTTTATGTCCCGATGGATGATTTTCACTCCACATCCTCCATGAAGATATGCGAGACCCTCGGCTATTCCTATGACGATGTGCGGCCTCTCCTCCCAAGTTAGGACAGGGGTGGCATCATTGACTGCAACAATAGATTCTATTCGCTTATTTAGAAAGACAAGCAGAGCGGAGTGGGACGAACATAACCGAAGAAGGCAAGACACTAATGGAGCAGATTTTTGAAACCTTCGACTCGAAAATCATAAGATGGAAGCATTGCTTGCAATACAAGAAGCCAGTTACTATGAATGCAAACTAAACCAATGCTCGTCATGAAGGATGGATCTCTTCTCAGCATCAAACGATGGCTGTGTAAGTGTGTTATGCAGTTATGCAACAACCAGCTACTTACCAAAAAGAACTAGATCAAGACTTCTTTTAGGAAGATATTCATAGACAAGGAGACTCTCTGGGCCTTCGATGTTGCATCCCAAAATCCTTGTGAGGTTCTTGTGTCGGATCCCACTGATCAGGTTCACCTCATTGAAGAAGTCATCCGCCCATTGGCATGTGTTGAACACCAACCGCTTAACTGAGACAACCGTCCCATCAGGTAAAATCCCCTTGTACACGGAACCGCCGCCCCCCCTTGGCCCAGCTTCCTCGAGTCATCAAAGAAGTTGGTGGACTTCTCCAGTGTCTTGTACTTGAAATATAAGCTAAACTTGCTCTTGCTCGCTCGCAATTGCATGAGGTTATTTTGCACTGAATAAGGATGAATGCGAAATTCATGTTATCAAGCTTGTGATCAAGAATTACTAAGAGATCATTTTACACATTTGAACGAATTGCTTACTTTGCTTCTTCTTGGATTACTTTTTGTATCCAATGTATGCACCAATGAGAACAAGTGAAGTCGCTACAGCGGCCGATGAGGTTATTGCTATGGTGATACGGACCATGGATGAACCTGTGAAATGATAAAGACAACATCAGGTTGAGATGAGTGAGTTCATTAATAATTCCAAAAATCTGGCAAGCATCGAATCATAAGATCAATCAAATTAAACTTAGGGTTTGTTCATTTGGGGGAAAATTTCAAGAAAGAGGAAAATATTTTCTCGAAAGTCATTTTTTAAATAATTTTTGTTTGATTTTCTTTCTCTTTCCTTCTTCCTCCTCCACTAATCGTTGGGCCTTCACAAGCCATTAGCATCGTTGTTAAGGCCCAACAAGGGCCAACCTGACGAATCTCGGGCAAGTTTGAGCTCGCTAGATCCTAGGGTTTGTTGCAATTAGGTTGCCGAGGCTTGAGCTTGCCCAAGGTGGGCTTGCACTAGCAATCGGCGGAGGAGGAAAAAGGAAAAGAAAAAAAGATAAGAAGAAGAAAAGAAATTTTAAAAATCAATTTTTAAAATAAAATATTTAAAAAATCCACATGAGAAATTTTTGAAAGTGTATTCACCATCTTAGATTTAGGAATTCGCTTTTCTAATTTTATGTGTATATTTTCCTTGATCGGAAAGTGTTGTCGATTTATCAATCCTTTTCGACGAACTAAACGGATGAAAGTTCAGAAATTAATTTCGAGAAAACACTTTTCGTCAAACAAATACACCCTTAGGTTATGTTCGTTTCATGAATAATATTTTTCTAAAAAAATTTCGATTCGCTTAGGAAAATGAATCAATGGAAAATATTTTCCTAGTCAATATAAAACTATGCTTATCCTCAAGAAAATGAGTTCATCTTTGAAAAAGTTGGAAAACATTTTCCAAAATATTATTAGATATTGGCACTTGGATCTAAAACTCTATGTTTGAACACGAGAATCCCAACGCTAGTTCCTAAGTCTCTAACGCTCAAGCTGGATCCATCAAGGTTGGCCCTGGATCCATTGAGGTTGGGACTAGATCTCTTGGGCACGAGTCTATTGAGACCAGACATGGGTCAATTGAGGTTGGGCTCTCGGTGCCTATACTGGAGTCCATTGAGGCCGAGCTCGAACCTTGTGCCTCATGCCTTAGCACTTGAGCCAGCATCCATAAAGGATAGGCTCGGGCCTTGAAACTCAAGCTTTAGTCCCGGGCACTTAGGCTCAGGTCCTAATTTAATGAAACTTCGTTCTTATAAGAATATTGAAAAAAAAAATAGAATTTCAATTATTTTTCTTTCTAAAAAAATCAATTTTAAATTACTTTAAAAAATTGATTTTTTCTTTCCTTTTTTTTCTTTCTTTTTATATTTTGTTCCTACCTCGACTAATCACCGGCCTTAGTGACAGCCAACCATTGACCACAGGCAAGGGATGAGCTCGTTATTCTAGCAATGCCAAGATCTTGTCGACCTTTGACAAGGCTTGAGCCTCGCCGATCTAACTAGACTCGAGCTCGCGATTGGCTGAAAAAATAAATAAATAAAATAAAAATAATAAAATAATTCAATGTGTTAAAAATGAAAAGAGGAAAAAATTTAAAAATATCATTAAAAGAAGTGCCTTAATCGACCAACAAGAGGAAACCACAATTGGAAAAATCGAAATCTGACGACAGCCATAGAAGAGCGTCGGTTTTCCTTTAATGGCGAGGAAGCCATATTTTAAGTCGGTAAACTAGAGATCAGGACACTGGTTGTTACCTCCGCTATCAGGGACGTCGTAGAACTTTGTGGTCGAGTAACGGAGGAAGCATCCCTCGTTCATGGCCCGCGCTTCTTCTCTAGGAGTGCAGCTTCTGGCCATCGAAGTTGCATTCTCCAAACAGACCCTGCAACCGCCGGCATCAAGCGTGCTCCAACACTGTGCCAAAGCATAAACCCCAGCGACTCCTCCAACTCCGTCCTCCCCAGCCACCGCGAAGCCCTTGTTCCGCACTGCGCTGGTCGAGACATTCCTCAGGACCCGGTCCACCCTATCTGAGAACTCGGCCACTCTCTCTGTCGGGACTGTCAAATTGGAGCTACACTTGAGCTTGTCGTGCGTCGGATCGACGGTCTTATTGTAGAAGTCGTAACTGCCGTAATGGACGAAGCAGCCGTCAAGGTAGAGCCAACCAAAGTTGGGGAGGCAGCGGGCGATCCGGATCCAGCTCTCTTTAAAGCAGAGGCGACACTCGGTTTCAGTCCAGTCACCATGGCACTGGATGAGGCCATACACTGCTGGCGGCGGCGAGGCGAGGGAGTACTTCCACCAGCGCTGGGCGGCGACATTGTCAGAGAGCTTGTTCATGGTGGCGATGAGGTCGGAGACGACGTTTCCAGCGACAATCCAAGTGGATTTCTCGCAGATGAGGCCTGCTTCGGTGATTCGAGGATCGGAGACGGCAAGAGAGAAGAAGAACGAGGAGAGCGCGAGCAGAGGAAGGGCGATTGATGGTCCCGCTCCACTCGACTTCATGGGCTCTGCTTGAGATATGCTCGGTTATCAAATTTTCCTTTTCTCTCAGTTCTCTTCAAAGAGAGAAGAAGAAGAAAAGGGAAACAGAGCGCGATGGGAGCTCCGCTTCAACCGGATGATCTCATAAAAAGCTTCAAGACGCGGAATCGGAGCGACAGATTGATGCTTGACTTTTGGGGTCTCCTCTTTCACACCACCCCTTGCTTTCTTCATGCTAAAGCAGGGTTTTTGAAAAATGGCACGGCGATAACATCTCTCTCCCTCTCCACTCTCTCTCTCTCTCTCTCTCTCTCTCTCTCAGTGGGTGGAATGCAGTGTTTTTTTTTGGTCGGTGGGTAGAATGCAGTGTTTGACGCGGCGAGAATGATGGGGTTCTGAGACTTTTTTAGTCCGAGAATATTTTGAATTGAGGGTGGCATCGACAAAAGAGATGAGGGCGACGGATGTTGACGTCTATGTCGGTAGTTTTTTTTTAAATGATTAACTGATAATTTTTAATATATTCTGAAAATAATAATGATTACAAAAAATTAAAAAATAAACTATTATATATTGTTTTGAAGTATTATCTTTTAAAAATTTAGAGATAAGTACAGCAAAAATTCTAAAACTTATTACGAAAATACATTTGAATTCTAAAATTTGCAAAAAATGCAAATAAATCTTAAAACTTGTTAAAATGTTTCAATTGAGTCATAAAATCAATACCATTAACATTTTCCGTTAAAAATGTTGACGTGGCATTTAAAATTAATTTTTATTTTCCACGTGGATTTTTAAATTTTTATATTTAAATTAGATTTAAAAATTAAAAAAGTGAAATTTTATTTAAAAAAAGAAAACAATTCACAAAAAGAAAAAAATTATTAAAAAAATTTATGATGTCTATTCATGTGTAAAAGCCGGTTGAAAATCTCCCCTGCAGTTGCTCGATTAGGCCCCAAAGACCCGTATCTTTTGATTCTTTGACCATGGGTTTTTAACTATAATTTGTTGATATTTCCGTAATTGTGCGAATGATCGCTTTATCTACAAGATGAAGAACTCGTGTTGAACATGATCTCTTTAACACAATATTGTTCATCCATCTGAGTTTCCTTTTGAAGGTGACGGAGCTGTGGTTCAATCGGCATTGGCAGTTTGGACAGGGCTGAGAACAGTACCTAATGTGTTCATTGGGGGAAATCATGTCGGTGGATGTGATTGTAAGTTTTTAATCTCTTTTCCTAGTCGATTTCAAGAAAAATCTCTGGTAGAGTTTAGATGCAACACGGGTGTTGTTTGACAGACTTATCTTTTGATGTCGGCTTTCTTTGCAATTCCAGCTGTCACTGAGAAACACCAGGCAGGTCAACTGGTACCTCTTCTTAGGAGTGCCGGAGCTGTGAAGACCTAATAAAAGCACTGCTTATAGTTGGAACCTTTGATCGAAAGAGAGAGACTTGTGTGATGGAAGTGGATAAACTGAGGTGTGATAATATCCACTGCACAAGTAAATGACAGGATTGTTTTTTGACTGCTTGCACAAATTAGGAGCGTGTGCTATATATGTCACACCCCAAATTGGATGACATGGTTGTTCTTCCATAAAATATATATATATATATATATATATATATATTTACAAATCAGATAAACTAACAAATTGGTTGCAAGCTTAGAGTTTCTATAATCCACCAAAAAGAAATATACATTTAGAACTCAACCAGTCCAACCACTAGCAAGGTTTATGTACACTACTTTCTTAAACCATACCCAAAAGAGAACTCCCAAAAAATTTTCCAAAAGCGCTCTCGTCCTACTAGTTGTTAACCCTGGGACCTGAAAACATGGAAGATAAATAAAATGAGCAACCATAGCCCAATGAGTAATACGTACCATAAAAGTATATCAAACGTCCACCTTATACATTTAAAACTTAAGACATGACTTATTATTGTCAAACAAAAATATGATAACCTGCATGAACAAAATGCATTATATGTTACCTCAACCAAGCTATATCAAATAGCAAAATTTCTCATTCATCAATAATAACCAAAACCAGCATCACCAATTTGTTCAATTATTGGACTCATCATATCTCATATCAATGGCTCATTTCACGCTCAATATCCAAACTCAAGGCCCTAGAGGTGACTCCCACGAAATTGCGTTATCGTGTAGCACTTAGCCCTTGATCACATATAGCAATAGTACAAGGCCCTAAAAGTGGCTCCCACGAAATTACGTTATCGTGTAGCACTTAGTCCTTTACCATGTATATTAGTAGTGCAAGGCCCTAGAGGTGGCTCCCATGTGACTCAAGTCACCATGTAGCACTTAGCCCTTGGCTACAAAGCCCTAGAGGTGACTCACACGAAATTTCGTTGTCGTGTAGCACTTAGTCCTTTCCCTATTCACAACACAATTGATTTCCTCAATACAACAAATATCATGTTTCAATAGTCATCACATAACCACATAAATCAATTGTATCAAAACAGCATACATAACCCTTCAAGAGAGGTTTGTCGAATCCTCCCACAATAACTCAAAATTACCGAGCACCATATCCATCAATATATTATAAATAGTTCCTCACTCCCTCACATGTCAATTAATCTTACCTTAATACATAAGTTTCACAGAACCAAAGAAAACATTAGTACTACTCACCTGAGGATGTCCCAAAATCAAATAACACACATTATTTGATCCTTCGATCTCGCGGTCCGGGCGTTGTAAATAAGCTTGCTGAGCTACCCACGGCTTGAACACACAAAGCCCTTTCTCTTCTTTCTTCTCTTTCTTCTTCTTCTTCTTCTTCTTCTTCTTCCTTTCTTTCCTCCTTTTCTCTCTGCCCGAACGTGGGCTTCCTTTTCTTTTTATCTCTTCTCCTTTTTGTTTCTTTTTATTTCTTTATTTAAAGTGGGTCCCACCCTTTTTCTTTGACTTTTCTAAAATCTCTACTATTACAATATAGACCATACCTTGTCAGCAGAGTCGCTTCCAATATTAGTAGGGACTCTCTTCTAATGACAGGCCATCATCCTCGTCACTTTACATAATACTGGCGACGGCTGAAAATCCTTAATGCAAAAGTGGAATGACCATCAGAAATTTTGGGACCCAGATCGTTTGTTTGCCGAAGGGAGTAGGAAACGATTTGACAGTCTGGTAATGAAGTTTCACGGGACACTGAACTAGACTTCCTTAGAGATCTGCAGTTTTATAAATAGTCGAGATTAAGATTATTTCTTTACTTCCGTTTTTTATGATTCGAGTTCAATGTGATAATCCAAAAGCAAGCAGGATCTCAAGGAGGAGCAAAGGGTTCCACAGGGAACAGTCACGAGCTTCTCTCCCACTTTACTGGAAAGCAACCTTGGCAGGACTGTCGAGGGGCTGTGCGGAAAACGATGCAGCCTGTGTTCATGAAGTAACCCCTAAATCCTCCTGATCAGGGCATAGCCAAATGAGAAAGGGGTCATCGCCCGGAGTTTTTTCCTCCGTGGACCACAAGTACATTCTTGCGCCTTGAGGTTCGCCAACAAATGCATCCGCCATAATTATAGGAGTAAAGAGGTGGTCATATGATGTCCGCAAAGGTCAACGCTGTAATAGTGGACTATCGTCTCCTCGGATCTAATCGACTTTCAACTAATCGTCCTCCACTTTAGGATCCATACGAAGCAAATTGCAAGTAATGAGTGACAAAGAATATCAACTATAGAGTAGCTTTCACACTGTTTCTTCAACCCGGGATCATGCTGTGCGGTACTGGTAGACCGTTAAAATTTCCAAGTCAATTCACCGCAAAATGCCAGCTTCGAACCAACAATTACAATGGGAAAAGTTGACAAGTGCATCAAGCGAAAAATGCTAATTAGAAGATTTCTGAGGAAAGAGGCGGAAGCTTGGGGTTTTGCTTTTCTTTTCTGAGATTACATGACATGAAAGAGGCAAGCATGAAGTACTACACAATTGTGATTCTGTTTCATATGAGTCACTGTATTTCCTGTATAAATTGAGTGGAATGCAATACCAAGAGAAAATGGAGGATCGAGGAAATAAATGAATAAGAATATATACATAAGTTCCTCCGACTCCTTGCAATCCTTCTCACAGGACCATATGCCCATCTCATCACATACCGCTGAAGAATAGATAGTGGTCTTGCTCACATGTCCAAAAATTACATCACCTCCGCTGGCTCAGTTGATTCCGCTGAAAAGACTATTTCACCGGAGGCTTATGGTGGAAGTGAAGGAAATTTCAGAATTTGTCAGTTGGTTTGTTATCCCAGTATTTATATTCAAGCTTCTGCTGGAGTCATCTGGAATCAGATTATTGTTGAGAAATGGAGGTTGCATTGGCACGGAAACTGTACACTCCTGGTCGTTGAGCATCTTAACTACTTCAGACATGGATGGTCGTAAATCTGGGGAAGCTTGGGTGCAAAGAAGCGCGATTTGAAGCACATTCAATGCCTCTGAGACGGGAAACTTGTCTTTCAACACAGGATCGATGCATACAGCAAGACTATTTGATTTATATTTATTCCAAACCTGAAAAATACAAAAAATGTCGGAGCAAGTCATAAGAAACACAGCTAGTGTTGAGCAGAAAACAAGACTCTCTCCAGATTGTGAAGGGACGAATTAAATTATGCCCTTATACAGCTGAATCGATATGGAAAGCCGCGAAGGGGTTCGTGTGGGTTACAAGATTTCCAGTACAGAGAAAAGAGTAGCTGGAAAACTCTCAATTTGAAGTTCGAGAAGATGTTAGGATTTATTTCAACTCTATATCATAGACAAAAGGAAATTTGCAAACGCCACATGCATATTCTAGAGGTTCGAATAAGAAGGATAGGTATGTGAATCTTACTGATTGCAGAACTGAACCTGAGGCCTGTCCAAAGATACTGTTCTTCCTACCACTTAGAATTTCTAGGACCAGCACGCCGAAAGAATAAACATCTGCTTTCTCTGTTAGTTGTCCCTTAACAAGATACTCCGGAGCCATATAACCCCTGCAAAATTTTTCTTTCAGAAGGAGAGAAATCTGTTCTGCAGAATCTGAAGTCAAAGATGAAATTGCTAAAGAGTGAAGAGAAGGGGTCATCCAGACAGCAAATTTCCCAAACCAGACCTGAGAAAGTCAGGGAAAAAGAAAGCAATTCTTATTTGATAGGACGCCGCTCTCACTTTAAGCCCTATATCACATGCTTATCTTCTGTACTCATAATACATGGCAGTTCAAATAGCCAATCCAGTCTTCTCTACATGTAGATGTTATCTAAACTGGTTTGATTGAAAGTAAAAGAGAAAAAATAAAAGACCAGAATCTTACAGTGTCCCTGCAATACCGGTGCTAAGATGAGATTTTTCTGGATCAAGACATCGAGCAAGTCCAAAGTCAGCAATCTTTGCTGTGAGATCCTCATCAAGAAGGATGTTGCTGCTTTTGATGTCTCTGTGTATTATTTTCACTCCACAAGGTCCATGGAGAAATGCCAGCCCCTCAGCTGTTCCGGAGATGATATTAACCCGCTCCTGCCAACTCAGGATAGAGGTCGCATTCTTAACTGCAACAGCAACCGGGTCTTGTTATCAGTCACATTATTGCAATTATGTACTTGCTCAGGAATGAGTTTAATAAAGTTCCCCGGAGAAGTTTAGTAATATTCTGGAACAAGATGAAGCTAGCAACTAGTTAACACCGTGGAACAAATTATGAGAAGCTAGAATTCAAGGGTTTTATTATGGTAGGAGGCCCTATTTATAGAACAAACTACACTAATCTCGGATGCTGAATGGAGCAGCAAGTGGGGGATAACTTACCGAAAAGGATTTCATCGAGGCTTCTGTTGGGAAAATATTCATAAACTAGGAGGCTTTCTGGGCCTTCAATGCTGCAACCCAGAAGGCGGACCAGGTTCTTGTGTTGGATTCCACTGATCAGACTTACCTCATTGAAGAGGTCATCCACCCACTGACTAGTGTTGAACACCAGTCTTTTTACTGCAACAACTCTTCCATCAGGGAGGATCCCCTTGTATACAGAACCAGCTCCTCCTTGGCCTAATTTCCTCGAGTCATCAAAGAAGTATGTAGCCTTTTCAAGTGATTCATAATTAAAATTCAGATTCAACTTCCTTATAATTGCGGGAATGCCAAAGAGTTTCTTCTGGACTGAGAATAGGTAAAGAAGATGGATGGCATCAGAGAATGTTTAAAGAGAAGTCAAAACAGAAATATTCTCTTGAGTTTCACATTTACCTTCTCTTTTCTTGGATAATTTTCTGCATCCAACATAAGCACCGACCAAAACAAGTGATGTTACAGCAGCAACGGATGAAGCAATTGCAATGATGATCCCAAGCTTCGACGAGTCTGTTAAAAAACACAAAGATCATCCTTTGCTGACAAGAAACTGGAAGCTATAGCAAAGGCAAAAAATAACCTACTAGAGCTATCCCAATCCAGTTGAAAATACAGAACAAGAAAACTAGAACATCGCGCAGACTACCTCGCAAGATCATTCAATTCTTACCATCATCTGTAGGGACAGTATAAAATCTCTCAGTCGAATATCGCATGAAACAGCCAGCATTCATAGCCCTCCCTTCATCCCCAGGAGTACAGTTCCTCGCCTTGATCATCGCATTCGCCAAGCACTCCCTACAACCCTTGTTGTCGAGAGTGTTCCAGCACTGCGCCAGTGCATAGACACTGGCAACTCCTCCTCTCCTCGCCTCTCCGTAAACAGCAAACCCCTTGTTCTCCGGTGCGACCGCCGACACATTTCTTAGCACCCAGTTGACCTTATCGGCGAACTGCTGCCTCGCCTGCTGGTCGGCTGAGACGCTGGACTGATTGGCGCACTTGACCATGTCATGCTGCGGATCGATGGTCTCATTAAAGAAATTATAGTAATCAGACCTTATGAAGCAACCGTCGAGATACAACCGCCCCATAGTATTCAAGATAGTGCATCGAGGAAGTATGGTCCTGCTCTGCGCGAAACAGAGGAGGCAATCGTCGCGGCTCAGGTCGCCATGGCACTGAGCCAGTGCATAGATTTCCGGCAACGGAGAGGTTATGGAATCATTAGCCCAGCGATCTTCAGTAACTTTCGCAGCAAGTTTCAGCATGACGTTGAGGAAGTTCGAGACGACGTTCGCAGTGGACGTGACGTTGGATGTGAGGCATAGAATGCCTGCCTCCGAGATTCGAGGATCGCCGAGCGAGGGCGAGAATGAGGAGCTGAAGAGAACCAGGAAAACGCGAGCGAGGTTGAGGATCGAAGGCCGCATTTCACAGCTCCGACCTCAGTTCCGGGAGCTACGATCGCGTCGACAGATATCTAACCGAGGCGAAGTCAAGAAAATGCGGAGGAGCGAGAACCGATCATCGCTCGCTTCCAAGAAGCGTCCAGCTACCCTCCGATGGCCGCCTCCGGATCTTATCTCCGCCTGAGGAATGGTCCGGGAGCCAAAGTCGAGGAAATGCGGAGGAGCGAGAGAACCGGATTACCGCCTTGAGTTTTCTCTCGGGTCAAGGTTCTCGCGCTTTCAAGGAGCGTCAGCTACCGAAGTTCTCCCTCCTCCGTCAAGATTCAAAGCTCGTGGAGTCCAGAATAGCTGCGGCGGCCATCCATCGGCTGCTCTCTTACTTATACACGCAAGCGCATGCACAACATGGAGCGGTGAGCTTCTAGAAGCGGGTGGGGTGCCGACGAAGTGGAAATTTCGTGCGAACCGGTCGAACCAGCGACGCATACGGAGGCGGATCGGCTCGCGACGGAGACGACAGCAGTGACGGCGGTCACGGGTGGGTCCTGCCACTGAGAAGAGGTCAAAGGCGATCTTACCTTAATGAATGATGATTGGACGGAAGTGAGAGTTGACGAGATGCGGCACGGTTGGTTGTGCTGAGAAAGTTAGGAAGCACCAACACGTTTTTAAAGCCTCCGTATCGTGTTCGATACCTCAATATAGGTGTCAAAAAATTCAACATGTGATCCACTCACGCAACACGCGAGTCTAGAATTTCGACAAGAGATTCTGATATGCACATCAATTTTAAAAATTTTCAATAAATGGGCCAAATGTAATTATGTCAAAAATAAAAATAATAATTACAATGAAAATGAGAAAAATCTAGTCTTTTCTTCTTACTCTCACTTCACATGACTCACAATTTTTAATGTAAATTCATTCTATACTCTTATTTATTTATTTATTTATTTATTTATTTATTTGTGAATTTGAATCAAATCAATTTGATAAAAATAATAATTTATTATTTATATATAAAAATATATATTTAATATATTACATGTCTCAACTTGCCAAAATTCTCTATTTTTTTTAGAATTAATGTGTTGGCGTGTCGTATTGCATCCTTTTGTATCGTGTGCTGATGTTATTTAGGGGGAGAAAGAGAGTTTGATTTTTGTTTTTATTTAAAAGAACAAAATTAGCGGTGAGAGATGAGGACTGACTTGACTGGAGGAGCTAAATCGCTTTTAATGTCATTATAAGATAAAAGATAAAGACAATAATTTTCTTAATTCTAACTATTTATTCCAATTTGAAGACTGATAATTCGGATGGGGCCAGGCTCGACAACGTGTTGGAAACTAGGAAGTCTCTCCCCATGAGATGGCGGACGTGGAGACAGGACGCACCGAGAGTTTGCTCTCCGACGTGTCCCGAATTCATGGCCATCTGAAAAGGCCAGTACCATCTTCAGTGAAGTTTTAATTTGCTCCTTGGCATGTCTTGATTTCGCATTCGAATGAAATAGTTCGAGAACTGTTTGTATCACTTTTGGACATGAAGTCTGATCGACATATAATGGATGAGAAGATGTGTGTGCATCTATGAATTGTTTTGAGGCGGACTTTTAAATGCTTCTTGCTTGTGAGACAAAAAGGAAAGCTAAAGAGGGGGAGTAAGTAGATGTGTTCGAGTTACAGCGTTCTCCCACTCAAGATAAAAGCCATGCCTGCAACCTGGTAGGCGCTGTCGTGCCCTATGCATAGGTATAGCGTGATTTGCATGCGTTCCTTAGGATTGACCAAAATAAGATTTTTGTTCTTTTGTTGAGATGGATGTACGAGTTCGGAAGAATTAGTGTGATGTGAAATGATTAATATATCCTAGTAATCTTCTAATTTACTGATAGACTTTCAAATAAATATGGGTCTACAAATTCGTCAACCGGGTCAAACTTGAAAGCTCCTTCTTAACGACTTCCTCGGACGAAGGTGTCGGGTTTATACCACGCTCTCAACAAATGGCACTAGAATATTCTCAACCCCCTCTCTGGACAAAAGAAGGCAAGTCTTGTGATGTAGCAATGCAAAGTTTGATGGTAACTTTTATGGTTCGGTCCGGAGGGATGAACATGGACAAAGTGGATATTCAAGTCGAGACACAAAAGTGAAACACAAAAGTGAATATTCAAGTCGAGACATGAGTTGGTACAGTATTCAAATAAAGAGAGAGAGAGAGAGAGAGGACCCTGACTGCAATTACTGGTGCAGGGGATGACTAGACTAAGAAACGCGGCGGTTAAACCAGGAATTTTGAATAGAAAAAGAACCATGAATGAACTGTCCATGCTGAATTATCACCAAATCTCTCCGTTCATTATTTATTTTTTGCTTTCTATCTTTCCGGACAACGACTTATTAGCGCACATGATGAGTAATTTATTGAACGGAAATGTCAGTGTTTTGAGAGCATCTAAGCTACTTTGATGTATACATGGTTCCTCCGCTAATCCTTGGGGAAAGCACCAATGTCTCTCGCTAGCTCAAAAATAATTGCGCTTCTTAAATTTAAGGATGGCGATCTTGTCTCGACCTTATCCCTCCTTGAAAATAGGGGTAGGCAATCGTGTTAGTTCAATTCAAAAACTAAAACGAATGGACCTCGTCTAGTTGGTTGAGGTCCTATTGACATGAGGATTGTAATAGGTTCCCTAATTTAAAAAAAAAAAAAAAAAAAAAAAAAGGGAACAGCCCATTGACTGGTTCTCAAACTATTTTTTTCCATAAGATAATAGTTATATTATTAAATAAGTTGAAAAAAAAAGGTGGGTTCCCAAGTATACACTTAAATCAGTCGGTTCAATTTTTGGCCAATTCCTTGTTCCAAAAATCGAGAATGGACTCGATGGGTACATTTCAATTTCTAGGGTAATTACTAAAAAAGTTTTAAACTCATTGTACGAATGCAAACATTCTAATTTGATCAATTTGGTCCCAAACTTTTTTAACGATTTTTTATTGTAATTCTTCCAATTAATTTTGACCAAAAATTATAGTTATAAACACTGGTTATTCTATGTGGCAAAGGTCAGCGCATTGACGCTAATGTAAATAATTTTTTATATATTTTTTGAATTTCGAATTTCGAATTTGTCCATCTTAAAACCAATTTCTCCTAATTAGGGGTGTTCATTACCTTTTAGCAAGTATTACAATAATTACTTTTCAGATTATTTTTTTCGCATTGAAATTAAAATCTTGACTTTAAGCACTTGTGCAGTGGTGCGCACTCAATTGCTTGTTGCCATAGAGAGGTCAAATCCTGATCAACCAAGTCTTACCCACCACAAGAAATAATTCTCAACATCGCATAATCCTAATAATGGAATCCAAAAGCATCTTTCTATGAATAGCTTTTCTCGCCGATGTTCCTGGCCCCATAAAACTCTTCAATTAAACTCGAGACACTGTCTCAACCAAGACTAATTCTTAGCATCGCCACTTTTCAACTTAGACGGCCTGGGCACCCCGCTCGTGACCTTGATTATTCGTGGCTCTCGACATAAATGATGGATGGCGCGTGTTCTGTGTTAGTCATAAGCGTCTGCGATTTCTAAATGAGGTCAGCTTTGGAAGATCGACCGATGTCAATGACGTTCAATTCGCTTTGTGGCGAGGGGTCCAAGAATCAAGCAATCCGAAATTCATAGCTTCCAGGTGAAGAACTCTGCTGTGTTTGACCATTTACTAGCAAATGCCTGAATTCTGTGAGAATCCTTTTTAAAAAGTAGAGGAATTTTGAAAAACTAAACTGGGTTCGACAAATTATCAATATTTTGACCGGAATTCCCATGGGAGTCTGAATTGATAATGCAACTAATGAACGTTAAACTGCCATCTGTAAGAACAAAAATTGCTAGCAAAGTTAGCACTTTCGATGGGATTTGAATTTTGAGGATAAAAAAGGGTTTTGAATTAGATGTTTGTGGCAGTGGATTTCGCTATGATCTCATGTACCAATTGCTATTTTGATAATGCAAGTTATGAAAGCTAAACTACCATGTGTAATGAGAAATTGCTAGCGGACCGAAAAAATACTGTCGCCGGATACTATACCGTGTTCTGTTAAGACTCGATTGTCGCAGAACCCAAAGTGGCAACTGCTCAAAAAGAGAGTTCTGCGATAGCTTATATAGGGTCAGAAGCAGAGAGGTCTTAATCTTACTGACCTTGTGGTTTCTGTGCAGCAAAACTTACTGTGGCTACTGCCACAGGGTCAAGCATTTGTTGAGGCAGCTCGGGGCTAGTTACAAAGTCGTCGAGCTGGACAAGGAAGGCGAGTGTCTCCTACCCTCTTGAACCGCCTGCATATAATCTTGATCTGAGTATATAAACCTGTAATATATGGGCCTCAAAAAAAGAAAGAAAGAAAGAAAGAAAATAAAAGGAAAAGAAAGGGTTGAAAAGTCAACAAAGAAGCTGAAGGAAAGTGGAGAAGCTTCGGCTGGGTTTTAAAAAGAGAGAAAGAGGGAGAGAAAGAGAAGAGCACGGGCAAAAGCGAAAGAAACGGGAGAGGGAGAGAAAGAAGAGAAAGGAAAAAGGGAAAAAGGGAAAAATTTTGATGCGCTCGTAATCCGGACGCCTCATTAAGCTGACTCAAGTGTGTTTTGCAATGCCGGTAAGAAATCGAAGCCTTCTATTATGTACTTGAAGCAATCGATGCAATTAGGGCTCAAAATTCAGATTTCTTGAATATTTGTGTGGCAAAGCTCGATTTTTGAGTCGATGAGCTGTATATTTTTGTAGAAATGGTACTTTGGGATGTCGTGAAGTTATAGCATCTTACGAATCGTGATTTGAGCTTACGGTTTGTCCGAAACGAAATTTTAAAGTTGATGGCGCATTCTAGTACTGTAGCGAACAGTAACTTCAAGCTTTTTTTCTTTTTCTTTTTTTTTCGATACTGTTTTGGGGCCACTAAGTTGGGGTTGTTGTTGTACGTTACGAGAGCTTTCTAAGACTATAAGATAGCTTGAAATGGAATTTTGTGGATGAAGTTATGGTGTGACAAAATTAGCGCATGGGCCGCACCTAGCGGAAAATAATGGGTTTCCACTAAATGCGAGCTTCTGTAGCACATATGTGTCATTTTATCGACAAATAGGCCTAGTATAGGTGAGCCATTATGCAAATATCATTTTTACTTGGCCTTTTGATATTGTTTTTCCGTTAATTGTTAGGGATCCGAGTGCGTTGATTCGAGTGAGCGTTGTAGATGATTTTTGGCTTTTCCCATGTGAGTGATACTATTTCTTCTTTGTATTTTAAACTCATGTTTTGAGAAACATGGTGAATTATGTACTCTATGAGTTAATAAAATTTATCTTTTGTTGCATAAAACAAAATCGAGTTATTATTGCCATTTCGTTATTGGAAAGACTGAGTTATATTTCGAATTCGATTTTAATGATTGTTTACAGAAGGATTTGTGAAATTCTTTATAAAATAATCTTGAAACGTTTTGGAGAATGCTTGATAGTTATCTATCAAATTTTGAGTTGTGACGTGACTTTTATTCTGACGTTGGATGATTGGATATTGTGATTGATGTTTGATGCTCAATGTCTTTGTGGACCCTAAGGGCTATGTGAGTATGCGCATACTAGTCTAGGATATCCATGTGAGCCGAGTCACTGGCTAATAATAAGTGGAGATCTTGCCAAGGGGGGAATCTTGGTCGTCTTGTCACAGGTGTTACGCATAACCATGGTTAGACATTTGAGCATAAATTGGTCAAAGAAGTAAACCATTGACGTGTGATTTGAGTTTGGTCGATGGAATGGATCTTCGATGTGATTTGATGAGATTAATCAATAGAATAGACCCTTAGTACATGTTTTATGAAATTGACTGATGGACTGAACCATTGGTATCTTTAGTACTTTAGTTATGATTATATATTATGATAAAGTGAGTTAAGATTGTATTTTAAATATGCATAGTGATTTCTCGATCTGTTTAGAAGAAATGTGTTACTCACTGAGCCGTGGTAACTCACTCCTCTCTTATACTTATGTTTCAAGTTCTTCAGCGAGTCGCAAGTAAGCTTGAACGTTATTTCGAGGAGGACTTTTGTGGTAGACTTTTTGGTATGATTTATGTATAGTTGATAAGTTTATAAGTTAGTCTTTGTAGAAGGTATATGTTTTAATTCGGTGGATTGTCAAAATATTTCGTTATTGTAACCAAATACCCCTTTTGTCATATATATATATATATATATATATATATATATATATATGTTGATATCGGGTTGAATTGTAGTTATGTTGAGGCCGCATTCTTTGGTGAAAGGACGGCCGTGTCATGCCCTTTTTCTTGTGAATCAGGATGTGACAAAACCATCTTGCTTTTGGCTATTTGGAGGCTGATTTTGTCGACAAAGCAAAGATACCTTTTTTTTTTCAAGCATATTTGCTGGTATAGCATTCTGTCCATGTGTAAAGGCCAGTTAAGAATCTCTCCCCACAGTTGCTCGATTAGCCCCAAAAGACCTGTATCTTTTGATTCTTTCAACCTTGAGTTTTGAACTGTAATTTATTGATATTTCCATGATTGTGCAAATGATCGCTTTATCTCCAAGATGAAGAACTCGTGTGGAACATGATCTCTTTAACACTACATTGTTCAACCATCTGAATTTCCTTTTGAAGGTGATGGAGCTGTGGTTCAATCGGCTTTGCCAGATTGGGCGGGGCTGAGGACAGTACCTAATGTGTTCATTGGGGGAAATCATATCGTTGGCTGCGATTGCAAATTCTTAATTGGGTGGTCAATCATCTTTCTTTCTTTTCTTTGTTCATTTCAAGAAAATCTCTGGTAGAGGTTAGATGCAACACGGGTGTTGTTGGACGACTAATCTTTTAATGTCGGCTTTCCTTGCAACGCCAGCGGTCACTCAGAAACACCAGACAGGACAACTGGTACCTCTTCTTAGGAGCACCAGAGCTGTGAAAACCTAATAAAAGAAGTGTTCATAGTTCAAAGCTTCGATCGACAGGGAGAGACATGGGTGATGGAAGTGGATAAACTGAGGTGTGACATCCACTGCACATAAAAATGAAAGAATTGTCTTTTGACTGCTCGCACGAATTTGGACTGTGTAGTATAAACTTACCTTGTCAGCAGAGTTGCTACCATATTAGTAGCAGCGGAAAATCCTTAATGCAAAAGTGGAATGACTATCAGAAATTCTGAGACCCAGACTGTTTGTTTGCCGAAGTGACTAGGAAACGATTTGATATTGTCCGGCAATAAAGTTTCACAGGACATTGATCGAGACTTCTTTAGAGTTCTGCTGTTTTATGATGCAGAAGAGTTATCGTCGAGATTAAGATTATTTCTTTGCTTCCGGTTCTGATAAATAAAGTTCAATGTGATGATCCAAAAGCAAGCAGGATCTCCAGGAGTAGCAAAGAGTTCTATAGGGAACAGTCTCGAGCTTCTCCTCTTCCACTTTGCTGGAAAGAAACCTCTACCGTCCTGTCGAGGGGTGTGCAGAAAATGATGTGGCCCGTGCAATCATGAAATAGGGCCCAAATCCTCTTGATCAGGGCGTGGCCAAATGAGAAGGGGGTCTTCGCCGGGAGTTTTCCCTTCATGGACCCATTCCTGACTCGCGAGGTTCACCAACAAATGCATCCGCCAGAATTTGGGGGGGAAGAGATACGGTCTTATGATGTCCGCAAAGGTCAATGCTGTAATAGTGTCCGTAAGGGTCAATGCTGTAGTAGTTAACTATTTTGTCTACTTGGATCTACTCATATAATGAACTAATCCTCCACTTTAGGACCATCCGAAGCGAATTCCAAAGAATAAGTGACTACAGAGTAACTTTCACACTGTTTCTTCGACCTGGGGTCATGCTGTGCAGTACTGGTAGACCGATAAAAATTGCTAGTCAATTCACCACAAATGCCAGCTTCAAACCAAGAAATACATAGGAAAAAGTTGAGAAGTACATCAAGCTGTCTCGATGATCATTTCAAGAATTCATCCGTCCTCATCATGGCAAAAGAGACCATCGCTCTCAGAAAAACTGAAGTGGAAGTGCTGATTAGAATTCTGACGAAAGAGGCAGAATCTCCGAGTTTTGCTTTTCATTTATGAGATTACAGGACATGAAAGAAGCTAGCATGAACTCCTACACAATTGTGATTCTATTTCCATGAGTCACTGTACTTCCCGTGTAAATTGAGTGGAATTGGCAATACTAAGAGAAAATGGAGGATAGAGGAAATAAATAAAACAAGAATATCCTTTACCAAAAAAAAAAATAAAACAAGAATATCTACATGAGTTCCTCCAACTCCATTAAGTGGGAAACGGCCAGCATAAGACGTGACCGATGCACCATGGAGATTCTGCAATCTCTTGCACAGCAGCCGCATCTTCACCCTGTCTCTCTGCGCAGATCTTCTCATCCCGATTTCCCGATCGGGGCTTGAGAAACGCTCGAGCATTACTGGCCAATGGAGTCCTTGCAATCCTTCTCACAGGACCATATGCCTGTCTCATAACATGCGGCTGAAGAATAATCCTGCTCAAATGTCCGAAAATTACGTCGCCTCCGCTGGCTCAGTTGATTCTGCCAAAAAGGCTATCTCACCGGAGGCTTATGGTGGAAGCGAAGGAAATTTCAGAATTTGTCAGTTGGTTTGTGATCCCAGTATTCGTGGTCGAGCTTCTGCTGGAGTCATCTGGAATTGGATTATTGTTGAGTAATGGGGGTTGTGTTGGCACAGGAACTATACACTCCTGGTCGTTGAGCATCTCAACTACTTCAGACATGGATGGTCGTAAATCTGGGGAAGCTTAGGTACAAAGAAGCGTGATTTGAATCACATTCAATGCCTCTGAGACGGGAAACTTGCCTTTCAATGCAGGAGCAATGCATTCAGCAAGACTATTTGATTTATATTGCTTCCAAACCTGAGAAGTACAGAAAAGTCAAAGCAAGTCATTAGAAACTTTGCTAGTGTTCAGCAGAAAAAGACAGACTATCTCCAGATTGTGAAGGGATGAATTAGATAAAGCCCTTGTGCAGCTGAATCATGATATGTAAAGCCACGAAGGGGTTCGTGAGGGTTACAAGATTTCCAGTACAGAGAAAAGAGTAGCCGGAAAACTCTCAATTTGAAGTTCAAGAAGATGTTACTGGTTAGGATTTATCCCAACTCTATATCATAGACAAGAAGAAATTTGCAAATGCAGCGTGCATATTCTAGAGGTTGAAATCAGGAGGATAGGTATATGAATCTTACTGATTGCAGAACTGAACCTGAGGCCTGCCCTAATATACTGTTCTTCCTACCACTTAGAATTTCTAGGACCAGCACACCAAAAGCGTAAACATCTGCTTTCTCTGTGAGTTGTCCCTTAACAAGATACTCTGGAGCCATATAACCCCTGCAAACTATTATTTCAGAAGGAGAGAAATCTGTTCTGCAGAATCTGTAATAGAAGATGAAATTGCCAAAGAGTGAAAAGAAGGGGTCATCCCCACAATAAGCCTTATATCAGATGCTCATCTTCTCAACTCGTAATACATGGCGGTTCAAATAGCCAATCCAGTCTTCTCTACATGAAGATGTCATCTAAACTGGCTCAATTGAAACAGGAGGAGAAAAAAAATAAAAGACCGGAATCTTACAGTGTCCCTGCAATACTGGTGCTGAGATGAGATTTTTCCGGATCAAGACATCGAGCAAGTCCAAAGTCAGCAATCTTTGCCGTGAGATCTTCGTCAAGAAGGACATTGCTGCTTTTGATGTCTCTGTGTATTATTTTCACTCCACAAGGTCCATGGAGAAATGCCAGCCCCTCAGCTGTTCCGGAGATAATATTAACCTGCTCCTGCCAACTCAGGACATAGATCACATTCTTGACTGCAACGGCAACCAGGTCTTGTTATCAGTTACATTATTGAAATTGAGTACCTAACAGGAATGAGATTAAAAAACTGCCTAGAGAAGACTAGCAAGAAAAAGTACTATTTTGGAACAAGATGAAGCTAGCAACTATATTAACATCATAGAACAAATTTGGAGAAGCTAAAAGCTACAGGGTTTTGTTTCGGTAGAGGCCCAACTTATGAAACCAACTCCACTAATCTCGGATGCAGAATGGAGCAGCAAGCGGGGGGTAACTTACCAAAGAGGATTTGATAAGGCTTCTTTTGGGAACATATTCATAAACTAGAAGGCTTTCTGGGCCTTCAATGCTGCAACCCAGAAGGCGGACCAGGTTCTTGTGTTGGATTCCACTGATCAAATTTACCTCATTGAAGAAGTCATCCACCCACTGACGAGTGTTGAACACCGGTCTTTTTACTGCAACAACTCTTCCATCAGGGAGGATCCCCTTGTATACAGAACCAGCTCCTTGGCCTAATTTCCTCGAGTCATCAAAGAAGTTGGTAGCCTTCTCAAGCGATTCATAATTAAAATTCAGATTCGACTTCCTTACAATTGCCAGAACACCAAAGAGTTTCTTCTGGACTGAGAATAGGCAAAGAAGATGGATGGCATTAGAGAATGTTTAAAGAGAGAGTTAAAACAGAAATATCCTCTTTGGTTTCACATTTACCTTCTCTTTTCTTGGATAATTTTCTGTATCCAACATAAGCACCGAGGAAAACAAGTGAAGTTGCAGCAGCAACGGATAAAGCAATAGCAATGATGATCCCAAGCTTCAACGAGTCTATCAAAAAACACAAAGATCATCCTTTGCCGACAAGAAACCGGAAGCTATAGCAATTAAGAGGCAAAAAATAAGCTACTACAGGCTACAGCTTTCCCAATTCAGTTGAAAATACAGAACAAGAAAACTAGAACATCGTGCAGACTAACTTGCAAGATCATCCAATTCTTACCACCATCTGTAGGGATAGTATAAATCCTCTGAGCGGAATATCGCATGAAACATCCAGCATTCATAGCCCTCCCTTCATCCCCAGGAGTGCAGCTCCTGGCCCTGATCATCGCATTCGCCAAGCACTCTCTACACCCCTTCTCATCGAGAGTGTTCCAGCACTGCGCCAGCGTATAAACGCCAGCGACTCCTCCCCTCCTTGCCTCTCCAAAACCAGCGAACCCCTTGTTCTCCGGCGCGACCGCCGACACATTCATCAGCACCCGATCCACCCTATTGGCAAACTGCTGCCTCGCCTGCTGGTCGGCCAAAACACTGGACTGATTGGCACACTTGACCATGTCATGCTGCGGATCAACGGTCTCATTAGAGAAATTATAGTAATCGGACCTTATGAAGCAACCGTCGAGATACAACCGCCCCTTAGTATCCAAGATAGTGCATGGAGAAAGTGAAGTCCTGCTCTGCGCGAAACAGAGGATGCAATTCTCGCGGCTCATATCGCCGTGGCACTGAGCCAGGGCGTAGATTTCAAGCAATGGAGAGGTTACCTGTCACGACCAAATTTTCGGGGTGAACCACCTAGGGTTTGGCTAATGGATTGTTAAGCCTAAATTTAAATCGAGCTCTCCCAAGCCCATACCAATTCGCGACTCTAGGTTCAAGTTCTTAACGTGCAATTGATTTTTTAATTCAGAATCGCCACTAATCTATTTTTGGTGGGTCGATTAGAAACCCAAGTAAAGTAACGTAAGATTTACTTTACTCCTATGAACCAGATATTTATGAGTTCGGAGACTTGATTATGCTAGATTTCTCTAACGCCCTTTCGATACCTTTCTCTTTTATTTTGAAAAAATATTTGGCAAGTAGCTTGAATTGATTTTAATTATCTCCCTAATATGTGAGGTGGTCACAGGTACGCAAACCACCAATTTAACATCCAAGAAAGCAATGAATAAAATTACGAGAATTACCTTATCATAACGGAAGCATCTGCGTTGTTAGAACAGAATTCACATCAACGACTCTAGATGTGATTTCCAATTAACAAGCAATTTTTCTTTTTCTTTTTCACTTAATTAGTGAGAACCAAATCCATATGCAATGCAATGCTTTTAATCTAATATGAAATGATATGACATGGCAATATAACCTAAATTATATGACATGAGTAAAAAAATGCAATAATTAAATATGCAATCTAAACTAATCTAATGACTTAACTCTAATGACAATCAAGTGGACCTAACCACAATCACTAAGTAATATGTATTTCATGAACTTAATTCTACATGACATGCACATGTCATTTTTATTTTCTTAAAAAGCATGCAATCTATCCTAGAGATTAAAACTAATTTATCCTAAGACATTTTTTGTATTTTTTAATAAAAATTCGGAATTAAGACTATCAAATAATTAACATGCAATTTAAATTAGTGAAATGAAAATCTAACATCCTAAATTTATGTTTTTGGTATTTTTATTTAAGAAATTAGAAATAAATAAATTTCCTATTCTTGACATGCAAAATAACCATAAAACAAGTAATATCCTAACATGCATCTAATCTAACTCAAATGTGTTTTTTTTTTTTTTTTTTTTATGGGAGCAAACAAATAAAGGCATCAAGAACAAAGACACGCAACAAATCCAGCAAAATATCATCCATGTCCATTTAATTTTGGAAATAAATTGACGAATCGTATCTCGCACATGAAATCGGATTAGTCAATTTTAGACAAAATCACGAATCGTATATCGAGCATGAGATCGAATTGATGACTTTTCCGTGTGATTGCAGGTCGTATTTCGAGCATGAAATCGGATTGTCAATCATATGCACGTTGTGAAATTAGGAAGATTTCCTAATTTAGAAGGCTACTCGAGTTGCCAATAACATGGCATATCGAGAATTTCCATCATGTGTACCAATGAATATATCAAATAAGTAAACAAAATTTTCGGAAATTAAAGTTGACAAAATTTTTACCTATCCCAAATATTGCTTCCAAATTTGATCTTCGAATGGCGGCTCGTGAATCACGATAGAGGCTCAACATGATGGCGCAAGGACGGCTTGCTGTGGTGGTTGATGCACTGCTGTCTCAATGGAGTTCGTCATGAACGCTTGTGGTGGATGGTAGCAAGCCGTCGTTGGCGCCGCGAGGACACTCGGGTGCCTTGCAGCAAAGATCCGACGTCGTAAAGAAGCTCCAGATAGTCCCTAGCTTGGTATTGTCTATTATTCCTGGTGATCGACAAGGTAGCTGGCAACAGCAATCAAGGGACCAAGGGTTGTGAGCGGCTCTCGGATTTCGATGGTGGGTGGAGGAAATCACCAGCGACTTCTTGATTTGGTGATCAATGACCAATTCTCCAACGCCTGCAAAATAGGACGCGTTGCTGGCTTGGCTTGGTGAGAACTCGGTGCAGTACCGCCAAGGAAACAAGAACTTTGGTCCTTTTATTCTTTGTTCGTGTCGCTGTGGCCACTGGCCAAAAGAGAACCCAAAAAAACAAACCCTTTTCACTATATTATAGGATCCTGAGCACCTTCTTTGTGCGATCAGAAGAGCCTCTCACTTTTGTTGACTATTGACTCTGGACTCTCTCTTTTTTCAAAAAAACGTCCTCATTTATTCCCTCATGTACCGACGTGCCCTCATAATGTGCCACCTGCTTTTTTGTTGTCTTCTTTCTTTTGGAGATCTCTACTGCAGATCACGTGGCCATGGGTTTTCCTGACTTGGTAATCTCGACCTTGGCCGACAGGTTGTGATAATGGGACAAACGAGCAACGGGAAGCAGCAGCAAAGACACGTCACGGCTATCGGTGGCGCACGGCGAGGGGCTGGGAGACAATGCGAAGTTGCGACTGGCTTCGATCAAGAGGGCCTTGACCGTCTTTGCGGTTCACTCTTTCGTTTTTGTATTCTCGATGTGTGCCCCCGAAATTCTGAGTTGTCGACTCTCACCGTGGAGAACGTGAATTTTTTTTTTTTTTTTTTTTATGGCCGTGTGTTTCTATTATGTGGCCCCCTCCCATATCTTCTCCGTACGCAGCTCTTATATAGGTGAATAACTTTGATTTTCGTGGATTATCTCACTTCCTTTCTCGGCTCACACACGAAATTTCCTTTGATTATGAAATATTTCTTGTCTTGAGACATAGAATATATCACTCAAAATATCCCCACGGGTGATATTCTTATTGATATTTCATGCTTAAACTTCCAATCTTCTGTAATATATCGCCTAATGTGAATATATGAAATAATTACCGAATATTGGAAGAATAATATGAATCCTTTCGGAAGATACTGAATTGTCAACTCATAAAAGTGAAGCTCATCCGCCGCTGATCAAATGCAAAAGTGATAAACAAATAAATAAAATAATGTAAAATGCTTCTAAATTACATGTTATGCAAATTTAATTTATTTTTTGGGGTAAAAATTAACCCATTTTTTATGCAAAAATTTAGGTGTCAACGTTACGGAATCATTAGCTCAGCGATTTTCAGCGACTTTCGCGGCAACTTTCAGCATGACGTCAAGGAAGTTTGACACAGACGTGACGTTGGATTTGAGGCATAGAATGCCCGCCTCCGAGATTCGAGGATCGCCGAGCGAGGGCGAGAACGAGGAGCTGAAGAGAACCAGGAAAACGCAAGCGAGGTTGACCATCGAAGGCTGCATTTCACAGCTCCGACCTCAGTTCCGAAGCAAAATCCGCCGGAGAACCCGATTACCACCTCGATTTTTCTCCCGGTACGAGCTTCTTGCGGTTTCAAGCAGCGTTCAAAGGCGATCTCATCTTAATGAATGATGAGTGGACAGAACTGAGAGTTGACAACGGCCCGGCGCAGTTCACTTTTAATTTTTTTTTTTTTTTTCAAGATTAGCGGAGAAAGATGAGGAATGACTTGACTGAAGTAGCTAACCAGCTTTAAATTCTAACTATTTATTCCGATTTGAAGACCGATCATTTGGATGGGACCAGGCCCGACAACGTGTTGGAAACTAGGAAGTCGCTCCCATGAGATGATTCACGGCTTTCTGAAGAGACTGGTACCATCTTTAGTGAAGTCTTAATTTCCTCCCCAGCATGTCTTGATTTCACATTCGAATGAAGTAGTTCGAGAACTGTTTGTATCATTTTTGGGTAAGGAGTCTAATCGACAAAGAATGGATGAGAAAATGCGTGTGCATCTATAATTCTTTTGAGCCGGCCTTTGAAATGCTTCTTGCTCGTGAGACAAAAAAAAGGAAAGCTGAAGCAGTGGAGTAAATAGATGTCGACAGATTTGGTGTTTGAGTTACGACTAGAGGTGAGTATGGTCCGAATTGAGCCGATTCACTCCCTAACCCTAGGACCAACCCGCAAAGCGTTGGTTCTCAATTTTTAGGATCAAGAACCGATCTTATTGAGCTTGGGACCGAGGACCGGACCGACCCAATGGATTCGGTTCAATTCCAGGGTCAACCCACGACCAATTGATAATTTTTTATTTCATTATTTATACTCTGTAAAAAAACGATTGAGGACCAAACTGACCCAGTAGGTTTGGTGCAGTTTCAAGATCAACCCAGGACTAACCAGTTTTTTTTTTTTTTTTTTTATTTCATTTTTTATAATCCTTAAAAGAGCAACCGAGAACCGTATCAACCCAATGGATTTGATGATGAGTGAGGTTAGCTAAGAAAAACAAGTGGTGAGGGTCAAGTGGGGTGAGCGTCGAACAGAATGAGCATCGAATGTCGAGCGAAGAGCAACAAGCCAAGTGAGCATCAAACAACGAGCTACACAAGTGACCCAAAGCGAGCGAGATGAGTGTTGAGTGGTGAGCGGAGAAATTGTTTTTTTCGATTTTAGCAATTTGAAGAGTAAGAGGAAAAATAAGACAAAAGAGAACGAATACTAAAGGTGGATGCGATAAGGTGCCTTTTTGGACGCCGTGAGAACTCCTTACAAAAACATTGTCCTCCTTCGTAAATTATGACAATTAACGCCGTAAAAGACATTAAAAACCTAAGTTATTAAAGAACAATGTAAAATTACTATTTAATATTGTTGACACTATTTATTTTAAGGTTTTCCCTATATAAAAAAATTATAAATAATATTATATATATATATGGGTTGGTCCGGGTTGGACCGACCCGAAACTTTCAGGACCGAGAACCGACCCACATGGTATTGATCTTGGAATTCTAAGACTAAGGACTGACCCAGTCTTCCTGGGAATCGAACCAAGACCGACAAGGTTAGACCGGTCCAGGGTCAACCCTGGACCAATGCTCACCCCTAGTTACGACGTTCTCCCACTCAAGATAAAAGCCACGCCTATAATCTATTAGTGCCGTCATGCCCTATGTATATGTATATGTCGCGCCTAACTTTTAACATGCAATCCCGAGCTCTCCCAAGCTAACGTTAAGCACGGCAAACAATTTATACAATTGAATTATCTAACAACCTAAGCAACACAGAGCCGCCACTAGCTTATTTTGGAGGTCAGCTAGAAACCTAATCGAAGGTTGGGAGATTCCTTCAATTCCTACCCAACCGAGAGATCTAAGCTCGGGGACTGGATTACGTTAATATTTCTATTAACGCCCTTTCGATACCTAATGGTATGTTGTGTTTTTTTTTTTTTTTTTTTATCGTGTCCATGCATTTTTTTTTTTACATTTTTAGGATCGTCAATTTTTATACTAAATGATCATGCGTGAAAGATTGTTTTCATTTTATTCTATTTCTAAAAAGAAAAGAAAACAATCAACAATCATACAATTAAAAGACAAGTAAACAAGCAATTCAGAGAAAATAATAAGCCTAGGCATGCAATCCTAAAATATAAAGGAGAACATAGTAAAGGAAAAGTAAAAGAAAAAGAAAATACCCGCAACTCGTCGGGTTTTATACAACATGAATAATCCCGAAACATATATCGGGAAAATTACATAACATTGGTCGGAACGGACATCGACCTTTCCTCCATCTTTATGGTTTCTCCATCTTCAAAGTCCTAATCTAAGCCTAGACTAAGGAATTGAAATTAAATGCATAAAGGTAAAAACAAAAGTACATCAATTGACTACCAAAATTTACCTAACAAAAAAATAGCAAAATTAGACCACAGCCATATCAAAACAGAATCAATGAAATAGCAAACACAAGAATCAGTAAAATCAGTACAACAGTAGGACAACAACATTCACCAAGCATGACTTAAATCATTGTATTAAAATTGCATGCAAGCATAGCCCAAACTAAGATCAGTTTGGGACTAAATGGACATCAAAGCAATCATGAACAGCAAAAACCAGCAACATGGCGAAGCAGAAACGGTAGGACAGCACACCATAGAGCAAAAATCATAAGAACAATCAACATATTAACATCAAAATGGCAAAACAATGAAACACTAATAGCAAAAACAGCAACATGGTAAAGCTGAAATGATGAGACAGCAAAAGTACAGCAATGCCAGCAAGGACAACAATGTAGGAATTGCAAACAGTAGAGCAACCGAACAGAAATAGCAAAGCAGAAACGGCAGGACAGCAATGCAGCAACAGAACTTTATTCATGGCATTTTCTAATGAGATGAGATCAAAAAGCAACTCATGCTAAAATTTGCAATGCCTCTTAATAGCAACTCCACATATTTTACAGTAGAAAGCCAGCAGATGAATTGAGTGTTTAGAATGCATTTATATTTTTCAGCAAAAGCTGAATCCTGAGAGAAAATTCATTTGGACCCTTAAGCTGTAAATGAAGAGCATCATTTTTGCTCGTTATCATGACACATGGGATGTATTAGAGTGAATTTCAATGTTACATAAACCTTGGCAAGAAACATCAGCAGCTAAAGCATATCCTAAAAGCAAACCAAAGTTGAACCAACTTATTGCAAGTATTCTCTGACAATATTAAAGTTTCTAGGACATCCATGACCCTAAAAGTTTAATCATTTCTGCATAGAAGATATTCAACAAAAGTCTATGTTGAAGCAAGAGAAAAGCAGATTGCAAGTATGATGATCATCGATAAACAAAGTCAGCATCTTCGGAGGACAAGTTTCACTAGTTCGGCTCAAACATATCATCAAGAATGCTATATAACATCCAGTCATCGAAAAATGAACAAGCAGCAATCTGTTTGATTATTCATCACGAACTTAGTGATAGCATGCGGGTCGATCGTCAACGGGAGGCATTTTATTTAACATGCGATTGATGGGGAAGACAGAGAGAGAACAAGAGTGACGGAATCAAGCATGTCGAGAATGTGGATTCACATAAAACTGGAGAGAGTAATCAAGAAAAATCGAGCTGGGTTGACTAAATCACAAACATCAATCATACCCTCGAACGTGTAAATCAATTCGGTTTAACACCATCACGGAACAGGTAACTAAACTTGCTTAATGCTAACATACAAATGCGCATTTCCAGCAAATACCAATTAATCACAGCTCTGCATTTCCGATTTACGAAGCTGATTGACAATAGCGAGTACTTGTGCTCGTGAATTATTGACCTTATAGCTCAAAGCTAGACATTATGCTTATCAAATAAGGCACGATTAACTATTTACCGAATCATCTCAACATGCGAGATATGTGACCAATGACCAATCGTGGTTTAGACCAAAGAAACTAAACATCCAAATTGAGGTTTCTTCCGCCACATACAACGCTCAAAAGAATAACATCACCCTAACATTGAAATCGATGTTAAAACTTGGAAATAATCCTACCCGGAATGACAAAGAACGAGTAATACCGACGCACGACAACCTTGTTTCAAAGTGGCACGTTCCTCGCAATTATTGGAACCTCGAGCTCCGAGAAAGACGCGAGTTCGCAACGAGCGCGTCAAATCCGTCCACAAATGATCCTCACGGGAAGTGATCGATCCTCGAGTGATTTCGGCCGAGGTAAACCAAGCGAAAGAAAAACCAATGTTCGGGGTCGAGGGATCGAACGGGGAGAGAATCAAATCCCAAAAACTTAATCGGATAGAGAGAGAGAAAGAGAACTCACCAATCTGGTGAGCCCGATCCGTGAGCGAACCGCCGGCATCGTCTTCGATATCGCTGATCGAGAGAACGATTGAGTCTCCGGGGATGACCCTAACGAATCAAGCTTCGATCGATCAAAATCCCTTGAAAACCCTAGCTGTCAAGCCACCGATCGGAGAGTCCTAGATCACGAACTCTGAGTCAGAGCTAGGGTTTGAGCAGAGCTGCTTCCACCGTCTCGTTCGAGCTTCGCCATCGCGTTCCCGTCAGCCGATCGATCTTCTAGGGCTTCAAGGAGAAAGATCACGATCGGACTTCACCACCACGGTCCTCTTCGGTCAATCTTTGATTTCGAGGAAGATCGTCGGACCGGATACGCCGCCGTCGTCGTTATGGCTATCGTCGGTTTTAGATCGAATCGATCTCTGCCGTCGTCTCGGCCACCCCACGATCCGCTCTCGTCGTTGCCACGGCTATCGTCGGCCTTGTCCCGTGATCGATTCTTTGTCGCCGTCGCTCTCGATTGGCGTTAATTCGCCGGCGATTCAAAGCCCTTGGATCTAGGGTTTTTCTTTTGTGCGCGAAGAGGGGAAAATGAGAGAGAGGGCGAGAACCGGAGAGAGAGAGAGGCCGATCCCAGAGATCGAGCCGGGGGAAAAGAGACCAACGACTGTCCAAAGGGCCCCCTTTTATATTTTCCCTTTTTTTTTTTCGTTTTTTCACCTTTTCCATTTTCCGTTTTTATTTTCCGTTTGGGGTTTTTTTTTTTTTTATTTTCTGCTCTCTTTTTCATTTTTTTTTTTCATTTTTTCTTTCCGTTTTCTTTCGGTTTTCTTTTGCTCTTCCTTTTTTTATTCAATTTCAAACAATTTTTTATTTCAGGTGTCAACAATATAGCGCGATTTGCATGCATTTGTTAGGATTGACCAAATTGAAAGAATAAGATTTTTTTTGTTCTTTTATTGAGATGCACATGCGAGCTCGGAATAAATTTGTGTGATGTGGAACGGTTAATATATCTTGATTATCTTCTAACTTGTTGACTTTCAAATAAAAATGGGTCTAGCTAGATACGTTGACGGGGTCAAACTTGAAAGCTCCTTCTTAAAGACTTCCACAGATGAAGGTGTCGGGTTTTTACCGCACTATCAACAAATGGCACTAGAGTATTCTCAACACCCTCTTTGGGCAAAAGAACACAAGCATTGTGATGCAGCAATGCAAAGTTTGATGGTAACTTTTATAGTTCGGTCCGGAGGGATGAACATGGACAAAGTGGATATTCAAGTCAAGACACAAAAGTGAATATTCAAGTCGAGACATGAGTTGGTACAGTACTCGAATTGAGAGAGAGAGAGAGAGAGAGAGGACCCCGGCTACTATTAATGGTGCAAGGGATGACTTGACTAAGAAACGCGGCAGTTGAATAAGGAATTTTGAATAACCACTGGGATACGCCCCAGTGGCCACCCTTCCAACATAGAAGGGGAAGGTGAGAGGTTCGAATCCCCACCTTCTCAAGGGGGGATGGGGTGGGGACGCGTAAGTTTCAGGAGTGGGTTTCGACTCTGCAAGAGACAGGGCAAAAGTTTGAGAGTAAGTGTTAGAGTAGGAATAGAATAGCACTAACCAAAAAAAAAAAACACAAGGAATTTTGAATAGAAAAGGAACCGAGAATGGACTATCCATGCTGAATTATCACCGAATCTCTCCATTCATTATTTATTGTTGCTTTCTATCTTTTCGAATGATGTATTAGCGCACATGATGAGTAATTTATTGAATGGAAATGTCAGTGTTTTGAGAGCATCTAAGCTAGTTTGATGTAGAGATGGTTTCTCCGCTAGTCCTTGGAGAAAGCACCAATGTCGAAGTAAGTATTCCCGCTAGCTCATAAATAATTGCACTTCTTAAATTTAAGGATAACGATCCTACCTCGACCTTATCCCTCCTTAAAAATAGGGGTAGGCAATCATATCGGTTCAATCCAAAAACTGAAATGAATAGACCTCATCTATTCGATTCCGATCCTATTGACATGAGGACTGTGATAGGTTTCCTAATTTATAAAAAAAAAAAAAAAAAAAAAAAAAAAAAAAAAAAAAAAGGTAGTTCTCAGGTTCAGTTTTTGGCCAATTCCTTGCTCCAAAAATCAAGAATGGAGTCTGATGGGTGGGTTTCAATTTCTAGGATAATTACCAAAAAATTTTAAACTCATTATATAGATGTAAACCTTTTAATTTGACTAATTTAATCCCAAACTTTTTTCATAATTTGTTATTGTAATTCTTCCAATTAATTTTGGCTAAAAATTGCTATTATAGATGCCAGTTAATCTATGTGGTAAAGGCCACCACATTGACAATAATGTGGACAAATTTTTTATATATTTTTTGAATTTAGAACTCACCCATTTTGAAACCGATTTCTCTTAATTGGGGGTGTTCATTTCTTTTTAGCAAGTATCACGATAATTACTTTTCATATTTTTTTCCACATTGAAATTAAAATCTTTAAGCATTTATACAGTGGTGCGCACTCAATTGCTTGTTGCCATAGAGAGGTCAAATCTTGATCAACCAAGTCCTATCCCCCACAAGAAATAATTTTCAACATCGCATAATCCTAATAATGGAATCCAAAAGCATCTTTCTATGAATAGCTTTTCTCACCGATGTTCCTAGCTCCATAACTAGGGGTGTGCAACCAGACCAGGTAAACCTGGTTCCCGGACCGACCCACTCGGAAAACAGGGTTGGGAACTGGTTCCGGTTGAAACCGGTCTGGAAATTGGTTCCCAAAATCCAGAGCTAGTTTGACTCGGTCCAGGAACCGATTCCGAGGGAGTACCCACCCGAGAACCGGATTGATCGGACCGGTTCGGGAACCGGTTTGAGAGCCGATTTGTGAGCCAACCCAAAAGTTCAAAACGCCAATTTGTATTGCTATTACAATAACCTCTCACACCTGCAGACTTCTTCACAGCGTTTTCCTTCATCGCACCATCGCCATCTCCTCGTCGCGCCATTGCCAGACCCAGCTCCCTGTCGCACTACTTCTTTATCTGTGTTCATATGCTTCCTCATCGTGCCATCGCCAACTCCCCGTCACGCCATCGCCAGTCGCACCATCGCCAAATCTAGTTCCCCGTCGCGCTGCTTCCTCATCTGCATTCATCTGCTTCCCCGTCGCGTCATCGCTAGCTTGCCCCCACCACCAAGCCCCTCGTCAGCAAGAAGCTTGGCAAGCATGCCCTCAAGCTTGTCCACAGAGGTAATGCCCCCATCAAACCCTTACTTGTTGTCTCATGTTAACACGCGTTCTTGCTCCCTTTCTCCTTTCCGTTGGTTGGCGAGTTGATGATGAGTTTTGGGTACGTGATTCGTCGGATATACAGTGACTGATGGTCTCGGCTCTTTATGAAACCTATACGATGAAACTTTAGCTAGAACTGGGTGCATCGAAATGCTGGTTCTCTTTGTCAATGAGCCGGATATTCACTGCGAATGGCGGGGTGGGCTGAAATGGGTGTGCTGCATGTTTGTGGTTCGATTGAAATTTCTTTGGGCTGACTATTGGCATGTCCTTGTGGTTCTTCTTGATTGGCAGCGCTGAAGACAAATGCTTCAAAAGATGCATGGAGGAGGTTGTTAAAAGCATCCCGCGCGATCACAAAGGGTATGAATTTATCGTTTTTTTCTAGTTTGAGCACAAATGCCAGTTGATGCAAGGTGGAATGAAATCTCTGCAGTTGCTTGGAGCCACGTCTTTTGTTCAGCACAGCGTTGGCTTGGGAATGTTTGGGTTGTAGTTGAGCCCAGATATTCGAAAAGAGATTTGATTTACTATAAAACTAATCTGTTTTTGTAGAACCCTAATGTTATATAATTTGTTTTCAATTTTCAATCAATGGATCAAGACAAACACATATCAATGGGAGTGGAGTGACATAATTTGTTTTCATATTTGATTTACTAGGAAAACTAATCTATTCTGGTTGATTTTTCTTTATATATAAATTTTAGGTTTTTATCAGAGATTTTGTACCTCGTGGAATGCGAGGCCGAAGAAGGAGAAGAAGATCAAGCGCATCAAGGACAAGGTTGAGGTCCCTAGGTCCACTCCTTGGCAATGGAATATGGAAGCTGTTTGTGTAAACCGTCGGTAGATTTTTGGTTGGGATTCACTTTGTATTACGGTTTTGAGATTAGAAAAGTTCTATTTTCTTTGAGATCAATTGTTCTACTGGTTTGAAAGCATGCATGGTGATACCTAGGAACTTTTGGATAAGAATGAGAGACATTAGTATTTCGGTTGACAGTGTTTTTAATCGCTAGTCCTCACGGTTTTTATGCAAAAGAGGTTGTGAGGTTGCTATACATAAATTTTTATACAAAACAGGTTCCAATACAAGCAAGGTTGATATGGAACCAGACCGGAAAAAGAGGGTGGGTCAAGTACAGGATCCAATACAAATAAGGTTGGGTATAGAGTCCAAAAAATGGGAACTGGTTATAACATGGTCGGGTACAGGGTCCTAATCTAGACCCTACCCACCCTAAACCCGATCACCCCTACCCATAACACTCTTCAATCAAACTCGAGACACAATCTCAACCAAGACCAATTCTTAGCATCGCCACTTTTCAACTTAGACGGCCTAGGCGCACCACTCGTGACCTTGATTACCCGTGGCTCTCTACATAAATGATGGATGGCGCATGTTCTGTGGTAGTCATAAGCTTTGGAAGATCGACCGATGTCAACCACGTTCGATTCGCTTTGTGACAAGGGGTCCAGGAATCAAGCAATCCAAATTTCATAGCTTCTAGGTGAAGAACTCTGCTGTGTTTGACCATTTCCTAGCAAATGCCTGAATTCTGGGAGAATCCTTTTTAAAAAGTCAAGGAATTTTGAAAAACTAAACTGGGTTCGACAAATTATCAATATTTTGACCGGAATTCCCGCGTGAGTCTGAATTGATAATGCAAGTAATGAACGTTAAACTGCCATCTCTAAGGACAAAAATTGCTAGCGAAGTTAGCACTTTCGATGGGATTTGAATTTTGAAGAAAAAAAGGGTTTTAAAGTAGATGTTTGTGGTAGTGGAATTCGCTATGATCTCATGTGCCAATTGCTGAATTGACAATGCAAGTTATCGATGCTAAACTACCATGTGTAGTGAAAAAATTGCTAGCGGACCGAAAAGATTACTGTCGCCGGATACTATACTGTGTTCCGTTAGGACTTGATTGTTGCAGAACCCAAAGTGGCAGCAGCTCAAAATGAGAGTTCTGCGATAGCTTATATAAGGTCAGAAGCAGAGAGGTCTCAATCTTACTGACCTTGTGGTTGCTGTGCAGCAAAACTTGATGTGGCTAGTGCCACAAGGTCAAGCATTTGTTGACGCAGCTCGGGGCAAGTTACAAAGTCGTCGAGCTGCACAAGGAAGGCGAGCATTTCCTACCCTCTTGAATCGCCTGCATACCATCTTGATCTGAGTATATAAACCATCTTGCTCTTGACTATTTGGAGGCTGATTTCGTCAACGAAGCAAAGATACCTTTTTTTCTAAGCATATTTGCTGGCATAGCATTCTGTTCATGCGTAAAAGCCAGTTAAGAATCTCCCTCCACAGTTGCTCGATTAGCCCCCAAAGACCTGTATCTTTTGATTCTTTCGACCATGGGTTTTGAACTGTAATTTATTAATATTTCCGGGATTGTGCAAATGATCGCTTTATCTCCAAGATGAAGAAATCGTGTGGAACATGATCTCTTTAACACTACATTGCTCAACCATCTGAATTTCCTTTTGAAGGTGAAGGAGCTGTGGTTCAATCGGCTTTGGCAGATTGGATGGGGCTGAGAACAGTACCAAATGTGTTCATTGGGGAAAATCATATCGGTGGCTGCGATTGTAAATTCTTAATTGCGTGCCTAATCATCTGTCTCTCTTTTCTTTGTTCATTTCAAGAAAATCTCTGGTAGAGGTTAGATGCAACGCCGGTGTTGTTTGACGACTAATCTTTTAATGTCGGCTTTCCTTGCAATGCCAGCAGTCACTCAGAAACACCAGGCAGGTCGACTGGTACCTCTTCTTAGGAGCGCTGGAGCTGTGAAGACCTAATAAAAGTGGTGCTCATTGGTCGAACCTTCAATCGAAAGAGAGAGACACGTCTGATGGAAGTGGATAAACTGAGGTGTGACATCCACTGCACATGGAAATGAAAGAATTGTCTTTTGACTGCTCGCACAAATTTGGAGTGTGCAGTATGAACTTACCTTGTCAGCAAAGTTGCTACAATATTAGCAGCAGCCAAAAATCCTTAATGCAAAAGTGGAATGACTATCAGAAATTCTGATACCCAGACTATTTGTTTGCCAAAGTGACTAGGAAACAATTTGACAGTGTCGGTAATAAAGTTTGTCAGGACATTGATCTAGACTTCTTTAGAGATCTGCAGTTTTATGATGCAAAAGAGTTATCGTCGCGATTAAGATTATTTCATTGCTTCCAGTTCTGATAATTCGAGTTCAATGCAATGATCCAAAAGCAAGCAGGATCTCCAGGAGTAGCAAAGAGTTCTATAGGGAACAGTCACGAGCTTCTCCTCTCCCACTTTGCTGGAAAGCAACCTCTACGGTCCTGTCGAGGGGTGTGCAGAAAATGATGTGGCACGTGCGATCATGAAATAGCCTCTAAATCCTCTTGATCAGGGCGTGGGCAAATGAGAAAGGGGTGTTCGCCGGGAGTTTTCCCTCCGTGGACCCATTCCTGACTCCCGAGGTTCACCAACAAATGCATCCGCCATAAATATAGGGGGAAGAGGTACGGTCATATGATGTCTGCAAAGGTCAATGCTGTAATAGTTGACTATTTTGTCTTCTTGGATCTACTCAAAGATGAACTAATTATCCTCCACTTTAGGACCATCCGAAGCAAATCGCAAAGAATAAGTGACTACAGAGTAACTTTCACACCGTTTCTTCGACCAGGGGTCGTGCTATGCAGTACTGGTAGACCGATAAAAATTGCTAGTCAATTCACTGCAAATGCAATATTGTTGAGCTGTAAATATATAGAATCTTTTAGTTGTTGAGTTGTAGATAAATAGAATATTTTAGGAGGTTTTTTTATTCTGATTTTATTTTGATTAAATCCCACAAATCATGGGAATGTAGTTGTTAACCCACAAATCGTGGGATTTTAGTTTTTCTCCTTTTCTAGGCTTTCTTTCCTTTATTTTTTGTTTGCTGCCTATAAATACAACATTGTAAAGCACCAAAAAAGATGAATGAGAATTACGATTTCTCTCCATCTAAAATTTCTAATGGTATCAGAGCCCTAGGCTAGATTCTTGAGTTTAAAATTGCAGTTTTCATTGCTACGTCTTCTTCAGCCTTTGTTGCTGTCTATTATTCTCCAGAAATAGATTTCTGGATTTCAATTGCAGCCTTCATTGCTGCACTATTGCTTTTCTTCTCTTCTTAACATTCACTCTCCAAAATGGCCACATCTGAAATCACATCCAAAGCCATAGATCCTACCATGAACCAATCTGAGGAGGTCACCTCAACACACATGACAGGTGATCTTCAGAATATCGGCCAACCTACATTGAATGAGAAGAACTACCTCAAGTGGTCACAATTTGTCAAGACGTATCTCGAAGGGGAAAGGAAAACTCAGCCATTTACTTGGGACGGGACCCAAGATAGGAGATCCTGATTTTGATGCGTGGGATGAGGCTGATTCCATGATCATGTCATGGCTATGGAATTCCATGGAACCAGCCATAAGCGACACTTGTATATTTCTACCAACCGCAAAGGAGATCTAGGATTCCGTTCGACAGACATACTCAAAGGCTCGGGATGCAGCCCAGGTGTATGAAATTAAGGTGAAAACCAAGGAGGTAAGACTGTTAATGAGTATGCTAATTCTCTACAAAATTTATGGCAAGAACTCGATCATTATCGAGTATTTCAAATGCGGTGTCCAAATGATGCGGCCATTCTAAAAAGTTTTATTGAAAAGGATCGAGTTTACGATTTCTTAGCCGGGCTTAATTCTGAATTTGACCAAGTCAGAATTCAAATACTTGGCAAGGAGGAAGTGCCATCATTGGAGGAAACAATTTCCTTGATTCGGGCGGAAGAAAGCCGTCAATCCGTCATGCTAGAACCGCAGGCTGTAGAAGAGTCAGCCTTGACAACTAGAAAGGTTGGTGAAAAGGGCGACATGTCAAGGAAAGACAACCGGGACAACTTGTGGTGTGTCTACTGCAAGAAGCCCAGACATACAAAAGAACAATGCTGGAAATTGAATGGCAGACCAACTACTTCAGGCCGAGAGTGGGTGAGTCAGGCAACACAGCCAAGGCCTCGGGTCCACCTAACTGAGAAAGCTAGTCAAGAAGAAGTTCAAGAGAAAGCAACCTTCAGCAATGAAGAAATTGAGAAATTAAGAGGTTTGTTAGGGTCTCTTAATAAATCCTCTGGTGCATGCTCACTAGCAGTCTCAGGTAATTCTTGGGTTATTGATTCAGGGTCTACCGACCACATGACTCACACCTCATCCCATTTCAGCACTTATACACCTTGTCCTAGCAATAAGAAGATTATTGTGGCAAATGGATCTCTTGCTACTGTTGCAGGGGTTGGAAATATTCCTATCACACCTAATCTTGTCCTTAAAGATGTTCTTCATGTCTCTAAACCATCTACCAGTCTTATCTCAATACAGAAACTCACAAAAGATCTTCATTGTCAAGCTGTTTTTTACCCGTCTTACTGTGTTTTTCAGGATCGGGACTCGGAGAGGAGGATTGGACTTGCTAAGGAACAAAATGGGCTATACTACCTTGAGACACCTCTTACTACAAGAAGGATCATGAATAATCTGTCTATGTCGTTTCTTAGTACTTCAAATAAAGAAGCCATTTGGCTTCATCATTTTCATTTTGGTCATCCGTCCTTTCAAGTCTTGAGTATTATGTTTCCATCCTTATTTAAAGATCTGAATATTAAAGATTTCCATTGTGATGTTTGTGAATTAGCCAAGCATAATCACGTACCATTTCCTATTAGCAATCACCGTAGTTCTAATCCTTTTGACTTAATCCACAGTGACATTTGGGGACCTTCCACGATTCCAAACATCTCTGGAGCTCGTTGGTTTGTCACTCTAATTGATGATTGCTCTAGGATCACGTGGACTTTCTTACTCAAATATAAATCTGATGTGAGTAGCATTATTCATTTGTTTCATTCCATGATTCAAACTCAATTTGGGGTCAAGATCAAGGTCTTTAGGTCGGACAATGGTAGAGAATACTTTAATCAAGTATTGTCCCCTTATTTTCAAAAGGAAGGCATTATCCATGAGTCATCTTGTGTGAATACACCACAACAAAACGGGGTTGCTGAAAGAAAAAATGGCCATCTCCTTAACACAATTTGTGCCTTGTTGTTTCACGGACAAGTTCCTAAAGCATATTGGGGGGAAGCTGTTCTTACAACTACACACATGATCAATAGACTACCCTCACGTACATTAGACCACAAGACCCCGATGGAAGTTCTTTCTCAGTTCTATCCTCACTTTCGTACATCTAATGGTCTTACACCTCGAGTCTTTGGTTGCACTTCCTATGTCCACATTCATCATCATCATCGAGGAAAGTTAGATCCTCGTGCAATCAAATGTGTGTTTCTTGGTTACTCACAAACACAAAAAGGCTATAAATGTTACCATCCTCCTTCTAAAAATTCTATCTCTCCACAGATGTCACTTTTGTTGAAAATAAAACCTATTTTTCACAATCTTATCTTCAAGGGAATTTTTCAGTCATGGAAGATAAGGACCTTGGTGTCATTGATAACTTAGATTTATCGTCCAATGTCCCTATCAACCAAAGCTCGTCCATTGTTGCTCATAAACCTATCTTGAATCCTGTCTCTTGTCCACCACAATCTCCCACACCCCAACCTGTCTCTGTTCCTATTCCCACTAGTCCAACTCATATTCATGATTCTAAGAGATTTTCTCAGGTGTACTCAAGGAGGACAGCCGTTCCAACACAAGAGCGGGTCCAAAATACCACTCCGAGTACTGTTAATGAAAACATAGTAAGTTCTGAATCTCCTTTGGATGAACAGCTTAGTGATACACCTGAGAGTGATCTTGATTTGCCTATTGCTATTAGAAAAGGGACTAGAGAGTGCACCAAGAAACCGGTATATCCACTATCAAATTATGTGTCCCTTAATAGGTTATCATCATCATGCAGAAACTTTATTGTGAGTTTAAACACAATTGCTGTCCCTAACACCTTGTCTGAAGCACTGTCAAAAGAGGAATGGAGGAATGCCATGAAAGAAGAGATGGAAGCACTCGAAAAAAATAAAACATGGGAAATTGTTGAAAAGCCAAGGGGGAAAAATCTAGTTGGTTGCAAGTGGGTATTCACTGTAAAGTACAAGGCAAATGGCTCTCTGGAGAGGTACAAGGCGAGATTGGTTGCGAAGGGTTACACTCAAACATATGGAGTGGATTACCAAGAGACATTTGCACCAATGGCTAAAATGAATACTGTAAGAATTTTATTGTCTTTAGCTGCTCATTTTGATTGGGAACTTCAACGGTATGATGTAAAGAATGCGTTTTTACACGGAGATTTGGAAGAGGAAATCTACATGAGCATTCCACCTGGTTTTGAAGGTAAGGAATTTGAAGGTAAGGAAACAACAGAAAAGGTTTGTAGACTTAAGAAAGCATTATACGGGCTCAAGCAATCACCTAGAGCCTGGTTTGGACGGTTTGCTAGAGTCATGAAGGCATCTGGGTATAAACAAAGCCAGGGAGATCATACAATGTTCATAAAACACTCAGAGCATTGTTGGTGTATGTTGATGACATAATAGTCACAGGCAATGATGAAAGGGAGAAACGGTGGCTAAAACAGTGCTTGATTAAGGAATTCGAAATAAAGAAGTTAGGGAAGCTACGTTATTTTCTGGGAATTGAGGTTTCGTACTCCAGGCAAGGGATCTTTATTTCACAACGAAAGTATGTAACAGATCTTTTAGAAGAAACTGGAAACTTGGTTGCAAACCAGTAGCTACTCCAATTGAGCCGAACCAGAGGTTAATAGAAGCAAAAGAGGAGGCAATAGTGGATCGAGAAATGTATCAGCGATTGGTGGGAAAGTTAATTTACCTTACTCACACCCGACCGGATATCTCCTATGCCGTCAGCTTAATTAGTCAATTCATGCATAATCCAAAGAAATCACATCTACAGGCTGTTCATCGAGTCCTACACTACTTAAAAGGTAGTCCAAGAAAGGGAATACTTTTCAAAAGAAGCCTAGATCTCAAGGTCGAGGCTTATACAGATGCGGATTATGCAGGCTCAATGATTGACAGGAGGTCTACAACTGGTTATTGTACCTTCCTTGGAGGTAATTTGGTAACTTGGAGGAGTAAAAAACAAAATGTGGTGGCAAGATCAAGGGCAGAATCTGAGTTTAGGGTAGCGGCTCAAGGAATATGTGAGTTATTATGGATCAAGATCATTCTTGATGACTTGAAGGTTGAGTGGCAAAGTCCTATGAAGCTATTTTGTGACAATAAGTCTGCAATTAATATTGCTCATAATCCTGTGCAGCACGACAGGACGAAACATATTGAGATCGATAGACACTTCATTAAGGAGAAACTTGAAGAAGGATTGATTTGTTTGTCTTATATTCCTTCAGGACAGCAGGTGGTGGATGTCTTGACTAAAGGGCTTAATGGTGGAAGTTTTCATGAGCTAATTTCCAAGCTGGGAATGGAAGATATCTATTCACCAGCTTGAGGGAGAGTGTTGAGCTGTAAATATATAGAATCTTTTAGTTGTTGAGTTGTAGATAAATAGAATCTTTTAAGAGGTTTTTTGATTCTGATTTTATTTTGATTAAATCCCACAAATCATGGGATTATAGTCGTTAACCCACAAATCATGGGATTTTAGTTTTTCTCCTTTTCTAGGCTTTTTTTCCTTTATTTTTTATTTGCTGCCTATAAATACAACGTTGTAAAGCACCAAAAAAGATGAATGAGAATTACGATTTCTCTCCATCTAAAATTTCTCAAATATATAGGAAAAAGTTGAGAAGTACATCAAGCTGTCTAGATGATCATTTCAAGAATTCATCCATCCTCATCATGGCAAAAGAGACCATCGCTCTGAGAAAAACTGAAGTGGAAGTGCTAATTTGAAAATTTCCTACGAAAGAGGCAGAATCTCGGGGTTTTGCCTTTCACTTATGAGATTACAGGACATGAAAGAAGCTAGCATGAACTCCTACACAATTGTGATTCTATTTCCATGAGTCACTGTACTTCCCGTGTAAATTGAGTGGAATTGGCAATACTAAGAGGAAATGGAGGATAGAGGAAATAAATAAAATAAGAATATGTACGAGTTCCTCCGACTCCATTAAGTGGGAAACGGCCAGCATAAGACGTGACCGATGCACCATGGAGCTTCTGCAAACTCTTGCACAGCAGCCGCATCTTCACCCTGTCTCGCTGCGCAGATCTTCTCATCCCGATTTCCCGATCGGGGCTTGGGAAACGCTCGAGCATTACTGGCCATTGGACTCCTTGTAATCCTTCTCACAGGACCATATGCCCGTCTCATAACATGCGGCTGAAGAATAATCCTGTTCAAATGTCCGAAAATTATGTCGCCTCCGCTGGCTCAGTTGATTCTGCCAAAAAGGCTATCTCACCAGAGGCTTATGGTGGAAGCGAAGGAAATTTCAGAATTTGTCAGTTTGTTTGTGATCCAAGTATTCGTGTTCGAGCTTCTGCTGGAGTCATCTGGAATTGGATTATTGTTGAGAAATGGGGGTTGCGTTGGCATGGGAACTATACACTCCTGGTCGTTGAGCATCTCAACTACTTCAGACATGGATGGTCGTAAATCTGGGGAAGCTTGGGTACAAAGAAGCGCAATTTGAATCACATTCAATGCCTATGAGACGGGAAACTTGCCTTTCAACGCAGGATCGATGCATTCAGCAAAACTATTTGATTTATATTGCTTCCAAACCTGAGAAGAACAGAAAAGTCGAAGCAAGTCATTAGAAACTTTGCTAGTGTTCAGCAGAAAAAGACAGACTATCTCCAGATTGTGAAGGGATGAATTAAATAAAGCCCTTGTGCAGCAGAATCATGATATGTAAAGCCACGATGGGGTTCGTGAGGGTTACAAGATTTCCAGTACAGAGAAAAGAGTAGCCGGAAAACTCTCAATTTGAAATTAGAGAAGATGCTACTCGTTAGAATTTATTCCAACTCTATATCATAGACAAGAAGAAATTTGCAAATGCGGCATGCATATTCTAGAGGTTGAAATCAGGAGGATAGGTGTATGAATCTTACTGATTGCAGAACTGAACCTGAGGCCTGCCCAAAGATACTGTTCTTCCTACCACTTAGAATTTCTAGGACCAGCACGCCGAAAGCGTAAACATCTGCCTTCTCTGTGAGTTGTCCCTTAACAAGATACTCTGGAGCCATATAACCCCTGCAAAACTATTATTTCAGAAGGAGAGAAATCTGTTCTGCAGAATCTGTAATAGAAGATGAAATTGCCAAAGAGTGAAAAGAAGGGGTCATCCCCACAATAAGCCTTATATCAGATGCTCATCTTCTCAACTCGTAATACATGGTGGTTCAAATAGCCAACCCAATCTTCTCTACACGAAGATGTCATCTAAACTGGCTCAATTGAAACAAAAGGAGAAAAAAATAAAAGACCGGAATCTTACAGTGTCCCTGCAATACCGGTGCTGAGATGAGATTTTTCTGGATCAAGACATCGAGCAAGTCCAAAGTCAGCAATCTTTGCCGTGAGATCTTCGTCAAGAAGGACATTACTGCTTTTGATGTCTCTGTGTATTATTTTCACTCCACAAGGTCCATGGAGAAATGCCAGCCCCTCAGCTGTTCCAGAGATAATATTAACCCGCTCCTGCCAACTCAGGACATGGATCGCATTCTTGACTGCAACGGCAACCAGGTCTTGTTATCAGTCACATTATTGCAATTGAGTACTTACCAGGAATGAGATTAAAAAACTGCCTAGAAAAGACTAGCAAGAAAAGGTACTATTTTGGAACAAGATGAAGCTAGCAACTAGATTAACATCATAGAACAAATTTGGAGAAGCTAAAAGCTAGAGGGTTTTGTTTTGGTAGAGGCCCAACTCATGAAACCAACTCCACTAATCTCAGATGCAGAATGGAGCAGCAAGCGGGGGGTAACTTACCAAAGAGGATTTGATCAAGGCTTCTGTTGGGAACATATTCATAAACTAGGAGGCTTTCCGGGCCTTCAATGCTGCAACCCAGAAGGCGGACCAGGTTCTTGTGTTGGATTCCACTGATCAAATTTACCTCATTGAAGATGTCATCCACCCACTGACGAGTGTTGAACACCAGTCTTTTTACTGCAACAACTCTTCCATCAGGGAGGATCCCCTTGTATACAGAACCAGCTCCTCCTTGGCCTAATTTCCTCTAGTCATCAAAGAAGTCGGTAGCCTTCTCAAGCGATTCGTAATTAAACTTCAGATTCGACTTACTTACAATTGCCGGAACACCAAAGAGTTTCTTCTGGACTGAGAATAGGCAAAGAAGAGGGATGGCATTAGAGAATGTTTAAAGAGAGAGTTAAAACAGAAATATCCTCTTTGGTTTCACATTTACCTTCTCTTTTCTTGGATAATTTTCTGTATCCAACATAAGCACCGAGGAAAACAAGTGAAGTTGCAGCAGCAACAGATAAAGCAATAGCAATGATGATCCCAAGCTTCAACGAGTCTATTAAAAAACACAAAGATCATCCTTTGCTGACAAGAAACCGAAAGCTATAGCAATTAAGAGGCAAAAAATATGCTACGACAGGCTACAGCTATCCCAATTCAGTTGAAAATACAGAACAAGAAAACTAGAACATCGTGCAGACTAACTTGCAAGATCATCCAATTCTTACCACCATCTGTAGGGACGGTATAAAACCTCTGAGTCGAATATCGCATGAAACATCCAGCATTCATAGCCTCCCTTCATCACCAGGAGTGCAGCTCCTCGCCCTGATCATTGCATTCGCCAAGCACTCTCTACACCCCTTCTCATCGAGAGTGTTCCAGCACTGCGCCAGCGCATAAACGCCAGCAACTCCTCCCCTCATCACCTCTCCAAAAACGGCGAACCCCTTGTTCTCCGGCGCGACCGCCGACACATTCGTCAGCACCCGATCGACCCTATCGGCAAACTGCTGCCTCGCCTGCTGGTCGGCCAAAACACTGGACTGATTCGTGCACTTGACCATGTCATGCTGCGGATCGACGGTCTCATTAAAGAAATTATAGTAATCGGACCTTATGAAGCAACCGTCGAGATACAACCGCCCCTTAGTATCCAAGATAGTGCATCGAGAAAGTGAAGTCCTGCTCTGCACGAAACAGAGGATGCAATCCTCGCGGCTCAGGTCGCCGTGGCACTGAGCCAGGGCATAGATTTCCGGCAACGGAGAGGTCACGGAATCGTTAGCCCAGCGAATTTCGGGGACTTTCGCGGCAACTTTCAGCATGACGTCAAGGAAGTTATAGACGGACGTGACGTTGGATTTGAGGCATAGAATGCCCGCCTCCGAGATTCGAGGATCGCCAAGAGAGGGCGAGAACGAGGAGCTGAAGAGAACCAGGAAAACGCAAGCGAGGTTGAGGATCGAAGGCCCCATTTCACAGCTCGGACCTCAGTTCCGAAGCAAAATCCGGCGGAGAACCCGATTACCGCCTCGATTTTTCTCCGGGTTCGAGCTTCTCGCGGTTTCAAGCAGCGTTCAAAGGCGATGTTATCTTAATGAATGATGACTGGACGGAACTGAGAGTTGACAACGGCCCGGCGCGGTTAACTTTGATTTTTTTTTTTTTTTTTTTTTTTTTTTTGAAGATTAGCGGATAAAGATGAGGACTGAAGTAGCTAACCAGCTTTAAATTCTAACTATTTATTCCGATTTGAAGACCGATCATTTGGATGGGACCAGGCCCGACAACGTGTTGGAAACTAGGAAGTCGCTCCCATAAGATGATTCACGGCTTTCTGAAAAGACTGGTACCATCTTCAGTGAAGTCTTAATTTCCTCCCCAGCATGTCATGATTTCACATTCGAATGAATTAGTTCGAGAACTGTTTGTATCATTTTTGGGTAAGGAGTCTAATCGACAAAGAATGGATGAGAAAATGCGTGTGCATCTATGAATTCTTTTGAGCCGGCCTTTGAAATGCTTCTTGCTCGTGAGACAAAAAAAGGAAAGCTGAAGCGGTGGAGTAAATAGATGTCAACAGATTTGGTGTCTGAGTTACGACTAGGGGTGAGTATGGTCCGAGTTGAGCTGATTCACACCCTAACCCTAGGACCAACCCGCACAATGTTGGTTCTCAATTTTTAGAACCAAGGACTGATCTTATTGAGTTTGGGACCAAGGACTAGACCGACCCAATGGGTTTGGTCCGATTCCAGGGTCAATCTGCGACCAATTGATAATTTTTTATTTCATTTTTTATACTCTTTAAAAAAACGATTGAGGACCAGACTACCCAATAGGTTTGATGCGGTTTCAAGATCAACCCAAGACTAACCAGTAATTTTTTATTTCATTTTTTGTACTCTTTAAGAGAGCAACCGAGAACCGTACCGACCCAATTGGTTTGATGATGAGCGAGGTTAGCTAAGAAAAACAAGTGGTGAGGGTCAAGTGGGGTGAGCGTCGAACAGAATGAGTGTCGAATGTCGAGCAGAGAGCAACAAGCCAAGTGAGCATCAAACAGCGAGCTGCACGGGTGACCCAAAGCGAGCGAGGTGAGTGTTCAGTGGCGAGCGGAGAAATTGTTTTTTTCGATTTTAGCAAATTGAAGAGTAAGAGGAAAAATAAGACAAAAGAGAACGAATACTAAAGGTGGATGCTATAAGGTGCCTTTTTGAACTCCTTACAAAAACATTGTCCTCCTTCGTAAATTATGACTATTAACGCCGTAAAAGACATTAAAAACCTAAGTTATTAAAGAACAATGTAAAATTACTTGAACTCCTTATTAGAGAGCTATTTAATGTTATTAACACCATTTATTTTAAGGTTTTCCTTATATAAAAAAATTATAAATAATATTATGCATATATATATGAGTTGGTCTCGGTTGGACCGACCTGAAACTTTCAGGACCGAGGACCGTCCCACACAGTATTGGTCCCGGAATTCTAGGACCAAGGATCGACCCAGTGTTCTTGAGAACCGGACTAGGACCGACAGGGTTAGACCGGTCTAGGGTCGGTCCAAGGTCAACCCTGGACCGATGCTCACCCCTAGTTATGACGTTCTCCCACTCAAGATAAAAGCCACGCCTATAATCTGTTAGCGCCGTCATGCCCTATGCATATGTATAGTGCGATTTGCATGCATTTGTTAGGATTGACCAAATTGAAAGATTAAGATTTTTTTTTTCTTTTATTGAGATGCACATGTGAGCTCGGAATAAATTGATGTGATGTGGAACGGTTAATATATCTTAATTATCTTCTAACTTGCTGACTTTCAAATAAAAACGGGTCTAGCTAGATACGTTGACGAGGTCAAACTTGAAAGCTCCTTCTTAAAGACTTCCACATATGAAGGTGTCGGGTTTTTGCCGCACTCTCAACAAATGGCACTAGAGTATTCTCAACATTCTCTCTGGGCAAAAGAACACAAGCATTGTGATGTAGCAATGCAAAGTTTGATGGTAACTTTTATAGTTCGGTCCGGAGGGATGAACATGGACAAAGTGGATATTCAAGTCAAGACACAAAATGAATATTCAAGTCGAGACATGAGTTGGTACGATACTCAAATTGTGTGAGAGAGAGAGAGAGAGAGAGAGAGAGAGAGAGAGAGAGAGAGAGAGAGAGAGAGGACCTTGGCTGCTATTAATGGTGCAAGGGATGACTTGACTAAGAAACGCGGCAGTTGAACAAGGAATTTTGAATAACCACTGGAATTCGCACCAGTGTCCACCCTTCCAACATGAAAAGGGGATGTGAGAGGTTCGAATCTCCACCTTCTCAAGAGGAGATGGGGTGGGGACGCATAAGTTTCAGGAGTGGGTTTCGACTCCCACGCCTGCAAAACGTAGGACAAAAATCTCAGAGTGAGTGTTAAAGTAAATATACAATAGCACTGACCAAAAAAAAAAAAAAAAACAAGGAATTTTAAATAGAAAAAGAACCAAGAATGGACTATCCATGCTAAATTATCACCGAATCTCTCCATTCATTATTTATTGTTGCTTTCTATCTTTTCAGACAACGTATTAGCGCACATGATGAGTAATTTATTGAATGGAAATGTCAGTGTTTTGAGAGCATCTAAGCTAGTTTGATGTAGAGATGGTTTCTCCGCTAGTCCTTGGAGAAAGCACCAATGTCGAAGTAAGTATTCCTGCTAGCTCAGAAATAATTGCACTTCTTAAATTTAAGGATAGCGATCTTACCTCGACCTCATCCCTCCTTAAAAATAGGGGTAGGCAATCATATCGGTTCAATCCAAAAACTGAAATGAATAGACCTCATCTATTCGATTCCGATCCTTTGACATGAGGACTGTGATAGGTTTCCTAATTTAAAAAAAAATAAATAATAAAATAAAAGGTAGGTTCTCGGGTTCAGTTTTTGGCCAATTCCTTGTTCCAAAAATCAAGAATGGAGTCTAATGGGTGGGTTTCAATTTCTAGGATAATTACCAAAAAGTTTTAAAATAGATGTAAACCTTTTAATTTGACTAATTTAATCCCAAACTTTTTTCATGATTTGTTATTGTAATTCTTCCAATTAATTTTGGCTAAAAATTGCTATTGTAGATGCTAGTCAATCTATGTGGTAAAGGCTGGCACATTGACACTAATGTGGACAATTTTTTTATATATTTTTTGAATTTAGAACTCACCCATTTTGAAACCGATTTCTCTTAATTGGGGGTGTTCATTACTTTTTAGCAAGTATCACAATAATTACTTTTCAGATTTTTTTCCCACATTGAAATTAAAATCTTGACTTTAAGCATTTATACAGTGGTGCGCACTCAATTGCTTGTTGCCATAGAGAGGTCAAATCTTGATCAACCAAGTCCTATCCCCCACAAGAAATAATTCTCAACATCGCATAATCCTAATAATGGAATCCAAAAACATCTTTCTATGAATATCTTTTCTCACCAATGTTCCTGGCCCCATAACTAGGGGTGTGCAACCGGACCGGGTAAACCTGGTTCCGGACCGACCCACACAGAAAACAGGGTGGGGAACTGGTTCCCGTTGAAACCGGTCCGAAAACCGGTTCCCAAAATTCAAAGCTGGTTTGAATTGGTCCAGGAACCAATTCTGAGGGATTACCCACGGGGGAACCGGATCAATCGGACCGGTTCAAGAACCGGTTTGAGAGCCGATTGTAAGCCAACCCAAAAGTCCAAAATGCTAATTTGTTTCCCTATTACTATCTTTACCTCTCACACTCGTAGACTTCTTCACAGCGTTTTCCTTCATCACGCCATGGCCATCTCCCCGTCGCACCATCGCCAGATCCAGCTCCACGTCACACGACTTCCTCATCTGTGTTCATTTGCTTCCTCATCACGCCATCGCCAGCTCCCGTCGTGCCATCGCCAAATCCAGCTCCCCATCGCGCTGCTTCCTCATCTGCATTCATCTGCTTCCTCATCGCGTCATCGCTAGCTCGCCCCCACCGCCAAGCCCCTCGTCAGCAAGAAGCTTGGCAAGCGTGCCCTCAAGCTCATCCACAAAGGTAATGCCCCATCAAACCCTTACTCGTTGTCTCGTTTTAACATGCGTTCTTGCGCCCTTTCTCGTTTCTGTTGGTTGGCGAGTTGATGATGAGTTTTGGGTACTTGATTCGTCGGATATACAGTGACTGATGGTCTCGGCTCTTTATGAAACCTATTCGATGAAACTTTAGCTAGAACTGGATGCATCGAATGCCGGTTCTCTTTGTCAATGAGCCGGATATTCACTGTGAATGGCAAGCGTGAGGGGGCGGGGTGGGCTTAAATGGGTGTGTTGCGTGTCTGTGGTTCGATTGAAATTTCTTTGGGCTGACTATTAGCATGTCCTTGTGGTTCTTCTTGATTGGCAGCTGCTGAAGACAAATGCTTCAAAAGAGGCGTGAAGGAGGTTGTTAAAAGCATCCGGCGCGATCACAAAGGGTACGAATTTATCATTTTTTTCTAGTTTGAGCACAAATGCCAGTCGATGCAAGGTCGAATGAAATCTCTGTGGTTGCTTAGAGGCACGTCTTTTGTTCTGCACAGCGTTGGCTGGGGAATGTTTGGGTTGTTGTTGAGCCCAGATATTCGAAAAGAGAGTTGACTTACTATGAAAACTAATTTGTTTTTGTAGAATCATAATGTTATATAATTTGTTTTCAGTTTTCAATCAATGGATCAGGATAAAGACATATCAATGGAAGTGGAGGGACATAATTTGTTTTCAAATTTGATTTACTATGAAAACTAATATGTTCTTGTTGACTTTTCTTTATATATGAATTTTAGGTTTTTGTCAGAGATTTTGTACCACATGGAATGCGAGGCCGAAGAAGGAGAAGAAGATCAAGCGCATCAAGGACAAGGTTGAGGTCCCTAGGTCCACTCCTTGGCAATGGAATATGGAAGTTGTTTGTGTAAACTGTCGGTGGATTTTCGGTTGGGATTCACTTTGTATTTCGGTTTTGAGATTAGAAAAATTCTATTTTCTTTGAGATCGATTGTTCTGCTGGTTTGAAAGCGTGCATGGTGATACCTAGGAACTTTTGGATAAGAATAAGAGACATTAGCATTTCCATTGACAGTGTTTTTAATCGCTAGTCCTCGCGGTTTTTATGCAAAACAGGTTGTGAGGTTGCTGTACAGAAATTTTTATGCAAAACAAGTTCCAATACAAACAAGGTTGACCTGGAACCAGACCGGAAAAACAGGATGGGTCGAGTACAAGGTCCAAGACAAACAAGGTCGGGTATAAGGTCCAGAAAATGGGAACCAGTTATAACAGGGTCGGGTACAGGGTCTAAGTCTAGACCCTACCCACCCTTGACCCGATCACCCCTATCCATAACACTCTTCAATTAAACTCGAGACACAGACCAATTCTTAGCATCACCACTTTTCAACTTAGACGGCCTAGGCGCACCACTCGTGACCTTGATTACCCGTGGCTCTCGACATAAATGATGGATGGCGCATGTTCTGTGCTAGTCATAAGCTTTGGAAGATTGACCGATGTCAATCACGTTCGATTCGCTTTGTGACAAGGGGTCCAAGAATCAAGCAATCCGAATTTCATAGCTTCTAGGTGAAGAACTGGTTTGACCATTTTCTTGCAAATGCCTGAATTCTGTGAGAATCCTTTTTAAAAAGTAGAGGAATTTTGAAAAACTAAACCGGGTTCGACAAATTATCAATATTTTGACCGGAATTCCCGCACGAGTCTGAATTGATAATGCAAGTAATGAACGTTAAACTGCCATCTCTAAGGACAAAAATTGCTAGCAAAGTTAGCACTTTCGATGGGATTTGAATTTTGAGGAAAGAAAGAGGGTTCTGAAGTAGATGTTTGTGGCAGTGGAATTCGCTATGATCTCGTGTGCCAATTGCTAAATTGATAATGCAAGTTATCAATGCTAAACTACCATGTGTAATGAGAAAATTGCTAGCCGACCGAAAAGATTACTGTCGCCGGATACTATACCGTGTTCCGTTAGGACTGGATTGTTGCAGAACCCAAAGTGGCAGCAGCTCAAAATGAGAGTTCTGCGATAGCCTATATAGGGTCAGAAGCAGAGAGGTCTCAATCTTACTGACCTTGTGGTTCCTGTGCAGCAAAACTTACTGTGGCTACTGCCACAGGGTCAAGCATTTGTTGACGCAGCTCGGGGCGAGTTACAAAGTCGTTGAGCTGGACAAGGAAGGTGAGCGTCTCCTACCCTCTTGAACCGCCTGCATATTATCTTGATCTGAGTATATAAACCATCTTGCTCTTGGCATAGCATTCTGTTCATGCGTAAAAGCCAGCTAAGAATCTCCCCCCACAGTTGCTTGATTAGCCCCCAAAGACCTGTATCGTTTGATTCTTTCGACCATGGGTTTTGAACTGTAATTTATTGATATTTCCATGATTGTGCAAATGATCGCTTTATCTACAAGATGAAGAACTTGTGTGGAACATGATCTCTTTAACACTACATTGTTCAACCATCTGAATTTCCTTTCGAAGGTGAATGAGCTGTGGTTCAATCGGCTTTGGCAGATTGGACGGGGCTGAGAACAGTACCAAATGTGTTCATTGGAGGAAATCACATCTGTGGCTGCGATTGTAAATTCTTAATTGCGTGCCTAATCATCTGTCTCTCCTTTCTTTGTTGATTTCAAGAAAATCTCTGGTAGAGGTTAGATGCAACGCAGGTGTTTTTGGACGACTAATCTTTTAATGTCGGCTTTCCTTGCAATGCCAGCGGTCACTCAGAAACCCCAGGCGGGTCAACTGGTACCTCTTCTTAGGAGCGCCGGAGCTGTGAAGACCTAATAAAAGCGGTGCTCATAGTTCGAACCTTCAATCGAAAGAGAGAGACACGTGTGATGGAAGTGGATAAACTGAGGTGCGACATCCACTGGACATGGAAATGAAAGAATTGTCTTTTGACTGCTCGCACAAATTTGGAGTGTGCAGTATGAACTTACCTTGTCAGCAGAGTTGCTACAATATTAGCAGCAGCCAAAAATCCTTAATGCAAAAGTGGAATGACTATCAGAAATTCTGAGACCCAGACTATTTGTTTGCCGAAGTGACTAGGAAACAATTTGACGGTGTCAGTAATAAAGTTTGTCAGGACATTGATCTAGACTTCTTTAGAGATCTGCAGTTTTATGATGCAGAAGAGTTATCGTCACGATTAAGATTATTTCATTGCTTCCAGTTCTGATAATTCGAGTTCAATGCGATGACCCAAAACCAAGCAGGATCTACAGGAGTAGCAAAGAGTTCTATAGGGAACAGTCACGAGCTTCTCCTCTCCCACTTTGCTGGAAAGCAACCTCTACAGTCCTGTCGAGGGGTGTGAAGAAAATGATGTGGCACGTGCGATCATGAAATAGCCCCTAAATCCTCTTGATCAGGGCGTGGGCAAATGAGAAAGGGGTCTTCGCCGGGAGTTTTCCCTCCGTGGACCCATTCCTGACTCTCGAGGTTCACCAACAAATGCATCCGCCATAAATATAGGGGGGATAAGTACACTAATGATGTCAAAAATTTTGTACGGTGCTCACTTTGGTGCCAAAAGTTTTCGTCGGATCACTTAAGTGCCAAAAATTTTGAAAAACGATCATTTAAGTGCCAACGCCAATGAGCTTGGCCGGAAATCCGACGTGGCCTTTTTTTATTAATTTTTTAAGCCGACATGACTCGTCGGAAAGTCAGCATCCAAACACCAAAACGACGCCGTTTGACATTTTTCCCCCAACTTCAAAACCCTAATCTCCAAATTGAGAGAAAACGACGCCGTCTTCGTCTTCTTCTTCCTTGAAGACCCACACCGGCAATGGCAGCAGCACGGCGGCAACAGCAGCAGCACCGACAGCACACCAGCAGCGACACCAACAACGCACCAGCAGCAACAGCACACCAGCAGCACTTCCGACCCATCTTCTTCTTCCTCCTCCTCCACCCTCGCCTTCGATTTTTCCTGCAACTTTTTGCTCGAGCAACAATCTCAGTTTCTCTTCGCTCACCTGGTCAAGCAATTACAATGGTGACTGAGCGACGGTGGCCGAGCGACGGTGGCCGAGCGACGGTGGCCGAGAACGGTGGCCGAGCGATGGTGGCCGAGCAACGGCGGACGAACAATGGCGGACGAACGGCGAAAACCCTAATTTCAACACCCATTGAGCTAAACGGCATCGTTTCCGTGAAGCCATCCATGTAGAACGGCAAAACGACGTCGTTTTCTTAAGGAGGACTGAAAACGACATCGTTTAGAGGCCCCATCGAATTTAAAAAAAAAAAAAAAAAAAAAAAAGGCCACGTAATCATTTTGGCCGGAAATTCTCGCCGGTGGCACCAAAGTAAGCGTTTTTTCTCTGATTTGACACTTAAGTGATTCGACGGAAACTTTTGGCATCAAAATGAGCGCCGTACACAACTTTTGGCACCATTAGTGTACTTATCCTAATATAGGGGGAAGAGGTACGGTCATATGATGTCTGGAAAGGTCCATGCTGTAATAGTTGACTATTTTGTCTTCTTGGATCTACTCAAATAATGAACTAATTATCCTCCACTTTAGGACCATCCAAAGCGAATCGCAAAGAATAAGTGACTACAGAGTAACTTTCACACCGTTTCTTCGACCAGGGATCGTGCTGTACAGTACTGGTAGACCGATAAAAATTGCTAGTCAATTCACCGCAAATGCCAGCTTCAAACCAAGAAATATAAAGGAAAAAGTTGAGAAGTACATCAAGCTGTCTAGATGATCATTTCAAGAATTCATCCATCCTCATCATGGCAAAAGAGACCATCGCTCTGAGAAAAACTGAAGTGGAAGTGCTAATTAGAAAATTTCTGACGAAAGAGGCAGAATCTCGTGGTTTTGCTTTTCATTTATGAGATTACAGGACATGAAAGAAGCTAGCATGAACTCCTACGCAATTGTGATTCTATTTCCATGAGTCACTGTACTTCCCGTGTAAATTGAGTGGAATTGGCAATACTAAGAGAAAATGGAGGATAGAGGAAATAAATAAAATAAGAATATGTACATGAGTTCCTCCGACTCCATTAAGTGGGAAACGGCCAGCATAAGACGTGACCGATGCACCATGGAGCTTCTGCAATCTCTTGCACAGCAGCCGCATCTTCACCCGGTCTCGCTGCGCAGATCTTCTCATCCCGATTTCCCGATCGGGGCTTGAGAAACGCTCGAGCATTACTGGCCATTGGACTCCTTGCAATCCTTCTCACAGGACCATATGCCCGTCTCATAACATGCGGCTGAAGAATAATCCTGTTCAAATGTCCGAAAATTATGTCGCCTCCGCTGGCTCAGTTGATTCTGCCAAAAAGGCTATCTCACCGGAGGCTTATGGTGGAAGCGAAGGAAATTTCAGAATTTGTCAGTTTGTTTGTGATCCAAGTATTCGTGTTCGAGCTTCTGCTGGAGTCACCTGGAATTGGATTATTGTTGAGAAATGGGGGTTGCGTTGGCATGGGAACTATATACTCCTGGTCGTTGAGCATCTCAACTACTTCAGACATGGATGGTCTTAAATCTGGGGAAGCTTGGGTACAAAGAAGCGCGATTTGAATCACATTCAATGCCTCTGAGACGGGAAACTTGCCTTTCAATGCAGGATCGATGCATTCAGCAAAACTATTTGATTTATATTGCTTCCAAACCTGAGAAGAACAGAAAGTCGAAGCAAGTCATTAGAAACTTTGCTAGTGTTCAGCAGAAAAAGACAGACTATCTCCAGATTGTGAAGGGATGAATTAAATAAAGCCCTTGTGCAGCAGAATCATGATATGCAAAGCCACGATGGGGTCCGTGAGGGTTAAAAATTTCCAGTACAGAGAAAAGAGTAGCTGGAAAACTCTCAACTTGAAGTTAGAGAAGATGTTACTCGTTACGATTTATTCCAACTCTATATCATAGACAAGAAGAAATTTGCAAATGCGGCATGCATATTCCAGAGGTTGAAATCAGGAGGATAGGTATATGAATCTTACTGATTGCAGAACTGAACCTGAAGCCTGCCCAAAGATACTGTTCTTCCTACCACTTAGAATTTCTAGGACCAGCACGCCGAAAGCGTAAACATCTGCTTTCTCTGTGAGTTGTCCCTTAACAAGATACTCTGGAGCCATATAACCCCTGCAAAACTATTATTTCAGAAGGAGAGAAATCTGTTCTGCAGAATCTGTAATAGAAGATGAAATTGCCAGAGAGTGAAAAGAAGGGGTCATCCCCACAATAAGCCTTATATCAGATGCTCATCTTCTGAACTCGTAATACATGGCGGTTCAAATAGTCAATCCAGTCTTCTCTACATGAAGATGTCATCTAAACTGGCTCAATTGAAACAGGAGGAGAAAAAAATAAAAGACCAGAATCTTACAGTGTCCCTGCAATACCGGTGCTGAGATGAAATTTTTCTGGATCAAGACATCGAGCAAGTCCAAAGTCAGCAATCTTTGCCGTGAGATCTTCGTCAAGAAGGACATTGCTGCTTTTGATTTCTCTGTATATTATATTCACTCCACAAGGTCCATGGAGAAATGCCAGCCCCTCAGCTGTTCCGGAGATAATATTAACCCGCTCCTGCCAACTCAGGACATGGTTCGCATTCTTGACTGCAACGGCAAACAGGTCTTGTTATCAGTTACATTATTGCAATTGAGTACTTACCAGGAATGAGATTAAAAAACTGCCTAGAAAAGACTTGCAAGAAAAAGTACTATTTTGGAACAAGATGAAGCTAGCAACTAGATTAACATCATAGAACAAATTTGGAGAAGCTAAAAGCTAGAGGGTTTTGTTTTGGTAGAGGTCCAACTTATGAAACCAACTCCACTAATCTCGGATGCAGAATGGAGCAGCAAGCGGGGGGTCACTTACCAAAGAGGATTTGATCAAGGCTTCTGTTGGGAACATATTCATAAACTAGGAGGCTTTCCGGACCTTCAATGCTGCAACCCAGAAGGCGGACCAGGTTCTTGTGTTGGATTCCACTGATCAAATTTACCTCATTGAAGATGTCATCCACCCATTGACGAGTGTTGAACACCAGTCTTTTTACTGCAACAACTCTTCCATCAGGGAGGATCCCCTTGTATACAGAACCAGCTCCTCCTTGGCCTAATTTCCTCGAGTCATCAAAGAAGTCGGTAGCCTTCTCAAGCGATTCGTAATTAAAATTCAGATTCAACTTCCTTACAATTGCCGGAACACCAAAGAGTTTCTTCTGGACTGAGAATAGGCAAAGAAGAGGGATGGCATTAGAGAATGTTTAAAGAGAGAGTTAAAACAGAAATATCCTCTTTGGTTTCACAATTACCTTCTCTTTTCTTGGATAATTTTCTGTATCCAACATAAGCACCGACAAAAACAAGTGAAGTTGCAGCAGCAACGGATAAAGCAATAGCAGTGATGATCCCAAGCTTCAACGAGTCTATTAAAAAACACAAAGATCATCCTTTGCTGACAAGAAACCAGAAGCTATAGCAATTAAGAGGCAAAAAATAAGCTACTGCAGGCTACAGCTATCCCAATTCAGTTGAAAATACAGAACAAGAAAACTAGAACATCGTGCAGACTAACTTGCAAGATCATGCAATTCTTACCACCATCTGTAGGGACGGAATAAAACCTCTGAGTCGAATATCGCATGAAACATCCAGCATTCATAGCCCTCCCTTCATCCCCAGGAGTGCAGTTCCTCGCCCTCATCATCGCATTCGCCAAGCACTCTCTACACCCCTTCTCATCGAGAGTGTTCCAGCACTGCGCCAGCGCATAAACGCCAGCGACTCCTCCCCTCCTCGCCTCTCCAAAAACGGCGAACCCCTTGTTCTCCGGCGCGACCGCCGACACATTCGTCAGCACCCTATCGACCCTGTCAGCAAACTGCTGCCTCGCCTGCTGGTCGGCCGAAACACTGGACTGATTGGCACACTTGACCATGTCGTGCTGCGGATCGACGGTCTCATTAAAGAAATTATAGTAATCGGACCTTATGAAGCAACCGTCGAGATACAACCGCCCCTTAGTATCCAAGATAGTGCATCGAGAAAGTGAAGTCCTGCTCTGCACGAAACAGAGGATGCAATCCTCGCGGCTCAGGTCGCCGTGGCACTGAGCCAGGGCGTAGATTTCCGGCAACGGAGAGGTTACGGAATCATTAGCCCAGCGATTTTCAGGGACTTTCGCGGCAACTTTCAGCATGACGTCAAGGAAGTTATAGACGGACGTGACGTTGGATTTGAGGCATAGAATGCCCGCCTCCGAGATTCGAGGATCGCCGAGCGAGGGCGAGAACGAGGAGCTGAAGAGAACCAGGAAAACGCAAGCCAGGTTGAGGATCGAAGGCCCCATTTCACAGCTCCGACCTCAGTTCCGAAGCAAAATCCGCCGGAGAACCGGATTACCGCCTCGATTTTTCTCCCGGTTCGAGCTTCTCGCGGTTTCCAGCAGCGTTCAAAGGCGATGTTATCTTAATGAATGATGACTGGACGGAACTGAGAGTTGACAACGGCCCGGCGTGGTTGACTTTGATTTTTTTTTTTTTTTTTGAAGATTAGCAGAGAAAGATGAGGAATGACTTGACTGAAGTAGCTAACCAGCTTTAAATTCTAACTATTTATTCCGATTTGAAGACCGACAATTTGGATGGGATCAGGCCCGACAACGTGTTGGAAACTAAGAAGTCGCTCCCAGGAGATGATTCACAGCTTTCTGAAAAGACTGGTACCATCTTCAGTGAAGTTTTAATTTCCTCCCCAGCATGTCTTGATTTCGCATTCGAATGAAGTAGTTTCGGGAACCGTTTGTATCATTTTTGGGTAAGGAGTCTAATCGACACAGAATGGATGGGAAAATGCGTGTGCATCTATGAATTTTTTTGAGCCGGCCTTTGAAATGCTTCTTGCTCGTGAGACAACAAAGGGAAAGTTGAAGAGGTGGAGTAACTAGATGTCGACAGATTTGGTGTCTGAGTTACGACGTTCTCCCACTCAAGATAAAAGCCACGCCTATAATCTATTAGCGCCGTCGTGCCCAATGCATATGTATAGCGCGATTTGCATGCATTTGTTAGGATTGACCAAATTGAAAGAATAAGATTTTTTTTTTTTTTTATTGAGATGCACATGCGAGCTCGGAATAAATTGATGTGATGTGGAATGGTTAATATATCTTAATTATCTTCTAACTTGCTGATTTAGACTTTCAAATAAAAATGGATCTAGCTAGATACGTCGACGGGGTTAGACTTGAAAGCTCGTTCTTAAAGACTTCCTCGGATGAAGGTGTTGGGTTTTTGCCGCACTCTCAACAAATGGCACTAGAGTATTCTCAACACTCTCTCTGGGCAAAAGAACAGAAGTATTGTGATGTAGCAATGCAAAGTTTGATGGTAACTTTTATAGTTCGGTCCGTAGGGATGAACGTGGACAAAGTGGATATTCAAGTCAAGACATAAAAGTGAATATTCAAGTTGAGACATAAGTTGTTTGGTACAGTACTCGAATTGAGAGAGAGAGAGAGAGAGAGAGAGAGAGAGACCCTGGCTGCTATTAATGGTGCAAGGGATGACTTGACTAAGAAATGCGGCAGTTGAACAAGGAATTCGCCCCAGTGGCCACCCCTCCAACATGGAAGAGGGAGGTGAGAGGTTGAAATCCCCACCTTCTCAGAGAGGGATGGCATGGGGACACGCAAGTTTTAGGAGTGGGTTTCGACTCCCACGCCCTGCAAGAGGCAGGGCAAAAGTTTGAGAGTGAGTGTAAAGTAGGTATAGTGTAGGATTGACCAAAAAAAAAAAAAAAACAAGGAATTTTGAATAGAAAAAGAACCAAGAATGGACTATCCATGCTGAATTATCACCAAACCTCTCCGTTCATTATTTATTGTTGCTTTCTATCTTTTGGGACGACGTATTAGCGCACGTGATGAGTAATTTATTGAATGGAAATGTCAGTGTTTTGAGAGCATTTAAGCTAGTTTGATGTAGAGATGGTTTCTCCGCTAGTCCTTGGAGAGAGCACCAATGTCGATGTAAGTATTCCCGCTAGCTCAGAAATAATTGCACTTCTTAAATTTAAAGATAGCAATCTTGCATCAACCTTATCCCTCCTTAATAATAGGGGTAGGCAATCATATTGGTTCAATCCAAAAATTGAAATGAATAGACCTCATCTATTCGATTCCGATCCTATTGACATGAGGACTATAATAGGTTTCCTAATTTTTTTTTTTTTTTTTTTTTAAAAATGGAAGACCTTCACCGGTTCCCAAACTATTTTTTTTTTCCATAACATAATAGTTATATTATTAAATAAGTTGAAAAAAAGGTAGGTTCTCAGGTTCAGTTCTTGGCCAATTCCTTGTTCTAAAAATCAAGAATGGAGTCTAATGGGTGGGTTTCAATTTCTAGAATAATTACCAAAAAAGTTTTAAACTCATTGCATGGATGTAAACCTTTTAATTTGACTAATTTAATCCCAAACTTTTTTCATGATTTGTTATTGTAATTCTTCCAATTAATTTTGGCTAAAAATTTCTATTATAGATGCCAGTTAATCTATGTGGTAAAGGCCAGCATATTGACATTAATGTGGATAATTTTTTATATATTTTTTGAATTTAGAACTCATCCATTTTGAAACCAATTTCTCTTAATTGAGGGTGTTCATTACTTTTTAGCAAGTATCACAATAATTACTTTTCAAATTTTTTTTTCCACATTGAAATTAAAATCTTGACTTTAAGCATTTATACAGTGGTGCGCACTCAATTGCTTGTTGCTATAGAGAGGTCAAATCTTGATCAACCAAGTCCTATCCACCACAAGAAATAATTCTCAACATCGCATAGTCCTAATAATGGAATCCAAAAGCATCTTTCTATGAATAGCTTTTCTTATCGATGTTCTTGGCCCCATAATTAGGGGTGTACAACCGAACTGGGTAAACCTGGTTCCCGAACCGGCCCACCCAAAAAACAGAGTCGAGAACTGGTCCAGTTGAAACCGGTCCGGAAATCAGTTCCCAAAATTCAGAACTGGTTTGAACCAGTCCGAGAATTGATTCCGAGAGATTACTCACCCGGGAACCGGATCAATCAGACCGGTTCAGGAACCGATTTGTAAACTAACCCAAAAGTCCAAAACCCTAATTTGTTCCCCTATTTATATATTTAACTCTCACACTCGAAGACTTCTTCACAGTGTTTTCCTTCATTGCGCCATCACCATCTCCCTGTCGCGCCATCGCTAGATCCAGCTCCCCGTCGCGCTACTTCCTCATTTGCATTCATCTGCTTCCTCATCACACCATCGCCAGCTCCCCATCGCACCATCACCAGTCACGCCATCGCCAGCTCCCCATTGCGCCATCGCCAAATCCAGCTCCCCGTCGCGCTACTTCCTCATCTGCGTTCATATGCTTCCACGTCGCATCATTGCCAGCTCCCCTCATCACTAAGCCCCTCGCCGGCAAGAAGCTTGGCAAGCGTGCCCTCAAGCTCGTCCGCAGAGGTAATGCCCCATCAAACCCTTACTCGTTGTCTCGTGTTAACATGCGTTCTTGCTCCCCTTCTCCTTTCCGTTGGTTGGCGAGTTGATGATGAGTTTTGGGTATGTGATTCGTCAGATATACAGTGACTGACGGTCTCGGCTCTTTATGAAACCTATTCGATGAAACTTTAGCTGGAACTAGAGGTGGCAAATGGGTGGGTCGGGTTGGGTATGGGTCGGGTCGAAAATGGGTCGACCCATATTCGACCCATTTAACCCGTTTTGACCCATATTCTTGTAGTGCAAATATAATGACCCATATCCGACCCGACCTGTATTAGACCCATACCCGACCCGACCCATATTGCTAAAACCTACTAATATTCTAAAAAAATATCTACGCTTACTTTAAGCTATATGCTAATTGGATAAAAACCTCAAATTAAATTAAAAAATAGTAAATAAAATAAAAATGGTTAAAAAACCTAAAAATTTAAATTAAAAAATAGTAAATAAAATAAAAATTGTTAAAAAACCTATAAATTTAAATTAAAAAATAGTAAATAAAATAAAAATTGTTAAAAAACCTAAAAATTTAAATTAAAAAATAGTAAATAAAATAAAAATTGTTAAAAACCTAAAAATTTAAATTAAAAAATAGTAAATAAAATAAAAATTGTTAAAAAACCTAAAATTTTAAATTAAAAAATAGTAAATAAAATAAAAATTGTTAAAAAACCTAAAAATTTAACATGATGGGGACAAAAATTCCTAAATGCTTAAGCTATCTTTTGCCCTAACAAGACATCTTGTGTGGCGCGTGGTTCAAATTTTAGACACACATCCCTTTGCCTTTTACTAGTGTTTGTTTTCATGCAGCCATCAAATAGAGCAAAAAAAGCCTTGCAAAGTGTCAACAAGAAATTATTTCCTTACTCGAAAAATCCTCATTCAAATCATCAAGAATTAACCATGAGAACTGAAAAATATTTTAGGAAGAACAAAGGAGTAACAGAACTTCAATAATCATCTCCATGAACATCACAATCATCAGAGAAAAGTAGTTGCCCTTGATAACAATGATGTCATCAAGCAGTGATACACAGCTTTGTCTGGCTTCAAACCGATATGCTTCATCTCTTCAAAGCATTTCAAGGCCTTCTCTGGGTGAGATGCACGTGCCCACCCATGTATTAAGGTCGTGTAGGTTTTGACATTTGGTTTCACCCCCAAAGCTTCCATTTCTTCCATTGTCTTTGATGCTTTCTGAGAAAGTATGTATGTATCTGCACTAGAATGTAGTATCTGCAATAGCGACTAGGCCAAAAGGACAAAATAGGGTAAGCAATAAATTATGTCGAGACTAGAAGCAAATGAAAAAGCTGAGCTACTACTTACAAAGTGGAAGGGAGTTTGGGGGAAGAACATGAATATGCTGCTAAAGGGGATTGAAAGAACCATGAAAAAATGATACTACCGCAATCGATGAAGAAAAGCAGCTACACATTACAAGTCACTTCTAGTCCAAATCTCTAAGAATTCCCAAATAATTCGATGCGAAGAAACACTCAATTCAGCCAACACAAATTCCTCCACTGGCATCTAAGAACAAGTTTCCCAGTATCTGAAAATGAAGAGGCCTCTTAAAAAACTTAGTCCACATATAAATGATGCGTGACCAACATTCAACTCCCAACCAAACTGGCAGGAATTCGTACAGCTACAAAGATAAACAATCTATTTACAAAGTAGTATCTACATGTGTATATATGTGTATTAAAGGATTACCCAAAAGTGAAATTAAATGAATCATGTGGTACACCAAGGTCCCTGGGCTACAAACATTCCATCAAAATTTACCACGCAAAGTACAATGCTACCCGGTTAAGAAATTCCAGCAAAGGAAGAACATCCCTAGAGACTCCGCCGCTATGGCAATAAATCGAGGTCGGCACCCAATCTCAATTTCTTTTCTCCCGGTTTCTTTGTTGTGTAAAAGGTATAGTAAGGCACCAAGGAAATACCTATCCATCTAAACCAAAAAGAATTCATCTCTATACAAGAGAACTCAAATCCTAAAACAAATCTATTAACCAGAATAAAAACAGAGTGGAGCACCGACAACTGACTTCACTAAACCCTGAAAAGATGATAAAACAAAATAAAAACTACTTAACTTAAACAATATGCCTTAATCTCCATCATCACGGACTAAGGATCAGCCGCACGATCTTGTCACCTACCTTTGCTTCAAAGTTGACGTCCGAGTAATTGAACAGATCACCCCAACCGGGCCTTTGTAGTCCGCATCAATCACGCCCACGCCGACGTCGATCTAATGCTCCCACGCCAAACCCGACATCGGATGTTTGAAGCAACAAATGCACAAGCAATTCGATTCAGCCCTCGTCGATCATCCAAAACAAGGTATTGAGACAATGTCTTGAGATGAGAAGTTGCACATTGGCTACTCCAGCACATGTTCCTTCGGGTATTGCGATGCTCAGATCGGTAGGGACGAGCGCTTTTCCTCTCGCCGGTACTTCTCGTCTCAGCCGCGCTGTTTTTAATCCGCAAACGGAGAAACCCACGTTCAGAAACCATCGCGTAACCCACTCATAAACAGCTAGAGAACAAAAAAAAAAAGAAAAAGAAAAAGGTCCAAGGATCTAAATCGAACCACGATTGCCTCGTGTCCGAACAGAGTCAAACGATTGCCGCTAGAGAGGCGCAATAAAAAAAAAAAAAAAAATGCAAACGACGAGTAATCCGACGCCGACATTTTGCAGTCCAATGCCGTCCCCGACGCCGCAATCGGCCGCGGACGAACCGCTCCCGCCCGATTATAAGAACCGCCCCACTTCCCTCCCGTCCGGTCGATCCATCGCCTCCCTCTCCGAATCTAACGAGACGTGAGCGGCGGCCGAATCGAAGCCCCGAAAGAAGAGAAGAAAAACAAAAGAATGGGTTCCTTCGACGGGAGCAGATCCGGACGCGGAGGGAACGCGAAACTCGAAGGCAAGAGGAGAAGAGAAGGGAGTAGGAACGAGGGGAGCGCATACGAGAGCAAAGCAAAGCGAGAAAGCGACGGAGAGAGAGAGAGAGAGAGAGAGAGAGAGTACCAGCTTATTGCTATCATCGAGGACGGAGAGAGAGAGAGAGAAGGGAGGAGAGATGGGGGGGCTTTGAAAATGGCGTGAAATGGGTTTCCACTTTGGCTTTGGGCTTTGAAAATGGGTCGAAAATGGGTCACGAGTCGACCCATTTTCGACCCATATAAAATTAAACAAAAAAGCGGGTCCAATATGGGTTAATAGTTGTGATGGACTATTAACCCATATTCGACCCATATGGTAGAAATATGGGCGCAAAATGGGTCCATGACCCATTTTGCCGCCTCTAGCTGGAACTAGGGGCATCGAAATGCCGGTTCTCTTTGTCAATGAGCCGGATATTCACTGCGAATGGCAAGCGCGACGGGGCGGGTGGGCTTAAATGGGTGTGCTGCGTGTTTGTGGTTCGATTGAAATTTCTTTGGGCTGACTATTAGCATGTCCTTGTGGTTCTTCTTGATTGGCAGCTGTTGAAGACAAATGCTTCAAAAGAGGCGTGAAGGAGGTTGTTAAAAGCATCCGGCGCGATCACAAAGGGTACGAATTTATCTTTTCTTTCTAGTTTGAGCACAAATGCCAGTCGATGCAAGGTCGAATGAAATCTCTGTGGTTGCTTAGAGGCACGTCTTTTGTTCTACACAGCGTTGGCTGGGGAATGTTTGGATTGTTGTTGAGCCTAGATATTCAAAAAGAGAGTTGATTTACTATGAAAGCTAATCTGTTTTTGTAGAATCCTAATGTTATATAATTTGTTTTCAGTTTTCAATCAATGGATCAAGATAAAGACATATCAATGGAAGTGGAGGGACATAATTTGTTTTCAAATTTGATTTACTATGAAAACTAATATGTTCTTGTTGACTTTTCTTTATATATGAATTTTAGGTTTTTGTCAGAGATTTTGTACCACATGGAATGCGAGGCCGAAGAAGGAGAAGAAGATCAAGCGCATCAAGGACAAGGTTGAGGTCCCTAGGTCCACTCCTTGGCAATGGAATATGGAAGCTATTTGCGTAAACCGTCGGTGGATTTTCGGTTGGGATTCACTTTGTATTTCGGTTTTGAGATTAGAAAAATCCTATTTTCTTTGAGATCGATTGTTCTGCTGGTTTGAAAGCGTGCATGGTGATACCTAGGAACTTTTGGATAAAAATAAGAGACTTTAGCATTTCCATTGACAGTGATTTTAATCGCTTGTCCTCGCGGTTTTTATGCAAAACAAGTTGTGAGGTTGCTGTACATAATTTTTTCTGCAAAACAAGTTCCAATACAAACAAGGTTGACCTGGAATTGGACCGCAAAAATATGGTGGGTCGAGTACAGGCTCCAAGATAAACAAAGTCGAGTATAAGGTCCAGAAAATGGGAACCGGTTATAACAGGGTCGAGTATAGGGTCCAAGTCTAGACCCTACCCATCCTGGACCCGATCACCCCTACCCATAACACTCTTCAATTAAACTCGAGACACAGACCAATTCTTAGTATCGCCACTTTTCAACTTAGACGGCCTAGGCGCACCACTCGTGACCTTGATTACCCGTGGCTCTTGACATAAATGATGGATGGTGCATGTTCAGTGCTAGTCATAAGCTTTGGAAGATCGACCGATGTCAATCACGTTCGATTCGCTTTGTGACAAGGGGTCCAAGAGTCGAGCAATCCGAATTCATAGCTTCTAGGTGAAGAACTCTGCTGTGTTTGACCATTTCCTTGCAAATGCCTGAATTCTGTGAGAATCCTTTTTAAAAAGTTGAGGAATTTTGAAAAACTAAACCGGGTTTGACAAATTATCAATATTTTGACCGGAATTCGTGCGCGAGTCTGAATTGATAATGCAAGTAATGAACGTTAAACTGCCATCTCTAAGGACAAAAATTGCTAACAAAGTTAGCACTTTCGATGGGATTTGAATTTTGAGGGAAAAAAAAAGGGTCCTGAAGAAGATGTTTGTGGCAGTGGAATTCGCTATGATGTCGTGTGTCAATTGCTAAATTGATAATGCAAGTTATCAATGCTATACTACCACGTGTAATGAGAAAATTGCTAGCAGACCGAAAAGATTACTGTCACCGGATACTATGCCGTGTTCCGTTAGGACTCGATTGTTGCAGAACCCAAAGTGGCAGCAGCTCAAAATGAGAGTTCTGCGATAGCCTATATAGGGTCAGAAGCAGAGAGGTCTCAATCTTACTGACCTTGTGGTTCCTGTGCAGCAAAACTTACTGTGGCTACTGCCACAGGGTCAAGCATTAGTGGACGCAGCTCGGGGCGAGTTACAAAGTCGTCGAGCTGGACAAGAAAGGTGAGCGTCTCCTACCCTCTTGAACCGCCTGCATATTATCTTGATCTGAGTATATAAACCATCTTGCTCTTGGCATAGCATTCTGTTCATGCGTAAAAGCCAGCTAAGAATCTCCCCCCACAGTTGCTTGATTAGCCCCCAAAGACCTGTATCGTTTGATTCTTTCGACCATGGGTTTTGAACTGTAATTTATTGATATTTCCGTGATTGTGCAAATGATCACTTTATCTACAAGATGAAGAACTCGTGTGGAACATGATCTCTTTAACACTACATTGTTCAACCATCTGAATTTCCTTTCGAAGGTGAATGAGCTGTGGTTCAATCGGCTTTGGCAGATTGGACGGGGCTGAGAACAGTACCAAATGTGTTCATTGGGGGAAATCACATCTGTGGCTGCGATTGTAAATTCTTAATTGCGTGCCTAATCATCTGTCTCTCTTTTCTTTGTTGATTTCAAGAAAATCTCTGGTAGAGGTTAGATGCAACCCAGGTGTTTTTGGACGACTAATCTTTTAATGTCGGCTTTCCTTGCAATGCCAGCGGTCACTCAGAAACACCAGGCGGGCCAACTGGTACCTCTTCTTAGGAGCGCCGGAGCTGTGAAGACCTCATAAAAGTGGTGCTCATAGTTCGAACCTTCAATCGGAAGAGAGAGACACGTGTGATGGAAGTGGATAAACTGAGGTGTGGCATCCACTGCACATGTAAATGAAAGAATTGTCTTTTGACTGCTCGCACAAATTTGGAGAGTGTAGTATGAACTTACCTTGTCAGCAGAGTTGCTACCATTTTAGTAGCAGCCGAAAATCCTTAATGCAAAAGTGGAATGACTATCAGAAATTCTGAGACCCAGACTATTTGTTTGCTGAAGTGACTAGGAAACAATTTGAGGTGTCCGGTAATAAAGTTTCACAGGACATTGAGACTTCTTTAGAGATCTGCAGTTTTATGATGCAGAAGAGTTATCGTCAAGATTAAGATTATTTCTTTGCTTCCGGTTCTGACAATTTGAGTTCAATGAGATGATCCAAAAGCAAGCAGGATCTCCAGGAGTAGCAAAGAGTTCTATAGGGAACAGTCACGAGCTTCTCCTCTCCCACTTTGCTGGAAAGCAACCTCTATGGTCCTGTCGAGGGGTGGGCAGAAAATGATGTGGTGCGTGCGATCATGAAATAGCCCCTAAATCCTCTCGATCAGGGCGTGGCCAAATGAGAGAGGTCTTCGCCTGGAGTTTTCCATTTGTGGACCCATTCCTGACTCTTGAGGTTCACCAACAAATGCATCCGCCATAAATATAGGGGGAAAAGGTACGGTCATATGATGTCTGGAAAGGTCAATGCTGTAATAGTTGACTATTTTGTCTTCTTGGATCTACTCAAATAATGAACTAATTATCCTCCACTTTAGGACCATCCCAAGCAAATTGCAAAGAATAAGTGACTACGGAGTAACTTTCACACCGTTTCTTCGACCTGGGGTCATGCTGTGCAGTACTGGCAGACCGATAAAAATTGCTAGTCAATTCACCACAAATGCCAGCTTCAAACCAAGAAATATATAGGAAAAAGTTGAGAAGTGCATCAAGCTGTCTAGATGATCATTTCAAGAATTCATCCATCCTCATCATGGTAAAAGAGACCATCGCTCAGAGAAAAACTTAAGTGGAAGTGCTAATTGAAAATTTCCAACATAAGAGGCAGAATCTCGAGGTTTTGCTTTTCATCTACGAGATTACAGGACATGAAAGAAGCTAGCATGAACTCCTACACAATTGTGATTCTGTTTCCATGAGTCACTGTACTTCCTGTGTAAATTGAGTGGGATTGGCAATACTAAGAGAAAATGGAGGATAAAGGAAATAAATAAAATAAGAATATGTACATGAGTTCCTCCGACTCCATTAAGTGGGAAGCGGCCAGCATAAGACATGACCGATGCACCATGGAGCTTCTGCAATCTCTTGCACAGCAGCCGCATCTTTACCCTGTCTTGCTGTGCAGATCTTCTCATCCTGATTTCCCGATCGGGGTTCGAGAAATGCTCAAGCATTACTGGCCATTGGACCCCTTGCAATCCTTCTCACAGGACCATATGCCCATCTCATAACATGCAGCTGGAGCATAAATAGTGGTCCTGTTCAAATGTCCAAAAATTACGTCGCCTCCGCTGGCTCACTTGATTCTGCCAAAAAGGCTATCTCACTGAAGGCTTATGGTGGAAGCAAAGGAAATTTCAGAATTTGTCAGTTGGTTTGTGATCCCAGTATTCGTGTTTGAGCTTCTGCTGGAGTCAACTGGAATTGGATTATTGTTGAGAAATGGGGGTTGCGTTGGCATGGGAACTATACACTCCTGGTCGTTGAGCATCTCAACTACTTCAGACATGGATGGTCTTAAATCTGGGGAAGCTTGGGTACAAAGAAGCGCGATTTGAATCACATTCAATGCCTCTGAGATGGGAAACTTGCCTTTCAATGCAGGATCGATGCATTCAGCGAGACTATTTGATTTATATTGCTTCCAAACCTGAGAAGTACAGAAAAGTCGAAGCAAGTCATTAGAAACTTTGCTAGTGTTCAGCAGAAAAGACAGACTATCTCCAGATTGTTAAGGGATGAATTAAATAAAGCCCTTGTGCAGCTGAATCATGATATGTAAAGCCACGAAGGGGTTCATGAGGGTTACAAGATTTCCAGTACAGAGAAAAGAGTAGCCGGAAAACTCTCAATTTGAAGTTCGAGAAGATGTTACTTGTTAGGATTTATTCCAACTCTATATCATAGACAAGAAGAAATTTGCAAATGTGGCATGCATATTCTAGAGGTTGAAATCAGGAGGATAGGTATATGAATCTTACTGATTGCAGAACTGAACCTGAGGCCTGCCCAAAGATACTGTTCTTCCTACCACTTAGAATTTCTAGGACCAGCACGCCGAAAGCGTAAACATCTGCTTTCTCTGTTAGTTGTCCCTTAACAAGATACTCTGGAGCCATATAACCCCTGCAAAATTATTCTTTCAGAAGGAGAGAAATCTGTTCTGCAGAATCTGTAATAGAAGATGAAATTGCCAAAGAGTGAAAAGAAAGGGTAATCCCCACAATAAGCCTTATATCACATGCTCATCCTCTGAACTCATAATATGTGGCGATTCAAATAGCCAATCCGGTTTTCTCTACATGAAGATGTCATCTAAACTGCTCAATTGAAACAAAAGGAGAAAAAAAATAAAAGACCAGAATCTTACAGTGTCCCTGCAATACCAGTGCTGAGATGAGATTTTTCTGGATCAAGACATCGAGCAAGTCCAAAGTCAGCAATCTTTGCTGTGAGATCTTCGTCAAGAAGGACATTGCTGCTTTTGATGTCTCTGTGTATTATTTTCACTCCACAAGGTCCATGGAGAAATGCCAGCCCCTCAGCTGTTCCGGAGATGATATTAACCCGCTCCTGCCAACTCAGGACATGGGTCGCATTCTTGACTGCAATGGCAACCAGGTCTTGTTATCAGTTACATTATTGCAATTGAGTACTTATCAGGAATGAGATTTAAAAACTGCCTAGAAAAGACTAGCAAGAAAAAGTACTATTTTGGAACAGGATGAAGCTAGCAACTAGATTAACATCATAGAACAAATTTGGAGAAGCTAAAAACTAGAGGGTTTTGTTTTGGTAGAGACCCAACTTATGAAACCAACTCAACTAATCTCAGATGCAGAATGGAGCAGCAAGCAGGGGGTAACTTACCAAAGAGGATTTGATCAAGGCTTCTGTTGGGAACATATTCATAAACTAGGAGGCTTTCCGGGCCTTCAATGCTGCAACCCAGAAGGCGGACCAGGTTCTTGTGTTGGATTCCACTGATCAAATTTACCTCATTGAAGAAGTCATCCACCCACTGACGAGTGTTGAACACCAGTCTTTTTACTGCAACAACTCTTCCATCAGGGAGGATCCCCTCGTATACAGAACCAGCTCCTCCTTGGCCTAATTTCCTCGAGTCATCAAAGAAGTTGGTAGCCCTCTCAAGTGATTCGTAATTAAAATTCAGATTCGACCTCCTTACAATTGCTGGAACGCCAAAGAGTTTCTTCTGGACTGAGAATAGGCAAAGAAGATGGATGGCATTAGAGAATGTTTAAAGAGAAAGTTAAAACAGAAATATCCTCTTTAGTTTCACATTTACCTTCTCTTTTCTTGGATAATTTTCTGTATCCAACATAAGCACCGACGAAAACAAGTGAAGTTGCAGCAGCAACGGATAAAGCAATAGCAATGATGATCCCAAGCTTCAACGAGTCTATTAAAAAACACAAAGATCATCCTTTGCTGGCAGGAAACCGAAAGCTATAGCAATTAAGAGGCGAAAAATAACCTCCTACAGGCTACAGCTATCCCAATTCAGTTGAAAATACAGAAGAAGAAAACTAGAACATCGTGCAGACTAACTTGCAAGATCATTCAATTCTTACCACCATCTGTAGGGACGGTATAAAACCTCTGAGTCGAATATCGCATGAAACATCCGGCATTCATAGCCCTCCCTTCATCCCCAGGAGTGCAGTTCCTTGCCCTCATCATCGCATTCGCCAAGCACTCTCTACACCCCTTCTCATCGAGAGTGTTCCAGCACTGCGCCAGCGCATAAACGCCAGCGACTCCTCCCCTCCTCGCCTCTCCAAAAACGGCGAACCCCTTGTTCTCCGGCGCAACCGCCGACACATTCTTCAGCACCCGATCGACCTTATCGGCAAACTGCTGCCTCGCCTGCTGGTCGGCCGAGACGCTGGACTGATTGGCGCACTTGACCATGTCATGCTGCGGATCGACGGTCTCATTAAAGAAATTATAGTAATCAGACCTTATGAAGCAACCGTCGAGATACAACCGCCCGGAGTTGGCCGCTAAGACGCTGCACCGAGGGAGTATAGTCCTGCTCTGCGCGAAACAGAGGAGGCAATCGTCGCGGCTCAGGTCGCCGTGGCACTGAGCCAGGGCGTAGATTTCCGGCAACGGCGAGGTGACGGAATCATTTGCCCAGCGATCTTCGGCAACCGTCGCGGCAATCTTCCGCATGACGTCGAGGAAGTTCGAGATGATGTTCGCTGTGGACGTGACGTTGGATTTGAGGCACAGAATTCCCGCCTCCAAGACCCGAGAATCGCCGCGCGAGGGCGAGAACGAGGAGCTGAAGAGAACCAGGAAAACGCAGGCGAGGTTGACCATCGAAGGCCGCATTTCACAGCTCCGACCTCCGTTGCAAGGCATTCCGGGAGCTGCGAAAACCGATTATCGCGCTTCCAAAGAAGCGTTCAGCTACCGGAGTTCTTCCCTCCTCCGGTCAAAGAGCCGCCCGAGCTCGAGGAAGCTCCGGCGGCCTCCCTCCCTCCTTCCCGAAGTGAATACGCCGGAGAAACGCTCTCAAGAAGCGGTCACCTACCGGAGTTTTTCCCTCCTCCGGTCAAAGAGCCGCCCGAGCTCCGCCACCTTCCGCCGTCAAGATTCGAAGCTGGCGGAGTCCAAATTAGCTGCGGCGGCGGCGCGAGGCGTTGGTCGGATTTGCTGTCGAGCCCACGGATTCGGCCATCCAACGGCTGCGCTCCTACTTATACAGGCGAGCGCATGCACGCGTGGAGCGGCGAGCTTCTAGAAGCGGGGGCCGAGCCGACGAAGTGGACATTTCTTGTCAACCGGTCGGGGACGCGACGGTCGTCGGCGACGACGGCGGCGGCGATAGCGAGGGCGCGGCGGAGGGGTGGGTCCCGCCATGGAAGGAAGGTCAAAGGGCGATCTTGTATTAATAAATGATGATTGGACGGAAGTGAGAGTTGACGACGACCGGCGCGGTTGCTTGCGCCTCAAGGGTTGGAGGGTTGGGGGGGGAGAGAAAGGGACAGAGTTTGACTTTTGATCTTTTTTTTTTTTTTAACTATTTGGAAAATTAGGGAGAAAGATGAGGAATGACTTGACTGGAGTAGCTAACCCGCTTTTAATGTCATCATAAGAAAAAAGGATAAAGATAAAATGTAAACAATTTTTTAATTGTAACTATTTAATTCGATTCGACTAATCATAATTCAGATTGGACCAGGGCCAATAACCTGTCGGAAACCAAGAAGTCTCTCCCTATTAGATGGTGAAAGTGGAGACAAGACACCACAGTCAAAGAGCACGAGATGTACCTAATATTTTCTCCTAAGTCAGAGAGTTTGCTTCTTGGCGTGTCTCAAATTCATAGTTTTCTGGAAAGACTCATATCATTTCTGATGAAGTTTTAATTGCCATGTCTTGATTGTTGAAGAATTGTTCGTATCACTTTTGGGTAAGGACTTTGATCGACACAAAAAGAATTAGAAGATGTGTGTGCATCTATGAATCGTTTTGAGCCGAACTTTGGAATGCTTCTTGCTTGTGAGACAAAAAGGAAAGCTAAAGAGGCGGAATAACTAAATGTTGACAAATTTTTTTTTTTTTTTTGGTAAAGAAATGTTGACAAATTTGGTGCTCCATAATGCAATAAAAGCCCTGTCTGCAATTTGGTTAGCGGTATCGTGCCCTATGCATATGGGTAATGCATTCATTAGGACCAACCAAATTGAAAGAATTTGATTATATGCGAGTTTAGAGAATTGTTGTGATAAGAAATGGTTAATATATCTTAGTTGGCTTCTAATTCACTAACTTAGACTTTTGAATGAAAAATGGGTCCAAACGGAATATGTTGACAGATCAGATTTGAGAGCTCTCTCTTGATGACTTTCCTTAGGTGAAGGTGTCAATTTCTATCGTGCTTCTAATAAATTTGTCCCGTCAATCTAGCACAATACCTATATCGAGAGAGAGAGAGAGAACTCTAATTCTGATTAATCACCACTATAAGGGATGACTTGACTAAGAAACGTGGTAATTGAATCAGGAGAACAAGTTTCAAAGAATGGACTGTCCGTTTCGAATCCCTCCATTCATTATATATTTATTGCTTCTTACCTTTCCGCACAACGATGTATTAGGGCACATGATGAGTAATTTATATAAACGAAGATGTCTTGTTTTGAGAGCAGTTAACCTATGATGTCTTGTTTTGAGAGCAGTTAACCTACTTTGACATATAGATAGTTTCTCCATTAGTTCTTGGAGAAAGCGCTATTGTCGAAGTATGAACTCTTGCTAGCTCAAAAACAATCACGCTCCTTAAATTTAAGGATGGCAATCTTGTCTAGACCTTATCCCACCCCAAAAATAGGGATACTCAACCGTGTCAATTCAACCGGAAAATCAAAATGAACAGATCCAATTTGGCCGATTCCAATTCTATTGATATTGGGACTGAATAGGTTCCCTTATAAAAGGAAAAGGGGAGCTAGTTCGGTTCACGAACTATTTTTTTCATAAAATAATAGTTATATTATTAAATAAGTTGATAAAAAAAGGTGGGTTCTTAGGCCTGGTTCCTAGTTTAAAAAATTGGAACCAATTTTGATAGGTCCGATTGAGTTTTTAGGATAATTATAAAAAAAAAAAAAAAAAGAAGATATAAATCTATTATATGAATGCAAACTTTTTAATTTGGTCAATTTAGTTGTAAATTTTTTCATGATTATCTTATGTAATTATTTCTTCTAATTTTGGCTGAAAAATATTAACATGAATGCTGATTATTTTATATGATAAGGTTAATGCATTGATATTGACGTGGACAATTTTATATATATATATATTTTTTTTTTTTGAGTTTAGAATTTATTCATTTTGGAATCGACCTCTCTTAACTAAGGGTGTTTATTACTTTTTAGCAAGGATTATGGTCATTACTTTTCAGATTTTTTTCCGCATTAAAATTAAAATCTTGCTTTAAGCACCAATACAAGTGGTGCCCACTTAATTGCTAGTTGCTATAGAATGGTCAAATCTTGATCAACCAAGACTTACCCACCATGAAATCCAATAGCATCTTCCTATGACTAGCTTTCTCACTGATGTTCATGGCCTTATAACATTCTTCAATCGACTTTTCAACTTAAATGACTTAAGTCGCATCACTCGTGGCATTGATCATCCGATTCTTTTGACATAAATGATGGCACATATTCTGTACTATTCATAAGTGTCTGCAATCTCTAGATGAGGTAAGCTTCGGAAGATCGATCGATGTCGATTGACTTTGATATCCTTTGTGACGAGCGGTCCGAGAAGCCAGCGATCCGAATTTCATTCCTTCTAGGCGAAAAAACCCTACCGCGTTTGACCATTTCCAAGCAAATGCCTGAATTCTAGAAGAATCCTTCTAAAAAAAAATAAAGAAATTTTGAAAAAGCAAAAAGTGTTCGACAAACTATCAATATTTTGACCGGATTCCCGTACGACTCTGATCCAATGAACTGCATGTCTGGCTTCTTGTGTCTGCAAAGAATCAAAAAAGGGAGAAAATAGGGGCTAACATTGTCTGTTCCAGCAATGTCACTGTCCAACCCACCCTCAATCGCGCTGGGGTGGCTCGTCTCTCATGAAAATTATCTAAACTTTTTTTAATTTATTTTATTTTTATTAATTTAATCTTATACATTTCAATTTTATCAATTCACGCTTAAAATCTTTTAAATCTATTCAATTAATTTTGCCTGAAAATTATTAACATAAACCCTAACAATACCATTTGATCATTTTTAATAATATTTTTATTAATTTTCTGTTATTTTTCTTTCTTTTTCTTTTCACCGGTGGCAATGAGAAACATACAAGGAAAAGAAAAGCCAAAAGGAAAATAAAATATTGGAAAAAAATATTAAAATTCCCATCAAAATTGATTAGATAGACTCAATTCATAAAAAGTGAAAATATTTAAAACGGAATCGATAAAATTAAAATATTTATAGCTGAATTAACAAAAGTATAATAATTTTAAGACTTTTGAGACAATTGTTTCCTCATCCCTCTCTTCAGAATCCTGTGATCCATCGGTTGCTTCACAAGCACGGGAATAATTCAAAGTAAACGGTGAGGAATGAAAGAATTCGCAGTGAAGCTACAGGGAAATGGCCCACGGCATCTTGTACATCCATTCAAGAGAGTCAACAAGTACTGCCACCAGAAACTTTGTGGGGTCTCCACTGTTTCTTCTTTTGTCTATCCTAGAGAGTGGTCGCTAGGACCCGAGTCTACATGCATTCTAAGCTAAAATATGCGTATATCCACTGAACGTGATTCTGTGGCTGATGTTTCAATCAAATGAGTGAACATAATCTACCGAAAAAAGTATCCAAAAAAATCTTGAACATATTGTACTGACATTAATTCAGTCATAAATTTTTCAATTAGACTAATTTAGCCATAAACATTTTCATATCGGAACCAATTGAGTCCATCCTATCAATTTATGTCGCCGATAATCTTACGTGCATTTACCGACACTAACGTCTATATTTTTATATAATATTTAATTATTTTTTTGAATTTCTATAGATTTTCTTTTTTTTTCTTTTTCTTCTATTTTCGTCCTTTTCTTCTTCTTTTTTTCCCTCCTCAGCCCCCTCGCTAATGCCAGAAGCCGATGAGGGCTAGCAAGGGTTGGCTCGAGGGCCCTCGCCATTTGGGTGAGGCTATCCTTGCCATGGTAATCTTTAACATGGATGCCAGTGATATCACATAAGATGGCGACGCCGACATTAATAATTTTTAATAATATATTTATTATTTATATGAATTTTTTAATTATTTTTCCAATATTTTTCTTTTTTTCTTGTTTTTTATTCTTGCTGGCTGGCCTCGCTTGCCATGGGCGAAAAGGAAGAAGAAAGGTAAAAATAAAAATTTATAAAAAAAAAAGGGTTAATACCCCGAAAATCCCTAAATTAGTACACATGTCACAAATTTACCCAAAATTATTTTTTTGACCATGAAAAATCCCAAACTAGTATACTTGTGACAAATTTACCCCGATTGACCATAAAAAACCCTAAACTAGTACATTTATGACAAATTCATCCCAAACTAATTTATTCGACCACAAAAAACTTGAAACCGGTAAATTTGTGACAAATATACTCTCTCTTTAAATTAGATTAATACAACAAAAAAAATCATAAAAATTGTAAACTGTGACAAATAGAGCGTAAAATCCCAAATTGGTATACCAATCAACTGTCACAAGTCATTTAACTAAATAATTTGACTGTAAAATTTAACGAACACTAACAGAGGGTAAATTTGTCACAAGTGTACTGATTTGCAGTAAATTTGTCAAAAATTTACCAGTTTGGGATTTTTTATGGTCAAAAAAATAATTTAGAGTAAATTTGTCACAATTGTATCAGTTTTGGATTTCTTAGGGTATTAATCCTAAAAATATTAAATTATTATTAAAAATTGTTCACATCAACATGCTAGTATCCCTGCTAGTGAATTCTGGTCAAAATAACAAAAAGTGGAAAATTTTGGGACTAGATTAACAAAAATGCAATAATTTTAAGACTTTTTGAATAACTTTCCCCTTATTCCTCTCTTAAGAATTCCGCGATCCATCATCATTTCCTTCTCAAGCACGGCCTTCATGACGGATTTGTAGCAAACGATGCAAGAAATCAAAGAATTTTCAGAGAAACTACAGGGTAACGGCTCAGCATCTTCTACATCCATTTTTAAGAAAGTCAATAAGTGCTGCCACCAGAAACTTGTGGGTCTCCCCCGTTTCCTCTTAGTCTATCCAAGAGAGTGGTCACCACCCGAATGCGCATCTCTGACCGTGATTCTGAGGCTGATGCTTGAATCAGAATGAGTGCACATAATCAACAGGAAGTTCCTAACTCTTTCAATTGCATCGTGTGTGTATTTGACCACCGAGCCTTGCGCATCGATGTCGTAGCCGTGGTCCTTGTGCATGTTCCTAGGCCGGTCCTACTTTGATTTTGTATGACCACAAGATCTATGGCATCGACGACCGACTCGTTCTACCCAGGAAAAGACACGAATGGTGCAGCCCCTGTTTTCCTTAAAATTCTAGCGATCTGATGTAGCGGATCTCTAATTTGCATCCTTAGAGAATAGAAATCACAAGAGCAAGGGTGGTACAGCACCTCTCATAACTCAGGTTTTTATTATAGATAAAAAGAAATCAATGTTTTTCTTCATTAAATATCGACATGCCCCCTGCAAGATTATTTTCAAATAAAGAGAACCGTCCTTACTATATGTTTATCACATGCCAAAAACGAATGTCTAATCCCTGCGCTTGCTTAGCCTACTTATATTCTCACATTTCGAATACTCGGATCAACCTCTAACATTAGCATCTGCGAGATTTGAGTCTCATATACTGATGGAGATGATCGTTTCCTTGTTCAGGGTCTCTCTAAAGCTCTTCCTTTGATTTCTGCAATCAGTCATAGGCAAATAAGGTTCATAAATATTTGTTCGAACACAAGGCAAGTTTGATAATAATCGCAACTCACGTTGGAGATGTTTATCCACTTGCTCAGGGTCTGCAAAGCTCTTCCAGATTGTTGGGTTTCACGAGCCAAATTTACTCCATCAGCCAATGTACGTACTTGGCCCACGACTAAGAGAGCAGCTGCTGCATTTAGTATCTGCATATTGTTTTACCGGATGTAAGTTTCTAAGCAAAAGAGAGGCGGACAACATGGGTATTTTATTATTCATGAATTATCACCTTAGTTTCTGCAAGAAACTAAACTGTAACCATTAGATTACAAGCCTGAATTTTAAAGAGTAACAGCTTCTGACAAAGGTATTTTTTCAAGTAACTTGTATGATCATCAAGTACAGCTAGTGGGACATATAGTTGAGCCAATCCAAATCAACATGGTGACCCAACAGGGGCTAAAGTGATTATTTAAGATGCACTAAGCTAGCGACTAAGCCTCGAGATTTTAGGTATACTCACAAATGCATCCGCCATGGTCCTTTTTCCCCTGATAATACGTGCTTCAAGGCTTCCGCATTGTAAGCAGGGCCTCCACCCCTCAAATCCTATAAAGTACACCAAGGAATGCCAACGATATAAAGCCCCAGCTTACAATCCGTCAAAATGGGATGAAATAATAGCATATATGTAAAGCCTGCTTCCAGAATCAGAGCTAAAACTAAGCAAATGATATTTCTGTGCAGAAAGACAACGACTATGTATAGTCTACAGAGAAGGTGCAATAGAAAATCACAGAGACAAGCCAGGTACTTTGATTAAAAATCAAGGAGAACAAATTAAATGCAGATAATCTTGATTACAAGCACAATCTGTGAACTTTCTTATAGACAGCACACTTACTAGGTCATCTTTGTAGACACCAACAACAGCAAAAGGTACCCGTGCTGGATTCAACATGGGTCCTAATACATTGAATACTGTTTTCACTTTCAGCTTCTTTCTCACGGGACTAACAATCTTCATGGCCGGATGATATTTTGGAGCCATAATAAAACCAATTCCTGCTTCGTCCACACATCTCTTGATCCCCTAGTACAACAAAAAGAGTTGTATGAGGATCACCATGCGCATGGAGCTAGCAGGTTAGCGAGGCAATTTGTGCTCCACTTTTAAAGTTATGGAACTCAAACCATTAAGTTACCACAAATTCCATTCTCTCCATGACATAAATACCTCAAAGAACAGTTCAAGTGCACAAACACATTGAGTAAATTCTAGGAAAACCATACTCATTGAATAATTAATCTAGCCATTACAAACTTGACTACAATGAACTAACCTCAGGTTCTAAGTCGATAGCAACCCCTAAAGCTTCCAATACATCAGCACTCCCGCATGCTGAAGAGCTTGAACGGTTCCCTTGCTGCATTGCAACAAACAATGTCAAGGTGAGTTTTAGTTAATTGTCAGTGTCTTTCCTGAACGAGCTAAAGATTGGTGTAGATAAATATCTCATTGCTTCATTAAGTAGGAAAAGTCAGTCCCAATGTCCAATTTGGTTGGGCAGGCGGGTGACTCTTGTCAAGATACACCTACAAAAGGAAAGACTGCTTCTACAAAATTTACAAGGATTAGCAGCAATGGGACTCACAGTATTGTCTTGTGTGAACCAATTACCAGACGGACTCATCAAGTAAGGATCCCTAGAAGCTATGTGAAATGAGACAATGTTTAGCATATGGGAAGAACAGGAAATCTCTTTAGTTTCTTAATAGAGGCTGCACGCTTACATGGATGCATGTTTTGCTTTTCATAGTATTTGCATCATGTGATAGCTTTTTGCTCAGCCTGGTCCTTTTTGGGAAGCTTTGGGTTATGATGAGCTTCCCTTCATTTCCAACGTATACACCTTCTTGTTTGCTTGTTTTTGTAAAGAATTTGGGATGATCTGCATGTATTTGCCTTTTTCTGATCTCTAGCTATATCATTTTCTTTTTTGAGCTATGTCCATATTATTAGGTGTATGCACCTTCCATCTTTTCTTATTTCGGCTGAAAAGTTATGGGTCTTCATTGGAATGATAGATATAAGGGGCCCTTAGGACTATTTTCTGTTGGATTATTATGCCTCAGTGCTGCTGGTTTTTACTAATGTTCCTCTGTTCTATCTTTCTTCTTTTGTTTTATTTTCTAGCTAAGTTTGTTTAATTATGCAGCTGATATTTTTGTTATTTTAGGGAGTGAATTATCACGTTTAAGTGCAGTTATATGCTGCATGTGTGTAAGCAATTACTGCTTGTATATAGGTCTTGTACTTGACAGTTTCTTTGAGGAAGAACTGACCTATGCAAGTTTCGTGTTCTGTTTCTTTCTGTGCTATCTTCCTTAGTCGAAGAACATAGCCTCTGGTTTCTGTTTTGTTCATTGCTTTTGATTAGTTACAACAATGGTATCAAAGCATGAGTGATCTTGAGGGACTGTGAAGTGAGGCAAGCAACGAAGTGTGAAGATGTAAAAAGTTGATGGAGGCAGGATCGAGTGGTTTCTCTGCAATGACTACTCCAGTATTTACTGGAGAGAATTATCAAGCATAGGCTATTAAGATGACAGCATTTCTAGAGGGTCACGATCTGTGGGAGGCTGTGGAGGATGATTATGAAGTTGCTCCACTTCCAAATAATCCGACCATGAATCAAATCAAATTTCATAAAGAGAGAACCACAAGAAAAGCCAAGGCAAAATCTTGCCTGTATGCTGCTGTCTTGCCTACTATATTTACCAAGATCATGAGGTGTGATTCTGTAAAGGCTATATGGGACTTCTTGAAGGAAGAATATGAAGGAGATGAGAAGATAAGAAGTATGAAGGTGCTGAATCTCTTGAGAGAATTTGAGAGACAGTAGATGAAGGATTCTGAGTCAATGAAGGAATACTCTGATAGGCTAGTTGAGATAGCTGATAAAATCAAAGTTTTAGGGACTGACTTGAAGGATGAGAGGCTTGTTCAGAAGATCCTGGTGTCTCTTCCAGAGAAATTCGAAGCTACCATAGCTTCTCTGGAAAATACAAGGGACTTGGCTGATATAAAACTTGCAGAGTTGTTGAATGCTTTGCAGGCACAGAAGCACAGAAGACTAATGAGAAGAGAAGAGCATGTAGAGGGGGCATTGCAAGCTAAAGTGAAGCAAAATGATGGAGGCAAAGGGAAGAAATGGATTCAGTTTAGAGGAAATGCTGCTAATTCGAGGTTTGTACCAAAAGAAGGAAACACTGGTGGGTCTAGCAAATGGAAGAAGAACAAAAAGCCATGTCAGTATTGTGGAGGAACCAATCATCAGTTTTTTAGATGCTGGAGAAAGCCTGATGCTAGGTGCAGAAGATGCCACAAGCTAGGTCACATGGAAGCCATTTGCAAAGAGAAAACTTATTAGCAAGCAGGAGAAGCACAAGTGGCAGTAAATAAAATTGAGGAAGAGCACCTGTTTGTAGCTTCAGCTTGTGAATCTTTAGTCGAGAATGATACATGGCTGGTAGATAGTGGTTGTACCAATCACATGACTAGCAATTTGAAGCTGTTTAGGAACATAAGCAAGACAGTCAGGTCCAGAGTCAGAATTGGCAATGGACAGTACATTGAAGTGCAAGGTAAGGGTATAGTTGCTATTGAAGGAAACCAGGAGGTGAAGCTAATCAGGGATGTTCTCTTTGTGCCAACTATTGATCAAAATTTGTTAAGTGTTGGTCAATTAGTTGAGAAGGGCTATAAAGTGAAGTTTGAAGGAAAGGAATGTCTCATTAAAAATGCAGACAGCAAAGAAGTGTTGAGAATTCTAATGAGGGACAAAAGTTTTATGTTCAAGCCACACGAAATGCAACAGATGGCTTTGAAATGCAAAGAAGAAAATGCAGAGCTATGGCATAAAAGACTTGGGCATGTTCACAGGAGGAGTATGCTATTTATGTAGAAGAATAGCTTGGTAGATGATTTGCCAAGCTTGGAGGAAGAACTTCCACAATGCAAAACCTGTCTTCTTGGCAAACAAGCCAGATTTCCCTTCAAAGGAGGAGGCTCGAGGACATGTGAAAAGCTAGAACTAGTTCACACAAATGTATGTGGACCTATGTCTGAATCCTCTCTCAATGGTAGCAGGTATTTTATTACCTTCACTGATGATTTGACGAGGATGAGTTGGATTTATTTTCTGCGAGCTAAGATTGAAATAGCTGATGTATTTGTGAAGTTTAAAGCTTTAGTTGAGAATCAAAGTGGGAAGAAAATTAAAACTCTCAAGTCTGACAATGGATCTAAGTATACAGCTAACAAGTTTAGGCTGATTGGTGAGCAAGCAGGAATTGTGCAGCAGTTTACAGCTCCTTACTCACCTCAACAGAATAGGGTCAGTGAGAGAAAAAACAAAAGTATTATGGAGATGGCTAGATGTATGATGCAAGAGAAGAAATTGCCTAAGAGGTTCTGGACTGAGGCAACTAATATTGCTATGTTTCTGCTAAATAGACTGCCCACAAAAGCCTTAGAGAAATCAACACCTTTTGAAGTCTGGCAAGATGTTAAACCTTCTGTGAAAAATTTGAAGGTTTTTGGATGTTTGTGTTACACTCATGTTCTTGAGGTTAAGAGGGACAAACTAGATAAAAAGACAGAGATTGGGATCTTTGTTGGATATAGTCTTCAATCAAAAGCTTATAGGATTTTCCATCCCATGACAGGAAAGTAACTGTGAGCAGAGATGTCATTTTTTTAGAGGAAGATGAGTGGAATTGGATGGATGGAAGGATTCCAGAACTACAACACTTCGAAAAACAGCCTGCAACAGATGTGGAGGCTAATGAAATAACAGAGGGATTGGAAGACAGTATAAATGACTTACCAGTGAGAGGCACAAGGTCAGTTGTTGAGATCTATGAAAGAAGCAATGTGGCAGTGCTCGTACCATCCAACTTTGTGGAAGCCAAGGAAGATCAGAGGTGGATTGCAGCAATGCAGGAGGAGATTGCAATGATCCAGAAAAATCATACTTGGGAACTTATAGACAGACCACTAGACAAGAATGTGATTGGAGTTAAGTGAGTGTTTAGGACAAAGCTCAATCCTGATGGTTCTGTCAATAAGTATAAAGCAAGACTAGTTGTGAAAGGCTATGCTCAAATATAGGGAGTAGACTATTCTGAAACATTTGCTTAAGTTGCAAGGCTGGATACAATAAGGCTTCTGTTAGCTGTTGCAACAGAGAAGGGATGGTCTATCTTTCAGTTAGATGTCAAGTCTGCATTCCTAAATGGAGAGCTTGAAGAGGAAATTTTTGTTGAATGACCTGAAGGTTTTAGCATCAAAGGGCAAGAGGAAAGTGTGTACAAACTGCGCAAAGCTCTATATGGACTGAAGCAAGCTCCAAGAGCCTGGTATGGAAAGATAGATCAATATTTACAGGATTTTGGTTTTGTAAAAAGCTTAAGTGAGTTTACTCTTTATGTCAAGAAAGTGAATCACAGTGTGGTAATTCTGTCACTCTATGTAGACGACTTATTGGTGACAGGAAATGATGCAGAACTAATAGAGAATGTTAAGCAGGGTTTGTTTGCAAGTTTTGAGATGTCAGAGTTAGGAAAAATGGCTTATTTCTTAGGTCTGAAAGTTAAGCAAAGTCCACATAAGATCTTCATTTGTCAGAGGAAATACATGAAGGAAATTTTAAAGAAGTTTCAGATGGAAGACTATCGAAGTATCAGTACACCTATGGCAGCTAAAGAGAAGCTGCAGAAGGATGATGGAACAGATGCAGTGGATGCCTCGATGTATAGAAGTCTGATAGGGTGTCTCATGTATCTTATAATAACCAGACCAGACATTCTATTTGCTGTAAGTGTTTTATCCAGGTTTATGAGTAATCCTAGTCAGCTACATTTGATTGCAACAAAGAGAGTCTTGAGGTATCTAAAAGGAACCTTGTTCTTTGGTGTGAAGTTTCAGAGGGGTCAAAAGTTTAATTTACAAGGATTTTCTAATAGTGATTGGGCCGGTTCGATGGATGACATGAAGAGCACATCTGGATATTGTTTCGATTTTGGTTTAGCTTGTTTCTCTTGGTGTTCTAAAAAGCAAGACATTGTAGCTCAATCTATTGCAGAAGCAGAATTCATAGCTATTACTGCAGCTGCAAATCAAGCTTTGTGGCTGAAGAAGATAATGAAGGATTTGTGGTTGAATTCCAGTGGCTGTATCGAAATCAATGTGGGTAATCAAGCTGCTCTAGCAATATCACAGAATCCAGTTTTTCATGGCAAAACCAAGCATTTTAAGGTTAAGTTTTTCTTTCTGCGTGAAGTGCAATAGAATGGTGAAGTCAAGCTGGTTTATTGCAAATCTGAAGATCAACTTGCAGATTTGTTCACAAAGCCACTTCAAGCTGGAAGATTTAAGTTATTAAGAGAGAAAATTGGAGTCTGCAGCAGCAAGTGATCCAAGGAGGAGTTTGTTGGATTGTTATGCGTAGTGCTGCTGGTTTTTACTAATGTTCCTCTGTTCTGTCTTTCTTTTTTTGTTTTATTTTCTAGCTAAGTTTGTTTAATTATGCAGCTGATATTTTTGTTATTTTAGGAAGTGAATTATCACGTTTAAGTGCAGTTATATGCTACACGTGTGTAAGTAGTTACTGCTTGTATATAGGTCATGTACTCGACAGTTTCTTTGAGGAAGAACTGACGTATGCAAGTTTTGTGTTCTGTTTCTTTCTGTGCTATCTTCCTCAGTTGAAGAACATAGACTCTGGTTTCTGTTTTGTTCATTGCTTTTGATCAGTTACAACAGTTTCTTTCCTTATCATTTGGTTTTAAATATCTTCAATGTTTAATGCTCTCCCTCCCTGCTCTCTTCACTCTGCTGTGGTGTAGATAAGAGTTCACTTGCAGTATACGGGACTGTTGTGATAGGGCGAGCGATCGAACAAAATATAGATAGAAGAAAGTAAAATAAATCGGACAAGGATTTACGTGGTTCAGTCGTAAAGACCTACGTCCACGGGGAGAGCAACAGCGAATTTCACTATAGATCAAGCGATACAAGGAGATTACACACTCAAGTCACTCAAACACTCACTCGGTGTTTCCCAAGCCCCAATTACATCCAAAAACGCACACAGTGTTTAGCCCCAAAATTCCTCACAAAATAATCTCTCAATCTCACGAAGGAATTACACGCAAATCTTACCACAAGATTTAATTGACTTGAACACTAAATCTTCTTGGATGTAATTCACGAACAAGAACGACAAAGAAAATCCCTCCCAAGCACTCGACGACGAGACGGCGCTTCAAGACCAATTCTTCATGATCAACGGCGGAACACCAAGCACTCACGCGGCGCTTCAAGACAATTTGTGATCCACACATACCACCTACGGCCACAGGTCTATATATAAGTGAAACCTGCCAACTTCTCATAGGATTATGTTTCCTATTTTAAACGATTTTATCCAAAACATATCTCTATATATTTTGAACAAAATCCAAATCCAAGTCGAAGTTGGACTTTCCTATTTCAGTAAATCCGTTCCTGCGAAAAACTCGAGACATATTTAACAGGGACATCCAATTGCCAACGACATGCTTTACCTGTTTGAATATGTTGATAATCGCTCAGATGTAGGAATGAGTGCTGATAGAGCTGCTGGCAAATCATTGATTCCAGAAACAAATAATACGTATGTTGATGATTGTGAAGTGACTTGCAGCAAAAATTTCAGCATTGATCCCATGTGCACTAATTGTCCAAATTTGGCTCCAACAGGGTACTGACAATTTGCTTCTCTTTTCTGGTCTAATTGCTGTTTTATTCTCTGAAATCTTGATTTTCTAATTTGATCCTCAAATTGAATGATGAAAAAAAAGGACACTGGCAGGTCTTCTTTCGCTAAATTGGACCCATATCAGTGGAGATCATCCCCTGCAGTAGGCATTTTACAGTTTGTTAACAAAAATATAAAATGATTAAAAAAAAAAGGAGACACACAGAGAAACGTTTGTAATTCGATCTGCTTACTCCCCTGGTTTCAGTATAAGTTAAATCTTAAAATCATAAAAAAAATGACAAGTTTGGGGGGCTAAAAGGATGGTTCCTGTTCATTTGATGGTACAAGGTAAGATTCTGGTTATAGACGGCTAAGCATAAACTTGAGGAGGTAACTTTATTTCGACAAGGTGATATGCTGAAGTGAATCCTCTGTTTAGGTGCTCTTGTCTTACTCATGACAGCATACATGCTATTGACCGTACAGCCTTGCATGATGTGCCATGTGATAAAGATGGCAAGAGACCTTAGCAAAGGTCTATGAAGGCGCCTTTTGAAATTTTTCCTCCCTTGATATTTGGGTTAAAAGCATTTAGGATTTGGTCCTCATCTTTTGCTTGCATCAGTATTGTAAATGATCTATCTGATTCTATAGGGGATTTGCTTGTGTATCATATACAAAGATTTCACATCTCTTAGTCCTTCCCATATTTTCACACTTTTTTCTTTTGTTTCTCTTCTGTGATCAATTCTTGAATGTCAGATATGAGGAACATGAAGAGGGGTTATCGCTACATTGCATAAGATACTCTGGACCCGGATGGAAATATGAATGCCCATATCCAGGTTGGGCATTTTTGAGCTAAAGGAGAAGCCCGTAAGATGGGGCTTTTCTATATCGTTTCTGTTTTTTGAAGGGTGATAAAGTGCTAATACCATCATGAAAAGGGGTGGTTCTCCATTTAATTGATTCCAGTGCATATTATGCATTTGCAATTGTTGAACGGGGAAATATGTGTTGACACTTCAACTAATGTGATTTAGGCTCGATGTGGTGTATGTTTCCAGTGTTCTGAATGAAGGTGTCTCTTGGCTGCAGCGTGTTCCACCTTCATAAAAATATGTGAAAGGTGGAATTAGGTCTGGGGGGCTTATTTCCAGATGCTTGCTGCTTTTCATTTATTTCAAAGCTGCACTTGTTCGTATCATTGCCATAGCCAGGCTTATCGTAGATGACTACAAGTCTGGCAACAAACATACAGTGCATTTAGCCAGACTAGTCCTGTTTAGTAGACTAGACAAGCCATCGGAGATCATTTAGTTATGATCTTTACAAGATGTGATGCTTTTTCCCCTCCTAATAAAGCAGTTGTGACACTGGGTGCGAATTTGGGATCTAGAACTTTGTATCTGATACACCACTTGTGTTGTCTGTCCATCCATCAGAGCTACTACTTTTGTCTCAAAACTGCGGTCCTCACATACCTCTCTGCAGTATCAGGGGTGCTGTGGCTTCAAACTGACGTGCTTTTAGGTGTCCTTTGGATATTTTGTCTAATCATATGGGTCTACTTCATGCCTTCCTTCTTTTTACCGTCCGATATGGAGAATAAACTTGGCCCAGTTGATTTATAAACTAAGATAGCATTTTTTTTTTCCTTTAATTGCTTTAGTGATCTCCAACAGACCGAAAAAGTTGCAGAATATGCTTCCGAGTTAATGATCTTGTTGAATTGAGCACTGATTGTTTATGAAGTAGGAACACGCCAAAAGTTGTCTTGGAATTGACTGATGGGGTTCCTACTGTAGCCCGAGGAGAAGAACATCATTTATGTCCTCCTTGGCGTTAAACATCGGTGCAATGCGCGGCATTAATGTAACTTATCTGCCTTGATATCAACTAATAAATTAACTGGTAAGTACAAATAGGTGATACATGCAGACCCGGATTCCTTTTTTTTTTTTTTTGGGGGGGCGCGGAGGGGCACGCGGCGCCGGGGGTGGGGGGGGGCGGCGGCGGCGGGCGAGAGAGCAGATAATTGACTAAACGACACAGGTATATGATAGGTATGGTGCTACCCAGGACACTGCACCGGTAAAGCTTTTGTGCATGAGACGCAAATCATGCCTTGATTTTTTTGGAAGGCATCTCGACGATTTGTTCATCTTCGCTGACACTATCTTTGAGGACGTCCTTCAACTGTGCAGGTAACAACGGGTTAAATTCTGGAGACGCGGCTGCACTCAGCTTCACGACGTCAATGATCTCTTCCCCTAATTCCTGCAGCTGCAAATTAGGCTTCACCACCACTTTCTTTGTGTTTTTCCTGTATAATGCGTAAAGCACAATCTGAACCCCTCCCAATACAAATCCCAACACGTTTGGCACCTGTGTCGTGTATAGATACATTAAGCAGATACAAAGCAAGATTTGTTGGAATGAAATAAGGAGATTTGTTGGAATGAAATAACGATTTTGGGGTCTACAGGTTTCCACTTACGCCAATGAAGTAGTCTTTAAGGAGAAAGCCATAGAAGAACCACACGATTGCACCGAGTGTGAGGAAGATCGATAGAGTTATTGGCATGAACTCCACACTCCTGGTTTTTATGACTTTTCTCTGCCCATCCATATATTTTCGTTCTATTTCAGTAACCAGCTCAGGGAATGAAATCAATAATAGTAGCAAGTGCAAAACAGAAGGATTTTAACCCACCAGGATGCATAGTGGAGCAACAAATACACCTAGAGAGAATGTCATGCAAATCCATCCAATAATCCGGGCGCGCTTTGGTCCTTTTGATAGGAAGAAAGTGGTGGAGAGTACCGCACCAAACCCCAATACGTTCATGCTCAGGAAAAGCTTCAAGGTCAATATCTACAGAATCGCAGTCTATTTAGTTAAGCATAAAAGAATACCAACTCGTTCGTTCGCTTTCTTAACAATGAGTACCCTATCATCCTTCAAGGCATAGATGAGATAAGCAGCCACATAAGCAGTCTCGATAACACAACCAATTCCATTGATGGTGATGAGGAGAGTATCATTCTTATCTAGTCCGTAGTACAGCAGAAGCATTGCACTCAAGAGCGACACCATGTATGGGATTGACTGAAACCCTTGTGTCGATTTTGTCTTGTAAATTCCATAGAAAGTGGGCCTACCACACATACCATCAAACCAAGTAGCTCAGTATGACCCAACTAGCTCATTATTATTTTATCTCAGTTTTTATACTATAAGTGAACAAAGGCAGATGATATAACTTACAGAGGAGCAAGAAAGGTTATGAAGGAAACTACAATGCCTGCAAAACAATTAAAAGAAGTCAAAAGTTATCTTCTTTCAGGGTAAGCTGTTGGGCTTGTGCCTCTTTGACCAAAACAATGATAATCAATGCCAAGGATTTATGGAGTGTCATTGGCGACATGTCGTAACTTAGATAGTATGGAGGCCCTCATCCCCTCAGGGCATTGTTATTCTACTCGCATGTTCGAGACCGACAATCCCTTGTCTAACTTGTGTACGAAAGAAGTGAAGGAAGAAAACTTTAGCTTGTTAACTGGCTCAATAATCACTTAAAATATTGAGAAGGAGTGCACGCAATCATGATGAGTAGGGCGTATTTAAAAAATAGCTTTAGGAAAGATTGACGATGAAGATCAAGAGTTAGTAGGAGGAGGTTGAGAGCGAGTACCCACCCAGAAGGCCAAAAGCAAAAGCCATTGTGGATACGTGGTGTGTGGCCATCTCTGTCAAGGATGCACGTACGAAATGCTTGCCTTCTGTATTATGCCTAATGAATTACTCCACGCAAACTTCCCTGAACTCACTCCCCACTTTCTCTAGATGCTCTCTATCTCATAATGGGTGTAATCTCAAATGAGGCTTCTTGAGAATGGAGAGGACAAGCGGAGGGAGAAATGTATATATAGCCGAATTGAGTCATCTTGCATGCAGTACTATACAAGGTTAAGAAAGAATGAGTGGGAAGATTCCTTTCCAGTTGTTCCCACTCACCGACTGATTTACTTTCTTTTTGCCCAAGTTAACGCGATCCAAACACCTTTCTCCCTCTACTTCTGCATGGCCGCATTTAGCCAATTAGCCAAATCTAGATTGCATCTACGAACGAGCAAAGCACCCTCTCTGTGTCCCTTCCCGCAGTAACCAAGTCCAATTACATAGCGCAAGTCCTCCCGCTCGGGTAACCACCCCTCCTTTCTGATGTGTCGTCCACCAACGGGTCTTTGAGGCTTACAACTCATATTTTAGTCGCACGGATGACTTCCAATTTCCCTTCTCCTTCCGTTCCTAACCACCCAAAGTTCTCTCTCTCTCTCTCCAGATATCTCGAATCAGCCCTTTTAGTGTTCTACCGGAAGCCAAATCTCAATCATTTGTCGTAATGTGTAACCATATCATATAAAATATCTACAAACCAATCCCAGAGAGGTTACAACAACATATATGGAGCTAGCTATTGAAATCAACCGAGTGTTGCAAGATTGTGATTATTTAAATAAGTGAGGTCCATGCTTAAGTGGTAACCTCATTACGCTAGGTACCTCTTTGTATCATAATATGAGTTCCACTTTGATTGGAAGAAGAGACCCTTGCTACATATTCCTTAACCTTTGAACTTAACTAAAAAGGAATAGGAAGCATTTGTCCTTTTCTTCTCTTCGGGAGGAATAAGAAAAGTGCAACCGCAAGAGAATACGCATAGATTTTTTTAAGTAATTATTTAATTTAAGAGAACCCTAAATATTTATCTACTAGCAATACCGGGAATTTTAAAAACATTGTTGGCCATTACAATGTTTATTCATAGATTTGGAAGCATCATATTGAACACTTAAACAAGGGGAAAATTATCAAAAAATCATAAACTTATTACACTCGTGTCAATTCAGTTATAAACATTTCAATTGTGTCAATTTAGTTTTAAAACTTCTATGAATTTGACAATTTAGTATTAAACTTTTTAATGAATTATCAATGTAGTCATTTCAGATAATTTTGGTTGGAATTACTAATGTGGTAGTCTAATCAGCGTCGGATGTCGTACATAGCATAATTGGTGCCAACGTTGATATTTTTTAAATTTTTTTTCTATTTGTTCTTCTCTTTTGTTTCGATTTTTTCTTGTTTCTTCACATGGTTAGCAGGGTTGCTACATGAAACCATTGGATTTAAAAGGGCTTGTGATGCCTTCACTAGGGCTTGTGAGGACCACGGTCCCCTCGTTGGTCATAGTAAGTACTTGCAAGTCCTCACCAATCCAACAAGAGCTACAACCCTCGCCCACAAACCTTGGCAGTGTTCAGTGGTCTCACAGGGTGGCTCCTCTCTCATGAAAATTATCTAATTTTTTAAAAATTTATTTTATTTTTATCAATTTAATCTTATACATTTTAATTTTATCAATTCAAGCTTAAAATCTTTTAAATCTATTCAATTAATTTTGTATTTGTTCTTCTCTTTTGTTTCGATTTTCTTGTTTCTACACATGGTTAGTAGGGTTGCTGCATGAAGCCATTGGATTTGAAAGGGCTCATGATGCCTTCACTAGGGCCTGCGAGGACCACAATCCCCTCATTGGTCATGGTAAGTACTTGCAAGTTGTCGCCAATCCAACAAGAGCTACAACCCTCGCCCACAAACCTTGGCAGTGTTCGGTGGTCTCACGGGGTGGCTCGTCTCTGATGAAAATTATCTAATTTTTTTTTTTAAAATTTATTTTATTTTTATCAATTTAATCTTATACATTTCAATTTTATCAATTCAAGCTTAAAATCTTTTAAATCTATTCAATTAATTTTGTATTTGTTCTTCTCTTTTGTTTCGATTTTCTTGTTTCTTCACATGGTTAGCAGGGCTGCTGCATGAAGCCATAGATTCGAAAGGGCTCTTCACTAGGGCCTGTGAGGACCACAGTCCCCTCTTTGGTCATAGTAAGTACTTGCAAGTCCTTGCTAATGAAACAAGAGGTACAACCCTTGCCCACAGACCTTGGCAGTGTTCGGTGGTCTCACAGGGTGGCTCGTCTCTCATAAAAATTATCTAATTTTTTTAAAATTTATTTTATTTTTATCAATTTAATCTTATACATTTCAATTTTATCAATTCGGGCTTAAAATCTTTTAAATCCATTAAATTCATTTTTATTAACATGAACCCTAATAATACCATAACTGACAAAAAAAAAAAAAAACCCTAGTAATACCATATGATCATTTTTAATAATATTTTTATGAATTTTCTGTTATTTTTCTTTCTTTTTCTTTTGGCCGGTGGCAATAAGAAGAATACAAGGAAAAAAAAAAAAAAAAAGAAAATAAAATATTGGAAAAAAATATTAAAATTCCCATCAAAATTGATTGAATAGCTTAATTCGTAAAAAGTGAAAAGATTTAAAATTGAATCAATAAAATTAAATGGTTTATAACTGAATTGACAAAGGTACAATAATTTTAAAACTTTTGGAACGATTGTTTCCTCATCTCTCTCTTCAGAATCCTGTGATCCATCGGTTGCTTCACAAGCACGGGCATAATTCAAAGTAAACGGTTAGGAATGAAAGAATTCGCAGTGAAGCTACAGGGAAACGGCCCCGGCATCTTCTACAAGACTACATTCATTCGAGAGAGCCAACAAGTACTGCCACCAGAAACTTGTGGGGGTCTCCACTGTTTCCTCTTTTGTCTATCCTAGAGCGTGGTCGCTAGGACCCGAGTCCACATGCATTCTAAGCTAAAATATCCGTATATCCAGTGAACGTGATTCTGTGCTGATGTTTGAATTAGAATGAGTGAACATAATCTACCGAAAAAAGTATCAAAAAAAAAAAAATCTTGAACATATTATATTGACATTAATTTAATCATAAACTTTTTAATTGGACTAATTTAGTCATAAACATCTTCATATTGGAACCAATTGAGTCCATCCGATCAATTTATGTCGGAAATTGTAGATATAGACGCTGGTAATATTACGTGGCACGACCGGCATTGACATCTATATTTTTATATAATATTTAATTATTTTTTTTAAATTCCTGTAGATTTTTTCTTCTTTTTTTTTTTTCTCTTTTCGTCCTTTTCTTTTCTTTTTTTCCTCCCCAACCCCCTCGCCAAGCTAAAAGCTGATAAGGGCTGGCAAGGGTTGGCTCGAGGCCCCTCGCCATTTGGGTGAGGCTCTCCTTACTATGGTAATCTAGCTATGTATCACATAAGATAGCAATGCTGACATTAATAATTTTTCATAATATATTTATTATTTATATGAATTTCTTTATTATTTTTCCAATATTTTTCTTTTTTATTGTTTTTTATTCTTGCTGGCTAGCCTCACTTGCCATGGGCAAAAAGGAAGAAGAAAGGTAAAAATAAAAAATTTATTAAAAAAATAGGATTAATACCCTAAAAAACCTCAAACAAGTACAACTGTAACAAATTTACCTCAAACTATTTTTTTTATCATGAACAATCCCAAACTGGTATATCCGTGACAAATTTACCCCGATTGACCATTAAAAAAAAAAAAAAAACCTAAACTAGTACGTTTATAACAAATTTACCCATGACACCAAACCCTGAAGTCCATACCATTCTATTTTTTAAACGCCCATGGCATTTTTTCAGAAATAATGGTAGCATAATAAATAAACCACAGATTATAGGAACCACATCCTCACTTGGATAGCAGAGAAGCTTAAATTCACAAATCCTATCCAGTACCTGTTGGATGTTGTGAACACCAGTACCAAGAACTCCAAAGAATTCCTTGTCAAGAAAACAAAACCATTCTTCAAGATGTCTGGAACTATAATGTACCTACTGCATGGGATCATTATGAACTCGCACCAGAAGCCAAAGAAGCACTCAAAGATTTCAGACAAGCTGCGTCATCCCAGGAACAAGAAATGACAGATGCTGATGACATTGTCTAATCAACTCAGGGCCCCTACGCTAGATGGGGAGGTCCTCTGTCCCAGGACCCCTATGATCAAGGACCCTCGTCCTTATCTCAAAGCATGGACATATTCTTCTACAAGGATCCAGCCAACTAACCTCAGCCAAGCATTCCTGTCGACACCACAGGAGATGATAATGTGAACTGGGTACATGAAGAAGCATCCTCATCATATCATCCAAGACAGATTCTCTCACTAAAAGATCTTGAAGCCCTCGAACAGAAGTATGAAGAACATCTCTTCACAACAATGCACAGCTCAGATGACTCAGACTATGACTATAATGCTCATGATGGACGAGACCGTTGAAAGACCGATGTCCGTACAATTTCATTGTAGCAAAGTACTGTTCACTTTTACTGTTCACTAGGCTAGGGAAAGTACTGTTCACAGTACAGGTACTGTTCATAGTGTGTACGAATAATTCCCTCCCGGAAATTTCCGGTGCCTCTGTTCTGTTTCCGGACCTCTATTAGTTGATCCTTGTCTGTTTGTGTCTTCGTTTGCCTATATAAGGCAAGGAGTCTGTATTGTGTTGGGCAGAGTCCCTTGAAATGAAATGTGTGGTTTGTAAAAAACCTCTCATGGCTTTCTAAACTCCTCTCTTCTTCTCTAGCCTGGTAGGATCCTCCAAGAAATGCAACTCGAATATGTTAGAAGCGTTTCCATCCTGGCATCTCTGAGTGTCTTTAGGCTCTGAACTAAAACGCTGAGTGGTTTTCTACTAAAAGGCTGTCCCTGAAGGGCTTGAACGGGAGTGTTCGCCCACTGTGGGATGCATACCTGCAGGAAATTGACTTCGTCTTCCCTAGTTCAAAGTCTAGGTCAAGGATTTACCCGGTGTGAGATATCATATTGTTCGAGGAACCTTAGATGCTGTCGGAGTAAAGGATCAAGGTTTGGTGTCATGGTTCTTAGTTCTTTCTCCAAAAGATGTTTCCAGTGGGTTGAATGATAGAACCAATTGAGAAAGTCTAAGAGATTCTTATCGTTTTTTTTTTTCAACATTACCTTTGCCGAATAAGAATATCCTTGTGAGGTTGGCAATGAATCTTCTGGTTGGGATTTCCATAGCTATTAAGTACTTATTGGTTAAGTACCATAATAACTTCTTGAGTTGATTAGGGAAATCATCATCCTTCCAGATGAAAGAATGGATGAATGGATAATCAGCATTTAACCCAAAAGGACAGAGAATGGAGCCTCCATTGGATCGAAATAGTTCAGTATGGCATTGTCAAATGAGACTATCCAGGACCTGTTGGATGTTATGAACACCAGTACCAAGAACTCCAAAGAATTCCTTGTCAAGAAAACAAAACCATTCTTCAAGATGTCTGGAACTATAATGTACCTACTGCATGGGATCATTATGAACTCACACCAGAAGCCAAAGAAGCACTCAAAGATTTCAAACAAGCTGCGTCATCCCAGGAACAAGAAATGACAGATGCTGATAACATTGTCCAATCAACTCAGGACCCCTACGCTAGATGGGGAGGTCCTTTGTCCCAGGACCCCTATGATCAAGGACCCTTGTTCTTATCTAAAAGCATGGACATATTCTTCTACAAGGATCCAGCCAACTGGCCTCAGCCAAGCATTCCTGCCGACACCATAGGAGATGACAATATGAACTGGGCACATGAAGAAGCATCTTCATCATATCATCCAAGACAGATTTTCTCGCCAGAAGATCTTGAAGCCCTCGAACAGAAATATGAAGAACATCTCTTCACAATAATGCACAGCTCAGATGACTCAAACTATGACTACAATGCTCATGATGGATGAGACCGTTGAAAGACCGATGTTCGTACAATTTTACTGTAGCAAAGTACTGTTCACTTTTACTGTTCACTAGGCTAGGGAAAGTACTGTTCACAGTACGGGTACTGTTCATAGTGTGTACGAATAATTCTCTCCCGGAAATTTCCGGTGCCTCTGTTCTGTTTCCGGACCTCTGTTAGTTGGTCCTTATCTGTTTATGTCTTTGTTTGCCTATATAAGGCAAGGAGTCTGTATTGTGTTGGGCAGAGTCCCTTGAAATGAAATGTGTGGTTTGTGAAAAAACCCCTCATGGCTTTCTAAACTCCTCTCTTCTTTTCTAGCCTGGTAGGATCCTCCAAGAAATGCAGCTCGAATATGTTAGAAGCGTTTCCATCCTGGCATCTTTGAGTGTCTCTAGGCTCTGAACTAAAAGGCTGAGTGGTTTTCTGCTAAAAGGCTGTCCCTGAAGGGCTTGAACGGGAGTGTTCGCCCACTGTGGGATGCATACCTGCAAGAAATTGACTTCGTCTTCCCTGGTTCAAAGTCTAGAAACCACCAATGAATAACCGCCAAAAACCCAAAACTGGTAAATTTGTGACAAATATATTCTCCGCTAAATTGGATTAATACCACAAAAAAAAATCACAAAAATTGTAAATTGTAACAAACAGAACGTAAAATCCCAAATTGGTGTATCAGTCAATCATTTAACTAAATAATTTAACTGTAAAATTTAATTAAAACTAATAGAGGGTAAATTTATCACAAGTATATCGGTTTGGGATAAATTTATCAAAAGTATACAAGTTTGTGATTTTTTATGGTCAAAAAAATAGTTTGGAGTACGTTACCAAAAAAAAAAAAAAATAGTTTAGAGTAAATTTATCATAAGTATACTAGTTTGGGATTTTTTTAGGGTATAAACCCTAAAAATATTAAATTATTATTAAAAATTATTCACATCAGCATGTTAATATCCTTGCCACTGAATTATGGTCAAAATAACAAAAAGTGGAAAATTTTGGGACTAGATTAACAAAAAAGCAATAATTTTAGGACTTTCTAGATAACTTTCCCCATATTCCTCTCTTAAGAATTCCATGATCCATCATCATTTCCTTCTCAAGCACGGCCTTCATGACGGATTCGTAGTAAACGATACGAGAAATCAAAGAATTTTCAGAGAAACTACAGGGCAACGGCTCAGCATCTTCTACATCCATTTTTAAGAAAGTCAATAAGTGCTGCCACCAGAAACTTGTGGGTCTCCCCTGTTTCCTCTTAGTCTACCCTAGACAGTGGTCACCACCCGAATGCGCATCTCTGAACGTGATTCTGTGGCTGATGCTTGAATCAGAATGAGTTCACATAATCAACAGGAAGTTCCTAACACTTTCAATTGCATCATGTGTGTATTTGACCACCGAGCCTTGCGCATCGATGTCATAGCCGTGGCCCTTGCGCATGTTCCAAGGCCAGTCCTACTTTGATTTTGTATGACCACAAGATCTATAGTATCGACGACCGACCCGTTCTACCCAGAAAAAGACACGAATGGAGCAGCCCCTGTTTTCCTTAAAATTCTAGCGATCTGATGCAGCGGATCTCTAATTTGCATCCCCAGAGAAGAGAAATCACAAGAGCAAGGGTGGTACAGCACCTCTCATAACTCAGGTCAAGTTTTATTATAGATAAAAAGAAATCGATGTTTTTCTTCATTAAACATCGACATGCCCCTGTAAGGTTATTTTCAAATAAGGAGAACCGTCCTTACTATATGTTTATCACATGCCAAAAATGAATGTCTAATCCCTGCGTTTGCTTAGCCTACTTATATTCTCGCACTTCGAATACTCGGATCAATCTCTAACATTAGCATCTCTGAGATTTGAGTCTCATATACTGATGGAGATGATCGTTTCCTTGTTCAGGGTCTCTCTAAAGCTCTTCCTTTGATTTCTGCATCAGTCATAGGCGAATAAGGTTCATAAATATTTGTTCGAACGCAAGGCAAGTTCGATAATAGTCACAACTCACGTTGGAGATGTTTATCCACTTGCTCAGGGTCTGCGAAGCTCTTCCAGATTGTTGAGTTTCACGAGCCAAATTTACTCCATCGGCCAATGTACGTACTTGGCCCACGACTAAGAGAGCAGCTGCTGCATTCAGTATCTGCATATTGTTTTACCAGACGTAAGTTTCTAAGCAAAAGAGAGGCCAACAACATGGGTTTTTTATTATTCATGAATTATCACCTTAGTTTCTGCAAGAAATTGAACTGTAACCATTAGATTACAAGCCTGAATTTTAAAGAGTAACAGCTTCTGACGAAGGTATTTTTTCAAGTAACTTGTCTGATCATCAAGTACAGCTAGTGGGACATATAGTTGAGCCAATCCAAATCAACGTGGTGACCCAACAGGGGCTAAAGTGATCAATTAAGATGCACTAAGTTAGCGACTAAGCCTCGAGATTTTAGGTATACTCACAAATGCATCCGCAATCGGTCCTTTTTCCCCTGATAATACGTGCTTCAAGGCTTCCGCATTGTAATCAGGGCCTCCACCCCTCAAATCCTCTAAAGTACACCGAGGAATGCCAAAGTCCACTGGCAACAGAAATTCCATTCAAAGAAGCCGATAATCAAGATCATGCAAATATTCATAAGCATTGATATACTGTAAAAGCATCATTCTTAATAGTGACACCTAATGGTAATTTTCACCATCGGCACCCGCTAAGCTATAACTTCATATTTTCGCTTGTAAACAGTTTGAGAGAAGATGGTAAGAAGATTCTTACATGGATCAAAGGAGAATTTGTCAATCTTCTCCGGAGTGACGTCAAGAACTAACCCTGCCCCTGATGATGAATATGACTGCTGTGAGATAGAACTTAAGAGGCAGATCAAAGATTCAAAAGAAAAGGCAAAGGAGTACAAGTCTTGTTGCTGGAGCTTTGGGTACTTAGTCAATTGGCCTATACTAGAACACGAAAAGTAAGGATCATCTTACCGAGAGGACTGATTTCATCTAGACCCTCTGAATGAACAACAAGTGCTCTCTTCATGCCAAATCGTTGCAGTGCTTTTGCCATTTTTAGAACCTAAAAATATGCATGAGAAATCAATGAAGAATTTTTTTCCCTTGCTCGAATATAAAACATATCAGATCATCAAATGAGTAATGAGAAACTATAAGCACCTTAGAAACATGAGAGTGTGATTAAATTTCACCAAGATACTTCTCATGTTTCAAAGCCCCAGCTTATAATCCGTCAAAATGGGATGAAATGATAGCATATATGTAAAGCCTGCTTACAGAATCAGAGCTAAAACTAAGCAAATGATATTTCTGTGCAGAAAGACAACGACTATGTATAGTCTACAGAGAAGGTGCAATAGAAAATCACAGAGACAAGCCAGGTACTTTGATTAAAAATTAAGGAGAACAAATCAAATACAGATAATCTTGATTACAAGCACAATCTGTGAACTTTCTCATAGACACCACACTTACTAGGTCATCTTTGTAGACACCAACAACAGCAAAAGGTACCCGTGCTGGATTCAACATAGGTCCTAATACATTGAATACTGTTTTCACTTTCAGCTTCTTCCTCACAGGACTAACAATCTTCATGGCCGGATGATATTTTGGAGCCATCATAAAACCAATTCCTGCTTCGTCCACACATCTCTTGATCCCCTAGTACAACAAAAAGAGTTGTATGAGGATTACCATGCGCATGGAGCTAACAGGTTAGCGAGGCAATTTGTGCTCCACTTTTAAAGTTATGGAACTCAAACCACTATGTTACCACAAATTCCATTCTCTCCATGACATGAATACCTCAAAGAACAGTTCAAGTGCACAAACACATTGAGTAAATTCTAGGAAAACCATACTCATTGAATAATAAATCTAGCCATTACAAACTTGACTACAATGAACTAACCTCAGGTTCTAAGTCGATAGCAACCCCTAAAGCTTCCAATACATCAGCACTCCCACATGCTGAAGAGCTTGAACGGTTCCCTTGCTGCATTGCAACAAACAATGTCAATCATATCTAGCTATTTTGCAATCGATATCACTGTCGGAACTTAAATGAAGATCATTGTCACCTTCGCAACTCTGGCACCGCAAGCTGCTGCAAGTATAGAAGCCCCAGTTGATATGTTGACCGTGTTGGCACCATCGCCCCCCGTTCCAACAATATCTACCACATCGACTAATCCTTCCACTTTCTTAGCATGCTTGATCATTGCCCTCGCCAACCCTACAACCTGTCTACACTCTTTAGGATCCCTTTACCCATTATACATTCGCATTCAAGATCACCCATAAGCAACAACACAGCACTCCGCACCAAGAGCATGGCCCAGGAACTCTTACCTCTTCAAAGGTCTCTCCTTTGGCTCTCAACAGCACAAGAAATGCACTGATCAGTGCCTCATTAGCGTCGTCCAAAAGGAAGTCCAGCGACGCCTCGGCGTCGGCCTCGGATAAGTCCTCACGGCTAATCAAAGACTCAATCAGCTGCAGAATCAAGAAAGCAACATGTCACCCTACCCATCAACCCCCAACCTCAAGAAACCAGAAGAAAAGCAAAAAATCGATCGAAAGACAGAATTTTGGCGACTGGGAATTACCTCGTTAAATGATCCGACCTTCAGGGAAGAATTTATGCCGACGTCAGTACTCACAGCATTAGCCGCTACGCTCCTCGCGCGAGCAGCATTGGCGAACGCGCGCCCCGCCAGAGTCCCAGGTCGAAGGCCGGCGGCCCGCGCCGAACTCCGGCGGGAGAACGAGGAGAGGGATACGGGCGGTTGCCGGAGGACGAGGCGCTCCGCCATGGCCGCCGGCGCTCGAAGATCCTCTCGCTCCGCCGATGAGGAATCAAGATTCGGGACGGCAAAGAATCTGACGGGTGTTGCGGGGGAACTGTAGAGATGGGCCGAGGAAACGACAGTGCGGAGATTTGATTATATAGGCAAAGAGGGATTCGATTATGGAGCATGGTTATGGTTTGGAAGCACATCCGATGGACCTGCCTGACACCAACTCTGTTTCTGAAACGGCCAAGCATCTTTCCTTTTTCACTATTTGCCAAATTGGGTATCTCGGTAAAAATGGCAGATAATCCGTCCACAAGTTTATGGATTTACCGAGTCAAATGGGTAAGTCGAGCCGGGTTGAAAATAGTTTGACTCATATTTAAAGATTTAATTGGATTTGTCGAAATTCATGTTTGAAGAAGATCGACTGTATCAAAATACAATACCATTACTGTTTAAGAATTATGATTTGAACTAAATTCGAGATTTAATTGGATTTATCTAAGTTCATATTCGAACAAGGTCATTTGTCTCAAGACTTAATATTATTACCGGTCCAAAATTACGACAAGGGTCTAGATAATATTGGAATTGATCCTTAAATTCAACATCAGGAAGAAAGCCAAGGAAGAAAAGAACTAATTACAAGCAACCCTTTTCCAGGAGAGTGGGCTGTGTAGAATCAAACAAATTGAACAATTTGGCAGAGAAATGAAGGAAAATAAAAGAATGCCAAGGGGAAAAAGGAACTGGTAGGCACAGATAATTTGCTATAAAGAAAGAGAGAGAGAGAGAGAAATCAAGAACCGCTGCTGAGGCAATTCTCAACTCGAGAACTCATCTCCTGTGGCCAAAATCTCATGCACATCGGTGTAGTTATCTTCTTCATTTTGAGCACAGAGGCCGGGAACAACCACAGTCCATCTCCAAACACGAGAGCAGACCCAACAAAGGCGCGAACGTCTCCGCTTGCTCCTTGTTCTTCCTCCTCCACACGTACAAGATCAAGTACCCGACGCACATGTTGAGAAGATCACCGCCTCTCTCTCTCTGGAGTTCTCAGATTTCTCTCTCTCCCTATTCCTACGGTCTTTTCTCTCTCTCTCTCCAGACTTTTCTCTCTAAATAATTCTTCAGCTTCAGCCGCAATTGTCGACAAATGGGTCAACAACTTGCAGTAAAATAATGAGAAGAACATGGTGTGGGAAGTTGGTGGATGTGCCGACTTTATCCCCTATTGCCCCTTGTGTAAGTGTCTAACTAAGATTGTATGAGTGAAAAGTCCAAGAGAGTGTGCGGGGTGTAGTAGGTGGCGTGAGTGTAGAGCGTGGTGTGTGTTGGGGTTTTGAGAGTGTGTTGTGTGTTATGTATGTATGTAAGTGTGAGAGAAATTGTGTAGAGTTATCTAAATATTATATGTAGTGTGAGAAAGTATTATAATAGTTCGGGAGTTATATTTATACCACGTTTCCACAAAATTCAACAGCACATGTCGATGGTGATGTAAGCTCCGATGTAGAAGGGTATGGCGAATGCAACGGGGATCAGTATCAAATTCCTCCACTTCTTCGGCGTCCAGTCTCTGAGCAGGTTGATGAGAATGGCCGCCAGGAAGAAGGCCAGAGAGATCTCGAGGCAGTGCTTCGGCAGCATCAAGAACCCGCTCGTTGCGTGCATAGAGGCTAGGCAGCTGAGAACCGGGAACCGGGTGTGCCCAGCCCAGGGTGGCGGCTTCGGAGGCACAAGAAGATGGAGGGAGATATCGCACACCCCATCAAAATCCCAATCAGTTTGCTCAGCAGGAGGGATTTGGGGGAAGAAAGTGTCATGTACCCAACTTTGAAGCTCTCCATGACATTAGAAGCCACGTCCACCAAATTCATGACGATCCCACAAGCCGCGAGCCCAACTAGGACGCCGCCTGGGCCTTCCTGGCCCACGAAGTGAAGATGATCATCGCCAGCTTGTTATTTATTTTTGTGATCTCACATTTTCGGACCCACATTTTTTCTTAAAATGGCGGTTATTCCATATGTATTTTTTCCATTCTTCATATCCTTTCGTGACAACCACCCATTTGGTAACTGTCTTGATGGAAAATGGTGTATAAAAAGGAATGCGTTCATTTCTGACGGGTGATCGCAAGGTCTAACATAAATCCTCACATTTTTAATAAACCATCGGTGTGTTAGGGAATTGAGTTAGTAAAGTGTGCCCAATATTTCTCTTATTTTTCAGGATTTTCGACGAATGTGAATAAAAACAATGGCTGAAGGTTTATTTATAATCGATCCTGGTTTCCGCATTATGAATTCTTATGTCTTATGCCAAGTTTGACATTATGGACATGTCAGTCAAGCCGGTGGAGTACGCCTTGCAGAACCCCAGGACTGGGGAGAACATGTAAATGATCAAGATGTAGTACCATTTGAGAGGAGGGAAGATGAATGGGAAAACCATGGTGGATATGACGGAGATCACAATGTATAGCTGCCGACTGCCACTCTGTCTGGGATTAGGTCCTCCAGGAAGATCTCAGTTCTGACCTCTTCATCATGATTCATAGGAGACAGGTGATTTCTCTTGGAAGGGATTCTCGGCGAAACGAGAACGGGCAGCATCGTCGATCTTCTTATGCATGAACAACCCTATAACAACGACCTTTATCATGTGGTAGACCGCGTCGCCAGTTATGATGGCAAGGCTAAGGAAGACCTGTGTGACAATCAAAATCTAGACCATCAAATGAGAGGGGGACACAAAATCCGGAGGTTGCGGATTACTCGGTTATCTGTGCTTCTTGAGTAAACATGAATAAGCAAGAAAATACAAATAAGCTATTGGTGAGAGACGTCACCCGATAACCTGATCGGCCACTGAGACTTCTGACAGCAGCATCTGCAGGATACCAGTCACCCTTCTTGGTCTCTATGAAAGGCCACAATATACCTGAGGAGAGAATTGCTCCGAGCAATTGGGAATAGGTTATTACGAAGGGACACATCATTCCAACACCGATATATGATGAATGGAAGTCGAAATGGAAGCTGTTTTAGCAGCAGGAAGTGAGAAAAAAGAACTTCAAATGAGGAACTTGCTAGGATTGTGGGCAGATTTTCAGTTCCTCAACTGTCACCTCTCTCCATTGCATGAAACCAGTGGTTTCAACCAAAACAAGTATCGTTCAGCCAATGCATTTATTTATGTTGAGTAGCAGTAGTGTTTGATCTTTCTATCTTTACTTTGCAAAGACAGTACTTTTTCTAAGTTTTTCCCAAAGATTGATTGGTCAAATTGCGAACATTTATAGACAATACCTTCTTTGGAATGCTTTGAGCCCAAAGGTAGGGAAGTAATGGAATCCGCAAGAGCTACCTCCACTGAATAACCAATGATATATGGCCCAAAAAAAGCTGATCGTGAAGAATTTACAAAGAGTCGTCCCCTGTCTCCTGTTGGTAGATTGATGAAACGCAGTATTAATGATTATTAGTCGTGCAGTTGTCCGAAAAACCACCCCGAAAAGGTGTAGTCAAGAGGAAGAATGAAAATAAAAGGGAAAAGAAGAAGTACCAGCCATTCAATTTGCCCATCTGAGGAGTGTGGAAGCTGTTTATTACATTACCTGTTGCATATCCAGTGGGGTATGTCAACTTCTTGTCAATGAGCATGAGCTGGGCATCAGAAACTCAAGAAGTCACCAAATCGTTCATATCGACAATGACTCGACAAAAGATCATTCATAAAGAATTTAAAGAAGCAACACCCTAATTGATTCCCACAACTAATCTCTGCATCATAAAATGCAGTATGTGTACACCGCGTGCTAGAACTTTTGTAATCAATGACAATGATTTGAGCATTTTAATAGCAATTTGGGCATATATGATGCTTACCTTTCGAAGAGGCAATAGAGATAATAGACCGGCGCAACTAGCGAGAAAGAGAAACAGTATCATCCACCCCAGGCTGGGATTCTTGATATCATATGAATCGACCGGACCCGGAATTTGCTTTGCGACAGCGTCACTCATGGCCAAAAGATAGCTCGAAAAGCCTCCTGTTTACGAGAATTAAATCCAGGGATGTAACACTCGTCTAATTTTCCGATATCATTGAGAAATCAAGCCAGGACATATCATCAATAATAGGATCTCTCTTGCTGCCAAGAGGGAACTCACCACTCAGAGCAATGCCGATGAAGGAATCGACGCACGTGTGAATGATGGTATTCTCTTGCCTCGTGAACGGCTGACTCAGCAAAGCCGGTCGCATTTACTAGCTTTGTCCACGTCGATATGAAGACGAAACCAAAGCCTCCGGCGAAGAGATTCGCGGGAGGGAGGAAATTCAACATCAGGTCCATCTTTAGCAAATAAATGGTCAGGAAAGCTCCCATTGCACAGCTCACAACTAGAGCTCTCAGCGTGAGCTGTCTCTGCCATGGGGGGACCTCCTTCCCTTTGAGTATAAACTCCACGGAGTGCAATTCGTGCGGCTTCTCTTCATCGCTATTCAACGTCTCCGGCGCCAACTTTGTGTAGTCGAGAGGCCAACCCTGATGGTCCGTGTGGATCTTTTCGCCATCCTCGGTCCTGCTCATCCTGGTACAGTACAAGGAGCGCCAAAGCCTTTTCGTGTCAAGATAAAAAATAAAAAAAGTAAAAAAACAAACAAATGATTCTTTGAAGTGAACAAGAACAAGAAAAGGGCGATTGAGCTTTTAGGTTGTTCTGTATATTTAGGACATCTTGAATCTTTCTTGTTCCTCAGACATTGGAAAAGAAAAAGACTGTTAACTTGTTAAAAGTCGTTAAAGATATGTTTACCGTGGGCATCTAAAGACAGCTTGGAGAAGAACATTCGGCATCCCAGAACCACAATGGAGGCGACATCCTCGTACGCTTGACTTTTATTTCACGGGAAATATCTAAAACCTTCTACATTATTTTTACCTAAAACCTTCTAGAATATTCTGACATATATATAATATCTTGAAGGGCAAGCACCGGTCTTGGATAGACTATCTCTTGGTTCCAAATTTTTTAAAACCAGTTATTTCTAGTTTGGTTCCCAAATTAGGGTTCCGAAACGCCATTTTGATATAAGTTTGACGATTAACGTAATTACGTGATAAGATTTTGGAGGAGATAAATATAACAGAAATGTCATAATTTTTGCATGGTGTTTACATTCATAAAAATAACTTTCTTCCATCTAATTATAGAATATACACACATAAATAATATGTGCATAAAAATAAAAGATTTGCTAAAGTGACTATCAAAGGCAAATCGTCGGGTAAAGCATGCTCATGCACGTGAGCGTGCCAATATAAATTCTTTTTCTTTGAGAAAGCACAAGATTATTATAGTAGTATTTTCTCTTCTTGGAGAAATCATTTATTCAAAACATATAATTCTGCACGTACAATAGGGAAGAACTTACGCAGGTTCAGGATTTCATATCATCACGAGACAAGTTTTCCAAGTTGAGCTTGAATCTTTTCTGGATATAACGGGGTTTATCGAACTTGGGTTTTGGACGAAGGGAACCGTCTAAAACTCGTTCGTTAGAAGAGAAAATCTGTCTATTGTTCAAAGAATTGTGGTCAGGGAAATAAAATCTTTTCGTCTAAGCCAAGAACATGGGTTTTTATCTGTCAAGTGCATGTTCAATGCAACACAAGGCAAAACCGCAGTTGACTTCAACAGATCTCAAGTTCAGATGTTTCTATAGTTGTGCACTTAACTGGAATTTTGCTATTTCTCGTGGAAGTTTCACTAGAAGCAAGCCCAACAGCAAAACAATAAACGTATGAAGATATGAACTTTTGTTTCTTGCCTCCTAATTTTGGGCTGTCAGATGTTCTAAGAAGCTTGAAAGCTATGGATCACGTTATCACCACAGGCTGTCATCATATACCCGAAAGAAACAGTTTCTAACAAATTGCAACAACAAGCGGTTTTCTTTTAAGTTCCAATGTTTGAGGAAGATGAGAGACAAAACATCACGTAAGCACACAACCTTTTTGCTTAATTGCCTTGTTCTTTTTCTATTCAGAAAACTTTCTTTTTCCCTGCACACACAAAGGCCTCTGTGATTATTCACCTTGATCTGTATTTTAGACGATGAAGGTGAACGGGGAAGGTGAAAAGAGCAACCTCGACCAGAATGATTGGCCTCTTAGTTACAATAATCTGAACGAAGAGACGGGGAATGAAGAGAAACCACGCGAATTGCATTCCGTAGAGTCCTTATTCAAAGATAAGGAGATACCGCCATGGCAAAGCCAACTCACATTGAGAGCTTTAGTTGTGAGTTTTGCAATGGGAGCTTTCTTATCCATTTTCGTCATAAAGATGGACCTGATGTTCGCAATGGTCCCTCCAGTAAACCTCTTTGGTGGATTCTTCGGTTTCCTCTCCATATCGACATGGACAAAGTTATTCAGTGCAGCTGGCTTCATGGGCCAGCCATTCACGAGGCAAGAGAACGTCGTCATTCAAGTATGCGTCAATGCCATAATCACCATGGCTTTTAGTGGTGAGCTCTCTACTAGCAGCAAGAATCCTCTCAATGGAAACCTGTCTGGATTTTCTCTTTTAATAGCCTTGGGAAATGAGAAGGTTGTATAATTGCTCCAGTGTATTCCTATATACAGGAGGCATCGCAAACTATCTTTTTGCCATGAGTGACATTGTCGCGAAGCAAATGCCCGGACCGGTCAATCCTAAAGACATCAAGAATCCCAGCTTCGGGTGGATGGCAGTGTTTCTTTTGCTCTCTAGCTCTGCCGGCCTATCCACTCTATTGCCGTTTGGAAAAGTAAGTTTATATGCTCAAATTCCTGGTTAAAACGCTTCAAACATTTTCATAGAATACAAAGTTCGAGCTCATACGTACTGCATTATATGGTTTTTTTTTTTTTTGGTAAAGTATATGGTTTGACGTTACACATTAAGAAAAAATTGTGTGTGTGATGTCGCTCCAATCTTTGTTAAAATAATGTGTGATGTTATTATCCCAAGTTCATAAAAGATTCGCTGTGAGTTGATTTATTGTCATTTTGAAAATTTGGATTACCTTTTGAGTTTTCAATACCCAGTTTATGATCATCGACAAGAAGTTGACGTTCCCCACTGGATCTGCATTAGCTAATTTTATAAACAGCTTCCACGCTCCTCGGAGAGGCAAATTGAATGGCAGGTTCTTTCTCTCTTCCTTTTTCTTTCTTCCTCATCAATAAAATCTTTTCTTATTGTGGTTTTCCAGAAGAGTGTACGATTGATAATGACTAACACAATGTTTTTCGATCCGCCAACAGGAAGCAGGCCCAGAAACTGAATAGATTCTTCTCATTTAGCTTTCTTTGGAGCATATTTCAATGGTTATACAGTGGAGGTGACTCATGCGGATTTTATTATTTCCCCACATTTGGATTCAAAGCATTTGAAAGGAGGTATGTGTTCTTAAGTATTCGTCCTCATTCAAATAATCACTCTGTACTGAAAGCTAAAAGGAGCGCTCGCGCTCTTTGTAAAGTGAAGGGGGACAGAGAAACGAAGACATGAAAGAGTCTATACTATTGACACTGAATATAAATAAAGACATTGGCTGAACCATACATGCTTTGGTCGGTATCAAAGTTCTTGATAACTGAGGTTTAATAAATGCCTGCAACGTTAGCAAGATCTTAATTGCGAGCTTTTCCTCATTTCTGGTGACCAAAACAGCTTCTATTTCGACTTCTTCTCATCATATATTGGCATGGGAATGATGTGTCCGTTTAAAATAACCTATTCACAATTGCTCGGAGCAATCCTATCATCGGGTATATTGTGGCCTTACATTCAGACCAAGAGAGGTGACTGGTATCCTGCAAAAATCACTCCCAGAACTCTCGATGGCCCACAAGCTTATAAGGTGATGTCTCTGAGCAATAGTTCAGTCTGTGAAACCTTGATTTTGTCTCCCCCATTTGACGACTTAAATTTTGATTATGTCAAGCAGATCTTCATTAGCCTCTCCATTGTAATTGGTGATGGAGCCTACCACCTGACGAAGATAATTCTTATTGGGTTGTTCAAGCATAAAAACAACGATAGTTCTTCCGCTTTGCCTGTTGCTGCGAACCCCTTCCATGAAAAAACCCCCGTCTCCTATGATGAAGAGGTCAGAACCAGCACCTTCCTCAAGGACCAAATTCCGAACAGAGTGGCGATTGGCGGCTATGTTGCAACAGCTATTATATCCGTAGTGGTTTTCCCATTCATCTTCCCCGGACTCAAATGGTACCAAGTGTTGACCCTGTACCTGATATTCCCCTTGTTAGCATTGTGCAGAGCCTATGTGACCGGTTTAACCGACATGTCGCTATCATCGGTTCTTGCGAGGACAACCATCTTAATCTTCTGTTCGTGGAGTGGAAAGTCCAGCGGCAGCGTCCTAGTCGGGCTTGCCACTAGTGGGTTACTCACGCTTCTTGTAGATGTAGCTTCCAATCAGATGGAGTCCTTCAAACTAGGGTACATGACACTTTCCTCTCCTAAATCCCTATTCTTAAGCCAACTGATTGGGACTTTAGTGGGCTGTTTTGTCTCTCCTTTAATCTTCTTGTACATCAAGAACCACGACCCAAATGGGTTTGGAACACCTGATTCCATGTTCCCAGCTTACTATGCCACCGGCCACAGAGCTGCCGCCATGCATGCAATGAACGGGTTCTCAACGCTGCCAAAGCATTGCCTCAGCCTTTCTCTGGCATTCTTTTTCGTGGCCGTTCTCGTCAGCTTGCTCAGAGACTGGATGCCGAAGAAGTGGAAGAGTTTGGTACCAATAGTCATGGCGTTCGCCGTGCCATTCAACCTGGGAGCTTATCTCAGCATTGACATGTGCGTAGGGTACTTGGTCTTCTACCTCTGGAGGAGGAAGAACAGGGCCCAAGCTGAGGAATTGGCTCCTTTCGTTGCGTCTGCACTGATGTTTGGGGATGCTTTGTGGGGATTTCCGAGGACCGTACTCAAGATGAGGAACGTGATTGCACCATTGTGCATGAGGTTTCTGTCCAGGGAGATGAGTGCTCAAGTTGAAACTTGCCTCAGTAGCGGTTCTTGATTTACTTTCTTTTCTATTTTTGCAAACAATTTTATTAGATGTATAATCTGTTGGGGAGAATCTGGGACAGTAATTTACCATGAGCCAAACATCATCCAGGATCAACTTCTCCGCCGAAACTAATCCGATCAAAATCAACTTAACCCCAACAACAACCAGCCAATATAACCTAGGAATAAGCAATATAATGACAAACCGATAAGGAAATAAAGCCAATAATAACACCAATAATTTAACGTGCAAACCCAACGAGGGAAAAATCATTGATCGTCCAAAAATTTCCACTAATCACTAAGAATAGTAGGATATACAAAGTAGTCTTTTTTAGTCATACATTAAGGGCTCAACATTAATAATACAAGCTCATTCTCTCACCATAAATGTAGATAAATGTAAATTCAGAGCGAGAAAATCCTAATCACGATCGAAGAATTCAGAGACAGTTCTTGACGAATGAAAATCATCACTCGTAGCCCTCGATCTCGTATATATTGATGGTTTCTTCAATTAATATTCATATTAATGAGTCATTTATTATCAATTCACTTATATGCTAAAACATGCGCAATTACGAAATATATTACTGAAGTACATGCGATAATGGCAAATAACCTTTTTTTCATCTAATAATATATAGATATTGTAAAGCAAAAGGGAATTTACACATCCATAAACAATATATGCATAAAAGCTATAGATTTGCTGAAGCGACCATCAAATATGTTTTTCTTTTCTTTGAGAAGGCACATACAATGCAGCAAAACGCGAAACCGCAGCTGAGTTCAACAGATTTCAGGTTCAGATCTTTTTACAGCCGTGCAATTAACTCGAATTTGGCTATTTCTACTTGAATTTTTACCAGAAGCAATCCCAACAGGAAAACAATAAACGTACGAAGATATAAGATTTCGTTTCTTGCCTTGTAATGTTGGGCTGTCAGATGTTTCGACCAGCTTGGGAGCCATGCACCACGTTCTCATCAACGGCCGTCTTTACATAACCAAAGAAACAGTTTTTCTGTAACAACATGCAGTTTTCTTTTTGTTTTTCCAATGTCCAAGGAAACGATAGGCTCAACATCACCTAATTACAAAAAAATTTGCTTAATTAACTTGTTCTTGTTCTATTCAGAAAACTCTCTCTTCATCTGCACAAACGACGGCCTCTGCGATTATTCAACTCGATCTGTACTTTAGATGATGAAGGTGACTGGAGAAGGTGAAACGAGTGACTTCGACCATAATGATTGGCCTCTGAATTACAGTAATCTGAAGGAAGAGACAGGGAATGAAGAGAAACCCCCTGAATTGCATTCTGTAGAGTTCTTATTCAAAGATAAGGGGATCCCACCATGGCAAAGCCAACTCACAGTGAGAGCTTTAGTTGTGAGTTGTGCAATGGGATCTTTTTTATCCCTTTTTGTCGTAAAGATGGACCTAATGTTTGGGTTAATCCCTCCGGTGAACCTCTTCGCCGGACTCTTCGGTTTCCTCATCATATCGACATGGACAAAGTTATTGAGCGCAGCTGGCTTTATGGGACAGCCGTTCACAAGGCAAGAGAACACCGTCATTCAAATATGCGTCAATGCCATCATCAGCGTCGCTTATGATGGTGAGCACTCTATGAGCAGCAAGAATCCTGTCATTAGAAATCTGTCTGGGTTTTCTTTTTTTATAGCCTTGAGAAATGATAAGGCTGTATAGTTACTCTAGTTTACTTCTGTAAACAGGTGGTTTTGCAACCTATTTAATTGCCATGAGTGACATCGTTGCGAAGCAGTTGCCGGGACCAGTCGATGCTAAAGACATCAAGAATCCCAGCTTCGGGTGGATGGCACTGTTTCTTTTGCTCTCTAGTGTTGCTGGCCTATTCATTATATTGCCTCTTCGAAAGGTAAGCATACATTCTCAAATTGCTGATTAAAACGCTTCAAACATTTTCATCAAATACAAAGTTTGAGGCCATCCATACTGCATTTTACGGTTTCTATCGAGAATCAAGTGGATGCCTTGATCAAAATGAACACTCTTATCATTATACAAGTACGCTCAACACCACTTACACACTAAACGATATTTTATATGGAGACTTCTATGTGTACACACAGTGGAGATTTTTTCCACTCTTACTAGTTGGAGACTTACTCTCTCGCAGTGCTCGCATCAAATTGTCTGCTTCACTCTTGCTTGATAAAAATGGGATGGGCGTTGCCGTTTTATACTAGCGTTAAGTCGGTGGAGGAAATCTCCACACTCTTCTGATATAAATATCTCCTAAAATAGACATTACACTGCGACTTGCTTTGGCTGATTTTTCTTTAGAGAATCCTGAGGTGGCGTAGAAGTCTTCACACAAGTTGGCAATTTAGCTTGACAACTTGTTGGTTGATTTTTCTTTAAAAAAATCTGGAAATGGCAACTACTAACAGAGAAAAATCTGGGAATAGGGGAGAGAGAGAGAGAGAGAGAGAGAGAGAGAGAGAGAGGCGGTGCTTCTCAGTTTGAGATCACTCACGAAGAAGGAATTAGTGTGTAAGATGTTTCTCCGATTTAATAAAGAGAAACTATTATGCCAATTTCATAAAAGACTCATCACGTGTTGATTCGTTGTCAGTATGAAAATATGTTTACTTTTTGAGTTTTCGGTACCCAGTTCTTTATCATTGACAAGAAGTTGACATTCCCAACCGCATCTGCATCAGCTAATTACATAAACAGCTTCCACGCTCCCCGGAGTGGCAAAATGAATGGCAGGTTCTTCTCTCTTCCTTTTCTTTCTTCCTCATCAATAAAATATTTTTTTCTTGTGGTTTCTAAAAGAGTGCACGACTGATAACTACTAACACAATGTTTCTCGATCTGCCAACAGGGAGCAGATCGAAAAGCTGAGGAGATTCTTCACGATTAGCTTTGTTTGGAGCATATTTCAATGGTTATACAGTGGAGGTGACTCATGCGGATTCACAAACTTCCCCACTTTTGGACTCAAAGCATTTGAAAGGAGGTATGGGTTCATAAGTTTTCATCATTCAGGCAATCGCTTTATACCAAAACCTAAAAGGAGCACTCTCTTTCTTAAGTAAAGGGGTACATAAACAGAAACATGAAAGAGTCTATAGTGTTGCTACTGAATATACATATATACATTGGTTGAACCATACATGCTTTGGTTGACATGAAAGTTTTTGTGGAAACGAGAGAGGTGATAACTGAGGATTAATATATGCCTGCAACACTAGCAAGTTCCTAACTGTGAGCTTTTCCTCATTTCTGGCGGCCAAAACAGCTTCTATTTTGACTTCTATTCAGCATATATTGGCATTGGAATGATGTGTCCATTCGAAATCACCTATTCACAATTGCTCGGAGCAATCCTCTCGTCGGGTGTATTGTGGCCTTACATAGAGACCAAGAGCGGTGACTGGTATCCTGAAGAAGAAGGTGGCCGTCAAGCTTATAAGGTGATGTCCCTGACGAATAGTTCGATTTTCCAGTTACTTGTTTGTTTGCATTTGCGTGAAAAGCATAATAACCAAGTAATCTGCGTAATCTAGATTTTGTCTCCCTCATTTGATGGTTTAAACTTTGATTATGTCACGCAGTTCTTCATTGGCCTCTCCATCATGATTGGTGATGGAGTCTATAACCTGATAAAGATCATTGTTATTGGGTTGATCAAGCCTAAGAACGACAACAATTCTCCTGCTTTGACTGTCGAGAACCCCTTCCATGGGAAAAACCCCGTCCCCTATGATGAAGAGGTTAGAACCAAAACCTTCCTCAAGGACCAAATTCCAAAGAGAGTGGCGATCGGTGGCTATGTCACAATAGCTATTATATCCGTAGTAGTTTTCCCATTCATCTTCCCCGGACTCAGATGGTACCAAGTGTTGACCCTCTACCTGATAGCCCCCTTGTTAGGATTGTGCAGAGCCTACGTGACCGCTTTAACCGACATGTCAATATCATCGGTTCTTCGGAAGTCGGCTGTCTTAATCTTCGGTTCATGGGCTGGAAAGTCCAGTGGCAGCATCCTAGTCACGCTCGCCACTCCTGGGATACTCGTGCGTTTCGTGGGGGTAGCTTCCTATATGACGGAGTCCTTCAAACTAGGCTACCTAACCCTTTCCTCCCCAAAGTCCATATTCTTGAGCCAACTGATTGGGACTTCAGTGGGCTGTTTTGTCGCTCCTTCCATCTTCTTGTACTTCAAGAACCACTACCCGGATGGGTTTGGAACGCCTAATTCTATCTTTTCATCTTCCTGGGCCAGCAATGAAAGAGATACCGCCATGCGTGCAACAAATGGGCTCTCTACACTGCCAAAGCATTGCCTCAGCCTCTCTCTGGCATTCTTTTTTGCGGCCATTCTCGTCAGCTTGCTCAGAGACTCAATGCCAAGGAAGTGGAAGAGTCTGGTACCGATACCCATGGTGTTCGCGGTGCCATTCAACCTTGGAGCCTATCTCAGCATCGACATGTGCGTCGGGTACCTGATCTTCTACTTCTGGAGGATGAAGAAGAAGGCCCAAGCCGAGGCGCTGGCCCCTTTCGTCGGGGCAGCACTGATGTTTGGAGATGGGTTGTGGACGTTTCCCAGTACTGTACTCAGCATGAGGGACATAATTGCGCCAATGTGCATGAGGTTTCTGTCCAAGGAGGAGAGTGCCCAAGTTGAAACTTGCCTCAGCAGTGGTTCTTGATTCCCTTCCTTTTCTGTTCTAGCAACTATCTGTGCCTCCCAAGTATCTACCAAACTAATAATACTTGTGGAGAAGTCAGCATGTAATTTATTTCCTAGCACTCTAGTTGTATCGCCCGCGGCTTGCACCGACTTATTTTCGGATAAATTTCGTGCTTTCCGATAAATAAAAAAAGCGGGATTTTTACCCATAAAATAATTCTATCATAGGCACTTAAAACATTAAAAAAAGAAATAAAAGCATAAAAATGAATTCTTGGCAACAACGTAAGAAAAATGGTCCAAACCCGGTCGATGCTAGAACCGTCTGGCTACAGTGCACTTCAATAAAACCTCCTATACGCAGCATTTGCCTGTATGAAAAATCGAGGGTCGATGGAGAAATGGGAGTTTGCTGAATTCACAAGCTAGAGCGACGGGGAGAGAGCGATGGGTTATGATGTAAGCGCCAGTGATTGACCTGTAGCTTAATAGCACTCTTGAATTTTAGAGGGATGCTGACCTGTTCTCCCACGCTTGCATCTTGACCGCGATTCTTGAGGCTCTCGTGAGCTTTCTTAAAGGATCGAAAGCCGTTGACCACACCCGCAAAATCGCAGTTTTCTTGATATAAAAATCCCGACTTTACCCAAATCGCATCCCGAAAACCCTAATCGACGGGGCTATCTCCGACCCAGTGGGGCGGTGTCCATGGAAATGTGAAACCCATGTCGGAAGGGAGGCGATCGTATTCGCAGGTCCGGTGAATTTTCGCAATTTTCTTGATATAAAAATCCCGACTTTACCCGAATCGCTTCCCGAAAACCCTAATCGACGGGATTTTCTCCGACCCAGCTGGGCGATGTCCATGGAATTGTGAATCCCACGTCGGAAGCGAGGAGATCGGATTCGCGGGTCCGGTTGATTTTTGGGTTTTCTGGTTTCTTGCTGTTGCGGGGTGCAGGAGGCGGGTTCAAGATTCCGTTTCTTGGATCTGTCAGATGATAAATGGGGCCGGGGGTCGTGAGGAATCCTCCAGAGCCGCCTTTCCCGATCCATTAGATGCCCGCAATTCGAAGGCGGACGGCGATGGCGATGGCGATGGGGAAGGGGATGGCGCTTCGCCACAGTCCCAGTACTCGTCCTGCGGCGAATCAGAGTTCGAGCGCTACTGCAGCGCGAACTCGGTCATGGGGACGCCCAGCTTGTGTAGCTCGGTAAATTACACCGACTGTTTGGAGTCTGATTTTGGGTCCTTCAGGAGCTCGGGATTTGGGGATGATGGTGGTTTGGAGGGTTTTAGCTTGGGAGGGAGGCATGAGAGGAATTTCGGGGATAGGAGACCCGAGTCTAGTGTTGTTGGATTTAATAAGGATGAAGTCTTTAAAAATGAGATGAAGTTGAGCGACAGTGCAGCTGGGGTGGTTTCTCGCGGTAGCGAGGCATTTGAGAGCGCTACAACTCAGGGATCGAGGTTGGCTACAGTTTTGGACAATTCAGGTGAAGGCGGCTCTGAGGGTGGTCGAGTGGGAAATGCTTCTGATCATGGTTTTACTAGCGGGTTGAGTTCTGGACAGGATTTGCATATGGATGGAGGAGAGTGGGGGAGGGAGGACGAAGAAGGATCAAGCATGCATTGCCGCTCAGAAGATGAGGAATCGATGTATAACTGCAGTTCAGATGATGAGCGTGGAAAGGATCTTTCTTACTTAAAGAATTCACGGCATATTCAGAATCGGGAAACAAGGGATGGGGATTTGAATCCACTGGTTATGAACTCATCCGTTGCCTTTGGTTCAGATGACTGGGATGACTTTGTTGAAGAAGCAGGCGAGACTTCAGTTGGTTCATTGATGTTGGATATGGTGAATGGGCAGAGACAACTGAATCAAAAGAATGGGTACGACCTTTCAGATGTTGGGCAAATGGCACAAGAAGATGTGGCGGAATTGTCCACAGCCAACGAAGAACTTCAAGGTACTTCTGAAGGTGTAAAAGGTACCCTTGACCAATCTTTGGCTCCATTTTCCTCTATGAAATCATGGGATTCAGAGCATGTCCAAATTAGTGAAGTTGCCATGCCCACTGATGGAGCGCTAGCCTTTGATAGGTCAAGTGGAAACATAGAAGGTTTTTCCACGGCCAAAATCAGTGCTCATGGTGTTTGTGATTCATATCAAAACAATGTCAGGGACATTGGTATAGCCAGCAATCAAGTCGCAGTATTTGATGAAACAGAAGAGTATCTGAACGGTTGTTCCATTACCAATGTCTTTGAAGTGGATCCAGAGCCAATAGTAGAGAGAGCTCATTTAGAACTAGAAGGAGGTCTCGGATCTGTCGAGTTTAGCCAGGAGAAAGAACATAGTAGCACTGAGCTCATTAGCTATAGTGATGGTCAATATTTGGAGGGGAAAGAGCCTGAGCTTTTTGATGAGAAACTGGACCCACTTTCTGAATCAAATGTGGATCAGCTTCATGAGAATCCATCCTCATTGACTTTGGAAACTGAAGATATCTTTGAATCGAAGGCTTTCACACACTCCGAAGATCTCATGCAATACCAAACTTCACAGGCTAAGGTCAGTTGAGTTCCGTTGCTATGTTTATCCAGCACTTGCAGCTAATTTAGGTGATTTGTTTGCGTTTTAATGTTTTTAAAGATACTTTTGATAGGTTGGTTTTCTTTTGCTATGAATAGTTGCTGTGCGAAAGTTTTCTTTTTCTAAATAAATTGGCACCACAGAAGATACAAGGTGCAGAGTCATATGAATTTCACTTGTTAAAATCTAGGAGATTGGCTGGAACAGGCTAATTTTGGCCAGGAAGAAAGAGTATTGCAAGAGGTTGCAGAATGGTAGTGAAGCTTCTGCATCCCCAAACTTAGTATGTTGTACCTGTACTTTAGAGTAGAAGCTTCTCTATCTTGAGAGCTCTTGTCCAACTATCCTTCCCAATTTGATGTGAAGTGAGCAATTGACAAGATCCCTTTTTTGTCTTTTTTCTTTTTTGATGATACCGGAATAGTGGTAGACCTCCTGCACCTGAAGTTCCAACATTTTCTCCACTTTTGACTATCCATAATTAAAAGCTTTTCTTTGTATTTAAAGTTATGGTTTCACTAGCTATGACATGCCCCTGAAATTGTTGATGCCTTTCATGTCTGTGGACTTCACTGCATGGTTTGATGCTAATCAAGCTACTTTTTTTTAATTGTTTCCTTATGCACCATGTTTTTGGTAGAGTGACTCCTGCTGACTATGTCTCTGCTCTTCTATTGATGTCATTTTGCAATTTCAGATAGAGACAGTTGAACTGCATGAATTCATTGATGATGTTATTCACGATATGGAAGAAATCCTACTTGATTCTGCCGAGTCTCCCAGTTCCAAGTTTCCAGTTCTCACTCAAGATAAGAAGACTTCTCCATCACAGTTGACTCTACCCTCAAGAGATGGTGGGTTGACTGCTTCAACCTCTGGCAGTGATGATATTGATGCATTTAAGCACAAGATTATGAGAATTGATGGGGCAGAAGTGATTGGGGCAAGGCAGAAGAAGGGGGATGTCTCATTCAGTGAAAGACTGGTTGGCGTGAAGGAATATACTGTGTACCGAATAAAGGTGTGGAGCGGCCAGGATTACTGGGAAGTGGAAAGGCGATACCGTGATTTTTTAACCCTCTACCGCCGTTTGAAAGATATATTTGCTGATCAAGGCTGGAGTGTTCCTTCTTGCTGGTGCTCGATAGACAAGGAATCCAGCACTCTCTTTGGAAGTGCCTCTCCTGATGTCGTTGCAGAGAGAAGTGTTATGATTCAAGAGTGTCTCCGCTCTATCCTCCACTCCAGATATTTCTTTGGCTGCCATAAGGCAGTCACGTGGTTTTTGTCTCCTTTAGATTCACATCCAGGATCTCCTGAATCAAATAGATTGGTTCATCAGTCTTCATTTGATTCTAGAGGGACAAATGCAGAAACAGCATCTCCTTTAGGGAAGACAATTTCACTCATTCTTGAAATTCGTCCACACAAATCAATAAAGCAGATGATGGAAGCTCAGCATTATTATTGCGCCGGATGCCACAAACATTTTGATGACAGCAAGAATCTAGTGACGGATTTTGTGCAGTCATTAGGCTGGGGTAAGCCTAGACGATGTGAATACACGGGTCAGTTGTACTGTTATACCTGCCATACAAATGACGCTGCGGTCTTGCCTGCAAGAGTGTTGCACAATTGGGATTTTTCAGAGTATCCAGTTTGTCAATTGGCCAAGTCATATCTGGACTCCATTCATGACCAAGTAATCAAAGTTTTTTTCTGTTTAAATATTAAAAAAACCAGCATCTTATGCTGCATTATGCCAATGTCTACCTCATTTCCGTGAACCAGATTCTTCAATGTGTTAGGACAGAAATGCTTGCTGTGGTCAATAGACTCAATAGCATCCGTCTTTTGTATGGGTGCCTCCTTTTTTTTGCTAATGCCTTGTATTTTCTTTTCCAGCCCATGCTTTGTGTCAGTGCGGTAAATCCTTTTCTCTTCTCAAAGGTTCCAGCCCTTCTCCATGTCATGGGTCTTAGGAAAAAGATAGGATCTATGCTGCCTTGTGTTCGCTGCCCATTTCGGAGGTCCATCAATAGGGGACTTGGGTCTCGCAGATATCTTCTCGAGAGCAATGATTTTTTTGCCCTGAGAGATCTGATCGATCTTTCTAAAGGGGCATTTGCAGGTTACCTTCTAATTAATAACTTCTTTTGTTGCAGATGGTTTAATCTATCATGATTTGGGTTTCTCTCAAAGATTTATGCCTCAATATGACCGTCAATGTCCTTCTATATTCTAAGTTGAAGTTCATGCTCTTGGAGTAGTATCTCCCATGTTGGATCAGTTGCTGGGCATTGCATGCTTCACTTTAGATTTTGCCTTTACGAAGCTGTGGATATCTTGTAATCACAGTTCCCATACAATCAATCATGTTAACAGTCGACTGGCTTTAACTTGTGTCTAGTCCATTACTATTGAATGGTGTAAGCATAACATATGTCTGGCGGCCTGTTAGTTATATCCACTTGGCGGCAAGTATAAATAATGTTAATCTGACGAATTGCAGCTCTCCCGGTGATGCTGGAAACTGTCTCAAGGAAGATCCTGGAGCATATTACGGAGCAGTGCCTCATATGTTGTGATGTGGGAGTCCCCTGTGGCGCCAGACAAGCCTGCAATGACCCTTCCTCACTTATTTTTCCTTTCCAGGTAGGCACTGATAAACTCCGGTTTCACATTCACCTCAGAAATCCAAACATGTGCATACCATTATGTCAATGTGTGATCAATCAATATGCAGACATCAATGGATCTTAATGAGGCTGAGTGAAGTGCGCATGCACCAAGATCTGATAGTTTGTACATGTAGAATTCTAACACAGCAAAAGGCAGAATTGATTTCTTGACAGTGAAATAGGTAGCTAAGGTGTTCTACTTGGAATTTTCTGATTTGTTGGTAAAAGCTAGACTAATCCTAGGTTTTGACAATTGACTGTTGATAGGATGCTGCGCATTGTGATGCCCTCATATAAGAGTGATGCATTGATTGCTATATTTGCTGACGTCTCCATGATTTTAATAGGAAGATTTTTCTCTCTTTCAAAACAGGAAGATGAGGTTGAAAAGTGTAGATCTTGTGAACAATTGTACCACAAGCAATGCTTCAAAAAGCTTGGGACATGCCCATGTCGGTCACAACTTGAGGTGTACGAGTCTCTCGAATCCTTTAAGACAGAAAGTGACAATGCTAGTGATGAGATGAATGGAGCTCTAGTTTTGCCAAGAAGTAGATCAGGTTCTGTATATACTTCTGGACTACTTTCTGGACTTTTCTCTAAGGCCAAATCTGGTAAGTCGAAAGATCATAGAGGAGGAGGAGGCAATGTTATTCTAATGGGTTCACTACCAAGCACTTCTCTGTAATTCTTGTAGCTATTTTGCAACCAAACAGGATCTATTTTTTGCCTTTTTTACCCGATGGACTTAAGGCGTTTATTGCTGCTCTTGGTATGAATTGAATAATTGAAGCAGGGGAAACGAGTGTCCGTATGTTAGGTTGGGGAATTTGAGATTTGATTCTTTTTTTGGATTGTATATGTAACATAAACCAACAATCATCAGCTGTGTAATTACCAATGTATCAATTGTATTGATAGATGCATTCTTATTTTTGCGATCTGTTCAGGTTTTCCTTCTTTTTCCTTGCTGTTTATCCTGATCATTCATTTAATGAGACCCTCAATTGAGGTTGTGTTCCTCTTTAGGTACTATCTGGGTGGAAACATGTTACAGATATATTTGAAATCCAGTAACCAAGAAAGAATGACTGCAAACATTTCTTTTCCTTTATGGGGTCCTGGCCGACCTTTGGAAAAGGGTTAAAGTAGCTGATGTCGGTGAAAGCAATAGAAGTAGTCCTAAAGCAACGGAGTGTTATTATTTCTTTCTTTTGATGATTGATGATTCTTCGCGTCACCCCAAATCAGCTAAGCAGTTGTAAAGTGAGCATCTGTCCTGGTTCTTTGCCAACTTTGACCATTTCCTTTTCTAACAAGTTATGCCCCACGCGTTAAAGATTGTTGAAAGATGTGGCCCCATGGTCCTGTTCTGCAGATATGGATTATGCCTTTCTAAGGACAATCGCCATACAAAGTTATGGTTGTCTGAGGTGATTATGTGATTAGCAGATCATCCGCCTTCTAAAAGAGAGTCATCATGGTAAAAGTGACAAAGCAGAGCTCATATCTCAGGGAGGTAGTGAAAGCATATGAACCTGACCAGCCCAAGAAAAATCAACATTTCAGTAATGAATTTTCTGTCGACAAATACTTACAGGTATGCCACACATTAAGAAGTGGCGGTATTGAACAATACAACAAAGGTTCTGCTTTCTTCTGTTTATCAAACATTTCTAAAAAAACTCCCAAAAATTCAGTATGTTGTATGATAAATATATATATATATATATATATATATATATATATATATATATATATATATATCAGGACCTTGAATAACAATCGGCAACTCCTGTGGATGTCTTTAGTTCACTTCCACTGCTATAATCTTCGATGGAGGAAATTTAGGACCTCGGATTCGGTAGTCTTCATGAGCATTCATGCCTTTGTTTTGAGTTCAACCTTGGACACTGATAGGACTGAGGGAACCATTTCCACAAGAGGAAGTCCTTTAACTTGATCACCAGAGCAAATATACCGTGGCATGGAAAGTGCATCAGCGCAACCGAAACATACCTTCAAGTTCCACATAAACCAGATAAATAGTCAGTCTGTTAGCCATCTTATGATCTATGCAGAATGCTTTTGCCACTTAAGGGTTGAGACAGAATGGTTTGAACTGCGCAACTATTCAGATCCTCAACCAAGATCATGCTAATAACTACTGAATCTGCAGGGACAAGAGGATGGGGAAGAGTACATACCACAGTGGGGCATATGAAGATGACAAGTCAAGAAATGGATACGGCCACCTGTTCATTTGACCATGTGAATTCGCAGTTAGGAAAACAATGAACCTAGAATATTTTTCTGGTTTGTCAATGCAAAGAATGAGAATGACTTACCAAATGTTGACGAAGGCATGGAGCATCCACTGAAAAATGACATAAATGATTGTCCACATGAAGAAGTATCCAATACGAAACAAAGGAAAGCGCTGCAAGTAAAAGGCAACAGAGTTAGAAGTCGGTTTATCATGTGTTCAGAGGTGCAAGGAACGGCTAGGATGTTAGATCTTACTAAGCAGTTCAAAGCCGTCTCTCCAAGTAGTAGAACGACATTGATTGAATGCATATTTATGTCCAGCTGCAAACAGAAAATCACTTTGAAGGTCGATAAACAGGAAAAGGTATACGCAGAAATCAATTCCATAAAGAGAAAGAAAGCTAATAAGGAAGCTTCTTGACTTGTGGACTTGAGGAAGTATTTTTAATACTCACAATGCTCAGATTGTAATTGTTAATTGCAAGAAAAGGGACAATTATGAACCAGAAGACGCAATCCGTGAGCACAACTGCACCTGCATTCATCTGCAATGAGGAGAAGGAAGCAATGTAAGTTTAACCAAGATGCTCAGCACATGAAATGGCCACATAATACATCGTTTCAGAACATCGACCATGTTCATGACTAGAAAGTTTGCACCTGAAAGACCTCCTTAGCCTTCTTTAGATTCCGTGGCATCATAAAAAGACGAGGACTATGTCACCGAGGCGTGATGACGATGATAACAGAAGAATTAAACATCAATTACTATTAAAATGAAACCATGAGGGAATTCACCTGGAACATTATTTGAAAGAGGTAACCCCATATATTTGCTTTTTTACGAGCATCATGCGGAAGTGAATTCTTGGCCATGCTTATTGTAATGGAATTGTCCGTTGGTTCTGAAGCAGCATTGCTTCCTTGCTCTGAATCACCCTCCACATTGACCTTCTCGCCGGCAGTTCTATTGTGATATTCGTAGCATCCATAAAAGGACAGCAACGATCCAAGCTACATATGGTGGTTGAAAATCATGTCACAGTTCTAACGAATACTGTATTGTCAGCTGAGACTCAATAAGAAACTTGCGCTAAAAAACAGTGATCTGATAATGGCTATGCAGAGAGAGTGACAACATACCCCAAAATAGATGGTGATCAGCGTAAAAGTCCACCTGTTTAAACAACAAAAACAGGTCCTCAGTCTCAGTAAATCGACTCCTGTAAAATTTTTTAGTCACAGACAGAAGTACAGAGAACCGATCCAAGAACATTTTGCAATATTAGGAAACAAACAGTGCTTGTGTAGACAGAGAGAATCCGCATAAAGAAGTATTCTGGTCATTTATATTGCTGTTTCTAACCCTTCAGTTAGCGGCAACTCATAAAATTTAATCTGATTTAAGTTATTTTCGTGGACATTTACCTATTAACAGACCTCTCAAAGTCGAGCAATGGCTTAAATTGTGCAGACTTGAGTTTTTCATATAAGGAAATTTAGTATTGGCAAGGAAAACCAATGAACAGCATGAAAAAAACACAGATGTTACGCTTGCAGCCGACCATGGTTGATTGGCAAGAAGATGACTTACTGGGTATAGTAGTAAAATATGCTTCCTCCATTGAGAAACGAAGCAACGATGAGCATTAGCAAGAGCACAATGAAAGCCACGACTCGGAAAGCTAGTAACCAAGCAGGGTGGACTCCTTTAAGACATGGACTCCAAGTTTCATCATCATACAGAGTTCCTGGAGTTTCTTGTTCTGTCTCTCTATCACGGCAATCTCTATCACGGCAATCTGCTTTGCCGAAATCTTCATGTCTCCATATAAGAACCAGGGAAAAGACCATAGAAATAGAGACCCAAAGAGCACAGAGCAAGACCCTCCAGTTCAACCAGTAACTTGCAGAGGTTGTGTTGCCAATAACATTTGGCTTGTAAGAGTTATCTGGAGATGATGTTAGAAAACTCATCTTCCAAACTTCGTCTTCTAACAACTGTTCACTTGCCCGAGAGTTTGAAGAAATAGTTGGTTTTTGTTCCTAGATTACAAGGAAAGCAAATATAGAGCAATTCGGGATGAATGATAGCTGATTCCAAAAAAAAAATGAAAGAATGATTTCTGGGTTCGAACAGATTGGTCCGAAAGCTCGAAACGGGGAAGGAATGAACAAAAGAAACACCCCACAAGAGCTTGACAGGATAATAAGAACTCCACTAGAGCGAAAATCTTTTTGAAAGAAGAACCTGAAATTTAAAACAAAAAGGCAAAATGATTCTCAGAAAATGGAGAATTTGGCAGCTGAGGTGCAACACACTCATCAGACATCACAACATAAGACTCTGGAATAAGGTTGTGTGGCGAGGTAGAGCTTCAAGACCCAAAAATTCCTACAGGCTTCCGAAGAGTTCAATGACTGTATGCTCTGGCTTCGGAGCAATGCAGTTAGACCCTGTGAAGGTACGGGTGGTTGAAGAAGCTAAGGACAACAATGTCACCAATTCCTGTTCACATACACCGGCGCGATCAGACCTCGAGAAGATATAACAGTTCGGACAGAAGTTGAATTGCCATGATCTACTTGACCTCATTGGTGCCCCACGACTGGGATATATTCTTAACTTTGGGTGGGTTTTTTGCGCAGATCTGTACCCCAAATATGGTTGCTATGTTCAAGTCACAGTTTTGAAAAGCACAAATATATCGTAGCTAAAGGAAAAAAAAAACAGGATCTTTCCGAGAAAAAGCAACAGCATGTGGTGGCGTGTAAGAGGAGATGCTCTTTTCAAGAAAAAAAAAAAAAAAAAAAGAGTTTTGGGGCTTTAAATTCTAAGCAGAGATGCTTTGCTTCTTTGTTCTGGAGGGAAAACCAGAAAAGCGAAGAGAGAGAGAGAGGACAAAAGAAGCGTGTTTGCTTTGAGAACAAGCTTCTTTTTTTCTGCGTGTTTATTCCAATTATATAGCTTACAAGCAAAACAGACCAGAATCCTCTGTAGTCACAGTCTCGTATGCCCATGCAAATATACTCGAATTCTTTAAAGACATTCATGCCTCATCACCTTTTTTCCATGGGATTATCAGCCCTTTTAAGCCTCTCAAGATCTTGATATTATAAACTGGGACAGGGAGGGACCAGTTACTATTCTATGCAAATTTTCGCGTCGGAATGCGTGCAGATTCTTTTTTGAACACAAATGAGAATGATTCTCTTGTGTCCTAAGCCATCAATGAAAGGAATATATGGGGATTTAACAACTAAATTATAAAGGCTACAGAAAAGTGGAAAGGACCAATTGATCCGAACAACGTGATTTGCTTGATATTTCATGATTGATCAATCAGAAGAGCCGGGAAAAGCTCCGTGTTTTGGAGTCTTGCAGGCTTAATTGAAGGCGTCACGGGTCTGTTAGGGGACCAAGTGTCGAACCGATGCTCGTATATTGCTTTTAGTTAAAGCATTCGTCATCTTCACACTAGTTGTTCATATCAGCAAGGACCCTTCACGAGGGACCCTCTCGTCAACTGGATTAGGTCATCCACACAACCCCATCTCCAACACGCAGATATTGCCTGCACCCATCTTTTGATAATTTCTTTTCCTTTGAAAAGGCACGACCTGTAAAATCCGGATGCAGTGGTGGTGATATATAGTCCTAGAGACTGCACCCCAAAGCGGGTTCTTGATATCTTGTCGGAAAGGATACAAGAAAAAGCAGGAAAAACAAGATTGCGCATGAATCTGTTCAAAATCTCCAAAATCTTTGATGTTTTTCAGGCAACGTTATGTGGTCAACCGAGCTCATCCTTGGTTAATTAAATTGGGCTGCTTTTAGGAACTAGCAAAGTAGGCCCTCATAAACAGAGCGACAGGGCATTTCCCCGTGAACTCTATGACAGAGTTACAGTTCGCTTTGACCACAGAACGACGCAGCAAGCTCAGAACTCTCCTCTTTTTCCTCGATTTCCTTTTCGTTCTCTGTTTTTTTCGCCTTTATAATAATCTTGAACGTGACTTCCAAGAAAGGCCCCACTCAGGAATCTTCCCAGTAGTAAATAACATATTTCCTGTATCAAAAGCCAAATAATTCTTGCAATTCGTTTGGCTGGGAAGTTCTAGACCTTGTACGTGCCCTAAGTTATGGAACCTCAAGGTTCTGTTCCTTGTGTGAGTTGGTCATGAGTTGAGATTTGACAGCAAGCGTATAAGAAGGAAAAAGGCCGTGGCTGTTTCCCGAAGATGGTGACAAGCGTGGGTACCAAGCAAAAGCATGAGGAATTATGTACAAGCTACCAAAAAATTGCTTGTAACCTTCCCCCCCCCCCCCTTTAAAACCCCGAAAAGATTGATAGCCTCACTCGTTTCCATTGTCATTTTCGAGCATTGCTGAAGTCGGTTATATAGTTGCCAAAATTGGGGAAAAGAATGATCGATATAGGAGTGACTGCAAACTATTTTAAAAATTGAATTTATTCGGGCGATGTGCTGCGATCTTATTAAGGCCCTAGACCGACCATTGTTGCGGTTGCGAATTGAACTGTTGCTAAATTGTCGGCCTACAGAGTCGGTCTCTTTTGATAATTATATCGGGATTTTCTTAATCGGGCTTCTTGATGCTATAGCAGGTTAAGTATGCCACAGTTCTTCAACTGATTAGGAACAAACAAACATACCGAGGAAATAAAGAAGTGGTGCTGAATGAGCCTCAGATTGAGGATTTCTCCTTCCTTCTTAATATGACAAGACTTCTATTGATCATAAGAATCAAACAAAGACTATGACCCTTTACTATTATGCATGCCAATTTGCCCATCAACATCACACACAGAGAGAAAGACAGAGACAGAGGGAGGTTCACCTGCAATGCTTTTCGGATGAATCCTGCCGAGGTTCTCAAAACCTAGTGTCACGAAGATCGATCGAACATCGAGAGGAAGCTGGAGAGCTATACTCGTGGAGCGGCACATATAGGAGCTCGAATCGTACGGGGAGAACAGTCGAGGTCACGACTCGCGTGCTTTCCGTAGTCTCTGTCTCGCGCGTTTTCCCCGGGGCACAGCATCCAACGAGCAAGAGACAGACGACACTTTCATGCAGTCCACATGCTGCTGCTCCCGCAGCGGTTGAGTCCATTTCATTCTCGGTTCCGTATTGGACATCGACCTCAAGATGTGCGATCCACTTCTCCATCGTCCTTCAGCGGCATTTCAGCCACCGGCGATCGCTTGTCCCTTCTCACAAAATTAGCTAACCTTCGAGATTTCTACTTTTCACATGCTGTCATGTTTTAGTCCTACTTGCACCAGTTACTACTGTGACTTTGCCATGCCATTCAAGATGCCTCATGCTTGTGATAAGCCTGTAGTTTCTTCTTCTTCTTCTTCTTCTTTTTTCCAACATAGTTTAATTCAAGAGCCTGAGATTTTCTAGTTGGTTTGGGAGATTCATAGAAGTTGCAAGATAAGTAGTGTGAATGTGTGTGGTCTCTAGACCCGTCAAATGGGTAGATTATGTCACAGTTGGATCTGACCTAAATTGACCCATTTGATCCATTTTCTCATTCAAACATAGTTTGAGTCAATAGCCCAACATTTTCTTGTTGGTGTTGTTTTGTTAGTCTTCGAAGGCTTCTCTTGATGGCGAGTTTCAACCTGGGAGATTCATAAAAGTTTCGAGAGATAGTCGCGTCAAATGATTGTGACCTCTAGACCTATCAAATGGGTGAATCGTGTCAGGATTGGATCTAATATAAATTGACTCATTTGACTTATTTGGATCTAATGTATATTTAGTAACCTATGCCTCATGCTTGTGATAAGCCTGTAGAGTCTTCTTCTTCTTCTTTTTTCTAACATAGTTTAATTCAAGAGCGTGAGATTTTGTGGTTGGTTTGGGAGATACATAGAAGTTGCAAGATAAGTAGCATGAATGTGTGTGGTCTCTAGACCCGTCAAATGGGCAGATACTGACCTAAATTGACCCATTTGGTCCATTTTCTTATTCAAACATATTTTGAGTCAATAGCCCAACAGTTTCTTGTTGGTTTTGTTTCGTTAGTCTTCGGAGCCTTCTCTTGATGGCAAGTTTCACCCTAGAAGATTTATAAAAGTTTCAAGAGATAGTCGCATCAAATGAGCGTGATCTCTAGACCTATCAAATGGGTGGATCGTGTCAGGGTTGGATCTAATGTAAATTGACTCATTTGACCTATTTGGATCTAATGTATATTTAATGACCTATACCCAACCTGATCTATATTGTTAAAACATTTTAAAATTTAATCAAATATAAGGAAAACACTTTCATATTTAAAAAAAAAATACATTATTAGAACACTTCCATACAATACAAATCCAGTGGATAATTTTTATATAAGTTTGAATTTTAAAAAATCAATTTTTTTTATTTCCTTTTTTTTTTCTTCTAAGTCTAGCGAGGGTCGCCAGCCAACCTTCACCAGTCATAGGAGATGGGCAACAGGAGAAAAGATCGGGCCCTCACTTGCTACCGACAATAGCTTTGCGGCCGTTGCAAATCGATTTGGCAAGGGTCCAACACTCGCTTGTGGCCATCGAGGGTCTCACAGCTCTCGCCTATGACTACTGAAGGTTGGCTAGGGAAGAGAAGATAGGATCATTACATTCAAAGAAAAAAAAATGGAAATTTTACATAAGTAATCAGTGTGAGAGCCAAATGAATTGAAAGATTCTTGTTTGGCTCAAGAAGAGATGGCGACACTTGCTGAACTTCAAAGAAAATAAGAAAATAATTTTTTTAAAAGAAATATGAAAATTTGTTTGACATTTCTTATGTCCAACTCCACCTTATATGTGTTAGAATCGTTTTTCTATTTTTCATATGGGTTGGAAATGGGTTAAGTTTAAACCCATTTAAGACCCATTAAGTCATGGCTCGGATTATTTCCACGCCTTTTATCGCTCTTGGCACTCCTTTTTACATTGAGTTAGACTACATTAATTCTTGTGGGTTCCACTCTAGATTTGAGATTATTTCTTATCTTTTTATTTTCTTTTTCATTTATTTCAATTTTACTAGAGAGAAACTACCCTTGCCCCTCTCAAATAATATTATAACATTTATTAATTTTAAACATGGGGCCACTCTTGATTTAGACTTACGCTTGCCTTTATTTTTGCCAGTTTGCCAGTTTGGTTTTATCCTTTTCTTTCTCAATGTGGAACAAAATTTGTGCACCTCTTTTTAAGAAATATTTATTTGAAAGATAGCTACCTAATTATTTTTTTTTTTGGTAAAAGCTACCTAATTATTATTTTTCTGCAAAAATATAGTTATTTTGTTAAATATTTGTATATTTATTTTTTATATTAAAAAATAATTATTCAAAAAGTAATTTAAGCACCAGTAAGAGGATAATCTTTGAGTAAAATGTGTATCATGCATACATGAGCCACAATATTCAATCTTTAAGTAAATTTATACCAAAATTTGAAGTCAAAAAATTCACAATCATGAGGATAGTCTACGAAAATAAAGCAAATACATTTGCAAATAAAATTAACATTTCTTTACTCCAATATATAACTAGTGTCTACTCAGGTTATAATAGTGGAGAATAAGTTTTGAAGAAGACAAATATGAAGGAAACGTTGAAATGTAATAGGAGCAGATGAATCGGTTAAGGTGGAAAAAAAAAAAAAAAAAAAAAGCTATTTGACGGTGATGTGGGTAAGTTTTTCTCTTAATAAAATTGAAAAAAAGGAAGAAGAAATAAAGGTATGATATAATATTAAATTAAGAGCGGGAATTTAGGGAAAATGTGATTAATTCAATAAAGGGTGAAAAAATGTGAAAATTAATTTTAAATCAAGAGTAAGACCCGCAAAGGTTAATATAGTCAATTCAATGTGATGGGGGTGTCGAAGCCAATAAAGGCGTGAATGGTAAAATTTATTATCACAAATTGATTTTTGGAAGAAAAATAAATTTTTATATTTTTATTTTTAGATATTTTCTAAGTAAAAATCTGTATTTGATAATGACGAAAATTTTTTTTAATAGAATTTTGTTTGATAACAACACAAAATTTTTCCTTCTCGAGGGGTAATGGATGGTGGTGGCAATGGACGGCGCAGCAGCTAGCAATTGGTAGTGATGGTCAGTGATCGGCAACTGGCAGCAAGCAACCAACGATCATGTGGCCAACAATCGGCAACCAACGGCGAGCAACAAACGGTGGGTGGGTAGCTGACTTATAGAGAGGACAAGCGATGAAAAGATTTATTTTTTATTTATGTTCCAAAAATAGAGAAGTAAAGAATTTTTACTTCGATTTTTATTTCAAACCTATTTATGAAGTATAATAGAAAAATGAAATAATTTTATCAAACGAATTTATATTCTAGAGACAGGTCTGGAATAGATAAATTATTTTTTAAACAAAAACTTTGGTTTATCATGCACCCCTAGGAGGTGGAAATAGGGTGGGCGAAGTTATAGGCATGTCATTTATAATCCATTTTATATCATTTCTGTCAAATATGGATTAAAATATGGGTTCTAGGCCCATCTTGCTACCTCCAGTGGTTTGCAAACACATCATCTCGGGCACATTTTAGTATAACAAACGCATAAAATACTTTCGATTTTAACGGAAAAAACATGGTAGTCAAGAACAGGGAACTTGTGGACATAAATGCAGAGCGAACCGCTTTCAACGGAATTCGATTTCAAAACCAACAATACGCTGCAAAAGCACAGATTAGTCCTGAAATTCATGGTTCATCAAGAACATCAGGGTGAGCTGCAGATTGATCGGGGGCTGATGCAGTTTCCATCTCTTTCTATTGCCATTTAGACATTCCTTACTTGTGCAAAACATCAGCGAAGGGTGTCGGATGTTCGTTTGCCCGGTCCCCAATGATTATCGGAGGCGTGAATTGGTCCAGGACAAGGAACACACGTCTCGAAATGCGCAGATCAGTTCACGAAGAGCATCTACAATGCTACCATCTGCATGAGCCCCTCGTTGTACTGTTCGCAATCCCGTCTCGGTCATCGGCCTCTTCGACATTAGACAGCACACAGCGTGCGAACTGGGATCATGCCGCGACGCAGAATACACCCGTGCTGACGTGAATGGAGGAGGGGATTTGCTGGTTCTGAGGGTGGCAATGGTGGTTGCATTCATGTGATCTCTGTAAAATGATGCCTCATTTGGTTCGGCTTTAGAAAAATGTCATTAAGAAAGTGTAAATACCTTTGAGTTAAAAGGTTTTTCAAAATGCAAATAGCCTTTGATAAATAATAATCAAAAAACAACTTTGACTTAAATGCTATTTAGTACAAATTACATTTTATAAATGATTTTTATTAACTTCTTCTTTTAAAGGTTATAAATATATATATATATATATATATATTTTTTTTAGATCGATCACCACTGGCCAACTGCCGGCGGCCAAATCTAGCCGCCCAACAACTTCGCATGAAGTCACGCGACTTTAAGCACGAGTAGCACAACCCAAGAGTTGTTTGGGTTCATGTAACCTTAAGTGACGCTTGGCTCATATGACTCCAGTCAATGATTGTGATGCTTGAGGTTGCGTGACCCCAAGTGATAGTCGTAGGGATCACGCGACCCCTCAAACGATAGTCACTACCGCGCGCTACCCCTTGACCGATGGTTGTTGGCCTCCATTCAACTTCCCCGTCCAGACCCATAGAGAAGATGAACAATGACGAGGTCAGGACTTGCATTTCAAGAATATAACTTCACAAAGAACCTCAAGACCTATTTCGAGCTAAAGGGCCTTAAAGTCCTATAAAATACAATAATATTTCTCCAAAGTTAAGCAAAAAAAACGGATCAAAATGTTATTTGCATTTGATGGACTTTAGAGTCCCAAAGCCTGTTGGACATGTTGAACCGAATGGGCTGGATATCTCTTAGCACAGTTAATGATTCAATAATTCATGAGCTTGGAGATCCATCTAGCTTCCCTAAGCTAAATCAGGCCCAAAACGAGTTTTTACCGGGCCCAGCCATTTGGGCCGGCCGAAGCCCAATTCGCTGCGCAAGAGAGAATTAGCGATCCGACCGGGCCCGCGCGGACCGGGTCTATTGCCCTAATAAAAGATCTTCAGCAGCGCTCACTAGCTCAATAATAAATAAATTCCTGAAAGAGACTAAAGAAAAGAGAAAAGGGGGGAAAATGGTCACGTGCGCATGATGCCCGTTGAGCTAAGAGAGAGAGAGAAGTCAGTATAAAGGAATATGACTTTTAAGAATTAAATAGTTTACCCTCCATCTTCCTCCTCACCAAGAAGTCACATCCTCAACCGCTCTCCCATCAAACTCCCCACAACAATAAATCAACATACATATACATACATATATCTAAGTGTAATTGAAAAATATAAAAAGAAAAGAAAAAAAACTACCAACCCCCATCTATCAATTACCTTCCCCCAAAAAAAGGAAAACTTAAAATCTCTAGCAAGCGGTTTATTACCCAAATCCATACAAAAATGACCAAAAAAATCATCAATAAGTGGTACCAATTAGTCATCGATACATCAATCTCAAACCATGACTTCCTTTTTCTTTTTGAGTAGGATCCAATAGTGACTTTCAATTATTAGATCATATGAATATCATTTTTACAGAACGAGTTCTAATGTAAATATGTTTTCCTCACCAACCCACCACAAACGATCTTAGGCATGGTCCCATGATTACAAAGAATTAAAAAAACAATTTTCCCAAAAAAAAAAAAAAAAAACTTTCCATCATTTTTCCTCCGTTTTTCCCCGAAATGTCCAAATAAAAAAAAAAAAAAACCATGTCTTTTTTCCTTTTTTAAAACCGCACTTTCCCCTTTCCCCGTTGTCTGTTCCTCCCTCCCTCGCCTTTCCGATCGAAACCGAGAAAAAGCGAACCAAAAATTACACTAAAAAAAAAAAAAAAAAAAAAAAAAAAAAAACCTCCTTTTTAGTAGAGACACACCCCGAGCAGCGCCACCTTCCTTGACGGAGTCGACGAAGCTGAAGCTCTCCAGACAGATCTCGCCCGTCCAAAAATGCAGAGCGCGGCGTTCACCCTCTCCTCCCCCTCCCCCTTCCTCAAATCCCCCGCCGCCCCCCGCCGCCCCGCCGCCGCCGCCGCCGGCCCCCTCCGATTCGACCCCGTCCGCCTCTCCTCCTCCGCCGCCGCCGCGAGGGCCGGCGATGCCGCCGCCATTCCGTGCCTCTCCGCCTCCTCGCCGGGGCTCCCGCGCCGGTCGTGGTGCCTTGGGTCGCCTCCGTCGAGGCCGTGGGGCGGGGTGCCGTACCTTGGCTCCGGCTCCGGCTCCGGCTCCGATCGCCTCGAGGCGAGGGCGACGTCGGTGCCCGAGGCCGCCGGGGAGGGCGAGAAGGCGGGCGGGCTGGGGAAGACGCTGGAGCTCGGGTTGCTGTTCGGACTCTGGTACCTCTTCAACATCTACTTCAACATCTACAACAAGCAGGTGAGCCTGCTGCCTTCTTCTTCCGAATCGCTCTCCTGGTTGTTCTTCTTGTTTTCCGGTTTCGTTAGCGCGCGCGCGCGAAATGAAGCGTTTTGCGGATGGGGAGTTGTTGGCGGATTCGCGAGATTCGGTAGGTGCCTGTCGAGCGGCGATAGCAGAGCGGTTGCTTTGGGTTGGCCGGCATTGCGATCGTGTTCCTATGCTGTCAATCCGCGTATTTCGAATGTCGGAATCGGGAATTTTCCGACACTGATGCTGTCCTGGGATTTACGTCCAGAAGATCTTGTTTGCTTTTTCAGAAGCGACGCCTATAGATGTCGGCGTTGCTTGAAAAGACTTGTCTTTTTAATCATGCTTTAGAAAATCTGAGTGGTTTCGTGTTTCACTCTGAGGATTCGACTTTCGAATGAATGAAGTCGTGACGTCTGCCATGCTGATCTGTTGTTTGATTGAGCAATTGGAGTCGTGCTTATCTGGAGGGATTGATGTTGGACACTACTTGTTGCTTGCAGGTGTTGAAGGCGTTCCACTACCCTACCAATGTCACCCTGGCACAATTTGCTGTCGGCTCGGTGCTTGTTATTACAATGTGGACTTTTAATCTCTATAAAAGGCCCAAACTCAGTCGTTCCCAGGTAGTTATCGTCGCGTCTTGGAGAACTCGTGTTTGTTCTACATGTTTATCTTTCGGATTCTTACTTCTGTTTCGTGATCCGTGACAGCTGTTGGCCATTGTGCCACTTGCGGTGGTGCACACGCTGGGCAATCTGTTTACCAATATGAGTCTTGGGAAGGTGGCTGTTTCATTCACTCATACCATCAAAGCCATGGAGCCATTTTTCTCTGTCCTTCTATCGGCTATGTTTCTTGGGGAGGTGCAAATACTTATAAATCTTGCCCTTTATTTCCAACTTTCACTTCTGATGTAGTTTTTTGATTACTAAATGATGCAACATTTTATTGTGAGTTGTTGTAGAGCCCGTCATTTTTTGCAACCATTTAGTTTGCTAAGTTAATATGGTTAACTGTTGAACTTAACATGTAATGTTCATGTTTATTAATTTTCTGATGATCTCAAAAGACTAATGATATTCATGGTGTAACATTTAATATCCGCCTCCCATTTTAACTTTTTTGTCATTTTTGGCCCCTACAGTTTCCGACCATCTGGGTTGTCTCTTCTCTTTTACCAATCGTTGGTGGAGTTGCACTTGCATCAATGACAGAGGCTTCCTTTAACTGGTGAGAAACTTTAGTAAATGCTAAAGATATAGGAGTAGAAAAATGGATATAGCCTAACTTTATGTTTGATTTCAGATATGTATTCTAGCTAGCTCATCGGTTGAAGAGTCATAGTTTAGGTCTTTTATTTATGTTCGGTGCGCATGACTTTGGCTTTTATGGTTTCTAAGGGCTGGGTTTTGGAGCGCAATGGCCTCGAATCTGAGTAATCAATCTCGTAATGTGCTCAGCAAGAAAGTCATGGTCAATAAGGAGGTATCATGAATCGTTTTGTCTTCATCTTCAGACTGTTAAGTATTTGAAGCTACATTATGTGATTGTTCTCTTATTTTGGCAATTGAATTTGCTTATGTACAGGAATCCTTGGACAATATAACTCTCTTTTCGATTATAACCATGATGTCATTTGTTCTATTATTCCCTGTGACTTTTTTCACGGAAGGTCTCAAGTTCACTCCTGCATCCCTACAAGCCGCAGTGAGTGTTCTTTCGAACTTTAATAATTGCTCAAAAGGGTTCTGTATATGGAAGTTTTTCTGATATGCCTTTTTTCTCATCTTAACAACAGGCGCAACAGGGATTAAATGTCCAGCAGGTATTAACCAGGTCCCTCCTTGCAGCATTGTGCTTCCATGCGTACCAGCAGGTGAGGCTTTTTGCCCAAAGCAATTTTTCATTATTTTTGGGTCACAGGCCACACATATCTTTGACGATCTCAACCTTTAGCTATGTCGTGTGCCTCATTTGTAATTGCTTTTGGCATTCATTTTCAAATCTATAGCTGTGACCTATTACTTTAAGCACTCAGAACCCCTTGAGTCTTCTCTATAGTGCATCGAGTTTAGATAAGCAATTTTACGGGATGGCAGAAATTCGAAAGGATCAATTTGTGACATCACTAGTGAAAATTTTTTGGAACTTTTGAGAAATGAAACAAAGCCACACTTAAACAGCTGTGTCTCCATCATTGTGACATCAGTTGAAAATCACTGTGGGGCAATAGTGATTTTTAACTCATCTCGCATTGGATCAATTATCCCTTGATATTGTTGATCTTCTTATTGGATCAGCAAACTCTATAATGTTGTCTGTTTACATGTCTATGGAATTAGATAACTGTCTGCTTCGGATTAATAATGATATGCCACAATATCTGCACTAATGTGCATAGTGTTTGTGCCTGCAACAACAATGAAGTACATGCACGAGAAGGAATTGATTGTTTTTCAGTCATGCAGTTCTTCAATAGCACTTTTTAATGGGGAAATACCAACCTTAATTGTTGATTTTGTGCAGGTCTCTTACATGATACTACAGAGGGTATCGCCAGTGACCCACTCCGTAGGAAACTGCGTGAAGCGTGTTGTGGTCATTGTCAGCTCAGTTCTCTTCTTCCGAACTCCAGTCTCACCCATAAATTCCCTAGGTGATTTATGCTACCATATGAACAGCCTTTTTCCAAGTTTGTTATTTTCTTGGCTTTTGTTTCTTACCCTTCCCTCCCCAAACCAAGTGAGAAAGCATATATAAAGGCATTTGCTTATAGGGAAAATGAGATCTGGTATCTGTTTATTGGTGAATCAACTGGTTTAGCTTGGTTCCATAGTACTACTATTGTCATTGCTATTTTGATTATTTTGCTCTCATGGTTATGGTTTCGTTATCTTTCTCATTGTGGTGATGTTATTAGGTACGGGATTGGCCCTTGCTGGAGTCTTTCTGTACTCACGCGTGAAGCGCATCAAGCCCAAGCCAAAGACTGCTTGAAGGACCACCAATGCAAATTTTGTCGTTAGCTTGGATTAGGCGATCAATCCGTTCAATCTCAGTTGTACTCGAGGATATCTGGCAGCTCACGCAGGAACCAGATCTTCTGCTTGCCCACTGCACACTCCTCTTCCTCATTCCATTATTGTTTACCACCCCGCTTCTGATAAATATGATCAGGACTGATCCGGGAATTAGTTTGTCTCTCAAAGTTATGTAGCTGTCTACTTTTATTGATTTTCATCAGTTGTTTTGATTCTGAATCTCAGAAATTAAATCGAGTTGTACGGGGTGTGATTAGACGATTGGTTGTTGGAAATAGATTGGATTTCCGGTCAAATAAAGTCTCATCTTCTGCCTGCCAGTTTGTTAGGTAGCGTCATCCTCCACTTCGGTCGATAGCATCTTTTTCTTCTGTGAGTGAGGCATCATGGATATTCTGGTCGCTAGTTTGGTACATCTTTTATGAGGGGTTGGAGACCAAAACGTGCGTGTTGACCAGGGCGGGGCTTCTTTGGATTTAACGTTGGAGGATTTTGGTTGCTTATGTTTTGACTTCAAGTTGATGTTGGACCCTACTTGACCAACCCAAATAGAATTCTTCAATTACAAGCATGCTCACTTAAATAATGTCTACAGTTCGACCAAAAAAAAAAAAAAATTGTCTACAGCATGTTAATGGCATGCCACATCGTCGCTAGTTCTCTTAAGGCTAACGCATGCAGCATTAAAAATCTTTCGACATGCATCAGCGTCCCTACCCACTTCTGAAACTTGCGCGTCCCTACCCATTCCTCCCTGAGAAAGTGGGGGTTTGAACCCCTCACCTCCCCCTTCCATGTTGGAAGGGTAGCCACTGGGACAATTAATTAATTGAAGATTAGACCATGCAAATTTTGCTCCTAAAAGATTCTGCTAAACATTCTCTACATGGTTGTTATTTTAAGAAAAACATATCATGTGAATAATTTGTGACATAGGGATTAAAGCATTGGCGAATTGTCTTACCTTTCCGGGTTCGAGACCATCTCCAACATGTATGTCTTCTCTTTTTTGAACAAAGTAAAAACCAAAAAAGCTAAAAGGAAATTCCACCCGAGAGTCGATGGTTCTAGCGTGAATTGGCCTGGAACGCTCAAACACGGTAGCCGTGGTTCAAATCCCTGACTTAAAAACGATCCAATCGGTCGCCCCTATTCTAGAGGTTAGGTAAAGAGGTGAAGAAAAAAAAAATCCAACTTTCACCAAGTCGGACAAATAGGACACTTCAAAATTTTTAGAATCCCGAATAAAAATTTGATTAGTCATATCGATCTCATACACGAGGAGTAGAGACGCAACTAATGTTGATTATCATCTTATTCACTTCCTTCCTCAGCGTCCCAAAAATATCTATTTTGACCATTCGCTCATTATTTTGTGATAACCAAAACGAGCTAGCTAGCCACCTTTCCCTTTTACTTTCTTCTTTTTCTTTTTATTGTTTTTAATCAAATTCACTTTTTATCTGCCTCTCGGTAATTGAAATTCGTCTGATGAACACCTTTTAGGGGTTCTTCTTATCATAGGGATTAAGCATAAATTTGAGTGATCATCTCCACCATGTCTAGATCCTCGTTTGGCTCTTCAGACTCTAGCAATGAATCCATATCGAGCATTTCCATCCCAAGCTCTTCACTACCACCACCATCTTCGACAGTAGCATCAGGTGGACAAGGCAAGTCCTCGAGAAGCGAATTGAGCGTGCAACCCTCTTGAAGCAGCTTTCCATCGAACAACAGTTTCAATATGTCGCGAACAAAATTTCTAGTGCACCACCTAAAATTAGGCTAATGGATTATTAAGTTTAACTTAGCTCAGGCTCTCCTAACCCTATACCAATTCATGACTTAGGTTCAAATATCTAGCATTCAAAAGGGAGTCACCACTAATCAATTTACGGTAGGTCGATTAGACACCTAAGTAAAATAATTGGAGAATTATTTTACTTCTATGAATCAGAGACTTTGGGTACGGGGATTTGGTTACATTAGACTTTTCTAATGAGCTTTCGGTACCTTTTTCTTTTTATTTCGAAAAAATGTTTTACGAGCAACTTGAATTAATTTTAATTCACTTCCCTAACATGTGAAATGATCATGCGGGTACACAAATCACCAATTTAGCACTCAAGAAAGCAAATAATAAATTACAAGACTTACCTCATAGCAACGAAAGCATCTGCATTGTTAGATTAGATTTCACATCAACAGTCCTAGATATGATTTCTAATTAACACGCAATCACTCAATTTTTAGATAATCTAATCTATATGCAATGCAATATTACTAATCTAACATGAAATGATATAACATAGCAATATAGCCTAAGCTATATGAAATAATTTTTAAAGAAATGCAATAATTGAATGTGCAATCTAAATTAATCTAATGACTTGATTCTAATGATGAGCAATTTCTAATTAAATGAACCTAGCAACAATCACTAAATGACGTGCATTTTATGAACCTAATTCTATATGACATGCACAAAATTTTTTCTATTCTCCTAAAAAGCATGCAATCTATCTAGGAGAAATCATCTAAACCTATAATTAATAAACATGCCATCCTAACATGTCAAAGAATGCTTGAATTCTTCATGACATAAAACATGCAACCTAATATGCGGATTATGTATCACATGATATTTAATAAATGACCTAATCTAATGATAGGAAAAGATTAATGCAACCATGCTAACATGTCATCATTAGCCTAAATATGCATTTTACTAATGACATGTAATGAATGAACTAATCTTGTGTGACACGCGCATGATTGATTGTTTTCTTAATTAAAAATTAAAAACTAAGTGTGCAACCTAAGTAAGTGAAAAACTAGCGTCCTAAATTAATTGATAAATTTCATATTCTAAATATGCAAGATATCCCTAAAACAAGAAATATTCTAAAATTAACCTAATCCTAACTCTAATATTTTTTAGATTTTTTCTTTTACGAAAATAAAATTGATTAACCAACACGACGGCAAATGAAATAGGATAGGATTGATATTCATAAACTGGCGAACCATATCTCGTGCATGAGATCCGGTTGGCCAATTTTATACTAAATCGCGAATCAAATATCAAGTGTGAGATTGGATTGTCGATGTTGCAAGAGATTGTGAGTCGGATTTCAAGTGCAAAAATCGGACTGTCAATCCCTAATTTGAGTCATACATTAAACAATAAATCCACTAAAAAAATAAACTATAAAATAAATAAATAAATAAACTACCTAATGTATTCTTTCCTTTTCTTTTATTTTCTTTTATTTTCTTTTTTCCCTTCCAAGCGTTGTGCTTGTGGCAGGTCACCAAGGGTGGCGAGTCCCGGTCATCGAAGCTCCGGCGAAGATCGGCGACAGGCGGATCAGCAGTGAGCAGAACGGCGGCAACAACAGGTCGCCGGTGGTGTCACAGGTTAGCCGAAATCGTGCGACCGAAGCAGGAATAGCAGCTCGAAGAGAAACAGAGCTCGAGCAAATAGCAGGGGACTCAGTAGTAGGGGCAGCGCCACAGGCAAGCATCAGGTCGCTGGTCGGAGCGGCACGGGCGAAGCAGCAGCAAGTCGACGCTAGGCAGTCATGGACGTGGGGTGGCTTGGCGAGCATCAAGGCTAAGACCAATGGAGCGGCGGTAGATCAACGTTGGCTCGTGAGTCTAGCAAAGGTGGCGTTGCGACTTCGAGGGTGCGGAGCAGCAGCGTTCGAAGCGAGGGCACGCGGCACGGGCTCCTGTGGGTCGCTCGAAGAGGCGGCAAGGTAGGCTTGCGAATGCGAGATCTGCGGGTCGTGGGTCGCAAGCGAGGCGTCAAAGGTGGCTCAGCGTCCGGATCTAGAGAGGTGGAAGCAATTCGGGTGGTCGCTCGGGTGGAGGGCTGACTGAAGCGGAGGCACGATCAATCGAAGGGTGGAGGCGCAACAAGGGAACCTCGTGAGTTTCTGCAGCGTCAGGGGGCTGGAGGCGCACAGTGGTGGCTTCTGTTGAAGAAAAATCCTTTAAGTGTTTTGAAGCTAACAAAACATCCTCATCAGTTAAGTCTGAAGAATCCAAGACTCAATCGCTTAAGTCTAAAAAGTTCAAGATCCAAGTGTTTTAGTCTGAAGATCTCTAGACTCTTCTATCAAAGTCTGAAAACTGTTAGACTCAATTCTACGAGTCTGCCCAAGTTTACAGCGTTTTAATCTAACGGTTTAGGAATTCAAAGATTGGATGATATCTTCTATAATCCGTTCTATTTCATGGAAGATCTCTGGCTGAAACTAAGCTCAAAGATTCAAGCAAGATTTGGAAGGTTCCACTTATGGAAACTCAAGATCCTGATTGTATGGGCGAACAGGATTGACGAGCTATCTTCCACATATATTCGACACCTTGAAGATCACCTTAATTGATTCATTCCAACGGGTAGATTGGATGAAATCGTTTGGAAAGTGCTAATGGCTATGAAGGCAGGGAGTAGTACTTAAGGTGGAGTCATTGTTGTTCGAAGAGTGTGCACTGATAGAAAATTTCGAAGTTCGAACCTCTGAAACTCCTCGTTCTCAAATTTCTTGAGCTATAGTTGTGTACAAAGGAGAGATACATACGGTGAGGATTTGCGTGAGCAATAGCCAAGACTTTCTACTGAAGAAGTCTAGATCATAAGCTGTACAAATCACATTTGCTACATAGTGAATTCAGCCAGTGGGCTGTCAGCATGGAGAGTGGACGTAGGCTTGGATTAAGCCGAACTACTATAAACTTCAGTATTCAAATCTCCTTACTATAATCTTTTTATTTTATTACTGCGTGATTTAATTTGCTTAAGTGTTGAGTTTCAAGTCTTTTTACTCTGATTTTATTTCAAGTTGAGGGATTTGGGTTGAAAGTTTCAAAAGAAATTTATAAACACCTATTAACCCCCCTCTATGTGTGTTTACTAGCTTTTATCAGCTTCTGGCAAGACGGAACAGAGCAGGAGCGGCTCAGGCGTTGAGTCACGTGGCGCTGCTGGTGTTGAGTCGCGGCGGTGCGAGCACGGCAGCGCAAATGTGAGCATGGTGGCGCGCTAGTGAAGGGATCAAGCATATAGGGGTGATCATGGTCCGAGTTGGGCCAGTTCAGTGCCTAACCCTAGGACCAACTCGCACAGTATTGGTCCCCAATTTTTGGGACCGAGGACCGACCCGGTTGAATTTGAGACCGAGGACTGGACCGACCCTATGGGTTTGGTCTGGTTCCAAGGTTAACCCGGGACCAACCGATAATTTTTTTATTTCATTTGTTTATTCCTTAAAAGGTAAAACTCATTAATCCAAGAAAAAAATGAAACTCACCAGTTGAGTTGTGTTCGCAAATGTGAGCGAAGAGGGGCAAGCTGCGAGGAGAGCAACAAATGGCAAGTGTAGTTCACAAGTAAAGACGGTTTCTAATTGGGGCTTTTATTTTCTTCTAATTTACTCGGCAAAGAGCGAGACTAGTTAAGTGACGAGCAGCACAGGCGTTGAGCAAGGCAAGCGACAAGTGGCCAACGGCGACAAGTGGCCAACGACAAGCAGCATGAGCGTTAAGAGAGGCAAGAGTCCAACAACCAGCACCGAGCAGCAAGCAAGTTAAGTGGCCAACGATGAGCGATGAGCAACGAGCCACTAGTGACGGTCGGCGAGCGGGCGAATGTGCACGACGAATAGGGCAATGTTGCTCTTGCTCATGAGGGAAAGTTTCGTTTTTAAGTGAAAAATGAACAGGATAAAGACGAAAGAATAAGACAAGAGGTTGATGACATTTTAAGCCATTTCATAGCGCTATTCACACCGTTCACAGTATCATTCATGCCATCATTCAAGCTATTCAAGTGAAGAACGCTGGTTGGGTTTGCTATTTATAAGAAAAACATAAAAATATATATTATATATTAAATATCTAAAATATATTATATATAAATATATTTTATCAGGGTTGGTTCGGGTTGGACCGACCCTAAACTTCTAGGACCGAGGACCAACCCGTACAGTACTGGTCCAGGAATCTTAGGACCAAGGATCAACCCGGCCCCCTTGGAAACCGGACCAGGACCAATAGGGTTGGGTCGGTCCAAGATCGACCCTAGACCGCTGCTCACCCCTACAGGCACGAGCAGCAAGCATGCCAGAGAAGAAGAACAATGTTCTTCTGCTTTTCCCTTTTTTAATTTTTTCTCTCTCTCCTCCTGCCTATCTCACGTCTCTGTTCGCACGTCCCACTCACCGGTCTCTCTCTACTCCCTTGTACTTTCTGCAGCACTAAACTTGCAGAAGGAAAAGGTCAAGCCCTCTTCCCCTCTTTGGCTTCAATTTTTTTTTTTTTTTTTTTTTTACCGAGAGAAGCCCCTCATCGACTTCCATACACACCCTTTTATAGGCAAAACGGATGTGATCTTCGTGAAATATTTTATCCCTTTTTCAATATATACGAAGATTACCTATAACCTTCTAATCACAAAATCTTTTATTTTCCTCATCTCCTGAATATTCTCCTCCAATCTTATCGCCTATTGCTAAAGATAAGATTATAATGCGATTTTCTCAAATTTAAAAAATCCACCGTAATATCCTATCAAATCTGAATTTCTCATAAGATAATAGATTTAAAAAAAAAAAAAAAAAAAAAAAGAGGCTTGGACTAATTTGCTTCCTTCGTGGGTTTAGTCCAACTCGTCAAATTAAAGTTCAAAACTACCAATTCAAACCCCATCTATCATCACCCCAATGTAAATGCGAATTAAAAATAAATGCACCTAAAACTATATGCAATGCATTCTAATATTTTTTCAGGGATAAAATTAATCCCTAATTTTTATGTAATAAATAAATAATCAAGTCGCCAAAATTTAGGTGTCAACACAGTAACTCACCGAACTTGATAATGTTCTGTACTAACCGATCATTGCTTGAGGACACTGACTTGTTCCTGCTTGCACCATTGTTGACAGCCGTGGCACAATCACCTCTCAGATGCTCTTAACTTCAAGCTCTGAATGTATTCTTGCAAGAGAGAGGCTTTCGGATACTTGGAACGCCTCTTTCTCTTAGTGTATTGCCTTCTTTTGGTGGCATTCCAGTGATTCTTGATCGAGTTTAGGGTCCTGCTGGGGAGTCTCTCGCTATTTCGAACCATTTATTACCTATCTCCGTGTGTGCTTAAATTAGTATCTTATCCTCTTCCTCAGTCCATGTCTCTTTCTGTGGAGTCACAAATTTTTCGGATATAGTGGAACGAAAATATGCCCCGCATGGGTTTTGTGATGCCTCCCCCCTCCCCCTTCTGGATGTCACCTTTGCTTGTAGCAAGCCTGATTTGAAGCAAGAGAAGGTTCTGAATCTTGACCCTGATCCACCCCTTGCTGTACTTTTTTCTGGTCCGGTGGCTAGCAGGCGTCGAACAAGCAAGAGGAGGTAACCTTTCTCTCTTGTTATATATATATACATATGTACATAGGTTTCTGAAATATTGGGGGTTTGGTTGATCCCATTAGACAAACTAAAGTTAGGAAATTGGTTTCTTCAAATGATTTATGTGTGAGCGCTAAGCACGGAGATCCTCTTTGGGGTTGTAGGCCCTTTATTGGCCTTCTGGAGACTAAAGTCTCGAAGTCTCGCTTCCAATCCATTTTTGTGAGTCTCTTGACAAGTTGGAACTGGCTAGCCAACTATGAATACTCCCCAAGGGGTAGAATTTGGGTTGGCTTGAATCCTACCCTGATAAGCTTTGAAGTGTCTTCTTCTAATGCTCACGCAATCCATGGAAGCCTCAAGTTGCTTTCTTTTGGCATGGTTTGCTTCATTTCTGTGATTTATGGCGAGCATACCTTTATAGGCCAGCGGCCTCTCAAGGCAAACCTTGTCCAAAAGGATGACATCTTATGAGACTCGGCTTGGCTGGTGGCTGGCAATTTCAACGCCATTAAAGACCCGTCCGATCGAATTGGTAGTTCAAATGCTTGGATACCTTACTTTGATGAGTTCAATCAATGTTTAACTCATGCGGAGTTAGAAGATTTGAGATATGTCGGGCTTCATTTCACTTGGTCCACTTCCTCTAGTGCTACTCGGAAGTTAAGAAAGATAGAGCGGGTTCTTGTGAACACAAAATGGAGGTTGGATTTCTCCTTCTCAAAAGCTTCCTTCCTTATCCCGGATATTTCTGATCATATCCCTATGGTAGTCAAAGTGTTGCACCCGGTTCATAGGAGGAAACCTTTCAAGTTTTTTGACTTCTGGACGAAGTACCCGGCCTTCCAAACTATTGTCGAGCAAGTATGGGAGAGCCCAAGAGAGGAGGTTCCCATGTTCAGATTAGTTTGCAAGCTGAAGACACTCAAAGGCCGTCTAAAGCAGCTAAATAGAGTCTTTCTCTAATATTTCTGAGAGGACGGCAGAGGCGAGGAATGCTCTTCGGCTCACCCAGCTTGGACTCCAGCAGGATCCGACCAGTGATGTTCTTGCAAAATTGGAGAAGCTTCAACGTCAGACCTTTTTGGATTTGCGAAGTTAGGAAGCGTCCTTCTATAGGCAGAAGTCCAGAGTCATATGGCTCAAAGAAGGAGACCGAAATACTAAATTCTTCCACCATTCGGTCAACAAAAGACAACTAAGGAACATAATTCTCTCAATTATGGATTCTTTCGGTAATCTTGTCTCGGAACCAGGAATGGTGCAACATATTTTCGTCTCCTACTTTCGGGACCTTATGGCACCGCAAGTCGTCCCTCTAAGACCATCGTTGTGGGAGCTACAGGAGGTTATTCGCTACCCACTTAATTCACTGCCCACTTCGTGGGGAGCAAGTTAGTATTCTCTCTCGTCCTGTTGTTGATTATGAGATCCACGACACCCTCTTCTCCCTAGCTCGAGGCAAGGCACCTAGGCCAAATGGGTTTAGTGTCGAGTTCTTCAAGTCTAGTTGGGAGATAGTAGGGCTGTTGGTTCTAGCAGTTGTAAAAGATTTTTTTCACCTCGGGAAGACTCTTGCGAGAGTTAAACAACACACTATCCTAGCATTGGTACCTAAAGTTCCCAATGCTTGCGCAGTTTCTGACTTTAAACCCATTGCCTGCCACAATACCATTTATAAAGTTATTACCAAGATTTTGGCTAACATAGTGGCTGCTGTTCTTCATGACATAATAAGCCCATCTCAAGATGCGTTCGTCAAAGGTCGTCGGATTAGGGACAACATACTTTTGGCCCAGGAGCTTTTTGCTAGCTTTCACCTTGACCCCTATCTACCTAAGTGTGCAATTATGGTGGATTTTCAAAAAGCCTATGACACTGTTAACTGGGATTTCCTCAAGCTGACTCTTAGAGCTTTTGGTTTTCCTGATAAGATGATTCGACTCATCATGGTCTGTGTTTGTACTCCAAAGTATTCTATTTCGCTAAATGGAGAGTTACATGATTTTTTCTCTAGAAGTCGTGGCCTTCGGCAAGGTGGCCCAATGTCCCCTTATTTATTTACCTTGGTCATGGAGGTTTTTTCATGGATTTTGAGCATTCGCACTTAGCAATCGGATTTTAAATATTTTTGGATGTGCAAAACTGCAAAATTATGTCACATCATATTCACGGATCATGTTTTCCTCTTCTATGAAGTAGAGTTGGCATCAATTTCTCTTCTTAAGGGAGGCCTGGATATCTTTTCATCCTGGAGTGGGATGAGGGCAAACTTAAACAAAAGCAAGATTTTCCTTGCTGGAGGGTCGTCAGCCTTGCGGAATCAAATTCTTTTGGCCTTTGACTTCCACAAAGGGAAGCTCTCGGTGCGGTATTTAAAAGTGCCCATTATCTCCTCGAGGCTCGGTAAGGCAAATTGTGTTGCCCTAATTGACAATATCACAGCTCAAGTGCAATCCTGGGCCTAGCATTTCCTTTCCTTCGCAAGTGGACTGCAGCTGATCAAGTATGTGCTTCATTCCATTCGAGCCTTTTGGGCTAGTGTGTTTATCATTCCTATTGCTATGTTGGACCGCATAGAGCAAATCCTGAGACAATTTCTCTGGAAAGGCCCTAGCCTTGGAAGTGGTAGAGCTAAAGTCTCCTGAGATAATGTGTGCCTTCCAAAAGAGGAGGGAGGGCTGGGTATTCGTAAATTGCGGGATTGCAATAAAGCTACCATGCTTAAGTATATTTGGATCCTGTATACAGATAAAGAATCTTTGTGGTGCAAATGGATTTACACGACCTTCTTAAAAAGGAAAATTTTTTGGGTGGCTAAAAAACCAACCTATTGCTCATGGGCTTGGAAGAAGATCCTGCAACTCGGGAGGGATTTTCGTCTTTCTTTTCTTTGGAGGATTGGGGATGGCATATTAGTGTCTCTCTAGTTCGACCACTGGCACTCTAGAGGCCCGTTAAACCTAGTTTTCTCGGACTCTCTCATTTACCGCTATGGCCTTTCCAAGCAAGTGATGGTGGCTGATCTTTTCTCCCCTCTTGGCCATGGCATCAAGACCTTGTTGGAGGCGTGGGACCTTCCCCTTCCTACTATCTCTCAAGCCCCTGATCGGTTTAGCTGGTTGGGGAACTCTTCTGGTTTATTCTCGATTGCCTTAGCTTGGGAAGCCATCAGGAGGAAAAAGAACCGTATCCCTTGGGCGACGCTTATTTGGAACAATTCAATTTCTCCAAGATATCTGTTGAAGAAAAATTCCTTATAAGTTTTGAAGTTAACAAAACATCCTCGTCAGTTAAGTTTGAAGAATCCAAGACTCAGTCGCTTAAGTCTGAAGAGTTCAAGACCCAAGCGTTACCGTCTGAAGATTACCAGACCTAGAAGTTACGGTCTAATAATCTCCAGACCCAATCAAAGTCTGAAGACAGTTAGACCCAGTTTTTGCAATTTTGCCAGGCTATCAGCAAGTTATTTTTATGGTTAAGGAAATCAAGATTTGGATATTATCTTCTCTAACTTATCCATGGAATATCTCTGACTGTGATTGTGAGCTCGAAAGATTTTTTCTTTGGATTTTATCCGTTGAAGATCAAGCGAGTTTTGGAAGGATCTAATTTTGGAAACTCAAAATCCTAATTGTATGAGCGAGCAGGATTGACAAGCTATTTTCTACTTATATATTCAACAACGTGAAGATCACTTAAATTGATTGATTCCAACGGGTTGATTGGATGAATTCTTGGAAAGTGCTAACGGCTATGGAGGCACGAAAGGATATTTAAGGTGAGTCGAAGTTGTTCGAAAATATGAGTAAGAGCCGATAGAAAAATTTCGAAATTAAAACCTCTGAAACCTCTTCTCAAAATCTCTGGTGCTCAAAATTGTGTACTAAAAAAAGACACTTACAGTGTTAAATTGCGAGAAGCTGTAGAAGAGACTTTCTACTAAAGAAGTCTAGATCGTAGACTGTAAAGCTCTTATTTGCTACATAGTGATTACAGCCAGTTAGCTGCCAGCGTGAAGAGTGGACGTAGGCTTACAATAAGCCGAACCACTATAATCTTAATGTCAAATTTCTCTTACCCTACTCTACTAATTTTTATGGACGCGTGATTTATTTATTTCTGATGTGATTTTCATACCAAAGGATATTTCGGCCAAAGATTTGAAAAGAATTTCATAAACACCTATTCACCCCTCTCTAAATGTATTTACTAGCCTTTATCAATATCAATTTAATCTTTGGCTGATTACTATCTACCTACCCAAGTTCTTCTCCTTTCTTATGGTAGGATTGACAGTGCGTTGTGCAACTTTTGCAATACGAGGCCGGACTCTATCGACCACCTTTTCTTTGGTTGTCACATCTCAGCTGGCCTTGATTTTTTCTAGGCTGCTAGATGCAATCTTTATTGGCGGAATAGGTCCTAGTCGGAGAACCTCCAATGGGCAATGAAGTTCCTCTCAGGCAAAGATTTCTTTCACTGCATTGCTCGGTTCTCCTTTGGAGCTCTATGCCATATTATTTGGAAGAAGAGGAATAGTATTATTTTTAGAGGAGAAGCATTGGTGGTTCCTGCTTTGAAAAACCATCTATTTAAAGTAGTCAAAGACAAGGCTTTAACTTTCAAAAATGTCGAGGATAGCCCAAGAAATAGGAGGCTCTAGCATAGTTGGGATATTGACCCGAACATCTTTTCTTCTCCGGTCCTGGCGCATCCTTTTTTAACGCCTTGTGCCCTGGTTGCTGTTGCTGTTGCTGCTGCGTGTGTCTCGCTTGTTCTACCTTACCTGGGAGGTCCTGCTTTAGCGGTTGGGGTTCGATGGGGGCCGTCCAGCCGGATGCGTTTTGTCTACCTCATGGAGCTGCGGTTTGGCGAGAGGAGATGCAGCTGGGAGGCTGGAGCGTTTTGCTGGTTGCCTCGTTCCGGATGCGTCTACCTTCGGTGCTGTTGTTGGTCCTTCTCCCTGCTTCCTGACCGAGATGTGGTGGTAGTAGGGGCTAGGTTAGATAGCTTGTTTTGTTGGTTTTCCTTCCTTTTGTCGTTGCCGTTGTCTGGCTCTAGTGCAGTTTGTTGGTCTGTTACTCTGGCTGCCTTTTGGTGGCTGTTGCTGCCTTTGTATGGGCGGCTTTGTTGCTTTTTGTCGGCACCCTTCCACTCATTTTGACTTATCTATCATCTTGAGTGTAAGTTTTGGTGCCGCACATTTTGTATAATTTTGGTTAAAGCTCAATATATTCTTAATTTATCAAAAAAATTATAGTAATAAGCCCTGCATGCATCATATTCTTCACCATGGATATTCTGGGCGCTAGTTTGGTACGTCTTTTATGAGGGATTGGAGACCAAAACGTGCATGTTGACCAGGGCGGGGCTTCTTTGGATTTAACGATAGAGGATTTTGGTTGCTTAAGTTTTGACTTCAAGTTGATGTTGGACCCTACTTGACCAACCCAAATAGAATTCTTCAATTACAAGCATGCTCACTCAAATAATGTCTACACTTCGACCAAAAAAAAAAATTGTCTACAGCATATTAATGGCATGCTACATCGTGGCTAGTTCTCTTAAGGCTAACGCACGCAGCATTAAAAATCTTTCAACATGCATTGACGGTCGACATTTCATTTGAGTCAAAGCTAATTAATTGAAGATTAGACCATGCAAATTTTGCTCCTAAAAGATTCTGCTAAACATTCTCTACATGGTTGTTATTTTAGGAAAAACATATCATATCATGTGAATAATTTGTGACATAGTGATTAAGGCATTGACGAATTTCCTTACCTTTCCGGGTTCGAGACCATCTCCAACATGTATATCTTCTTCTTTTTTAACAGAGTAAAAACAAAAAAAGCTAAAAGCAAATTCCACCAGTGAGTCGATGGTTCTAGTGTGAATTTGCCTAGAACGTTCAAACATGCTAGCCATGGTTCAATTCCTGACTTAAAAACGATCCGATTGGTCGCCCCCATTGTGGAGGTTAGGTAAAGAGGTGAAGAAAAAAAATCCAGCTTTCACCAAGTCGGACAAATATGACACTTCAGAATTTTTAGAATCCCGAATAAAAATTTGATTAGTCATATGGATCTCATACACGAGGAGTTGAGACGCAACTAATGTTTGATTAACATCTTATTCACTTCCTTCCTCAGTGTCTCAAAAATGTCAATTTTGACCATTCGCTCATTATTTTATGATAACGAAAACGAGCTAGCTAGCCACCTTTCCCTTTTACTTTATTCTTTTTTTGTTTTTAATCGAATTCACTTTTTATCTGCCTCTCGGTAATTGAAATTCGTTTGATGAACTCCTTTTCGGGGTTCTTCTTATCATAGGGATTAAGCATAAATTTGAGTGATAATCTCCACCAGGTCTAGATCCTCGTTTGGCTCTTCAGACTCCAGCAATGAATCCATATCGAGCATTTCCATCCCAAGCTCTTCACTACCACCACCATCTTCGACAGTAGCATCAGGTGGACAAGGCAAGTCCTCGAGAAGCGAATCGAGCGTGCAACCCTCTTGAAGCAGCTTCTCATCGAACAACAGTTCCGGCAACTCACCGAACTTGATAATGTTCTGTACTAACCGATCATCGCTCGAGGATGCTGACTTGTTCCTGCTTGCATCGTTGTTGACAGCCGTGGCACGATCACCGCCAGAAGATTGTAGGGGAAACCTCTCAGATGCTCTTAAGTTCAAGCTCTGAATGTATTCTTGCAAGAGAGAGCCTCTCGGATACTTGGAACGCCTCTTTCTCTTAGTGTATTGCCTTCTTTTGGTGGCATTCCAGTGATTCTTGATCGAGTTCTGGGTCCTGCTGGGGAGTCTCTTCGCTATTTCGGACCATTTATTACCCATCTCTGCGTGTGCTTGAATTAGTATCAATTCCTCCTCCTCAGTCCATGTCTCTTTCTGTGGAATCACAAATTTTTCCGATATAATGCCCCGCATCTTTACCAGAAAAAAAAAATAATAAGCCCCGCATGCATCATATGTATGAACACAAACCAATTTCTGGATGCAAAAAAGGTTAAGCTGTCACCCTAAGTACAGAAAGATTCATCTCTGATGATCATATAATCCAGTAACTGACTTTCTCACATTATACTCACGCAACTCGACCTAAAATCACATACAAAATCTCCCAATCTTCACCACTTCCTAAAAGATTACAAGAACAGTAAGCTGTCATATAATATATAGCATAACCTACAGAGAAGTTGGTATTTTATGCGAAGTTGATTGGGCACCGAAAAAGTCGAATTGCTGTTAGCCTTGAACTTTCTTTTTGCAAATGGTTTGGCACTTAATAGAGACGGAAACGGACGTAAAAGAACCTTAATATTAGGTCTCAGATGGTTGTGCCATCTCTCTCTGCACTGCTTCCCTAGCCGACCGGGCAACATTTGAGCAATGCAACACCACCTTCTCAATCCAAATTGTTCCACCAGTTGAGTCAGAAGCCTACGACATGAGTAGTTTAACAAAACTAATGTTGGATCATGCCCATAGACGAAATTCCATTTCCGAAAGCAGAAAACGAGAATTAACAAGAGAGAGATCAGGAAAAAAGAAACCGTTTGGAAAATGCACAATATATTCTCTACCAGTCCTCTTGAGCTGTCCATTGTCCCTTAGATGCTTGGGATCTCATACAAACTTCATGAGTCCTTCGCGCTGACAAAGACGACACCTCCTTACTCATGCTCGTAAAATTTTTGTTGTAATACCCATATTCGTCACTAGTGCGAGACGCTTCACCGGAAGCGACGAAATTCACGAGGTCGACATTTTGCTGAAAATCGAAGAACATATAACTATTATCGTATTTGCTTGTAGGGTCGATCCATCCAACTTCAAAATTGTCCATGACAACACCATGCCCATCTGTAAATTGTTTACACTGAAACAGCAGATCAAAATTTGCCGAAATACTGTATAAATAAACATCGGAAGGTCAAAACATGTTTTTTGTTTCTCGGATGCAAGACTTGAGGGAGACCCACTTAAGGAAAATCGTTCTACTAGGTAAAAATCTTGCAAGAAACTCCTTTTTAACGTAACTGTCTTGGCAAAGGTGGTTTCATTACGTCTCATGTAGGGTTTGAAGCAGTTATCGGACGGGTATACTTGCCTGTATCAGACAGGGATACTTGGTGGGAGGCAAGATCTTCATCGAGCTGTGTCTGAAACTCCATGAGAACTGGGGGATCGGAGAGACCGCATTCGATGACCGACATTCAAGTCCTTAAATTTCAAAGCATGCTCGCTCAGGAGTGTCGTCACACATAATGTACCTCTTGTAAGTTATGACAGATGTCTACTCTATTGTTTCTACACCTTTAACGCACGAGCACTAAAAGCTGACATTAACTATATTTAAGTCTTTTAACTTGCGTTTACCATCCTCATGTTGGAGTCAAATATGCGGATAGGAATTCTCCACTTAAATTTGCCCTTTGACGGAGGACAAATCAACGCATTGAGTTTCAACTGCTATAAAGTACTCTCCTCTTTTTTATCCTTCTTTTCTTCTCTTTTTGTTTTTCATCTTTCGCTCTTTCTTCTTTCTTCCTTCTCCTTTCTCCTTTCTTCAAACAACTCCTCCATTTTCCATTCGCGGACACCATGGCGGCTCACCTATCATCAAACCTCCCTTCAAGTCACTGCTAGGGCAACTGCTGTCTCCTCTGTCAAAAATCAGTGTTGATTTTTTAAAAAATTTAAATTATTAAGTGAAAGCATGTTTAAATATTAAAATGCCCTGCCTTACACATAGATTAGACTTTAGGCTAAGCCTAAAGCATGGAAATATGATCCGAAAAGATTTAAACTCAGATCTTCTACTCTAATATCATGTGAAATTTAACAAGATTAGTGTCAATTGTTCTAAAATTTTAATCTATTAGGTGAATACATGAATTAATATATAAATATTCTAACAAACACCCCCCCTAAACACACACATGTAGAGATCATGACCAACTATCTAAGGTTTATTGGCCTCAAGCGCGTTGTGATTCGCCGCACAATCACACAAAAATCGAGAATAAGAGTGAGAAAGAGAATTTAAGACATAAGATTTTATCTCAATTCACCCTTAAACTAGCGCTACATTTAGCAGATGATTCCATTATAACTACCTCACACCTCTTTGTTACATTCCTCAATTACAAGAGAAAAGAGATCATATATCCAATAATTTTTTCATGGGTCCAAGCCAAAACAACTAATTGCCCCCTCGATTCCCTCCTCCCCCACCACCCGGGCGGGCATTAACATCATGCCAAAGCTTGAGCTTTACACATGGCAACCACTTTAGTCACTCATAGTCCTCCTTAAATAGCAGACCAAACTACCAATGAAAATGAGCTCAAACTATAAAAGTCCTCTAACCACTCAGGAGCCCTGCCTCCACGACCCCCGCTTGCTCATCAAGGAGGAAACCCCTATGCCATCCTATCAATAGGAGAATATGAATTATTGCCTCAACCTTCTAATCATGAGTGATTAGCATGCTAAAGAGGAAGGAGAGAGGAATTTTGGAATCTATCATCGATGATGGCGGGGCATGGAGCGAGGGACAATTGTGGCTACGAGCGGCCCGGGATGACGATGGAGGTGGAGAGGGAAGAGTGATATTTAGGATTTTAGAGATTTATATGATATCAACAATTTGTTAGGAACATTTTAGCCATTTTGAGATATTTTGAAATTGGTTTCCTTGTTAATTATGTAGGAGTTCTGTCAACTATGTTGATAACTTAAACTATTAGATAAAAACTTTTTTTTTTTTTTGAGATAAATAAAGGGGTAGAGCCACCAACGCCTGCGGTGGCCTAGTTGGATAAGCTCTCCCATGACATCTGCCCAGGACGGAGGAGTTCAAATCCCACAGGTCGCACGGGATCTTAAGTGCGGCTCGAGGGTGATGGGTCCTCCCGCTTAAGGCCGCCCCGGGTTTACCTCGCCAGCTGTTGGCTTTCGGGAGTTCCCAGGTCACCAAATAAATAAATAAAGGGGTAGAGCCTGAAATTACATTATTATTCTCCCGATAAAATATCATCAAACCGATCCCCTAGTAAAAATGGAAGCTCTATCGGTGGCCTATCTAATACATAATTATCGCTCAATCGTTGGCTTTGATGACCCAATTTGCTACCCAATCTACACATGCGCTTCCTTTTGTATAGCTATGTTGAAAATACTTGAGCATATTTCCAATTTAAGAAATGAGTGTGTTATCAAAGTGAAGCAACAATGTTAATTTTTGAAGCAAAGAAATGGTTGCTTGCGAGTCCGCTTCCACAATATGTCTGATAATACCTAAAGAAATTGCCAATTTGAGACCCCAGAAAATGCCCCACAGTTTTGCTTTAAGTGAAAAACACACTCCTATTGTTTACGTGAATCCAACTAGAAACTACTAATTTTTAAATAATCCAACACTCTCTTTTAGAGGTGTTGATTGGATTTTTGTCTAAAATACTAATCGGCAAGAAGCCTAATAAGATTTATACTCTAGATCTTTGTCCCCACTAGAAACTACTATAATAACCCAAGTTGTTAGATAAAGACAGGGTGTTTTGATATTTAAATATTATATAACATGACATTTTTTTGAATGACATATAAGATTTAATAGTCCATCATATATTAATCACACATAATGCATGTCCTATTCGAGTGCTTAAATTCATGGATGCACACGACGACAGGCCATATGTAGTTATCTCTTTCCTTCATGGCCACGAAATTGCATGTATCTTAGGAGCCTCATATAGACCCCTCCATATAAATACAAAGTTTTGTTCAGCTAAAACAATACCCCCAATAACATAAAGTAAAACAACTCATTGGTCCACCAAGTATCATAAAAATACTCAACATTCAATAATAATCCCGACTTGAAGTTATACAAGTAATACCCTACAAGCAGGTGAGCAACTGTCGACCTTCATTTTTCTCTCTCTCTCCCATTAGCTGAAAAGCTAGATAAGCCCTTTTATCAACATTTTCTCACCATCTTCTTTGTGGGATCGATCTTTGAACAGAAGAAATTTAATTACTTTTTCTGATTAGAAATTTAAAGAGTATTAACCTGAGACATCATTTCCACAAGGTCTAAGTCCTTCTTTGGCTCTTCATCAGGTTCCATCAAGGGATCCATATCCAGCATTTCCATGTCATACCCTTCATCACTAACATGAGTAGCATCAGGTGGACAAGGCAAGTCCTCAAGGAGAGAATCAAAGGTGCATCCCTCTTGAAACAACTTGTCGTCGAATGACAACTCCGGGACTTCGTCGAACTCAAAGTTTGGCACCAACCGGTCGCCCGAACAAAAGTCCATTAGCTCCAGCCTTGGCTCATCCGATATTGGGTTGCTCGAGCTCGCATCATCGTCGTCGTTTGCCACAACGGCACAGTCACCGCTGACGGCGGAAGACTTTCTAGGGTTTCTTGCGGATGCACTCAAGTTCAAGCTCTTGATGTAGTCTTGCAAGAGGGAGGCTCTTGGGTACTTGGACCTGCACTTCCTCTTGGAGTATTGTCTCCTCTTGGTGGCATTCCAGTGGTTTTTGATGGAGTTTTCGGTCCTTCCGGGGAGTCTCTTGGCAATCTCGGCCCACTTGTTGCCGATTTCCGAGTGTGCTCTAATCAATATCTTGTCTTCTTCCTCACTCCATGTGTCCTTCTGTAGAATCACAAGTTTTTTGGGTGTAATGGAACATAATAACTCATGCATGGTTTCATATATGAATCTTTCTATTAGAAATGCAGAGAACATCAAATTATGTCATTAAAATTTTTGTTTTTCTTTTCTTTTCAAAATATTTGATCTTTTACATGGTCTGGTGGGAGGTTTGTGAAACTAGACGTTGGTTTATAATGTCCATTTATTTGACAGAATGTCAAAAGCGAGTTTGCATAGGGAGTTCGATGGATGATACTCCCTCCCTCATAGTATGCCACAATATATATAATCACAAATTGAAGTCACCCTAATCTTCAAAAAGGAAACGAAACAACCAATAAAATTTGAGCTTACATTGACACGCTGAGAAGATCGAAAGTTCATAAAATATGGATTTGTTCTTAATGTCAAACTTATTTTTAATACAATTTCTCTTCACAGACAAGCAAGCAATGACACTCGATGCATTTATTTATAAAAAAGACTGCACTGAAATTATATACGAATATATGTTATCAGGAGCTGCATTGATCTATCTATAAGCTCAGCTTTCTTTGATTGAAAGAATGAGTAAGGAGTTATAATAGCTGGTGAGGGAAAGTAAAGTACATAATAAAAAAATGACAGTGAAAGAAAACCTTAATATCGGGTCTTAGATGGTTATGCCATCTCTCTCTGCACTGCTTTCCGATCCGACCAGGCAGCATCTGAGCAATGTGAGACCACTTTCTTAGTCCAAATTGTTCCACCAGTTGAATCAGAAGTCTGCATTTGCATTGAACGACGTGAGTCTAACAAGATTCATGCGTATCGGGTTTATATTCGTATTCATATCAGCGTCCATCAAAACTGGGGAGAAAACACTCAGTCTAACACGATATCATAACATTAAAGCAAACTAGAGAACTCTGAACGAAAACCTATTAAATTTTTTATAATAAAATGGGGAAATGTGTGGGAGATCATGTTACTCGAACCTGTCCTCTTCGGTTGTCCACTGTCCCTTGATTACATGGGGTCTTTTACGAGTTCTTCGCGATGAGGACGCCTTACTCTTATTCACGACACTTTTCCTGTAATACCCATTTCCAGCACTAATGCAAGAGACCTCGTCCGGGACCACGAAGCTCGCAGGTTTGATATCTTGATGATAGTCTCCCAACATATGGCTTCGACCAGATTCATTCATCATATTGGCTGTCGTCATAGCCATCAAGCTCCCTTCAACTTGAAAATTGTCCATGACAAGGCCGTGCCCGCCATTTTCAGCAAAAGGCTTGTCCTCGTACACATCGAGATCTGTAAAAACTTTGTAAGGGTAAACATCGAAAGGGTCGAAAGATGCGGTTTGCTTGTTGAGTGCGTGATTGGAGGATGACTCGCCTACGTAAAACTGATCGATATGGTTAAAATCTTGCAGAAAATTGTCCTTCGTTGATGAAACAGTGCCGAAGGCGGTTTCTTTATTTCTCATGCACGGTTTGATGCAATTATCAGACAGGTAGGTTTGGTGGGAGGCGAGATCTTCATCAAGCTTCGAGTGAAAATCCATGAGATATCCAAAATGATAGATGGCTGGTGATGTCTGTGAGCGATCAATCATGATTCATGACCAAAACGTGCATGTTGAGCAGACTGGGCTCATTTGGAATTGACCTTAGAGAGGATTTTGGTTGCATAAGTTTGACTTCAAGTTGATCTTGGACTGTTCTTGACAAAGCCATATGCTCCCTCAAATAACGTCAACAACATATATATGGCAAGCTACCTAGTTCTTTTATGTCTCTTATTAATGTCTGATACTTATAATGCGTAACGTGTGCAGCAATAAAAGCTCACATTAGTGGCATTAAAAATCTTTCCCATGCATCAATGGCTATCTACTTTGAGTCAAAGCTAATTAATTTACTGGTTATCGTCCGTGGCTTTGATGAAACCAGTTGTTTCAAAATATCGCAAAACTTGTTTATCTCTAGAGATTCATAAGGTTCCGCGAGAAAGAGCTTAGGATTAAATTGCTAGCTCTTTAGAAATTCCCTAATTACTTTGAGCACCTGATTGAAGAAGACTTGAACTTTGGAATCTGTGGATCCAATGTTTGAAGTTATTCTGGTGTCTTTTCAAGGATTTAAAAGAGAAAGTGACACAGGTGTCTTTGAAATTTGGTCCAACATACATTGTAATCCATGAATTTTCAATTTGTTTAATGTAGTCTATGACCATTAGCCTAATATGAACTTTCAATCAGTTTAATATGATCTATGAACTTTTGGATACATTTTCAATCTAATCCATAAACTAGCTATCGCTAAACTTAAATTAATGTAAAGATAGGACTAACTTAACATTGTACCAAAAGTATTGGGTAGACATTTAATAAATTAAAAGTTCAGGAATAGCATTGTACATTGAGTTTAAGTTCAAAGACCGCATTGAATAATGAGTCAAGTTTCAAAGACTCTGTTTGTTTGTGCTCTTTTTTTTTTCTGGTCATAAACACAATTACTGTTTTTTTGTTCTGGGAAACAAAAACAAAAAACAAAAATGCGTTTTTTTGCATTTTTGTTCCAACTCTATTTTTTTGTTTGTAGAAACAAAAAACAAGAAAAACTTATTTCTTTTCTTGGAATACGTTCGAAAAATAATTTTTCTCTCTTTTTTTTTTTTATTCTCTTTCTTTTCTTCTTCTTTTTTCTTTGGCCGGTCGCCCGCCTCGGCCATGGCCGGTGACCGACCATCGAGGGTCGGCAACCTTGCTAGAGTGTCGCCGGCCCCCGACAAGGTCGAGCATCGCCGGCCCCTAGCGGGGCTCGGCCTCTCCTTGGCTAGACGAGCTCGAGCTCGCCCAGATCCAGCAAGGCCGAGCTCGCCTAGATCCAGCAAGGCCGAGCTTGCCCAACCACCGGCAAGGCTCGACGTCGCCTAGCGGTGGCCCGGTGAGCCTCGCCATGGCTGGGCAAGGCCGCCGACCCTCATCGGCCGGTCGCCGGCCATGGCCGAGGCCGATGACTCGGCAAAAGGAAAAATTAAAAATTTAAAAAAAAAAAAAAAAAAAAAAGAGGAAAAAAGGAAAAATAAAATAAAGATATTAAAAATTTTAAAGAAATAAAAAAATTATATAAGTTTACTAAACGTATTTCTTTTTTTTTAATTCTAGGAATAAATTTACCAAACGCGTTTTTCAGTTCAAAAATTATTTCCCAGAACAAAAATAGTTTTTCTGTTTCTGTTCCCAGGAACAATTTTTGAATAAAAACGTTACCAAACGCACCAATTGTGTCATTATCTAGATTTAAAACAAAGAAGTTGAATATATGACTTATTTGACTCCAAGGTGACTCAAGTCTCAACTAAGGAGTCATCTTTTATAGTCACCCTTCCGATTTGCATTTGTAGAGGGCTATTTGTGACCGTCCAATTTAACTAGGAAAAAATGAGGCCCAAAAGATTGTGAGAGATAGCAAAGAAAAGGGGAGAAGTACACTATAAGTGCCATAAGTTGTGTACAACGCTCACTTTGGTGTCAAAAGTTTCCATCGGATCACTTAAGTGCAAAATCGGAAGAAAAACGATCACTTTGATGTCACCGGCGAAAGATTCTGGCCAAAATGATTATATGGTTTTTTTTTTTTTTTTAAAAATTGACAAGATCTTTAAACGACGTCGTTTTCGGTCCTCCTTAAGAAAACAACGTTGTTTTGCTGTCCTACATGGATGGCCTCATAAAAACGACGCCATTTAACTCATTTGGGGATTTTTTTTTTTTTTTTTATTTGGGGATTGAAATTAGGGTTTTTCTGCCGTCGCTTGGCCTCCGCCGTTGCTGGGACGCCGTTGCTTGCTCAGCCGCCATTGCTCGACGCCGTTCGAATGCCCTCAATGGCACATGAGGGAGCACCAGCCCCGGTCACTAGAGTCTAGGTACTGGAAGATGCAGGCCAGGCACTCGTCAGAGAAATCGGAGATGGAGAGGAAGACATCAATGGCGGCGCACTCGTCGACAGCCTCCCTAAGCATCGGCTAGATCATGGCCTTCGACTTGGCCGCTGAGTGGCCGTTTCGGGGTCAAGGGGTTGGCCATCGTTAGGGTCGGGGTCAAGGTCGGGGTGCGCATGGCAACGCGCGGGGAGTAGTTTTTTTTTAGAAATGCCTTTTTATTTCTACGAGTGGCCATTTCGTTAGAGTAGGGTTTTTATTTTTGTCGAGGTCAAAGCTGCAGCCGCCAAGTGGCCATCGTCGAGGTCGAGGTCAGAGCCACGGCTGCCAAGTGGCCATCGTTGTGGTCAAGGTTGGGGTCGGGATCGGATCCGCGGCCGAGTGGCGGTCAACGGCGGTCAATGGGCGAAGGAAGAATAAAAAAAAAAAAAAATTTCACTTATTTCTTAAACTTGTCGAGGACGAAAACTATTCCCGGGCTAACTTTTTGTTCGAATAAAAAAACAACTCGGAGATTTAGGGTTTTGAATTGGGGGAGACACCAAATCGTTGTGGTCAAGGTTGGGGTCGTCATTTTGGTGTTAGGTTGGGTTTTGAATTGGGGGAGACTGTATTCTCCGTCGAGTCACATCAGCTTCAAAAATTAATAAAAAAGTGTCACGTCGAATTTCCGGCCAATCGAATCGGAATTGACATCAAAGTGAGCGTTTTTCAAACTTTTTGGCACTTAAGTGATCTGATAGAAACTTTTGATACCAAAATGAACACCGTACACAATTTATGGCACTAATAGTGTATTTATCCCCAAAGAAAAGCATCCATTTCTATCTATGTGGTCGTTAGACAAGCCCTTTGGAACATCCCTAAGGTCTTGTCAAATGACGGAATTTCTCCATATTAAGTACTACATGTTCTGATTTGATACGTATTAGAATGGCAAGCATTGTGTCGTTTCGCATAAAGAGATATGAGTCATCGGCGGATGAAAATTGCATTTCAGACGGGGAGCTTTGGACAAGGATGTAATAGAAAACATGAAATGTTCAAAACCGGGCAGGAGATCTGCAGTTTTATGTTGTGTTTTAGATTATACCGGGAAAGGTGACACTAGACATACATCACCTTCACAAGTTAGTGCCAGAACAGAACTTGGAAACATATATGATCAGTTACAGAAGCTTTTAGCACGTGACTACCGACCCCCTCGAGCACCATTGATGGCTTAATGAGAGCTACATTATGTCTTTCTAATTTGAAGACGAACCGTAAGTGTTCTTTCCAAGCGATGATGGTCCGGGACTATGAGTTTGCTTTTCCACAACTGCCTTACCGGTAAAATTAGGGCTGAATGCCCTCTGTGACATCCGTGGGCTTGAAGCAGGTTTTATATCGTCAGTTGAGCTCGGGGTCGAACTAGTTATCTTTGGACTATGAGTCCGCCGGACCTCACCACGGCTCCTGGTGATCATTTCATCAAGAATTTCACCACTGTCAATGTCTGTACTTCTTGTAGGAATTTCTTGATCCTGTTTCATAAACCAAACGCAAAGCATGAAGCATGGCCATGGAAATCTTTTTACAATTTCAATCATGAAGTCGGCTTATGGAGATAATTCTAGATGTATGGTTTATTCAATTGCTATACTAGGGATACAACAGATTTCTTTTTTATTATTGAACCCACTTGTTCAAAAGTCCATTTTAACCTGCAACATCATTTTGGATACTAAATAGCACATCAGTCTTAATATACCAAGCAATACTCTAGTTTATATCATCAAAGAAACAAGGGGGTGATTTTTAAAGTGGTGTATCCCAAAGGGCTTAGGTGTATGTCCCATTTGACCAAATAGAGGCATGCCCATCAACAGCTATATCACTTTATTTTTTCAGAACAAATTCATACAACCGTGAAGCGAAAATGCGGTCATGCAAATGCTTAAAGATGATCAAGATTAGCATTAGCCTCAACAAGCTATAGGGATAAATTCCTACTGGAAAGTAAAATGTTTTAAGGCATATTTTAATGCTATGTCCTTTTTAGATCTGCTAACAGAAAAGACAAGAATGAGGTCTTGACAGCTTACTTCAAGTGGCATATTGAAGGGTATGGCAGGGGCTTCCTCATATTCTGCAGCATCCAGGTCTTGAAGATGAGCTCCTTTAAAAAACTTGGGAAGGAAATACTGCCTTACCGGAACGAGAAGCATAATTAAAAGCGGGAACAGGACTCCAGCTATTGGAATCCATGTAATCCCAAAGCACAGGAGCAAGTAAGTTGTCTGGAACAAGGTGAAAAAGGCAATTGTTTTGAAGGGCACAGTCTCGATAAATGTTGCATGGTACTTCTCCAGAACCCTGCCAAATTAGAAGATGAACCATTGCTTCTTATATACATTCAAGATTCTAATGGTAATGATTATCATAATAATAACACGCAGAAGAAAGCCTAATGATGACAAAGCCACTCAACTCAATCAGTGAATAGATGCATGTTTTTTTCTTCTATGTTTCCTAAAACCAAAGCTAGATAACAAGTTCGTACTACTTCTACATTTGGACTAGAGAGAGAGAGAGAGAGAGAGAGAGAGAGAGAGAGAACACTTGAAACCTAGATGCCATTGCTGAAAGCTCTACAGGGCAGAATCAGGTGCTTACTTGTATCTTCGACTTGGAGCTGTAAACAGTAACAAGATCCTCTCCCAGAATTGATTCCCAGGCAAGCTTTCAATGGCCATGAAAGCAAAGTAGCCCCAAAGAACAGATGATGGGATTTTCTTCAACAAAGGCATTGCAGCAACACAACCACCAACCATCAGTGCCTGCAGCAGATTGCTAAGGCGCTGTTCTTTGACTTCGACCGGTAAAAGATCATCAATATCCTTATCCACATCAAAAATAGTCTCATCAATGGGAGCATCGATGTAACCAGTACTTGAGGCCAGCTGGATTGTCGAGTCTTTCAGCTCTTTCAGCCCCTATACCCGTCACAAAGTGAGTCTTACCAAAAGCAGGGGAAATTATCATTCAGAAGATCAGGCAGATGAGTTCACCAGCATAGGAGGCATTTGATAGGCCAGGGGAGTCTGCATTTCATTGTAGGCTTCTTGCATATTTCTGTATAGCTGAACAAGATTTGAATTTCTCCTCATACTATTCCGGGCTGTTGATGTTAGCTTATTCCGTAGAAGCTGTTTTGACTAAGTGTTAGTCGCAGCATGATAGGTCTTTAAGACAGAATATACAAATAGAAACAAGAACTTATCATAAATCAAGTATCAACATTTGATCTCAAGCGATATATTATGCAATTGAGTATGCAAAGGACAGAAAAGTAGAACATGCCCAACTCCTTATCAAGCTCTCTTAGGCACGTTATAGCTGTAAGCCTACAACAATTGAGACAGTATCCACAAGTTCGAGGAATATTGCAGGTGATTCTAAGCAGCATAAGTGAGTTTAGTGCCGTGAGAAAATGACTTCACTTCAGCAGTAAGTTCTATAACAATTTGCTATGCCATAAATTTCTTAAAGTTATGCCTGGCTGATTACTGAATTGCTTGGCTTCCCAGCTAAAGGCCGAGTTTTTTATATCCTCAAGTTCCATCCAAAAACAGGATGCAGGCCCCACTTTGATTTTGGTCAGCATTTTACTTGGCACAACGACAAACATGCCCAAGAAATATTCCTTTAGCCAGTTATGAGAAGCAAGAGAATCTTAACATTGATGACAAAATTCCTTTTTGAACTACTTAATTCCTTAACTGCCATGTATTTATTCATCTCATTAGCAAAGTTCCAAGAATTACCTGATGTTTCAGGGTAGCTAAACTTTTTGTATGCATTGGAGATTGTGGAATCACACCATTGGAAGGAGGAATGCCAATAAGACCACAGAGGATAGTCTGGTGGGAACCCAACAGATTAAAAGGAGCAAATGGAAGTCACAAAGCTGGAAAGGAGGTATCACTCACCAAGAAACCCAAAAGGAGGAGGTCATAATGATAAGAGGATGGTTTCTTGAGATTAAACTCCTTCTGTTGGGCAAGTTGAGAGGCAACACTGTGATCAAAATAATAAAGCACAGCTATCATAGTTGCTGGGATAAATGCTCCAACTATATATAGAGGTGGCACATTCAACATTTCCTGTATATAAGAAAGCATGATTTCTGGTCAATACAGGATTCAGTTCATAAATTTTTCTTCCTGGACAACAGGCGAAAATGAATAGTTAAACACCGCAACAGATGCATGCTGGAATGCACCTTGACAACTGTCCAGTTTGAATATGCCCCAGGAGACCAGGGATTTGGACTAAAAAGTCGTCTAGGAATCCCCCTTGGGACATCTCTAACCGGAATATATGACACAGCTGTCCAGACAAGAACCATAAGTGGGACACCGTAGTCTGCAATGAATCCTCGTAACCACCCTAAAAAGATAATCACATATTGTTAGTAAAACTCATTAGATCTAAAATTGTACTTGCTTCAGATAGAAGAGTGTCTGCTCCCATGGCAGCAACTCCCCATTATAGAAAAACCTAATTCCAAATGTTTACCATAACCATGTATAGCATATTAAACAATCATAATTAGGAAGTATTTTCAACATTTCAATAATGTACCTCTTTCAGTGGATTCTTAAAGAATTCAAGCAAGGCTACATACCGGTTCCATAGCGCCAAGAACGAGCTTTGCGGCTCCTGAGTGCTGTAAGAAGGAGACCAAAGGACAAGACCAGAGCAAACATTCCATTGCCAAATCGCCAAGATGGTAATAGAGCAGCCTGATTAGGATTTTCTCTCTCAGGGATGCCAAACTCCTCTATAACTCCCTACACCATTGGATTCATAAATTAGAGACATTTACAGTCTGTCGAAGACATCTAGTGCTCACTAGTGTACCAGTAGACCCATATAAAGATGTAAGTAAAGACGCACCATGAGTTCAATTGAAAAGCTACCTTCAGAGGGCCCTCTAAGGACATATTGGTAAACACAAACAATTAAGAATTTCTCGCAGTTATATCTATTTTTCAATATTGAAAAATAATTAAGCATACTCACTCGAATAGCCTGCTGCATAAAGAGCATAGCAATTAGCAGACCAAATAATTCTCCAGCAAGCCTCGTAAATCTATTGATTATAGAGCATGCACCCAGAACGGCCAGTAAAAAGAGCAAAAGAGCGGTCCATACACACACCCTATAAGAAAACGCCATAACAGAGAACAGAGTGGTTCAGTAATGTCACTTTTAAAAACTTTTAATTTCGGAATTGGCAGAGTATATTACCATCCTGTCCAGGCAAGGAAGAGCTGCTGACCCAAATCCTTTCGGTCTTTCACAAAGTCAAACATGAACGTATACATTAAGACAGTTGGTTCAGCAACCCCCAGAATGAGAAGTGGTTGTCCCCCCACGAGTGAGTGAATGACACCACAGAGTGCAGTAGATGAAAGAGTTTGAACTGCAGTAAGGGTTCCATCTGCAAGACACAATTCCACGTGAAGCCTTACGCCGAGAAGCAAGAAAGGACGTAGACAATTAAGGAAAATTTGTTGTACCTGTGTTTCTTTCCAACTGCTCCCCAAATGATATGACTGGAATGGCAGAGGCAAAGAATATGTAAGTCGTCGGCGCCAAGATTCTGATGGGCAAAGAAAGGTCGATCAGTAAAGCTTCAGTAAGCATTAAAGACAATAACACGTAGAAAGTATCCATCATATCTTTGCACTTAGATCAGCCATATTTTGTCAAGTACGCTGACCAAATTCCTCCATGTCCATAGTTTGTACAATTGTGAATTAAGATGCTATTTCCGCTCTGCCATAAAATGGAAAAAAGCTCATGTACCTGATACCGGCTTTGATACCACCTGTCCAATCTTGCTTGTAGCACAGAAGTCTTGCTCTAAGGTCATTCTTGATCCCACGCAAGGGAACAAAAGTTTCTTCCATGGTTAATGGAGACTTTGAAGAGTGTTACAGCTTACTTTTTATTGGGTTGAAACTCAAATACAACGGGTTAGGAATTGTGCCACAGGCTGCTATTACAGATTTCACATGAGCAAAAGCAAAGAAACTACAGGAGAATAGATTAGGACATCATAGCGATAATTTAACTGTGTGAAAGAGCTACAAAGAATATTTCCTCCTCCCGTAAGTACCCAGCAGAGGATTCATGTATGAATGAATGAATTAGGGATGTCTTTACATGATTGAGGATAGGTAATAAGAATCCGCAATAAGATTGGCTAACTTTGAATGACGTAAGAATCGAATAGACAGGATGGAACTATTTCAGTTCCATTTCCTCTAGCTACAGCAAAACTAACGAAGGGAATCCATGGAGGACAGGGTAAAAGGAGATCTAATTAGCAAAGAGAAGAGGACATTCTCCAAATAAGACACATTTAGCGACCGACTTCGATAAGCATCACATCCTACGTCTCAAGAAAGCTTCCAATCAATCAGAGAGCCACCCAGGAAGCGAGCACAAGGATTACCAAGTGCAGGGTAAATGCCAAGGAACCGTTTACATGGCGCACAATCAAAAGCTTTACCTCGCAACGACCACGATCAGGAGCCAATTTTAGAAGGTCGTAGGAGCTAAAACGTACTCTGAACTAACGGAAAGCCATGACCAGAGCGGAATTACCGGCGACCGGATTGAGCCTAACGCTCGAAACCCAGAACGCAGCGGAGCTAACGAGATTGCATGATGACCGCGAACACCACAGCAACCGGTCAACGAACTTCAGAGGAAATGGGCATTCAAAATCCAGCAACAAAAGGGCAAAGCAACGTCGGAACACGAGTTACATTACTCACAAAAGCGGGAACACACGATGCAGCAAGCGAAACAGTCACATGCTCGGACGATGTATATGTATATATAGCCAAGGCTAAAGAACCAGGACCCAGTAAAGGAGCGACCCACTAGAGCAAAATGCGATGAGGGAGAGGGAGAGAGGAAGAGATTTCAGGCTTGAGCGTGAGCGTGAGATGGAAACCGTGCGATGACTGGACATTAAATAACGCCCCCAGATCCCACCCCCTCCAGTACAACCACCAATAATACAAAGTAAAACTCTCTCTCTCTCTCTCTCTCTCTCTCTCTCTCTCACATCACTCTCTGCGTGAGGACGACTGGAGAGAGAGAGAGAGAGAGAGGGAGAGGAGGGAGACGACAATGGTAAGCTAACAGCTGAAGGTGACCAGAGTTTCGCAGTTCCACGGAATTTGTCTTTTCTTTTTTTCTTTTTTTTTTGGTGGAAGAGAGAAAGAAAGAGAAGATGAAAAGCTGTTTCTTTATTGGACAGAGAGGGGAGAAAACACGAGTTTATTCGGATGATGCGATTGCTGCTGATTCGGACAATATTATAAGAAGGAAGGAGAGAGATTAGGTTTGCCTCGAACGTTGTTGAGATCCCCGCGCACTGGCGCGGTGATTCCCGCTTAATTTTAACGAGGTGAGACGAGGCGACCGACCTCAAATTTTAAGATATTTTCCCCGATTACATCGCCGCCCTTACCGCCGCCCCCAAGACAATGACATTCTTAGAGAGGTGAGCAATCGGATCGGGTCAAAGTAAAGGTAATCGCTTTTCGATCCGGTTCGATTTCATGATGAAATTGGAAATTGGTCATTATATTTCTTTTATGTTTCTATCAAGGTCTCTGATTGTCTAAAACATGATTGGAAAGAAATTTAAAATTCGAAACAAATCCAAATATTTTATTGTTGAATTACAGGCTCCTATTCCTCAGAAATAATCGATTCTCCCTTAAAATTAGGAACTGGACCCAACTGACCAATTCGAACGGTTCCAAATTCAGGCAGTCCGCTTTGCACATCTCTAATTCAAAATCAATTCACAAAGGGACAAGTCTAGTTCCAATTCTATATATTGAACCAATAAATTTTACTTATAAGCCTGGAGCTTGGAATTAACCGGACTTGAAACTTGGATTTAGGGGAGAACTCAAAATCGAACTAGTTTAGAACCACTTTGCCCTTATCCTAAGTAAGGCCATTTACTCCTTTTTTTAATAATAAAAACTGAAGATATCTATTGAAATTTAATTTGTTCGACATATTAGCCTCAAACATAAAGAATCGTATTTAATATTTGATAGGGTGGGTTTTGGATTTTGAGTCCAAAACCTACCCACCCAGAAACCGATCATTCATATTACATACATGCTTAGCCACAAAAAAAAAAAAAAAAAAGATTATACCACGTAAATTACTAAATATTAAGTTTAGCTTTAAAAAAAGGAGGAGGATGTGGAAGAACTTGTAACTTGGCCCAAACTAAACTATCAAACAACCCAAATTCCTTTATTTATTATCCAAACCGAATGAGTCCCAAACTAAAAAAATGAAAATCTCCAATTTAGTTCGTGTAATTTTGAAACCCCTAAGACTATAATATGTAAATAATTAGTCCTCATCTCCAACTCTTTTTTTTTTTTGTCAGTCCTGCTCCATTCTTACTCTAACACTCACTCTCGAATTTTTGCCCTGCCTCCTGCAAGGCGTGGAAGTTGAAACCCACTCCTGAAACTTATGAGTCCCCACCCAAGCCCTCTGAGAATGTGGGGATTCGAATCTCTCACCTCCCCCTTCCAACTCAAATAATTGCTTCTTCTTCTTCTTCTTCTTTCAAATAGGCTGTGGCTTATTGTGGAGTAAAAAAGGGCATATGTATGGGGATCACTTATGAGCCTGTAAATTTTTTTTGCTTAAGGGTAGATCCATTTCTTGATCCATATATAACGGGCTAGGTTGTTATATAAATTGGTTTAAACATAATACGATTGTTAAATAGGTCATCAATGAGTTTACAACCTATATAAACCCAACTCACTTTCATGACTTTTTCTTCATTCTCTCTCACACTCACTTGATCTCGTGCTCACTAATTTTGCATTCTCATTTCAATTTGAATATGAGTTTTCCTGCACTTGATTAAATATGGATTGGGTCCGTCAGTTATGGATGACTAAATTTATTGCATCGAAATAGATTAAAACAGGTTAAACATCTATTTGGATCAAGCCATTTCCAATTCAATCCAAACCTATTGGGACTCACTCCAATTCACCCCTTTAACATGTGTACTTAAGGTTAAGAATTTAGTAGATCGGAAAAAATTACTCTTGCTTTTTTTTTTTTTTAAATCGATTCATGTTACCACTTGAAATTGATCTCCTAAAACGTCACATAAAAATAATCTGAGCAAGTTCTTCGAGAGAATTTTGTAACGAGTTTTCCTTAACTGTACATTGCTCGTGTTTTTCTTCTTTCAAGGGCTCGAAAGGAAAAAGCATGAAAAATGTGGGTCATGTATTGGGATCATTTGTGGTACGACAGTCGAGTTAGGTAGTCAGGGCATTGGCATGTTTGAGTTACTCTTAGGTAAGGAGCTGCACCGTGCAAATTGCGTGCTCAGTAATATTTGGAACCCAATTTCATCATTCCTTTCTTTTTTGTCATGAGTAACATACCTTTCAAAATTAAAGGGAATGAACATTGGAAAAATTACCCTTTTGTCCTAAATTTATCGTACAAATGCGGATTTAATTCTAAACTCTTCAGTTTTACTAATATAACCTCAAACATTTACACAAAATTTCAATATAGTATTTCTAGGCAAAATTATTGCTAGAAAAATTATTCATGTGGTATCCAGTCATTGCCACCCTTCTTAGATGGCATGCCAAGATGAGCAAATTGTGGATTGCCACATTAACGATTTTCGACATGATTGCTGGAAATGATTATATTAGAATTTTGCGTAAAAAATTTAAGATTAAATTGACAAATTTTAAAAATTTTAAACTAAATTAATATCCATATAATGAGATATGACCAATTAAGTAATTTTATTAGAAAAGTTCCAAACACTACCCTTGAGCTTCACATTGATGTAGAGCTGTAGCTACTACTTTGATTCCTAGATCAGATCATGATCTAAGTGGAGATCTTAAGCTGAAAAAGAATCCAACCTAATCATTCCTGTCACGAAAATCAACCGGACTGGTGAGTTTAGTTGATCAAATAAGATTTCCTCATGTCTTTTCGGATTGATCTTGATTAAAAAAAAAGTACATCCGCGCACTCAATCCTGGGAATTAGTGGAACATCCGGAGTGGACATGAACATCAGACGATTCATCCAAAAAAAAAAAAAAAAATTAATGCTCCTTTCTTTTGCAATGACATTGTGGATGTCACTTACCCTCTCTCCTGAAAGTTGCCTAGAGATCACGTATCGTCCTAACAAATCGTGTTTTTTGTGATGATATGTGATCGTGCTAATCCGACACTTGGTCTTTCGCAATTGGCCACCCAAAAAGAAAAAAGAATAAAAGGAAAAAAATGACCCTATTAAAGGGCAGCAAAAATGAGTTTGACAAAGTAAGCTGTTGCAAAGTGATATCATATATTTTATCCAATCTTATTGGGGAAATGTCACAAATGATCCTTATATTTTTACTCAATGTGCAATTTCGTCAATGAATTTTTAATTTTGCTCAATTTAGTTCCTGAACTATTGATAAATGTTTGATCTAGTCTCTGAACTTTCAATCGGTTCAATTTGATTCCTGAACTATTAATAAATGGTCCGATTTAGTCATTCGTTACTATTTTTCCATTTTTTTTTTTGCCTCTCTCTCTTCCCTCCGCCAGCGTCTGGCGTGGCCCTCGCTGGCGTCGGGCGAGGGGCTCCTCCGCAAGATCGGCGAGGGCTCCCCCGCAAGATCGGCAAGGGAGCCCCTCGCAGGGGAGCTCGCCTGACACCAGCAAGGGCTGCCCTTGCCTACGTCCGGCGAGGACGGCCGTCACCCTCACCGGACACCGGCTTCCCTCCACCAAAGTCGGTGAAGGGAAGAGAGAAGAAGCAAAAAAAGAAAAAGGAAAAGGAAAAACAGTAACGAATGACTAAATCGGACCATTTATTAATAGTTTAGGGACCAAATTGAGCCGATCGAAAATTCATGGATTAAATCGGACATTTATCAATAGTTCATGGATCAAATTGAGCAAATTGAAAGTTCAAGAACGAAATTGCACATTGAATAAAAATATATGGATCATTTGTGATATTTTCTCAATCTTATCAGTTTATTTAAGATTAACTTGTGTCATGTAGGGTTGTGCAAAAAAAGGGACATCACCCAAAACTGACTTGGATCAACCCAGAACAGGTAGTACTCATAGGATCCGGTCCGATTCTCAATTCTAGTCTACTAGAACTAATGAGTACCGATTAAGCTCCCGATTATAGATCTCAAACTAAATCGGTGCTTATATATAATTTTTTTAAAATTCTTAAAATTTAACTTTTTATATCAAAACCCTTATTTCCTCTTTGTTTATCTTTGTCTCTTGCCTCACTCATCTCATGGCCTCATCTCCCTCTCTCACTCTCACTTTTAGTATCCTCCAGTCTCGTCAATCACTCTCTCACTCTCGCTCTGAATTGCCTCCAGCCTCATCGCCCCTCTATCACCCTCATTCTCGATAGCCTCTGACCTCAGATCTCATCACTCGCTGTCAAGTCTTATGCCCCTTCTGAAGCGGGGACATTTTGACCAGTTCCATGCACCCACTCGATAGACCCACTCGATAACTAAAATGTTCGATCCGATTCCTAGGTGAGTCCATGACTAATGGGCAATTCATGATTCTAATTCAAAATCAGTTCTTGGTGGGTGATTCCCGGGTTTAAGGTGAGAATCGTCTACTCTAAAACCAATTACTCCTAATGTCTTGTAACATATTTAATTCCTAAATCGTTACCTGTAGAAACCTAGTAGGATACAATTAACGTACAAATAAAATTGCTAACAATCCAGTCAATTTAGTCATAAATCTTTGCACGAAATTTCAATGTAATCCTTTTAGCCAAATTTTGCCAAAAATTGGTGATATAATGGTCTGATCATAATTAGTCATCCTACATAACACATCAACGCATTAGCTATTTCCAATGAAAATTGACTAGCAAGATTACAATGGAACTTTGTCATAATAATTTGGACTAAATTGGCAAAATCAGAAAGTTTATGATTGGATTGATGTCCTATAATATGATAAGTACTAATTGAACAATTTTCACTAACCAGGTCAGGGGTTCGACTCCTTAAGTCGTCACGACTCTCAAAATAGTTCCGTGATTTAAGCGAGAGCCCCAGCAGTGGGTTGTTGGGCTAGTTTCTCCTAAGGTATAGTTGGTGTTGTGCTCTCGGTGCTGTGCTCCCGAAGATGAGCGAGGCCGATGAGCTAGGTCAGATCCTCAACATCAAAAAAAAAAAAAAAAAAAAGATGTGGAAATAATTCAAGAACATTCAACTCCAAGTACGGCCCCTTTAATTTGGTAATTCATTAATGACCCCAATAAGGGCATGTCGATGATTTATTGAAGTCACTATCCTATGTTAGGTGAGATAATTAGAGATTTAAATGTCTGATTGAGTGTACCTTTCAGTTTTCCAAACCTTTAATGTGGTGACTAAACGCCCCAAAGTTGCATGCGTTTCGAATACTCTCTCCTCCAACCATAACGAACAAACATCTCGTACATCGTTTCATATACTCAACAATGTTCACAATGTACTGTCCCATAAAGGAATGGAAAAAAAGATGCATGCTTGACAACCTAAGCTAAAAGTCGATAAAAACCCTCTAAAGATGCATGTCTAATCCACTATAGGTGTCAAATCTCAGCTATACATCCGTTATATACGTATGATCATCTCCCCGCTCGATCTTTTGAAAATATTCATTGTGTTTTTCCTATTTTGTGGTGGTCTTATTCTTGATATTATTGCATTTATTTTATGTCATTCGTTATCTATAAGCCTCGACTTGTTCGATGGGAAGGCATCACGTACATTTATATTATTTAATATTATGTGACATGATGAGAGAAATCAAACTCCAAAAGTACCGAAAGGCATTTTTCTTGTTTATGCAAAGTTTTTTTTTTTTTTTTGATATTTAAAGCATATATCAAACATGAACTCGAGGGATATTCGATGTATGCTTTCAGTTGACTTCGCAAACCTCTATCGCGATAAGGTTAATCGATTTCCTCAATGACTCGTTGCCATGTTCCCGAAGAGGAAAATCGATGACGATGGCTTATACCTAATCTTCTGAAGAACACAGCTTGTAATTGGTTGGGCTCCAATTCTTTTATTTATTTATTCTTTTTGGTCCAACACTCCAATTTATTTAATAGTTCAGATAATTAAAGTTTACTATCAAAACGTCGAATGGCTCACCTAAGATAGAAAGGTACCGCGTAGATTAAAGCATGCATGTCCTTTTTAATCTGATAATTAAATCAGAAAGAAGAGATAGGTCGGTGCTCTTGCTGAATTGTTTTTGGGTGAATCCATGCATATAATTTGAGGAAGTAAGGCAAGTCAAAATCCACTTGTGCAATCAGTATAGTTTGTCATGGCCTTTCAAATTTAGCTTTATCGTTGTCAAAATGTGACATTTATTTGATTAGCTTTCATAACATACCACGAGTTTCTCATGTCTAATTAGATCAAATTTGGGAAAATGAAGATAGAAATCTCACAACTTTAGTACGGTGTTCATTTAAGTGCTGCAAAAACTTTTTGGACGATTACCTGAGAGTGACATTTTTATATTGAAAAAATAAATGTCATCGGCAATGTGAGTGGTTGGGAAATTACATTAATTTACTGTAAGTCAACCAATGTGACTCATCAAAAGACCCAACCCAATCAACAAAAACTACAAGAAAGGATGTTGTTTTGAAAGAAAAAATTAGGGCTAGAATAAAATAATTCGCAGACCAAAGCTCTTGTTTGTGGCCAAATCAAAAAGCCATGAAATCTTTTTCTCCACAAGGTATCATCAAGCTCATTTCTAAGAACCCTCTTTTCTTTTTTCGTTTTCCTTTTTTCTATACTCAAGTGATTGTTAGAAAAGCTCTAATATAAGATGTCACAACCGTGGGAATCTCTTTTGCCAGTGGGTTGTGACACCTTTCCATTAAAGGAAGGCAAAGAGACTGCAAGGCCTTTCACCTTGCCTATTTCATCTCTGGGGCCTCGCACTTAAGCGGTTAGCTTTTGGTTTTATGACCCCCTATTGCTCAGAGGCGTGGTGTAAATCTACCACCAAACAGCCCACAAATTCCAAGCCCCAGTTAGACTCCGAGGATGATGGGAGCCGCAGCACTTGGGGGGCTCTCACCCCCGCCAGGTTCTCCCTGAAGTGTTACTTAGCTTTTTAAGGTCATGCTCAGGACCAATTCTCCACAAGGTATCATCAAGCTCATTTCTAAGAACCCTCTTTTCTTTTTTCGTTTTCCTTTTTTCTATACTCAAGTGATTGTTGGAAAAGCTCTAATATTGAAGTGAGTACCATATGAAAGTTATGGCGAATTTTGATGTCATTTTCCCAATTCAATATTTAAGTAACAAACCAAGAACTATTTGGTGTAAATTACAATCACACATAATAAACGAAGCATACACATCAATTTTTTTTGCAAAACTCACATGTTTATCTAAGATTATCTTGAACAGGATAAGTCTATCATCATCGCCATCTTTCGGCAAAGTTCTCTATGGCTGTAATACTACGATTTGATAATTATAATCGAAGGGCGATCGGAGCAATTCACGAAGACAAGCACCTCGGTTTCCAGTTGCAAGTACCCGACATTTTCTTAGTGGCGTATGTCCCTCGAAGATAAAGTAACGCAAAAAGTTTGACAAGGAGAGAGAAACGTGTGCAAAAAGTGATCAGATGGATAGATTAATAATGGAGCTTTTAAAATCCATTTTCATACGTGATGCATGTACGTTTCGGAAATAATTTATTGTTTCTTGCAGATGGGGTGGAGGAGGCGTGCATTAAGGATTATATTATCCTTGATTTTGTTTGGTGACTAAAGTGATATCAGGGTAGTGCTATATTTATGTTTATATTATGTATTTTTATTTCTTTACATGAGGACAGAAATGCAACAATAAGCTAAGGTTGGTTTGACTATAATTACATTTGATGCAAAATGTCGTTGCGGTTGAGTTTTGTTTGAGAGGGCTCCCTGACCTTCCTTGTCCGCTTGCTGGCCTTTGTTTATGTTACAAACATCATCATTTTACATCGACTAAAGTAAGAAGAGGTTATGCATTATGTAATTTGTCGATTAGCGACATTAGCGGTTGGCAAGTCATTGCTCATGACCAAACTTCTTTTTCTGGGCTTGGCGATTAGAAAGGGTTCTCCGAGTTGGGTACATCATGTCACAGCTTGTTTTGGCATTCTAAAGTTGGAACCAAGGTGCTTGCCCCATCGCTTTGGTGTCTCACCCTAGAAAACGAAGTTAGGGGTGGAAAGAATGATGTTTTCAGTGTGCCCAATTTAAGTTTCATCAACTATGTGTTGTCACAATGTCAACCACTTCATTTAGAGGTTTGATATACACGAATCGGAACGTCTGAACAACAATAGAGACATAAAGACTCAAGAAAAGAAAATTTTTCAGTTTGGAATTTTTTGGTGGAATAAACATTTTCTTATTAGTGGTAACGATGAGCAGTCAAGCTTATACATTAGAAATGTTATTTAAAAGTCCAATTCAAGAGTTTAAGTTAATGGGGAAAAACTTAATCTCATGAGTATAAGGCACAATCCTGCATAAGGACGATGTATGATAAATTTAACCCTGCCCTCATCTACATGTCAGTGGAAAGAAAAAATTATTTCGTCAATTGTCAGTGAAAAAAAAAATCTTATTAGTGTTACCAATAAATAGTTGAGATCACAAATAGCAATGTTTTAGAAACTATAGCACCAAAATTTAATCTAATAGGTGAAGATTAGACCCAGCTCCTTACACATAGTTTCGTATGGTGAAATGGGTATTGCTCCTATTATGTGTGGACAAATTGTGAACCTACTACAAATAATGAGTATGAAAGAGAGTCCTACTTACTCCAATACCATGTTAAAAAGTCCTACCCAAAAAGATAAATCATTAGTGGATGGAGACTATATGTGTATAAGGCATGTTATAACTACATATTTAAGTGATGTGAGATTTACACTTTAACAATTACCCATAAGTGTAAGCAAATTAATACAAGGCTCCCATAATGTGAGCAAGTTGTGATTCCGCCATGAGCACATTAGTTTGATGGGTGAGTGTTAGGATTTGAATTCCTTATGTGCTTTGACGATATAATGTTAGAAATTTCAATTCAAAGGATTAAAGCGATAACCAAGGACATGCGAACCTCTAGACAAATGACGTGGGATTGTGTTTAACAAAGTACTTCATTCATTTCTCTAAAGGGGGTTCTTCAAACTTCATATTATATCTATTGACAAATATATCTTGGGGATGTTGCCGAAATCTTGAGTCACCTCTGAGATCAGCTTGTGGGAGGAGGGTCGTTCCATACCGCACACTCGCAAAAAATTATAAGTCTAGGTACGGTTTCAAAACCAATCCAATTAATCAAAGAAGAAAAAGGGCATCGCATGCATATTTTATAAGTTTTGAATAGTGGATGCATGATCATCTTAGAGATGTTAGGTCAAGGATAAGGTTTTTCACGGGCAACGATGGATCCCACATGTTCTGTTGGAAAGCAACTCCGTCGTTTATCGTTAACCATGTTATAATATTCTCTAATTTGAAACTAATAAAGAAAAAGTCCGATTTTGATAATGATTTGTTTTGACCCTCGAGGTTGTTTTTGTTCCCATTTTGTCAGATTTGATTAATTTGTCTTTTCGTGCAAAACATGCGACTGATTTCTATTATCTTCCAAAAAGTCATGTCGTCAAGTAATTAAGAAGTTGTTAGTTCCGTTAAGCTCCTTCCTATCTCGATGTATGCAACTATCCTTTTCCTTTGTGTCTTATTTTATTTCATTATAAATTTTTAACTTTGTCGCCAATATAAAAAATAGTATTATCGTAGAATAAATCATGATCAGTACCCACGGTGGCAAGTTATACTCAAGTATGGCGCCTCAAGAGACATGAATTATAGTCCAAATGTCATATTATTGAAAATATTGTCTAAAAGCCCTAAACTTATTATACTTTTATTAATACAGTTTTAACTTTTTAATTGTATCAATCGAGTCATAAACATTTTCATGGTTTGTCAATTGAGTCTATAAAGCCAATTTTGTCCAAAAATCACTAACGTTGACATCAACTGTTTTATGTAACACGGTCGAGACTAACATGGATACTTTTTAATAAAATTTTATTTTTATTTTTATTTTTCCTTCTTTACTTTTTTATTTTTGTAATTGTTAAGGTTTGACAAGAGACCACCAACCATTGGCTAAGGCTCAATGACTCCCGACAACCACTAGACAAGGGATGGAGCCTTTGCTCACAGTGGGGTGAGGGCCTCGGGCAAGGCCACTAAGCCCTTGCCAACCATTGGGCGAGGGCCGTGGTTGGGCACGAGGGCCGTGGTTGGGCAAGGATCACGGCCCTCACCCAATGGTTGGCGAGGGCTTGCAAGCCCTTGCTTGGTTGTCGATAGGGATCATAGGGCCTTAGCCAGTGTCCCTATGTCAGCCCTTAACAATTAGAAAAAAAGAAATAAAAAGTAAAGAAGGAAAAAGAAAAAGAAAGAAAAATAAAAAATTCACAAATATATTAAAATATATTATCAAAAATTATCCACGTCAATGCTAATTTTGTTATTTAGAATAGTTGGCAATCATGTCAATAATTTCTGGACACAATTGAATGAATGGACTCAATTGATCAAATGTGAAAAGATTTGGAACTTAATTAACATAATTTTAAGGTTTAAAACTTAATTGAAAAAAATACAATAAGTTTAGTTGAATGATTATCCTCGTATTATTTGCCCTCTATTATATGAGAATTTAAATTTGTCCACACGAATTTTCCTTCCTTGGTCACTAAATCACCCATATTAGATTATCTCAAGGCACTTAATTTTGTGAGGACCAAGAAATATATACCCGTCGAGACAATGAAAATGCATAATCTCACTAGATATTGGAAATTATTATGCATCTCTTCGTGCAAAATCTTATTTACTTTGAAGTATTATATGATACTCTTTGTTAGGTTGATTAGAGTTTTTGATATATAGATTCTTCTGTATCTCTTCTTTGGAGAAGCTGCAAGCGACATATAATTTATTTAGAGATTAGGGAGATTGGTTGCAATTGGAAACCGACGAAGTGAAAGAAATGATTGAAGTGAAAGGGCAGGAGACATTGGTGCTGAGCTAGTGCGACGCACCCATCGAATAAAATGACAAAAGGCTCAACAGCCTTAGCCTTCTGTCAAGCGCAATTCAATTCAATGCATGTACGATTCCCACATATATGTTTTTTAATACATGCATGGGACCTTTCGTTCTAATGCATTTTTAATTTGAAGGAGTGATTTTCATACGACTTTATTCTAATCGGCCATATAACATCGTATTTGTATAATCACATGAGAGTTAATAGAATAAAATAGATTATTATGAAGGAAGTTAGGTCGATCTAGTCCATCTAAATCAAACTTTGACTTATTCATCCTCCTTATTTTTTACCATTTCATTTACTTGAGATCGATTCTATCTTAAAATGAAGTCTAATGGGATTGGAAGATTAGTGAAAAACGTAACTACGTCGACAATGACTCTATAAAATCATGAGGAAATGTCGTGCGCGGTATCTCTCATGAACGTGAGGGTAATCATCCCGAAATAATGAAAGATCTTATCATGTCGTACTGGAGTCTTGTCAAATTCCATCAGCCAGCCCGGAGCATCACTCTCGACCGAGCAGAGGAGAGAAGCACTGACGAGACAAGGATACCAGGGCAATTGTTTTTATAATGGAGTGTGTGATGTAAAGAGCAAGAGGTCGGATGGTGCTGTTCAATAATGCAAAAGTTGTCCCTTTCCAATTGCAATCCAATGCTTTGTAAATCATCAATGGCAGAGAAGGTCCTGTCAAATGTCATTTTCTGCCAAGAGGCCTAGCCAAAGTGGGAGAGGTGTAGATACTCCTTTTTTCCTAGGATGTTTTTCCACTTTCACATGAGAATTGAAATGCCTTTGAAAGATTCTTGCCCCTAGCATGGGGTAGAAGAATTCGGATACATAATGCCAACCCTTTTCAGAATGAGTCCTCCATGTCTCTAACGATTCTCTTCTCTTTATTAGGGAAAGAAAAATGAGGATTTTAGTCTTTGCTTATTTCCACATCATCCAACATAAGAAATTATGTGGAAGACAGTTGTCATTTTTTTGGGGGGCATATTTTAATGAAGATTACAGGTGCGTTGGGGAAAACTTTTGAAGAAAGTCTTTAGAAAAATGATATTTTTCAAAATGCAAAACGTGTTTGGGAAATTATAATTTGAAAACCCATTTGAGGTGTTTGGGGGAATTATATTTGCAAAGAGGTTTGGTGATAAAAAAAATTATCAAAAGAAAAATAAAAATAATTGACTAGCAGGGCAACGGCCGCCGGCGAGGCAGGCGGCCACCGACGGCCTTAGGCAGCCCTCGAAGACGACCGGCGAGGGCCGCCTGGGGTCAGGCGACCTTCGGCGAGGGTCGCCCGACCCATATCTGGGTCCACCGAAGGTCGCACAACCTCACGACGACCGGCCCGACCTTGCGGCGACCGATGCGACCCAAATCTGGTCCGCCAGAGGTTGCGTGACTTCATGGCGACTCGATTTGTGTCGCACCTGAGGTCGTGCGACCTTGCCGCGACTAGACATGGTCGTCAGAGGTCGCGCGACCTCTAGCGACCCAGATCGGGATTGTGCTTGAGGTCGCCCGACCTTGCAGCAACCCAGATCTGGGTTGTGTCGGTCACTGCGAGGTCGTGTGACCTTCGGCGACCCAGATCTAGGTCGCACTTGAGGTCGCAAGACCCAGAGCTAGGTCACGGCGATGCGGCTCGTGTGCGGTTGCCGGGACTCGCGGGCGGTCGCCGCGACTCGCTGGGGTCGCGTGACTAACCGGTGACGGTCAACGCGACCTCGCCGACCTCATCCGTGACCTCGCCAGTTTCTTGAGCTCATCTCACGCCGCTGGAGAAGGAAGATGAACAGTAGCATGAACAATGGCATGGGCATTTCGAGAATGCTGAAAGCCCAAGGTAGCCTAGGACCTGCCTTGGGCTTTTAGCATTGCAAATGCTAGCTTCTTCCTTAAGCCCCTTGGGAAGTAGTTCCCAAACACCTCCATTTTGGCCCAAAGGCCTTTAGCCCCCCAAAGCCCCTTGGAATGGGGTTCCCAAATGCACCCTACGTTGGCTTCTTTATAGGCTTTGTAAGAGAATATAATATCAATTACAACTAATTAAGGATCTGTCAAGCATATGCACAATCAATGAAAATAATGTATAATTCTGAGAGGTATGAAAAATTAATAAAGATAAAAATTTCTTGATATCTCTAACATCTTTTTAAACTTACTACATTTTAAAAGAAGTCAACTGGAGTTTAGAGAAATTGCCTAAACATTGCTTGGGTGGATGTGCCTTATTGTTGACATGAGCAGTCTGATCAATCGATGAAGTAGAAACGAGACAACCAGTGCCACTAAGAACATGATATTATATTAAGGTAGTATATTTCAATGTGCTTGATGCGTTGATGAAAAACATAATGATATGCTATTTGAATGACACTTCGATTATTGCGGTAGATACCCGTCCCGCCATCATGGTAGACTCCCATGTCTTCTAGTTTCTATGGCAATTGCAATGGAGTGAGTTATGGCGCTTTATTTCTTGCTATGCCATGAAATAATTGAGGTACCTAGAAAGAACTAGTAGCCTAAGGTGGAGCAACTATCTAAAAGGTTATCGGCCCTCTTAGCATTTAAAAAAAAAAAACTCAACTCTTAGTTAGAGTTAGCAAAAAAGTGAAAATCATGAAACAAAGTACCCTTGACATGGCGAAGAATTCAAAGAACTATAGCAAATTGAGCTACACATGGTGTAGTCACGAGCAGTCTAACAATGTCAATATCATAGGTAGTGTTAAGATAAGTAATAGAAAGATATACGAGAATACCAACCCGTTGCTAATAGAGTTTAACATTCGTAAGAGGATTCCCATCTTTGTCATCTAATTTGGTATTAGTCTCAATGAAAGTTGTAGCGATATTTTTATTGGTGGGTCTTGCTCGAGAAGAAAGATCATAATCATATCTTGCTTAGGAAATATATCAACTGGGGAATCTAAAGTAACCTCTAAGCCTAGAAAGTAGCTTAGTCATTCAAGAGAAATTGTCTAAACATTGCTTGGGTGGATGTGCCTTATTGTAGACATGAGCAGTCTAATCAATCGATGAAGTAGAAATGAGACAACCAGTGCCACTAAGAACATGATATTATATTAAGGTAGTATATTTCAATGTGCTTGATGCGCTAATGAAAAACATAATGATATGCTATTTGAATGACACTTCGGTTATTGCAGTAGATTACCGTCCCGCCATCATGGTAGACTCCCATGTCTTCTAGTTTCTATGGCAATCGCAATGGAGTGAGTTATGGCGCCTTATTTCTTGCTATGCCATGAAATAATTGAGGTACCTAGAAAGAACTAGTAGCCTAAGGTGGAGCAACTATCTAAAAGGTTACCGGCCCTCTTAGCATTTAAAAAAAAAAAACTCAACTCTTAGTTAGAGTTAGCAAAAAAATGAAAATCATGAAACAAAGTACCCTTGACATGGCGAAGAATTCAAAGAACTATAGCAAATTGAGCTTCATATGGTGTAGTCATGAACAGTTTAACAATGTCGACACCATAGGTAGTGTTAAGATAAGTAATAGAAAGATACACAAGAATACCAACTCATTGCTAGTAGAGTTTAAGATTCATAAGAGGATTCCCATCTTTGTATCTAATTTGGTATTAGTCTCAATGAAAGTTGTAGCGATATTTTTATCGGTGGGTCTTGCTCGAGAAGAAAGATCATAATCGTATCTTGCTTAGGAAATAAATCAACTGGGGAATCTAAAGTAACCTCTAAGCCTAGAAAGTAGCTTAGTCATTCAAGATACCCTTACTTGTCTTTGGCCATGACTCATCTCAACTAACGAGATATTATCACCATCAATTCATGGGGGCCAAATCATAAACATGTCTTTGCAACGCCTTAGGCCAACCATCACGAATGTCCTTGAGTACATCCTAGGTTTTCTTCTATTGTATTAAAGACGACCAAATTGAAGTTTGATGTATAAAATTGAAGTGTTACGAAATCACGTAAGGATCTAGCTATTCTTGCTAGTGCACTCATCCAAAGGTTGATCCCTAGTTTCTTCACCAATCTTAATAGGTACGTGAGTATAACCAGTGACGTAATGCCAAAGTCTGAGTTCTTAAAAAACTTGATATTTCTTGAGTCAATAAATATTATTCGAACCATTCAAAATGGTTTCAATGGGTAATGAAACTTCCAATTTATCCATTATGTGCATTTGCTAGTGAGAAAGGGTAGATGGATAACGAAGATGAAGAACCAACACCCTGGAGTACGAATATGTGGGCTAAAATAGACTTAGCACGTCTAAATACCTAGGATATGGTCCATAATTTCCAAGAATAGGTTGGAAAGTGATCCAAGGGGAGCGGCGTGTCAAAATTTTGAGATTTGACTTGTTTGAAGGCCATCAATCTGATGGTGGCGTTCATTTTCAAAACAAGCAATCGAAAGCGTCTGAACAACACTCAAGGGTGGTCATTTGGTGGAAAATGAAGATCGGCGCAACTGATGTAACCTTGCTACAACTACAATGTAAAAGACTTGACAAACACTTCCTTAGACAACAAGAGCTCTGATAACAAGGTAAGTAATCATGTCCAAGAAAGAATAATATAATTTATATATATTGTTTCGTTCATTTTAATGAATAGTGCATTAGCATATTTATAAATTTTAAGAATGACTATGTTAAATAATATGATATAACAATATCACTTACATTTAACTAAGAATATGCACAATTAAGGAAAATAATACACAATTTTAAGAGACATGAAAAATCAAGGAAGATAGGAGAATCTCTTGATATCTTTGAATGATCTCCAACAAATTATCAGAAAAATTGGGAGTGTTTCATTATAACAACTTTTGACGAGAAAATTAGATAATTAACAGGCCTCATCAAGCAACTTTTGACCAGATATGTGTAGATGTGACATTTTGTTTTCTTTGGTTGTTTTATTGACTTATTTTGTTTCTATTGCTTTACTAACAACTCCAAGAAAGTCTAGCAAAAATAAAATAAAAAATCCTAGAAAGAAAATTAGCTATTGATAGGTCTAATCAGCAAGGAAGAATCAAATTTTTATATTCGTTCTAAAATAATAAGATTCAAATGATTAAGGACCTATTTGGTTTAGCTTTCTCAAAGCCCCTTGAGGAAAATATTTGATGTTTGGCAACCATTTTCGAAAGCTACTTGGCCAAATGTCAGCATCCCCAATGCTGAAAGCCCAATGCTGGGGAGGACCAGCTTTGAACATTTGGCATTTCGAAAATGCCCATTCACTATTCATCTTCTACTCCCTTCTTCTTCGTTGGTCTCCTTTGTCTTCCTCGCCGCCTAAGAGTTTGGCTTCTCCAGCAATCGCCACTGACATGTTGGGGTCTCAACAAATCACTGAAAGTTTGTAATGGACTTCTTTAGTACTTAAAATTTTTGTAGGTTGGTGGGGTATTGGGCGTGAGGAATCCTCGTCGTCGTCGTCGTCCGTCATGAGCAGCTTAGAATTTAATCTTTTGATAAAGGAGAGAATTTTGGCCTAAGATAGCAACGAAAATGCCGAACCCTCCACTTTACCAAAAAAAAAAATGCCGAACCCTCCTTATTTTCATTTTTACCATTTATTTTCTCCATTAATTTTTGGTTAGAGGATGCTGTCTATTAAGGTCCTGTTTGGTAACCATCCCAATAGTGACTGATTTTGATTATTTCTTCTCGGGAGTAGGTTGGGAACAAAATCATGTTTGGTAAACTTTTTGTTTTCAGAAACAAATTTCTATTTTTTTGTTTCTAGAAGTAGATTTGTAACAAAATCAAGAATAAAAAAAAAAAGTTGATTCTTATTTCGGGAACAAATCTAAGAATCAAAACCAACTCTTCTTCTTCCATTTTTTCTTCTTCTTCTTCTTTATTGACTACCATCCCGTGTCGCCATCCGGTGCCACCAGTGCCGATGATCGGCAACCAATTTGGCAAGCTCGTCTGGCAAGGCTGAGCCTTATCGGTGGCTAGGCAAGCCTTGTGATGCCCAGCCCCGCCGGTGGCCAAGTGGGCCTCGGTGAGGCCTCAGCGAGGCTTGGCCTGGCCCCACCTTGGCAAGGCTTGCCCAGCTACCGGAGAGGCTCGACTAATAGGCGATGCTTCGGTGATGTCACCGGCCACAAGAAGAAGGAGAAGAATAGGAGGAAAAAAAAGAGAGTAAAAAAGTAAAAAAAAAATTATTTAAAAATTAAAAGAAATTGATTTAGAACATAATCAATGAGCACGATACCAAATGCAATTATATTCTAGAATTAGAAATTTTGGATAGTTATCAAATGGCTTAAAATGCTTAGAAATTGTTCTCGAAAACAGAATAAAAAAGAATCATTTTCGATCAGAATCTGTTACCGAAAACAGAATTGTTACCAAACGCGCCCTAAGTAGACTTAATCATGGGATTGGTATCGATAGGCCCAAACAAGCTGTCTCAAACCAAATGGGCTCGAAAGGCAATGTTAAGTTGGGTTGGGTTGGACAAGGCCATTTGGCATGGAAACCCAGCTAGGTCCAATGAATAATACACTAATTTTTTAGATTAGTAAGCGTAAGCAACAAATTATGCTCGGCCTTAGCACTAATCTAGGCTCGAGCCTCGCCCAATTGACAATTGTCTCTTTTAGAAAGTCACAGTTTATCTTATGGGTCATGTAGGGTGTATTTGATAACCATTCTATTTTCAAGAACAATTCTTACTCAGAAATTATTTTTTCGATTTTATTCCATGTACGAGTTTTTGCGCATTCAAATGTTTCAGTAACTATACAAAATTTTTATTCTTAGAATAGGAAAAAAATATGAATATGTTTAATATGATCCTTAAATTTTTTTTAGATGTAGAATTTCTTTTAATTTTTTAAAAATTTTCTGATTTTTTTTTCCTTTTCATTTTTTCCTTCTCTTCTTCTTCCACCTCTAGTCGATCATCACACCATGGCAATGGTCGGCGAATGGCTAGAGATGAGAGTCAGCAACCTTGCCAACCTCGAGGAAGCCCCGTCAGCCCCTAGCAAGGTCGTTCGGCTTAGCAATGGCTAGTGACTGGCTAGAGGAGGAAGTAGAAGAAAAGAAAAATAAGAAAAAAAAATGGCTTAGTTTCAGAATTATTCTTTTGGAACAAAAAAGTAACCTTTTTCTATTTTTTTTTATTTCATTTCAAGTCTATCCCTTGACCACTAATCTATTCTCGGTAATTAAAAAAATAAATCAACGTTACCAAATGAATTTTTTTTTCTTTCGAAGAATAAAAGAATAGAACTAGCCAAAAATTGGCCATCGTACAAAGTTCGTGTATGGTCTTATTTTCTTCTTCCGGGCCGAACGATTACGGGTATACTGGCACGAACTCCGGCCCATCACCGAAGCCCAAGCCCAACAGCCCGCCAACTCCCAACCGTTGACTTGGGGCCGATCGTGACCGTTGGATGTGAATACCTCAGAAAACGACGCCCCGGCCCATCAACGCTGGAGATCGAAGATACTAAACACACGTCGACGCAGGCTCGCGAAACCCGGACGAAGAAGAAGAGCCGCGGAGCCGCGAGAAGCGTCTCCCTCCTCATCTCCTCCCTCCACGTGTCCTCCTCCGAGGCCTCATCTTCCCCGAAACCCTAGCGATCCGATCGATCTTCTGCACGCGATCCTTCGTCGAAGCTCGCAAAGAGGAAACTCCGAAATTCAGGTCGTTTCTCGAAGATTTCCCGCGCGATAATGCTGAGGCTCGGCGCGAAGAAGCTCGCGGGGCTGTTCGCGGGGCCGGCGGCGGGGCCGGGGCCGGCCCGGGTGGTGGCGCCGCTGCGGCTGTACCACGAGCGGGTGGTGGACCACTACAACAACCCGAGGAACGTCGGGTCGTTCGACAAGAACGACCCGGCGGTCGGGACGGGGCTGGTCGGGGCGCCGGCGTGCGGCGACGTGATGAAGCTGCAGATCAAGGTCGACGAGGAGACCGGGAAGATCGTGGACGCGCGATTCAAGACGTTCGGCTGCGGCTCCGCCATCGCGTCTTCCTCCGTCGGTGCGTATTCCGCCCCCCCCAAAAAAAAAAAAAAAAAAAAAAACTTGAAAGCCATTCGCCTGGTTTTCGCCTTGTGTAGGGTGATGTGTATCGGTGGATTGGTTTAGGCTGACAAAGGCGAAATCTTAGGGTTCTTCTTGGATGTCTTTTAGTTGAATTTCGCGCTTGGCGAGGCGATTGGGAGTGGGCCGCGACGTGCGTGGTTTCCACGAAAGTTGGAGACCCTGCGTATGGGGTTTCCTTGTCGGGGGACTGAAAGACGTATGAATTCTTGTGTTGTATCTTGCAGTCATCCTGTTGATTGTGACTGTTAGCGTGTTGGGTAGGGAATGGTATGTATGTCTTATAATGCGATCTATTGGCGTGAGTTCTACTTTTACTCGGCAATCGATTTTGAATCCACCGGATGTGTCGTTGTTCTAGCTGGGGATAAAAAGTTGGCATACTGTTTGTATTCGGTTGCGTCAGTGTTGTGTAGGCCGAAGCCAAACTGTGTATGGCGATATTGTGATGTAATAACTGCCAGAAATGCTGGTCTAAGTTGCTTGTTTTCTGATTTTCTGCCTTTCTTGTCAATTGTCGTCTATTCTCGTTTGTCGGATGTTTATATGAGATGTTTTCTTGAAGAGGGTCAGACTACATTGTTCATTTCACCGGTCCTTGTTCTTTCTTATTTTGAATCCTTGTCCTCTGCTGATGCAAGGCAGGGTTCTCTCTGAAATCTTGTGGATAGGACAGTTAAAGAAATCATGGCTTGTTCTCTTATGTGGAAGTTGTAATAAAACACAGCAGGAGTATACTTTGCTTAAGTTAGATCTTCACTTGGACCTGCTGGCAGTTGAGCAGAGAGATGCACTTCTTCATTCATAAATAATTATTATTAATGAGAATCTTAGATTGCATTTGTTGGTTGAATCTATCTTTAGAAGATCTGAGTCTAAATGTAAGGTCTTACATCGTGAACTTGGCAGATGTGTCTGTAAACTGTAAGGTAGCCTGTGGTTGATACGGAGTGTCAGCAGGACCTCCTTTGGTTTTCTTCTGTTTTCTTAGTCCATTCCTGGGATGATGATGAGGTTACCCTTTCTAACGGCATTATGAATTTTTCCTGCCATATGTTGTTGAAGGATGATTTTTTAAGTTGCTTAATTAAGTGGCTTCAGTGGAAACTCTCTCTGTTTCCCTGTGTGATGTTTGCAATGAAGCAGGGGTCAATTTCAGTATAGCGCTTTATTGAATTATAGATTCTGCATATAGCTGCAAGATGAGGCTTTGCTTTTTCCCTAGTATGCTTTTATAATAGTAACTGTCCAATACTCATAGAATTTTGGAAATTGCTCCACTTTTTACTAATTTCTTATTCTAATTGCTTGTTCCAGCAACTGAATGGGTGAAAGGGAAGCAGATGGAGGAAGTCTTATCCATTAAAAACACGTAAGCTCTGTTTAATTGGTGAATACTTTTGTAATTTTTCTCTCCAGTGATTTTGTAAGCCTGCTGCTACTTGTGGTTTTATGTTATTTTATTAGGCAAGGAATTAACTGACGGTTCTTGCACTGACAGTCAGATTTCTCAGTAATTTTTCGGAAGTCCTCAATTTGAATTCTAGTGCAGAAAGCAAAACATGGGTGATAGTTTGATACTGCTTGTCAACAGCTGTCTTCTTTCACATTGTACTGCTGAGTGAGGCCCACATGTACAGGATTGAGAATCCTGCATTTCTTGAATATTAAGAAGACATGTTCTCATGTTTGTCATGGGCAGTTTTGGCACTTGGATTAAGAATAATGTTTCATTGAATTTACTAGGTTTTTTCATTGACATCCTTTTCAGCTTCGATAAATTTGTGCTGACTTGTTCTAACGTCGCGAACGAGTGAAATCATTCTTATGTTGTGGTTCTTGATGTATTCCTTATACGTTTTTCCTGGATGTGGTTCATAATTAATTGATGCCTCTCACAGGGAAATTGCAAAGCACCTCTCTCTTCCACCTGTTAAGTTACACTGCAGCATGCTTGCCGAGGATGCAATAAAGGCAGCTGTAAAAGATTATGAAGCTAAACGTGCTAAGTTGGATGGAAGCAGTGATAATGCACCTCTCGAGAAGGCGGCTGATGCCTGAATCTGTCCATGGAATGATGATGATGATACCTCTGGGAAGGCGGCTGATGCCTGAAGCTGTCCATGAATGATGATGATGATGACGGTCTATACAGAATCGTATCTTGTGGCTTGAAGTTGTAATAATGGACTTGGAAAATGTAAAGAATACTTTTTCATAGTATTTCCTGAGAACGGAAGCCTTTGTTGTTGATATTCCTAAGGTATGACACGTTCTTGGCTTACTGTTTGCGGATCTGTTGATTGGAAGGCTAGGTTTCAAGGTGTCGGTCTCTGATTAGTGATCTTCCATTTTTGACTTTCTAAGTTGATAATGTGGCCTGAGTTTAAGCCGCCGTGTGTTCCAATAGTTGTCTGGAATTCTAAGGTTCATTGTATGTGCGATCTTCGGAAGGAAAGGTGCATGTTTGCTGACGGGGCAGTGGCATTCGGTGAGGCGTTGAGTGGGGGATTGTGCTCAATTTCTATCGTGGACTATTTCTATCAATATGTGATTCTCTGGTGCCGGGTAACTCTTTCATTATATGTTGATTTCTGAATGTCAATGGGTCGTGTCATTTGGTATTGCAACGTACGATGAAGGTATTTTTGCTCAAGATTAAGAATCGAGCTCAAACTCTGGTGGTCGTTCTGCTGTATCGGACTGTTCATGAACAAGTAACCTTCTAGATATCGACGGGATGCATGGCCTTCATGGATCGGACCAGCTCTCACTTGGGCCTGTCTGTATACTTAGGCTTTCTGTAAACAAGGGTGGGGACGAAACTTGGCGATGTAGGATGATAAGCTATAGCGCTCGCATTTGAACTCAGAACCGGAAGTGATTGTAATGCTTTCAGCACGAATCAAGAGAAGGTCGGCTCCGCCCCACTTTCCCGAAGCTTCCGTAATCATCAGGACGATTCGTTGGGTATTCTTTCCCAACTTGGAAAATTGGCAAATGGGTAGAAGCGTTGCATAAAAAACGTGCATTTTCTTGCCATAATCTCACACGCTACGTACTGTACACGATTGTAACGTTGTTCAAAGTACTTGTATCCACTTATAAGTCAATGGAGATTATCAAAGCAATTGTGTATGTAAATGGGAAATTTTTTATATCATACACACAAAAATGAACAACTCTTACTAACTCAGACCATATCGCCCGGGGAAGAATCCCATCAACTTTTACTCATCCCCAAAAGAAAAGAACAAAAAGAAAAAAGAAGAAGAAAAATGTTCCAACAACAACGGCTCCGATTTTACAAGGGGACAAGTGTGTAAGAATCGCAGGAACAGAAGCTTACACATCTTTTCATACACACACTAACACTCCGGACCCGCTTCTCGTCATCCGGTCAGGGCCGTCACAGAAATCACATGCCTCCGCTTCTCCTCCTCGTCTCTACTTCTCGTCTACAGTGTCTCTTTACAACTCCCCCCACTTAAATGCCGTATCCTCTCTCTCTCTCTCTACTACTACTCTCTCTCTCTCTCTCTCAAAAGCCGAAACGATGCGAAGGCCACGACGACGACGCACAGAGGGCTAGGCAGACACACCACCAACTTTCCCTTTTCTTGGAGTCCTCTCCTGCTGTCGCATTTCCTCGATCGTCTCCTCCTCCTCCTCCTCGTTTCGACGCTCCATCTTCGCAAAGATTCCACCTTTTCTCTGCGCCGTATCGAGGGTGATCGCTGGAATTCGTGGAGAACCTCCGGCTCCGGCTCTGGCTCCGGCTCCGTCCGATGTCTCTGTCCCCCAGTCTTCCGTTTTTCCAGGTATTTTCGTGTTCTTGTCCTCTCTCTCTCTCCCCCTTTGAGTTTCCCTTTTCTTGTTTGTGTTTTTTTTTTAATGTTTTTTTGACTTTTGCGTTCTGGGTTGTGCCTTGTACCAGTCAAGAGCTGTTTTTTTTTTTTTTTTTTTGGTCTTTCCAGTGATTTGGTGGCTCGTCTTAGACGGGCTTTCCTTTAATGGGTTTCGTTCCGATAATGGCTCTGCTCTTTCTTTCAGCTGTAGGAGTGTGTTTGGAAAGTTTTTCTTCTGATGGAAGACCCGAAAGCACCCGTGGCTGAATGCCCTCGTGTCGAAACCCTAGGAGAATCCACTACTGCAGAGCATCGTCCGTTCAGTTCCAGTGAAGACGGTGGTGGTGGGTCTGGCTTGCGTGTCGATTCTCTGAAGGAAAATGGTAATGATCTCGAGCCTCAGGATAATGGTGATGGTGCAGCTGTTGAGTCCGTGGCGACGGATGCTGAAGTTGGGAATGCGAACGTTAGCTGCGATGTTAAAGGAAGTGAAGCTGTAGATGAGAAATGTGGCGACTTGGCCTTCCGTTCTGAGGTTCTGGTCGAAGAGGCTGGTAGACATACTGATATTGTTGATGGCGGTGATGTTGTGGAGAGCACTATCGGAGCAGCAGCTCAGGATGTTGAAAGAGAGAGCACTATTGATGTTGGTGCAGGGGTTAGTTCGGGCATCGTTGAAGATACGATTGTTGGCAATCTAGAAAATTGCAATGCTGGTGGTGACACGGATGACATTTTGGCAAGTGTTGAGGTCGACGGTGGAAATGTGAGCTCGAGCGGTGATAGGGGTGAGGAGCTTGATAATGATGTGGCGGCCCTAGACGGAGGAATGGAAGCTGATGAAGCACCTGCTTTGATTGGAGACAGTACATCTGAGAAGATGAAACTAACTGGCAACGGTATATCGATTTTTGTGGAATTTCCTGGACCAGCAAGTGGAGCCATTCAGGATCATGTTCTTGAAGGTGGCCATCATTTGGGCATCAAAGAAGAGCAGGAGAGAACGCTTTGTCAGGTGATGGATAGGATGCCAGATAATAAGGACAGCGTCAGCTTTGCTGTAGGCGATGTTGTATGGGTGAAAACTAAAAGTCAATCATGGTGGCCAGGAAAGATTCTAGATCCTTTAGATGTGCCGAAACATGGTATGGAAACGTTGGGAGTTGATGAGAGGGAGTGTCTACTTGTTGGGTACTTGGGAAGTGGTCATGTTTCTTGGTGCCTCCGGTCTCACTTGAAGTCTTTTCATAGCAACTTTGAGCATATGCTGAAACAAAATAAGTCCAGAAGCTTCATCAGTGCTGTCGAAAAGGCTGTGGATGAATTTGGCACCCGTGTGAGGCTGAAGCTCTCGTGCGCATGCTTTCTACCAGAAGATGAAGATGGGGTCGTAAAGCCTGAAGAAGGGGCTGTAAAGCCTGAAGAAGGAGCAAAGGCCTCTGTTTTGGAGGAGCTCAGTGAAGTTTCGAGCGGTTTACTTGAAGCTGAGAAATTTCTCCATCATCTAAAATGCGTTGCCCTTGCTACTTCTGCGCCTAGCATGCTTGAACTTAAAGTTGTGATGAATTACTTATCTGCCTTCTACTGTTCAACTGGGCATCACCACATGCCTATGCAACTTCTCCGTCCAATGACAGACACTGAGGACAATGCTGAGGACTTAAGGGGTAAAAATTTCTCAGGTGAAGATGGGTTAAAGACGAAAAAGAAGCGTAAGACTTGGGGTTCTACTCAGGAACATGGAAGTGATACAGTTGAAGATGTTATTGCCGATAAACTGGATCCTCTATCAGAAGAAGAGGCCGGAGGAAATAGTGACTATGGGTCCAAGGAAGATAATGAGAAGGGGCTCGAGTCGAGAGCACGAAAGAAGAGCAAGTACTTGTCGTATCCCTATGTAAACTGGGGAAACAAAGAAGGTTCTGCAGAAATAGGAGACCATGGCTCCTTGAATGGTTCTCATGAAGGGGTCGTGGTGGATGCATGTGGTATTGAGTTCGCTGGTTCTCCTTCATTTGTCAAGTCTACTGGTAAGATATTCCCGAGCAAATGTTTTAAAAGGTTTGCTTCTAATAGTCATGTCTCCATTCCAGAGTCATCAAGCATTTCATCAGCTGAGTTCTTGGCGGAGCTTTATTCTGCGGCATTGGGATGTACACATCCTAATGAAAGTAACGACTTTGACTCGATTGGGTGGTTTGCCTATAGATTTAGAAGTTCAACTTACCGTGATCAGGCCATATATGAAAAGTGTGTTAAAGACATTGCTGATCACAAAGAGGGATTTGCTCCTAGCCCTCACTCTGCTGGTAACTCTGAGCTGAAGGGGAGAGGGAAGAGAGGAAAGGCTGGAAAAGGGAATTCAGATACTGGAGCTAGCCTCAAACAGCCAATGGGTGGAAGAATCAAAACAAAGTCTCTCTCTGGCTTGTCAGATGTGAATATTACCTTTGCTACCACTAGCAGCTCACCCTTGAAGGATTCTCTGGAGATGACCCCTCTCATGACGAATGGAAGTTTTAAAAGAGAAAAGGCAGGAAAGAAAAGAACATCAACTCCTTTAGATTTGGGGACCAAACAATCGCATGGCTTACTGGATTTGAATAATGATGGTGCCATATTGAGACCTCGAGGTGAACACACTCTGGTTATGGGCATTACTCCTGGAACTGAGCCAAAGAAAAGGAGGAGGAGGAGGAGGAGAAACCAGGATGAAGTAGCTTCCACACAATCTGCGTCTCTCACTAAAACTACTGCAGGCTTGCTGACGGTTCCTGATGATATTGCACACCAGTCTGTGCCTACTGCTATTGGATCTGCATCTGTTGATGGCAAGATTGCACGAAAGAAGAGAAAGAGAAAGGAGAAAGATGCGGAATTATATTCTAGTATACCTGATTTAAACGGAACTCAGGTTATTCCGGGCTCATCAGGAAAAGATTTTCAGCAAACAAGCTCACTCCTGCCGGAAGGTAAAAGGAAGCAGAAGAGGAGAAGAATAAAAGAAGGATCCGGCAATCAGCGTCAGGTTAACAGGCTTGCTACTGGAAGACTGCTAGATAGAATCAGCCCAGGGACAAATCAAGAAGCCCAAGGAGCTGCTCTTATTTTGACTTTTGCTGTAGGAAGTCCTGTTCCTACAAGGGATGTTTTAATCGACACATTCTCCCGGTTTGGGCCTCTAAAGGAATTTGAAACCCAGCCGTTGAAAGATTCTAATATAGCTCAGGTGGTCTTTGCTAAGAGCACAGATGCCGATGAAGCATGTAGGAGCTTGGAGAAGAGCAACCCATTTGGCTTAGCTCTTATGAAATACCAAGTTCATCGCTTCGACCCTCCAAGCGTCCCATCTGGATCGAGCACTCTGCCTGGTGAGGCACCGCCTCTCAACTTCATAAAGCAGAATTTGGAGATGATGACGTCGATGCTGGAGAACTCAGGAGACAATCTCTCCCCCGAGACCAAAGCGAAGCTGGAGGTAGATATCAAAAGCCTTCTGAGCAAGGTCAGCAATATGGTCGGTTCTTCTTCGAAGTAGTAGTTATAGGCATCCGTTTGTCTAGGCTGTTTAAAAATTTGGTAGGTGTTGAGGTTAATTTATTAGTCTCAAAGTAGCTAGGATGCTCGTTTTCTGAATCAACTGTGACATGATAGTCTTATCTCAGGAATGAGAAACCTTTTGTAGTTTATGGCTTCTCTACGGTCCGGCTATCCATGATTATCTTACCTAGCTATTTCATTACAGCGGATTGTCCTTTGTTTCTGATCTCAAGAAACCAAACAAAATAGCACGGGGTTCACAAATCAGTGCCATGGCCAATACTCCATGCATATAATATCTGCACCAAACCGCATATGCTTAATTTGGTTTAATTTTTCAATCAGAACCAAGTAAAGATGATCCCTGGTAGCAGAAATTACAAATTTTTTCTCTTGCTAAGGATGAAAATTTCATGGCTTTTGATGTCAAAGGATCTGCATCTGTTTGTGGATGGAGTACAAATTTTGTTAGTAAGGCTAAGGATGAAAAGTTTATGGTTTTCGATGTAAAAGTATCTGCATCTGTTTCTGGATGGGTAAATTTGTAGGCTAACATCAGAAAATTATCTGGTACTTACCTCTCTTTATACTGTAATTGATGAACGTTTGTGAGTATAAGGATGTTTTTTATATATCATCTTAAAAGAATTTGTTTAGTAATTGAACTAGGGAAATTTATATTTTGAAAATAAGGTTCGGTTTTATAGCATAGTGCCTTAAAGCAATTTGGGATGGCCTTTGACATTAAGGTTCCCGTTTCATAATTAAGGTTCCTGTTTCATAGAAAATGTGGCGTTTCTGGAAAACATTTTCCAGAAAGTCATTTTTCAGGAAATCGACAATATTTTTTGGTGTTTGGCCGAAATTTGAAGTATAACTATAATTGGTTAATGTTGATTATATCAACCAATGACATGTATTGGATTTTCTGGTAAGGAAGTAAGTTTTAACTTCCTTTCTCTTTTGGAGTCAGTTCAATGCTTGAAAGGGCAAGGTTTAGCTACGGCTAAGACAGCTGTGTTAAGGCTACTCCCGACGGTGTCCTGCGTTCATGCGCCTTTTGAATTGCCCTCATGCGAGTTTATCCCACCATAAACAAATGTTGAGGAAGCCAACTGTAATGTAGCCGAACCAGCTTCAGTGCCTAGGGTTCGCGCTACACAGAGGCCGAGACCGGCGTGCCTAGTGCCCATGCTCGAGTTCCCGGTGACCGGGCACAGAACCTGGCTCCCATGCTAGGGACATGCCCATGCTCAAGTTCCCGGCAACCAGGCACATGACCTGGCTCCCATGCTAGGGACCCCAGTGGCATGAGTCATGTCCCTAGAGGACAGTGCTCGGGTCCCTTGAGGCTAAGCTTGAGACTCATGCGCTTAGACCCAGGTTGAGTGCTTGGCTCAAGACCTTAGTGCTGGGACCTGGATTCTTGACGGCTTGACTGGGGCTTGGCTGGGGCTTTTGAAGACGGGCATGAGAACCTGATATTCAAGCCCTCATTCTGTGAGGCCGAGCTTGGGACTTTGGCACCTGTTATTGGGTCCTCTGGAGCCTGAGCGTGTGCTCACAATGCCTAAGCTTAAGTTCTTGGCGCTCTAGCTTGGATCCCTAATGCCTGAACTTGAAACCTAGGGCTGTACGTGTGATTTTTTTGTTGTTGTCAAATATGAGTTTCATAGCCAAAAATAAGAATTTGAAAAAAAAGCGGCAAAGTTTATTTTTCGATTAATCATTGGGATTCGCCCCAGTGGTGGGGGGTTCAAACCCCCACCTTCTCAGGGAGGGATGAGTTGGGGAACGCGTAAGTTTCAGGAGTGGGTTTCGACGCCCACGCCCTGCAAGAGGCGCAAAAGTCTGAGAGTGAGTATAGAATAGGTATAGAGTAGAACCGACCAAAAAATAAAAAAGTTCATTTTTCGGTTAAACGATCATAATACTAAAATCTTTCTATTTTTATTTTTTTTTTTTTTGGGGGGGGCATTGGATAATGTGTCAAGGTTTTACTTTTCATCGATTGGAGATTCTTCCTTTTGAGGTTCGCATATGGGTGATGGAGGGAGATATTCTTGAGATGCTGCTGCTCAGACCGCACTTAAATCTCTCCCATGTTTTATTCTTATTTCGCTTGTTAACATAAAAAATATTTCGTCCAAAGTTCACTTTCATGTATTTTAAAAGAAATATTGGAACTTCTTTTTAGGGCATTGGTTCAGTTTCCAGTCTAGTACAATGAAACCGGCCACGTTTCCATCCGGAGATCTTATTATCTAAATAAATTCAAAACTCAAGACAAACCTTATATTTCCATCTGAACATATTAGTGTCCAATTTGATGCTCCTACTTCCTTGGAAACAATAAACTAAACCCCCAATTTTTGGAAGAAATAAAAATAATAAAAACAATATATATAGTCGGCCCGCTTCAGTTCCTCTTTGGAAGTGGGAACAGTGGGAACCGGATCGGGTGAACATTGGTTCCACTTTTAGGAGCCAAACAAACACTCTTGAAAAGTGGACCCAAATGGTTGTTTTAGTTCAATTTGGGTCCTCCATCATGCACACCCCTATTTATTTTCCTTTGAAAATGTAGTATTTTATTCATTAAACGTTTTCATTTGCTGTTGCTCTCATCCGCGCCATACTGGCCGCCACGTCTGATAACGTGTGGTCACTGAGCTACTATACCTAACCACTAGGCCATTGCCATGGTCGCCTTCGCGGCGCCGGATCGCCGCACAACCGAGACGCCGGTTGCCTCGACCTTTGCCAAAGCGGCCAACTGCAGTCTCTGAAGTCAGGCCATGTCACTGCGCCTTGGGTTTGTCCTGGCCACTCCGGCTCATCACCGTTACCTATTCTTCTTGCTGTTTTCGAAGTGCCGTTAAAACCAGACCCGTAACCTCAATGCCTATTGTGAATTAGGCTAGCTATCCTCGCCTATGTGTCCGTGTTGTCCGACACGTATCCGACACGTGTCGGAGCATGTCGGACAAGTTGACATGCTCGGAAATGGTCGGACACGCGGTCAACGCGTGTTGAATTTTCCGACACGTGGTCAACACACGTTTTGACACGCGTGTCCGGAAGATGGATGGTGAAGGCGAGGGCGAGGGAGTAGAGACGAGCTGCGAGCGACGGCAAGCCCGTGACGAGGCAGCGAGCAACGGCGAGAGGCGAGGGAGCATAGACGAGCCACGAGCGACGAGGGCGAGGGAGCAGAGACGAGCTGCGAGCGACGGCGAGCCCGCGATGAGGCTGCGAGCGACGGCGACCCCACGACGGCGAGAGACATAAGAGGAGAGGAAGGCAGTCGTGTGGCGAGAGGAGGAGGAGAAGGATCGAGAGGAAGAGGAGAGGGAAGGGAGTTGTTCCGCGAGCGGCGAGGAGGAGGAGGAAAAGGAGGGTTGGCTAGGGTCCGATAAGAAAACTTTAAAAAAAAAAAAAAAAAAAAAAAATGAGATCGATGCGTTTTAATTTTGGGGGAGGGGAAGTGAAAGCTTAGTTGTCACTGTCAATGGTGGGAGTGAAAGTGGGGCTGGAGGGGAAATGGACGAGGGAAAGGTGGGCATCGGAGTGTGGGTTTTTTTTTTTTTTTTTTTTTTTTTTTTTACGGAAAAAATATATAAATGACCTTAAAAAATAATTTTGAATAATGATCAATTTTAGTCATTGTAGAAAATCATGAATTTACTTAAATAAATTGATTCAAATTTCTTATTAATTTTAGTTTCATAAAAAATGTTGTTAAAGTTAAAAACATGTTTCGCATTAATTATGAATATATCTTTTGAATTTCAAATGAATTGATTTGTTAATATTATTAGTGTAAATTTATTATAGGCTCTTTTTTAATTAAATAAATTTGAATCAAATTAATTAAAAATAAAAATATTCTTTTTGATATACAACGTGTCGCAACGTGTTGGAATTCTCTATTTTTTTAGAAATGACATGTCGACGTGTCGTGTCGTGTCGCGTCGGACACTCGTGTCGCGTCATGTGCCGGTGCTACATAAATCCTAACCACCCTCGCCGCCTAGCCGAATTGAACCGATTTGTCGCCGGGCTAATTGTGCCGTGCATCTCATCATTGTGGCATTGCCGTCCATCGTTGCACAGCTTTGGCATCGCCATGGCCAGTACTTCATGTTATTTTGTTATGGAAACTACTCATATTTTAGATTTGTATTTCATGTGCATATAACACATTCGCATCAAAATGTAAAACTTCCCTTTGCTACGAGGTTATATGATGAGATATTTTCAAGTGGCGTTTGCATATTATCGGAGGAACCATTTAGATTGAAAGCCATGGTCCTAATTTTCGCACCACATTCGCATATGATAATTGTCGTGTTAGACGAATTAGAATTTCCCATGCATAGGCATTTTAAAGCACATGTAGGTTGTCTAGGTTGCGTGTTTATTTACGTACCTCATTTGCATGTCAAATGGGAGAAATCAAATCTTGCATATCAATAGCTTGAGATTGCACCTTAGTAGAGAATAACATTGAACTTCACCTGACAAAGTTGGTCCTTGCCAGCCCCAGCCGAGGCATCCTTAGCCAAAGGTCGGCGAGGGCGGCCCTTGCTTGAGGCCAATGACCTCTGCCAACCATCAACAAGGTCTACCGGTGGCCATTGGAGGGAACAAGGGAAAAAGAAAAAGAAAAAAAGAGGAGGAAATGGTGAAATAAAAGAAAAGGAAAAGAAATCAAGAAAAAAGGAAAGAAAAAAGAAATAATATTATAAAAATAATTATCTATATCAATATTGTCCGTGTCACGTAAGATGTTGGCGTTCACATTAATAAATTTCAATCAAAATTAGCCTGATTGACTTAACTAGCAAAATGTGAAAATATTTAGAATTGAATTGACAAAAAGTACAAAGAGTTTGTGATTTTTTAAATATTTTTTCTCAAAGTAGATTTAATCCTTTTCATTTTATTTTGGAAAATTTCATGAGTTTTTTTTTTTTTTTTTTTTTTTGACTTCCCATTTACCGCTCACATGCTCGTTCCTCAAGCCTTTACGTTTAATTGTTGCCCGAGATAGCTTGGATTATCATCTTCCCCGTTCTTTTATTCTTTTAAAATATTTAATTTGTCACTGCTTTAAATGCATTAATCACACGCATGGACTCAAAGATACATGTTAAGAAAATAAAAATCTACCAACATCGCATGTTAAAGCTTTCCTTAAAAGAGAAAAAGTACCAACTCATGGGCATTAATTCAATTTAGCGCAATTAAATCCTCTCGATACCTAAATTATCTGATTCGCATAAGTAAAGCATGATGTTTGCCCCATAGATTAGATGCAACCCTGAGACAATAATAAATTAATGATGATTAGACTCAGGAGAGGATCATTCACTTTCTAGAGGTTCGAGATTTCTTTTAATCCGCCATTGCACTAACTTACTGTTGCAACTAAAGACAATAGAGCCGTTCTGACCCAGCTCGAGCTATGTCGGAATAAACTCATAGACAATAGAGCCATTCACAATTAAGTCCTTTCATACCTAAATTATCCAGCGCGTATAGTAAAGCACAATTCTAAGATAATAATGAATTAATGAGAGATATGACTGGATTCTAAGAATGGATCACTCCCGAAGGGTCGTGAAATCTCTTATTCCCCCATTGATCCTTACTTAACTTAATATCGCAATCAAAGATGACGGAGCCATTTCGACTCAGCCCAAGCCGTGCCAAGACTTTCCTTGTACTTAAAGCCTCATCTTTCTTGGAGCCAAAGGTTTGAACTAGCAAATTTATTGTCCTTCTATTACAAGAATTTCGATTTTTCTTGCTAGCTAAGAAGAGTACAAGTTCGATTTTCTCTTTGTGGATAGAATTCTTAATAGGAGGGTGAACAGATAGAGATGCCATCTTGACGTTTTGCTTTGCCTCGCCAAATCGAACAGCAAAGGCATATCCGCACGCAATACGTGAGTTTAAAGCGGAACCAGTATATTCATTGTCCTCAATTATTGATAAATCGAAAGGGAATATTTGCCAAATCGAATATTATCAATTGGAATTGCGTGGACGCACCGTATCGGAAAAAGAAATAATTGTACAGGCGCATATTCCGAGAATTCGTGCTTGCCGATTCACATGCTCAACGCACCGCAAAAATCACCCCATCAAGGATTAAACTGACCAAAAAAAAAAAAAAATAAATAAGTAAAATAAATGAAACGCATGAAAAATTCTAAATTGTTTACTCGGAACTCAAATTGATACATCTATATAAATTTATCATTTATTAATTTTTATTAAATTTTACTATCAAATTATTAAGTTATATGATATGTGGCAGCTGACGAGTGTACCGATTTGAAATTTTATTTTTCGTTTGTTACATGTATATCATTTTGTGATTTTACGTGATATTAATTTAATTTAATAGAAATAAATAAATTTATAATAAATATACAAATTTACCTAAATTTATTATATATATCAAAGTAAGACGTTAAAAAATTAATTTAGAGTAAATTGAGATATTTCGCGATATCAACCGTACATAAATATGTAAAATAAATGAAATGCGGTCAATCTTGTCTCAATCTCATCCGTCCAGCGACCACTGATCTGGGCCTTCCAATCTCTTTTAGCCATTTTATCATAATTTTTCAACACATAATTTGTTCAAAGGGGTATTGAAGTCGGGCCTTTAATTTGATGATTTTACCAATGAATAACAAAAAATGCCGAAAAAAAAGAGGAAATCTTTTGAGAAAAGACCTTTTTCCTTCCTTATCCTCTCGATCTGCAGAATTAATGGTTTCTTTCCAAATTACAAGAGGCAAAAACAGTGGGTGGAGAGAAACTGGCGGTTGCCAGTCTTTTCTGTTCATCCTTTTTTGACCTTGTTGGTTCAGTCAGGGAAGTGACGACGAGTCGTGTCGCTTGACACGACCCAGAACTCCCTGCCCTCGTTCCTGTGGTCGCCCGTCTCTATCTTCTTCTTCTTCTACTTCTTCTTCTGGATAACCTTAATTTTTTTTTTTTCCGGGGGTCTAATGGACAATCTTAATTAAGGCCTCCTTAATCTGCAGATTTTTCTGGATTTTAGTGCACTAATTATCCATAACCCGAATCGGAAATATTTCGCTCGGGTTGCCCCGGCACCCGCCTATAGAATTTCTATTTAGGGAGGAACGAACCTCAAGAGGCCGCTCCAATCTCAAGAATGGGCAATCATCGTCTAATCCCTTTGCTTCAAGGCATGCTTTATTTACTTAAACATGTGTTAAATTTTTTGACTTTAGTGGACTAATTATATCCACAACCCCAACCCAAAACGGGAATTTTCCGCTTGGGGTTTACTTTAGCACCCGCCAACAGAATTTCTATGAAGGAAGGAACGGACCCTCGAGAGGGTTCGATTGATTCATCTCGGGAATGAGCCATTCATCGCCTGCTCCTCGTGCTTGAAGGCATGCTTATTTAACCTAACATATGTTGATTTTTACAATTTTTAGTGCGCTAATTACCCATAAGGCGAAACGGGATCTCGTTAATTAATGCTTTCAGGATATTCCGTCAATTATATCTAATATCTCGTGTATCACACAAACAATATGATGCTTTTAAAATGTCAAATTTATCATATTACGATGTTCGCCAACAAATAATATGGTTCTTTTAAAATGTCAAATTTATCATATTAGGATGTTCGGCAAGTGTGAGTATAGAATTCCTAACATTAAGATAGACTATTACTATTATTGTATAAACATATTACCTTTCGAGTTTCTTCCATGGATATTATATTTATTATTAATCAAATCTGGTTAGCTAATGCTTTCGGAGTGTTTCCTTAATTATATCTACTAAAAGAATATTTCCAAATATTCCGATCATGTAATCACACAAATAAGATGATATTTTTAAAATAATAATTTTTTTAATATCAAGTGGGTATGAGCACGGAATTCCCAGCATTCAAAAAAGATTATTATAGAATTATTATAACCGTTTCGTCCCGAAAAACCAGATTTTATTTCTAGTAATTTCTTATCTCAACTTTACATATCTTCCCGAAACGAGAGGCCGACTAGGAAAACCGCAGCGGCTTTACCCACCAACACCGCCAAAGGGAAAAACCCAAAGGGAAGGTTTGAAAAAAGCAGGGGAAGCGTTACCCTGTCACGTATAATACGTGTGCGGGCTCGTGGGGGCGCGGAGGCAGAGAGCAAGGCGGTTCCGCTGGTTTTTCCTCCGTTAAAGCACCCTTCGTCCGCTCTCGCCCTTCTCCTCCTTCTTCATCCTTCCAGCATGAACAAGAACCGACCTCACTACTCTCTCTCTCTCTTTCTCTATCTCTATCTCTAACTCTGTCATTCAACCTCTGTTTCTGCCTCGTTCCTTGTCGTGGGTTCCTTCTCTGCATCCTGCTGAGGGTTTTGTTTCCCGAACTCGAGTAAGTTGCGTTCCTTCTTCTTCTTCTTCTTCCTTCTTGTTCTTCTTGTTGCTTTGAGGGGAGTCCTTTCTTGGCGCCGACGGGATCCCTCCCATCACCTGAAAAGGTGCTCTCTGTAATGCTTTGTAAAGATGCGTGCTTTGTCTTGCTGAGGACTAGTTCGTCAGCTTTCTCGTTCTGGGTCGGTGGCTCTCTCTCTCTCTCTCTGTTTTCCGTCTCGTTCGCTGCATTCGGCGACCGCCGAGCCTCGAGAATCTCTCTCGTTTTGGTGCATTGGGTCGGCGGTGCGCGAGGCTCTGCCCTGCAAATTCGCCACCTTTCTCGATCTTTCTCTTCAGCCCCGTGCTAAGTTTACCGTGGTTTTCTTTTGCTTTTGCTTTTTCTTTTTCTTTTTCAGCAGTTTTGTGGAACGATTTTGTGATTCGATTCGTCGTTGCTTTTGTTAAGGCGGTTTCTGCGGACGCTCCAGCTTTCGGTCAAAAGATGGCGGATCACGCGGATCAACGTCGGTCGCCGACTGTGCGCGCCGCCACTCCTGACGATGCAGTCGCGCCCGAATATGATCACCCGGCGATCGAACTCAACCGTCCTGATCTGAGCGATCCGATGGACGATCGGGATTCGGATTCCTCCCTCTCCGACTGCGAGAGCGTCGTGTCCTCCGAGCAGCCGCCCGGCGCCGCTCTGTCGCCGTTCGTGGAATGCGGGCTTGTGGAACTCGGCGAGGGTGACAGGGTCCACGGCCTCATCAAGGAGAGGTTCGTCTCGCGGCTCGGCCCGCTCGCGGCGCAGGTCGCCGTGGTGGGGATCCACCAGAACCGCTACGCCAGCGTCGCGGCGAAGGCGCGGGCCCAGGCGTTTCAGGTGTACTCGGAGGCGGTGCAGAAGAAAGGCGGCGGCGACAACACCGCCAACGTGAGGTACGCGTGGTACGCGACCTCGAAGGAGGAGGTGTCGAAGATCTTGTCCTATGGATTTGGCTACAGCGGGAAGCCTGAGAGCAACAATGGCTTGTATGGCTGTGGATTATATTTTGCTCCTGATAATCATCCGCTTGAAAGGTACCCGGAATTCCTCTCTTTTCCCCCCTTGATCGCCTAAATAATCGAGAGATACTGTCTGGAAAGCGGTATGAACATGAAGATATGTAAATTTAGTGCGTTAATATGTCGTCTTTTAAGCTCAGATTGCTCATATCTAATAGAACAGAGCATATTTCTTTTGGACTCTGTTTTAGTATGTTGTGCATGTGGTGATATTGGCAGCTTTATATCCGCCACTGTTAATTGCACAAGTAATTGAGAGAGAATGTTTGGAAAGCAGTATGATCACGAAGATGCGTTGATTTAGCGTGATATTGTATTTCTCTTCAAGCTGTGATCGGTTAATTCTAGCAGAATGAGTATGTTTCGCGAGCATGTTGTTTCTTTAATACATAGTGCTTGTGATGATACTGGCCTTCAATAGTTTATTTTTTTCCTGTAATGCTTTGGCAGCGTTAAGTCCGCCCCTAGAGATGAAGACGGCCTAAGGCATCTGTTGCTTTGCCGGGTCATATTGGGGAAATCGGAGCTTGTTAGTCTTGGCTCAGAACAATCTCATCCGAGTTCGGAACAGTACGATTCGGGTGTTGACGACTTATCATCGCCGAGGAGATACATTGTTTGGAGCACTCACATGAACACTCACGTGTTGCCGGAGTATGTTGTCAGCTTTAGAGCCCCTGCTTGCTTGAGAGGTAATCAAATTTTGTTTCTTGTTCTTGATTTTGCATTGACCCGTGTTTTTGCATTTGACTTTGTTTGTTCTATCAATTGGTCTGATAATTTGTGAAAATCTATATGCAATAGGATTGTTGAGAACTCCGGAAAAGTCACGGAAACCAACTTCTCCTTGGATGCCGTTTCCGATTTTGATCTCGGAACTCTCTAATATCTTACGTCCATCTGACGTCAGTTTGATCTCCAAGTATTATAATGACCACAAAGTAAGGGTCGCATCAGCATTGTCATCACTTAGTTCTTTTCTGTTAAGCTTTGTTGTGTGCTTACCTTTAATGTTGAAATTATCTTAAAGCATGATCATCATTTTCCAGGGTGGAAAGATTTCGAGGCATGTGCTGATACAGAAAGTCAGGCAAATAGCTGGGGATGGGTTGCTGACTAGAATCATCAAAAGTTTCAGAATTAAGGTGTGGATCTTGATCTCCTATAAAAAACCATAACTCAAAATCATGTCTTCTCTGTCTTTGATCTCAAGTCATGGATAGAGAGAGCCTGGGCCGCATCAGAATATGATGATTGTTTCTGTTGCATCGAGTTGGGATTAAAAACCGGTGTTGACCCGAGGATTATAAGTTCAAGATAATCATTTTTTGCTGATTCATTGTTCTTTTTTCGTATGGCATTAGGTTATCGTCTTTGATTTTTTCCGCTGTGCATAATATACTATTGATCTTCGCCTGCAAGTTTCTTTTTGATCAAGTATATCTCCTTAAAAGTTTTTATTTATCAATTACGTCTGTATAGCATAGGATACTTTAATATATAAAGCCACAACAGAACTGTATAATTTATTCCCGTTCTACAGCAATTTGGGGCGTGAAGCGGCTTGATGATGATGCATGGGACCACGCATGGACTTGATTGGGGTGCAAGGCGTGTAAGTAAGATCTGCTTTTTGCGGCGATGAGTTCACAGTGAGCGCGAGAATGGTTCACAAGGTTCACAAGATGTGGAGGTGGCGGATATCAGACATTGACATGGCTACTAATAGTAGGATAGGAAAAATGACTTGTTCTGAGATTTGTATATCTGCTGATCTTTTGATGTTTTGGAATGTTTGTGCTTGGTTATGGCCATCGTCTGTAGTTTTCTCCTGGTTCCTGTATCCCATGGCTATTTTGTATTCAATGGAGAACCGAGAAATTCCAGTGGATGCAAAGCGCTTCTTTTTTTGACATGTTATGGGAATCCTGTATGATCCGCACAATTACGTCGGAGTCAATTACATTTCCATTCGAATGACCTGTCACGAAACAACTACATCCGGAGACTTTTGTAGCAAGTGTTGATGAAAATGGCGAAATGATGCTTCAGCTAGGCATGGTTGGCGAAACCTTTTATGGCTAGCCAGCTTTCGTTTCTTGAATTATGCATCTTTATTCGGTGTGGTCCATCGATGGTTTGTCCATTTCAGATTTCCTTTTTGGGCAAGTAGCTTAGTTATGGAGGTAGACGAGTCATGTTAATATGTTTGTAATTGGTAGTTGACCTTACCAAAGAGGTGGGCTAGTTTTCTGGCAAGGTTGTGCTCTTTCTTATTTTTGTCATTTTTTGGAGTGTGGGAAACGTGCTGGCTTTGCCTTTATAGATGCAAAACTGCAACTAGAAGTTTTCCTCTTTGGAAAGGAAGCTGATGCTTCCTATTGGAGGTTCGGTGGTGCAGGCCAGAAGGTCTTTTGTCTTCTAGCGTTTTATTCATTTTTATATTTTCATGTCTTCTTTTTGGTGGGCGTGGGTCAAACTTCGGTCTAGTGTCAATCGATTAAATTAAGAAAAGAGAGAAGAGGTCAGAGATATGGGAGAAGCACGAGCCCCTCTCGCCGTTTCCATGGAGTGTTTCTATTGGACTTGGACTTGGCTGCGTTCTTCGTGAATATGCCCGTCCAACCTTGGCGCTCAAGCATTAATAATGTAATTGAGCGACAGTCCTAGATGTCAAAGTTTGCAACTGAAATGGTATCATTCAGGGGAAGATTCACGTGTATCTTGTTCTTGGAACAGGAACTCTGGCCTTTTCTATGATGTGTTTAGCTCTCTTCAGAATCCTGTTCTTTCTTATCAGCTGTAGGAGTGCCCAAATCCCTGGGGAAGAAGAGGACAAATTAAAAAAAAAAAAAAAGATGTTTGGAAAGCTAATTGTTCTGATGAAAGCCCTAAAAATGACGGTGGCTCAACGCCCCTTGAGTTGGAACCCTAGGAGGATCTACTACAGAGCATAAACTGTTTAGTATTAATGAAGATGGTGGTGTGTCAGGCTTGCATAATTGTTCTCTGAAAGAAGATAGTAATGATTTCTAGTCTGAGGTTAAAGGGTAATGGTGCAGCTGTTGATGCTGTGGCAACGGATGATGAAGTTAGGAATGAGAATGTAACCTGTAGTGTCGAGGACAAGAACTTGAGCGGAACTGTAGATGAAATATGTAGCGAATTTGCATTTAATTTGGAGGTTCCAGTTGAAGGGGCCGGTGGAAATATTGAGATTGTGGACGGCATTGATGTTGCTGTGAGCGTTGTACGACCAGCAGCTCAGGATGTCGAAGATGCAGGGTTAAGTTCCAGAATTCGTTGAAGATGCGATGGTTGGCAATCTAGAAAATTGCGACGCTGGTGGCAAGACGAAGTTGTAATAGGAGCGAGGAGCTTGGTAATCATGGGGTTATCCTAGTGAAGGAATGGAAGTTGATGAAGCACCTGATCTGATTAGAGACATTACTGGTATTTCGCTTTTTGGGGAATTTTTCTGGACATGCAAGTGGAGCGATTCGGGAGCATCATGTTGAAGGTTGGCCATCAGCTGGGCATCAAAGAAGCGCGGGAAAGAATGCATGGATGGGATAGCAAATAACAAGGAAAGTGTCGGCTTTGCTGTAGGCTTTGTTGTATGGGTGAAGACCAGAAGTCAAACATGGTGTCCAGGAAAGATTCTTCATCCTTCAGATGCGCCGAAATATGGTACCGAAACAATGGAAATCAACAAAAGGGAGTGCCTACTTGTTGGGTACTTCGGAAGTAGTCATGTTTCTTGGTGCCTCCGGTCTTACTTGAAGTCTTTCCATCGGAACTTTGAGCAGATGCTGCGACAAGGAAAAAAAAAAAGGTGCAGAAGCTCCGTGAATGCTGTCCAAAAGGAGGCTGCGGATGAATTTGGCACCCGTGAGGCTGAAGCTCTTGTGCGCATCCTTTCTACCAGGGCATGAAGATGGGGATGCGAAGCCTGAAATAGGGGCTAAGGCCTCCGGTTTTGAGGACCTCAGTGAAGTTTCGAGCAGTTCATTTGAAGCTGAGAACTTTCTCCTTCGTCTAAAATGCACCCTTTCTACTCCTGTGCCTAGCATGCTCGAACTTACAGTCGTGATGAATTCATTATCTGCCTATGCAACTTCTCCCTCAAATGACAAACACTGAGGACTTAAAAATGGGTAAATTTTTATCAGGTGAAGATGGGTTAAAAATGAAAAAGAAGCGTGAGGCTTGGGGTTCTGCCCAGGAACATGACAGTGGTACAGTTGAAGATGTTAGTAATAGCAACTGAATAGCGAGAATGGACTTGAGTCCAGAGCAAGCAAGAAGAGCAAGTACTTCTTGTCATATCCCTATGTAAGCTGGGGAAATAACGAAGGTTTCTCAGAAATGGAAGATCATTGCTCCTCAATGGTTCTTCATGAATGGGCCAGCATGGACGCATGTGGTGAGTTTGCTGGTTCTTCTTTATTTCTCAACTCTACTGGTAAGACAGTTCCGAGCAAATGATTAAACATAAGAGGAAAACGGTCTTAATGGTAGCGCATGTCAAAGTTGCGAGGAAAACGAGGTTATTCATTAGCCACATGTTAAATGGTCTCATAGGTCGGAAGTTATCAGGGAAGGCGCTTGGGTTCCCTTATTTTGTAGGCGGAGAAATGATGAATGTGAATGTATGAGGTTTTTCAGAAGCGGTGATTGATTTAAACTTACTGTGCATGCTTTTACCACTTCAGCACTACTCTTTGACACGCACAATCTGAGGTAAAAAACCTTCGGTCACATTAGGAAACTCGTAGGAGGAATTGTGAGTGGAATCCACATAGGGAATTTATCCGTGATAATCCATTCTCAATTCCGCTAATTTCAATTAGAAAGGAAGGGCATCGTCCGATGATCATGCGGAGTGTAAACCCTAGAAATCTCAAGAAATAACACACTAGCCCACTGTGTGTGAATTAAAACATAGGAGTGGTTTAGTGCTGCCCAGCAGCAGCTCAAGAAATCTCCTGCCATCACCCATCGGAGGGCTTCATGAGAATGAATTAAAAATGGAGTTGTGCATATGGACTCTGTGTTAGTATGTTGTGCATGTGATGATATTGGCTTCGATAGTTTTTTTCTCTAATGCTTTGGCAGCATTAAGTCTGCCGCTAGAGATGAAGACGGCCTAAGGCTTGCTTTGCTAGGTCCTGTTGGGGAAATCGGAGCTTGTCTATCCTGGCTCGAACAGTATGATTCTGGTGTTGACAACTTATGATCTCCGAGGAGATACGTTAATTGGAGCACACACATGAACACTTACGTGCTGTCGGAGTATGTTGTTAGCTTCAAAGCCCCTTTTGCATTGACCCATGTTTGTGGGTTTGACTTCGTTTGTTCTATCAATTGGTTTGATAATTTGTCAAAATTTATGTGCGATAGGATTGTTGGGAACTCTGGAAAAGTCATGGAAATCGACTTCCCCTTTGTTGCTGTTCCTGATCATGATCTCTGAACTTTTGAAAATCTTACGTCCATTCGACTTGATTTCCAAGTATTATAAGGACCACAAAATAAGGGCCGCATCAGCATTGTCATCAGTTTGTCCTCGTCTTTCAGGCTTTGTTTTGTACTTACCTTTAATGTTGAAATTATCTCAAAAGCACGATCATCATTTTCCAGGGTGGAAAGATTTCGAGGCATGTGCTAATACAAAAAGTCAGGCAAATAGCGGGGGATGGGTTGCTGACTAGAATCATCAAAGGTTTCAGTATTAAGGTGTGGATCTTGATCTCTTTAAAAAAACCGTAATTCGAAATCATGTGTATGCCTTTGATCTCAAGTCATGTATAGAAAGAGCCTGGGTTGCGTCATAGTATGATGATTGTTTCTGTTGCGTCAAGTTGGGATTAAAAACTGTTATTGACACGAGGATTATAAGTGCAGGATAATCATTCTTAACTGATTCATTGTTAGTGGGTTTCTTCAGATTTATATATTTTCATTTGGCGTTAGGTAATAGCCTTTTGTTTTTTTCTGCTATGTATTATACGCTATCGATCTTTGGCTGCAAGTTTCTTTTTGATCAAGTAGATCTCCTGCAAGTTTTTGTTTATCAAGTACGTCTGTATGGCATAGGATACTTTACATAATAAAGCCACGACAGAACAGAATAATTTATTCCTTTTCTACAGCAATTTGGGGCGTGAAGCGCCTGATGATTGGGGGTCATGCATGGACTTGATTGGGGGTGAGAGGCATGCAAGTAAGATCTGTTTTTTTGCTGTGGTGATGAGTTCACAGCACACAGCGGCATGAGAAAACGGTTTACAAGATGTGAAGGCCGTGGCTATTGGGGAGTCAGACATTGACATGGCTAATAATAGTAGGATAGGAGAAACGACCATCTGAGATTTGTATGATCTGCTGATTTTTTGATCTTTTGGAATGTTTGTGCTTGGTTATGGCCATCGGCTGTAGTCTTCTCCTGGTTCCTGTATCCCATGGCTGTTTGTATTCAATAGAGAACCGAGAAATTCTGGTGAAACCAAAGCGCTTCTTTTTTTGACATGTTGTAGGATTCTTGTATGATCTGCACGATTATGTTGGAGACAATTACATTTCCATTAGAAAGACCTGTTACAAAACAACTACATCCTGAAACTTTTGTAGCAAGTCTGGATAAAAATGGCGAAATAATGCTTCAGCTAGGCATAGTTGGCGACATCTTTTACGCCCAGCCAGCTTTCGTTTCTTGAATTATGCATCTTTATTCGGTGTGGCCCATGGTTGGTTTGTCCATTTCAGATTTCCTTTCTGGGCAAGTAGCTTAGTTATGTAGTTGACCTTATCAAAGTGGTGGGCTGGTGTTTTGGCATGATTGTCTTTCTGTCCTTTCTTTTTTTTTTTTTTTTTGGGTGTGCGGTAAAGGTGCTGGCTTTGCCTTTGTGGATGCAAAACTGCAACTAGAGTTTTCCTCCCTTGGAAAGGAAGCTCAAGCTGCTTCTTGGAGGTTCGGTTCATGCCGGAAGGTCTTTTGTCTTCTAGCGTTTTATTCTTTTTTTATTTGTTCGTGTCTTGTTTTTGTTGGGTGTGGGTCAAATGTCAGCCTAGTTTCCACCGATTGAATTAAAAAAATAAAAAAAGAGGTCAGACTCAGAGATATGGAAGACGCCCGAGCCCTCTCGCCATTTCCGTAAAGGGTTTCCATTGGACTTGGACTTGGCTGCGTTCTTCGTGAGTATGCCCATCCAACCTTGCGGCTCAAGCATTAGTAATGTAATTGAGCAACGGTCCTAGATGTCAAAGTTTGCAACTGAAATGGTATCATTCGGGGGAAGATTCACATGTATCTTGTTCTCGGAATAAGAACTTTGGCCTTTTCTGTAATGGGTTTCGTGCTCTTAAAGAATCCTGTTCTTTCTTATCGGCTGCAGGAGTGCGCAAGTCCCTGTGAGAAAAGAGGACCAATAAAGTAAAAAAAAAGGATGTTTGGAAAGCTAATTCTGCTGATGAAAGACCTGAAAACATCAGTGGTTCAACGCCCCTTGAGTTGAAACCCTAGAAGGATCTACTACAGAGCATAGCCTATTTAATATTAGTGAAGATAGTGGTGGGTCAGGCTTGCATAATTGTTATCTGAGAGGAAATAGTAATGATTTCTAGTCTAAGGTGAAACGGCAAGGGCAATGGTGCAGCTGTTGATGCCACGTCAACGGATGATGAAGTTGGGAATGAGAATGTAACCTGTAGTGTTGAGAACAAGAACTTGAGTGGAACTGTGGATGAAATATTTAGCGAATTTGCATTTAATTTGGACGTTCCAGTTAAAGGGGCTGGTGGAAATATTGAGATTGTGGACGGCATTGATGTTGCTGTGAGCATTGTAGGACCGGCGGCTCAGGATGTCAAAGATGCAGGGCTAAGTTCAGGAATTCATTGAAGATGCGATGGTTGGCAATCTAGAAAATTGCAATGCTGATGGCAAGACGGAGGAATTTTTGGCGAATGTTGAGGTTGGTGATAGAAATGCAAGCTCAAGTGGTAATAGGAGCGAGGAGCTTGGTAATGATGCAGTTGTCCTGGATGGAGGAATGGAAGTTGATGAAGCACCTGATCTGATAGGAGACAGTACCAGTATTTCGCTTTTTGGGGAATTTTTCTGTACCGGCAAGTGGAGCAATTCGGGAGCATCATGTTGAAGTTGGCCATCAGTTGGGCATCAAAGAAGAGCAGGAAAGAATTGCCGTATCAAGTGACGGATTGGGATGGCAGATAAAATGGAAACTGTCAGCTGTGCTGTAGGCTTCGTTGTATGGGTGAAGACCAAAAGTCAAGCATGGTGTCCGGGAAGGATTCTAGATCCTTTAGATGCGCCGAAATATATGGAATTGGAACATTGGAAATCCACGAAAGCGATTGCATGCTTGTTGGGTACTTGGGAACTGGTCATATCTCTTGGTGCCTCCTTTCATAGGAACTTTGGGCAGATGCTGGGACCAAAAAGTCCAGAAGCTCCATCAGTGCCGTCGAAAAGGCTGCCGATGAATTTGGCACCCATGTGAGGCTGAAGCTCTTGTGCGCATCCTTTCTACCAGGGCATGAAGATGGGGGGTGTAAAGCCTGAAGTAGGGGCAAAGGCCTCTGGTTTAGCGGCACTCACTGAAGTTTCGAGCAGTTTATTTGAAGCTGAGAAATCTCCCCCGCCTAGCATGCTTGAACTTACAGTTGTGATGAATTCGTCACCTTACGCCTATGCAACTTCTCCGTCAAATGACAAACACTTGGGACTTAAAAGGGTATATACTTCTTAGGTGAAGATGGGTTAAAAATGAAAAAGAGGCGTGAGGCTTAGGGTTCTGCTTAGGAGCTTGGCCATGTGGTTAAAGATAGAGTGCCGAATATCTAAAGTGTCAAAATTTGGCGTGGGAGACACTTTATCAAAACTTATGAAAATAACACTTAATTTCTTTGAAAAATGGGACACTTGAATATCAAGTTTGGCGAAAATGGTCGGAAATCTTATGTGACAATTTTTTAATAATATAACTCACGTGTACGTCGAAAAGTCAAGTCAGCAATGAAGAATCAAAACCACGTCATTTTACTTTTTTTTTTTTTTTGAATTTCAATATAAATATTAATTAAATTGAAATATTTATATTTACAAATATTTAAAAAAGAAAGGAAAGTGAGGAGGAGATAGAAGGTGACTGCTGAGCCCTCGTCGCCGCCTCCTCGTCGTTGTCGAAAGGGCTAGCGAAGGGTGGGGGAGGATTGGCTAGGGTCACTGGCCCCTGGCCCCTTAACTGCTTGCAATCTTAGTCTTCTTCCCCTTTTTTTTTAAATAAATATATAATAAATTTAGTTTTAAATAAAATAAAATAAATATTTATATCAATTATTTAGCAACGTCAATAAAACAACGTTGTTTTTGGCATTTGTCTAGCTATGTTAACGTACAAAATGATGTCGTTTACACTTATCTTACTGGAAAATTGCTATATTAATATTTTGGTTGGATTTTCTCGTCGTTGCACTTAACTGATCCATTTTGTTTCGCTTTTGATGCTTAAGTATCGCTTTTATAATTTTTGGTACCTAAATATCTCTCGTGTCGAGTTTTGACACTACGTATTCTTTTCCTCCTGTTGAAGATGTTAGCGTTGGTAAACTGCATCCTCTATAAGAAGAAGAGGCGGGAGGAAATGGCGACTTAATAACGAGAAGGGACTTGAATCCAGAGCAACAAAGAAGAGCAAGTACTTGTTGTATTCCTATGTAAACTAGGGAAAAAAGACAAAGGTTTCGCAGAAATGGAAGATCATTGCTCCCTGAATTATTCTTCGCGAATGGGCCAGCATGGATGCATGTGGCGAGTTCGCTGGTTCTTCTTCATTTCTCAAGTCTACTGGTAAGATAATCCCAATCAAATGATTAAACATAAGAGGATTAGGGCTAGATTAACTCCATTGATTGTTCTATAAGGTGGTCTTAATGGCAGCATATGTCAAAGCTGCAAAGAAAACGAGATTAATCGCTAACTTAGCTAATAAGGGAAGGTGTTTGTGTTATTCCCTTATTTTGTAGGTGGAGAAATGATGAATGTGAATGTATGAGATTATTTAGAGGTAGTGATTGATTAAATTTACTATGCATGCTTTTACGCTTCAGCACTACACTTTGGCACACACATTCCGTAGTTAAAAGATTTTCTGATCACATTAGAAAACTTGTAGAACGTATTGTGAATGGAATCCATCTGGGGAATTTAACTGTCGTAGTCCATTCTCAATTCTGCTCATTTCGATTAGAAAGAAAGGGCAACGTCCGGTGATGGTGAGGAGGGTTTACCCAAGAAATCTCTAGATATAGCGCATTAGCCCACCGTGTGTGAATTAAAACATGGGAGTTTTTTAGTGCTGCCCAGCAGCAGCTCAAGAAAGCTCCCTCCATCACCCGTCCGTGGGCTTTATGAGAATGAAAGCCCACTCCATTAAAAGGAGTACACACTGGCCCAATTCAAGTAAAAATAACATTTTTTTAAGCTTTTCATTGTTTTAAGGAAAATGAACTTTGCCGTAACTAGTCTTCAATTTCTTGTTTTTGGTTGTATTTTGCAAATTATGTCGGAGTCACTTCTTGTTGTTTGTTACGGCCAAATAATGAACACATAATTGAGACAAAATTTGGAGTACAATCATAAGTTCCAATTTAGGTGTCGAGTTGCCAAATTCAAGCGTTGGCCCTAGCTTACGTGCCATGGTCTAGGGCACAGCCGTGGGGACTTAGGCTACGTTTGGTTCAGCATTTGCAATGGGCTTTAAGTCCAATGCAAATGCTGAAAGCCCAAAGCCATTTGGGAAAATGCAATTGTGTTTGGTAAAATTTTTTTGTAAATGGACTTTGAGTTGAATGTGCGTTTGGTAAAGAAAAGTTTTGCAATGGGTTTCGATAGGTGTAATATATATATATATTTGAAAATTGAACTAAACCCTTTGCTGGACTGGCAAAGGGCTACGGCTGCCAGCTAACTAGATCTGGCATCGACAGCCGTTGGTTGAGGTCGCCTGAGGTTGGGCGACCTTTGGCGAAAGTTGCGCAACCCAGCCGAGGGCCGCCGAAGGTCGCCTGACCTTAGGCGACCGGGGTTGCTCGACCTAGGGGTCGCGCGACCCAGGTGACTGTTGCTTGGGTCTCGCGATCGTAGGCGGCCCTCACCTAAGTCTCGCAAGGGTCGCACGACTCCGGTCGCCGTCGCGAGACCCTTGTGAGACCTAGGTGAGGGTCGCCTGCGACCGCGAGACCCAGATGGTGGTCGCCTGGGTCATGCGGCCCCTGGGTCGAGCGACCTTCGGCGGCCCTTAGCTGGGTCGCGTGACCCTTGCCAGAGGTTGCCCGACCTCAGGGGACCTCAGCTGACGGCCGTCGGCGCCAGATTTGGCTTGCCGGCAGTCGTAGCCCTATTGCCGGATCGGCGAAGGACTACCTCCATTTTCAAAAGGGACAAAATCGGAAATATAAAAATTTAGTGAGGATAGTTTTAGAAGAGAAAAAATAATTTTAGCATTCAGCGAAATGCTGAAAGCCCAAAAGTTTGGCCTCAATGAACAAGGGCCCGCAAGTTGGGGTCCTAGGCCTATCCTCAAGAAAACCAAGCCCAAGTATTAGGGACTCAAGCACGGGCTTTAGAGACTTGGGTTTTGACATAGGGGGCCTCAAGCTTGGCTTCGAGGGAATCAATCTTGTCCTCAAGAGACTTGTAACAAATTGCTGAATCTTAAGTTCGGGAGCCAAGGTCTTTGCACTAGGTTTCTAGGGACTTGGCCACAAGGTCCGAGGTCCTAAGCATGCTGCCATAGAACTGGGTGTTGAGGCTCCTCTCCTAGCCTCATGGGACTTAATACTAAGCCCGAGACCCTAGGACTCATGCCCCCACCAACGCTTGTGCCTAGATTGGTGGCGATTGCACCTAAGTCTATTGAGGAGTGGCTTAAGACCCTGTTGCTCGGGCCTTAGTTCATTAAGGCCAATCTTGAGACCTTAGCATCAATGACTAGGTCTCTAACAGTTGTGCCAAGATTCTTGATACTCAAGTCATCAAGTCATATTTGGGTCCCTTGTGCTTGAACTTGGAACATATGGCATACGTGATACTTTTTCTCAATATGTGTTCCATAATTTTTCAAGAAACAAACATTAGGAAATGACTTCATAATTTGCAAAATACAATTAAAAATAAGAAATTGAAAATATTTTCTAGCGAAATTCATTTTATGTGAAACAATAAGCTTAAGGTCTCTTTATCTATATTCGAATTGGGCCAATGTATAACTTTGTTACGTTTTTAATTTTTTAAGTGGAGTGAGGTTTATTTCTCATGAAGTTCACGAATGGGGTAATGGAGGGAGAATTTTTGAACTGCTGCTCAATGGCACTAAACATCTCCATGTTTAAATTCTACCTCGCTTGATATGCCTGGGCTGTGTTTGGCACTAAAGATAGAATCCATCATATGATAGCATTTATTCCATTATGTGTTTGGTGCATGTTCAAAATAGGATAAAGTTGGATATAAGATGAATACGGGTCGATAAAATTATCCCCATGGAAAAGGTAGTATTAAAGTGGATAGAATTTTTAATATCCATAATAAGAAAGTTATTTTTGTTGAATAAAAACTTCTTAATTAACAAAACTAAAATTATATTTCAATATAAAAATATTTCAATTATAAAATAAAAATTCAAAATTACAATAAATAAATATTTGATTTTTTAAATTTAATCTTATTTTTATTGTATACTCGAATTTAATCCCATCTTATGATATGAATTCAATATATAAATATATATTTATATTTATTACATATTTTAAGCATTTTAGCATTTTACATGTATTAGTGTAGTTTAGAATTTAATAAGATTTTATTGGAGAATGATGGAAGAGGAAAGAAGAAATAAAAAAAGAGAAAGAAAAATAAAAAATAAAATAAAAATAAACTAGGCAAGAGTGACACAGAAATTTTTACTATCTCTGTTTGTGAATTTTTAGATTCATTCACACTCATATATCGTCTATATCAGATAATATGCATAATATATATAATATGATGTGAATATATCTAACTTTATTATTGTGATTTATCAAACAATGGATGGAATATAATCAAAATCCCCGAATTTCATATTTTATTATATCCGGTCCTCTTTTTATTAGAAATCCAAATAACTAAACATAGCTTTATTATTGTCTATGTAGCACCAATACTTGATACGCGACACAATATGACACGACACGTGACACGTCATTTCTCAAAAAGTAGATAATTCCGACACGTTCCGACACGTTCCGACACATTAAATATTAAATAAATATTTTTATATATAAATACATAAATAACTAAATAATAATAATAATAAGAGCCTAAAAGTAATCTATACTAAAAACATTAATCCTACATTTGTTAATATCCTTCATTTTTTTTAATTTGACAAATTCAACTACATTTCATTATAATAATCTATAAAACTTGAAGGAAAAATTAAGAAATCCACATTCCACTATTGAATTTAAAATTTAACAATAAGCAAAAAAACAATCAACATTCCATCAAGTAATATAACAAAAAGTCATTCATCCATATTATCCACTTCTTCTGAAAAAAAAAAAAAAAACAGACTCCATCTCCTACTCATCAAGTGAAAGATTTGCAACTTCAAGCACCCGAACATCTTCAAACCAGTCAAATACATTTCCGCCAATATTCCACATCTTAGTCTCTCCTTCTACATATTGTGGGCTTTTTCTTGATAAAAGACGAAGATTGCGATGAATAAAAATTAAATCTTTTGCACATTTTGGGGTCATCTTATTTCTTCTCATTGAATGCACAAATGAGTAAGTACTCCAATTTCTCTCAGCACATAATGAAGAAGAAGGTTGTGTAAGAAGCTTTAAGGCTATGCTTTGAAGCATTGGTGCATATGCACCATGATTAACCCACCAAGCCTTAGGATCCATAGAATATCGATTTTGAATAGAATCAAAATCTCTAAAATCCCCATTTTTACTCGCAAAATCTACATACTCCAAATTTACCTTGTTGCACTCATCCAAGTTAGGAAAGTATTTCTTGAAGCATTTCAGTCTTTCTTGGTTGATCTCCTTATTCTTTTATGGAGAAATTCTAGTAGGATTTTCATCAAGCCATTGATCCCTATAGTACCTTTATTTAATAAAGTAAAATAAAATTAGAAAACAATAATAAATAAGAAGAGTATTATATTATCATGTTAAAGAAAGAATAACTATTAAAGTAATAATCTCATACAATTTTAGAACTTACTTGGGATTTAAGGCATGTGCCAAGCAATGAAGTAGAGTGTTGTTCTTTGTCCAACGATTTACAAGAATTGTGTGAATCACCTCATAAAATGTGAACTTCTCATTTAGCCTTTTCACTTCATGTGCATATATAGCTTTCTTCACTTTTTCAATCATCGAACCCCACATATCATAAACTAAGTGAAGACAAGGCTTATCGGTGTCACAAATTCTAAGCATATCATAAATAGGAGCCGTGAAAGAAAGTATAAAATCAATCAAATCCCACAAAAAATCATCCAACACATTCTCCTTAACAAACTTAGCTTTCTCCTGATTAACATTTCGATAGATATTCCATTTGTCCCAAATCATCATGTTTTGAAGACCACTTTTTATTAAGTTGAATTTCCTAAGCATCACAATCATCGAAGTAAAACATGTATCCACTATAGAAAGCAACTTCAAGCTAACAAACTCATGGTATATTGCTAATCTCATAGAGTGGTTCATGATGAAATGTTTGATTTGCATAACTTTCTTAATAATATCTGAAATCCAACTACATTCCTCATAAACTATTTGATTGCTCTCTATATTTTTTGCGGCACAAATGTTCTTCAAAGTTAGATTAAGAGTGTGCACCACACAAGGTGTTCGCATAATAAATAGAAATTATTGCTTAATGAGTTGTCCTGCGCCTTTACAATTTGAAGTATTATCCGTAATTACTTGGACCACATTCTCATGCCCAATTTCATTGATTACTCATTTCAGCAAGTTAAAAATGAAATGCATATCTTTTGTTTCTCCCGAGCAGTCAACCGATTTTATAAACATTGGTTCCCCATCCGATACCGCCATAAAATTAATAAGCGGTCTTCTTTGTGAGTCGCTCCATCCATCACTCACAATATTTATACTCTTCTCATTCCACATGATTTTGATAGGTGCATACAACCTATCAATATTTGCCTTCTCTTTTTGCAACAAAGTAGTCATCAACAAATTATATTTTGGTGGTACATAACCCGCAATATTATGATTAGCGGCATAAGTGAAAGCGGATTGAAAATAAGGATTCCTTGCTAGGTTAAATGGTAAGGTTGCCGAATAAAACTTCCTAGCTTTTTCAAAAGGAAAAGTTGTTTATCCTAGATTTATTAGAAGCCACAAAAACCACGGCCATTAACTCCATCACCATTAGGTCATCGTTGGTAATCAAATATAGTCAGCTCCATTGATTGACAACCTCAATTTAGGCAAAGAACTTGCTACATATCTCGAAACCAACAAAAATCTCCACATAAACACGATCAATCAGGTTAACATAGTCGAACCAACCCACAATCACATCTATAATCATCACTCACCTAAAACTGACAGATGTAGTAATCGTCGCCAAACAATGCCCTCAGCGAATCGACGGGCTTCCTCTTTGGAAAAGAAAGGAAAAAAATATTAGACAGAGGGTTCTTGCTCCAATTTTTGGACATCAACAATTGTAGCCAACAACGAGCTCCATCTATTTCATTCAATTTTGGAACTTTCAAATTGAGAAGTATCTAACAAAACATTCACTAATCCCCCTTTCCCCAAACTAACTCTAGGGTTTGCCGAAAAATCCCAAATCGCATTATAAAGAAATCCAAGATGCTAACCTGAGATGAGCAAAAAGATGAAATCGCAAGATGAAGAAGAGCAATGCGACAACGCCTATGAGAGGCAGAGGCGACGGCTCAATGCTTGTGAGAGAGACGAAGGCGGGGTCGGAGGTGACTGTGGCAAGGGGTGGGGTTGAGGCGTGGGGGGCTACGGCAAGTTGGCTACACTGACTGGTGGGGTGGGTCACGCGGTCGGCAAAGCAAAACCGGCGACACTCACGGCGAAAGAAGAGAACCAGAGTGCTCTGCTTAGGTGTGTGCTATTGAAGAGTGGAGAGAAGAGTCCGAAGGACCAAAACCGTGCGTGCGACTGAAGTTTTACCTTTTATTTATTTTTATTATTTTTTTTTTTTCATATATTTATATTTAGAACCTAGAAGTTTTGAAAATTTGTAAAAATAACCCCATGCGTGTCGGAGTCACGTGTCGGAATTTCCGACTTGCGTGTCATTTAAATATGGATGCGAAAGCAGATATAAAATCCCCAAACAATAAAACAATGTGATAAGAAAGTAGGGCCATATTTTAAAACCACAACAACAACACTTGTACATATATAACATAACCAGTCATATATATACAATACAAACCAAACCATATATGTCTATATACATAAGGTCTGACAAACATGAGGGTTCTTTCAAGATTTCTAATCTTCATCCTCCTTCTTCGTTTCCATACTCCAACTAGAGCCTACTGCTGAGTATACTAGGGAATTTGGCTCTTCAAGTTTCGGGTCTTTCGAGTCTGTTATCGAACCACCTGGAGGATCAGCCATTCCCTTACCAAAAACAACCTCCATCACATACAGAAGTACTTCACATTCCGCATGGGCCTTTTTTTTTTTTTTTACCTATTACAATATAGGCGATACCATGTCCTGTATTGATGGGGCATCTTTTTGTGGAGACCCGCATCAACCCAGACTATGGTCCTCACCAGTTCATATTATAGTCCCTCAGGATGCCCATGGATCGAATTGTAGTTCTTCTGTTCTGTGAACTTCTTAGATTGTTTAAAATGTTCTGGAGGAGCTGTCATCTATGGGCTTGAAATTGTTATTCCACAATGGGGTGAAACGACGTCTTAGCTAAGACCTGAGTAGGAAGAAAATACGCCATAAAAGCTGCCTAAGCACAACCACGAGTCAGAGGACTTACCTTGGCCTCAGTTTCTTTCTGCAAGTCAATTCAATTCATATAATCATTGAATCACATCAATTTCAAAATTCAGATCGAATCATCAATCAATTGACTCAGTTGATTACATGTCATCATGATCCTCTCTTGGTCGGCCCCTTCGATATTATCTATAACGTCCTATCAACTAGGACCGCTCACCCTAAGTTGAAAGTGTATATAGTATAGCTCGCGCTAAGCTGATAAATAGTATACTACTCACAATCTAAGCTAACATATCACTCGCAGGCTGATATAGTATACTAATAATGCTCCCTCTAAGCTGATAAATCATATTGCTTGCTCTAAGATGACAAGATATACTGCTCGCAATCTAAGCTGATATATCAGAGCCCGTAGGTTGATATAATATATCGGTATACTGCTCTCAATCTAAGCTGACATATTGCTCGTAGGTTGATGTAGTATATCTTCCTGATCATCAAATCGGTTAATCATTTTTATCATACTCAATAAAATACTCGTATGTTAGTACACGGTCGGCTATAACCAAAACAATATTTTTACTTTTGAACTTTCCACCAGTGTCAGCAGTCCCAAAATAGATTTTTAGTGCTGTAGACTAATGCCTGGTAATTTTTCAACTAATTACCAAAATCATCCATTTTTAGGATAAATACCCATAATCACCAATCACAATCAATTTGCACAATCGGGTACTCAGTTAAATAAATGAAATGGATCACTGCAATTAGCACGAAATTTTGGTTATCGACTATCCCGGTTTAATTTTCGAAAAATAAATAAATAAATAATTATGAAAATTAATAAATAAATGCGATAAATGCAACTTAGGTCCGACAAAGCTTAATTAGAAGCCGAGACGAGTTCGGAAAATTTCCGAACTACTCTAGATAAATACTAGAGCTTGTCTAGGCTCTAACTACACTACTCTAACCACCTACTATGCAATAATGATTAATTAAATTGCTAATCTAATCTAACTATTCACCTAATCCATACTTAACATAAACTAATAAATCCTTAAGTGTCATTAACTTACTAAGCAATGATTAATGAGTTAAACTCACTTGTTAATTGATTCCCTCGAATCGAAACAACAGGGACGCTGTAGGGATCAACTATTTTCAAAGCGGGCTTGCCTTTCGAGGTCGGGAACACCTCCAAAATGGGCCAAAACCTTGGCTGAAAACCCACTTCTTCAGTTGTTGTCCAAGGCCGAGAAATGTTGAAACAAGTGCGGTTTGAGGCAACAATGGGCTTAGGTGGATCGAGGAGGTTGAACTGGGCCTAGGTGGGCGGCTTTGGGCTTTCAAACAACTCCAAGGACAGCGAGACAAGTTCAAACAGCATCGAGAAACACCAAGGCTCGCAGTTGAAGCTGGAAAATGGTCCGGGGATGGTGGGGGACATGAGTGGCATGCGAAGGGCGTGGTCGGGGCGCGTGGCAACGGAAGGCGACGGGGCGGCTCAACTGCTCTTGTTGGTCTTCTCTAAAAATTTTGAAGTCTTCAAAGCACAATAAGGAATGGGGAAGGGCTGCTCGACGGTTGAAGAGGGGAGAGGGATAAGGGGGGTCAACAAGGCCTTATCTCATCTCTTTATCTCCCTTTTGGGCTCCACCAAACTCAGCTGGCTTCCTCAACAATCTTCAGCCCAAAAACCCCTCTAGAAACCTTTTTGAAGTGGTCCATAAGTCATGGCAAGGGGGGTTACGAATTTCACAAGTTTTCCCTCAAATTGGACATCAAAAGCTTCTCAATTAAATTTAATTCGGCCTCTACAAATTCTATCATCAAGTCCCTAATCAAATTGATATTTTTTCTCACCAATTAATCCCACTTGCTTCCCAATTGCAAGATTAAAAATGGTCCCTGACATTTTCTGGAACAAAAACAGCCATATGACGACTTCTTCCCAAAAAGTCTCAGTTTGCAAAAAAAATCTTCGGAGGCTAAGTCAACATTCCTGAAATGACCTGTAGCATTTCAGAACTTTTAATTTATGAAATTGGATTCAAATTCACTGTCGATTTTAATCCGGCGCGATTTTAGCGTAACCTAGGCTATTGGGTAGCTTTTAGAACTTTTAAGTACAAATGACCCGTGGTCGATTTTCTTCAAGCCACAATGAACCTCTTCGATACATTGGCGACTCTCGGTGGTCGTGAAAATCTTGAGATTTCAAATACGAACATAAGGTACCAAAATGACAGAAAAATCAATCTAATGCTGATCGACGAGAATTTTATAATTTAGTGGGATCACCCACGTTTAACCACATATCTCGGTCGAATCGACCTATCTCTGATTTTTAATTGACTTATATCTGTGTCATAATGATCTATGTAGATGAGCACGGTCGAGTGATCGATTCATGGTCGAATCCTCAAGTCTATTTGCCATAAAATCTCTTAATGACTTCTCCAAATAGTCTAATTATCTCACGAGTGATCAGCTCTGAGAATAGCACTATAGGTGCGTTGATGAAATGCCCGATTTATTCAATTGAAAGCATAACTAAAATTTTAGAATGTCACAGAACGAGTAATTGTTCTCCTTCCTTTTCAAGTAGTTTAATGGAGGAAAATGTCTGGACCTGTTGCGTAGTTGCATTAAACCATATCCCAAGTTTTAATTCTATTCCTTCTAATGCAATAAACCTTATCTAACATTTTAATTTTGTTCCTTCTTTTCCAGATGCAATAAACCTACCTTAAATGAATGGTCTATAGAAGTATTCATCGTGTCTCAGTCTCATCCATCCAACTTTTCATTGAGCACTCACCATTACCCCAAATTTCAATTCCGCTTAAGTTAAGCATGAAAGTAAAGAAAATGCTAAAAAAGATGTTAGGAAAATCTCTGCCCCATCCTTTTCATTTGGTTTGCAATTAATGAACTTACCAATAAATTAAAAAAATGCCAAAAAAGAGATGGACCTCGACAATCTCTCCTTGGTGTTTTGGTTTGGTAATCATTTTTTTAACAACAATTGGCATTGAAGTGATCATTTACAATGATTAGTACTGAAGTGATTACTTCTTAACTTGCTATACGATGTCATTTATTTATTTATTTTTCCAATATTGAAGTGATCACTTTTTCATTAAGATTGGCATTGAAGTAATCACTTTTTAACAATGAGTGGTACTGAAATGATCATTGGTTTGTAATGATTGGCACTAAAGTGATCACTTTTTTAACTTACTACATGACATTATTTAGAGATTATATGTTGATTAGGTACGCTAGCAAGACACATAGAATCGAGAAATTAATAAAATATTATCACGTTAGATTTCTAGCGACTTAGATAGGGGTTGGCACTTAAATGATTGTTTTTTTTTTTTTTTTTTTTTTTTTAAAGTGGCACTTAAGTGAGCTTATGAAAAAATGTGGAAGAAAAATGAGCTAGTGTACTTCTCCCTATTCCTAAGAGATATATGGCGACCAGCTCCAACAGCATGCCAGTTGCACAAGTTATTTGCTGGCATGAATATTGCATAGAAGAGAGAGTTATATTTGTGACATCCTCAAAATTCGATTAGGATACGATAAGGGTTTTACTTCTATCAATGCACAATTAGTAGAATTAGGCTTTGAATTGGTTTGTGAACCATTCAAGGGTGTTAAACCTATTGGGAAAGGTAATTTAGGATTTTGATGTGCATGACTAGAGGACTTAACCATGGATTGACAATTTGACCATAAGGATTGATGAGGGACAATTTTAAGCCATTTCAAACCGATCCAGGAATGGTTATAGATCGTTTTGATAATAGTATATAATTAGATTGTGGGTGATTCCACACGATTACTGTATTTATTACAAACGACCCTAAGCCAATTCCAAATGAGTGTGTACTTCGGAATGAGCAATTGACCCCTCATGATTACATGACAACTGAGGATTATCCATGAATTGAAAGGGGCTTAAACATGGATTGATATTGAATCAACCACGGGTCGAACTCATGAAATCCCTAAGGATATTGAACTTTAAAGGATTAAGTGACCATCTTTGGACATTACTTCATCAAATTCCATAATTATTGGTAAACCTTGAATTCTTGGATAAGTGAAATTGGGGCAGAAATTGGAAACCCAATGGGCCACATGCTCGAGTTAGGCCAATGGGCCTCACACACAATTAAAGGCCCATTAAGCTTCTTAAGGCCCAAATTTGGATGAGTTAAGCCCAAGCCCAAATTGTCAAGCCCAAATCCAAGCCCTATGTGCATGAATAGTATGCGTACTACTGGACCTTCACTGTCTTCCAATTTTATAAGGCTTAATGTTCATATGAAAGTTGTTCAAAACATCTTGAATCATAAAGCATTGGACACATAAAAAAAAGGGTAGCCACTGCATCCCAAACTGGTTTTGCAATTGGGAAGTGAATAATGTTACAGATTAAAGCTGGGTCTGTGGAGTTTATCAGGCATCCTGTTATGGTGGAGTTTTCAGTCTTCCATTTGTGATACCCCGGGTCCATAGATGAAGGTTGAGGAAGATCACCATTAATGTATCTTAGCTTGTCCTTGCACAAAATATACATCTCTATCACCTAAGACCATAAGCCATGATTAGTCCCATCCAATTTGACTACAATTTGTGCTGAAGATGGATCGTTCTATGGTGTCGGAGTCGGGGATTGATTATGGGTCAGAATCTGAGTTAATTTAGTTGTTAAAGTTTTTAGAAGTGCATTTGTTGTTGAACTCTCCCCTTGATTTTGATGGGGAATCAGTGCTCGTGGAGGATTTTGATCTACCATGGGTCAGTGTATAGGCATGAATAAAAAATAGTAATGAATCTCTCAGGTCGGTGAGCTAGGCGGCGTGGCAACCACACGAAACCGGTGTGGCCACGGTAATCTTTGAGTGTCTAGGGATTTGGTCAGCTTGACAACAAACATCGCAACAATTTGTTAAACCCGCCGCAATATGAGTCGTCCTTTGTCTGGCATTATCAATCAGCAATCCCTTCTACAATTAAATGTCAAAAAAATCTTCTTACATGGCACTTTTATAGAGGAAATCTATATGCATCAACCATCAGATTTTGTCGATCAATTATATCCTGATCACATATGTCAATTGAAAAAGGCTATTTATAGTCTTTAGCAAGCCCCTCACTCATGGTATCAATCATTCAATTCCTTTGTCATCTCGTTTGGATTCATGCAAACCAAATCAAATTCCTCACTCTTTACTTAGCCCCTCACTTCTTGTATCAAATACTCACTTCCTTTGTCATCTCATTTGGGTTCATCCAATCCAAATCAGATTCCTCGCTCTTTATATACAAACATGATGACACTGTTGCTTATTTCTTGGGAGTTGAGGTGATACGCATAAAGTCTAGTCCCTTTCTCACACAATAAAAGTACATAAGAGATATTCTTGATCGAGCAATAATTATTAGAGCCAAGGATACTATCACTCTAATGGCTATCGGCAGCTCTCTCACTCTTGTTGTTGGGTCACCTCATATAGATGCAACTAAATATAGAAAAATTGTTGGCGCTCTTCAATATCTTGTGTTCATAAGGCCTAATATTGCTTTTATCGTCAGTGAATCTCTTAGTTTATGCATCAACCAACAGAGTCACATTGGAGTGCTATTAAATGTGTTTTATATTATCTCAAAGTGATTATCGGCACTGTTGGTATGTATTGGACACTTTTTTTTTTTGGGTGACCCAGGGAACCCCCGCACAGCCGACAGCCGGAGAGTAAACCCTGGGGTGACGCTAGCGGAGGACCCACCACCCCGACGCCACACTTAAGAATCCCTAGTGACCGTGAGGGGATTTGAACTCCTCCCCTTGCGTTAGGGGAAGAAAGCCCAAATCATCGCGGCCACCGCAGGCGGTGGTTGTATTGGACACTCTTTTTGCCTTCATTAACCACCAACATTTTCCTCACCGAAAGTGCACACTCCAGACAAATTCTATACCTCTGAGGTCAATTTTTCCATGAATTTCGAAGCCCCCCGCCCCTCAAAGCATAAATTGCTACATTTTTAGGTGGAGTGATTGTTCTTTTCTTGTGTTCTTATCAGAAAAATAAAAACAAAAGAAAGAAAAAACCAATCGAGCAGAGCATCTATGAGGGCCGACTCTGGCCCCACTTGCCATTGTTCGCTTGGGCTAGAGCCTATATGTTTTTGTTCTTGTAGGCTTTGCTTAGACTAGATCTCGTTCATAGATAAGATTGGTGCTGCTTCTTATATAGCACATCACTTCATCATACCTGTGGGATTTGGTTTATTCCTGCCCCCATGCCCTCCTAGAGTCGGAGCCACACCTTGTTTGAGCCATTCTTTAGCCCCGGCAATCACTCCTGCCCTCATTGGACTAGGTCGTTACAAAACCACTAGCTTCCATGCGGTTCGTCCTCGAACCTCACATTTCCGACTAGGTTATTGGCTCTTGTATCATTGTAAAGGCTGATCTCTAGCCTCACTTGCCAGTGACATTGTTCACTTTAGGCCAAAGCCCACAAAGTTTTGTTCTTCTACGCTTTAGAAGTGACCTCGTTGGTAGTTAAGACTTGTGCTACTCCTATAACACATCACCTCGCCACACCCAGGCGATGTAGGATTCGGTTCATACCTACCCCCACGCCATCCTAGAGTCAGAGCCGTACCTTGTCCGGGCCCTCTCTAGTCTCGACAATCACTCCTGCCCTCATTGAACCGGGTCATTATAGCATCTTTGTACCTATTTTGGCTGTATTGAGAACAATTAATTAACTGTACACTTTCAGTTTAAATTTCATGGGGGTACTGGTGGGCTGGTCATTTAACAGCCTGAAAACTCTGGTTGAAGTCATATTGCAATAGGGCATGAGGAACCATCTTCTGTTCTTCTTTGTCCAAAGATGAGGGTCGATACCGATATTTTGCAGTACGTTGTCCAGCTACTTCATGTTCAAATTCGTTGTAAAAGTAGTTGACATCATTTAAATCTCACTAACCCTAGAATTAGTGAAAACTCTATAGTCCTTTTCCTTTATTAATTATATATCGTATGGGGCGTATTTTTATAGGATGAGAAATTGCCTCGAAGCCTCTATCGACTCTTGTAGAGATTCTCATGAAGTAGGCACATCTCGATTGAGTAATGATGTGATTGGGCAATTAGTTTAAACCAATATTCTAATAGTCACATACGATGAATGAGCATGTTAGAACATACTATGTAAATAATTTAGGGTCTCCTCGCCATTCCTTATTCCACACACGTTGCGGTTTATCATCCCAAACACATTGGTCTACAAGGTCTGCACTAATCAAAACTTCTATCTTCGAAGACCCACCAGCTTCCGTATGGTTCGTCCCTGAACCTCACATTTCCAGCTGGGTTGTTAGCTCTCATATGATTGTAAGGGCTGATCTCTGTCCTCACTTACCAACAATATTGTACACTTTGAGCCAAAATCGACAAGATTTTGTTATTCCAGGCTTCACCTAGAAAAGGCCCCGTTGATGGTACTGCTCCTCATATAGCACATCCGGGGTGATGTGGGAAACGGTTCATACCTGTCCCATACCATCCTAGAGTTGGAGTTGTATCTTGTCAGGGCCCTCTCTCTTCCCAATGATCACGTCTGCCCTTGTCAGACCAGATCATTACAGCATCATCGTACTAATTTTGGCTGTATTGGAACCACTAATTAACGGATGGATTTTCAGTTTATATTCCATGAGGGGGGACTGGTGGGCTGGTCATTTAGTAGCCAGAAAACTCTGGTTGAAGTCATATTGCAACAGGTCATGATGGACCGTCTTCTCTTCTTATTCGTCCAAAGATGAGGGTCGATACCAATATTTTGCAGTACGTCGTCCAGCTACTTCATGTTCAAATTCGTTGTAAAAGTAGTTGACATCATTTAAATCTCACTAACCCTAGAAATAGCGAATACCGATATTTTGCAGTACGTCGTCCAGCTACTTCATCTTCAAATTCGTTGTAAAAGTAGTTGACATCATTTAAATCTCACTAACCCTAGAAATAGCGAATACCGATATTTTGCAGTACGTCGTCCAGCTACTTCATCTTCAAATTCGTTGTAAAAGTAGTTGACATCATTTAAATCTCACTAACCCTAGAAATAGCGAATACCGATATTTTGCAGTACGTCGTCCAGCTACTTCATGTTCAAATTCGTTGTAGAAGTAGTTGACATCATTTAAATCTCACTAACCCTAGAAATAGCGAATACTGATATTTTGCAGTACGTCGTCCAGCTACTTCACGTTCAAATTCGTTGGAAAAGTCGTTGACATCATTTAAATCTCACTAACCCTAGAAATAGCGAATATTCTATAGTCCTTTTCTTTTATTAATTATATATCGTACGGGGCATATTTTTGTAGGATAAGAAATTGCCTCGAAGCCTCTATCGACTCTTGTAGAAATTCTCATGAAGTAGGCACATCTCGATTTAGTAATGATGTGATTGGGCGGTTAGTTTAAACTGATATTCTAACAGTCACATATAATGAATGGGCACGTTAGAACATACTATATAAATAATTTAAGGTCTCTTCTCCATTCCTTATTCCACACACGTTGTGGTTTATCATCCCAAACACATTGGTCTACGTGGTCTGTACTAATCAAATGTTCTATCTTCGAAGTTAATATGAACCCCACAAAAAGAAGTTGTGCCAATTGAATATGTCCAACTAGGGTTCTCAACATCATTTCATAAACTTTATGCTCCTTATGAAACTTCTTTGAACATTCAACATGTCTCTTCTTTCCCTTGTCAAAGCACTTCTGTTTACTCATATTGTTCATTTCATAGAAACAGATTAGTTTGGTAGATGCATCATATTGACCTTTCCCTTCAAAGAATACCTCAGATTATCGAGGTGGGTATTTGAAAGAGAGAGAGAGAGAGAGAGAGAGAGAGAGCATAGTAGCTTCGGCAGAGGTAACTAGCGTGACCATCGCAAACTCAGACGACACATGCAAGATCCACGGCTATTTGTGACAACCCTTCTCTCTCCACCCTCCTCTGTCTTCAAACTATTCAAAATTCTTTTTCTCTGTCAAGCGGCACAATCGACCATCATCGTCTCCAACAGCCCGGAGTTTTGATCTCTAGTCGCTCGGCTAACGTATTTTATTGTCCGCTGTGGACGGTGGACATGTTTTGAGCCATGCACGGCAACATCTAGGCCTTGCAGCTCCCTTCCTCACGCCCACCGGTGGCATTAGCCATGGTGGCAACCGGCATTGGTGGCTGTATCTCCAAGGCCACCGGGTGGCAACCTATGTGGCATCCAAATGGCTGTGACCTATGTGGCACTCAAAACCCATTCTTTTGTAGCGTGTGGGCGTCATCTTTTCTATTCAAAAGGAAACTTTATGATGAAAATCAAATGAGAGAGATATATGTACATACATAGTTGGTTGCAAGATTTAAGTTCCACCATCAATGCTTGCTGTAAATTATTCAATCTACTTTTTAAAAAAGAAAGAGCAATGTGGCTCTTTGATGAAAAACGGCTTGATTAAAAACTATTCAAGGTTGGTTTTGCATATTTTTCTTATAGAAGTTAGTTTTGCATATTTACCGTATCTAGAGAAAGAAGGGGGGTGTGGAGGAGTAAACAATAAAACCAATATTGCGAAGATGGATTGCATATGATTCTTCCAGATGATTCCTAGCAATAATTGGTGATGACATCGTCTCACACGGCTGGCTTCTTTTTTTCCATGGGTCTTTTAATTGCCATCATAAGTACCATAACAATACATGTTCACCTATGGAATATTCTTAAGAGTTGAAAATCTGATTAGTGCACCTTTTATATCGTTAACAAAAAGGCTTTAAAGAGAGATATGTTCCAAAAGGATTGCCGCCGATGATTTCTTGAGGGATCACTTACTAGGTGAGATATTTGCTGGTCATAAAGATATCTTATATAATAATAGTATTTCTTCTTTTCTAGACTGTACGTGTTTTGCCCGAATTTAATTGACAACGAACTATCTTTGATTGAAATCGGTTCTTTGGTTTTTAATACATGGGCAATTCCAAATAGAATTACGAAATATCTTTCATTGAAGTTTGTTTTTCAGTTTTTGTTAAGAGGAGATGAGTTATGTGACGATTTCAAAGAAATCTATCAATTGAATATAAAGATAAATATACTTCGACGGAATTTAACCAATGAAGAAAGCTTTGCTGAGATCTAATCGACAGCAGAAAATCTTAAAACTATATCTAAAGTACAAAATTCGAAAGAAGATAGGTTTCCATTGTTTGTTCCAAGGGGTGTTTAAAAGAGTACCATGTGACTATTTAAAGTCCACGATCGATGTTTACAACCAGGAGTTATAAAAGGTTACGATAAATGTTAACAAGAAATTACTCCGTGATCCCTTATTATCGAGCAGCACTTATCTATAAGAAGTTAAAAATTATCCTAAAATAGCAGCAATAAATGGTGGTTGTCCTTGTGTTGACATCAATGACGTCGTCAATCAACTTCATAATTCTCGACAATAACTTCACGTTGTGTGTTGTGAATGACTTCATTGGTGAGTTATCAATCCTTTTCAAGTTACTAATAATTATGTTTATATAATCAAACTTTGCTCTCATCGATTAAGTCTCTATCAAATGATGATAATAACTAAAAGTTAGTCATTTTTTGGATAAACAACGAGATAATTGTTACATACTTGTGCTAGTTATCCAAATTTCGAGATAAGAACGCTTCAAGTGCCAAAAGTTGAAATAAAGGGACACTTAAGTGCCAAAAGTTAAGAAAGTGACACTTAAATGCCACTTTGTAAGAAAAGTGGGACACCTGAGTGCCACTTTCGGCGAAGGCAGCCGGAAATCATACGTGACAATTAAATATGATTATTTCTCGTCAAGGTGGCTCGTCGGAGAGTTGAGTCAGCTCTAATTCACCCAAAACGACGTCGTCTCCTCAGGTTGGCCAAAATAGAGCCCTTAAATAAGCCAAAACGACATCGTCTCCCCCATTGCCCCAAAGCTAAAATCCTAAATTAGGCAAAATGCCATTGAAGCACTGGAGCCCTAATCCCGAACCCTAACTCAATTTGCCCCAAATTCTACGGTCGGATATTGGGAATTGAGAGCAGGACTTTCAGCAGCGGCTCAAATTTCTCTCGTTGAAGCGAAGGAGAAGGCAAGCATTTTTGTTTTTGTGGGTTATCAAGTCCAAGAAAAACATTGTGGACTCGAAGGAATCTCGAGAGAATATTCTATGGATATGCTCGATACAGAGAAGGGTCGAAGTGCAAATATTTCAAATGGGTTGATGTGAAATTCTCTCACCGAGTCACAGAGGTGATATTGGACCCACTTGATGGATGTCATCAACCTTCATCTACGCCTTTGGACGATGTTGACTCAATGCAAGCTCAAGCATCTTCTACTAACCATTTGAAGAATGAAGTTTCAAAGATGAATATTGAACGGAAGTGTTACTAAGCGTTTATTGTGTTGCTTTTTTTGTCTATCCTACTTTATGATGAAATGTAAAGTATTGGAAGATGAGAAGAAGTTTTTCTGACTGCCATAGTTGTAAATGAGGTCAAGGAAAGGGAATAAATGAATGAATGATGAGACGTTGTTTGAATGAATGAGATGCTGTTTGTACTATGTTTTTGTTTATTCTCGAATATAAATCGGTGATGATGGAATGTATATTGGATAGATGTGTTATGGTGACTTCTTTACTTCAACTGAATATAAACCAGTAGCAATGAATTGAATGGAATTGGCATAAGTTGAACATTCATATATATAAACCAACAACTTCTTTGGTTTACTGCAAACCACCATTTACATAGGACAGACATGAATGATTACTCGGGTGCTATAAGTTGTATATAGTGATCACTTAAGTGCCAGTCATGATTAAAAAAAAGTCATTTAAGTGTCAAGTTAGTATTAAAAGTGATCACTTAAGTGCCATTTATGATTAAAAATGAACACTTAAGTGCTAGATTTTTTACAATGTGATCAGTTAAGTGTTAATTTTGTTTGTACGTTTCGTCTATAAACTGCACCAGCCATCAGTTGCTATCAGCCACCACGACCGCCCACCACTGGCCACCATCGGCCTCCAGCCATCACCACCAGCCACATCAAGCATCCTAGGCATCCACTTGAGCCACCACTGTGCTGGTGGTATTCTGCTGCAGAAGTTGCTAGTGCCTTACACTAGCTTGCACCAACACTACCTGGTGCAAGATATGCATATTGCACACTTATATCTTGCACCAAGTGCAGCACAAACCCCCAACCCCCCAACCACCCACCAGCCTATCAGTAGGCATCAACACCAACATCCCAGCTATCACACCAGCACATAGCCACCACCATAGACCCACCATTAGCAACCACTGTTGGTGGTGGGTCGTGGGTCTGTTGCAAAAGGGGTTCGTGCAAATTATACTAGCTGCAGCAAAAAGCCCTAACCTAATCCCCATAGTGGACCCACCACCATCAGGCTTCACCAGCCGCCACCACCAGCCACACAAGCACCCCAGTCACCACCACAGATCCACAACCAGAAGCAGTAAGCAGTAAGTAAAAGTAAAAACAAAATACGAAAAATGAAAAAGGCAAAGATGACAAGCAACGAGATCGTTTCATTGATATTGAAATGAAGTCTCACAAAGTCAATGACAAACTATTTAAAAGAAAACATCCACAGTAAAACAACTAACTCCTCAGCCCCACAAACTATATCCCATCCCATTTCATTAATCAATATGTACAATGCCTCCTGTTTGTACTTCTTTCACTTGATTCATAATCCTTGTGCTTTTTCTAACTGGACGTGAGATTTCTTCTTCAACTGTCTCGAGATGCGTTGATTCTGATGGAGGTGCAATTGTCCTAGGCTGAACTGATTGAGAAAGAGCTGGAGCTGTAACTGTTGTAGGCCGAACTGATTCAGATGGACCGATAACTGGGTTCTTCTTACTCTTCTTTCTTGTCGGCGTAGTCAATGTCTTCTTCTTCTTCTTTGTTGGCGCAGCCGTTGATTCTTGAGTTAGGGCCTTGAGAGATGAGAATCTCTGAACTTCTCCCAGGCTTCAAAAAGAAAACTCAATTATTAACAAAAGTTTGCATCATAAATTAAACAAAATACAGTCTAGCTTATAAAACTTACATTAAGAATAACCATTCTAGAACGCTCATCTGTATAAAGCCCATAACCATACTGTTTTAGCCTCTTTCCAAGAGCTCATCTTGTTCGAAGGGGAATGTCAGTTTCAAGTACTTGTGATTGGTTAGCCCTTCTTCTCGCATGTGATTTCTTGGGCTCTTGTTGTGGCTGTTCAGCTACAGCATGGGCTTCTTCTTGGCATTCTTCAGCTAGGCTTCTTGTAGATGGCCTTATTGTGGGTGGCTTTTGATTTGGCTTTCTTTTGGTTATTTTTCTATTTAGCCCTTCAGCTTCAATGATACCTTCTGTTGGCTTTTGTGGTGGCCCTTGTGATGACCCTTCTAGTGGCCTTTGTGGTGACCTTGGTGATGGATCTTGTGGTGACCCTTCAGTTGGGCCCTCTATTGGTAGCTTAGTTCTAGCTTGCCTTCTTCGAATCTGAGAAAAAGACAACGGACATCATAAATATAACATCAGGCCATTGTAAAGGAAAACTAAATACAAATTATTTAAGTTACCGGGTATTTTTTTCTCTGCTTCTGCTGAAGAACGATCGACTTAACTGGCCCTCCAGTTGCTTCGGCCAATCCTTGAGCTGGCTGTCTACCTTGCCTTGTTTGAACAGATCGTTTAGTTTTAGGTACATGAGGGGCTTTGACCAATTCTTCACGTGTCATTCTCCTGACCTGATAAAGACAAAAACATTATGTCAATTAGCTGTACATATCTATTTATACAAACCATAAAGCAACATAAATACAATTGTCATGACTTACTGGGTTTATTGTCGTCGACTAAAGAACAGAGGACTCACTTCACATTTCTGTTTGTCCTTCTCCAAATATCCCTTCACTAGGCCCTTCGACTGGCCTCAACTGTTCCTGCTGCTTCCTTAATTGACAGCCTTTAGTATTGTGCCCTGCTATGTGGCAAAAAGAGCACTTCATCTTTACACCTGTCCTACTCATCCTACGCTGACTTGAGACCTCTCCCTCCATCATTCTTTGTTTTCACTTTGGTCTTCCCATTCTCTTCTTTAATGGTAAAGGTTGAGGTGCTTCGTGATCTGTTGGCTTCCAGAACTTGGTACCTCTGATTGGCTGCAACATGCATTGGTACAAAGCAAGATATCTCAGTTTCTTGTACCAATCATCAAGATAGTCTTCTATGTTGTGACCCTTCAATTGAATGGCACATATGGCATGTGCACAAGGAATTCCACTTAATTGCCATGCTCTACATGAACACTTCTTTGTACCTAAATGGACAACATACTTATCAGAGCCCTTTATTATCTCATATCCTTCATCCCCATTCCAAATGAGATGACAATACCTACTTGTAACCAAGTTCTCATCCAATTTCTTAGTAATCCTAGGACCACATTGCCTAGTCCAGTTTGCAGCCTCATCCCTTTGTTTGTGTAGCCGAGTCATGACCATAACCCTTATGTCTACAAGCATCAAGATAATTGGATTGCATCTGGTATCTATTATCCTCCCATTGAATGTTTCGCAGATGTTGTTATCAATGTTATTGCACTTGAATTCCTTGTTGAAGAATGCCCTACACTAATACTTCGGTTCTGTTTGGAATAGTGCATCATAACGTTCTCTTGTCAATTGAAGCAATTCTTCTTTGGCCATCCTAAAGTCAACCATATTCGTGCTCTTTGCTAGCTGCCAAAATTTGAACTGTAGCTTGTCCCCTTTATAGTTCTTTGTCCAATTTGCGTATATATGCTGCGCACACATTCGATGCTCGGCATAAGGCAACAACTCAGCTATTACTGGAACCAGTCCCTACAATAATTCAAAATAAGAAATATAAGCAAACGACATGTTGATATCAACAAGCAAACAATTGACCAAATCTTTCAAAAAGTACCTTCTATTGGTCACTCATGAACGCCCACCCTGCACCATTTGTTATCTCCAAATCAGCCATCAAATTTTTTAGGAACCAGGACCAATTGTCCTTGTTCTCTACCTTCACAATAGCCCAAGCCAGTGGAAACATCTGGTTGTTTGCATCTCTTCCAATTGTAGCCAGCAATTCTCCCTTGCACAAGCCCTTCAAAAAACACCCGTCCAATCCTATAATCCGTTTACAACCAAATAAAAATCCTCGTTTGTATGCATCGAAGCAAACATAGAACTTATCAAACTTGGTCCCAATCAGGAAGTAGTCTCTCCACAACCTCTTCATACACTTTACTTGAAGGATTTTGCAGCCTACACTCCCAAGCATAATCCCACACCTGTCCATATTTGCTGTTGTACTGATTAATGACTATCTTCATCACCTTTTGCTTCGTTTTTTTGCATTGATTCCTGGTTATATTGATGCCAACTTGCTCCTTCACCAGCATCCTAAATTGAGCACTATTCATCTGAGGCATCATCTTAATCAAATCAAAGAAGTGCTTGGACAATCATGCACTTGTTACCCTTTTATTTTGAAAATTAATGGAATAAGTATGTTCCTCTTAGTACGCTCTAATCTGGAAAGATTCACTTCTCCTAACAAATGCGCCATAGATCTTCCATGGACAATTTTGCTGTGAACACCTAGCTCTTACAAAGGCCTTAGTGTTTCTAATGAAGTTAATGTTCCTCTGTGCAGCAATGGAGTTCTTCAGTATAGCTTCCCTAAATATTTTCGCATCTTGAAATTTCATACCTACCGACAAAGTAGGAGAGGCAACGGATGGATCATAAGAAAAAACTTACTTTTCCTTCTCCTTGTATACACAGCTCCTTCATCTTCTTCAAGCTCATCCTGGGAAGTAGCATTCTCAAGGCGTTCTTCATAATCAATCTCCTCACCAGCGGCAACAGCATCTACAGGGCCTTCGGCCCTGTTTGGAACTTCATCAGCTATTTGCAAAGCTACAAATTTATATGTCAAAAAATCCCTTTGCTTTTTTCTTGACTGTACAAGCTCCTCCTTGTCGTTATCACTTATGAAATTTGCAACAAGCAACCCTTCATCTCATCATCACTTGATTAAGCTACTTCCCAATCTAATCCAGTGATTGTGACATCACCTATGTCATCATCACTATGGTGAACTGCATCTGCGCTCCTCTCCTCTCCATCATGTCTATCCTGCCTTCCATCGACTCTAACGTCAGTACTACCTTGAATACCATTTCTTTCTTGTTCTACTTGGGCGCTTTCTTCATCATCATCTTCGTCCTCACCTTTCATTGTACTCAACATATATTTTTACCTCTTCACCATGAAGATAATGGTATAGAATATCCCTAAAACCGTTATCATTTTCTAAGGTTCTCAAACCATCTCTTAAGCCTTTCTCAGGAATACAATACAGTAACTTTTGAACTTTACAAGGCAAATAAGTTACTATATCCCTAACAAATCCTATATAAGATGCCTTCTTAATGTCGACAAAGATGGTGCCCTCATTTCCACCCTCATACTCCCACTCATCCTCCCCAATTACAAATTCCCCACCGTAGCAAACTAAGATAGCGACATAATCCTTGTCATGAGCCATTTCTGCACCAAGAACAAGATAAAGAATAATTAGTTTTTGGGACCACATCCACAAAGAACAATAGACAATCGCACATGGGAGTCCCCCCACTCTCATGGACTTTATTAAACAAGTCCCCACACTGACAATATACCCCTATATGACAGCCAAAAAAGAGGTCGCCACTTTAATAATTTACCTTCCATTCCCTTACAATATTAATAAAAAAACAGAGGCCCCTACATGATAGCCAAGAGGTCGCCACTTTAATTATTTGCCTTGCCTTCCCTTCCTTTCCCTTAAAATATAAACCAAAAATAGAGGTCCCCACCACAAGCACAAGTCCCCACAACAAGCACAACCCAAGCAATTTTGTCTACTATTTTTTGTTGAACTAAACCTGCGATGTGAGAATGTACATCCACTTAATCAAATCTATTTTTCCTATGAAAACACATATATAATTTCATTAAGGCAAGCTTGATGTAAAATTATAGGGTGAAAGTTTTGTTTCTCATCCAGCCAAGAGGAGAAGTCATACCCTAATCTATAATGTTTGGCCATTAATATATTTGTGTCAAGAGGTCATTACAAAATCCAAGCCCTAAATTTATCCATTGCATAGTAGACTAATACTACATGTCAAAAGAGCTAATAGTTTATAAACTTTAAAAGGAGGTACTTACATGTGGTTTCAAATTTGTCCCTTGTAGGTAAATGAACTTATATAAAGTATCAAAACAAATTTTGCACGACTATTTGATTAGAAACAACAATTGGGAAAGAAGATTAAAAGAACCAAAAGATCAGAATCAAAGGAACAAAAGCAGATTGATAGCAAAGTTGTGTGCTCTTTGCAGAGAGAGCACTTGAGGGCCATTATTCTAGCCACCTAATTCAATAACTTTTCACTCAAACACACTAGTTCATAGTTCCACATTAGTCAATATTTTGCCTCACTCGAGCATCAAGTGCAGAAATCATTGACCGAGGCGAGCATCTCCACACAAGGGAGTAGATTGAGCTGGAAGTGTGTTAGACAGAAGATCAACTTCGAGGTACTTTACTCTCGTGGGAGGGAATTTAGTTACTTGACAGAGCAAAAAACAAAAAGTAGTAGTTCTCTCGATTTTGCTCATGTGTTTGAAATGGAGTTGTTTTGTGAAAACAAAGCAGCTATTGATATCTCTCACAATCTTGTCCAACACGACCACCCCAAACATGTTGAGGTGAATCGTCATTTCCTTAAGCAAAACTTAGATTCCAAGGTGATTCGGTTTCCATTCGTGAAATTTGAAGATCAATTAGTAGATATCTTGAGGAAGGCCGTTTCAAGCAGGACGTTCTACAACTCACTAGACAAGTTGGGCATGCATGATATCTACTGGCCAAATTGAGGTGAGTGTTAGCGTGAGCTGTTGATTACTGTATTTAAGGCTAAATGAAGGGGATTCTTGTATCAAGCCTAAAATAGTGGATCTCCTCTGTATATACATACATACATACATACATACATACATACATACATACATACATATACATATACACACACACACACACACACACATGTATATATATACACGTGTGTGTGTTGATGTACCAGAACTAGATTGAGAAAAGAAAAATAAAAAAGGTCAAGGAGGCTCATTCAAGGAGTAGGCACACTGCTAAACCTCGTTAATTCTTGCGTTTTTCATCTCTTCTTCTTGATTTGCATTTAGATTGTTAACAATATGATCATAGTCAAGTCCTAGCTATTAGTGGAATCCCCTAGTGATGAGTTGTCTTGTATTGAGTTATATTACCATATGAGTTTTGCTTGACTTGAAATATCCACTTGTAGCTAATGATATTATGATGTGGCTTAGGTCATACAAATTGGTACCATTTTGGAGAATTGCGTTAAATTTTTCTAGACACTGCAGCAACCACTTTGGATCTTCAAAGGCCTAGGAAACAAACATTGGTTCAAGTGAGGGAGGTAAAGGATGTTTGGTAGCTAAATATATTTGTTTAGGTTTGTAAATGATATTCTATGAGCGAATAATTAGCAAATGAGAATGTGTGGGTATTGATGGAAATTGTGGTGGAGGGGCCAAGTGAGATTTAAATGGATGATGATGGATCCACAATGGAGGATATATATATAGATAGATATATATTGGTGTTCTCCACCAAAATTGTGAAGCCATTCAAATGTTGATGTAGACTTGAAAGACTTGTTTAACTATGCATAATATATGCTTAGTTGTCTAGTATTGGAAGAGATGATTGAATTCTTCATTAAAATATGAAAGGTACTTTGAGGTGGTAGAGACAACGACTGAACACTGGTATGTTGGAGTGGGTTAGCGTGTTTGGAATAAAGAAAATGTCACCAACTCCGCTTAAGCAACTCAAATGGCGAAAATGCCAATTAAGTCCAAGTAATGCTTTAACTTGTCAAAGGAACTTGTTTGGGCTAACATATCTGCCAAATTATCCACCGTAAGTATTTTCTTCATCATAACCGTATCCTTTGCAACCTCATCATGCACAAAGTGATACCGTATATCAATATGTTTTGTCATCTCATGATACATCGTGTTCTTGGTTAATTGGATCACACTTTGGTTATCGCAAAAGATGACGAAGGCTTCCTCCTGCTTGATAGCAAGTTCTATAACTAAACACTTCAACCAAAGAGTTTCCTTTATTGCTTCCACTGCTGCCATGTATTTTGCTTCAGTGGTACACAAAGCATCTATGTCCTACAAATTTGCCCTCCAAGTAACTGCGAAACCACCAAGCGTAAAAACATAACTTATCAAAGATCTCTTTTTGTTGAGATCGTCTACATAGTCAGAATCAACTAAGCTAACAACTGAATGCCCTATATCACAATCTTTATCAAAGACCAAACCCACATCTGAGGTACCATAGATGTATCGAAGAATCCATTTTATAGCTTGCCAGTGAGCTTTATTTGAATGTGTCATATACCTACTTACAACACTAACAACCTATTAAATATTTGAAGGAGTGCAGACCATAATATACATGAAAGTACACACAACACTAGAATATAGAACTTGAGTCATTCATCTCCTCTTCTTTAGTTTTAGGCGACAAAAAAGCCAAAAACTTAAAATGGGATGCCAAAGGAGTACTTACCAGTTCAGCATTCTTTATGCCAAAGTACTCAAACACTTTCTCAATATACTTCTTCTATGAGAGGTATAAATTTCTAACCTGTTTATCTCTCTAAATCTCCATACCTAGAATTTTCTTGGCAACTCCAAGATCTTTCATCTCAAATTCCCTACTAAGTTGCCTCTTCATATTTTGTTTCTCTAACATGTTCTTTGCTACAATAAACATGTCATCCACATATGATAGTAAATAAATAAAATAATCATTGTGCGCACTTCGCAAATAGCCATGACTAAACATAAAAGCAATCAAACTTCTTGTACTATTGCCACAAAGATTGCTTAAGACCACAAAAAAGCATTTCAGCTTGCAATCGTGATATTTTTTACCCTCAACAACGAATCTCTCGTGTCGAGACATATAAATTGTCTCCTCAAGCTCACCATATAGAAAAGCAGTCTTGACATCAAGTTGCTTAAGTTCTAGATCATAAAGGGCTACTAATGTGAGTAACACATGAATGGAATTACGTTTCACAACTGGAGAGATCACTTCATTGAAGTTGATCCCCTTCTTCTAACTAAAACCCTTTGCTATCAAACGTGCATTGAATCTTTCATCTTCTACCCTTAGAATTTCCTTTTTCCTTTTGAAAACCCACTTGCATCCAATGGCTCTTTTTCCCTTAGGCAATTTCACAAGATCCTAAGTCTGATTCTTGTGAGGTGACTCCATCTCTTCGTTTATCGTAACAATCCACTTCTTAGATTCAAAACAAATAATAGCTTCATGGGATATAGAAAATTCTTTAATACCAAGCTCTGTAACACCTGTAAGAGCATATGCTACCAAATCAGCGAAACCATACATTTGCGGGGGGGAGGGGGTCAATTTGTTGTTTGGCTGTCCTTGCAGCTAAACTTTGAGATTGCTCAATTTCTTCTACTTCTTCTTTGATAGAATTTGACTCTTGTTACTCATTGTTACTTTCTAGTTGAACAAGAACATCTTCAACTATTTTTTATGGATGCTCTCCATGAAACTCTACCTCTTTCATGAATACTTGTAGACTTAGTAACAAACTTTCTCTATTCAAGCATAGAATTTTCATCAAAAGTAACATCCCTACTAATTATAAACTTTAATGATTGAGAGTCAGAACACAACCTGAATTCTTTAACCTCATCTGCATAATCAATGAAAAATACACTTTTTGGCCTTAGGGTCAAGTTTACCCTCTTTTACATGAAAATAAGCAAGACATCCAAATATTTTTAAACTAGAATAATCAAAAGGTTAATCTAACCATACCTCATTAGGAGTCTCACATTCAATTACGTTTGAAAGAGAACGATTCACCAAATAACATGTTGTACTTATAGCTTCAACCCAAAAATCTTTCCCAAGTCTAGATGAGAGAGCATATACCTAATTTTCTCTAAAAGTGTCTGATTCATGCGTTTTGCCATCCCATTCTGTTGCGGCGTATACCTGACTATTCAATGTTGAACAATCCCCAAATTTTCATAGTACTATTGAAATCACCTCCACAAAACTCAAGGCCTTCTTCCCAGTTTGATTTTCTATCAACGTCTTCCACTTATTGAACATATCAAAAACATCACTTTTACACTTCAAGAAATAAACAGAAACTTTCCTAGAAAAATCATCAATAAATGTCGAAAGATAAACTGCACTACCTTTAGATGTTACTTGTATTGGTCCTCATAAATCGGAGTGAATATAGTCAATTGTGCCCTTCATCAAGTGCACCCCAATACTAAAATTAAATCTACACTACTTTTCAAAAGCACAATGTTTGCAAAAATCAAGTGAGACTGTATGATCTGCACAAAGTAAACCTCGTTTACTCAAGATAGTTATTTTTCTTTGGCTCGTATGACCTAAAGAGAATGATATATTTAAAGAACCCATAATGATATTTCTCTATAGAACATAAAGATTTTTCTTTATGTTACCTCTCATCACAATCAATAAGTCTTTTGAAATTTTTAAAACTCTACTTCCACCTATGTACATACACCCAATGGAATCTAAACTGCTCAATGAAATAGGGTTTTTTCTTGAAATTTGGGATGTGTCTAACGTTTGTCAAAGTTCTTACTACATTGTCATGACATTTGATTCGCATCGTACTAATACCTACAATCCTATAAACTGCATTGTCGTCCATTAAAACTAAACCACCAATGACTTTCTCATGTGTGTAGAACCAATCTCTATGTGGACACATGTGATATGAACATGCTAAATTCAAAATCCATTCGTCATTGACATGATAGCCTGAAAACAAAATAGTAAGAACATTGTCTACGTTGGCCGACTCGTTATTTTTCACCAGACTAGCTGAATCGAAACTCTTTATCAACTTCTTCCCCTTAGCTTTGAGCACTAGGCAATCACTTGTGTAGTATTTGAATTTGTGACAATAGTAACACTCCACCTCACATTTATCTCTACTAGATCTAGCTTTCAACTGCCCTTTACTATCATTATTACGTCTACTACGATGATTCGACCTTCCCCTAACTATAAAGCTAACGGCTTTATTACCCCGACTACTCACATTCGATTTTGTATGCATCTCCACGGAATTTAGCAAGGCTTTCACATCTTCAAGAGTTATGAGTTCTCTTCCATACAACATAGAATTCACGAAATTTTCATACAAGCTCAATAGTGAGCATAATACAATTAGGGTCTGATCTTCATCATCTAACTTCAAATCTAGATTTTTCATAACCATGTCAATTTTATTCAATTCATTTAGATGTTATTGGATAAGAGTACTTTCTTGTATATTTAGCGTGTAAAGACGCTCCTTTAAAAATAATCTTATTGTAAGAGATTTCTTCATGTAGAGGCTCTCAAGCTTATTCCACAATCTTGAAGCCCTTTATTCATCTGCGACTTTGCAAAGCTCATCGGACAATGACAATTGGATAGTGCTACTATGCGCCCTCTCTTCCATCTTCTTGATCTCAGCCGCGGACACCTTGTCAGGATAATTCCCATCCAAGGCTCAATTGAACCTCTCCCATGCAATAACGCCTTCATCTTAATCCTTCATAGCCCAAAATTATTTTGGCCATCAAAGGGTGCCACTTTGAACTTAATAGATGCCATCTCAAACAAGAAGACCAAAATTGCTTTGCTTTGATATCAATTTGTTGTGGAAAAATGCTAAAAGATGCACCAATCGAAACACAAGAGCAAAGGATTAAAGGAAAATCGAAATCGCAAGAGATGAAAGATTTACATAGAAAACTAAAAACAAGAAAAAAACCATGAAGAGAGAAGGGTTTCACTATCTTCAACAAAGAGTACAAGAGTATAATCCAAAAGCTCAAAAAATCACTTGGTGAGCCACAAGATCTAAATATCTAATAAGAAGATAAGGAACAACAAAACGGGAGATAATATAGAGGTTATGAAACACATTCCTTTTATAATCTTCCTTCAAAAAATCCCAAAACAAAAGTGCATGACCTAAAATACCCTTATTTATAATTTGAAAGTCAAAACTCAACGTTATCAAAGACTACACGACATGAGACAAAAAACTTCATTTCTACGAATGTGTTACAATACAAAAACATTTATATCAAGCAGACTCTTGACGGTGAGCAATGATGTTACAACTTGACACGGAAGCTCCGCGGGACTGAGCTGATGATGAAAGCGATTCATGGTCAAGTTTGTATACCTGTGCCGGTATTGCCCACCAACCAGAGGATGGAAAAGAGCATGGCTCTTTGTAGGGATGATTTATCTACCATTATTGTACTTTCGTTTGGCAAACCCCAAGTACTATTTTAAATGAGATAAAGAAAGTAGGAAGAAGCTCGCGACCCAAAACGCGGGTACAAATAGAGGTCCCCTTTCTTCAATAGAGGTCCCCTTTCTTCTCCTGAAGACCACAACGCCACCTGGTTTTGGAGAGAGAGCTTGATTCTTTTCTCATCAACTCACATACCCCTCACAATCAAAAGATTTTTCACTCTCTCTTTCTCTCCGTGATAGGTTCATGCTTTCACTATGCTAAACCAAGATCGCTGCGGGATACATGGTGACATAACCTCAGAAAACAAGCATAGTTCATGGATACACAGTGACCTTGTTCATCGAGGAATTTTGGTTTGTGGCAACTCATTCATCATTTTCCTGTGCAGGTTGTTTTCCTTATTTATTCGCATAATCATCAGGAAGGACGGTACGAGAGAGTCACGATATAATCAGTTGAAGGAAGAGAGAAAAAAAAAAGGACCTCGGCATGTGGAGGCTGAAGATAGCAGAAGGAGAGGATGGGCCCTACTTGTACAGCACAAACAACTACGTGGGAAGGCAGACTTGGGAGTTCGACCCTGAGGCCGGCACCACCGAGGAGCATGCCGAGGTTGAGGCTGCCCGCCAGCACTTCTACGATCATCGCCACCAAGTCAAGCCCTGTGGCGACCTGCTTTGGCGCATGCAGGTACATAACCCACACCACACACCTAACCACACATACAAACATACTCATTCTCATGTAGCAACAGGCACACTGGCTCTATTGATTTCATGAAAAATGTGACGTTTCTAAAAAACATTTTCTAAGAAGTCATTTTCCAGAAAAATATAATTATTTTTCGATATTTGAATGAAATCTAAAAATTGAAGTGGAAAATATTTTCCGTGATTCGGTAAGGAAAATTTTTTTCTCTATACACTCTTTTTCAATTATTTTAATTTTTAAAATCAATTTTTCATTATTTTTTAAAATCAAAATTTAATTATTTTTATATTTTAAAAAATTGATTATTAATTTATTTTTTATTTTTTCCTTTTTACTTTCTTTGTTTTCTTATTCTTCTTCTTTAGCTAGTCACCGGCCATGGCGATAGCTGACGATCGGCCATAGGCAAGCCTCTCGAGCTCCTTGGCGAGCATGAGGCTCGTCGCTCATCAAATTAGCGAGTTTGAGCGTTGAGCTCGAGGCTCATCAATCTAGCGAGGCTCGATGTTAGCAAGCTCGAAACTCACCAATTTGGTAAGGCCCGAGGCCGGTGAGCAAGAGGCTTGCCTATGGCTGATCGTCATGGTTGGCGATCGGTTGAAGAAGAAGAAGAGAAAAACAAAGAAAAGAAAAAGAAAAAAAGTAACTCGAATTTAAAAAAAAAAACAAAAGAAAATAAAAAGAAATAAGTGGGGGCTTGTAAGGGTGTGAGACAAGAGAGACCAATTGAGAAAAATGTTGTCCACTTTTTGGATCCGTTCCTTTCATGGAAAATAACTTCCAAGAAAGCGAACTCCAAATTTTCTAACGTTTATTTGATGGAAAAAGAATTAGTTGGAGAAAGCATTTTTCATAATGGGAAAAAGTCCTCTAAGATTAAGGAAAATGTTTTTCACTTTTAAGAAAGAGGAAAATATTTTCCATATTTGCTTTCACGTCACTTTCCTTAATCAAATACATTTTCATTTTTTTTATTTTTTTTGAAAATTAAATTATTTTTTATTCTATTCTTCTTTTTTTTTTTTTTTTTTTCTTAGTCTTTTCTTTCTTTTCATTCTTTTTCTTTTTCTTCTTCATTGCAAATGGCTACAAGTGAGCTGGAGCCTCGCCATAGGTTGGCAAGGTCAAGCAAGCTCGGGCCTCGCCAAATCCGGCCACCCGGGTGGGGGTTGAGCCTCACTTGAGGTCGCCAAATGTTGTTGAGGCATTGATGACCTCCAACGAGGCTTAAGCCTCGCCCGGGCGGCCGGATTTGGTGGGCTCAAGCTTGCCAACATTAGGCAAGCTCGGCCTCCCCTAATCGGGTGAGGCTTGACCTTGCTGAAATTTGGTGAGCTCAACCTCGCTGACTTGTGGTAAGGCTCCAACTCACTTGTGGCCGCTTGCTGGTTGCATCCGTGGCTAGTGACCGGCCAATGAAGAAGAAAAGGAAAAAGAAAAAAAAGAAAAAAATTTAAAATTTTGATTTTTTAAAATATGATAATAAAAAAAAAATTATGGAAAAGCGTGTATGGACGGAAAATTTTCCTTACCAAATAGCGGAAGATATTTTCTAATATATTTTCAAGTTTCAGTCGAGCAATGGAAAATATGGTTCTTTTTCTTGGAATACATTTTCCAGAAAAGTTTTACTTTCTGTGAAATGAATGGAAGTGAAAAGCACTTTCCCTTAATTTAGAAGACTTTTTTCCCTTCATAGAAAATGTTTTCCCCAAACAACTCATTTTCCATGAAATAAATATTGGAAAATCCATAAAATAATTTCCTAAAAATTGGTTTCTGCGAAACGAACAGCGCAAAGAGGCAACTGTACATTGCACACGCGCAGAGGTATCAAACTTGACATGGAGAGGTAGAATCAATTCCCAATTACATTAACCAATTGTGTATTTAGTCTCAGTGATTGAGATAGCGTGCTATCTAGTTGCTGTCGGGCCTCTACCTTTGAAGGAGAAGATTGATTTTTCAAAAATTTCGCTCTAGCTCAATCCCCGAAGTCCACCAAAACGTGAACATTCTTAGTTGTGTTCTGAATATAAGCTTGTCACCATATTCTAAAAAGGAATTCTAGATGTTATGCATTAGTCGAGCTGAGCGATCGTATCGATCTCGAGACTTGGGGTTTGTAGATAACTAGTCTATATCCTCTGTTTCCACTACTAACGACGAGGGACAGTTTTTAACGAAAGCTGTTTACAAAATGATAAATCATATCATAAACACGCTTATGGAGGGATGGAATTATGCCTTCCACATACAAAAATCACTCTAGAACCTTGGTATATCACTTGTCAACTAATATGAGAGTTGTTAGAATCCCCGTCATAACTCAAAATTTTAATTGTGTTCTGAAAATGAGACTCTCAAACACCAATTGGAATTTCTGTTGTTGCTTGGCATCGAGTTTAAAAAATTTATTAATGTGTGGTAACACGAAGTAGCAGGCAATCTACAGCTGACGCATGTTGCCTGATTTCTGGGCAGTTTTTGAGGGAGCAGCAGTTCAAGCAGATGATCCCGCCAGTGAGGGTGGAGGATGGCGAGGAGATCACCTACGACAAGGCGTTCACCGCCCTGAGGAGGACTGTCCACTTCTTCTCCGCACTGCAGGCCAGTGACGGCCACTGGCCTGCTGAGATTGCCGGGCCTCTTTACTTCCTCCCTCCTCTAGTCATGTGTTTCTACATCACCGGCCACCTCAACACCGTCTTCCCTGCCGAGCACCGCAAAGAGATTCTCCGCTACCTCTACAACCATCAGGTTACTCTTTTTTTTAGAAAAGAAAGACACCCAGATGGAGAAAATAGCAGAGGAACTTTGAAAGACTTAAGACTTGAAACAGTGTGTTTTGTACTAATTTTGTTGCAGAATGAAGATGGTGGGTGGGGCTTCCACATTGAAGGTCACAGCACCATGTTCTGCACGGCCCTGAGCTACATATGCATGCGCATTCTTGGGGAAGGGCCTGATGGTGGCCAGTACAATGCTTGTACTCGGGCCAGGAAGTGGATTCTTGACCGTGGTGGGGTCACCTACATACCCTCCTGGGGCAAGACTTGGCTTTCGGTACTCTCACTCTTCCTTCTATAATTGACAAAAATTTGTGCACCGGATTGTTCTGTTGAGGTGTTCGGGTGAATTGGATATGTGACATTGCGCCTGTGCTTGTGTGTGGTCTTGTCACATGCTCTGTAGATTTTTGGCCTTTTCGATTGGTCTGGAAGCAATCCAATGCCCCCTGAGTTCTGGATCTTGCCTTCATTCCTCCCCATGCACCCAGGTTTGTTTTTGCAGATTTTCTTGATCTTGTCCTTGATGGTACTCTATAGTAGTCTTGTATATTTGATTTCCCAAAGGTATTAACACGAAGGTGTTTGACTCATTTTCAAATTGAAACCACGTGGCGTTTTTGCTGAACGAATGAGAACATGGCATTGGCTTGTTATTGAAATGGCCACCCTTCCAGAATTCCCCTTGAAAGATAGAAAGTCTCGACTTCTGTTTCGTGTGACTGCCTTTCTCCTTAGTTATATGGCTATGTTGTCTGAATGTCCTGTTTTGAATGATGTAGCTAAGATGTGGTGCTACTGTCGGATGGTTTACATGCCCATGTCGTACTTGTATGGGAAAAGATTTGTTGGCCCGATCACACCTTTTGTTCAACAGTTGAGAGAAGAACTTCATACTCAACCCTATGATATGATTTGCTGGAGAAAAGTCCGCCATCTTTGTGCCAAGGCGAGAATCCCTAACAGGTCCAAGATATCGTTCTAGAATCAAATAGTTCACAAGTCAGAAAATTTTTAACGAAATGAATCGAATTGTTGTTGCAGGAGGATCTCTACTATCCCCATCCCTTATTACAGGATTTGATCTGGGATAGTCTTTACATATTTATAGAGCCGCTTCTCAACCGTTGGCCATTTAATAGACTTAGAGGAAAGGCTCTTCAGGTGACGATGAAGCACATTCACTATGAAGATGAGAACAGTCGATATATCACGATTGGATGTGTAGAAAAGGTAATGAATACATAAATTTGAGGAGAAAGACACATTAAGTGTAAAATTCTCACATTGTGGGAAACGCCACTTAGAATATGTCTTGCGCATTGGACTTGGACAGGTGTTATGCATGCTTGCTTGCTGGGTAGAAGACCCAGACAGTGACTATTTCAAGAAGCATCTCGCTAGGATACCAGATTACCTTTGGGTTGCCGAAGATGGAATGAAGATGCAGGTTAGTAGTAGTGTCATCGAACAATGACAGAATTGGGCTTAATTCGAAATGATAAGTACTTATGCTGCATATTTGAAAGGTGGAAGCATTCTTATAATAAGGAGAAGATTAATTTAGTAAAGTGAGACCATCTAGAGCGAAGCTTAGTTTGGTGGTTGGCTCATTCATATGCAGAGTTTTGGTAGCCAAGAGTGGGACACTGGCTTCGCCATCCAAGCTTTGCTTGCCAGTAATATGACTGAGGAGATAGGACCGGTACTAGCTAGAGGACACGACTTCATTAAAAAGTCTCAGGTTTGATCTTTGATTGTTGCAAGCATCGCTTATCTCCAGACATCGTCCTAGTTTCTTTTGCTTCCTCGCAAAAGCCAAAGTGCATCGATCTGTTTATAATATTACAGGTCAAGGACAATCCTTCTGGTGATTTCAAAAGCATGCACCGTCATATTACTAAAGGATCTTGGACATTTTCGGATCAAGATCATGGTTGGCAAGTCTCTGATTGCACTGCAGAAGGTCTGAAGGTAATACCCCAATAAATGCCTTCGCTGTATCCGCAGGTTCAATCCAATCCTAAATTGCTCAGTTTCTCACTGAATTTCTTTCCATGTTTATTCAGTGTTGCCTGCTTTTCTCAATGATGCCACCTGAAATTGTTGGTGAGAAGATGAAGCCAGAGAGACTGTATGACGCTGTCAACATTTTACTTTCTCTACAAGTGAGTATACTGTTGTTTTTCTTTCTTGAGAAAGACTTGAGAAAATCTTTGATCAAACAAAAAATATTGGCTAAGTTTTGTTTGTTCTACGCATCCCAAAATCACGTTGCCACTTAATACTTCTGTTGAGTTTGATTATAAATTGTAATATCATCACATCGTCCATGAATGCCACTTGTTCCAGAGTAAAAATGGTGGATTGCCAGCATGGGAGCCTGCAGGAGCTCCAGCTTGGCTAGAAGTAAGTACTTAATAAATACTTTGGAATTCCTTGATGGTCCTCACAGACTAAGACATGCTTGTTTGTTCATAAATTACTATAGCGTGACTTCTTCCTCATCATTGTCACTTGCAGCTCCTAAATCCAACAGAGTTCTTTGAGGACATCGTCATTGAGCATGAATATGTTGAATGCACGTCCTCAGCTATCCAAGCTTTAGTTTTGTTCAGGAAGTTGTATCCCGAGCACAGGGAGAAGGAAATTGGAGATTTTATATCGAATTCCGTACAGTATCTGGAGAATGTACAAATGCCAGATGGCTCGTGGTATGCTCTATTTCCATTGGGTATTTCTGAAGAATTCAGATAAATTAAAGGAACAACTGACTAACTGAGCAATTCTTGCAGGTATGGGTGCTGGGGAGTTTGTTTTACATACGGCTCATGGTTTGCGCTCGGGGGACTAGCAGCTGCAGGCAAGACATATAGCAATTGTGCAGCTATGCGCAAAGGAGTTGCTTTTCTTCTAAGAACACAGTTGCAGGATGGCGGGTGGGGAGAAAGCTATCTTTCTTGCCCAAAGAAGGTAATTTCTAGAGGGACCTTCCACAGCATGTTTGGCTTTAGCTGTTTTAGTTGTGCACTTTTCTGGCAACACGGGAATCTTGAATTTTCTAATTGCCAAATCGGCCGATGTAGGAATATGTGCCGCTTGAAGGAAACAGATCAAATCTGGTGCAAACTGCTTGGGCTATGATGGGTCTGATTCACGCGGGGCAGGTCAGTGGATGATATTGTCGTTTGGGTCTCGATCGCATTAACCATACTTCAGTGATAATAAAAAATCAATATACAATGTGAAGTTTCTGAGTTTGGTATTTCATCTACTATCAGGCGGAGAGGGATCCGACTCCCCTGCACCGGGCTGCAAAGCTGCTTATCAATTCACAAATGGAAGATGGTGATTATCCTCAACAGGTTTGTACCTTTCAGTAAGTTGATTTCACACAGGGTTATAATCTCAGGAAATAAAGAGTGCACGCCACCAATATCATTGGAAAGAATTTCCTGTGAGCTAATCCACACAACTAGGAAAATCTAGAGATGATTATCGTCCACGCATATCATCTTACAGACAATCTGTTCAACTCCTCGAAACATCATCAGGAACTAGTGCAAAGAAAAGAAAACTGATTGAGAGAGAACTGGCTCGGTAAGAACAAGACAACATGATCTAAGCATGAACTTTGCATTGCAGGAAATCACAGGGGTTTTCAACAAGAATTGCATGTTACACTATCCCAATTACAGGAACACATACCCATTGTGGGCTCTTGCAGAGTATCGGCAGCGGGTTCCTTCACCGTCAACAGCCCTCTGAAGAAACAAGGCATATCATCACAGCTTGCATATTGAGAAGACATAGATTTCGTAAGAACAGAAATCAAAATTCATGCATCTGGTTTTTTCTAGTATGATAGATGTAGATCCGAAGGACTTGCAGTCCTAGAATAGAGGATCCAAGCTAAGATTGTTATAATTCCAACTCTATAAGTACAAGGACAGTGACATGATCATCCTTCCACCCGAAAGACATTATCTCAAACATAACTATCATCAACCTATTATCGAAATATACATCCATATATTTGATAAAAGATTCATATGGTTACAATATTAGAGCTTTTATAATCCATTGGATTGACGAGAATACGTGAACTTCACCACATGCGTGTCAAATATTGGTATATGTGAATTGATTAGCCGAAATTGTGAGAAGAAGAAGATTGCATGTGGATTTCATTTATGAGCCGCAACTCAAATCTGTCTGTTGGACTTTTGGACTTGGGAAATAAATGGAGGAAAGTGGACAGTGGCCCATTTGCATTAAACGTTGAAGCATGCAAGGATGGGTGTGGAGCTGTTTCGATGTTCCCGAAATTAATGTGTTCCCTTTCTTGTCTTTTGCCAAAGCATCGTTGTTGACTTTGAGAGAGAAAGAAATAGAAGCGGAAAGAAGGTCCTACGTTCATCCATCTTCTAATGCACGCACATGCATCCATGCCCATAAATTATGGTGGGCTTTGTCTTTTCTTTCATTTGAAGAAGACTTCCAATAAATGATGGAGACTCTCTTCTGTATTTGTTTACACTTAAATTTTTGCCCAAAAATTATTTTTGAAAAAATGGGAACTTGTTTTTCCACAAAAATATTTCATGCCAAATTATTGCATATAGATTATCTAGGTGTTTAGTATAGTTTTTTTAATGGAAGATGTTTTTCCTTAAAAAAATTAATAATTTTTTTTTAAAATACATTAAAAAAGATTAAAAAAAAAAAAAGCAAGTTGGGGCCAATGATCTAAACGTAACTAGCCAAGCCCAGGAGGCCAGATTGGAATTCAAATGGCAAGTTGGGGCCAAAATGCAATTTTCAACAGTTGAGAGACCAATTCGCAAATTTCGCCTGAACCCTTAAATCATAATCTTGGTCACTAATTAAATTGAAATTGAACTTGGACCAGGTCGAATCAATCAAATTGGGCCAAAAGAATCAAATGTGCCTTGAATTGGGTATTTTTTTTTTTTTTTGTGACCCGGGAACCCCGTGCGGCCGACAGGAGAGAGTAAACTCGAGTGACGCCGCGGAGGACCCACCACCCCGACGCCACACTTAAGAATCCCTAGCGACCATGAGGGGATTTGAACTCATCCCCTTGCGTTAGGGGGGGGAGAGAGCTCAAACTATCGCGGCCACCGCAGGCGGTGGTCTTGAATTGGGTATTTTCGTATAAGAAAATGGCTAACTTTGAGGGGCTTTCTTGCAAAATTGGGTGGGCTCAATTGTGAAAGCTGGTTGAGATTTTAAACTATTATACATGAGCTTGCTAATTGATCAAAAACCACAGCCAAATTGATGGATTAAAGCACTCAAATCAGTAGCCAAAACTCAGTCCACGAGTTGGTCTCAATTCAGAGTTGCTAAGTAAGGAACTTGGTGGCCCCACCATATCCTCCTCAGCTACCCAACCAGCCCAATATTTGCAAGTGATGGAAAACCATATATAGTAGTGTAAGTGGACCAAAATTAGTCAGGGATAAGCTATTGAAAGCACCGGAAAATCACAGCGAAATCCACACACTCAACAGCTGCAGAAGTAGAAAAAAATTGGCTAAGTCAAAGAGTGGGTGGACTAGCTTAGTTGGCAGGCTTGGTAGTGGGGCAAAAAGCCGACCAAGAGATTGATGAATTCAATGGATAAGATCTATGAAGCGTGCTCTTTTTAGGGACGAGAGAGAGAGAGATGAGAGGGAGAGGAGAGAGCTCACGGTCATCCCCCAAAGAGGCCCTCAGAAGCAGCTCCAGAAAGAAAAAACCCAGAAATTCCAAATCAATCTTCACAAAGAAGAGTGAAATTTTCACAAACTTGCAGCCAAAATCAGCCAAAATCTTCAACAAGAGAGTGAAACTTCACTCAAATATATTTCCATCCATAGGTCGCACATCCCAAGTGGAGTTTGAGAAGGTCTCCTAAATCCCCCTGAAATCCACCCTCCTGGCGGGCCAAGAAAGTCCGAAGATTTTTCTAAGTGTTGAGTTTAGTTGATCACGGATGAGGGAAAGCGAGTGTTTCTGAGAAAATTGAGAGACAAATGAGGAAAATATTGACTTTCAACCCATACTAAAATACATATAGCTTGGTTTGGTCTTTATTTTTTCAACAGAAGAGGTCTTGAAGTCTAATTTTAGAGTTCAACGAAAACCTTTATTGTCAGTTCTTGTTTTTATAGATCTCATTTTCAGTTTGAAGGAGCCAACTACCACGTGCCCCACGAGGATGATTTCTTGGATTCCTCGGCCAAGAACCACTTGCAAAAGAAACTAGGAAGCAAGTTAAGCATCCTAGATGTATTTTTGTTCGAGTTTGAGCATGTTTTAATAGTGAAAAATCAAGAGGAAAACCAGCTCGGAAAACTCATTTTTGAGGCTAGAATTTTTCCAAGTGTTGAAATCTCTTCAAGAGTCTTGCATGTTTGATTTGTTATGTCTATTTTCGTGCATTACTTGTCTTCATGAGCTTGATGAATGTTATATGGGAGTACCAATGATGCTGAGATCGGCTTGGTTTGATCTTTAGACCCTTGGGTAAACCATGAAATTGTCTAAAACTTTGGCCAAAAATCAAGTCTATCCACATTAACACATGGCTGTTTAGTATGAACTTTGCATGTGTGCTTCTTGGAGATGTCGTTTTGATATGTTTGGTTGGTCATTTTCTATGGTGTTTGTTGCATTTGAAAGCCCATGTTACCTACTTTCACTTGGATTAAGTAATGTTTCCCTTAGATCTTGCACGTGATAAGTGTCATGGTTTGAATATGGGCATGTAACATGTTTGCTTGACTCGGGTTCAAACTCAGATTTCAAAATCAACTCAACCCACATATTTGAGACCGATTTCAACCTAGTTCTTGTGTGTTTTAAGTTATTATTTCTATATGATCTTGCTCCCTGCATGTGATAGTATAATCTTGATACTTTAGTTCCACATAAGATTGCTCATGCGTTGAGATTGAAGACCGCAAATATGGCCCGAGGAAGCTGGTTTGGGATGATTTGATGTACACCAAATGTTCGATGAAATGTGCAAACCAAGTTTTGATCTTGAAACGGTCAATTTGAGCTTGGTTCTTGCTATATTCATGTATTGGGCAGTCCCATATTAGTGTAAATTGGCATATATCGGTTTAGGGAATTAATTTTAAATAAAAAATAAAAAATGAAAATTTCAAAAAATTATAAAAATGATGGATGATATCAAATTATGGTAGAAATGACATCTAGGAAATTTTCCTAATTTTAAAAGGTCATTTTCTTAATTTAATGATATTTTGGTATTCTATAACCATTTCTGTAAATATTTATTTTGCATAAATTAAAATTATTTAGAGTAATTTCATGCATCTAGAGTAATTTCATGCATATTTAAATTCTCATTTCGCTCACGGGGTCCTGTCCCAAGGCGTGATAATAAGGCCATATAATATTATTTGCCCGACTTGCATCGGGTCTTTCTTTTCCGCATTACTTTCAAGTCCTTCCAATTTCTTGGATGTTTATTTATCGCACCACTTTTCAATAATTTGAATGTAAATTTCTTTTCTAAATTATGTTAGGATTAGTCTAGACATTAAGGAAAACAACCCTATAAAAACATTTGCATGGACACTTAGCGGTTTTATAAGAATTATAATTGGTAATCAAGATTGTGTGACCATTTAAATAAACAATCTTCCAAATTAGTGGTACCACAAGAGCACTAATAGAAACATTGGCGTAAACAACTCCCTGGCCCTAGAAATATTTGGTTGCGTAGGAATCAAGACAACACTCCCATGTCTTGATTGGTTTTAGCCGACCCCAATAGGCTAGTGGCGACTCCTAGAAATACATAGATTGTTAAGAATTGAAATTCAAGTCCAATGTCGCACGAGGTACGGGCTTAAGAGAGCCCACGCCTAATCCAGGGGTATTGGTCCGCCTCTTTAGGCAAATACCCCTAAACCTTTTCCTTTTCCCTCGGACGGAAAAAGAGAGGTTGTGACAATATTATAAAAGAGAGAGACATCCAACGAAGGAGCGTGGCAAGGTCCCTTGGTGGCCGAGAGAGCACAAAAGTCTTAGTAGCCAGGAGAAAGAGAGAACTCTGGCTGCATAGAGGAGTATGCGAAGAGTACATCTCATAAGGGTTTTGTAACATCATCGATTTTAATCCTTATTTTGGTTCTGATTAGTAGGATTGGTACGCTCGTGTCGAGACTAGGTCATGAGTTCACCCAAAGGTCGATTTTGAGCCAATTAGCCTGTTCAAGAATCGGCAATTGAAGGATTGGTTATAGAATGTTCGGCTATGGAAAGATTATTCAACCATAAGAATTGGTTGTGACTCGATTCCACCCGGTCATTATACTAGTCATGGGTGATTCCGCCCGGTTGTTTGTACCCATCATGGACGACCATGAATCATCCAATGTGACTTTGAGTCAAGGTGGATTGATTGATCCCACAAAATTACTTGAGAAGTGAGAGCCGATGATGGATTGTAAAAATAGAACGTAGTTCAATTTCGTACTAGTCAAAAGTTGTGGCGTAGGACTTGGACTAGCCCACTAACCAACCAGAGGATCACCTGACTAGCCCAAGGCTTGCCCGTGGACCCAGTCGTAAGCCCCTTTACATGATAAGGGAGAAATCCGAACTCGGTTTCACCAGTTAAGCCCGATTGCATCCGACTTCGTCAGAGCATGGTTTAGGCGCGAACCTCAAGCCAAATAAGATGGTCAATCACGGTCAAAATTGATTAATCTCCGCCTAATGGGATGACCTTCAAAACTTAGATATTTTGCTTGGTGTACTTAATGCCTTTGGCATGTAGCTAATTAATGCATTGTTGACTAAGGGGGACACATGACACAAATGGTTTTACCCTTTAAAGGTAATCATGAAGCTTTGTTGAATAGACACTAATCTGATACCACATGTCGGATGCAAAACATGCAACCCTAAGATCTTCATAATCAAAACAAGAACGCGGATAATTGAGTAGAAAGATTAACGCACCTATTTTGGAATCTATCGTTCTTTATGCAGAAGCAGAAAAGCGATGATCCACGTGTAAGTTCTTCTTCTCTATTGCCCTTTATGTCACTAGTTCAATGAGACGGCTCCTCACCTTTTAGCGCTAGGTAAACGCTTCTTATGTGAGGATACTTGTGAGAATTATGGTTACAGGAGAGACTTAAGTATTATTTTTAGAGTTTCCAACCAAGCTCTCTCATTACGGGCTAGACTCCATTCGGCCCACACTAGCCAGTCTCATATTAAACTAATTAAGAAAACTTCTATCTTACCTTAAACCAACCCCATAAAATGGTAAATTACAATATCAATTAATGTAGTCCACATTAGGAAAAATTTTACAATGCTCCCAAGCAAATTATTAAATATAAGAGACTTATTCCTAGATAAACTCAATAATTCTATAACATGGTCTTAATGGCGATGCATGTCAAAATTGCAGGGAAAATGAGGTTAGTCGCTAATCATTTGTTAAATTGTTGTAGGTTGTGAGTTATAAGGGAATACCTTTGTGTTATCCCTTCTTTGTAGGTGGAGAAATGATGAATGTGAATGTGTGAGGTCATTTAGGGCGGCAATTAATTTGAATTTACTATGCATGCTTTTACCACTTCAGTAACACATCTTGACACACATAATTTGCAGCAAAAGACCACGATCGCATTAGGAAACTTGTAGGAGGTATTGTGAGTGGAATCCGCGTGGGGAGATTACCCATCGTAATCCATTCTCAATTCCGCTCATTTCGATCAGACAGGTTGGGCATCATCTAATGATTGTCGGAAGGTCAACCCAAGAAATATCTAGAAATAGCACGTTAGCCCACTGTGTGTGAATTTAATTCCCTGGGAGATTTAGAAATGTTTAATAAGAATATTTCTTGTAATATCATCAGTTGGAATAAAAATCTCCTTTTGCATCAACGATTGTGTCATAGTGCTCGTTTTCCTCATCCTAAATGTCCGATATGCCCCTTAGCTAAACAATCGCAAGCATCTTTTCTAGTTAGTATATCTCGAGCCAAAAAGGTCTTTTCATTACTTCATATGGACATTTGAGGTCCTTATCACACCCCTCATTGTGATGGATCTCGTTTTTTCCTAACAATTGTTGATGACTATACTCATGCCACCCGGGTGTATCTTATGCAATCAAAAAGCCAAACATTTACTCACATTTCAAATTTCCTTTCATTGGTCCAGAATCAATTCAATAAATCTGTACAATGAATTCGTATAGATAATGGGCGTGAATTTTTTACTTCCGATTGCATAAATTTTCTATCTCCTCATGGAATACTCCACAAAAGTTCTTGCACTTATATTTGTTGCGACCTATCCCCCAGGGGGAAGGAACAGCTTTAAGGGTATTGCCTAAAAACAGGTTCACGGCCCATGATTAGGCTTGGGCTCTCCCAAGCCCATACCTAGGCTTGGGCGCACGACATTAGGGTATTTTCAAGAATTTTGCAAAAAAGAGTTGCCACTAGCCTATTGGGGTTAGCTAGAAACCAAGTGAGGCATGGGAGTGTATCTCACTTCTTACGCAATCAGAGAATCTAGGGTCGAGGACTTATTTACACTAATTGACCAATTAGTGCACTTTCGGTACCTAATCTTGTTCATTTTAAAGAAAAGATTTTTGTTAGGCAGTTTGTAGTGATTTTATACCTACCCACTAATATGTGAGCTGATCATGTGAGTACACAATCATTAAAGTGACTACCAACAATCAAACTCCTAGTTGCAATGAAGTTAGTACATGTAGCTAAACAATCATAAACATAATTAAAGACGTAAATTAAACCTGCGACATAATCGAAACGTGAGCAAATAAAGGCCTAATTATACTAATGAAGCAAGACATGACAATTCCCAACAAACCCTACCTTTCTTTTAATTTTCGAAAATTTTAATTAATTTTTAATAAAATATTTTTTAATTTTTATAATTTATAATTTTTATAATTTTTATTTTTTTCGAGTGAACCGGGTCGGGTCCGGTCTAACCCAACTCGAGTCTAACCCGGTCGAGCGGGTCAGGCCAAACACGCTTGAGTTAGGCCCGCGTGAGGGCGGGCTAGGATTGGGCCTAATCAAGAGGCCCCAACCCTCTTGTAAGTGGGCTCCCAATGGGGCCCACAGGAAAAAGAAAAGCCGAGTAGGCTAGATCAAAATCTGGCCCAACTCAACCAGCCCTCTGGTCTACAACCGTTCGATTGTGACTAGAGGAGGCCATGATGGCGTAGCTCGGGGGGGGTCTACGGAGGGTGGTGATGGCTGGCGTTGGTTAGGGGCTCAACGAGGCGGCAGAGGGGTCGGCCGAGGGGGTGTCCCGATGGACTATGACCCTTGTGTCGCCACTTCCAATTGCGATAGAGAAGACGACGGAGGCAAACGGCTCGGCAGTCTCCAGCTAGGGCGCGACGAATGCGTTTTTGGCTAGGCAAGGGGGACAGCCCGGCTTCCGGCCGGGCCGTAGTGGCACTCCGGCGATCGAAAAATCGGCTTGAGGTTCGGGACAAAGGCTGGTTTTTACTTGGGCATTTCAACAAATAGGTGGGGGCGCTACAACCTAACGAATTTTGTCTCGGGCCGAGGCCCGAGCACTAATCCGACTTCAAGAAAAAAAAAAAAAAAAAACATTCCAGAACATCAAGCAGGGTAACAGGGACAGGTAGGTGGCTGGAGCTTGCCCAAACTGGTCGGGATGAGCTTTGGCAGCCTCATTTCTGAAGACGCACGCCAAGTGTTTGATGAAAGGCCTACCTAGTTTCCAGTGGGAATGGTGGCGATTGGCGGCTCACCGGCGGTGGCAGGGCACTCCAAGGGGCTCCTCGGCTCTTTGGCTGACCTCCACGAGTCCTCTTCTCCCTCTCAGTTCTCTCATTTCCGCGTTCTCCCTCTCGGTTCTCTCTATCTCTCTCTCTCTCTCGATGCTCCCTCGTTCTCTTCATTGCGATGCTACTCGTTCGGGGAAGAGCTGTAGCGGACAATGAGGGGTGGATGGGCCTCTAGCAATGGCTAGCTGCTCCCTCGAGCTTCCTTCCTCCCTCTGGTTCGCTCTCTCCCATTCGAACTCTCTCTCCCTCCCTCGGTCCCTCACTTCTATTCTTTTTTCTCCTCTTCTAAAAAATTCTTTTTAGAGCAGCACGCATGGCCTTTGCAGCTGCCAGCTTGCCGACCAGACTGCCCCCGACCCGCGGATCTCGCCCCTCGCCTGCCATCAATCCCCTTGCTCTCTGTCGCTGCTCTCTGTTCTCTTTTCTGCAAGTCGTCGCATGAGATAGGCAGGAGAGGAGGACAGCTGGGCATGGGCCAGGTTGAATAAGAAAGAAGGCTGGGCCGGGCCTAGCACGAGGGAAAAAGAAAAGGAAGGATGGGTCGCACGCGGGGAAAGAAAAGGAAGGGGGCGGGCTGGGCCAAGGATGAATGCAGCCTGACCCGACCCCTAAAGTTTTTTTTTAATAATAATAATTAAAAAAATTCTTTTTATTAGTTTATTTTATTTTATTTTTAGCGAGTAATTCCTAACTTTTAATGTTATTAAGTCTTAAGTAAAATGGCAAAATTTAAGTGTTAACAATACTCCTCAACAAAATGGCATTGTTGAGAGCAAACGTAGACATCTTTTGGAGGTAGCTCATGCCCTAAAATACCAAGCCTCCATCCCTGAAAATTTCTCGGGAGATTGTGTGGTCATAGCTGCCTATTTAATTAATCGTATGCCACCTCGGATTCTTGATGGAAAAACTCCTTATGAAATGCTTTATAACAAATGGCCAGAAAATAGTCATCTTAGGGTATTTGATTGTCTCTGTTATGCAACGGTTGTAAGCCATCGGGATAAATTGAGTCCACGTGCCAATTTGTGCATCTTCATGGGATATCTTCCTCTTCAGAACGGATATGAGGTTATGGATTTTTCTACAAGGAATTTTTTTATTAGCAGGGATGTCATATTTCATGAAGACATTTTTCCTTTCAAGGAAATGATACACTCATCAAATTCATTGCCATCAGAAAATCAGCGCCTTTTCTTGTCCAATGAAGATTTATTAATGGGGACACAATATTTTCTTGTTCCACCAAAATCGCCTATGGTTGTCTCAAAGGAATTCGTGCCTATTTAGAAGGAGTCTTCAATCATAGAAACTTCAATCCTAACCGTTGATGAAGTTATTTCAACATATTCTCCGATGTTAACTACGTTTGAGAATGTTTTTGAGCCTTCTCCAATTCCGAAACAAAAATTGATTGGGAAACTTCGACGTTCCAGGCGGCGTACCCGTCCACCTACATGGACCAAGGATTATATATGTTCTGCAATGAGTACCCTAGGTACACAATATCCTATCTCCTCCTATGTTTCATTTAGTCAATTATCATCATAACATATGTGTTGCATAAGTCATATATCGAGAAAAGAAGGAACCTTCTACTTTTGTTGAAGCGGCACTTGACCCCCGATGGCACAATGCATTGGAATCGGAACTCACTGCCTTAATGGAGAATCATACTTGGGATATTGTTCCATTGCCTCAACATCGGAAACCGATTGGCTGTGAGTGGGTTTATAAAATCAAGTTCAAGATAGATGGATCAATTAAATGCTATAAGGCTCATCTGGTTGCTAAATGGTTTACTCATAGAGAAGGTTTTGATTATCATGAAACCTTCTCCCCAGTTGCCAAAGAAATCACTATTCGATCATTTCTATCCATTGCGGCTATTCGTAATTGGTTATTACATCAGATGGATGTCCACAATGCCTTCCTTCATGGTGACCTAGATGAAGAAATATATATGGACATTCCTCAAGGATTACGCAGACAGGGGGAGTCTCTGGTATGTCGTCTCCGAAAATTCTTATATGGGCTAAAACATGCATCTAGGCAATGGTATGCCAAGTTTACCGTTGCACTAACCATTGCGGGTTTTCAGCATTCGAAGCATGATTATGTCCCGTTTACATGGACTACAGGCAAATCTTCTATTTATTTATTTATTTATTTATTTATTTATTTATATATGTTGATGATATTCTTGTCATGGGAAATAATGATTCTGATGTTATGAAATTTAAAGAATATTTACATTCCACGTTTCACATCAAGGATTTGGGATCTCCCAAATATTTTCTTGGCATAGAAATTGCTCGGTCAGATAAGGGAATTGGCCTTAGTCAAAAAAAGTTCGTCTTGGAAATCATTTCAGAAGCAAGACTATCAGGTTGCAAATTGACTGTCGTACCAATTGAATAAAATGCCAAGCTGAAAACCAATGACTATGATCAAAATTCTTCTTCATCTATTAAAGATCCATTGCTGAAAGATCCATCGGAATATCAACGACTTGTTGGAAAATTGATATACCTTATCATGACAAGACCTTATATATGTTATGCAGTGAAAATACTCAGCCAGTTTATGCACAATCCAAAATAGTCCCATATGAGCACAGCCTTAAGGTTGTGAAATATTTGAAGGGATGTCTAGGACTTGATATATTTTTATCTCGTGATTGCAACATGAGGATGACAGCTTACTGTGATATAAACTATGCTACTTGTCTAATGACTAGAAGATCCATTACTGGTTTTTGCATTAAATTGGAAAATTCATTGATCTCATGGAAGACAAAGAAATAGTCGACTGTGTCATTGTCATCAGCCGAATCAAAATATCGAGCCATGGTGAAAACTACATGTGAAATAGTTTGGATACGAGGACTACTCTCATACCTAGGAGTATAGGTCAAAGGCCTAAGTGAATTGTTCTGTGATAATGATGCTGCACTCAAATTAGCGACAAACCTAATTTTTCATGAAAGAATGAAGCACATAGAGATTGATTGCCATTTTACTTGGGACAAAATTGAGGAAGGAATCCTTGTAACAAAAGGAATTGGAACTGTTGAGCAACCAACGGATATCTCCACTAAACCATTATGCCAAAGACAACATTCTTATCTATTGAGCAAGCTAGGTGCTCTTGACATATATAGACCACGAGCTTGAGAGGGAGTGTTGGAAATATGATTGAAGATCATGGCATTGATCTTGATTACAATCTGACCGATAGCTTTTGGAAAGCGATGATCTTGTGTATAAGAAATATTCTTTGTATATTATATTGCCTTTCTTTCTTCTATTCTTACACTATAAATGCATCGGTGTACTTGTATACAAAATACAGATTAATACAAAGATTTTCACTTCCAAATTCCTTATTTTCTGTCAGTATGATCATGAAGATACATTGACTTAGCGCGTTAGTATGGTTCCCCTTTCAAGATATGATCGATTATATCTAACATAATGAGAATATTTCGAGAGCATGGTGTTTCTGGACTCATGTTAGAATGCTGTGTATGTGATGATATTGGCCTCAGATGGTTTCTTGGCAACGTTAAATCCACCACTTGCGTAAAAAGGTCGGGAGATTTTGTTTGAAAAGTGGTATGATCATGAAAATTTGTTGATTTACGTGTTATTATATTTCCCTTTGCAGCGTTATATGTTCCCCTATAGATGAAGATGGCCTACAACATTTGGTGCTTTGCCGGGTCTGTTGGACTTTTTAATGTCTCAGTACTGCTGATGTTTTTCGACTGAAGTTTCTGTGCTCTGTTTTCTTCCTCTGTTATGGTTTATTTTCCTGCTTAGTTGGTTATGTTATGCAGTGTTTTGTTATTTAGGAAGTTAAGTACATGTTGAGGTGCAGTTACAAGCTGGACGTGTGTGTGTGAGCAGTTACTGTTTTTCTTTTGTTTAAGTTGTTTTTCTGTACTTGACAGTTTCATAAGAACTGCTGAAGCAAGTTTGTGTCCTGTTCTCTCTGGTTTCTCTTCCTTCTTCCATATCTATAGTTCTGGCATTTCTGCTTCTTGTTTACTGTTTTGATCAATAACAACAGTGGTATTAGAGCCTTGAATGATCTTGAGGGACTGTGAAGTGAAGCAAGTATCGAAGTGCAAAGAGATTAGAGGGTGATGGAGACAGGTTCAAGTGGTTTTTCTGCGATGGTTTCTCCAGTATTTACTGGAGAGAATTATCAAGCATGGGCTGTTAAGATGAAAGCATTTCTGGAGGGTCATGATCTGTGGGAAGCTGTGGAGGATGATTATGAGGTTGCTCCACTTCCAAATAATCCGACTATGAATCAGATCAAGCTTCATAAAGATAGAACCACAAGAAAAGCTAAGGCAAAATCTTGCCTGTATGCTGCTGTCTCGCCTACCATCTTTACCAAAATTATGAAGTGTGACTCTGCGAAGGCCATTTGGGATTTCTTGAAGGAAGAATATGAAGGAGATGAGAAGATAAGAGGTATGAAGGTGCTGAATCTCTTGAGAGAATTTGAGAGACAGCAGATGAAGGAATCTGAGTCAGTGAAGGAATACTCGATAGGCTAGTGGGAATAGCGAGATAAAATCGAGTTTTGGGAACCGACTTGAGGGATGATAGGCTTGTTCGGGAAGATCTTGGTGTCTCTTCCGAAAAATTCGAAACTACTATAGCTTCTCGGAAAACACAAGGGACTTGGCTGATATAAAACTTGCGGGTTGCTTTGAATGCTTTGCGAGCACGGGAGCACGAAGACTAATGAGGAGAGAAGATCATGTTGAGGGGGCATTGCAAGCCAAAGTAAAGCAAAATGATGGAGGGAAAGGGAAGAAATGGATTCAGTTTAAGGGAAATGTTGCTGATTTGAGATTTTTACCAAAAGAAGGAAATGCTGGTGGATCTAGCAAATGGAAAAATAATAAAAGGCCATGTCGATCGTGGTGGAACCAACCATCACCCTTTAGATGCTTTGGAAAAGGCCGGATGCGAGGTGCAAAAGATGCCACAAGTTGGGTCATATGGAAGCAATTTGCAAAGGGAAAACTTATAAGCAAACAAGAGAAGCACAAGTGGCAGTGAGTGAAGTTGATGAAGAGCACCTATTTGTTGCTTCAGCTGGTGAGTCTTTAGTCGAAAATAGTACATGGCTGATAGACAGTGGTTGTACCAATCACATGACTGGTAACTTAAAGCTATTCAAGTACATAAATGAAACAGTAAGGTCCAGAGTCAGAATTGGCAATGGACAGCATATTGAAGTTCAAGGTAAAGGTGTAGTTGCTATTGAAGGAAATCAGGGGGTAAAGTTAATCAGGGATGTTCTCTTTGTGCCAAATATTGACCAAAACCTGTTAAGTGTTGGTCAGTTAGTGGAGAAGGGCTATATAGTGAAGTTCGAAGGAAGGGAATGTCTCATTAAAAATGCCGACAAAAAGAAGTCTTGAGAATTCCAATGAAGGATAAAAGCTTTATGTTCAAGCCACATGAGATGCAGCAGATGGCTTTGAAATGTAAAGAAGAAAATATAGAGCTGTGGCACAAAAGACTTGGGCATGTTCACAGGAGGGGTATGCTGGTTATGTAGAAAAATGGCCTGGTAGTTGATTTGCCAAGCTTAGAGGAAGAACTTCCACAATGCAGAACCTGTCTTCTTGGCAAACAAGCTAGATTTCCCTTCAAAGGAGGAGTCTCGAAGACATGTCAAAAGCTGGAACTGGTTCACACTGATGTGTGTGGACCTATGTCTGAACCCTCTCTAAATGGAAGCAGGTATTTTATTACCTTTACTGATGATTTGACTAGAATGAGCTGGATCTATTTTCTGCAAGCTAAGACTGAAGTAGCTGATGTGTTTATGAAGTTTAAAGCTTTAGTTGAGAATCAAAGTGGGAAGAAAATCAAAGCTCTCAGGTCTGACAATGGCTCTGAGTATACAGCTAACAAATTTAAGCTGATTTGTGAGCAAGCAGGAATTGTGCAGCAATTTATAGCCCCTTACTCACCTCAACGAATGGGGTTAGTGAGAGAAAGAACAAGCATTATGGAGATGGCCGATGTATGATGCAGGAGAAGAATTTGCCTAAAAGGTTATGGGCTGAGGCAGCCAATACTGCTGTGTTTCTATTAAATAGATTGCCTACAAAAGCTTTAGAGAAATTAACACCTCTCGAAGGCTGGCAAGATATTAAACCTTCTGTGAAAAACTTGAAGGTTTTTGGATGTGTGTGTTACACTCATGTTCCTGATGTTAAGAGGGACAAACTTGATAAAAAGGCAGAGATTGGAATCTTTGTTGGATATAGTGTTCAATCAAGAGCTTACAGAATTTTCTATCCCATGACAGGGAAAATAACTGTGAGCAGAGATGTCATGTTTTAGAGGAAGATGAATGGAACTGGTTAGATGGAAAGAGCACAGAATTGAAGTACTTTGAAGGGCAACCTGAAATAGATGTGGAAACTAATGGAATTACAGAGGAAATGGAAGAAAACATGGATGATCAACCTGTGAGAGGCACAAGGCCACTTGCTGAGATCTATGAAAGAAGTAATGTGGCAGTGCTCGAACCATCCAACTTTGCAGAAGCCAAGGAAGATCATAAGTGGATTGCAGCAATGCAGGAGGAGATGGCAATGATTCAGAAAAATCAGACTTGGGAATTAGTAGACAGATCATTAGACAAGAATGTGATTGGAGTTAAGTGGGTGTTTAAGACAAAACTCAATCCTGATGGTTCTGTTAATAAGTATAAAGCAAGGCTTGTTGTGAAAGGCTATGCTCAAATATGGGGAGTAGACTATTCTGAAACTTTTGCTCCAGTTGCAAGGCTGGACACAATAAGGCTTCGTTAGGCATGTTGCGAAACGAGAGAAGGGTTGGACTATCTTTCAGCTAGATGTCAAGTCTGCATTTCTAAATGGAGAGCTTAAAGAAGAAATTTTTGTTGAACAACCTGAAGGTTTTGGTATTAAAGGGCAAGAGGAAAGTGTATACAGATTGCGCAAAGCTTTATATGGACTGAAGCAAGCTCCAAGAGCCTAGTATGGAAAAATAGATCGATACTTACAGGATTTTGGCTTTAAAAAGAGCTTAAGTGAGTTCACTCTTTATATTAAGAAAGTGAATCATAGTGTGGTAGTTCTGTCTCTATATGTGGATGATCTTTTGGTAACAGGAAATGATGTTCAGCTGATAGAAAGTGTTAAGCAAGGTTTGTTTGCTGGTTTTGAGATGACAGACTTAGGAAAAATGACTTATTTCTTAGGTCTGGAAGTTAAGCAAAGTCCATATGAAATCTTCATTTGCCAGAGGAAATACTTGAAGGAAATTCTAAAGAAGTTTCAAATGGAAGAATGTCGAAGTGTTAGTACACCTATGGCAGCTAAAGAAAAGTTGCAGAAGGTTGATGGAACTAATGCTGTGGATGCCTCGATGTATAGAAGTCTGATAGGGTGTCTCATGTACCTTACAAAGAACTGGACCCGACATTCTATTTGTTGTAAGTGTTCTATCCAGATTTATGAGTGATCCAAGTCAGCTTCATTTGATTGTAGCAAAGAGGATCTTAAGGTATTTAAAAGGAACCATGCTCTTTGGTGTGAAGTTTCAAAGGAGTCAAGAATTCAATCTACAAGGTTTTTCTGATAGTGATTGGGCTGGCTCGATGGATGATATGAAGAGTACATCTGGATACTGTTTTAGTTTAGGATCAGCTTGTTTCACTTGGTGTTCTAAAAAGCAAGAAATTGTAGCTCAATCTACTGCAGAAGCAAAGTTTATAGCTGCTACTGCAGCTGCAAATCAAGCCTTGTGGCTGAAGAAGATAATGAAAGACTTATGGCTGAACTCTAATGACTGTATCAGAATCAATGTGGATAACCAAGCTGCACTTGCAATATCTCAGAACCTAGTTTTTCATGGCAAAACTAAGCATTTCAAGGTTAAATTCTTCTTTCTACGTGAGGTGCAACAGAATGATGAAGTCAAGCTGGTCTATTGCGGATCCGAAGAACAACTTGCGAGATATGTTCACAAAACCACTTCAAGCTGGAAGATTTGAAGTATTGAGAAAGAAAATTGGAGTATGCAAAAAGCTACGATCCAAGGAGGAGTTTGTTGGATTTTTTAATGTCTCGGATTTTTGGTGTTTTTCGACTGAAGTTTCTGTGTTCTGTTTTCTTCCTCTATTATGGTTTATTTTCCTGCTTAGTTGGTTATGTTATGCAGTGTTTTGTTATTTAGGAAGTTAAGTACATGTTGAGGTGCAGTTACAAGCTGGACGTGTGTGTGTGAGCAGTTACTGTTTTTCTTTTGTTTAAGTTGTTTTTCTGTACTTGACAGTTTCTTAAGAACTGTTGAAGCAAGTTTGTGTTCTGTTCTCTCTGGTTTCTCTTCCTTCTTCGATATCTATAGTTCTGGCATTTCTGCTTCTTGTTTACTGTTTTGATCAATAACAACAGGGTCATAGTAAGGAAATCGGAGCTTGTTAGTCATGGCTCGGAACAGCTTCATCCCAATTTGGAACAGTACGATTCGGGCATTGACAACTTATCATATCCAAAGAGATACATTGTTTGGAGCACTCACAGGAACACTCACGTGTTGTCGGAGTACGTTGTCAGCTTTCGAACACCTTGTTTCTTAAGAGGTAATCAAATTTTCTTTTGCCTTCCTGTTTGTGCATTGACCATGTTTGTGTGTTTGACTTTATTTGCTCTATCAACTCATCTAATGATTTGTCAAATCTATATGCAAAAGAGATGTCGAGAACTTCGGAAAGGTCAGGAAAGCCGACTTCCCTTTGCATGGCGATTCCAGATTTGATTTCAGAACTCTCGAAAATCTTCCATCCATCAGACCTAAGTTTGATCTCCAAGTATTATACGGACCGCAAAGTACGTGCCACATCAATTTTGTCATAACTTAGTTGTTGTCTTTCAAGCTTTATTTCCCGATTACCTTCGATGTCGAAATATTTTCAAAACATAATCATCATTTTTTAGAGGGAAAAGATTTCAAGGTATACGCTGGTACACAAAGTAAGGCAAATCGCGGGCGATAAGTTGCTGATTAAAATCATAAAAAATTTCAGAACTAAGGCGCGGATGATTCCTTTGATAAATAGAAATTTGAAAGCACGGCTATGCCTCGATGTCATTCTACATATGATTGTTTTTGTTGCGTTGAGTTAATAGTAAATAATTTATTTCATTCTACAGAAATTTGTGGAGTGAAGCGGTTGATTAAGGGACCATGATGGACATGAATAAGACTGGGATGCTGTTTTAGTTTTGATAAGTTCACCACACACAGTAGCGCGGGCAAATGGTACATAAGATGTGGAGCAGGAGGCCCATCCCAATCGGACACTGACAAAGCTATTGGCTCTTAGATGAGGAAAAAAACTCTTTTGGAATTTGAATGATTTGAACGTTTACTTTATTATAGTCATGAGCTGAAGTCTTATCTTGGTCCCTATGTCATGACTATTTATTTTCAACGGAGCATCAAAACTCTTCTTTGATTGAGTTGTTATGGGAATATTTATTGATCTGTGCAATTATATATGACTTAATTACATTTCCACCTAATGACCTGTCACAACACAACCTGATCTTGAAATATTTTTTGGCCAGCCTCGATAAAAATGGAAGAATAGTGCTTTAGCTAAAAAAAAAAAAAAATGGAAAACCATCTATCTCTAGCCACCTTTCTTTCCCTAGATAATCAATCCTCATCAGGGGTGGTCCATGGTTTATCCATTTAAATTTCCTTTATGAGCAAGTAGCTTGGTTATAGAGGTAGATGAATCATGTTATTTTGTTAAGGACACGTGTTGTGTGTGACATCATAAGGCGTCACAAACTCGTGGTAGAGATGATGTTGCATTAGTTGAGATATCTTGTGAGTCAAAATCATTCTGGGCCATTGACGAGTAGGAGTAAGAAGCTCACCTGTGTATATCAATTAGCTACTATGTAGTATTTATTGATCATAAAATAATATGACATCATGCTAGCATTTGGCTAAATAATCTTATGCAATATTTGTCAATGGTCTTGTCAGCATGTCATGATAAAAAAAGATAGTACATTTACTCCATCTGGCATACATAATTATTTTGTGCTTGTCTTGAACTCACATTGTTTTGTTGGTACTAGATAGTAAGAGGATCTATTAACTTAAATTTAGAAATTTTGTTTACAAAGCTTTGGCTCACCTCCTAATTCATTTAGACTTGTAGGATGGATCCCCTACCACACTCACTTTTTGGAGTTCCCGTATATTTTGTTTGTGAATATAAAGATGTGCTTGTATTTGGATCAAAAGTAGTTTATCCTAAGTGTAATTCTATGATATGAATTGACGCGGGGTTATACAAGTGGATCCCCATCAGCATGTCATGATAAAAAAGATAATTATTTACTCCATCCACCAAACATAATTATTTTATATTTGTCTTGAACTCGCATTGTTTTGTTGGCACTAGATTGTAAGAGGATCTACTATCTTAAATTTAGAGATTTCATTTACAAAGCTTCGACTCCCCTCTTAATTTATTTAGACTTGTAAGATGGATCCCCTACCACCCTTACTTTTTGGAGTTCCCTCATATTTTGTTTATGAATATAAAGATGTGCATGAACCTGAATCGATAGTAGTTTATCCTAATTGTAGTTCTATGATATGAATCGACGTAGGGTTGTGCGAGTAGATTTCCCATGGATTTGTTGCTTGGTATTTTAATAATGACGGTGAGCTTGTTGGACTATTGAGGGGCACCAATGGCCCCCTTGGCTTCGACAGTGATGGCAACGTGTCGATACGTGAGATTGTCGATCTGTAGTTTAATAACCTGACTTTTCTCCAGGCAAATTTTTGGTGTAGAGGTGTTGTGAAGGTGTTAGGTGATTCCCCTATTTAGGACCATGTTTTGTACTCTTTGGTAGTTGTGAGGATGTTTAAAATAGGAAGGAATAAATGCTTATGTATATTAAATCAGATAATGTTAATCTCGAAGGCATCAATGTATTAACATTTCATTGGGTTGCCGCATGCTATATAAGAAAATACTTAAGTATATGTGTTATGCGTGACACTTCGGGCCGTTACAGCTTCCTACACTCTTTTCCAAACTCATCAACCAAACCGACTCCATTTTAAACGAGCCTCACCACCCTTTGTCACCGGTGCCAACACCACCCGCGCTCAGGCCACCGCCGAGCCGACACCCGCTCTCTCACCCATAGGGACAAAGAGGAGAACGGGACAAAACTTGCACAAAAATCACAACATATGGCCATAAGCTCAAATCGCGACAATATATACTCAAAATGGACAAAATGGAAGCGTGTAAAACGCCAAAAAAAAAGACGTCTCGCAACGGTGGATGCCTATAATGGACAAAAGTTCAAGGATAATCATGCCGGCTTCACTCAGGCATTTATACAAACAGTTCGCGTGCATTACCGAATCTTAAGATTTCCGACTCAACGGGGACCTAAAATGAGACTAGGATAGGGGTGAGCATAGTTCGGATTGGGTTGATCCACCCCTTAATCCTAGGACCAACACGCATAGTGTCGGTCCTTAGTTTTTGGGACCGAAGACCAACCCTATTGAGCTTGGGACCGAGGACCGGACTGACCTAATATGTTCGGTCCGATTCTAGGATCAACTTGGGACCAACCGATAATTTTTTATTTCATTTTTTGTACTCCTTAAAAAAGCGATTGAGAATTGGATTGACTCAATGAGTTTGATTCAGTTTCCAGGTCAATCGAGGACCAACCAATAATTTTTTATTTTATTTTTTGTATTCCTTGAAAGGGCAACTGAGAACCGTATTGACCAAATCGGTTCAATGATGAGTGAGGTCAGCTAAGAAAGGCAAGTGGTGAGGGTCAAGTGGGGTGAGCGTCGAACAGAATGAGTATCGAATGTTGAGCAGGGAGCAACAAGCCAAATGAGCATCGAGCGGCAAGCAGCACGAATGACCCAAAGCGAGCGAGGCGAGTGTCGAGTGGCGAGCGAAAAAGTTGTTTATTTCAATTTGGCAATTTGAATACCAAGAAGACAAATAAGACAGAAAATAACGAATACTAGAGGAGGATGGCATAAGAAATTATTTATGCCTTTTTGGACGCCAAGAGGACTTCTCACAAGAACATTTTCCTCATTCGTAAATTATGACTATGGACACTGTAAAAGACATTAACAATCTAAGTTATTAAAGAATAATGTAAAATTATAAAGAGCTATTTAATATTGTTGACACTATTTATTTTAAAATTTTCTCTATATAAAAAAATTATAAATAATATATATATAGTCGGGGTTGGTCTAGGTTAGGCTGCCGACCCGAACTATTGGACCGATGACCAACCCGCACATCTTGGCCCAAGAATTCTAGGACCAAGGGCTGACCTAGTGTCTTTGGGAATCGGACTAAAACTGGCAGAGTTGGGCCGATCCAAGGTCAATCCAGAGTTGACCCTGAACCGATACTCACCCCTAGACTAGAATCCTTGGAACACGACCAAAAACTCATAGAGACTTGGCTAAAGGCCTATGGGGGCTGGAGGGACCAAAGCTCGTGCAAACTGGTCAGCCACAAGCTCCGGCCCAACGCGCCCCGAAAACGGAAGGCCCACGGGCGAAAGGGAGGCCTTCCTAGGTCCAAATGGCAAGCAACGGGCGGACGTCATGCGACGACGAAACGCTCGTCCTCTCTCTCGCTCTTGCTCTCTCTCTCTCTCTCTCTCTGGGTCATTCTCTCTCTCTCTCTCCCTCTCTGGGTCCTCTCTCTCGCTCTTGCGTCCCTCTCTCTCCCTCTTGCGATCTGGCTCCAGCCAAGAAAGAAGAGGTTCCCCCTCACCGACCACTCACCATTAATCCCGAATGTCAATACTCGTGAAGCAAATTAAGTACGACAATAAAGAAAATGCCAAAAAAAAGATGTTATGAAAATCTCTATCTTATCAACTCCATTTGATCTGTCATCAACCATGTTACCATATAATGAAAAAGCCAGAAAGGAATTATCTATGCTACCCTCTCCATTTGGTCTGTAATTCATTATTTTACCAAATAAATAAGAAAATGGCCAGAAAAGCTATCATGAAATTTTCTTCCCTATCCTCCCCATTTGGCCTGTAATTAATTATTTAACCATATTAAGAAGAACACCAAAAAATGGTGTTATGAAAATCTGGGTCCTATCCTCTCCATTTGGCCTGTAATTTATGATTTTACCAAATAAATAAGAAAAGAACCAAAAAAAAAGGCATTTTGAAAATCTCAGTCATATCCTCCCCATTTGGCCTGTAATTAATATTTTTACCATATAAATAAGAAAAGAGCCAAAAAAAGGGTATAAAATCTGGGCCCTATCCTCTCCACTTGGTCTCTAATTAATAATTTACCAATAAATAAATAAAAGCCCGGAAAGGAGATTGTGAAAACGTCTGTCTTATCCTCTCCATTTGGTTAGTAATTAATGATTTTACCAATTTACATGCGAAACGGTGGGTGAAGACAGGCCAGGTTGCCCGTTTTGGACGTTAAGGTCAAGGACCGCTCCAAGGGCAATCTTGTCTTCTCACACGGTTCAACGCATCTCATTCCTGTGGTGGCTACCGCCTCTATGTTTTCACTTTTCCATTTTATTTTTTCCATAATCTTTTTTTTTTATCTGACGATAATCTTATTAGAGCTTACTTAATTTGTAAATTTTTCAATTTTAGTGCACTAATTATCCATAACACGAAGCAATGTATTCTCTCATTATCGCTCGTCGTCACTCCAGAACCTAGTAATGGAATATCATTTTACGACTGAATATTCAAATTTCGGGACATTTGATTAATTCCACACGAAAACTCATTTAATTCTACTAACGAACCATTATTGCGTTCTTGTGCTTCAAGCATACTTAACATGTGGATTTTAAATTTTTGTATCTATAACATATATATTTCTTCATGTTGCTCGTTGACCGCTCTAGCACCTAACCGCAAGATTTCTATTTATGGCTGAATTCTTTCAAGAATTCAGGCAGTTCAATTAATCTCAATCAATTTCCCGAACGAGCGAGAGAATCATACCGCTTTCATGCATAAATATTATACCTTTCACATTTCACCGATAGATTCTAAACTGATGATTAGACGACCTTGTTAACTAACACTTTTTAGGGTGTTCCGTTAATTATACCTAGTAAAAAATTATTCCATTTTCAATGCTATGATCATGCAAAAATGCAAGGAAGACGATATTTGAAAATGATAAATTTCTATATTTAGATGTTCAGTGTTGACAAAATTCCAGTTAATTTACTTTAGACACTAGCACATGATTCCTCGCATTAGAACAATTTTTTTTTTTTTTTTGGGTGTGCATTTTTTATTTTTTTATTTTTAATAACGGCCGGTATGAACTACATGCACTTCACACACGACAACGTCAAATTGAAAGGTTCGAAAATCCGCGTGCGAGAGAAACACGAGAGCAATTCCGCTGGTGTTCTCCTATAAAAACCCTTCTCTCGTAGCTCAAACCCCACCTTCTCTCTTCGTCTTCTTCGAGCACAAACCCTACTCCTCTCATTCAACCTCGCCATCCCCGTTACGCACACAGCAGACCTACCTCCTGCTCCTCTCGTTCCTTGTCCGCGTCCTTCTCTGTTCTGTATCTGGAGAAATCTCGGGTAAGAGCCCTTCTGCCTTCGCTTTCATCGCAGTGTTTCTTCGAAGCCAAACCACAATCGCTTTCCCGGAAGCCTTTGTGGTTCCAACGATGCACATTTTTGTTGCCGAGAATCAGGTCGTCAGCTTTCTCATTACGTGTCCGCTGCTGTCTTTGTTTTTAAGACCTCCTTTGCTTCTTTCGACGATGAAACCTGGAGAACCTCCCGTTAGTGTTTTGGGTTGGTGATCCGCGAGGCTTTGCTTTGCGATTGTCATTTCATGTACCAAAAGCTTTTGATCTTCATTCGTTCCACAACTCGGTTTTTCATTCCGTGCCAATCTCTCGTTATTTTTCTTAACGTGCATCATTTGGACGTTCCAGGTTCGGTAGAAAATGTCGGACTACATCGATCAAAGTTCATCACTGACTGTCCCCACCGTCACTCCTGATGTCGTTACTGAAGACTTCAACCATCTGGCAATCGATGTTGAACGTCCAGATCTGAACGATCCGGACAATCAGGTTCTGGATTCGTCCATCTCCAATTGCCCGAGCATTGTCTCTGCTGATCAATCTGGAACTGCTTCTTTGCTGTTCGATGGCGGTGAGCTGATGGAACTCAGCGAGGGAGACACCGTCTACCGCTTTATCAAGCAGGTATTCGTCTCGAAACTAGGTGAGCTTGGGGCGCAAGTTACCGTGGTGGCGATCCACCAGAATAGCTACTCCAGCTCCTCGGCGAAAGCACGGGGCCAGGCTTTTCAACTTTACTCAGAAGATGTGCAGAAGAAAGGCGGCAGCAACACCGCCAATGTGAGCTACGCATGGTATGCGACCTCAAAGGAGGAAGTCCCGAAGATCTTCTCCTGTGGGTTCAATTCCAGTGAGAAGCATGAGAACAATGGCTTCGATGGCTGTGGAGTTTATTTCACTCCACTTAATCATCCTCTTGAAAGGTACACGAGTTCCCTTTTAAGATTCTGTTTGTAAAGTGGTACGATAATGAAGATATGTTAACATAGCGTGTTACTAGATTTCCTTTGTCACATATGATCAGCTATATCTAATAGAACTAGTATATTTCACAATGGTGTTGTTTCTGGACTCGTGTTAGAATGATGTGCATAAGATAATATTGGCCTCAAATGGTTTCTTGGTGATGCCTTAGCGGCGTTAGATCCGCCACTAGTAATTGCACAAATAATCGGAGAGATATTGTTTGGAAAGCCGTATTTAGCGCGTTGTTGTATTTCCCTTTCAAGTTATGATTGGTTAAATCCGGTAGACCAAGTATGATGAGCAGTTAAATGCCTCAGATATTTTCTTTGTATTGCTTTGGCAGCATTGTGACTGCTCCCGTTGATACTGATGGCCTACGACATATGTTGCTTTGCCGTGTCATACTGGGGAAATCAGAGCTTGTTAGTCATGGCTCAGAACAATCTCACCCTAGTTCGGAACAGTACGATCCGGGCGTCGATGACTTATCATCTCCAAGAAGATACATAATTTGGAGAACCCACATGAACACTCATGTGTTGCCGGAGATTGTTGTCAGCTTTAGAGCCCCTTGTTGCTCAAAAGGTAATTGAATTTTCTTTCCCGATCCTGCCTTTTGCATTGATCATATTTGTGTGTTTGATTTTGTCTGTTTTATCAACTGGCCTGATAATTTGTGGAATTTATAAGTAATAGAGTCATTGAGAACTCCAAAGAAATGGAATCCAAACTCCCCCTACATCTCGTTTCGGTTTTTCATGAAGGAATTCTCGAAAACCTTCCCTCCATCTGACATTGATTTGGTCTCAAAGTATTATAAAGCTTATAAAGTAAGTGCCATATCAACATTGTTATCACATAATTCTTGCCTTTCAAGCGTTTTTCTTTTTGCTTACCTAATGTTGAATTATTTCATGATCATCATTTTCCAGGAGAGAAGGATGTCAAAGCAGCTGCTAGTACGAAAAGTCAGGAAAATCACCGGTGATAAGTGGCTAATTAGAATCGTCAACAGTTTCCGAGCTAAGGTGTGGACTATGATCCCTTTTATAGATAACAATTCGAAAGCACTTCAATGCCTAGATGTTAGTCATGGGTAGAGAGAGCTCGGGTTGCATCGGAATATAAAGTTGATGATTGTTTCTGTTGTGTTTAGTTGAGAGTGAATTATTTATTCTGTCCTACAGTATTATCGGGCGTGAAGCGGGTGATCATGGGACCATGGATGGACTTGAATAAGATTTGGATGTTGGGCGTATGAACAAGATAGGTTTTCCATTTTGATGAGTTCAGAGCACACAGCGGCACAAGCGAATGGTACAAGGAGGCCCATCCGGATTGGACGCTGACGCAGCTGCTGACTCTTATATTGGAAAAGACTTTTGGAATTTTTATGATTTGAACATTTGTGCTTTCTTACAATCATGAACTGCGGTCTTCTCTTGGTCCCTATGTCACATGACTATTTGTTTTCAATGGAGTCTCACAGCTCTTCTTTAGTTTACATGTTTTGGAAATATTTTATGACCTGTGCAATTATTTAGGAGATGATTACATTTCCACCCAACGATCAGTCACAACACAACAAGATCCTGAAACTTTTCTTGCAAGCTTTGATAGGAATGGAGGAATAGTGTTTTAGCTAGAAATCGTTGGGAGAACCTTTTATCTCTACCGGCCTTTCTTTTCTTGAATTAAGCATCCTCATTAGGTTTGGTCCTTGGCTTGTCCATTCAAATTTCCTTTATGGGCATGTAGCTTAGTTATAGAGGTTGATGAGTACTGTGAGCGTATTTATAATTGGCAGTCGACCCTATCAATATGGTGGGGGGGGTGGGAATGATGCACTTTGTTTTGCCCTTGTAGATGCAAAACTGCCACTAGAAGTTTTCTCCTTTAAAAGGAAGCTCATGCCAAAAGGTCTTTTATCTTATTAATTTTTGGCCATATTTTGGTGGGCATTGGTCAAATTTTAGCCTAGTTTCAACTTTCAATCCATTGAATTGGGGGAAAAAAACAGAGGTTAGAGATATGGAAGAAGCCCAAACCACAGTCCCCGTTTTATTGATAGTTGGGGAGGATTTTTATTTGACTCGGACTTGGCCGCGTTGTGCAATATGTCCATCCAACCTAGGGGCTCGATTATTAGTAACGTAACTGAGTGATGGATGTGAAAGGTTTGAAACTGAAATGTAGGAGCAGAAAAGAATGACATGTCAGGTGATGCATGGGATAGTTGGAATATCTATTAGATAAGGTTAAAAACAAGAACAAATGTCCAGGGTGTGAAAGCGCTACTCTAAAGGATAATTCCGTCCATCGGAGCACTAAATTCGGTGCTACTTGTTCTAGGGTGGGAGATATGACATATCTTTCTTCTTTTTTGACATGTCTTTATTGTAACTTGAAGATTCTCTTTATAGATAAATGAAGTAGAGTGTTAATAAAGAAACAAATCAAATCAAAAGTTACAATTCGACCGGAAAAAAAATAAAAATAAAAATAAATGCAAAAATTCAAACGATCTAAAACCATTATAAAAAATGGCTTTCAGATTTACAAAACTACTGATATCAAACAAGGATAGCAGATCATAAGAATAGAGCCAGCTTTGCTGTAGGCTTTGTTGTATGGGTGAAGACCAAAAGTCAAACGTGGTGGACATGAAATGATGAGAGGGAGTGTCTTATGGTGGGTACTTGGGCAGTGGCCATGTTTCTTGGTGACTCCCGTTTCACTTGAAGTCTTCTCATAGGAGTTTTGATCAGATGCTGCGACAAAATGAAGTCCATAAGCTTCATCACTGCTGTCGAAAAGGCTGCGGAAGCCTGAGAAAGTAGTAAGGGCCTCTATTGCGGAGAAACTCGGTGAAGTTTCAAGCAGTTTATTTCCTCGCCCTTACTACTTCTGCTGCGCCTAGCATGCTCGAACTTGCAGTCACGATGAATTACTTGCCTGCCTTCCACTGTTCAGTTGCGCATCACCATATGCCTATGCAACTTCTCTGTTTGTTGAACGGCAGATGCTAAGGACGATCCTGAGGACTTCAAAGGGTAAATTTTTATTAGGTGAAGATGGGTTAAAAAGCAAAGAAAGAAGCATTAGGCCTAGAGTCCTGCGCTTAGGAACATGGCAGCGACACAAATGAAGATGTCGCTGCATGTAAACTGGATCCTTATGATCCTCTATCAGAAGAAGAGGCAAGAGGAAATGGCTACTACTGTTCTGAGCGAGGATCGCCTGAGCTATATCAGGAAGTCCAGTTCCTGCGGAAGGATATTTTAATCGACGCATTCTCCTGGTCTGGGCCTATGAAGGAATTTGAAACCTAGCTGCTGAAAGATTCTAATATAGCTCAGGTCATCCTCGCTAAGAAGACAGATTCGATGAAGCATTTAGGAGCTTGGAGAAGAGAAACCCCAATGGTTCTGCTCTTATGAAGCATCACCTTCGTCAGTTCAACACCCCAAGCATCCTGTTGGATTTTTGCGGAAGCGTGTGTGCACAAGTGTGTGTGAACTATGGCAAGGAAATGAGAAATGGAGTGAAAAATAAATGAAAGCACAAACTAAATTTTATTCAAAAACTTTTGAGGTACAAAAGGCTTTCTTTTAGTTTCTAGTTTTGGTTCTCTCAACTCACATTCTCTCACATTTTTTTAGTGGACATATATATTACAAGGCTGATTACTCTTGCCTATTTATAGACAAGTTTCACCGACTTGGACAGCTTCAGCCGACTTTGAGTACAAGAAATAATATAAAATTGCAACTTGCTTCTTTGTCTCTGCTTGTTGCGGCTTCTCCCGATTCGTGTAGTTGCTTCTCCCTTATTCTCCATTTTTCTATTCTTTGCAACTCCCAGCCACTTTTGTTGACTTTTCAACCAACTTCCAGCTGGTTTTCTTTCTTCACACATACGTGCATACGCTGCCCACATGGTACCAGAAATTTCTTCAATTTTCTACATCCTGCAGCTCCTTTTGTTGTTTTTAGCTGCCCACATTCACTTGCTATCTATATAATACCAAAACTTCTCCATTAAATATACTTAATCCATAAGCAAGTATAGTCTAGTGTAATCTAGAATTTTCCAAAAATGGATCATATTTTAACACTCCTCCTTGATCCATTTTTGTGATACACCAAGCATGCCTCTCAAAGTCTCAAATTTTGCTGATGGTAATGCTTTGGTGAATATATCTGCAATTTGATCTTCATTTTTGCAATACTTTAACTTGATCTCTCATTTGCTTTGCACTTCACGAATGAAGTGATATTTTATGTCAATATGTTTTGTTTTTCCGTGAAAGACTGGATTTTTTGATATTGCTATTGCGGACTTGTTGTCACAAAATATTGGTGTTGAATCCTTTTGTGGTTCTCCAATGTCTTCTAAAATTCTTTGAAGCCATATTGCTTGATTGGTAGTTGTAGCAGCTGCAACATATTCTGCTTCTGCAGTAGATTGTGCCACTGAATCTTGTTTTTTAGATGTCCACGAAAATATCCCAGAACCTAATGTGAATGCATAACTAGTGGTGCTCCTCCTGTCATCAGATGATCCTGCCCAATCACTATCAGTGTAACCGATCAATTTAGCTGTTGCACTAGGTCAATACCAAATTCCATAATCAATGGTTCCTCTTAAGTATCTTAGAATTCTCTTGGCTGCTCCAAAATGAACTTGGCTTGGACTCTACATGAAACGTGATAGTAAACTTGTCACGTACATAATATATGGCAGTGTAGCAGTAAGATATAGTAAACTCCCAATTAGGCTTTTATAGAGTGAAGCGTTTGCTTTTTCAGCTCCATCTTCTTTCAATAGTTTCTCATTCATCACAAGTAGTGTTGTTTTGCAATTATTCATCTTGAATTTTTCAAGGAGCTTTTCTGCATATTTCTTTTGCGAAATGAAAATTCCTTCATCTTGATTGACTTCAATATCGAGGAAATAGTTCATCAAGCCCAAGTCCGCCATCTCAAAAGTCTTCATCATTTCTTCTTTAAATTCTTGAATCATTGTCTCATTTTTCCCTATATATATGAGATCATCCACATATAAAGAGACAATAAGTGTGTCAGAATTACCTTGGGTCTTGATGTAGAGTGTTGGCTCACTCATGCTCCTCCTGAATCCTTGCTTGGTGAAGTATTCATCAATTCTGCTATACCATGCCCGTGGTGCTTGTTTTAACCCGTATAGGGCCTTCTTGAGCTTTAAGACCTTTTCTTCATTGCCTTTGACAATAAAGCCTTCTGGTTGAGCTACATAAATTTCTTCTTGAAGATATCCATTTAGAAACACTGATTTTACATCAAGTTGATGGATTTTCCAATCTTTTTGTGATGCTAGGGCTATGAGTGCCCGGATAGTATCAAGGCGAGCAACAAGAGCGAAAGTTTCAATATAGTCAATACCTGGTTGTTGCAAGTATCCTTTCGCTACGAGTCTTGCCTTGTGCTTCTGAATTGATCCATCCGCATTAAGCTTCGTCTTGTAGACCCATTTTACGCCTATGATTTCTTTGTCTTCGAGACTATCAACGAGCCCCAAGTTTCATTTTTCTCAATCATTTTGATCTCTTCCTCCATGGCTTTAATCCAAACCTCTTCTTTGGAAGCGTCTTCATAGTTTTCCGGTTCTAGTGACATAGAATTGCATGTTTCATAAACTTTCCTTAGAAACTTTACCCTTAGTATAGGAGACTCAGGAGTAGACTCTTCTTGTGCCGGACTTGGAGAGGATGGTGGTGTTACTTCTTGAGTGGAGGAATTCGATGTTCTGCCTTCTTCTTGTGGTGATGATTCCTCTCGTGCAAGAGGTATGTCTGGTAAGTTGACATACTTCTTCTCAATCTTCTCTTCATCCTAATTCCAAGCGGCATTCTCGTCGAACTCGACATCTCGACTGATCGTGAGCTTCTTAGTTTTTAGGTTGTAAACTCGATATCCTTTTGATTGATCGCTATAGCCGATGAATATTCCTTTTTCCGTCTTCTCATCGAGCTTGCTCCTTTTTTTATCAGGGATGTGAATGTAGCAAATACAACCAAACACTTTGAGATGCTTTGCTGAAGGCTTCCGTCCACTCCATGCTTCAACTAGTGTTTTATTTTGAACAGCTTTAGTTGGACACCTGTTTAATAGATACACTGCAGTATAGACAGCTTTTGCCCAGAAAGTGTTGGGAAGGCCTTTCTCCTTTAGCATGGACCTCGCCATCTCCATGACGGTTCTATTCTTCCTTTCTGCTACTCTATTTTGCTCTGGAGTGTAGCCAACAGTTAGTTGATGATGGACTCCTTCATCTTCACAGAATTTATTGAACTCTCTTGAATTATATTCCGTGCCTCTATCGCTCCTTAGGACTTTGATTCTGCGGCCACTTTGATTCTCGACGCGGTTCTTGAATTTCTTAAAAATAGAGAAAACCTCCGATCTTTCTCGAAGAAAGTAAACCCACGTCATTCCGGTGTAGTCATCAATGAATAAGATGAAATATTTATTCTGGCTGGGTGTAGGTGTCCTCATCGGACCGCACACGTCCATGTGGACAAGTTCCAATGGCTTCCTAGCTCTCCATGTGCCTCCAGACTGGAACGACTTCCTCTACTACTTCCCAAGAAGACAGCCTTCACAAACATCTGAGATTTCTGTGATAGCTGGAAATTCTCTCATCATATTTTTCTGATGGAGAATTTTTAGCCCATAAAAGTTGAGATGGCCAAATCTCTGATGCCATAGCCATGAATCATCAAGTTGAGCTTTCATAGCTATATCTTTGACATATTTCCATCGAATAGGAAAATTCTTGTTCTCCATTTTTACAGAGGCAATAACATTATTCCTATATTTATCATAGATAGTGTAGGTGTCTCCTTTAAAATATAAAGAATAACCATTCTGAATCATTTGTCTCACACTGAGTAGATTTTGTGCAAGACTAGGAATCAAATATACTTCATGAATGTACTTTGGGCCTTTCTTAGTTTCAACAACTATAGTTCCTTTTCCTTTCACATTAACCAATTCACCATTACCCAATCTTACTTGTGTTTTTACCGATGTATCAATATTGGTGAATATTGATTCATATCCTATCATGTGATTACTACACCCACTATCTATATACCATGGATCATTCTTCTCATCTTTTTCCTCTTGGCCTGTATAGAATAAATTATCTACATTTTCTTCTTCCTTTTCTTTTTCTTTTTCTTCTTCAACATAATTCGCTCTATAATCTACTTTAGAGCGACAAAATTTTTCTATGTGGCCATATCTTTTACAGGAGCGACATTGTGGGTTATTTTTAAACCAACAATCCTTTTACAAATGATTAGTTTTCTTGCAAATACCACAAACTGGATATTTTTCCTTCCGTATAGTTTCTCCTCCTCTTCTATCTTTCCATGAGCTTTTTCCACTACTACTAGGATTATGAGACCGTATGTTCATTTTTGACCGAAAAGCAATTTCAATTGTATCTTCTTCTTGTACTTGTAGTCTTTTTTCGTATGCTTCTAAAGAGCCAATTAGCTCACTCACTGATAGGGTTTTTAAATCCTTTGATGATTCTATAGTAGTAACAATAGAATTGTATTTTCTAGTGAGTGTCACCAATATTTTTTCAACAACCCTTTGATCAGTAATATCAACTCCATAAGATCTCATTTGATTTACTAATTGTTTCAATCTACCACAATATTCTTGAACAGTCTCATAATTTTTCATCTTAGAATTCTCAAATTCCCTTCTTAAGGTCTGAAGTTGAATAGTTCGTACTGTTCGGTGCCTTGAAATTCTTCTTGTAATGTCTCCCAAGCCTTCTTCGCAGTCTTCACTCCAATTATTCTCGGAAATACTGTTTCGAGAGTGCTTGCTGAATAAAGTAAAGAGCCCTTGCATCCTTTTGTAGTTGATCCTTTGGCACACTTGCACCTTCTTGCAAAGCCTCATAACCACTCTCGACGATGTCCCATAAGTCTTGGGCCATCAAGAACGTGGTCATTTCGATGCTCCAGTAATCATAGTTATTCCCATCAAAGATAGGAATGGGAAATGAGGATGAGATAGAGTTGGTCATAGTTTAGTTGTTGGAAATTTGAATGGATAATTTTGGGAACAAGTGGTTAGGATAAACGCCCTAGACCAATTAAAAAGGTGGCTCTGATACCACTGTTGGATTTTTGCAAAAACGTGTGTGTGCAAGTGTGTGTGAACTATGGCAAGGAAATGAGAAATGGAGTGAAAAATAAATGAAAGCACAAACTAAATTTTATTCAAGAACTTTTGAGGTACAAAAGGCTTTCTTTTAGTTTCTAGTTTTGGTTCTCTCAACTCACATTCTCTCACATTTTTTTAGTGGTCATATATATTACAAGGCTGATTACTCTTGCCTATTTATAGACAAGTTTCACCGACTTGGATAGCTTCAACTGACTTTGAGTACAAGAAATAATATAAAATTGCAGCTTGCTTCTTTGTCTCTGCTTGTTGCGGCTTCTCCTTATTCTCCATTTTTCTGTTCTTTGCAACTCCCAGCCACTTTTGTTGACTTTTCAACCAACTTCCAGCTGGTTTTCTTTCTTCACACATACGTGCATACGCTCCCACATGGTACCAGAAATTTCTTCAATTTTCTACATCCTGCGACTCCTTTTGTTGTCTTTAGTTACCCACATTCACTTGCTGTCTACATAATACCAGAAACTTCTCCATTAAATATACTTAATTCATAAGCAAGTATAGTCTAGTGTAATCTAGAATTTTCCAAAAATGGATCATATTTTAACACATCCCATCTAGATCAAGCACTCTGCCTAGTGAGGTGCCACCTCTCGGCTATCATAAAGCAGGATCTGTAGATGACGACGTCCCTTAAAATATATCTCGAGACTGAGTACTCTGAATAAACATGGTCTATATTGTAGTAAGGTAACTTCACTGGAATTTTGTGTAACGTTGCAATTGTTGGTTAGCAGCTACATTGAGGAATTGTTGGGCAAACAAGCATCCATGCACTGGTATTTTTGGCAATTGTGTATATGGGGGTTGAATGGCCTATTATTTGCTGAATTTGATGGATATTATCTTAAGTTTTGTGCATTTCTGCTGCATGCACTTGGAATCCCCTTCCCCATCGACTTGGAAAGCGAGAGCGGTTCCCTTGGCTTTCTTCTATAAAATCCTTCTCATGCAACTCGAATCCCCTTCCCCATCTTCTTGCAAAAACCCTACTCTCATTCAACTCTGCCATTCGCACCCACTCATTCCGTCAACCCTCGTCTCGCTCGGACGCGGACCCGCCTCTGTTTCTCTGCGTTACTCGTTCGTGTCCTTGTCTAATTCCTGTATCTGGAGAAATCGTGTACGAGTCCTCCTTCATCTTTGCTTTGATCTGGGTGTTTCTCGAAGCCAAAGTAAATGCAAGCTTTCAATGCATAACAATAAATTGTCGACTTTCTCGGTTCGTGTTCCATCGCTCTCTTTGTTTTCAATATCTTTTTTCCGTCATTCGGCAGCTCAACCTCGACAATCTCTCGTTGGTGTTTTGTGTTAGTGATTAACGAGTTTCTTTTTTGTAATCGTCACTTCATTGACTAAAAGCTTTGGATCTTCGTTCGTTCTGCCGTTCCATTTGTTTTGAATCGATTCGGTTTTTTTTTTTTTTTTAATGCACATTTTTGGGACATTCCAGCTTCAGTCAAAAATGTCGGACTCCATGCATCAAACGTCAGTCACCGACTCCCGATGCTGTCGACCGTGAACTCGACCTTTCAGCGATCAATCTCAACCGTCCATATCGGAACGATCCGAGGGAAGATCAGGATCTGGATTCATCTGACTCCGATTGCGAGAGCGTCGTAATCTGGGTTAGCTCTGGTGCCGTTCATCAGCAGCGGGTTGACCAAACTCCGCGAGGAAGACATGACCTATCACTTCCCCAAGAAGAAATTCATCTGGCGGCTAGGTGTGTAAGAAAGCGCAGAGCAAGAGAGAAAGGAGAAGTTTCAGTAGGAAAATTTTGTGTAATTTTCTCTGTATTGTAACTTGTACAATGTAATGCGAGATATAATACAAGCCTTGCTATGAATAAAGGAATAATTGATCTATCCTATCAATCTCGATTTACTCTATCAATCTAAATCTAGATGTGATAATTAATTTACATATAAACAGAGATCATGATCAATTATGATCAATCAAGATCAATAGTAATCCGGTGGGCCCTGATACGCATATCTTCCAACACTCCCCCTCAAGCTAGTGGCTTGTAGATGTCTAAGACGCCTAGCTTGTTTAGTAGATATGCGTGTTGTCTTTGACACAAAGGCTTTGTGAATAAATCTGCTGGTTGCTCTGACGTTCCGATTCCTCTTGTCTCAATAATCCCTTCCCGAATCTTTTCCCGTGTAAAGTGACAATCCACTTCTATATGCTTGGTCCTTTCGTGCACTATAGGATTTGTTGCAAGCTTAAGAGCCGCATCGTTATCACAATATAATCTTGTGGGTCCCCGCACTTTTATTCCAAGATCTTTGAGTAATCCACGGATCCAAACTATTTGGCAAGCGGCTTTGGCCATAGCTCGGTACTCTGCTTCGGCCGAGGATAAAGACACGGTTGCTTGTTTTTTTGTTTTCCAAGACAAGAGGGATTCTCCAATTTTTATGCAATATCCAGTGACAGATCTTCGAGTAATCGGACATGTCGCATAATCAAGCGTCACAATAAGCTGTCATTTTCATATCACACTTTTTAGAAAAAAATATCCCTAGCCCCGGGCATCTCTTTAGATATTTGACGACTTTTAAGGCTGCATCCAAATGAGAGCGCTTTGGTTGATGCATAAATTGACTAAGTGTCTGGACTGCATATGATATATCAGGCCTAGTCATTGTCAGGTATATGAGTTTCCCAACAAGTCTTTGATAGCTCGACGGATCATTGAGTAGAGGATCATCATCTCAAGATATCCCTTTATCATACTGCAAGTAGTGAATTTTGCATTCTGTTCTATAGGAATTACAGCTGGCTTGCATCCTAACGCACACGCTTCGATATAATCTCCGTAACGAATTTCCGTTGACTAAGAGAAATCCCCTTGTCGTATCGAGCAATTTCGATTCCAAGGAAATATTTGGGTGCTCCTAAGTCTTTGATATGAAAGGTGGCATGCAAATATTCCTTGAAAGTCTCTATGGAGTTTCTATCATTTCCCATGACTAGTATGTCATCAACATAAATCATCAAATAAATAGATGACATACCTTTAGTTCTCGTGAATAAAGCATAGTCATGCTTGGATTGCTTGAATCCCGCTTGTTGTAAGAGCATTGGCGAATTTGGCATACCACTGTCTTGATGCCTGTTTCAATCCATAAAGGGATTTGCGGAGACGAGATACTTTATTCTCCCCTTGTCTCCGTATCCCTGGAGGAATATCCATGTAGATTTCCTCATCGAGATCTCCGTGGAGAAAAGCATTATGAACATCCATTTGATGTAAATGCCATTCATTAATTGCAGCAACAGCCAAGAAGGAACGTCCGTGACGTCTTTGGCAACCGGAGAAAACGTCTCGTGGTAATCGAAGCCTTCTTTCTCGGGTGAACCCTTTAGCCACTAATCTGGCCTTATAACGCTCCACGGAGCCATCAGCTCGATATTTGATTTTATAAACCCATTTACATCCTATGGGTTTGCGGTGAGCCGGCAATGGAACTAGATCCCATGTGTGATTTTCAGCTAGGGCCGACAATTCCGCTTTCATGGCTTCTTGCCATTTTGGATGCCTGGAAGCTTCTTCGTAGCTAGAAGGTTCAGTGTCATCTGACAACCGACTAATGCAACACTTGTGTTCCCGAGACAGTCTATCAAAGGAAACAAATGAAGATATTGGATATCGAATACCTGGGGAATTGTGTGCAGCACATACATAATCCTTTGTCCAAGTTGGTGATCTTGTTGCTCGTCCAGATCTCGGGGAGGATCACTTTCAATAATGGGTTGTGCCGCTGTAATATCAGTGATCTCTTCAAGAAGTTCCGCCGGAGGATCTAGATTAACAGGGTCTGTTCCCATTGATTCTTCATGAAGAAGTTATGAAGAAACTGAATTTCCTGTGAGAAGATTTCCATTGGCTGGAGTTGTATGATGAATGGGAGTTGTAGGCTGCATCATCAGAATATAGGAAAGATGCTGGTTCAATGCCTCATCATGGAGAGATATGGGAGTTTTGGGAACTGTCGCTGTGTCTTCATGGGAAGTATCTTTTGTAGAAAAAGGAAATGTATTTTCATGAAAAATGACATCACGACTTACAAAAAAATCTCCTGTCACAATCTCCAGTAGTCTGTAGCCCTTTTGAAGATTGGGATATCCCATAAATACACATTGTCGTGCCCGTGGACTCATCTTGTCACGAGGTCCTATGATTGCAGCATAACAAAGACAGCCGAATATCTTTAGATGATTTAATTATGGCTTCTTCCCAAATAACAGCTCGAATGGAGTCCGTCCTTTCAGGATTCTGGTAGGCATTCTATTGATGAGATAGGTTGCTGTGATGATGCATTCACCCCAATATTCGTCTGGTATAGATGCCTGAATTTTGATGGCACGAGTAACTTCCAGCAAGTGACGATGCTTTCTTTCAACCACACCATTTTGTTGTGGTGAATATACACAAGAACTTTCATGCTGAATTCCATGGGAGTTGAGCAATAGGGACCATTCATGACTAAAAAATTCTTTCCCGTTGTCGGTGCGAATCCGCTGAATAGATTTCTTGAATTGATTCTTGGATAGTAGGATGAAATTTTGTAGGTGAGGATAAACCTGTTGCTTGGATTGCATAAGAAACACCCATGTTGCTCTTGAATAGTCATCCACTATCGTAAGAAAATAACGGGAGCCGTCATGATTAGCTGTATGATAAGGTCCCCATATGTCCACATGGATTAAGGCAAAAATTTGACTAGTCCTTGAAGTGCTAGAATTGAAAGGGGTGCGTGATTGTTTTGCAAGAGGGCAAATTTGACATTCACGATATGGAAAAACAGCACTGTGACCCAATCTCATATGCATGGTAATATTATTATCATTGGTAAAAGAATTGCACAATGATCTTTTATTCAAGGAATTTAAATCACTCTTCCAAGAATAGAGTCCTTCAAAGAGATTACCCGAGCCCATCGGTCTCCCAAATCGAACGGGCTGAAATAAGCATGTGTCGCATTGAATATCACTTGGCATGAATTTTCCTTGCAGACTTTAGATACAGATATGAGGTTGAACTGGAATTCTGGAACATAGAGCACATTCTAGAGAATAAGTTGGGAACTAATTTTCACTGTGCCGGATATTCTGACATAAGTGACATGACCATTTGGTAATTGTACGGTGACGGGAAATCCAAATTTTCATGTAGATTTGTAAATAATCCCTTGTCACATATAATATGATCACGCTCCGAATCTATAATCCATTCCTTCCTTGAAATAGAGTTAATTAGGCAGTGTGAAATACCTGAAAAACTCCCCGCTTTATTGGAAGTATCCATCTTTTGCATTGTCTCGCATAAGTTGCTAAAATTGGCCATGTGTAATTGGTCGATCGTATTTCGGCCCACTGGTCCAGGTGACTTGATATGCTTTGTGGAAATTTGTTTCTCCTTTTCTCCAGTTTTCCATGTAATTTCCAGCGGTAATCCGTCAATGGTGTGATTAGTACGTTTGCAATAATCACAAAAAAATTTACCCTTGCCTTTAAAATTTTTTCCAAAATTTCTGGATGACGTGGCAAAGATCTGGCCGTCCATCCCTTTAACGGAGATTTGATTTCCACCGTCGGATCCAGAAGCTCTCGCGATCCGTAAGCTCTCGCGATCGCATGATGGCCGTCCGATCTTCGCGCGAAATCTGGACCGCTCGATCCGTGGATGAGATCGAGCCGCTGGATCTTCGGATGAAATCCGAGCCGGATCTCGCAAATAATCCAGTCGTTGGATCCCTGGATATAATCTCCGCCATTCATTGGATCCCTTTTAAGGGCGCTGGCGTCGATCTCACCTCCAAACCCTAACGGGTTTCGCCTCTCTCTCTCTCTCCTGTGCTAAGATTAGGGTTTTCCCTTCCCTTCGAGCAGCCAATGCGACGCTGTCGCTGTTCTTTGTGGTTGTGAGCCTCTGGGTCTCCTCCTGCATCGCCAGTTGAAAAATTCTACCAATCGATGGCATCGGATCCATGGCGAGGATCTCGTGATCGAAAGGTAACATACGATTCGTTAAGAATCGGCAGAATCTGGTGGCCTTTTCTCTCTCTTTGATCTTCTTGTATTGTCTCGAGGGTTGCTTCCGGCCCTCGAGCTTTTCCTCAACCGCCTCAAGTTGATTCCAAAGAGACGATAGCCTGTTGAAGCAGGCCGTGACCGTCGAGTTTCCCGTTTCAACTCACGATTTCCCGCAAAAGATTAAAGATTTTTGTTTGATCCATTTTTCCGTACATTTCTCGAATATTTTCCCACATGGTTTTAGCGTCCTCTCGTGGGTGGAAGCCCACCGCGACCTCTAGGGATATGCGGTTGCCGATCCACGTTCGGACAAGTCGATTGCATTTTCTCCGAGTGTCGGGCCGGCGTTCATCCGAGGGGATCGGAATCGTCCCGTCGAGAAATCCGTCTTTATCTTTCGTCGCTAATGCCCGCCGGAGTTCCCGAGACCATTTTGAGTATGTTTCGCTCCGGTCGATTCTTTGATGTACCCGCAAAGCTCCGGTCCGTCGGCGTTAGAGACGAATAATGGATCGCCGATTTCGGTCGCCCGGTGAACGCCGCCGCCGGAATGGGTAAGAACCCGGGTGCAAAACTCGGGTAGGGATTTGTCCCTTGACCCGATTCGTTTGACCCGATCGGTTGGAATCCGGGTACAAAACTCGGGTAGGGATTCGTCCCTTAACCCGATTCGTTTGACCCGATTGGATGCTCCGCATCTGTACTTCTCGGGTTTGACCCGATTGGATGACCCGATTGGTTTTCTCCGGTACCCGGCTCATTCGATCCGCCCATCTGTTCCATCGCGATGGCTTGGCTTGCCCCACTCGTGGCTGGTGTGCCTCCATCGTGACTCTGGTGACCCATGAGATAGGGCGATGATGGATTCGGGCTCGACCCGAGATAAAATGGATACGGATATGGGATCCACTGGTATGGTTGACCCATTGTGGGTTGCCCCAATTGGTACTGAGCCTGCATGGGTCGCCATTGCTGGGGCAAAGGTAAGACGGCTTGTTGTTCTGTTGTTGGCAAATTCGCAGGAACAGAGATGCTCTGGATCTGTGAGGACTGAGGGCTGTTTCTTTCGGCAGTCCTGTCTTCAACAGTTGGCTGAGAATCTTGCGAAGAAGTCATGGTGAGTTTACTGATCTTCTTCCCTTCGAGAATATGTCTGACGCTAAGATGTTGTTTGATTTGCAGACTCGAAAACTTCTTCCTCGATGAGGTTTGAAGCAGAAGCAAATCAAGGATCAACGAAGCTCTGATACCATGTAAGAAAGCGCAGAGCAAGAGAGAAAGGAGAAGTTTCGGTAGGAAAATTTTGTGTAATTTTCTCGTATTGTAACTTGTACAATGTAATGCGAGATATAATACAAGCCTTGCTATGAATAAAGGAATAATTGATCTATCCTATCAATCTCTCGATTTACTCTATCAATCTAAATCTAGATGTGATAATTAATTTACATATAAACAGAGATCATGATCAATTATGATCAATCAAGATCAATAGTAATCCGGTGGGCCCTGATACGCATATCTTCCAACAAGGTGCGCTTGAGGCGCAAGTTACCGTGGTGGCAATCCGCTAGAACTGCTACTCCAGCGGCCCTGCGAAAGGACGGGCCCAAGCGTTCCAAGATTGCTCGCAAGCAGTGCAGAAGAAAGGCAACGGCAGCGATGCCAACGTGAGGTACGCACGGTATGCAACCTCGAGGGAAAGGGTCTCCGAGATCTTCGCCGATGGCTTTGGCTACAGTGAGAAGCTTGAGTACAATGGCTTTGGCTACGGTATGGTTGTGGACTTTATTTTGCTCCTGAGCCTCATCTTCTGGAAAGGTACGAAATTTCTTTTCTTTTTTTTTTCCTATCTAAACTGCGTAAATAATTGAGAGATATCATTTGAATAGTGGGTACGATCATGAAGATATGTTAATGTATAGTACTTTCGCCTTTAGGCTATGATCTCTAATATTTATCAAAACGAGCATATTTTATTGTCATGTTGTTTCTAGACTCATGTCATTATATCATGCATGTGACGATATTGGATAGTTTCTTGAAAATGCTTTGGCAGCGTTAAATTCACCCCTATTAATTGCATAGATAATTATGGATTATTACAAAGATATATTGATTTAACGCGTTATTTCTCTTTTAATCTATGATTGGTTAAATCTAGTAGAAAAGAGTATGTTTAATCTATGACTAGTAGCGTTTAATCCGACCATATAAATTGAATAAATGATCGAGATATACTGTTCAGAAAGAGGTTCAATCGCGAAAATATGTTGATTTAATGCTTAATTATATTTCCCTTTTAATCTATAATCTGGAGTATGTTTCATGAGAATGTTGTTTCTTGAGTTATGTTAATATGTTGTGTATGTGATCGTCATGGTCTTAGAGAGTCTCTTTGTAATGCTTGGCAGTGTCAAGATTGCCCCAATAAATAACGATGGCCTCAGGCATGTGTTGCTTTGCCAAGTCATACTTGGAAAATTGGAGCCTGTCAATTTTTGCCCAAACCAATCTCATTATAGTTCAGAATAGTATGATTCAGGCATTGACAATTTGTCATCTCCAACAAGATATATTGTTTGGAGCACCCATATGAACACTCACATGTTGCCAAAATATATTATCAGCTTTAGAGCCCCTTGTTGCTTGAGAGGTAATCAAATTGTTCGTTCTCGTTCCTTTTTTTGCATTGACCATGCTTGTGTGTTTGACTTTGTTTGTTCTATTAATCGGTGTGCTTTGTGAAAATCTATATGAAATAGGGTTGTTGAGAAATTTGGAGTCACAGAAACTGACTTCTCCTCCAATGCCATTTCAGATGTTGGCTTCGAAATTCTCAAAGTTACTACCATCTAACGCCAATTTGATTTATAAAAATTATCAGGACCACAAAGTAAGTGTCACATCAACGTTGTCATCAATTAGTTCTTATCTTTCAAGTTTTGTTTTCAGCTCACCTTTAATGTTGAAATAAACATGATCATCATTTTCTAGAGGGGAAAGATTTCGAAGTATGTGCTGGTACAAAAAGTCAGGGAAATTACTGGGGATTGCTTGCTGATTGAACTCATCAAAAATTTCAGAACAAAGGTATGGATACCGATCCCATGATAAACGATAATTCGAAAGCACGTCTATGCCTTTGATGTCAACTCATGGAGAGAGAGAGAGAGAGAGAGAGAGAGAGAGAGAGAGAGAGAGAGAGAGAGAGAGAGAGCTTGTTTCTATCTAATAGTGAATAATTTCTTCCATTCTGCAACAATTATGGTCGTGAAGTGGCTGATTATGGGGCCATGGATGGACTTGAATAAGACTGGGATGCGAAGCGTATATGAAAGCAGTCGAAGACAAGGGAAGTAGAGAAAGAAAATGGGAAGCAATTTTCTGTTCTGTATATCTTTCTGTATGTATCTCAATTGTACAAGTATGTTGATATACTACAAATCATGTATAAAGAAGGCAACTAGATAATCTAAGAATCAGATCTGATATTAATTGATCAGATTGATTGATCCTATAATCCTAAATTTATCTTGAGTAATATCTTGAAGATATTGCGTATCTTCCAACATTCCCCCTCAAGCTGGTGGCTTATAGATATCTAAGACACCTAGCTTGCTCAAAAGATACGCATGTTGCCTCTGACATAAGGGTTTGGTGAAGATGTTTGCTGGTTGTTCCTCTGTTCCAATTCCTTGTGTCTCAAGCACTCCTTGCTGGATTTTCTCTCGAGTGAAGTGGCAATCCACTTCTATGTGCTTTGTCCTCTCATGAACGATGGGGTTTGATGCAAGTTTGAGTGCCGCATCATTGTCACAGAATAATTTAGTCGGTCCTCTAACTTGTACCCCAAGGTCTTGAAGTAGACCTCGCAACCAAACTATTTCACATGTGGTCTTTGCCATTGCTCGATACTTTGCTTCCGCTGAAGATAATGAGACGGTTGGTTGCTTTTTGATCTTCCACGAGAGTAATGAATCTCCTAGCTTGATATAGAAACCGGTAACAGATCTTCTGCTCATCGGGCAAGTTGCATAATCCGCATCACAATAGGCAGTCATATTCATATCACATTTCCTGGAAAGGAGAATTCCAAGTCCAGGACATTTCTTTAGATATTTCACTATTTTCAGGGCTGCATCCATATGGGATTGCTGTGGCTTGTGCATGAATTGGCTGAGAGTTTGCACTGCATAACTGATGTCGGGTCTAGTCATGGTCAGGTATATAAGTTTCCCAACAAGCTTCTGATAACTCAAGGGATCTGTGAGAAGAGGATCATCTTCTTGAGCTACTGTAGCATCATAATCAGCCGTAGTTAATTTGATATTCTGCTCAATTGGAATTGCAGCTGGTTTACATCCCGATAAACCTGTTTCTGAAATGATTTCCAAGGCAAACTTCCTTTGGCTGAGGGAAATCCCCTGATCTGATCGCGCAATCTCAATCCCAAGAAAATATTTGGGTGGACCTAAATCCTTTATATGAAATGTAGAGTGTAGATATTCCTTGAGGTGTTTGACAGCCACTTCATCATTGCCCATAATAAGTATGTCGTCCACATAAATCATTAAATAAATAGACGACGTACCTTTGGTCCATGTAAAGACAGCATAGTCATATTTGGATTGGCGAAAACCAACAGCTATTAAGGAGTCTGCAAACTTGGCGTACCACTGTCTGGAGGCTTGTTTGAGACCATACAGGGATTTGCGGAGACGACATACCCTATTCTCCCCCTGTCTCCATAAACCCTAGGGCATGTCCATGTAAATTTCTTCATTTAAGTCTCCATGTAGGAAAGCATTATGGACATCCATTTGATGTAGGGGCCAGTTTTGAAATGCCGCTACAGAAAGAAAAGAGCAAACCGTTACATCTTTGGCCACAGGAGAGAAGGTTTCGTGATAGTCAAAACCCTCTCGCTATGTGAAACCCTTAGCAACCAATCGCGCCTTGTATCGCTCTACTGAGCCATCAGCTCGATACTTAATCTTGTACACCCACTTGCAGCCAATTGCCTTGCGATCAGGGGGTAATGGGACAATTTCCCATGTTTGATTTTCTATTAAGGCTTAGAGTTCTGCTTCCATAGCCTTTTGCCATCTTGGATCAGTGCATGCTTCATCATAAGTGGATGATTCTCTCTCTTCAGATATTCGAGTGATGCAACATCTATGTTCTGGGGACAATTGATCAAAGGAAACATATGAAGAGATTGGAAATCGAGTACCTGGTGAATTTCTCCATGCACCACATATGTAATCCCGGGTCCAAGTTGGCGGGCACGTGGCTCTTCCGGAACGTCTCGGTGGATTAGTCTTGGGAGGTGAGTGATTTTCTCCAACGTGTGAGTGGGATACGTCGTCTGCATCTTCAGAATTATGCTCCTGGTCAATCTCTTCCATAAGAGGAGTTACTTCCACAGCAGACTCAGGTGCCGGGGATTTGTTCATGTCTCCTGGGGATGGAAGAAGAACGTATTCTGGATAATTGAAGACGTCTTCAGTGCGAGTGGCGGAGGAATTTTCCATATACACAGCTGTCTCTTGTTCAGCAAAAGGAAAGACATCTTCTTGGAATACAACGTCCCTGCTAACAAAGAACTCTTCTGTGGATGGGTCAAACACTCGATATCCCTTTTGAAGAGCAGGGTATCCCATGAATATACAGCGGCGAGCTCGAGGACCCAATTTATCTCTAGGTCCTACTATGGTGGTGTAGCACAGACACCCAAAGACTCTCAAATGACTTAATTCTGGTTTCTTGCCAAAGAGTAATTCGAATGGTGTTCGTCCATTGAGTACCTTTGTTGGTGTGCCGTTGATTAAGTAGGCTGCAGTCAACACACAATCACCCCAAAACTTGTCCAGAATAGAGGCCTGAAATTTCAAGGCCCGCGCCACCTCCAATAAATGCCGATGCCTCTATTCCACTACTCCATTCTGCTGCGGTGTATAAGTGCATGAACTTTCATGCAATATCCCTTGAGAAGAGAGTAGTGCGCTGCAGTCATTATTAAAAAACTCTTTTCCATTATCTGTACGGATCCGTTGTACAGACTTTCCAAATTGAGTCTTTGACAGAGAAAGGAAGGTTGTCAAATTTGACAAAACTTGACTTTTAAACTGCATGAGAAAAACCCATGTGGATCTAGAATAATCGTCCACAATTGTGAGAAAAAAATGAGATCCATCATGGTTTGGGGTATGATAGGGTCCCCACACATCAACATGGAGTAATGAGAAAATACTACTTGAACGATTTTTGCTTATGGGAAAAGGAATGCGAAACTGCTTGGCAAGCGGACAAATATGACATTTGGAATAAGGAAATGAGGAGCTATGGCCCATTCTAGAATGCAAAGGCAATTTTCATCATTGGTAGTTAAATTACACAATGATTTTTTATTACATGGAATATTTGTAGAATTGGATGAGCTATTCCAAAAAAATAAGCCTTCAAAGGAACTAGCCCAGCCCATCACCTTGCCAGTCGAACGGGCCTGAAATAGACAAATATCATCATTGAATAGAATATGGCAGGAATTTTCCTCACAGGCTCTAGACACGAAAATCAGATTAAATTTGAAATCTAGAACATAAAGGACATTTGTGAGGGTGATTTCAGGGCTAAGCTTGACCGTTCCTGTCATGGTAACATGTGTGACATTACCATTTGGTAAGTGAACGATGACAGGATTATCCAATTTTTCGTGAATATTGGAAAATAGATTTTTATCACATGCGATATGATCGCTAACCCCTGAATCCACTATCCAAGTATTCCTAGATATTGAACTGATTATGCTATAAGAGATACCTGTGAAGCTGCTTCCTTTATGAGGAATTTCCAATTTTTGTAATTCCTGCAGCAAATGTTGATATTGTCCATAATTAATGGGCCGATGCATTTCTGCTAGTCCATTAAATTGATAAGCAACTGCTGCTGATGCTTCTTTTCCCTTTTTTTCCCCAGGTCGACCGTGCAATTTCCAGCAATTTTCCACCGTGTGGTGGGGTCGCCTGCAAAATTCACAATACAATTTCCCTTTATTTTTCAAATTCTGCCCATAATTCTTGGAAAAATAACCACCGTTGGATGCTCGCAATCCGGAGCCATCTCGGCCGCTGAAGTTGTTGGGATTTCGGGGGCCATTAGGACCGTCGGATGTGGGGGATCGATCCTGGCCGTCGAGCCCGGATCCTTTAAAAGGGGGCTGGTCTGCCCGAAACCCCAGCGGAGGCTGGTCCGCCCGAAACCCTAGCGCCTCCTCCTCTGTTTAGGGTTTGTGGCCCTCTGTCTCCTCTTGCCGCAAGCGCCATGCTTTCGGTTCCCTTGGGATCCAACAAGGTAAGGCGTTGATTTTCCTCTTGTACGGCCAACTGAAAGATCCGGCCAAGGGGCAGAGGAGGATCCATCGCCAAGATCTGTGATCTGAAGTTGAGGTAAGAGTCGTTTAAAATCAGGAGGAACCGTGTGGCTTTTTCTCGGTCTCTCATTGCTTTGAACTGTCGGAGCGTCGTTTCCGGTCCTTCTAATTGTTCCTCGGCCGCCTCTAGCTCATTCCACAGGGCTGAAAGCCTGTTGAAGCAGGCCGTGATGGTCATGTTTCCTTGCTTCAGCTCTGTGAGAGCTTGATGCAGCGAAAAAATTTTTGCCCTATCGAGTTTTCCATACATCTCTTTGATACTGTCCCAAATCGTCTTCGAGTCTTCTATGGGAGGTAAGCCCGCGGTGATCTCGGGACTTATGCAATTTCCAACCCAAGTTCTTACCAAATCATGATCTCGAGACTTAATCCCTATGGTCCCATTTGTGACGGTTGGTTGCTTTTTGGTCTTCCCTTGAGTTATCAGAAGCTTGTTGGGAAACTTATATACCTGACCATGACTAGACCCGACATCAGTTATGCAGTGCAAACTCTCAGCAATTCATGCACAAGCCACAGCAGTCCCATATGGATGCAACCCTGAAAATAGTGAAATATCTAAAGAAATGTCCTGGACTTGGAATTCTCCTTTCCAGGAAATGTGATATGAATATGACTGCCTATTGTGATGCGGATTATGCAACTTGCCCGATGAGCAGAAGATCTGTTACCGGTTTCTGTATCAAGCTAGGAGATTCATTACTCTCGTGGAAGACCAAAAAGCAACCAACCGTCTCATTATCTTCAGCGGAAGCAGAGTATCGAGCAATGGCAAAGACCACATGTGAAATAGTTTGGTTGCGAGGTCTACTTCAAGACCTTGGGGTACAAGTTAGAGGACCGACTAAATTATTCTGCGACAATGATGCGGCACTCAAACTTGCATCAAACCCCATCGTTCATGAGAGGACAAAACACATAGAAGTGGATTGCCACTTCACTCGAGAGAAAATCCAGCAAGGAGTGCTTGAGACACAAGGAATTAGAACAGAGGAACAACCAGCAGACATCTTCACCAAACCCTTATGTCAGAGGCAACATGCGTATCTTTTGAGCAAGTTAGGTGTCTTAGATATCTACAAGCCACCAGCTTGAGGGGGAGTGTTGGAAGATACGCAATATCTTCAAGATATTACTCAAGATAAATTTAGGATTACAGGATCAATCACGTCGATCCTAGGGTTGAGAGGAATGACAGGAGGAGGATTCCTCCCTGTTTGATCTTCAGCGATCGAGGTAGGTGGTCATGTCGATCCTGTGTTTGTCATGCTGACAAGTTTTTTAGAAAAAAATGCAGGGAATCGTGACTGAAGATGGGATCTGAAGATGAATTCCTGCCGGAGGCTGCTTGTTTTGCAATGCCGCAACAACAAGATCAGAGATGAACTGGAGGCAATTCGAAAAGAGTTTTTGCAGAAGCGATTTCAGGAGCGCTCTGATACCATGAAAGCAGTTGAAGACAAGGGAAGCAGAGAAAGAAAATGGGAAGCAATTTTCTGTTCTGTATATCTTTATGTATGTATCTCAATTGTACAAGTATGTTCATATACTATAAATCATGTATAAAGAAGGCAACTAGATAATCTAAGAATCAGATCTGATATTAATTGATCAGATTGATTGATCTTGTAATCCTAAATTTATCTTGAGTAATATCTTGAAGATATTGCGTATCTTCCAACAGTATAAGTAAGAGAGGTTTTTATTTTGATGAGTTCACACCGGACAGCAGCGTGAGCAAACAGTAGACGAGATGTGGAGGAGGGCCACACGAATCGGACACTGATGTAGCTGCTGACTCTTCGATATGAAAAAGCTTTTTTTTTCCTGAATTTGTATGACTCATCTTTTGAACATCTGTGATTGGTTATAATCATAAACGTGGTCTTCTCCCTATGTGATATGGCTTGTTTGTTTTCAATGGAGTATCAAAATTCTTCTTTAGTTAATATGCATGGGAATATTACATGATCTGTGCAATTATGCTGGAGATGATTTCATTTTCATCTCATGACCTTTCACAACGTAATCAGATCCTGAAACTTCCGTTCAGTCGGTTGAATTAAAAAAGGAATAGAGGTCATCGAAGGGTATGGAAGGAGCCCAAGGCCCTATCGTCGTTTTATGGATAGTTGCGAAGGGTTTCTATCGGACGCAGACTTGGGTGCACTCTTCGTGAATATGTCCATCAAACCTTGGGGCTCAATCATCAATAATGAAATTGCGTAAGAGTCTCAGATGTCAGAGGTGTGAAACTGAAATGGTTACATTCAGGGGAAGATTCACCCGTCTCTTTTTCTTTTCTTGCTCACCAATTTATTTCCTGGAATATGAACTCTGGCCTTTTCTCTAGTGGGTTTCGTTCTCTCAAAGATCTTGTTCTTTTTTTATCAACTATAGAAGTGCGGAAATCCCGGGGAAAAGAGGAAATATGTGGAAGAAAAAAAAAAAAATGATTTGGGAAAGTTTTTCTTTTGATGGGAGACTTAAAACGCGTTTGGTAAGGCTTCGTTCTCAAGAATAATTTCTGATAAAAATAATTCATTTTTATTTGGTTTTTGGGAATAATTTATAAGTATTTTAAGCCGTTTGGTAATAGTTCAAAATTTGAATTCCCAAAATAGAATTGCGTTTGGTACCGTCATGAAAATTTCTAATCCAAATCATTTTTTTTTAATTTTTTAATAATTTTATTACTTTTTCTTCTTTTCTTTTTTTTTTTTTTTCTTTTCTTTCTCTTCTTCTCCTTCAAGGTCTACTGGTTATCAACCTTGGAATGACCAGCGACCAGCCAAACGAGGGTTGGTGACCTCACCGAAACGTCGTCAACCCTCAACGAGGCCACGCCTCGTCGGCCGAGCCTCGCCGGCAACTAGGCAAGGCTCAGCCGAACCTTGACTAGGTGAGTGACCTCACCCAGATCTAGTGAGGCCAAGCTCGCCCAGCCACCAACGAGGCTCGAACTTGCCGGGCACCGCGAGGTCGGCCTCGCCTTGGCCGAGCAACGCTGACCTCACGATGGCCCAGCAAGGTTGAGCACCTCCGGCAGTTGAGCGAGCCTCACTTCGCCAAATTTGGGTGAAGTCGAGCCTCACCCAGCCAAGCCAGCCATGGCTAGGCCAAGCCTCACCCACTCGCCCGGCCAGGTGAGGCTTGCTGGTGGCCAAGGGAGGCCTACCTAGCCTTCGGCGAGCTCACCGAACCTCACCCTGACTTGGCGAGCCTCCGACGAGCTCACTGACGACTAGCGGTAGTGGGCGGCGGACGGTGGTGGATGACAACGGCGACGACAACAGCAATTGAAGAAGAAGAAAGAAAGAAAGAAGAACAAGAAAAAGGAAAAGAAAAGAGAGAAAATAGTTTACTTGATTCTAGAATTGTTCATGGGAACAAGGAATCAATTTTTTTTTACTTCTCATTTTTGTTCCAAATTTACTTTCAGGAACAAAAAATTAGAAATATATTCCCGGGAACCAAGATTTTACCAAACGAATTTATATTCCAAATCTACCCCCAATAATAAAATAATAGAAATTATTACTATTTGGCAAGTTACCAAATAGAGCCTTAAAAGCTCCAATGACTCACTTGAGTTGAAACCTCGGAGTTGATGAAGCTCCTAATTTGATTGCAAACAACTCATCTGAGAAGATGGATGGTGCAAATGGCATGTGTATAGGTCATCCGGTAACTTGTCAAGCTAGACATGTACAATTTCTCTACTCGACGTGGGCAATATACTTATCACATTGCTTATGATCTCAACTCTATTGTCCACTTTTTAAATTGGATGACATAACCTACTAACAGCCATGTTATCATCCAATTTCTTGGCAATTTGAAGAACACATTATATGGTCTACTTTGCGGCCTCATCTCTATGTCTTTGTGGCCTAGTCATGACTAACACTAATTTATTTGCACCTGACCTCCAATTTGCTATTGAATGCTTCACAAAAATTGTTGTCAATAATATCATACTTGAATTCTTCAGTGAACAAGGCTCTACACTAATGTTTAGGTTGAGTATGGAATAGTACTTCAAAGCATTCCCTTGTCAACTGAAACAATTCACATCGAAAACTCCATTTGTTCATAAGGAAATTCTTCATTAGAGGAGTATCGTAACATTCGGAGATGAACCATATTACCTCATGTTTCTATGTATTGACTTTATGGTAATTCCTTGACTTCTCTCTCTCTCTCTCTCTTAGCCACCCAAAGAAAATTACTAAAAAATTCTTAAACCTATTATACAATAATCAATTTAATCCTAAATTTTTCAATTTTTGTAATATTAATGATTTGCCAGTGTAATCCATCTACCTAATTCTTATTAGAAATTGCTCACATTACTTTTCTTTTGCTTTTTCTTTTTTTGTTCACTGGATTTTTTATCCATAAGGGCCTACCATTACTCTGACAACCTCGCTAGCCTGATCCTATGCTAGATCTGGGTCGACCCTCACCCAAGTTAGGGGACCCTAGCGCCAGCAAGGGCAATAGTGGCCGGCGACCTCGACTAACCATTATTGAGGCACAATGACCAGCTAAGGGAAATAAAGAAAAAAATGGAAAAAAATGGAAAAATCATCTAAGTTAGCGTCAGCTGTACCATATTGTAGAAGATGACTAAGATTGATTGGATCACTACATTTACAATTCCCTACCAAAATTGATCAAAATGACTACATTGGTAAAACATCAAAAAGTTTATTACTAAATTAACAAACCCAAAGAATTTATAATTGAATTGATATTCGTATAATAAATTTGAGACTTTTTTGTCAACTAACTTCGGCCGCCCATTTCGCTTCTTCTCTTTAATTTTGTCACATTGAAATTGTATGTTCTCTCCTCATAGCTAACTAGTTAGATGTCCATGTACATCCAAAGAGACCAATAATACTAAAGATTTTGACACGTAATTAGCAAATAACTAGTTATAAAGCGATTTAGCTGGAGAAATCTAAGCATTTGATTCATCTATCAAAGTATAATTAGAATTTCATAGGTAACTTTTGTTTACTTCATAAGCTAAGCGATAATCTTGGCCTCTCTTTAATTTGGACGAGTTATAGATGAGCCCATGCAAGAATTCATGCCTGCCAATTGCACACGTTCAATGCACACCAAAAATATCGCATGAGCAAAAACAAATAAAAGAATAAGTGCACTAAAAGTCTTAAAGCCTATCATGCAAATGCAATTAAAACTTTCAAAATGTGTAATTAAATCCCATAACTTGTCAAATTTATGCAATCATGTCATTCCATTAACTCAATCCAACTCGACTAATGAAAAATATTGACATGATTTTTTTTTTTTTTTCTTTTGCCTACGTGACAATGACGTAACTAAAATATGAAATAAAAGGCTAAAGCAACGTGGTTTTGGTCCAAATTTGATTTTTTTAAACATAAATCCAACTCTTGCTTGCCTTTTCCTCTTTTTTTTTTTTTTTTTTTTTTGATATTTTACTTTGTTCATATTAAAAAATCAAATTTGAACCAAAACCACATATGTTCAATGCATACCAAAAATATCTCATAAGCAAAATCAAATAAAAGAATAAGTAGGCTAAAAGTCTTAAAAACTCTCGCAAAAATGCAGTTAAAACTTTCAAAATGTGTAATTAAATCTCATAACTTGTCAAATTTGTGCAATTATGTCATTATATTAATTCGGTCCAACTTAACTAATGAAAAATACTAACATGGCTTTTTTTTATTATTATTTTTCCCCTCGTGGCAATGATGTAGCTAAAATATAAAGGGTTAATACCCTAAAAAACCCCAAACTGGTACACATTCGTGACAAATTTACCCCAAATTATTTTTGACCACCAAAAACCCCAAACTGGTACATATGTGACAAATCTACCCTCCGTTAGCTTCCGTTCGATTTTGCCGTTAATTTTGCTGACGTGGTTGCTGACGTGGCAAGTCATGTGGAAATTCACAAGTTTAATACCGTTAAAAACCCCAAACTGGTATATTTATGACAAATTTACCCCAAACTGGTATATTTGTGACAAATTTACCCCAAACTGGTATATTTATGACAAATTTACCCCAAGCAAGTATATTTACGAGAAATTTACTCTAAATTAATTTTTCGATCATAAAAAACCTAAATGGGTACACGTGCGACACATTTACCCTCTTTCAATTTTCCCAAATTTGATCGAGTTGTGATTACCAATCAATTTTATTTTCCGGATTATTTTCTACGTGGCATTAACCTTACTAAAACATGTAATATAAGATTAAAACAATGTCATTTAGGCTCAAATCCTAATTTTTAACTAACATCTTAATTGAATTAGATTAAAGAAAAGCTATTTTTCTCTAAAAATAAAAAATAAATAAAAAGGAAAGGAAAAAAAAAAAAAAGACAAGGGCTACAGGCCCTTGTTTTGGTTGTAGAAAAAGGGTCGGTGAGGGCTCGGTGAGGATCACAATTGATTAATTTAAATTGAATATCTTACGTGAATAATCCATGCATAGCATTTTTTTTCCACCGTTCAAACGTATCGAATTAGAAACCAAATTAGCAAATTCCATTAACTTGAATCAATGAAATGATCACATTAAATATTTTCATAATAATATAGAATGAAATTAAGCAGCTATCAAAAGTTCATATTGTTTTAATCTTATATTACATGTTTTAGTAAGGTTAATGTCACGTAGAAAATAATCCGAAAATAAAATTGATTGGTAATCACAACTCAATCAAATTTGGAAAAATTGAAAGAGGGTAAATGTGCCGCACGTGTACCCATTTAGGTTTTTTATGATCGAAAAAATTAATTTAGAGTAAATTTCTCATAAATATACTTGCTTGGGGTAAATTTGTCATAAATATACCAGTTTGGGGTAAATTTGTCACAAATATACCAGTTTGGGGTAAATTTGTCATAAATATACCAGTTTGGGGTTTTTAACGGTATTAAACTTGTGAATTTCCACATGGCTTGCCACGTCGCAACCACGTCAGCAAAATTAACGGCAAAATCGAACGGAAGCTAACGGAGGGTAGATTTGTCACATATGTACCAGTTTGGGGTTTTTTGTGGTCAAAAAAATAGTTTGGGGTAAATTTGTCACAGGTGTATCAGTTTGGGGTTTTTTAGGTATTAACCCAAATATAAAATATAAGACTAAAACGAGGTAGTTTTGGTCCAAAACCAATTTGTTTATGAATCTAATCCTTGCTTGCTTTTTCCTTCTTCTTTTTTGTATTTTTTACTTTATTTGTATTAAAAAAATATCAAATTTGAACCAAAACGACATTGTTTTAACCACATCAATGTCATGTAGGATAGAGAAAAAAAAAAACACATCAGCATTTTTCACTTGTCAAATTAAATGAAGTTAATGAAATAACTTGATCGCACTAATTTGATAAATTTTAGGAATTAAAATTATAATTTTTGAAAGTTTTGGGAATCAATTATACTTTTATGATAAGTTTTACAACTTTCTAAACATTTATTACACAAATAAATTAATGAATGAATAAAACGCTATTGATCTCGTCTCAATATCCAACTTGTCACCAACCACTGAACCAAGGGTTGACAAACTCCAGCTAAATCGATCTAATTGCATCTGTACCCTCACCATGAACCTAAATTTCTTACCCCTTAAACAAATTAATTATGAAGATTAAAACATTCGCCAGAAAAGGTATTACAAAAATATTTGCCCTGTCCTCTCCATTTGGTCTGTAATTAACAACTTTACTAATAAATAGAAAATGCCAATAACGGTATTACCACAATCTCTTCTCTATCCTCTCCTTTTGGTCTGTAACTAATAATTTTACCAAACAAATAGAAAAAATCCAAAAATAATTTAGGAAAATCTCTGTCCATATACGCTCCATCTAGTCTGTAATTAATAATTTTACCCAAATAACAAAATTCCAAAAAAGGTATTACGAAGTCTCTATCCTTATCCTCTCCATTTGACATATGATAAAGAAAATTTTACCAAATAAAGAAAACAATGCCAAAAAAGGTATTAGGAAAATCTCTTCGCTGTCATCTTCATTTGGCCTGTAGCTTACCGATGGATTAAAAACAATGCCAAAAAAGATAATGACGAAAATTCTATGGGCAAGGACAGTTTCAAGGGCATTCTTGTCTTTTCACACAGTTCAAATCACATCATCGCTGTGGTCATTACCGCCTCTTTTGTTTGCGCTTTTCTATTTTATTCATTTGGTTAATCTTATTAAGGGTTACATAATTCGTAAATTTTAATTTCCATAACATTAAACAAAAATTTCTCATTTTGTTCCTCGCGTCACCTCAGCACCAACCAATAGATTCTATTTATGAGAGAATCTTCGAATTTCGAGAGGTCCAATTAATTCCACACACGACTTCAATTAATTCCGAGGACAAGTGATCATCACGTTCTCATACTTAAGGCATACTTAAAATGTAGATTTTCCAATTACAGTGCACTAACTATTAATAACTCGAAATGACATTTTGTCGCTTTGTTGTTCGTCATCACTTTGCCCTTGCCGATAAAAATTTATGTTTATGACATGATATTCAAACTCCCCCCCGGCTGGCTTGTGTTCTCGTGCATAAATATTTTACCTTTCTCACTTCACCGATAAATTCTATACCAATCATTAGACGAATCTAGTTAACTAACGCTTTTAGAGTATTTTGTTAACCATACCTAATAAAAACATATTTTCATGCTTAACGTTCCGATCATGCAACCCACAAGGAAGAGGATATTTTGAACATGATAAATTTCAATATTTTGATGTTTAACAAGCGTTGCTGAACATTTGTTGATAAATTCCCAATATTTATTTCAAGTATAATTTTTTACAGTGATTTTTTATTTAATTATTTCCAGGGAAATGAAAAGCGTAAGCCACCTTCCTCTGCCGACCAAACAAAAAAACCACCCTCCTCTATAAAATCCTTCTCTTGCAACTCAAATCCCCTTCCACACCTTCTCCAAGCAAAAACCCTAATCTCATTCAACTCTGCCATTCACGCCCACTCACTCCGTCGACCCTCGTCCCTCGTTCCTCATTCGTGTCCTTGTCTGATTTCTGTATCCGGAGAAATCGTGTACGGATCCTTCTTCATCTTTGCTGTGATCTGGGTGTTTCTTGAAGCCAAAGTAAATGCATGCTCTTGCTGCTTAGCACTACATTTTCGACTTTATCATTTCGTGTTCTCTCGCTCTCTTTGTTTTCAAAATCCTTTCTCGTTCGTTCGACGACCCAACCTCGACAATCTCTCGTTGGTGTTTTGTGTTGGTGATTAACGAGTCTCTGTTTGCTTTCAATTGTCACTTCATTGACTAAAAGCTTTGGATCTTCATTCATTCTGCCGCTCCATTTATTTTGAATCGAGTTGTTATTTTTTTAACGCACTTTTTTGGGACGTTCCGGCTTCAGGCAAGGATGTCGAACTCCATGCATCAATCTTCGACTGTGCACGACGTCACTGCTGATGCAGTCGCCCCCGAAGTTGGCCATCCTGCAATTGATCTGAACCTTCCAGATCTGAACGATCCACCGGAAGATCAGGATCCGGATTCGTCCATCTCCGACTGCGAGAGCCTCGTCTCCACCGGTCGATCGGGCACGGCTCTAATGCCCTTCATCAACAGCGGGTTGACAGAACTCAGCGAGGGAGACAAGGCCTACCGTCTGATCAGGGACAGATTCGTATCGTGGCTAGGTGCGCGTGGGGTGGAAGTCGCCGTGGTGGCAATCCACCAGAACAGCTTCTCCAGCGTCTCGGCCAAAGCGCGGGCCCAAGTGTTTCAAATTTGCTCCCAGGCAGTACAGCAGAGACGCGGCGGCAGCGACACCGCCAACGTGAGGTCCGCATGGTATGCGGTCTCGAGGGAAGAGGTGCCCAACATCTTCTCCTATGGCTTTGGCTACAGTGGGAAGCCTATGAACAGTGCCTTGTTTGGTCGTGGACTTTATTTTGCTCCCGAAATTCATCTCATCGAAAGGTATGGAATTCCTCTTCTTCTTCTTTTTTTCACTTTGAATTGCGTAAATATTGAGAAATGATGTTTGAAAAGTGGTATGATCATGAAGATTTGTCAATGTAAAGCACTAGTATTTTCCCCTTTCGAGCAATGCTATGTTATATCTAACAGAGCAAGTATAGTTCACTTTCATCTTGCTTCTGAATTCGTGTCTAATACATTGCACATATGATGATATCGGCCTTAGATAGTTTCATGGTTCTACTTTGGCAGCACTAAATCCGCCTCTATTAATCGCATAAATAATTAAGAGATTATCACAGTGATATGTTTATTTAGCGCATTATTATATTCCCTTATAATCAATTATCGTTTAAATCTAGTAGAACATAGTATGTTTACTTTATGATTGGTAGAGTGAAATCCAACCTTATAAATTGCACCAATAAATGAGAGATATTGTTAGGAATCTGGTACAGTCACGGACATATATTGATTTAGTGAGTTATTATGTTTCTCTTTTAATCTAAGATAGGGAGCATGTTTTGTGAGCATGTTGTTTCTTGAATCATGTTAATATGTTGAGCATGTGATCATAATGGCCTTAAATAGTCTCTTTGTAATGCTTTGACAGTGCTAAGCATGCCCCTATCGATAAAGATGGTCTTAGGCATCTATTGCTTTGCCGGGTCATATTGGGGAAATCAGAACTTGTCACTTTTGGTTCAGAACAATCTCATCCCAGCTCAGAACAATACGATTCAGGTGTCGATGACTTACTATCTCCAACGAGATACATTGTTTGGAGCACCCATATGAACACTCACGTGTTGCCAGAATACGTTATCAGCTTTAGAGCCCCTTATTACTTAAGAGGTAAGTACATTGTTCTTTCTCATTCATGCTTTTGCATTCATCACATTTCTGTGTTTGACTTTGTCTACTCTGTCAATTAATTTGATGGTTTGCGAAAATCTATATGGGATAGGGTGGTTGAGAGCTTTGGAGATGTCGCGGGAACAAACTTCTCCTCGGGTGTCGTTTCGGATTTTGATTTCAGAACTCTTGAAGATCTTGCCTCCATCTGACATGAATTTGGTGGTTAAGCATTATAAGGACCATATGGTAAGTGCCACATTAACATTGTCATCACTTAGCTCTTCTCTTTCAAGCTTTATTATCTGCTAAAGTCAAGATATTTTTAAAACATGATCATCATTTTTCAGCGGGGAAAGATTTCGAGGGAAATGCTGGTACATAAAGTAAGGCAAATTACTGGGGATGAGTTGTTGATTGGAATCATCAAAGTTTACGCAACTAAGGTGCGGATTATGATCCTTTGATAAACAGTAATATGAAAGCACATCAATATCTTTGATGTCGAGTCATGGATAGAGAGAGCTTGTTTCTACTTGCACTGAGTTGATAGTGAATAATTTGTTCCATTCTACAGCAATCTGGGGCGTAAAGCGGCTAATTATGGGACCATGGATGGACTTGAATAAGACTGGTTTTTATTTTGATGAGTTCACACCACACAGCAGCGCGAGCAAATGGTATACAAGATGGGGAGGAGGAGGAGGAGGAGGACCATCCGAATCGGATGCTAACATAGCTGCTGGAAAAAATTTTTTTTTTTTTTTTTTTTTCAGAATTTGTATGATCCGCTGATCTTTTGAACATTTGTGCTTGGTTACAGTCATAAACTGCGGTCTTCTCTTGGTCCCTATGTCGCATGACTGTTTGTCTTCAATGGAGTATCAAAACTCTTCTTTGGTTGACATGCTATGGGAATATTACATGTTCGGTGCAGTTATGCAGGAGATAATTTCATTTTCTTCTAATGACTCGTCAGAATATGACCAGATCCCGAAACTTCCGTCGCAAGCCTTAATAAAAAAACGCATGATTTTAGAAAAGAAAGGCGGCTACAGATGAAAGGTTTTCCCATGAATCTTTAGTGCGTGTTTATAATTGGTAGCTGACCTTATCAAAATGGTGGAGGGTGGAATTTTGCTCTTTGTTTTATTTTTTATTTTTATATTTTTGGGGGTTTGTTAGAATGAGTCATGTGTATAAGACTGTAAAGTTTGACCCTTGCCAAATTTTTTGCACGGGTCAAATTTTGGCCTAGTTCAATTGGTTGAATTATTGTATATATGTAAGGTCGGCAAAATGTATGGAAGAAGCCTAAGCCCCTATTGTCGTGATATATATATATAAGGTCAGCGAAATGTATGGAAGAAGCCTAAGCCCCTGTTGTCATGATATATATATATTGTATATATGTAAGGTCGGCAAAATGTATGGAAGAAGCCTAAGCCCCTATTGTCGTGATATATATATATATATATATATATATATATATATATATATATAAGGTCAGCGAAATGTATGGAAGAAGCCTAAGCCCCTGTTGTCATGATATATATATATAAGGTCAGCAAAATGTATGGAAGACGCCTAAGCCCCTATTGTCATGTTATGGATGGTTGCAAAGGGTTTCTACCGGAGGTGGACTTAGGTGCGTTCTTCATCGATATGGCCATCCAACTTTAGGGCTCATTTATTAATATTGAAATTGCGTAAGAGTCTTAGATGTCAAAGGTTTGAGACTGAGATGGTTACATTCAGGGGAAGATTAACCTATGTCTGGCTCTTTTCTTGCTCACCAATCTATTTCCTAGAATAGGAACTCTGGCCTTTTCTTTAATGGCCTTTCCATTCTCTTTTGCATCAGCTATAGGAGTATGTAAATCCCTGGGGAAAAGGGGAAATATATGGAAGATAAGGAAAAAAAAAAAGGATGTTTGAAAGGTTTTTCTTTTGATGGAAGACCTGAAAGCATCACTGGCTCAACGCCCTTGAGTTGAAACCCTAGGAGAATCTAGCACAGAGAGCATCATCAGTTTAGTTCCAGAGAAGATGGTCGTGCGTCAGGCTTTTTCACTTTGCGTTCCATGTGTTCCGCCCTCCACCACAAAACCTTGTGGATGTGCTATATAGACATTTTCTTGCAAGTCTTATTAAAAATGTTGTTTTCTTGTCCATTTGATGTAGCTCTAAATTATAATGACCTACCAAGACTATGGCATTACCTTTCAACCACTTATTCTCTTTGAATGAAACATTTTGCAACCAACCTGATTTTATACCTTTCAACATTACCTTTAGAGTCTAGCTTTGTTTGGTACACCCATTTACAGCCTACGGCTTTGGCTCCTTAAGGCAAGTCTATCTTTCATGGCTTCAAACCACTTAACTAAATGATCACTTGTAACAACTTCATCATAAGACATAGGATCAGTTCCTACGCCAACATTATGGTCTGATTCATCTAGATCCATGATGTAATCATCAGAGATATGCAGTTAGATCGCTCCCACTTTTCATGAGCAGTTTTCTACTCATTTGAGCTTTTAGCCATGAGTCTAGCGCGAGCGTCAACCCGTAATGCATAATCCATATCAATGACCCCAAGAATGAAACTTATTTATTCTTTCCATTCTTAAAATTTATACCATTTAGTTGTTTAATAGAGGAAAGTTAACTTGTAATAGCAGAGGATTGTATGCTAGATTAAGAAATTTAAATGCTTGCACATTAGTACCTTTAGGAAATCCACAAATATAAATAAAACAATTTAATTCATCATTATAATAAACTGAAAAATAAACAGTTCATCTACATGTAAGGTAAAATATACAAAAACTTACCAAAAGAAATCCAAGAATCATTTATAGTCTTCCCTTGGGCAAACTATAAACACTTTAAATGGATTCTTTTATAATTTACTAGCAAATCCCATAAGGCAAGAATAAACCAAATTAAACCACCGTTGGCTAGAATTAATTCGAGCCGCGTATTAGCAATTTATTTGCTTATCGTATTATCTTTGCACTCAAAATTAAATATCTTAATTTTCTATTGGGCCAATTAAGAATTTAATCATGAGCATTACACGAGATGATTTTTATCATAATCTAAATCTATTTAAAACAATAATCTTCTATTGGGCTTACAATCAAATAGTTTATAACCGCCAAAATATCTATATCTATATCTATATATATATATATATATATATATTCCTTGCTTGAGTTCGATCCTTGTTTGATGAACTTTGGCTCGTGCTTTGGCTTGAGTTGCTTGGAAGAAGCTTGGTTTGTGTGTTTATTTGATGCGTTTGGTTTTTGCTTTGATATAAACCTACTTTAAAAGCGTTTTGTGAAAGCTTGCTATTTCCTCACAAAATTATTTCAAACCATTTTCATAAGTGTATATTTTAGTTCACGCGCCGAGCTCCAAAAAAAGGGCTTTGGTGGCCTTGACATACGTGAGATCACAATGGATCAATCCTCTCTTAGTCTTGGTGTGATATCAAGGTGTATATATATTCAACATCATAGGGTTATGCTTGACAAGTTTAAGACAACCCAATCGCCATTAACAATATTTGCTTTCCAAATAAATGCGTGCCGAATAAAAGAGAAGGAAACAACACAAAATTAGGTCATTCAATGGTCAAATTGAGGAACGATAACCAGAATTTACAACAGTATCTATCAATTTCAAACGTTTGTTAACACAAACTCAAAAATATCCTAATCAAAAACATTATTTTCATATGATATTCAAAAAATTGATTATATATATTCCACCAAAAAATGAAATACTATGAATCAATCATAAAAGGGGCCGAAAGATCATAATAAACATTATAACCATGTTCATGCGTTGAATAAACTAACGCTCTGATACCACATGTTAGAATAATAAGATCTTTTAATCACATGAACATGACATCAAACTATTAAATATAGCATACTCGAATCAAAGGAAGTCATTATTGATACGACGAGAGAGAATATGTCTTTTTACTGGTATGCATCTTTACCACTCTTCTCTACCATGCTTGTGGTAGGCGTGGGTGGCCCTCGCCCAACCCTTTGTGAGCATCATTGATGGCTGGCCAGCCATCGACAAAGAGGAAGAAGAAGAATCAAAAAAAAAAAAAAAAAATGGCAAATAACGAGAATACCCTTGACCAGTCGGAAAATTTAATCGATTGGTGAGATTAGGTCCTTATTTGAAACAACCAAAGCCATTTCAGGCTCTTATTTGAAACAATTAAAGCCACTTCATGCCCTTATTTAAAACAACCAATGCCACTTCAAGCCCTCATTTGAAGCAAAGTCAGTTTCAAGTCCTTATTTGAGAAAATAATGGTACTTCGGATCCTTTTTTGAAAATTTTTCCCATTTATTTGACTTGACCCAAGCTATCCGAAACTTTTCTTATGTCATAAACCTTTTTTATTTTTTGGAGCCAAGGATCGAACAAGTAATTATCATCCTCCCTTTTTCAAGTAGTTCGATGGAGGAAGGTTTCTTAGAGTTGCTGCTGTTGAATGTTTTGATTTTATTCCTCTTTTAAATTAAATAAAAACTTTATCCAATGTGTTAACTCTGTTCCTCCTCATGCGATAAAATCCATAACATGTTTGAAATCTATTCCTCCTCTACCCGATGTAATAAACCTATCCTAGATCAACGAGTAATTATTATCCTTCATTTAGGGTTTATTTATTTCATGGAAAATGAATAATTTGAAATTTTTTTACTAAAAATGGTTATTTGTATTATTTATAATTTGTGATGAATTGAAAAACATTATCAGAAATTATTGTCGATAATAATAAAAAAATTCATTGACTAATTATTTCAAGTGATACAAGTGATTATTTTAAAAAAAAATTAAATCATTTATTTTCCATAAAACAAACAAAGTCTTAAAAATTTGAATTTCTCGCCCACCAAGAGACAAACAAATTCTATATATATATATATATATATATATATATATATATATATATATTTTTTTTTTTTTTACCACCGCCTTGGTGGCTGCAATGATTTGGGTTTTTCCCCCTAACGCAAAGGAAGAAATTCGAATCCTCTCGGGTAGTTCGAATCCCCTCACGGCCGCTTGGGGACTTAAGTGTGATACTGGGGGTGGTGAGTCCTTCCGCTTACGTGTCACCACAGGATTTACTCGCTTATCTACATACCAACTTTTTTAGTAATTACTTGACTTCTTTTTCTCTCTCTTGACCCGCCATTTTGCTTTTTTCTTTTTAATTTTGTCACACAAGAAATGCTTGTTCTCTCACAGCTAGCTAGTTGGAGTGTCAATGGTAATGCTTCTTAGTTGGGGAAGAGTTTTTTTTTTTTTTTTTTTTTTTTTTTTTGAATGCTTCTTTTCTATTTCTATTTCAAGGAAAAATTTCTGAGTAAAATAAGGCGTTTGATAACTACACAAAATTCCTACTCCAGAAATTTAAAAAGAAGAAAAATGTGTTTGATAAAAAACAGTATAGTTTTTGTATTTATTCTTTTTTTATTCTTGTTCACAGATCGCCGCCGGCCGACCACTGCCTGCCGCCGCACGTCGCCACCACTGCACTACCACCAGCCGTCGACTGTCACCAGGGGCTGGCGACGATCAGCGGTGGCCGCGGCAAGAGAGAAGAACAAAATAAAAATAAAAAAGAAAATTTACTTATGTCTAGAAATTGTTCCCGGAACAAAAAATAACTTTTTTTTTGCTTATCGTTTCTACTCCAAATCTATTTCAGAGCTAACTTTATATTCCGGGGAATAGAAAAACAACTTGCGTTTTCCAAACGGATTTCTATTTTTTTTTATTCTGGTCTATTTTTTTATATATCGGGAAACAAAAAAACAGAAATTCTAAGGGGCAGAAACGTTACCTTGCAGAGCCTTAGATGTATGCACGCAGTGGAAGGTACAAATAGCACTAAAGAATTCGATGCATAACCAGCAAATAACTAGTTATAAAGTGATTTACCAGAAGAAAATTTAAAAATTGTGATGCACCAATCAAAGTATTCATTAGGCCTTGACATGTAACTTCTGTTTTATTTAGCTAAATGGCAATCTTGGCCTCTCTTTAGATCTTTTTCTCAATCACTCGCTCATCTCGGAAGCAGGAACTTAGAATTTATGCCTGCCAATCACACATGTTCAACGCACACCGAAGTATCAAATGAGCATAAATAAATAAAAGGGTTAATACCCTAAAAAACCCCAAACTGGTACACGTATGACAAATTTACCCCAAACTATTTTTTTGACCACCAAAAACCCCAAACTGGTATATATGTGACAAATCTACCCTCCGTTAGCTTCCGTTCAATTTTGCCGTTAATTTTGCTGACGTGGTTGCTAACGTGGCAAGCTATATGGAAATTCACAAGTTTAATACCGTTAAAAACCCCAAACTGGTACATTTATGACAAATTTACCCCAAACTGGTATATTTATGACAAATTTATCCCAAACAAGTATATTTACGAGAAATTTACTCTAAATTAATTTTTCCGATCATAAAAAACCTAAATGGGTACACGTGCGGCACATTTACCCTCTTTCAATTTTTCCAAATTTGATCGAGTTGTGATTACCAATCAATTTTATTTTCCGGATTATTTTCTACATGGCATTAACCTTACTAAAACATGTAATATAAGATTAAAACAATGTCATTTAGGCTCAAATCCTAATTTTTAACTAACATCTTAATTGAATTAGATTAAAGAAAAGCTATTTTTTTCTAAAAAATAAAAAGGAAAGGAAAAAAAAGACAATGGCTACGGGCCCTTGTTTTGGCTGTAGAAAAAGGGTCGGTGAGGGCTCGGTGAGGATCACAATTGATTAATTTAAATTGAATATCTTACGTGAATAATCCACGCATAGCATTTTTTTCCACCGTTCAAACGTATCGAATTAGAAACCAAATTAGCAAATTCCATTAACTTGAATCAATGAAATGATCACATTAAATATTTTCATAATAATATAGAATGAAATTAAGCAGTTATCAAAAGTTCATATTGTTTTAATCTTATATTACATGTTTTAGTAAGGTTAATGCCACGTAGAAAATAATCCGGAAAATAAAATTGATTGGTAATCACAACTCGATCAAATTTGGGAAAATTGAAAGAGGGTAAATGTGCCGCATGTGTACCCATTTAGGTTTTTTATGATCGAAAAAATTAATTTAGAGTAAATTTCTTGTAAATATACTTGCTTGGGGTAAATTTGTCATAAATATACCAGTTTGGGGTAAATTTGTCATAAATATACTAGTTTGGGGTTTTTAACGGTATTAAACTTGTGAATTTCCACATGGCTTGCCACGTCAGCAACCACGTCAGCAAAATTAACGGCAAAATCGAACGGAAACTAATGGAGGGTAGATTTATCACATATATACCAGTTTGGGGTTTTTGGTGGTCAAAAAAATAGTTTGGGGTAAATTTATTACAGGTGTATCAGTTTGGGATTTTTTAAGGTATTAACCCTAAATAAAATTTACCGATTAAAAAATTTGGGGTTCACGAACTCCGGAACCGGATCACACTCTAATTGCAACTGTATCCTCACACCCGGTGAGCCCAAATTTCAATACCCCTTAAACAAATTAAACATTAAAGTAAAATTAAAAAATGCCAAAAAGGATGTTATGAAATCTCTGCCCTACCCTCTCCATTTGGTCTGTAATTAATTATTTTACCAGTAATTATAAAAATCTCTGCAATATCCTTTCCATTTGTTCTGTAATCAATAATTTTCAATTAAAAAATTGACAAAGAAGGTGTTACGAAATTATCTATCCATATCCTCTTCGTTTTGTCCATAATTTAAAATTTTATCAATTATAAGAAAATTCCAAAAAAGGGTATTACGAAAATCTCTGCCATATCCTCCATATTTGGTTTGAAATTAATGATTTCACCAATAAATAAATAAATAATATAAAAAAGAATACCATGAAAAGCTCCCCTATCCACTTCTTTTGGTCAGTAATTAATAAATTTACAAATAAATAACAAGAAGTGCCAAAAAAAAGTACTATGAAAAACTCTTTGATGTCCTTTCCATTTGGTCCGTGATTAATAATTTTAGGAAAAATTTGAAAAATTCCAAATATGGTATTGGGAAAAGCTCCATCCTTATCCTGTCCATCTGGTTTGTAATTAATAATTTCACTAATAAATGAAAAATGACAAAGAGATATTATGAAATTTTCTGCCCTATCCTTTCCATTTGGTCGGTAATTAATGTTTTTACTTATTTACAAACAAAATGGTGGACGACCGGGAGCAGAGGTTGCCAGTTTGGGACGTCGACGTCAAGGACAGTGCCAAGGGCACTCTTGTCATTTCTCGTGGTCGGTGGTTGGCACCGCCTCTATGTCTGCCCTAGTCTATTTTAATTTATCTCGATAATCTTATTTTGTAAAGTATTCAATTTTTAGTGCCCTAAATATCCATAAAGCTAAACAATATTGTCTCCCTTAGTCGGTCATCGTCACATCGCCACCGGCCAATCGAATCTTTATTTATGAGTAGAACCATCAAACAAATAAATTAAGCCAAGTTTGGTTAAGTCTAAAAGTGATTCGATCTAAATTTATTCACATGTAACTCATTTTGATTAATTTTCATGCAATATAAATCTGAAAATCTAAATATATTATAAATTCAACTAATTCTCATATTATTTTGAGTTATATCATTATAAATCATTTTACTGAATATAACATATCAAATATAAGTTAAGAAATGAATTTATGATCTATTTTGACAAATCTATGTATAAGAAAATATTCAAGAACATTGAGAGGTTCAATTTATTCTACACTCCTCAATTAATTTCGCACACAAGCGAGAACCATAATGCTCTTATGCAAGAATATCTTATTTTTCGTCACTAATGCCTAACAAAGAAATAATTACATTTCTTAATGTCCTGACCGTGAAAGATGATATTTTGCGAACAATAAATGCTTAATGAATGATTTTTTCAGTGATTTTTTTAGTTTTTTATTTCTAGGGGGGAAATTTAAAGCCAAAAACGATTGGCTCAAAGGATAAAGTATTTTTTTTTTTTTAAAGGATAAAGTATTCAGTGGTCAGAATGCACCACGTCAAAGGCTGACGTGGCGTGCATTTTTGTTGAGGTCCAACCACAAAATGCCACATGTCGATAACGTGGAAATGATAAAAAAATTAAAATTCTCGCTTTTTTTTTTTTTTTTTCTCTCTCTCTTCTCCCTCCGCCTCCCCCAGCTAGCTCCTCCAACTGCAGTAACCCAGCAGAGTCGCCGGAGCCACATCCAAGCTGACCATCCATGGTCGAAGCACGCTCTCTGTCATCGCGGCGGCTCGCTTTCGTTGCAGGTCCATGGCCGAGCTGGCAACCCCACTTCGTCGTCACAAAGATTCCTTGCATGATGGCTCTCCTAACCTAAGAAAGAGTTCTTTTTTGATACTGGCTGCCTATTCCTTTCTTGATTCCACTGCGGATATACCTTTTGCTTAAAAAAAGAGGGCTAATCCTTTTGATTAGGAATGAAACTCTAAGAGCTTAGCTTAGCACTACTCAAAAGAATGAAACTCCAGCGGCCAAAGAGTTTAGCTTCTGTCTTATTATACGATGATAGTGGCTAGCTTCTTGGGCATCTTCGGGTGCCTACTTCCAGCAGATCTCCACCATACTGAACAGTAATTTCCGATTTTTTTTATTCTTCTTTCAATTCAAGGCATACCACATCAAACTTCTTTTTCTGAAACTGCCTTGACAATGATAATCTGGGGACATCTTTATTTATGAATTCACAAAAGAAGGCAAGATTCCGCCAGCAACATTACCGACAACTGCTAAAGCCTTCCCCCTCAAACCCCTCCAATCAATCTTCCACTTTTTTTCTTTATGTAGCTTCGTAAACGAAATGGTCCTCTCGAACCTAAACTAACTAAACCACGTCCTACCCTCCCTAGACCTGAAGGTCGAGCACTCCATTTTTACGGGGCTTTGCAAGAATTTACTCGTGACAAGTAACCTCCGCCCTAAGGGTTCAGGATCCCTAATAGTGGTTAGTCTTCCTAAGCCTGTTTGCATCTTTTTCGTGAATCGGCATGTATTTCCTTTTGTAAAGCTGCCCAAAGAGCAGGTTATTCGCTCCATTTTCTTTGGTTTGAGAACTTACATTGACTAGGCCGTAAAGGAGTCAGTATTGACTTTCACGACTATCAAGCAAAGGAGCCATCTTTCACGGATGCATGGCTTCGAACTAGAATAGCGAGAGGAGCGAAAGCAGCAAGCATATAAACAACAAGAAGGAGGAGCGCAAGCCTTTTTCACAGAAGAGGATCTTTGCCACAGAAAGAACTCTTCCAGATGAGGATGTTAGCTCTCGTCCTTAACTCATTGCGACACTGTGAGATCCTATGGTCATGACTTAGTCCGAAGGGCTATAGGGCTTTTGGGCATTATTAAGAAATGTGATTCTCCACCTATTTTCATTCTGTCTTTACTCCCCTTCTGCGCTATCAAATATTCATATCCCTTTTAAATGAAAAGGCGGGACGGGAAAGCAGCAGCTTCTTATAACTCTTTAAGACAGGTAAGAACATAATGAACCATACTCCTCACCCGGCTCACTTCTGTTCTTTGTCTAAGTCTCCTACTAGTTACTAGTGGGCGCCCTAAATGAATCAATCCTCGTGGTTGAGCCCCGCACCCTTAAGGGTACCGTAGGCCCTCTAATTGACTTTGCCTTTTCTTGAGTTAGTTTCCCCGCTCACCCTAAGGAATTCTCTTTCTTTCTTTTTTTGGGAAGACCTAGACATCTTTCCCCGACCTTTGCTGTGATTGAACTACTATCCGACTGGGCGGATTGGTAGCATTAAAACTCTTTCGCATCGGCAAGGAGTCACCTCTCTCACCAGACTCGTCCATTGTTTTCTTGTATGGGAAACCCATTCTTTAATGAGAGAAAGAAAAGAGTTTTTGAAAAGCCTTTCTCAAGCTCATCCCAACCGCCAAAGGAAATGTGTGCGGCCGCGTCACTGAACCGCCAAAGAAATGTTGCAGCGTCACCGCCAAGGAAGAGAAGCCACAAGCTGATTAAAATAAAAGGGGGAATGGGCACACAATAAAATAACATTAGAAGTTGTGCTGGAGACCTCAAGAACCTCAAGAAGCACGAACGAAGGTGTTGCGGCTGGAATATTTTATTCACACTCAATACTTCACCAAGAAGAATACGTAGCCCACAATCTTTGACTTTTCAGCCATGAAGAAAAGTTCACCTCTTGCACGCTGAAGAAAATGGCGGTGGAGTTTAAGCGGTGCAGTCCAGGCGGCGATCGACGCTTATATATATGGTTATGTTAGTTTATTTTAGAGAGAGAGATACTTTTTGAAAATCATATAGAGAGCCAGCGAGTTTTAAGCTTAATAAAACTTGTGTGTATTCTATTTCTTATCTAGTCGTCTGACCGTTCCAACATCCTCCTTTCTAACAGTGGTAACAATTTCCTTTCGAATTCATCCAAACATATTCTGATCATTTGACTGCATGCTGGACTTAGCTTAGGGTAGGGCTGTGTAATCGTTCCTGCCCGTCTTTGGAAAGTAAAGTGAGTACATCCTATTAAAAGACTACTATTCTAATTTGAATGGGCGAGTAGATCCTTACTTCCGTAGCCCGCAGTTACTCACATTCAGTTGGAGTGGTCAAGCCAAGCCAATACATTCCCTTTTTCAGTAGGTTAGCGATCAAAAGATGGAATTTCTTTGTCCAAGCCTTCCTTGTTTGAGCGTCAAGCCACTCAAGTTAGAGGATCTAGAGTTCCAGTCTTTCTCCTTATATCCCGCCAGTCATAATAAAAGACTTTTTCCCTTCTATTCCTTTGTGAGCCAGTAACAAAGTGCTTGGTATTGTCCCGAACCAAGCCCTCCCGAACCGCAAAAAAGGAAATTCTTTTTTTTTTCCAGTTCCAGATAAAGAATCTTGAATAGAAGAAGTGCGATCGATCCCTCTGCATCGTAATCAACAAAATAGGCATACGAATCTGCGTAATCAAGGATGGGAATCCACTGAGGCATCCAAATCCGTATCCCTATCCCCTTCCTCATAAACTGAATCTAGGGCCGGGGGGAATGTCTTCTATTGAGGGGAATCTTTTCAGCTTCAATCGACTGCTTTGAATTGAAAGACTCCAATCACTTCCCACTACCAGAAGAAAACAAGGGGTAGAAAGTTACTTTTTAACTTACGCAATTCTAACCTTGCTTGAGGGAATTCGCGGCAAAGAGAGCGAGTGGGGGTGTAGGGGTGAGGCACGGGTGGAACGAACATCTTAAAGCATTAGCGCAAGTATCCCCTACACGACTTGCATCAAGATCATTCAAAGCAGTTGTTCAAGCTCGAGATAGACTGTAGCTTGAGCCGGCAGCAAGCAAGAAAGTCTTCAAAAGGGAGGGAGTTATCGCATGCCTGGCTCAGCCATTAGAGTTAGAGTTCGGATAACTTACCACCAAGTCAATTGAAGAATTCTTCATCCTTTGGATTTAGAAAAAAAGAAAAAACAAAATCCTATGCTGCTTGAGGAAGGGGACAGTCACAGGCTCGCTTAGAGCCTCCTCCATTTGCTTCCCCAGGCGATCAAGCAAAAGGTAGAGACTTTCAGGTCAATCTCACTTTGGGGACTATCACTGGAGTGAAGGTCCATCACATTAAAAAAAAAAAAAAAAAAAGTTGAGATTTTTAAAGGCCATCAGATATGTCTCTATACGAATTTGGATATAGGCGCTGCTCCAATTCTGTCCTACAACTCTTTTCATGATTGGATGAAACTAGCAAGCCATGCCGACGCTCGTCCATGGCCATATTTGGTGTCCTTCCGGGTCCGGAATTCTGGGCGCTCGCGAAAACATGAAAATCCAAAGGTTCATGATGGCGGTCGGAGGAAACCTGGAAATCCGAGGTCATGGCCACCGCCGGGATTCATCGCAGCTCACCGTGGAAATCCAAGGTCCGTGGCCGCCGGCGACCGCCGGCGCTCGCGAAGATGTGGAAATCGCAGGACCATGGCTGCGGATGGTGGGGGACGGAATAGAAGGGAAGGAGAAGAAAAGGGTGAGATTCTTAAATTCTTTATTTATGTCCACGTCTTCGACAAGTCGCATTTTGTGATTGGACTCAAAAAAAATTCGTGCCACGTCAGCTACGACGTGGTGCGTTCTGGTCACCAAAAGAGACAAGAAGAGAAGCGACGGTTGACGACGGCACCGCCAGAGGCGACAAAAAAAGGAAGGGAAGCAAGAACCTTGAAGGTCACGCCATACGCGGGCAAAATGGCTTAAGCGGGGACCAGTCACCGTCGGTTTTTCTTCTATAAAATCCTTCCCCTGCAACTCCAATCCGCCCATCTCTTCGTCTTCTCAAAGCGAAAAACCGTGCTCGCAGCAGCCCCATCTCCATCTCTGTTTCTCTGCGCCCCACGTTCGTGTCCATCCACCGACTTTCCGCATCTGGAGAAGTCGTGCACGAGTCCTCCTTCATCCTGTCCCTCGGTCGGCGTGTTCCTTGAATCCCACGTGAATAATCCACCGACTTTCCGCATCTGTAACCTTCTGGAGATGCATGCCCTCTTTGTTATCGAAACCTTGTTCGCTTCATTCGACGACCAGACCTAGAGCACAAGCTTCTCTCGTTCTGTGTCTTGGGTTAGCGATCCGCGAGGCTCTGTTTTGCGACTGTCTCACTTCAAGAACTGAAAGCCTTTGATCTTCACTGCTTTTTCTTTCTTCAATCGGTACCATTTTAGCGTCTTTCGTTTTTAGCAGTCAGTCGTGAAATTTTTCTGAATCGTTTCGTTATCCAAAAATGGTGGACAACGCACATCGATCACCGACCGTACACGCCGCCGCTCCTGATGCAGTCGCGCCCGAATTCAACCGTCCGGCAAACGATGTCAACCGTCCTGATCCCCCCAATCAGATAAATGATCAGGATCGCGATTCGTCCGTCTCTGATTGCGAGAGCATTGTCTCCGCCGACCATTCCGGCGCTAGTGCCGCTCCTCCGTTGCCATTTACCGGTGCCGGGTTGATGGAACTCGAGGAGGGAGACAAGGCCCACCGCTTTATCAAGGCGAGGTTCGTCTCGCGGCTAGGCGCGCTCAGGGAACAAGTTATCGTGGCGGCGATCCACCGGAGTTGCTCCTCCGGTGTCGCGGCGAGATCGCGGGCCCAAGCATTTCAAGTTTACTCGGAGGCGGTGCAGAAGAAAGGCGGCGGCGGCACCGCCAACGTGAGATACGCATGGTACCCGGCCTCGAAGGAAGAGGTTGCCAAGATCTTCTCCTTTGGCTTCGGCTACAGCGGGAAGCCTGAGAACAGTGGCTTGTATGGCCGTGGAGTTTATTTTGCTCCTGACAATCATCCTCTCGAAAGGTACCGGAATCCCTTTCTATTGCGTAAATAATCGAGAGATAATGTTAGGAAAGTGGTACAATCACGCAGACGCATTAGTTTAGCGCATTATTATAATTCTCTCTTAAGCTATGATTGATTACATATAATTGAACAAAGGAGTCGTGTTAGCATATAATACATGTGTTGATAATGGCAATTTTAAATCCGCCCATGGTAATTGCATAAATAATCAGGAGCTACTATTGGGAAAGTGGCACAATCGAGAAGATAGGTTGATTTTGCGTGTTATTGCGCTTCCTTTTAAGCTACGATCAGTTGAATTCAGTAGAATGAATAGGTTTCGCAAGCATGGTGTTTCTTGATTTAATATATTATGCATGTGATGATGGTAGCCTTGAATAGTTTTTTTGTAATGCTTTGGCAGCGTTGAGTCCGCCCCTGTAGATGAAGATGGCCTAAGGCATCTTTTGCTTTGCCAAGTCATATTGGGGAAATCAGAGCTTATCGGTTTTGGTTCGGAACAATCTTATCCTAGTTCAGAACAGTACGATTCAGGCGTGAATGATTTATCATCTCCTAAGAGATATATTATTTGGAACACCCACATAAACACTCATGTGTTACCAGAATATGTTGTCAGCTTTAGAACCCCTTGTTGCTCAAGAGGTAATCAAAATTCTCTTTCTTGTTCCATCTTTTACATTGATCCACGTTTGTGCGTTTGACTTTGCCGGCTGTATCAACTAGTCTGATGATCTATGAAAATTTATATGCAATAGGATTGTTGAGAACATCAGGGAAGTCACGGAAACCAACTTCCCCTTGGATGCCATTTCGGGTTTTGATTTCAGAACTGTCGAAGATCTTACCTCCATCTGATATCAATTCGATGTCCAAGTACTACAAGGACCACAAAGTAAGGATCACATCAACATTGTCACCGCTTAGTTCTTGTCTTTCAAGCTTTGTTTTCTGCTTACCTCAACATTGAAATTATTTCAACACATGATCATCATTCTCCAGGAGGGGAAGATTCCAAGGCATGCACTGGTGCGAAAGGTCAGGCAAATAGCAGGTGATGGGTTGCTGACCAGAATCATCAAAAGTTCCAGAACCAAGGTGCAGACTATGATTCCCTTATATAATAGTAATCCGAAATCACGTTGATCCCCTGATGATCGTTTCCATTGCGTCGAGTTGATCGTACAAACCGACATGGATGCAAGGACTAAGTGCAGGATTATCATTTTTATTTGACTTTTTCTTTTGGGAGGGTGGTTTCATTATTTTTTTTAGTTGCTTTAGATGTAGACGTTTCCATTTGGTGTTAGATTATTCAAATTCACAACGATCTATGAAGGAAGCGGGAAACATCTAGATTTTCTCCCCTATTTTCTCATTCATGAGACAAGCAAACAACAAAGAAGCAACCAAAAAGTTCCATCATCATCGTCAATGCACTCTGCAACAAATGATCCTCTTATCTAGTAGATAACTTCTTAACTACAACCGCATCATTACGTCGCAAACAGGAAAACAGTTTTCAAAAGCCAACTAGCAGTAGACGATCCTAAAGGCAAACACACATGCTTAAACGAATCAACTGGTCTTTCAAAGAAGGTAAAAGTAACACAATCTAATCACCCAAACCTGTACTAAATGGGAAAGCTTAGACCAGCAGGCAGGCTCTGGAGAGCGAAGCCACACTAATTGCGCACTTCAACGTTCGCAGCGAAATTCACAATTGAGCTACAGACGGCATTGGACGAATTACCCCCATAATATCGCCAAGCTTAACCCTCGGCTTACTGGGAGGCTTCACTTCCTCGACTTCCTCCTCGGCTAAAAAAAGTAAGATGAAAAACTCCGTGATGTCCTCTCCATTTGGTCCGTAATTAATAATTTGAGAAAAAAATTGAAAAATTCCAAAATACGGTATTGGGAGAAGCTCCATCCTTATCCTGTCCATCTGGTTTGTAATTATAATAATTTCACTAATAAATGAAAAATGACAAAAGAGATATTATGAAAATTTCTGCCCTATCCTTTCCATTTGGTCGGTAATTAGTGTTTTTACTTATTTACAAACAAAACGCTGGACGACCGGGAGTAGAGGTCGCCGGCTTGAGACGTCAACGTCAAGGACAGTCCCAAGGGCACTCTTGTCATTTCACGTGGTTTGTGGCATTTCATCCCTATGGTCGGCGGTCGGCACCGCCTCTATGTCTGGCCTAGTCTATTTTATTTATTTCGATAATATTGTTTTGTAAATTATTCAATTTTAGTGCCCTAAATATCCATAAAGCTAAACAATATTGTCTCCCTTAGTCGGTCATCGTCACATTGCAACCGGCCAATCGAATCTTTATTTATGAGTAGACCCATCAAATAAATAAATTAACTCAAGTTTTGGTTAAACTTAAAAGTGATTCGATCTAAATTTATTCACGTCTAACTCATTTTGACTAATTTCCATGCAATGTAAATCTGAAAATCTAAGTAAAGTGTGAATTCAATTAATTCTCATATTATTTTAAATTATATCATTATAAATTATTTTATCGAATATAACCTATCAATATAGGTTAAGCAATGAATTTATGATTTATTTTGACAAATCTATATATGAGAAAATATTCGAAAACATTGAGAGGTTCAATTTATTCCGCGCATTGACTCAATTAATTTCGCACGCAAGCGAGAATCATGACGCTCTTATGCAAGAATATCTTATCTTTCGTCAGTAATACCTAATAAAGAAATAATTACATTTTTTAATGTCCTGATCGTGCATAACGCAAGAAAGATGATATTTTGCAAACAATGAATGCTTAATGAATGATTTTTTTAGTGATTTTTTAGTTTTTTATTTCTAGGGGGAAAATTTAAAGCCAAAAACAATTGGCTCAAAGGATGAAGTATTCAGAGGTCCAATCACAAAATGCCACATGTCGATGACGTGGACATAATAGAAAGCAAAAATTCTCACCTTCTTTTTTTTTTTCTCTCTCTTCTCCCTCCGCCGCCCACGGCCTGCTCCTCCATCTACAGTCACCCAGCAAAGTCGCCAGATTCACATTTGGGCCGACCGTCCATGGCCGAGGCACCACCTCTGTCATCGCGGCGACGCGCATTCGTCACCTGTCCATGGCCGAGCTGGCAACCCCACTTCGTCATCACCCGCGGCCACCCCTTCGTGAATGAGCAAACCCCACCACAAGTTGCAGCTCGTCCATTTGCTTCCCCAGGCAATCAAGCAAAAGGTAGAGACTTTCAGGTCAATCTCACTTTGGAGACTATCCATGGCATAGCCATTGAAGCATCGGAGCGAAGGTCCATCATGTAAAAAAGGAAAAAAAAAAAAAAAAAGTTGAGATTTTTAAAGGCCATCATATATGTCTCTGTACGGATCTGGATACAGGTGCTGCTACAATTCTATCCAACAACTCTTTCTATGATTAGATGAAACCAGCAAGCGATGCCGACGCTCGTCCATGGCCATCGTTGGCGTTGTTCGTCCATGTCTGGAATTCTCAGAGCTCGCGAGAACATGAAAGTCCAAAGGTCCATGGCGGCCGAAGGAAAACTGGAAATCCGAGGTCATGGCCACCGGCGGGATTCATCGCAGCTCACGGTGGAAATCTGAGGTCCCTGGCCACCGGTAAAGTCGCCGGCGCTCTCGGAGATCTAGAATCGCAGGACCACGGCTGCGGATGGCTGGGAACAGAGTACAAAGGAGAGGAGAAAAAAAAAAAAAAAAAAAAAGGAGAGAGTTAGATTTTTAATCGACAGGTGGTATTTTGTGATTGGACTCAACAAAACTTCATGCCACGTCAGCAAACGACGAGGCGCGTGCGTTCTGGGCACAGCGTGCGGGCGCTAGAGGAGAGAGAGAGAAGATTATTTTACCGAGAATCAAAGGGCCGCGCTCGGATTCCAGCGTGGCTGCCGAGCGACACGTGTCGCCCGGTGAATGGACTCGGAGGAAGACACGCTGGAGTCAGAGCTGCAGCCAATATTTTGTCGCACTGGAACAAGAGAAGCGACGATTGACGACCGCGCCGCCAAAGGAGACACAAAAATGAAGGGAAGGAATTACGTTACGCAAAACGTGTGCAAATTGGCTGAAGCGGCGGGCCGCGTCCAGGGTCTTTCTTCTATAAAATCCTTCCCCTGCAACTCAAATCTCCCCCTCCCTTCTCCCCCCGCCCTCTTCGTCTTCTCAAGCAAAAGCCGTGCTCGCAGCAGCCCCATCTGCATCTCTGTTTCTCTGCGCCCCAAGTTCGTGTCCATCCACTGACTTTCTGCATCTGAAGGAGTCGTGCACGAGTCCTCCTTCATCCTTTCCCCTCGGTCGGCGTGTTCCTTGAATTCAGTTCCCCGTGAAACTCTGCAACCTTCTGGAGATGCCTACTTTCGTCGCCGAGGGTTAGGCTGTCCACTTCCTCCTTTCCGTGGTTCGGTCGCCCTCTTTGTTATCGAAACCCGTTCGCTTCATTCGACGACGAGACCTAGAGCACGAGCATCTCTCGTTCTGTGTTTTGGGTTGGCGATTCGCGAGGCTCTGTTTCGCGACTGTCTCGCTTTAAGAACTGAAAGCCTTTGATCTTCACTGGTTTTTCTTTCTTCAATCCATACCATTTTAGCGTCTGTTTTTCGTTTTTAGCAGTCGTGAAATTTTTCTGAATCGTTTCGTTATTGCAAAAATGGTGGACTACGCACATCGATCACCGACTGTACAACACGCCGCCGCTCCTGATGCGAACGCACCCGAATTCAACCATCCGGCAAATGATGTCAACCGTCCTGATCCCCACAATCCGATGGATGATCAGGATCGCGATTCATCCGTCTCCGATTGCGAGAGCATTGTCTCCGCCGACCATTCCGGTGCTAGTGCCGCTCCTCCGTTACCGTTTACCGGTGCCGGGTTGATGGAACTCGAGGAGGGAGACAAGGCCCACCGCTTTATCAAGGCGAGGTTCATCTCGCGGCTGGGCGCGCTGAGGGAGCAAGTCATCGTGGCGGCGATCCACCGGAGTTGCTACTCCGGCGTCACGGCGAGATCGCGGGCCCAAGCATTTCGAGTTTACTCGGAGGCGGTGCAGAAGAAAGGCGGTGGCGACACCGCCAACGTGAGGTACGCATGGTACCCGGCCTCGAAGGAAGAGGTCGCCAAGATCTTCTCCTATGGCTTCGGCTACAGCGGGAAGCCTGGGAACAGTGGCTTGTATGGCCGTGGAGTTTATTTTGCTCCTGATAATCATCCTCTCGAAAGGTACCGGAATTTCTTTCAATTGCATAAATAATCGAGAGATAATGTTAGGAAAGTGGTACGATCACGAAGATGCATTAGTTTAGCGCATTATTATAATTCTCTCTTAAGCTGTGATTGATTATATATAATTGAACAAAGGAGTCGTGTTAGCATATCTACATGTGTTGATAATGGCAATTTTAAATCCGTCCATGGTAATTGCATAAATAATCGGGAGCTACTATTGGGAAAGTGGCACAATCGAGAAGATAGGTTGATTTTGCGTGTTATTGTGCTTCCTTTTAAGCTACGATCGGTTGAATTTAGTAGAATGAATAGGTTTCGCAAGCATGATGTTTCTTGACTCATATTAATATATTATGCTAGTGATGATAGTAGCCTTAAATGGTTTTTTTGTAATGCTTTTGCAGCGTTGAGTCCGCCCCTCTAGATGAAGATGGCCTAAGGCATCTTTTGCTTTGCCAAGTCATATTGGGGAAATCAGAGCTTATCGGTTTTGGCTCGGAACAATCTCATCCTAGTTCAGAACAGTACGATTCAGGCGTGGATGACTTATCATCTCCTAAAAGATATATTGTCTGGAACACCCACATAAACACTCACGTGTTGCCAGAATATGTTGTCAGCTTTAGAGTCCCTTGTTGCTCAAAAGGTAATCAAAATTATCTTTCTCGTTCCACCTTTTACATTGATCCACGTTTGTGTGTTTGACCTTGCCAGCTATATCAACTAGTCTAATGATCTATGAAAATCTATATGCAATAGGAATGTTGAGAACTTCAGGCAAGTCACAGAAACCGACTTCCCCTTGGATGCCATTTCGGGTTTTGATTTCAGAACTCTCGAAGATCTTACCTCCATCCGATATCAATTCAATGTCCAAGTATTACAAGGACCACAAAGTAAGGATCGCATCAACATAATCACTGCTTAGTTCTTGTCTTTCAAGCTTTGTTTTCTGCTTACCTTAACACTGAAATTATCTCAAAACATGATCATCATTCTCCAGGAGGGGAAGATTCCAAGGCATGTACTGGTGCGAAAGGTCAGGCAAATAGCAGGGGATGGGTTGCTGACCAGAATCATCAAAAGTTCCAGAACCAAGGTGTAGACTATGATCCCTTTGAATAATAGTAATTCGAAATCACGTTGATACCCTGATGATCGTTTCCATTGCGTCGAGTTGATCGTACAAACCGACACGGATGCAAGGACTAAGTGCAGGATTATCATTTTTAGTTGATTTTTTTCCTTTGGGAGGGTGGTTTCATTATTCTTTAGTTGCTCCACATGTAGACATTTCCGTTTGGTGTTAGATTATTCCCTTCCTTTCATTCGTTCTGTATTATATATCATCGTTTTTGCCTGCAATTATCTTCTTTTATTTACTAATTTTTTGCAAGTTTCTTTTTGATCAAGTACATCTGTATAGCATAGGCTACATACTACATGAAGCCACAACGGTAAATGAGAACAATTTATTTCATTCTACAGCAATTCGGGGCGTGAAGTGGCTGAAAATGGGATTAAGGATGGACTTGAATAAAGACCAGGATGCGAGGCTTGTAAAGGAGACCTGTTTTCATTTTGGCGAGTTCACTACAGCACACGCTGGCGTGAGCATATGGTAAACAAGATTTGGAGGAGGCCTTTCTGAATCGAACACTAACATAGCCACCAATGCTTAGATAGCAAAAAGACTTTTGTGGAATTTGTATGATACGCTGATCTTTTGGGATTTGTTTCGCCTTGGATTGTAGTCATAGATCGTAATCTTTCTTAATCCCTATTTCGTGTACCCCGTTTGTTTTCAATAGAGACTCAATATTTTTCTTTGTTGCACATGTCGTGGGAACATCATATGCTCTAAGCGATTATTTAGGAATAGTGCGTGGCATGTCAAAAGCAGGCGGATCCCGAAACTTGTGCGGCAAGCCTTGTGGAAATGAATGAATAGCTTTTTAGCTAGGAACTTCTGGGGGAAGCTTTGGTCCCTAGCCAGCTTTCTTTCATCAAGTTACGCATCTCTATGCATGCGTGGTCCCATGATCTGGTCCATTTTCCTTTATGGGCAAGTAGCTTAGTCATAGAGGTAGATGATGAGTCACATGAGCATTATTATTTGGCAGTTGACCAGTACCAAAATGACGGCTGGTTTTGATAAAGACTGTCTCCTCTTCTTTTCGTGCGCGTGGAAAGGTGTGGGCTGAGCTTTGTCTTTTCAGATGGAGAACTCCAGGGAGAAGTTTTCCTCCTTCCAAAGGAAATTCGTACCGAAAGCTCTTTTGTCTTTTGGCGGAATCTTATCCCTTTTTCGCTTTTTTTTTTTTTATCATCTTTATTTTATCAAACCAGAGGACGGATTCCTATTCTGAATTTGATTGAATTGGAAAGAAGGGAAGGGTCAGGAAGAGTAGGGAAGAAGCCCAGGCCCAGTCGCGCCGTTCTTTTGGATCGAGTGGAAAAGGGTTTTGTATTGGATTTGGACTTGGCTGCGTTTTCTTCCCGAACACGTCTTTTCTATCCCGCCTTGGTGCTCAAGCATACATGATGTGATTGACATTATTAGCAGAGGTCAAAGGTTTGAAACTCAGAATGGTTTTCGTCCAGGGGAGGATCCACCTGCTCCTGTATCTTCCTTGCTCGCTAATTTACTTCCCAGAATAGTAACTCTGGACAGTGAAAGGCGATCTTAACAAGACAACGTTGTCGTGTTAGGCTTGGACTGTTTTTTTCGCTCGTGTCGGACTCGCTTTTTATCGACCAATGGCTTGCTTTCTTATGGTTAGGGTAGAGACTTTTTCCTGAGTCGAAAATGACAATTCGCAGTCATTGTAGTGTGTAAAGTAGATTAGTAATTATCATAGCCTGGCTTTCTGTTCAAATGGTCCAGGGGAACTTATGAATTTGTTGTAGGAGGCTCTAGTAGGGTTTAGGAGGCTGTAGATTAAATATTCAGCTACAACGGTCCTCGACACAGCGATGACCAACCCACGAAGCTCAGGTTAGGTTTTGGGTTGGCGGAAAATGATACTCGGAATGCCTTTTAAGCTTTGTGAGTAATCCGGCAATCGGGAAACGGGTGGAAAGTGCCGCGCCGCCCGGTAATGCCATGGCTGGCTATCAGCCCATTGGACTGGATTGCTTTCAATCACAGCTCTCTTGGGCTTCCCTTGAAGCCATAACATGAAATCTTGGGGCTAATAGAGACAGACAGAGAGAGACAGAGAGACAGAGAACTTTTACTATAATTTAGCCATACGGTACATGCTGCTCATTAAGCAATGGAATCTGCTCCCTTTATTGACCTTGTTCCTCCAACTTGTGGTTTGGGTTAGGTGCTGACTTTTGCTCTGTTCGTACTTTTCGCATCCTTGACTTTTCATTGTTACCCCCAATCCACCTTCTTTCTTCTTCTTCCATTTCGGCTCTCGGGCTTAGAAGCTCTACGCGGTGGCAGCGAGAAAAGAAAAGGAAAACAAAGGCCTTCTCCCGGAATTTGACGAATGAAGAACAAAATTGAAATCTGACAGTCCTTTCCATTGGCATGTTCAACTTTGTTTGCCGCGGTTTCTTATTATAGATTTGCTCGAGGGAGAATAGAAAATTCATAGAGACGGATCAAATTTGGCCATTTGAAAAGCATTCTTTTAACCTGATAAAGGTACTCAGACTTTATATGAATTATTGATAGATCATTTATATATAATAGTCTCATCATCAGTACTTTTAAAAAGCTCAAAGAAATTTCCTTCCCAACATCCTCCTTTTAGTCCAATCCTCTTGGAAAGTACAAAAGAATTTTCTCGCCATCATCTTCCTTTAATTCCAATGGTCACATAATTTCCACAATATCTTTCCTATCATCAAGAAGCTATTTGGATTTTATATGAATCATTGATGGATCATTCATATGTATATAACAATGTCATTGTCAGTACTATTAAAAAGCTCAAAAAAATTTCATTCTCAACATCCTCCCTTTAGTCCAGTCCTCTTGGAAAATGCATGAGAATTTTATCCCCAACATATTCTTAAGTCAAGTCCTCCTTGGAAAGCTCAAAAAAGTTCTTTTGGAAGCTCAAAGATGGATCTTGGAAAGCTTAAAGAGATTCTCTAAACCTAATGAAGCTATTTAGATTTTAAAATGAATCACTGATGGATCATTCATATGTATATAACAATGTCATTGTCAGTATTATTAAAAGGCTCAATGAAATTTCATTCTTAACATCCTCCCTTTAGTCTAGTCCTCTTGGAAAATGCATAAGAATTTTATCCCCCGCATATTCCTTTAAGTCAAGTCCTCTTGGAAAAGCTCAAAAAAGTTCTTTTGGAAGTTCAAAGATGTATCTCGGAAAGCTTAAAGAGATTCTCTCCATAATGTCCTTGCTTTAATCCAATTCTCTTGAAAAGCTCAAAAAGTATCTCCTCCCCAACATCCTTCATATAATCTAGTACCGTTGAAAAGCTCAAGAAAATTTCCTCCCAACATTCACCTTTAATTCAATTCTCTTGGAAAACTTAAAGAAATTGGATGTAGCTACTCCCCGATCTTGACGAGTGCAAGACTCAAAACATAGGTCCACACTCTACAAATTAACCCAATAGAAAACTGAAGTACAACAATTCGAACCCAGATTCACTCGATGTGTTCATTTCTACTTCCTAACAAGATAGAGCCAAATCAATGTGGACCATGAGCTTCTCTAGCTAGTTAAAGTTCAATTATATGATCAACATTAGCCCAGAAAAGGCAATGGTTTATAGATTTGTTTGTATATTGTGATTTGGGTTAGTTTCTGACCTTAGTTCTCTTCCTAATTTTCGCATCCTCGGCTTTTCTTTCTTAGTCCGACCCACCTCCTCCTTCTTCTTCTTTTCGGCTCTGGGTTCTTTTTTTCAAGAACTACCCGACAACGGCAAGAAACCAAGAAAAAAAGGAAAAAAAAAAAGCCTTCTCCCGGAACTTGACCATTGAAGAGCAAAATTGGAAATTTCATAGCCTATGTTTATTTAGACTAAGAGGATAAGGAGGACAGGCTGTCTCTTACATAACTTTTCGGCTCTTGCCATATTCTAAACCAAAAAAATGGTCGCTGGGACTGGATTGCAATCGCCCTTTTTGCTTTACCCAGAAAAGTCTAATCCCACTCCGCCCTTTTGCTGTCCCGGAGAATGAAGACAAAACCGAAGCCAGCTGCGGCGTTTTCCTGTTTTTTTTTTCCCTCTTTTGTGACCTTTTCTAGAAACTAAATAATGATTGGAATCGGTGAGAAAAATAGCAATTTCCGGCAGAAAATGAAGGGAAAAAACGAGGACGAATCTGGTGATGACTAATTAGGAAGCACCATTCATGGCACAACTTACGAGGATTCAATTCGGCTGCCGTTTTATTTATCTATTTTTATTTTATGTTTGTTTATTGACGAAACCTGACCAATGAGACCGCCCATCCCATCGTTTTCTTCTAACGTAACCTTCCCTTGACTAATTCAATCGAATTAAATCATTAATCCCAAATACCAACATAAAAAAATGACAAAAAAGGTTGTGTTGATAAGATACTGTGATCCTAAATCCACAAATACGGTTCTTGGTTAGGTAACATTGGGACGGATCTATGGACTCACCTTCTCACGTTGACTTTGAATCTCAAATGTATATTTCCCGACATAAGTTAAGAGCTTCAATTGCTTCAAAATTTGAACATCGCTCCCCACGAGGGATATATAAATATAATTCAAAATATATGATAACATCATACAATAATCAGACGTTTCCATTCACAGTCTTGTGCATGCATCTATACACATTTCTAATGATTCGATCATTTTCAGCCAGATCATTTCGTTGTACATAGAACAAGTCATCCGGATCAAAAGGACCTAAGGTAGTATCACGAATCCTAAGCTTGCACTATGGTATATTTCATCGCCATTCAATATTTCTTGGCTCACTATCAGCCAAACCACCTGGGCACTAGGTCCAATGTGAGAGATGGCGGGAGTTACCTCGCCGTTCAAAATGCTTTTACATGGTAGAAAATATTTTCAATTTTTATTTTTTTTCCAAACACCTCAATTTTTTTTTTTTTTTTTTTTTTTTTTGTTGCCAAAATTAGGTGTGAGGAAGCATGCTCTTAGCCAGAAATGAGCTCGAAGTGTACACCACTAGCAAAGTTGTGGAGGGAATTTCAAGCACTTTTGCAGCCTTGTGATTCATGCATCTCTCAATATCAGTGGCCGGTGGGTAATTATAATATTGGTGTGAGAGGATGATGATGATGACAATAATTGCAGTGATAATAATATAATAATAAATACAATTATTATATTATTATTTTGGCTAAAGCATTCTTTTTCATTCATTATAAAGGCAGTCCCAATCACCTCCTTGATGGGCCAAGAGACCTGCCACGCGGCACCCCTCGAGTTCTTCCTGGCCCAATTCCTTCCACGCTTCGCTTGCTCCTTCTCGTGAAATGATGAAAATAATAAAAATAAACTATAATAAACAAATATAAATATATATCTTTTCCTTTCTTTTACTTTTTTTCTTTTTTTTTTTCCTGTTCTTTATTCGAAAAAATTTAAATGGCTACTCTACATGTAGCATTACAATCATATTGCTATCAAGACTTTTTAAAATGAAGTGACGATGGTTGGCGTTCACATTCACGCTTTCTTAAATGATGTATGTGTATATTGTTATAATTAACTTTTGAAATTCATGAGTGTACGGTAATTTTCATATTCCCTTTTTAATTCATCTAAGGATGGGATTACTAATAAAAGAAAAGATTGACTTTCATAATCCGACGTGGACATGTATTGAACTGTAGGATGAAGCCAATCGGCTCTCGTTTGGCTAATTGGAGTCAATGAAATTCCCCCTCTCCCTCTCTCCTGCCCGTTTTATCGAAGAGCAAATCTGAGTGTGCCACTCGTTGAGACACCACCATTACATCAACCATCATCTAACTTTGAAAAGAAAATAAACTAAATTAAATTATTTATAAAAAAAAAATCAGTTTTTTGGGGTGGTTGAAAAGGAAGTGAGAACATAGTTTTTCTTATTTTTCATGTAGATGCAACCCTAACCACCTAACTAATCGATTTAAATTCAATTTCTCGATAGCCATCGTTATATTTTGTATCTTTCCCTTTCAGTCATTGATACTTTGATAGGTACCTCAATGATGATATCACGGGGCCAAATTTAATATGAACCGTAAGCTACTTGTTATTGGCTTAAAATGAAGTTTGATATTTGGTACCTTTTCACAAAAATGGGTGTCGACCCAAATAGGGAAAAGTTGTTTCACTGAAAAGTCTATATTTGATTCTTTGTGAGATGGATTTTTCTGGTAATTTCGGATAAGAATTCGCTTGTCGTAATAACGAAAACAAATAGTGAATCTAAAGGTGAACGACCCTTGATGGAAATTGAAAAGATATTAACATCAATAAACTAATATAAGTACATTGAAAATACGTGATCTTAATGATAAATAATCGATTCCTGAATAATTACACGCTCTCGTGTGTGTATATGTATAGCCCTTAATTGTAATCCGTTTTTAGCAATTATTATTATGCTAAGTAACTGCACTCCCAACTTGACAACCCAAAAGAAAAAAAGAAAGGATTTTCGAGATTCCAGCCTCTAAATTCACAACCAAATCTCATCCACAAGCGGGTTACTTAAAATTAATGTCCTTGTTCTCATGTCCTCTCGTGTCCAACGCTTAGCCAAACTTCGAATGGCTGGGGTCTTTGCTTATTACATCAACAAATTTCACTGGATATTCTTTCGCTTCTCATTAATGCTAATTTCGAATAACTATCGACGGTCCTTTTCACGGATGTCAATACTTGTACCGCACAGGTGTCAATTGGTCAATAACTTGAAGTGCTCTGTTGATCCGTCTTCTTCAATCAACTGCATTTAGTTGGTCTTTAATAGATGTATGGTACGATCATTGAAAAAATAGTCTGACATCCACATCATATCATTTATCAATCGCCACGTCCATGACAAGAAATCAAATTCATTTAACCGACTAAACCCATTCTTTGTTGATTTGAAAGGGTTAGGTTATATTTTTTGATGCATAGCAAAACCGTTGAGGATAGCATGCTACCGAATTAAATGCAACGGAAATTGAGACAATATTTACTTGGCAATTTCACTATAGAAGAGTGAGAGTGTACTAAAAACTTAACTATTCCCTTCATAAATAAATGAGTTTTTTTTTTTTTTACCTCGTGGAGGGTGAGATTGATGTGCAAGCAACCTCTTCTCCTTTATACAGTGACGTCTTTGCTTATTCAATTTTGTGTCATGCAGGTCACATCTTAACTACAAAAAGGGCCTTTTTGTGATTGAATAAACATTGACATAAATAATTCATAAATTTTAGAATAATATATAATATATAATATAATTCATGAATTATTTATTTAATGCGATCCTTGAACTTTGTAAAATTTATTTAATTGATCCCTAAATTTTTGGTTTAAATTCAATGTAGTCATTGATATATATATATATATATATATGTTTAATATTATCATTGAACTTAAATTAATGAAATAATAATAATGAATATTTTAATATAGTCTAGAGAGTTAATCAATATGTACCAAAATTTCAAGGACGATATTACACATCAAGTTAAAATTTAGGAATTATATTAAACAAATTAAAAATTCATAAACTATATGACACATTTGGCCAAAGTCTGTGGACCGCTTATGTCATTTTCCTTTCATATAAAAAGTAGTTAGTATTTAAATGATCTTAAGTCAATATTGAGCATTATCATATAATTTAGAGACTAAATTAACATATATTAAAATATTAGAAACGACATTGTACATCGAGCTAAATATCATGAACCACATCGGAAAAAAATTAAAATTGAAAGATCACAATATATATTAAGTTAAAATTCATGGGTTATTAATATCATTTTCTCTTTATATAAAAAAGAGATAGCATTTAAATGTCCTTAATCAATGCAAAATATAAACTACCACCAATCTACCATAACTCAGCTGCCCGAAAGCAATCACAATCTCATGCCTCGCCATCCTATCCGAACGAATGGCTTTTCCTGCTTTTCTTTCTTCTTCTTTTTGCCCTTTTCCTTTTTTTGGTCTTGAATTTTTTTAAAGCCGACAGGTCAAGAAAAATCAAACACGTGTGAACGCCACACCCGTCCATTTGCGATGATATGGACACAAAAAATTGATCCGTCAGGAATAGGATGTTACGTGTTATTAAAGCAAAGGAAACCTCACCGCTAACTCCAGACGACATGGCACTATTTCGAAAAAATAGAAACACTATAAATCATTTAATTAATAATACTCTTATAACCCAAGAAAGAAAAGTCACTAGACACACCAAAAAGGGATACAAATAAATACATTATAGGAATAGTCCCCACCGTTGTTTTTCCTGGAAATTCACCTTTTTTTTTTCATTTGGCAACTTAGATTTACTAAGATATATGATGGAAAAAAATCAAATTTCCACAACCACTTAACAGCTATATATCTCCCCCTGAACCAACCCCGCAGCGTCTCTCCATTTTCCCCTGCATCTCTTCCTCTCTTTTCCAAAAGCAGAGCAGGAACAGAGTACATGCGGAGATGCAGGCGTCGGCGATGCTGTCTTCATCCCCAAGCCTCAGCAGCTACTCCACGAGCAGGCTCGCGGAGATTGCCGCCCGGGTGGTGGACGAGCTCGAGCTCGGGCTCGATCCCGACCCGTTCTGCTGCGACGCCATGGATTTCGGCCGGGCCAGCGCCGAGCAGGTGCTGCTGCCGCCGCCGCCGGGCGAGGAAGCAGGGGGCGAGGAGGGCGCGAGCGCCACCCAGTTCGGTGACGAGGACGTTGGGGAAGCGGGAGGAGAGGGAGGAGAAGGAGAGGAAGGGGAGTTCGAGTTCGCTTTCGTGTCCGGAGGGCCGGGCTCGTCGCCGATTTCCGCCGACGAGATCTTCTACAACGGCCAAATCATGCCCGTGTACCCGGTCTTCGACAGGAGTCTGCTTCTGAACGGAGTCTCGGGCAGCGAGAGGGACGAGGACGGCTCGAAGAAGACGACGACGACGACGACGAAGAAGCTCCGGCTCCCGCTGAAGAAGCTCCTGAGCGAGGAGAGGGAGTGGTCGTCCTCGTGTTCCTCCTCCTCGGAATCGGACGAGCTCGACGGCCTGCCTCCGGGATCGTACTGCGTGTGGCGGCCGCCGCAATCCTCGGCGGCGGCGGCGGTGAAGCGCTGCAAGAAGAGCAACTCGACTGGAACCTCGAAGCGGTGGCGGTTCAGGGACCTGCTGCAGCTGAACCGGAGCCACAGCGACGGCGAGGGCACGTTACTGGTCGTGGCCCCGGCCAAGAAGAGGGACAAGGCCGGCGAATCAAAGCGGGTCGCGGCCGTGGCGGACGACGACGGCGCCACCGCCGACGACGGGAGGCCGGCGGGCAAGGACGAGGAGAAGAGGAAACCGCTCCTGCCGCACAGGGCGGACCTCGTCGGCTTCTTCGCCAACGCGAGCGGGCTGAGCAGGAACTTGAAGCTGAACCCGCTTTGAAGATTCGCTTCATCGCGGGGGACTCCGGCCGGTGAGCGAAAGATTTTTGCCGTCGTTTCTTCTCCGGTAGGTTTCGTAGGTCTGATCTAAAATTACAGTTGGGTTTTCGTTTTCGGTTTCGGTTTTGATTTTGATTTTGATTTTGATTTTGATTTTGATTTTGATTGGGTTTTTAGGGGGTGTTTATATGTGTAAATTATGATTAGAAACAGAGTGGGCTAATTACAATCTAATTGCGGTTTGTCTGTCGTCCTCTTTATTAAAAGCTGCAAAAAAGCAGCTGCCATCATGTGCGGAAGATCTCCCCTCCCGACCCTCCTCCCCTTTTCCTTTTTCTCTGAAAAAGAAAATCGTCCTCCTCCTCCTTTTCCACTAATTAGAGAGGAAAAAAATACAGTTCATCTCTAATTATACCCAATTGCTGATTAATTCATTAACTCGGCAAGGTTTAAGAGGGGATTGTGGTTATGCCTTGCAAGCAAGCGGGAAACTAGGAACTTGACGTTACGGAAGCGCAATTAATCTAAAATTACATTATCTAGTTCTTTAGTGTCGCCATCGACATCGAAATCCATTTTAAAAAGAAAGGGTTTTTTTATATGAAAAATGGGCTAGAAAGAAATCGTCAATCAAGCTCGCGGATAGCAGCCAGCCACCACCAGAAGACAATCACGCCCCAACAGCCGACGACATGATTGCAACAATCATGCGAGTCGGCGGCCCCCTTGAGCTTTGCCCGATCCGTGTCGGTCGGCCGCGAGGATTTTTCACCGGTCATTACCTAACGCAAACGCATGACGCGTGCCATTAGCGAAGAGCGACGACGACGAGGGGGAAAACGAGCGTGTTCGCTCGCCATTGCGTGTTTTGCTTTGTCAAACATTGAGAGAAAACCTACGGCCAGCTGTTTCGAATCCCCGACCGGCCTACGAGAATCAGAAATTTCTTCGACGGGAGAATCCGGGCAACAAAAGGACAAAGGGAGGGACGCGCTGTGCGAGTCCACTTTGTAAAGTAAGATTGGAAATTTCAAAAGCTGGCTTCGGTTCGAAGTATATTTTCCTAAAAGTGGTCGTCTCAATTGTCTGAAATGTTTTGATGGTAACAAGGGTATTTTCTATTCATTAATAAAAATGATCATTTTAAAGGAAAAAAATTTCCTAAATTCTTCCTTCTTTCGCGAAACGAAATGCATTGTTTGGATCCATGAGTCATGGGGTGATGTGATTGTCGAAATTGGCTTCATGTGTAACCAAATCACCCGGCCATTGTCGGTAGCATTACTTTCTGTGATGACGACATATCCTTGAGCTGGCCAAGCTTATTTTGTTCACTTTCTGTTTCATCAGAAAAATCAATGAATTTTTTGAATCGAGCTCTTGAAGTGACTTGGGTGTGCCGCAAGCATATGGAGCTCTCCATCCCGTTCAAACATAAAAACATTTACGTCAAAAGTGAGAGATTCGTAAGAAATTTCCTTCTTCTAACTTCATGAGATAATTCAACAAATTATCTTCGGACTTTAGTTTAGTGTATAATGTACCCCTCGAATCTTTAATTTATATAATGCGGTCAATAAACTTTAGCCCAAAGTGTGGTCCCTAAACTGTTATTAAATGTTCAGTGTAACCCCTAAACTATACGAGAAATTTAAAAGTTCAAGAATCATATTGAACAAATTAAATATTCAGAAACGGCATTGCACAATAGGGCCAAAGTTCATGTATTAAATTTAAGAAATAGAAAGTCTGGGACGACATTGCGAGTTGGACCAAAGTTCCATCAGACCAAACTTCAGGAATCATTCGTGTCATTTTCCTAAATTCTATCACAATAGGCCGCGTTGAACGACAACAGAACTCGCGCAAATATAATAAGACATCCGCAATTTTTGAAGTCCGCTAACCTTGTGCGATACGTCGGACGTTAAGGATAGGGAAGAAGCAATGGAGGACGAGGAGGCGGAGGGGGCCAAAGGGGTGGTGCGCAGCAGGTCAAGTCCACGGCGTCTCCGACCGCATTGTGATCCCATTTTACGTGATGAACCCCTCGTCAGCATCGACGTAAACTTCCACCTTCCCGCGTGCCCCACGCCCGTCCCTCCTCCCCTCGCCCATAAAGCAGGACGAGGAAAAAGAGAGAAAAAAGAGGGAGGGAAGAATAGAAAAAAGAAGCTTCTGCCGTTTTCACATTCCTCGCGAAAGCAAAAAGAAATCAACCGGAAAGGGCGGGGACGACGACGACGACGACGACGACGCTGGGAACGTCTCGGGTCTCTTTTTTCTTTGCCCCCTTCTCTTGTCACGTTCTTCATGCCAATCCCGTCCCGCTCACACTGCCAATGACCTTGAAATTTGTGCCGTTCTTAATCTCCTTTCCATCATCTTTCCGTACGAAGAGCTGTTTCCACTATTATCTGAGGGGAGTGGTGGGGGTGCGGTGTCTAATCTCTTGGAAAGAAACAGGGGACGGAAGGCAAGTGGGGCGTGGAAGGGAAAGTGGAGTGAAATGACCGGGGGATAACGAGGAAGAAATGTGTCACGGTACCATGTTCCCCCGTACAACCAGTAGCCATCCGGTGCTCATTGTGTGATCGTGATTCAGGGTTCGGGGAATTGTCTTCCCACTTTTCGGGCTTTGGATAAGGGACAAAAATTTCAGTCTACAGAATACGTTGTCTATGGATTGAAAATAATTAGTTCTAGATAGAGGAAAATTCAAGCTTCTAGCTAGGAAGAATTTACTTTCTCTAGATGATCGAACAAATGGAAATTATCCATTTTCCTTAATAATGATTTTTCATGAAGAAATTTTTTTTTTTTTAATCGTGAAATTTTTAGTGAAACAAGAGTATCTTTAGAGACATAAGGAGAGAGGCGCAGAACATTGCACCTTCCATAAGACTAGAATTGAATGCCCTCCTCAAGGTTTCACAACCGGTAGGCTCCTATTGTCCAATGCTCATTGCGTGATTATGATTCAGGGTCGATTTATTTATGAGGGAACTAATTTCAAGAAATTGTCTTCCGACTTTCCCGCTTTTTTATAATAGAAAATTAATCAGTTTACAAAATACATTTTCATGAATTGAAAAAAAAAAAAAAAAAAAAAGTTTAGATTGGGGGAGAACTTCATTTTCTAACTAGAAAGAAATCACTTTCCCTAAATTACCAAGTAAATGAAAAATAACCATTTTCTTTAAAAATGATTTTCATGAAATTCTCAACAAAATAGTCACATCATTGGAAAAAGAAAGAGAGAGGAGAATAACGTTGCACCTTCCAAAAGACTAGAATTGAATGCCCTCCTCATGGTTTTGCCTAAAAACGAAAAATACCTGATTAAACATAAATAGGAAGAAAATATAGAGATAAAGCGTGGAAGGCTTTCCCTTGGTTTCTCCAGCACGTAATAATGTCCGTTTCATTGTAATTTTGATTCCAAATGGCCGTGACGTGTACACACCGATCGAACCGGTTCGCATTTCTCTTTTGTGACCCAATGAATGCAAACTTCCAAGAAATGATTTCGTGGAGGATTGCAAAAGCGCCTTGCTTTGACTCACTCTGCTTTTTCACAGAGTTAGGTCAGAAATTCAGTATGGACATATAATCTTTCGGACAAGCAGCTTGGTAGATGTTAGTGAAAAGTCAAGTGCTGGAAGATAGTAGACAGTTGGCAATAAATTATGTGCTTTTGCCGGATTAGGCATGTATAATTTGCTGTGCAGTTTGGTTCCAAATCCTTTTCATTATGGGCATTTGTAGTTGAGGTTTCTGTTGTGGAATTTAGCTGGCCATGTGCAGGAGAACCCCACCTAAAAAGAGTGTCAATTCTCTGTCAAAAGCGATGATCTTACTAAGTTCTTTTCACTCCCCAAGTTCTCTCTCACAAGTAATGGCTCACTTCAATCTCAATCCTCATAAAAATCATAATCATTCCACACAGAGAGAGAGAGAGAGAGAGAGAGAGAGAGAATGGCAATGGATAGGATAGAAAAGGAACTCATTCGTTTTCCTTTAGCAGAATTGAGCTTTCATGGAAAAAAGGAGAGGATAAGATGCTTTAACAAAAAGCTAGCCCATTGCGACATTATCTGTCTTCATACGCATTTGAGTCTTTGATCTAATTTTTCCTTTTTGGGTCGTCAAAAGAGAAGTCCATGATCTGGATTAGAGGTAGGTGATCGCTTCATACATCATAGACTGTTAGGCTATTCATTGAAACGAAACCTCGTGCAAGCTATTTTCAAAATTGTGTCCCTTTTCCATCCGCATTGAACATTCAAACAAAAGAAAGACTGCAATATTTGTACAGAGCAAGCCAGATTCATGTGCTGGTACTCCTACAAGCATGGTTTGACCTAGTTCCCTGGCTAAAGGGGGCAACTGTGTTTGATGGGTTTTGGCATCAAGACTAAGAATGCCGTAGCAACAGCAGATGAAGCGAAAAATCCGAGTTGCAGATATTGGGTTTTTCCAATGATGAGATTTATTCATGTGGATACATCAGGTGCCTCCAACTTGTGCCAAACTTCTAAAATATGTTGACGTTGGAGTGCGGGTTAATCATGCAATGAGATGTGCACATTCAGAAACTGCTCAGTGTGAAAGATGTCAATGTTTCCTTATACCCCTAACATGCTATAACAAGTTGCACAAAAGCGTGAAGAAATGGAGATGATGGGGAAGAACTTGGACCTTCATTTAGAATTGTGAAACTAATTAAAGATGTTCTTTGAATTGGTCATTAAATCACATTTTTCTCTTCCACCGACTGAACTGCATGTGTTGACCCATTTGAAAACCTTCCCCGATTCATTCTATACCATTCCAAGAGGTTTTTTGCTGGCCATTCATGTGAGAACAGGAGTCCTCCTGGTGGATTGCTGCAAACTTGCTGCATAATCCCGAGCCCACAAGTCGTAATGTATGATCTCCTCGAGGGAAGGTGTCTTGACCAGTTCCTCCCTATGCTTATCGCAAGTAAGCTCTACGACCTTGAAGATGTCCAAGTAGCTTATCCTGACAATAGGAAAATCATTCATTCAAAAAAGGACCGACAATACGTATAAACTGACTTGAGCAGAGATTATGCAAGTCATGTTCATATAAAGAGAGAGATCAAACATACAAGTTATAATCCATATTAGACTGCAACCGACATCAGTTTTTTCTAGATCAGTAGGTACCATGGAAAGTAAATAAGAAGGTTTATGCCCCTTTCAAATTTAAATACTTTACTTCCAATCCCCACGAGAAACAAAATGGATTTAGGAAATCTTTCACTATTAACATAAATTATTAAGATGTTATTAGATCAGACCAGCCCTGACTTCAAACGCTTGGAACTGGGTTCCTGTAGTTGTTAATAACTCCGCAGGGAAAGTCCAGTCAATTACGCGGAAAAACTAAATAAAGAAACAGAATGCATACTTTTCATCGATGAACATTTCAACTGCCTTCTCATTGGCTGCGCTAAGAACTCCCGTCATTGTGCCTCCAGCCCGTCCAGCAGCATAGGCAAGATCCATGGATGGATATTTCACATTGTCAGGAGCTTTAAATGTTAGTGAACCAAGCCTGTGCCATGAAGAAAATGCATCTTATCAAACCAAAAAAAAGAAAGAGATACTGAGAAGATTTCAGCATGTGTAATCCTTTGCAGCCAAAATAAATAGAACTTTCAGCCATGTCACTTGTCACTGATATGGATACCCTCATAATGTTCAAAGATATATTGTTCATGTCATCAACATAATGAGTACCAAAATGACATTAGTAAAAGCAATCAAGTGCTCACCCTTTCAATTGGTGCAATCTAGTTCTAAACCTAATAAATATATAAATAAATTAAGCAATCAGGACCTTCCCTTGAAATTGCTTAGGCAGAAGCGAAAAGTCACCTAGCCAGCAGCCTTAAAGGATGCCTCATAGGAGAAATCGGAGAGTATGGGGACGTGAAGGACTCAACTGCTTTGTCTCAAAAGGTTTGGGATTTAAGCATCAGTCAAACTTTTTAGAACATGACTTCATTCAGCACTTAAAAGTTTAGGACTTCCGGTGTACTTTCCCTGATGTTTGACTTTCATGCCCATGAGCAGGGAAGGACCCAAGGGGTTTGCCAAGGGCAGTCACCCACCCTAGACACTAGGTGCTCTATTAATTATGTACGATACTCTATGAAACTTCTTTATGTCTCCTGTCACCCAATTGTATGTGCCCAAAAGATGGGCGAAAAAGTTCATATGCAACCATTACACATGCAGAAATGCGCAACCAGTCCAATGCCTTCTTCCAGGCCACCGGTCCTGTGCTTTAAGGTAACAGTCTTTCCCTTCAAGTGAATACTTATCTCGAGAAGTAGAGCAACCTTTTTACGTTAATTCATATGTCTTAAAGAGATTTGATGAGAAATTCATAATCCTACTCTGGCAGGAAAATGATAATTACTTGCAAAGGTCGAGTCGAGGCCATGTTATTTCAGAGCAGTAAATCCTCTCTGGCCATGACATCGTGTAGAGGATTGGCAATCGCATATCGGGCCACCCTAATTGTGCGAGAACGGATGAATCCTGGAGAGGAGCACATACGGAAGATGATAAGCAACAGTCATACCCAGTTGTCGTACTGAGTAAATTCCTATGATAACTTAAGATATAAACTCAGAGACTGTCACCAGCATCAGCAGAAGGATGGTACACCAACTTTAATAGCCACATGGTTCAGCGAATAAGAACCGAACCTGTGTCTCCACCATCGAGTGAATGATAGATTGGGGATGAATCACAATCTCAATATGGTCATAGTCTGCTCCATAGAGATAATGTGCTTCAATGACTTCAAGACCCTGGTCAAGCAGGTAAAAGTTAAATGGAGCACAATGCAAAAGCACAGATGGAAGCTTGCCCTGTTCATGGTGTACTGCTCGAGATAAGTTTGAACAAAGAATACAACAAACCTTATTGAAAAGGGTAGCAGAGTCAACGGTAATCTTTTTCCCCATATTCCAGTTAGGATGCTTCAAAGCATCAGCAACTTTGACTTCTTTTAATTTATCTACTGGCCAATCCCTGTCATGACAAAGTCGACAAATATTTATTCCTCAGTCCTGGAAACTGTACATCCAAGAAGATAAAGGCACCGGATGCCTTTTACCTAATATCCAAAAATTCCAAGCATCCAAATAGTATGATAAATAGAAGGATAGAAACACTATGGATTATGAAACAATGCACAAACTTATCTCATACGCTAACAAATCTACTCTAACTGCATTTGCACGAACTAACCAAAGGGAAAATGTTTAGGAGGAATTAAATATATAGATTTTACTTAAATAAAATGCTCCATCACTCAAAACAAAAGAAATGAGACCCAGATTCATTTCCTAGTTACAGACTTGACATCCTTATCAGATTAACCCGAGTAATTTGTCCTAAAGCAAATATGCTAGGCTTGGAACAAATTTTGTTTATGAGCTTCACATTCTAAACATGTTCACACCTGAAAGCCCCACCCGACGCAGTCAAAATAATTCGCCGAAGTGCACCTTCTGGTAAACCCTGAATACACTGAAGGAAAATAGACACTTTTAAGCTTCTGAAACAAATTAATTGAGCATTGCAACAGTGAGCCGTGATAAAGAAGCATAGAGGTTCCAAACATTCGCATGGAAGCTCTCACACCTGAAATATGGCAGAATGTTCAGAATCAGCCGGAAGAATCTTCACTTTATGCTTGTGTGCAAGGGGGAGCACAAAAGGACCTCCTGCAATGAGGGTCTCTTTATTGGCCAAAGCTATGTCCTTGCCTGCTTCAATGGCAGCTACCGTAGGCTGAGGATTTTGACCAATAAAAGTACATCAACTAGAGATATTCACAATGGCTGCTGTTCTAGGGAAATACATAAATGAAAAGGTAGATGAAAACACAGCATACTGCAATATCAATGCACTCAAATCTCCAAAAGATAGACGAAACAATTTCAATAAAAGCTTTCCTCAAAATTGTCACAGTAAATGCAACACTTTACCTTTAGTCCTGCACAACCAACTATACCTGTAACTACAGTTACAGCATCTGGATGGCGAGCCACCTGAAAAATTCCATTATCAGTAATAGTTGGCATAGAAAAACCTTTGAAGAGCAATGTAGGTAAACTGAGGCAGGTCAATAAAATACGTATACTTAAGAATGTGACAGACTGCACTACGAATAGGCTTCTGAATAAGTGATTTATACTCGACACCCAGTAAGAGTCTGCCAAATCACAAGTATTCAAGTTCTATAAGCCGTTCCAAGTATACCTAGCCTTATTCAACTTTAAATTCCATGCAATAGCACAAAGATGAGACACCTCAATAACTCCTTGTTCCCCTGGAATGATCTCAGGCTTGTCTTCAACATCAGATAGAGCCTCTTTGAGTTCATCAACTAGTGACTCATTCCTAACTGCGACCAATTGAGGCTTGAATCTCTTAACCTGTAAAATGGAGAAAAGAAAGTTAGCTTCAATCTGAATCAGATTGCAAAGATTTGAATCCATGCTATTCTTCAGTTTATTTCCACCCACTTGCTCACAAGGAAGTTATGTTTAACTGCCCAAGAAAATTGAGGGAGTCCAGATTAGGTAGGTGAAGAACGGATTGTGTCATTATTTTTAGAACTATGATAGTTTCAAAATTCAGAAATTGGCAGATAATGTCATTAAATCTAGTAGAGTTTATGGTCAAACAGTGTCACATTGAGCGTGACATGGCAACAGATTATTTACCTGAGCAGATAGAAGTGTAACATTTGATCCAGCGGCAAGAGCCACAACTCTGAATTTATCAGGGTTCTCTGCTACTATGTCCAAAGTCTGTAAAACACCCAATTCAGATTGCAACGAATTACAATGCAATTTGACTAGAGAACTGACATCGATTCAGAAAACATATCTAGTTTATTGCAGCTCCTTAAGAACTTTAACTTAGTATCACATAAAGGTATCATGTTTTGAATTCGCGAAAAGGAAATGGCATTCAAACCTGTGTTCCAATGGAACCAGTAGATCCAACAATAGAAATCGGCTTCGGGCCATCCCACAATTTACGATTTGTCTCAGCAACAGCTCGTCCAGGCCAGGCTGGTGGAGGCGGCTGTGCTGAACAATGTATTCTTCTCGTTCCACAATCCTTCCTCTTCAACGTATATGCACCTGAACATCAGACAGCAGAGAATTAGAAGGATTGTCCATTGCGCAAGCTCCAATTAAACCGTTCCATGAAGTTACTAATCTGTCAGTCATAGCAATCGACTGCTTTCACTAGCACAAACTCCAATTAAAACCATGAATTTAACCATGTAATGCTTCTGTTTTCTACATCGACTCGAATGCTTATACATTAAAGACAGCTTCCGCAAATGGGAAAGGACAAAATCTGAGAACACGGAAGTGAAAAATCGCATGAGCAACCCAAACTACCACGGCTCTTCCAAGCAGAAACACAAAAGAACGACTCTTGACGCTTCTATACACTCTTCTCCAGCTCAGTGAGTTCCTAAACGATCAAAAACAAAGGCTTCCCGCAACTCCAATTACAAGAACAAAGACAAGAAAGACAGAGTCTCTGACTCAAATTCCACCACTGCGTCTCGGAGAAATCAAGCGGCTGCAGCAGAAAGAACCCTCTACCTGGCAACTTATTGAGGTGGTGAAGGTGGTGATTTGACTTCGTGGAATCCAAGAACGAAACGGCCTTGATTTCGGCCGGCGACAGCAAATTGAGAGCCATCGGGAAAACAGAAATTGGCCCAAAACCAAAGGAGGGAAAAGGAGGGAACTTGAGAGGAAAGGAGAAGCGGAAGCGCGAGCAAATGAAACGGGTGGCCTAGAAATCGCAGGTGGGCACACGTTTATAGGCAGAAAAACAACGCACATGTGCGTGTGGCTACGGAATCAGGAGGTGGGTCTTGCTCTCCTAGGTGGGTCAGTCACTCCTGTCAACTGGGTTTTTCCTTTCGAACGGCAAAACCGGTAAGTGGGAAGGGCGTCACGACAGGCGAGGGATGAGACGCGAAGGGAATCAAAACTTAGACGACGGTTTTCGATTGCCTTGAGCACGTTCTGATACTCTCTGGTTTGGGTCCTTAGTTAGTGGATGCTAATGAGCGACACTGTTTTCTTGTCCTTGTCCGGATCCAACCAGAGATCGTTTACGAGATTAGACGACCTTGTTCCTTGTTTGGCCACGGATAGATTCCTCTCCCTAGTGTGTCCAAAGTCTTCCCTTTTATGGCTTGAAAAGTTCGGCGACGCAGAAAGTCTCTCCCTTTCCTGCAGTGAAATCTTTCTACCCTTTTAGTCTCAGTCTCAGTCTCTCTCTCTCTCTGGGACTTGGCTGATCAAATTCAGTTGATGGTGACTTGAAAATGAAGGAAGTGTTCAATTTCACGAGTTTTTCTATGCAGCAAGCACGCTTAACACGCTTGCCAAGACACAAAAAGAGGACCTTTTTTTTTTTCCAAGTGGCTCGTCTTTTCAGCATGTTAAAAATTGAAACTTTCTGCGGTATATGTAAGGATGGACAATTTCAGGATCCATGCAGATTCATCATTTTTTTCGGATCCGAAACTTATCATGCAAACCTTCACTTTACACATAAAAATATATGAAATATTAATTAAATAAAAGTATTGGTTATATAATGAGAGTTTAAATTAGTTATTCCACGTTATATATTTGAATCATCAAACGTATGAAATATCGCAGAATCATATGAAGATATAGAAAATAAAACACAAAAATATATTCCAAATTTTAGGTTACAAGTTTTAGATTTTACCCTGAAATCATCCTCATTTCTAATTATAATTACTTACAAGTCGTCGCTGATTGGCGTGACCAATTAAAACTAGCCCATCTATACACATCTAAATGCGCATGACATGAAAATATGCAAATCACTTCTTAAATGGCGAGAAAGTTGCACGGGTCTGCACTAAATCTTCGAATGTGTGTCCATCAATGGTTGGTGCAGCTCCTCCAGCCGATTCAGATTTATGACTCCCAACACAAAATTAGACATCTAGGATCCTATTGCTTACCCACTTGAAACCAGAGGCAGCTATTTAGAGCACGGTAAACAATTTTGTTAATCCTACAATAGCATCATCAGCAGTGGCCGAGGCGGCCACAGAGTTTGATTCAGGAAAGTTTAGACCGAGCGGGTTTGCGATTGAGAGTCGAATCACGACGACAAACATTTGACAAAATGGGTTTTCGTTGAAATACGGTGCCTAGCACGAATGAATTATTAGAGTTTAAAGATTACTTTCAATGAAAGAGACTGTTTATAAAAAAAATCAATAGATGAATTCGTGTGATATGAAGTTAAAGGGGCAGCAAGATATACACGTCAGAACCCTTTGTCTTGACTTTGATATTCACTGTATCCATCAGGCCACCAACCCAAAGGAAGAAGATTTTTTTCGAGTTAGAACTATGCCGTTGCACGTCATGATTCGACCAAGGTCGGCATCAAAATTAACCCCTTGCTCAAAATCCTTTAGATTCCCCCCCTAATGCGTCCAAACTCGTCCGTCGACTTGGTGATGGAGAGAGGTTTTCCTCCCTTGCGAATTCCATAACCCTTTTTCCTCCTCCGTCCAATAAGTGGATCTGGCTGATAAATCCGGTTGCCTATGACGAGATGTATTATTATGAGGGATTTGTTTTTATTCGATTACGACAGCGTAAGAAGCTGAAACGCACGAACAAACATATAAACGTGGGTCACGCCCTCTTCGTCTGATTGGTTGGACTCTTCTTGTTGGCAAAACACGTTCACCACTCCTAAACAGAGTAGTACGGTTTTGAATTAATGCAGGTCCCACGTTGCATGAGCTTCTGTTTTATTTTGCCTCTTACTTGAGCATCCACGAGAGACACGACAAGATCCACTAGGCTAGATCCGTAAGTTAAAACGATCGGAGCAGCGCATGATGTCAACGCTACAAGAGCGTTTAGGGAACGTTTAGTCGGGTTTAGATATGTGGAGGTTGCTGATTGAAAGGAGTAAAGTTGGGCGGCGAAAATTTGCTCATATCCACTAAAGCACTACAGGACCCAGAAGCCAAATTTCCAACACGTATCTCTTTGGGATCATTCTTTACAATTTGATATATAAAGCAACTCTAATGCCAAGACCACTAGAACAACACACATATGGGAAGGATAAGCTGGCCGTGACGGTGGATAAAGAGGAATCTGATGCTACAGATATTGGAAACAGTTCCATCACAGGATTTCAAAAGAACAAATGCCAAAAATTGGCAGCGCAGGTCAATCCCATCACTCACCCCAGTACGCAAGTCAAAAGAATACCATGACAATAGTATCCCCAAAAGTTGCATGAATCACAGCTATATTCTGATGCACAGCAATGTAACTGAATCGAATAAAGACGGCCATATTTAGTCTCAATCCCAGTGAGGGTGATCCCATTGGCTTGTTACGAGGATCATCTTCAGTTAAGATAATAAAGAACCATGCCGAAATAACATTTAACATTTCTCTGTACAAGAATTTCATCGATATTGAGCGAGCAGCAAGATTGTTTATTTCCGTTCCCTGTCCAAACAAACTATCATATGATAAACTCTGCTGATATAGTGGTATAAGATGAATACTCTATCATGATGCCACAATCTCAGCAGCTGTTCATGCATACTTGACTTGGGAAAAGCAAACAACATGAGTAACGTTGAGTTCCCTCAGTAAATTCTATTCCTGTTCCACCTGTATCTCAGTCGAGTTCATTCCCGAGCTCATCTCACTGGTACTCTCTGCCCCTCCAGACTCGGAAAGTTTTGTGACCCTCTGCAGTTCATCAGTTACATCAGAAGAGCGAGATGCTGTTTCATCAGAGGATTGTTCTTTCTGAGCAGCTGGTTTTGGGCGCCGAATGGCTTCTGCTGCTTCAGCCATGGCAATAGGTGGTGGCTGGGGTGGCACCCATGCACGCTGAACTGGTTGGTCGCTGGTTCGGGAACCATAAGTACCGGTTTTCAAGTCCTCATCACGATCAATTTCAGTAATTCTAGCATTCTTCCTCTGCCACCAGGGCGCAGAAGCATCACCATTTGACTGGTCAATGATTCCATTGTCTTGAGCATTGTAATTCCAAGCTTCAGCACTTGATTGATACTGATAAACATTGCTTGAGTTGTTTTGAGTCTGAATGGTCTCCCACGGCTACTCAAGGATCAGGAAGAAAGTGATAAATCAAAACCCAAGAATGTACAAATACACATGCTATAAACACATTGAGTATATGGGTGGAAGTCCAGAATCAGCCCATACATACATACATATATATTGATCTGTACAATCTCCATTGGTAATTAATTATGAACATTATGAAAAAAGAAGGATCTTAAATTCTGATATGTGCGCTCGAGAAAACAAACCTTAGCTCTTGGTGCTAAGCGAGGATTGGGTATCTGCTGATGAGGATTGGGGGGTGAATCATTGATGTCCTATAACATTATGTTGAATGGGAAGTAAGCCTGATGCTGCCTGGCAAAGTAACATCATGACAGATACTCAATTTACCTTTACATTTGGAGGTCGTTCCCCTCTTTGGACCATGGCCATAATCTGTCATGCAACACAGGATTTCAGAGGATGTCTTTCTAAAACTTAGCGACATGACGGTTTACACAGATTAAAGCTATTTAAACTACTTAGACAGGGAAGCTACATTAATAAGCTTTAGAACATGTCACGAGTTGAGCAAAGTTGCCAATATAATGATTGCATCTTAAGAAATCTATTTTCATCCTCAGTGCATCCCTCCTCGCATTTCCTATTTGCTTATGTAGCCAGCAAAACTACTAATAGCTTATCCAATAAAGCTGACAGCTTCAAAAGGGTATTGGGAAGGCAAGTACGCCCATTAAGTTTGAGAGAGATAGGCCTCAGAAAAATGAATGACCGGAAAAAAGAGAGGATGGTTTTACCTCCATATACGACTTTGGATGAGGTGCCACAGAGGGTTCTGAAGATGCTGGAGGTGAAGAAGATCTCGCTGTGGAAGAATAGTGGTCAACATGTGAAAAATAGAATACGTATAATATTGAAGGTACTCATTTAAATAATAAAAAATAAAGGCACTCGCGCTCTTTGATTAACCACCTGAATGTGAATTAAATTCTGCCCTCCAGTCAGGAACTGGCTGCTGCAAAAAATAGTAACTGTCAACTAACAGCTCATGTATGATAGCTCTAACACTAAATAGGCAGTTTGTTTAGACTTCTTCAATATGATAAAGCATTTCCTTTTTGTGCTTTACTTCAACACACCTTTGGATAAGTGGACAATCCTCTGTGATCTTCATGGTTGGACTGAGAAACAGCACCTGAAGTGTTTGCATGCCCTGAGAATCACACATATATAACAGAAGCAACATTTAAGAAATTTACCGTGTATCACAGAGGGGCACCATCTCCATTATGATATACAACAATTTGTAATAACTATTTTATCAAGTCTGACGTGAGAAAGAAACTTAGGACCACACAGGGATAAGGATTGATATAAGAAGGAGATCACTTCCCAACTAGCATAAAACAAAATATATATATATATATTAGTCTCTTAAATGGGGAAATACAAACGGCACAGAGAAAAAACTTGCTTTCATAAGACATCTAGATATAGAAAGTCACACGTTAAGAAGGCAAAGCAAATTGCACAAGGAAAACTTGCTTTTCCTTCATCTTAAATCTAAAAAGGACTGACAATGTAATCAGGGTAGAGAGAAGAGCATTCTAGTTCCAGCATGAGGCTAGCTGTCAAGCAACAGGAAGAGGAGTCCGAGCCAAACCCAAACAAACATTATGTCCAAAAAATGGGAATAAGAAACTCCAACAGAATATAGTTGCTTTTTACCAAAAAAAAAAAAAAAAAAAGAATATAATTGCAGTCCTCTTTACTGCAAGTAATCCTCATCTTTCATCATGTATGGACATCCCCAACCACCAGTTTTCTCCCATTTCTGTTAGGTATTTTAAACTGTGATATACCCAGTAGAGCAATGACACGGTTAGTCAGCAAGTACATTTAATCCGGTTTATAATGAAGCTCACTTCAACCTGGAAAAATACATTACTGCTCAAGTACTCTGATCACAAACTAGCCAAGAAAAATACTCTGATCACACAACAAGTGGTCATCACCTTCTAACTTCTGGATAGCAGTACTCATTGACTTCATCTCCTGTAGTTGGACGTCCAGCAGTTTCACCAATTCCCCAAAGTACTTCCTCTCTAAAAGTTCAAAAGTCAAGAAAAATCTCACATGGTCATTGTTGAAGAAACAGAAGACAGTACATTGCCAAGCACTAAAGCAGATATCTGTTGTAAAAGACAGCTATTACATCTAAGTATCACCTTCAACTTTAGAGTTCAACATCTCCTGGCTGGCTTTTGCCACGTCTGCAGCTGCAGCTGCAGCTGCTTTTGCTGCAGCAGCAGTTTCCTCTTCCAAACTTGGCCCAGCGTTGGTTCTCTTGAGAACATCATTTTCTTCATCAGATATAACCTTGCGTATCCAACACTTGAACCTAGGAATTATAGCATTCTAAAACATGGAAAAGTGTCAACAATACTGAATGAATACTATCTATGAAGGATCACAGTAAACAAATCTAATAGCTTAAACAGATAGATCAAGCTGTGATTTAATATCTAATACTCTTAACTCCTCCTCACGCATGGAATAAACTTTGGTTTAGGAGTGAAGCATGGAAAGAATAGTTGCGGAGATTTGTAGAACCACTATCAACTATTCGAACAACTTAAACTGTTAGATTGATACTCTAACATGTTAATAATATATACGATTTGAAATGCACAGTATACCCTGAAGTGCTAACATATAAAGCTTGGGCACTAATGCGTCCACTTTGAAATGTGTGACAAACATGAGATTATCTCTTAGTACCTTTAACAGGACAGCTGTTCCAGCACCAGACACTGCTAGAAAACCTACAGCGTAAGCAGCATGGATCCAGCGAAATCTCGGTCGAGTCGTGGTGACCACTGAAGATATAACACCGGCAGGAGCAGCAGCAGCAGGCTGCAGAGCTTGTGATGAGGATTGGGGCTGAACGTTTGCTGAAGATTTCGACTGCTGATCTGTGATTACCATGGCACAGCATGACAAACCACCAATAATGCAAGTTTTTCCCAATTAAAAGAGGCTAACGGCTTCAGAAGCCAATTGTGTTCAAATTCCTAACCTGGACTAACATTTGCAGCCTGTGCACTTGGAGTTGGGTCCTGCAAAGCGCAAGTGAGAAAAAATCAGGTTCTCTTCTTTTCTTCTTTTCAATTGATTTCCTGTTTCTCTCAACAGCAGGGATTTGAAAACGTGAGATGTGCTATGTTGTCTATAATAATTAGTGCCAAATTACTGAAACTATGAATGTCCCGCAGGTTTATGAGTCTAGCCCAATTTCTCACCCTCAAGGTCAGAATACTTCACTGTACAAGAACAAAGCAATTTCTAGAGATCATGAGAATTAGGACATGATATTGGCTTACCGGAACCCGCCGAAATGCTTCGTCTATTTCCTCCTTGGTAAGGCCCTTCCTTTCAAGGAAAGATCGTCGATAGATGACCGGAGAACCTTGAACTTTTGGGTGTGAGAGAAATTTGACAGCATTTTGAACCTGTTCCTCTCGTATTGGTTCTGAATTCACGAACACAGAAGGCGTAGAAGTTGATTTGACACTATCTGCTGCTGCATTTTGTGGAGCCTCATTTGTTGGTTTAGCCAATTCTGTACCTAAATTACAAAATTGCCATGACAACAATGCATGAATTCTCTAAAAATCAACATGCATAAATTCTACACACATTTAACTTCAGGTTTGTCTAACATATAAGACATTTACGGGCTTTCATTATCTCCCACACCACTATAACAGCAAAAGCAACAGCTGACTCTAATCCCACTAATTAAGGTTAGCCATGTGAATCTTTTCATACTATATGCTAAACAACAAAACTTGGCCTACAATCCGCAGGTTAATTATGCTATAAATCATTCTCAATCACACTGCAGGACAAAACAAATGACCATCCTGGTTATGATGCACTCATGGAACTTTGGATTTGGAAGTTTCGTATACCTCCATTTTCAGGCTTCTTTCTGATTACACATGAGACCTAATAAAGCTACACCATCTCTTCAGGGCACCCAAATTTGAGAAACTCAGATACATTTCCATAGATGCGACTTAATTTGTTCTTTTGATCCTACATAATTCTCTTGTCGCAAGGCTCTATTACACATTGATCAAGAAAGTCTACGTTTCTGACATTACTACACATTTTTACATCCCTATCTAATGCTTGCTCCAAAGGAAAAATCTACAAAGCCATGAATAATATTGCAAAATGCATCGATAGGTCGAACATTAGAAAGAAAGAAGAGGACAAAAGGGCAGCAATGGTCCAACTTCACTGCAATTATAACTAGGAAATTTTTCAAACTGACTAGACCAAGACAGCAAGGATGCCCTCCCTTGGTTTCCAAACAAATGACAACCTTCTCCAAAGGAGTACTCAGGAAAAGAAGACAGACCACTTTTGTAGGTGAAAGAATCGGCGCATAAAGAATCGGCGCATGGCCTTGGATGCCATAACGAGACATTGGATGCACTGACTGGACATTTTTGAATTGTTCATAGCACCAGTATCCAAAATTCAAGATTCCTACAGTACGATTTATCAGAATTTGCAGTAAACGCTCTGGCTTCGGGCTCTAAACCAGGTGTAGCGCTAGTCTACTCTAATCGCTAACAATGTTCGTCTTTCCACGCAATCGAAGAACAACAAAGAAGCAAACTCATTTGCCCCACTAGAGGCCATTCGAGCTTCGCTGAGCTACGGCCTAAATTAAGCTCCAGAGGACGACAACAACAGTAAAACCCACACGCCACTACCCAAGAATCGATTCAATTCATATCGAATCTCCAACCGAAACCAGCCAGGACCAATTTGCACAAGGAACAATCAAGTCGCGATGCGCCCATCGATTCAACGTCAAGAAAACGTCGCGCCCGGCTCGAAAAGCCGCCAGAACACCAACTGGGTCGTCACCCAGAAAGACACCCAGTTGACCCAAAAGGAAAAAGACCCCGATCGGAAGTCAAAGAGCGATAGAGAGAGAACAAGAACCTGATTCTTGCGGCTTATCGTCCGGGCCAGTCGCCATGTCCACCTCCTCCTCCGACTGAAACGCGGGATCAAGAACCCGAAACCCAGCAAAAGAAAACGAGAGAGAGAATCAAACGAAGCACAAAAGGGGCGATGAGTCTTCACAAATCACAACCCAGATGCATATCATGTACGTAGAAACGCGAAAATCTTGTATATACTTACAGAGAAAGACGGAAGGTGGTGAGCCGGAGAGAGGGTGAGGAGGTGGATTTTGCTGCGCTAGTCTCGAAGGGCGTGCTCTTTTTGGCCAGAGTGTCAGAGGCGGTACACGCCAAAACGACGGGGATAATGTACGATTTTTCTCCTATCTCTCGTCGTTTTTTCTTTCCTTCTCTAGGCGAATTTGGATGTATGACTCGTCTGATGTGCTTAGGCTAAATTTAACTTTCGGGAAATTTAGTGCGTTTGATTTAATGAGAAAGGGCTTTGCTTTTTCTAATGAAAAGTGTAAAAACTTTATGGATTGTAATGGAGACTTTAGTAGATTTAATGCATGCGGGAGACAAAAAAAAATGACTCAAAATATATGTAATTCTATCATGACTTGTGTAATTCACAATAAAGTAAATAGTAATATGCAATATATATTCGTCTTTTTTTTCTTTTCTTCTCTAGGTGGATTTGGACGTATGGCTTAAACTGCCGGGAAGTTTTGTCCATTTTATTTATTGAGAAGCCCCTTACTTTTTCCAATGAAAAGTTTAAAAGCCTTACATATGGTAACGGAGACTTTACTAGATTCAATGCATGCGGTCGACCAAAAAATGACTCAGAATATATGTAAGTCCCAGATTTGCCAAAATTTAGGAGCAAATGTGATGTTGGTAATGCTGATTTTGGGTAAATGTGACATAATTGTATCAATTTGGGATTTTATTACAACGCAAAGATTAATATATGATGAATGTGGTGTGAATATATCAATTTAGGAGTTTTCAATGTTAGGACACTATTGGACCAATCATTCAAAGTCGAATGGCAGGCATAACTTCACATTAATCAATTCTAATATGATTTCTTAGAATAATTCACATCAATAACAACGAAGATAATATTATTCTCGTTCTAGCAAGTCAAGCACGGGTCAATAATTAAAATTTAAGCTTTTAATTAGAATTTGCTATTAGATGAGGTGCGATTATTAAAATACATCTTATCATTAATTTATAGGTAAATGCCAGCTCCCAAATTACTAAATTGTCCCTAAGACGCCATTTGGCCCGCGCCCTCCCCAAGACTTTCAAAATGATCTCTCTCTCATTTTCTCTCTCGTCTTCTTCTCAAGGTGGAGTACTGCTAGTTTGACTGAACTCCGTGATGCAGATGATTGCGCGCAGAAATTTGTAGGCGAGTGCTCATGCTTTCGAATCATCATGAAGATGGTTGAATCTAACTGGATTACAAAATTTCTGTCTCCTAATGTTGTAGAAGTTCGTCAATTGAGATAGTTGAAGAGTTGTTTAGCGTGATTCGGATTGCAGCTTACCGAGATTAATGATCGTGCTCAGAATTTTGTTGCCCTAAGTGTTGAATGCTGTATTGGAAATTTGAGCATCAGGAATCTTTAAAGTTATACTCTTTAGTTAGTTCTAGTTCTTTTAAGGCCACTACAAAGAGAGACATTTGAAAAAGTTGCAAAAATAAGGCATCACTCATCTCCATTTGCATGCGAAAGAATTTTAGACTGTAGAGGTGAAAAAAAAAAAAAAAAAAAAAAAAAACCTAAATGTACCGTTCTACTAAAGATTATATGTGTACAGAAATTTGTGAACATTGTCCCTGGAGAGTTTTGAAAGGTTGTATGTGTTTTACAGTCTTAGTTCTCTGACATGGATGATTAAACCCACAAATTCATGCTGCACCTGGTGATCGCGCTATGCTGAAATTTAAGCATTGTGAAGCTAGTTGAAATGATTTTCTGTAGTTATACAAGCTAAGTTCGTTTCTGAGAAAACGGGTGTTTTTAGATTGTGTTCTGTGATGTTCCTCCTTTGATGCTGCTATAATGCAAAAAGAGGTATTATGAGCTGTTTCTTTTCTTTTTTTAGGTCAAACTATGAGCTAGTTTAGACGATGGTTTTTCGGCACAATGAAATTCACTATTGAATGGTACTCGATTATAATCTAGTGGCTGGCATTAGTTCTATGCCACTTTGGGGTTTTCATTGTTGAGAATCATCTCGCGATGGCACAGTCTGCACAAGCACACTCTGTTGCTGTTTCAACAAAGAAAAGAAATGAAGATGCTGCTGCTGTGACAAAGACTAGAAGAAGTGAAGTGAGCGAATCGTCGGCTATGTCAGCCACACGTATACATGGTGTTGCTGATTCGACTAGGAAGGAAATAGATGAAGTCGATGGTGAAACTTCCGGCTCCGTGTGTCCAACTATCAGTGGAGCTCTCCTGCTGCAGAACCGTTACTCTGTTTTGTGCGCTTAACAGAATGAGCAACAGATTGAGAACTATGATTCTTTTTACTTTCATTTTCTTCTGTTTTCTGTTAGTTTATTTTCTCCGTTAGATGAACTGTGAAACTACCCTTGGCTGTTCTTTAGATCAGATCATGTAATATAAACAGAGAACAGAGCAAGCGAGTAAGCAAGCTCTCAGATGAATGTTTTCCTCGAATACAGAAGAGAAGAAAGTCCAAACTCTTTGTCTATTCTCATCATTCTTTCTCTCATTCTATTCATAAATCTTCTCAGTCATGTGGTTCTTTTCTTGATAGGTAGGCAGAATTTGCTACTTATGCATGTGAGCTGCCTTTAGTGGCTGAGATGATCTGGGCTAGGAAGAGATTTCAGATATGGTCTGATCATGCAGTATAGGGTTTCATTTTTCTTCATGAGTTAATGTTATTATCTATCTGTTCATTCCTGCTTTGCTGGTCACGTCTTATCTGCTAGATTCACTCGGCTGCAGGTTCTGGACAGCATTGTAGGAATACTCATCCCGAGTAGGTCCTTATTTGAGTGATATCTTATTTTATTTGTTCCAACATCTGTCATTACCATCTAGTTTCATCCGAGTTCAATTCTGCAAGCATGTTCTAATTGGCCTGGTCAACAGGTAGACTGTTCAGGAGGCCAACAACAAGGCATCTATGAGGATTGAACACTATCTACGTGTGAGGTGACCATTCTTTCAACCTCGGGTGGCCAATTTAATTTTGAAACTTAGCAAGCTGAGAACTGCTTGTCGTCAGTTACTCCAGTTTTTTCACCGTTATGTAGTATCTTAATACAAATCATTCAGTATTTTGAGCATGACGTCTCCTGCTTAGAAAAGAAGCTTAAAGGGCTGCTACCTGACTTTGAACAAGGCGGAATTCATTTTAGCAGTGGTAATTTTAGTGTAGTGTATGCAGTAATTTATTCCTTCAGAACGTGAGTATTTGCAAGACCCTAACCTCAGATGTACATATTGATCAGATAGCTTTGCTTTTCTGTAAACTGGCTTTCGACTTTTGCAACAATCATTTGTAGGTTTTTTAGATAAAATACAAGAACTTCTACATGCTTTGAGGGACTTGAAAAATTCATTGAGGAAGCAATTGTTGTAATTTCCTGATCAGAAATTGCAGTGCATGAAGTCTTTCAGTAGCTTGTTGAAGAGGTGTTACTTATCAGACATGTCCATTCGAATGTCGTGTAGAGCTCAAGCATTAAAAGGGCATCAAGCTCTCAATTTACATATTTAAATTCATCAGCGAGTTTTTGAATAGTTTACTACTACCTGTTTGCTAACAGAAGAGGAGGTGGAATACAATATGACAAAGACGATTAATGTTGTGTGGGAGAAGTTCGCTAGGTACCTTCTCATCTTGAAAGAAACCAAGATCTCCAATTTTGCCGAACTCCTCTTTATGATCTCGAGGTTATCACTTATTTTATTGGTCAAATTTACGTAATCCTTATAAGTCCTTCCATGTGATTTTTTCATTAATTTTGATGTCTTAGAACGAGGTCTTGAAAAAGTATATTTCTTCAACCTTGTGCCCCCTGACGCTCAAGAGAGGACTGATGCCAGTTGGCATGTTGTCTCAGATGTCTCCCTAATTTTGTAGATTGCAAGTGTTATTAATACACGCCTTGCATAATCTTTGTCAACTTTCCACAATAGGATGTAATTTACAGCTAATGACTGAATCAAGATCATGCTCTACAAAAAGTGACTATCTGGAGGAATTCATGAATGAAAATTCGTGTAGATAAGAATAGAATTGGAGTTCTCTGGAGGAGACATCGGCTGATACATACTGCAGAAGGCAATTTCTAGGTCTGAGATGTCCATGGAGGATGTTTTTCTATTAATACATGCAAGCAGGAAAAGGTTTGGGTACCTCTTTTTTGTTCCTCCAAGTGGAAAGATTGTTGGAGGTGGGATACGAGCTTTATTAAATGTAGCGTGGCTAAAATACTTGGAGGGAACACCCTAAGGTGATTGGCAAAAGTAGTTCATGCATTCTGTAATTATGTTCCAGCTTTAGTTCTCTTTGTAGTTACTTTAAGCAGTTTTTCATTTGAAAAGTTGGTACGAATAAGTTCAATCCCTGCCACTGTTTATCTAAATGGTTTGATGCTGTTGAGCTTGTCACTTATTTTATGTCGATGTAATAATCTTGGAAAGGTGAATGCTAGCATCAAAGAAAATATTTCAAATATGTACAAAAGCATCTGAGAATAATTTTAATTTGGCCATACAATACCAAATGATCTCCCTTGGCTTCACATTATGGCAGGGTGCATGATTAGATACCCGAGGCTGAAAGTCTAGAGAAAGTACTCTTTTATGCTCTTTTTGGCCCTGCACTTAGTCTTGGCATCTTGTCAAAAGGAAGAGTGTATTATGAAGCTATCAAGTATGAGAAAGAAGATGATGCTTATCTTCTTGGAAATATTCTACATCCACTGTTGCTGCAGCAGTTGGAGCTGTGGGATTAGTGGAGGTATTCATTGATATCTGCAAATGGTTGATTTTTATCAACGTCTTGCATATACAACTGGAGATTTTCAATTCATTCAGTTAATTCTCTCGCTAGTGTCTTTTAGTTCTTAGGCAATACAAAAAACTACTGAAGCAATGGATTGATGTTTGATGCAGTGGCATGGCTTTTGGCGTTGGGAACTCAAAAGATCAGCGGGATGCATGCTATATGAATATGGAGATGGAATGGGTAGTTAATTGAGGTGGCTAGCGAACTTTCTGAACTCGAAGCTTGCCACTCATACATTATGGTTTGGAGGTTCCTTCAATGGCTGCTTTGATAGAGCTCAGAATGCAATGATACATGTGTCAGTATAGATATTCTTATCGATGGGATTTATTTAATAGTCCAGCTGGAAATTGTTCCTTTTTCAGTATGGTTTTGGTGCCTGCACTTCCGTGACAACAAAGGTGTTATATCTGATGGCAGTAAGCGGCTCCCACCTGAGTCAGCGCGGATTCTGGTAGGCTCTTGGTCATTGGCTATAATGTTTCACTTGATGTATCCTTTTATATTTGCATACTACCCTCGAGGTGCATTTGTTCTTGTTTGCTGTGTTTTCTTGGTTGTGATATTTTGCCTTTTGTAGTGTCACATGCTTGTGGAAATAACAGAAGTTGCATGTTGACCCGTTGAACTGACGTTGGAAGGAATCTTCTACTTGTACTTTGGGGTCGAGATTATGGGCGAAGCCATCGGATTTAGATGGAATGCATGATGTAGGTTAACTTGATTTGACAATCACTCTGTAAATTTGTTTATTATTCTCTTCATTTATGTTTTTATTTAGATTAGAATATTGTTATCCTCCTAAGTATGAGTAGAAAACCAATCAAAGGAAAAATAAAATAGCTCGTTTTCACAAAGTGAAATGAAATAGTAAACTAAAGACTTTGAAGACCATTAAAAAAAAATTAGAGTCCTGTGGTTTGCCTGGATTCCACTTTTCCCTCCTCCCTCTCTTTGAATGATGGGGTATAATATATTGTATAGGGAACACTCAAGTTTATGTTTTACTCGTTTGCAGGATCCATTGGGGATCAAGATGGCTTATCTTTTAAGGATTTTGAAAACACTATGCAGAAGGACAGGATGATTTTGACATCGATCCTCATACTGTTTTGTTTGTTTTTTGGTGGCCGACGACTACTAACAATCATTTTTAAGGAAGCTCAAATGATATCGGCATGTTTCAGTTGTGCTTGTAGCGCATAGTGTCCAGGATGTGCTCTATATGTAGAGCTATTTGTGAAAAACCTGGACAGCGGCCAAGGACATTGATCAATTCCAAAACATTTTGACAGCCATCGTCATTGCCATCGGACGATTTATGGTCGGAGTGGTGATTGGTTGGTGCTTTGTTTAGCTAGTCATGTTTTTACTTTTCTTTTTACTTCGTGCTTTGTTTTTTCAATTGGTCTGCGGTTTGGCATAGATGGGCCAATAAATCGGGACGTTGTGCTAGGCCCGATTAAGGCCCCATGAAATCCAAAAACTATGTTTTAGGTTTTGGTAAGTAGTAGTGGCCTTAATGGGTCAGACTGGGTGCCAAATTATAGGAACCAACTAGTGGGCCCACCTTCACAGCATTAAGGCTGCCTTTGGTTCGGCTTTGGAAACGAGATTTGGGGAAATGTAAATATCTTTGCACTAAAGATTTTGGAGAAATACAAATTGCGTTTGGTAAAAAAAATTTTTACAAAGCTATTTTGGTGTAAAGAGTATTTGGCAAATCTTTTTCTTATAAAGGGCTTTTGGATTTTATTTTTCTTTTTATTAATAAATATTAAACTATTTGCCAACTTTAGTGAAAGTAAGGGTAGTTTTGGAACAATGAGAGGTAAAATCGAAAAACTAAAAAAATTATGATAGTAGTTTCGAAAAAAAAAAAAAAAGTAACTTCGGCTTTTGATCAAATGTTAAAAGCCCAAAACTAGTCATTATTAACATTGGACTTTTAGCTTTTTCAAGACCAATATTTGACTGAAAGTCCTTTTGATAGACTTGCCAAACACCCCCAACATTTTCCAAAGGGCTTTGGAGGCTAAAAGCCTATTGGGAAAGCTAAACCAAACACATCCTAAGACTTTGAGTGAGTTTGGGAAGTCTTTTGGGAAAAGCTTTTAAGTAAATGCAAAGGCTTTTTAATCTAAAGGGTTACGATGAAATGCAAAATGCCTTGAGAAGTAACTTTGGGGAAATGCTATTTGGTGAACACATATTTAAAAAGTCCTTTGACGTGACCAATTTAATTTTTTTTAATTTTCTTAAATCGAAATAAAAACAACAATTGCTTTTTATATTTTTGCACTAAGGTGTAATATAAAAAGAGGTATATTAATAAATTCATATGAAAAAAAAACACATTAAAGTGGACTTTTTCTCAATTAAAAAAATTAATTTCATTATAATAAACATGGTTACATATGTATCGAAAAAAGAAATAGGTTATCATTGAAAATTACAAACATCCTGAAGTATTTACTAAATTCATTATTATTCGATCATGTAAATGCGCAATGTCATAAAATAAATTATCATTTGAAGTACTAACTTCCTCATGTGTATTATCAAGGTCAACTGAATATCCATAATTGGGATACAAATATGTTCTTACAAAATGTCTATTATTGATAGAGTTTCATCATATATATGCAAAGTCATTACTGCTGTAACAATTTTTATTTGCTTTTCAAACGGAAAACTTAGTATATGCTTTAGAATCTTCCATTTCTTCTTTAATACACTAAAGGCTCGCTCAATTTCCGGTTATAAGGAGGAATGAAAGTGATTGAATATCTCTCAATAACTTGTAGGGGGAGGATTTTGTTGAAATTCTAGCAAATGATATCTAACTCTTTATATGGTCCCAAATAATCTATTGGATTTTGACATCTAGCATTTACTAAATAATATTTACCTACGAAGATATAATATAAGTTTAATCAACATAGACCATATTAATACATATTAATGTACAAAAACCATTAATTAACGAATCTAGAAGAGGATGAGGAAATTGTACATTATGTTTTCCTAGGGCTTCATAAAAAATATGAGTATCAGGGGATTGTCCCTCCCAACCAATCCAAATATAAATGAATTCTATGTTAAAATTACACATTGGCAAGACATTTTCAGTCAATATACCTTTTCAACCAATAAAACGAATCTAATTTTTTGTAGGTACCACCATTGGATATGTGTGCCATCACCATTGGATATGTGTGCCATCAATAGATCCAATGTAATCCTAAAACAAAAACGTAAATATTATTGTATAATCAAAATTTGCATTTAATTCTCTCTTCCTATTGTATAATAGAAACATACCTTAAAATATGGATAAAATCTTTAATTATTCTTAATCTTCTCTGGAACATCCCTAAATTGTCAAATAGCTAGTTGGATCAAATTTTATCCCATTTCACATACTTTTTCTAAGACTAAGTTAAAGTACTTACTTATGGTTCTCCTAAAATGTTGCAATGGCTCTTGTGTTAACCTATTATGTACATTATGTCTTAAAATATGAAAAACACTCCAACATAATTGCTGCCCTTTTCCAAGCAAATACGAAATTCACCATAACACAATCTTTCACTTCACACGTTACTTGAGTGGAATAGCATAAAATCGAGGACTAATGACATTAGCTTAGGGCCACAACAATGGTAAATCAGCAAGTATCGACAAGGTTCCAGCATATTCCAAACAAGTTTGAAATTAAATACCTATGATTTCTTTCATGAAGAAACATAATTCAAATACGCTTATATGACTAGAATAGATCAACAATCTAGTAACAAAGGGAATTCTCGATCAAGAACTGAATGAAAATACACAACGGCTTAGTTCAAAAATTTCATCAAATAGGTGGCCAAAACTTAAGAGTACAAGAGGAACATCATCTTATACCTTCTAGTCAGTTTTAAATGGCTAGACTATGCCTTTTGAGTAGATAATTCGAAGGAAACCAAATTCCAAAGAGGAATACTCTAAAATCTCAGAAGAGATATAGACAGACATGCACGTAAAACAACTAATAGTATACGAGCCATCGATTTGTACGTTACTCTACAAAACAAGATTCTTGAAGACATTTATGTCAAAAGCATATATCTGACTCATCATTCTAACAACCAAAACATAAGCATGATATGTATGCCTAAAAGTTCCCTGAAAACAAAAAATCCTCTACCCTGCCCAGGGTTTTCCCCCTTCAGAATAATTACAACAGGACACAATCTAAAAGAGGCTAAAAGCGTATAGATAACATGTATTATAAGATGTGTTGCAAATGGGATCGATAATTCGCCCAATAGGTAAGTATAAAACATGGTTCAAGATGACAATACCTGAGTTAGCTAATGGAGAGCAGCTCTAAATTTGTAAAGGACTCCCAAGCTTCTATGCAGGATAGAGTATGTATTCCATTTTCCTCACTTCAGCATGGACAAGAAACCCATATCAATCTGCTGCCATAAATTTAAAGAAAGAGTTGCTGGGTATGAAATACTTCACAATTAACCTAATTTATAATGTGATTTCTGAATTTTTAATTTATTTAATATAATTCCCAAATTTTTTGTACATATTCAATACCGTTCCTAAATTCTATAAAAATGTTCAAATTTCAATAATTATATTGAATAAATTAAAATTTTAAGAATTTTGGTCGAATCTATGTTTTAAAATGAAATAAACGTGTCCAAGTTGCGTCTGCGCGTCGCGAAAAAGAACCAATCAGCTTCGTTGGGCAGGCAGCCCGCCAGCCAATCAGCTGTCGACTCCCATCTTTTTATCCTTTAATAATTTATTTTATTTCCATCTCCAGTAAATAAAAACCGCATAAACCTAAAAGATCCTCCCTCCTCCGTCGTCTCTCTCTCCCCGGAAAGTCCTTCGATCCCGTGCGACGCGCGATCTCCTGCTCCTCCTCCAATGGCCGGCAACCGGTGGATCAGGCCCGAGGTATGCTCCCTTTCTCTCTAGCGATCTTTTGGGTATTCGCGGTTGCGATTCGTCGGATTTTCCGGGGGGTTTTTCTCCTCCGAATTCGGTGCTGCGACGGTTCTTGAAAGATCTAAAGGTGGGATTTTTGGGGTGGGTGGTGTACATGCAGGTGTATCCGCTCTTTGCGGCCGTCGGCGTCGCCGTCGGGATCTGCGGGTTCTCGTTGGTCCGCCACATCTGCATCAATCCTGAAGTCAGGTCTGTTTCTCTCTCTCTCTCTCTCTCTCTCTCTCTCTCTCTCTCTCTCTCTCTCTCTTTCTCTCTCTCTATGCGGAGTTCGTTCGTGTGGGGGTTTTGAGTCGATGTCTTGAGAAGTGGTCCGGTTGGATTTGATTTCATGTTGACTGTGGCGACCGGGTGGGGTCTGGGCTTTGATTAAGACCGCGAGTTGACTAGTCTGCTCGGAGAAAGCACCGATTTTTTGTGGGGGAACGAGTCGAATGGTTCGATTCGTTTCGCCAGAGGGGGATTGATGGGCGCGTGTCTCAGGAATTTTACCAAAGTTAAGTATGAGAGAACACCGAGACGAGTTCGACGAAAGAGGGTTGAGGAAGAGATTTTCCCGATTTTAAGCATGCTAATGTGAAATCTAATCCGTGAAATCGAACTCTGGCGCGAATTCTGGGTATTTCTTTTCGCGGTTTAAAGTGGTGGCAGATCCGGCAGACTAGAACTCCTGTTGAGCATCTGCCGCTCACCAATTAGGCAAACACCCAATTTTACTTGACAAGGCAATTAGTAATCTATCTAATGATCCATGATTTGGGACCTTATCCATTGCATTAATTAAGTTAAATTTACCTCTTCTTTTCATTTTCTGTGCATTACCCAATGACTCGCTGGTTGTGTTGCTTAAGGAAGAGGTCAGGAGAGATTTAGATGGACTGGGAAATGTTCATTCTTGTTCCTGAGTGGTGCATAGAAGGGATAACCTGATTGGTGCCCTCAGTTGGAAGAAGTTCTTTAAAGATTTTGTGATGTGTTTAGTTCAAATTCAGCGATCAGCACTGAGCACGACTAACTTCACTCTGTCCATTTTCATCCGACAAGAAGCTTGCCTGCTTTGCTACTCACCTAGAGTGTTGATTTTCTTCTCAGGACACGCTGAAATCTTATTTTCCCGTTTATGGAGGAAATTTTCTGAACTCTAGCAGTTTAATGAAGAGTTTAATTTCTACTGTATAGCTGTTATTTTCTCTATCGAGTTTGAAATAGTTCAAATGCTTATGTAACTGATAAACAAAAGAACGGTCATGGCCGCAGAAGATTTTGTTTCATCTTCGGTTTGCTAACCATTTAACCTTATGGTGGCTGACTCAGGGTGACCAAGGAGAACAGGGCTGCAGGAGTTCTGGATAACTTTAAAGAGGGTGAAAAGTATGCTGAGCATTCTCTAAGGAAGTTCGTTCGTAACAGGTCTCCAGAAATCATGCCATCCCTCAACAGCTTCTTCACAAGCCCCGATCGGAATTAAATCCACATAAGGAAAACCTAAATTCTTCTATTGGATGGAGTAAAAGTCAGTTGACTTCATCATGACTGTGGTGGTGTGATTGTAACCTTCTCATATGATGGATATGACTCCTCAAAAAAATAAGCTCAGCAGAACTTTTTGTTTGATTTTATGTGATACTATCAATGGGTCAACTATTGTCTATGGAACATGGCTTTTATATTCTTCTCGACATGGATTGGTGCATATTTTTAGCTCTTCGGCTTCTGTATGTTCGCAGTGATTCGGCATATGCTTTACTCAGTTGCTTTACTGTTTTGTTATTCATATTCCTAGTCTTCCATTAATCTTATCCAGAAACCTTAGTTTTACCCAGATTTCCCAATTGATTATTCTTTGAGAAATTTTAAAATGCTCGTTGGAATGATTTGATTTGGGGTTTAACGGTTTAGTCCTGTGGAACTTCCGTGTGGACGTAACTACACACTAGGCTGACCTCCCAAGTGTTCCTAGGAGCTTTTTGCAAACCTGCACATTCTCCTTTTTCCCTCCTTTCACTTGCTTAGCGATTAAAAGGAAAAAGAAATTAAGCAAGAGAGCCTGGGGATATCGGATCGTTCTTAGCACTTGCTTAGCTGAATTCACATTCGGGTGAAAACGCTCCCATCGTCAAGTAGTTTGCTGGCAGCTAGGTTTTTAACCTCATCATGTACAAGTACAATGAACGAGGAGGGTTTCATTTACCCTGTAGCTAGAAACGACCGAGTCATTCCAATTTGGTTACTACGTTCATGATAAGTCATGGTGAGAAGTTGGAGTATGCCAATCTTTTTAGTTTCTCTCAAAGTATGGTATGATCATTAGCATATTTAGCTCCGGTGATAACCATATGGATCTAGAGGGACTTTCAAAACAACATTCAGATAATTTCAATGGTCAAATTGTTCCATCTAAAAGTTATCTATACCGACTGCCTGGCAACAACACAGGAATTCTCCCCCAAAACTCCCCTCGATGTTTCTAAATCTAAAGAAACAATTTGAAGGAGACTGAGTTGCCTAAGATTACAAAGCTGCTATGCTAAGAGAATTCTCCTTATCATCCAAACCGAACGATCTGACTCCACTTGAAGGCTCCTTTGCAACAAAAACTTCTTCTCGGTTCTCACATAAAAGTTCTTAGTGGAAAGCATATATCCACCAGATTTTTACCCTATCTGGAACTCAAGGTAAAAAGTAAAGGCAAAAGGGTAGAAGTAGGGACATGAGCTAGCCAGACAGAGGTGCAACAAGAAGTTTCTTATGAGATTGACATGCATTCAACTGTGAAATCACCAGTTTTCTAGATGGTTTCTCATACATGAAACATCATGACACAAACTGTCGAAAATTGACCAATCTCCCATATACCTAAGAAACCAAGGGCCACTTCTCTATTCCAAAAGTATGCAGTCAATTGGCATAGAGAGTTACAGCAAGTAGCTTGCGCAGCCTTAAGGATTTGTCATCTTTTGGGAGGAGATCCCATATTTTTTTTTTTTTTATATCCTCAACACAATGCCACACCTGCTTCGAAATTTCACAGCTCCATCTTTTATCAGTAATGTTATGGAGGAAAATGCTCAGCACTCATTGAAGAAAAATCAGATTGTGCCATTCTCATTCCTCGTAGTAGACTCTTTGCAGTCTCTTTCTCCTGTATTTGTAAAAACAAAATAAGTGGAAAAGATCGAACAATAATTTTAGCAAGCAATATGGTCTTCCAATAAACAGCCAGAGCAAAGTAAATAACTTACTGGGCCAGTATAATCAAGAAGCCTTGTGCAATGCACCTCTGCCTCCTCAAATCTCTTCTGGTCTTTGCAATGTGTGGCAAGAAAAAGCAAAGCTTCAACCATATTAGGCCCGTCCCTCTCTTCAGCTTCCATCCGCTCCAGATCCTTTTTGTAGTAAAAAGCAGCTTCTTCTAAACGCCCAAGTTCACAATGCAACTTTGCTAGCTGGTGAAGAGCAATTGCTTCCCTGTCATTACAATTCGCTGCCCTCCTGTAACACTTGATTGACTCTTCTAGCATGTGAAGCTGTTCAGTTTCATAACACTGAGCCATAGCAATCCATAAGCGAGAATCACTTGGCTGCAAGAATACAGATTTTCTGAAATAATGAAGAGCGTAGAAAGGCATCCCCATCATCTCATAGGCTTGTCCTAAACCATACCAGGCTCGGTAATCACATGGATTTATATCTACAGCTCGCCGATAGGCATCAACAGCTGCTGGGGTGTTTTTCATCTCAACGTATTCATGACCCATAAGAGTCCAAGCAGATAAACAATTCTTATTCAATTTAAGAGCCCTCCTAAAATACATAACTGACTTCTCATGTTGGCCTTTCAAGCTATAATAATTTCCAATTATACAACAAGATTCTGGCCTGTACTTATCAGTCACGAATACCCTGTGGGCGAGATAACTCAAGGCAGAAAAGCATTCCTTAGCATAGAGTACATTGGAATACATATCCATGTCCTCCACTCGATAAGGATCATTTCTCAAGAGTTCTTCAAATTATCACTTCTACTTGTTCAAATTCCCTTAGACTGTACTGCGCTTTTGCAATTTGTGCCTGTATGTAATTACTGAAGCTGAAGGTGCCCTGCAGATACTCGTATTTTGCTAAGGACTCGTTGTGCATTCTGAGTTCTTGATATGCACCAGCAAGAAAGAAATCCTTCATCCAATGGTTATTTAGAGGTAGACTGTGTAATATGTCGATTGTAGTGCACAAGGATTGTAACTCTGACCATGCACTCCAGTTCCAAGGATAGCTATTCACAGATTCCACTAAAAGGTTACGTGCAAGGTGTTCACTGCCTTTCTCTTTAAGAACAAGACCATACAAGTACAACCCAAAGGGATCAATGGACCCATTCTTACGTAGCATTGACAACTCCCTCTCCAAAGAAACCAATTCCTTGTTAACAGCATCACTCTTACCTAAGGGCCCTTCAAGTTCTATATTCTCTTCTTCTTTCCGCTTTTCTCCAGCCTACATAAAACAAATGATAGGTACAACTTATAAGAATGCTTTAGTGGCACTATGGACAGTCAGGAGTTTCTTCAAATTATGCAACCTCCAATGCGATGTATGTTTGCACAAGATCAAAATGGCTAATGAAAATCTGTGCAAAAACTTGGAGAGGCAGCTCCATAGAGCAAGCAAGTAATGCCGTCGATCTCTAGGTACCAAAGTATAAGCAAGTCATCCAGAGAAAAGTGAAAGTCATCCAGTGATTTGTCCAACAGTGGTGAATTCATACCATACAAACCTTAAGCTACATATGTCGAATTTTTTTATCACAAGAAACTTTAAAATCTCCACAATATCAATTTTCACCTATATACTTCAGCATCCAAGCACGTCTTAGGCAATGAAGATTGTAACGACATGAACTCCTCATTGTGATGTAGCCACAGCCAACATGCTTATCATAAGTGCATAAGTCTAAACTAATCAACTCTTTTGTTGGGTTGTGTAAGTTGATTCTTGCTTTGACAAACATACTCACCCAATCATACCTAAGACCTAGAACATGTCTATCGGGTTGTCGTGGATAATCATCAGTAAAAGGAAAGGAGAAATGAAAGGATAAAACATGTTGTGACATAGCTCTCTACAGAAGCTTCGAGTGACAAACCAGATAAAGAGCATAACATCGTAGGAAGACAGCTTTCTTCCCAGACTGATCCCGAAGCACATGAGCAGCCCTCCTATACTCGCGGCAGTCAAAGTAAGACTTGGCCAGAAGATCAAAGTCACCATCAACTATGTCATCTTCCTCCATGACCGGAGTACTCACATACGACACCCCAGCAATTGGCGTCAACGTGATCTCATTGGTGCGGAATCTCCTGCGGATACTGGAGCTCCCACGCTGGAATCTGGTGTTTGAAGGTGTGAACGTTACCGGGTCTAGCTCGATTCCCACTAGTTGTTCCGCCGCCCTGCACATAATTATACTCTCCATGAATTCCTCTGAGATGGAACTAAGACGAAACATATTGAACAGAGAACAAATCCCATTTCTCCTCCATAAGATCAAGTAACTAGGAGCAGATAATGATAAAGAACATTCATGCTGTGCCTCTTTGATCATTTCTTTGGGCAGCAACGGGCACAGGGTTTTACCACCCCAAGCTTCTAACACTTTTGGAGTGCAAAGCTCAAAGTTTCGCAATTGAAGTGTAAAGCTCACACTTTTGGCAGTTCATTCGACTAATTCAGAAACCCCATTACCCTGGACAGCACCCACCACTGTCGGAAGTAAAGGCAGCAACGTATAACCCCACAAAGCACCTGTTTTTTTTCTTCTTTTTCCAACACTACCGTCTCCTACGTCCTACCCAACGAGGAAGTGCTTGAAATCGGGGCTAGGGTTTTCGGGACGCAATACCATTTGGAAGCAGAGTAGAGGCAGCGATCGCTGAGTTGGCGGACTGCAATCCGGAGCTCGTTCCGGCAGATTTCCTTCGAACCCATCGAAGCTCTCTCGAGTCGCGGAATCTACGACCTGCGCGACCGCATTCAGTGTGGGAAAGCAGTGGAGGTCCCGGCTCTTTGCGGTGCCGAAGCTTCTACGGAGCGGCGGCAATAGGAGAGGCGGCGGCGGTCGTCGGCGGCGAGGAGGAGGAAAAGCGGGTGTCTTTTCTCCGTCGTCGTCGGCGGCTTCCTCTCCTTCGTCTTCCCCCTTCTCAAAGACGATGTTCGCGAAGAAGGCCAGAGAGAGAGAGAGACACTGTAGTGAAGATCGAACGCTAGAAAGCAATGGGTAATTTCCCGGTCGTCGGCGGCGACGAGGGGGGAGGGGGCGCCGGTCACGCGCTGGTTCGCCGTCGAAGAGAGGGAGGGAGTTCGTCGGGGAGAGAGAGAGAGGCGCAAAAGAAAGAACGCGCGACGGAAAAACCCTCTCTCCCTCCAGAAGCTACAGTACAGGGAGATTTTCAAAAATGGCGCCCGAAATCGTGGGTCCCACGAGGACACGTGTCGCCTTCCCACCGCCTTCTTATTTGCCACGCTGGAGCACGAAGGGTAGCCAGTATTTTCTCCACCTCCTTCTCCTCCGCCGCTTCGCCGCCGCCGCCGCCGCCTCCTCCACTCGACGCCTCCATCGCCGCCTCCATCCTCGCCGCCACCCCTCAAACCCTGCCCGGAATCCTCCGACATCCCACCATCCAATGGACGCCCGACCTCGTCGGCAGATTTCCTTCGATTTATCCCAAAAAGAAAGAGAGAAGTAGAGCCCTCGCGGTGGTCGTCCTTCATTCGGCATCCCTCGTTTCCATGGCGATTTCTCTCTCCACATCTTCGATTCCTTTCTCGAATGGCGAGAATCCGGCCAGCTCGGTCGTCGCTTGCTCCCTTCCCGTCGCCGCTCCAGCTCCAGCTCCCGGCGAGCTCGCACGGGTTCGGCTGGGGAGGCCGGATGATACTGGTGAATTCGAAGCCTCGGAGTTCCTCTCTGGTGGTGACGCCTCTCTCCGGGATCCGTTGAGTTGTGGCTGAAGGCGTGCTTTGCCGGAGCGTGGGCTCCTTCTTGTCTGGTGCTTACTTGATGGTTGAAATATATGACTGGAATTGGACGTCTCTTTCTCTAATTTGGCTTGGCCCTGCCTTGCTTTTCTTGTTGTTAGAATTTGCTGCTACTGGGTTTGTTATGCTCTGGTGGGTATGTTCTGCCAGCATCGACATGGGGTCTTAGTGTGCATTGGAGCTTTGTTGGGTCAATAGAAGTGTTGTTATGGTGAGAAAATCATATGACCGATCATTCAACGTTGGGAAAATTTTCATATTCGCTGCTTAACTTCAATTATAACAGGGTGATTATTATGTGTTACATCTTCATCCTATTTTATCGTTCACTTAGCTATCTCTTTCAATAAAGAATAGAACGATGTGACAATCTGAACAGTTTGTGTTGCTATTTACATGCTACATTGCATTGCCCTTGCCATGGTTTTCCCTACTAAACCCATAGCGATTGTTTCCTAAATGCAATGAACGTGCTTTAGGAGGTGACCATGGACAATGTCATGTCATGCTTGGCTGATCTTCATCTATTAAAAAAAATGCCATGTCATGCAGGGCCATCCTTCTTTTGTCCACTAGTCTTATGTCTTTTTCTTTACTAGATAAATTCTATCATTGCTCAGAGCATATCTTTGGATTGACTTGTTTCATATAATTCATACAAATGCATATTTTCCTCATCAAGCAAAGAAGACGGATTGTGACAGTTTCATCATTTTGCAATGGATGATGCAACCTATAAATGATCTGTCTAGAAGAAAACAAACTAGTGAAATCAACCTGTTGCTGTATTATGAGGAGTTTGCTCATTTAGTGTATGAGGAACTTTTCATTCTCGTGTTAGCATCTCATCTGAATTTAAAAGGATTTTGATGAAAGTGATATAGAGTTGTAATGAACTATAGTTTATAAACATTGGGAGTAAGGCCTACAATGGCGTCTTTGTAAAGCTTCTTTAGGGCAGCCTAGGGTTTAACCTATACGACACGAACTCTTAGTAGGAGTTGATTTTGTACTTTTCATTACAAACGACAACTGCAGACTTTACCCTACTAGATGGGAGTTATATATATGTTGGTCTCCTGGATGATTCACGTGTGTTAATATCAAAGTCTATCTTGATGTAACTGAGAGTGTCGGAGTGAAAGAGACCTACTTTGCACTATCTGTATATATTTCTTCCTAATCAGCAAGTGCAGTTATCCCTTGTCATATGTGATGCAATTTTTCCTCTTGTTATTTGTCAGCGTTCTGTTTACTGTTGTTAATGATAAAATGTGTTTGGCTTTCCTTGTACTCCTTTACACTAGTAATAGCATATGTTCTTTATTTAGTTGGCTTCTTCCTCTGATTTGATGGAGTGAACTTTACAATCCTCTTTAACAAGTAGCCTCCTTTGGACTTGGAAAATAAGGTTAAAGGAAGTATATGTGCTTCCTCTTGTCTCTGTTGGACCATTTGATGATATTTTTACTTTGATCTTTGTTTTGTAGATTAGAAACATCCACTTACCTGTATCCCTTGTTTTTTACAGGTTGAAGCTAAGAAGCAGACATAAAACTCTTTTGATGATTTGCTGGCGAAATCTAAGAACCTCTATTAGTTGACTTTTAGCTACTAGGTAATTTACATCCTCCATAGATTTGAAGCAATGATTCCTGTTCTAATAAATCTTTGAGCAACTTGATTAGCATAATACTTATAATTTGGGCTTTTGTGCCAGGCGTGGTCCTTGTCAATTTATGTTTCCCATCCTCAATGAGATCAGCATTAGACTTAAAGATACAATTTAGGTTGTGAAGACTGATACTGAGAAGTTCCCTAGCATTGCTGATAAATTCAAGATAGAAGCATTAGCTACCTTTATCATATTTAAGGATAGGAAACCTTTTGACCATTTTGTAAGTTTTATCTTTTTCGCATTTGCTATCATTTGGAAATTTAATCTGCTAAGTTTTCATAATTATTATGTTAGTAAAGGCTCATAAAAGTTTTTATACTATTATGAGATGCATTATGAGATGCCTTAGATATCCTAATTTGAACAAAAACCTAGAGTCACAAGTTTTTTTTTTTTGGGGGGGGGGGGGATGCAATTTCAATCTTTTATGATGTGAAAGATACAGGGTGAACTCTGGAAAGAGTACTTGCATTTTGGCGAAAAAGTGCAGACGCCCCTTTTAATATATATAGGCACTTAGGCACGAATGCCTCTCTTGTGACATGAATAATCTCTAATGATCGATAATCAGTGGACACCCTTCTCCTCCTAAACTGTTTTTGATTAGGGAATTCCATCCCACTTCATCATTATTCTCTCGCAGAACATGGAACCACACCAACATGTTTCTACATAATAACTAATGATAAATATGCACAAACCCCATAAGTCTTCTACAGCAGTCAATAAAAGGTCTTCCCTTTGTAGAGCTTGACAATCCTGGAAATCACAGCTTCCCTAGCCATTAGGTTGCTGCAATCCATGCATAGTGAGTGATACTTTTTTAGCAATAGGCAGAGGTATCTTCATAAATTTTCTGTGAAGGACATGGTTGCTGGCTCAATGCAAAAATGGTAATAACTGATGGGCATTGCCTAAGACTCATGCATTATTCTGTGGTCTCTGAATGTTATTTAATCTGAAATTAGTTGATTCTCATTCATAATTTAATTGCAATATAGCGTTGTGAAATATTTCTGATTTTCTATTGCTTCCAACTTATACAGTTTTTAGTTGTTTTAGTCACTTACCCTTATCTTGATTGAGCTGTTTTCAATTATCGGGAGGGTGCTCTGACAGCTTATCAACTAATCCAGCGGATTGAGGATTCGCTGAAAGTTAAGCAATAGTTTTGGTGAGCCCTAGTTATTCTTGTTTTGCTTCCAGGGTAGGCATATATCATGAACACTGTTCTTTCACAATTGGTGGCCTCAGCCCTGTCGTATGAACTTTTATTCTCCTGTTTCCATTTCTTCTTCCGTCCTTGAACAGCCACTCTCCCAAGACGTCGTGATTCATGGTAACATTGTTCATTTGTGTATATTGGGCTAATTAGACCTAAACTTAAACTTTAAGAGAACTGGCATGAGTAAATCACATCATAGCAATGCTGCTTCAAGAGTCTATTTATTCTTGGGCTAGTGACAGATAGCGTGTTTGAAATTTGCAGATGATAGTCGGAACCTAAGGTTGATGCATACCACACCACTTGTTTACCTCTAACTTTACTTTGTGCGACATTTGTTACATGCTACATTATCGAGCTTTAGTTTAGGTTCTCTAATCATTTGCATGGGATAAAAGTGTCATCGGCTTACAGGTTTTTATTGTTGTGTGCTCATAGGCTTTTCTTGGGTGGTTGCGCAGTCTTGTCATCCCATCATTTAAATGGATCATGCTCACAGAAAATGCCTGCAAAACTCCTTTCATTTGTACCATATCATATCTAGTTCAATGAATTTTTAATCCAGTTACTCATAATTAATTAGAATGCCTCAACCACTCTCTTTGGACAAACAATAGAGCGTGGTGCACTGGTTGCGACCACGAACCAATTGGTTTTTGGCCTTAATCGCCCTCAGATCCTAGGTCGTCTGAGGGCGGGGACCTTGAATTTGAGGTAGTGACTTTAGATCACAGGTGCAGGGGTGCGGATGCAGGTGGGTGGCTGTCGGTGCAGGTGTGTGATGGTGCGATAATGGTGGTGGTGATCGGAGGGATGTTTGCCGACAAGTTGGAAGGCGCTCTGATGGGATACTTGCATAGTCAGTTGACAATTGTGATGGTAGTCATGATGAGGCTGCATGCGAACCCTTGGGCGCTCGCAGGAAGGACGAGATCTATAATGGCGCAGCCGAGAGGGAGGATGATGGTGGTGCTGATCGTGCCTATGACGGAGGTTGGAGGAAGGAGACATAGCGGTGGAAGATTGGAGTTGCGATGTGGCATGGGGACGGGCAATCCCTATGCTGCTCGAGGAAGAAGAAAGGGAAGGAAAGGAAAGGAAGAAAAGAGAAGACATATCAGCTCTTGAATTTTCAAAGGCTCATCCATCAACTTCTCAAAAGGATGAACTTCATGCATTTATTTCGTAAATTGAGAGAACTCTAATGTTTATATTAAATAAGGACCTAGAAAATATGAACCTCCATAATTTCATCTCTTATATTGACTTACATAAATTTGCTGAAAATATCTTGTTGAATAATAACATGCATTAGAAAGAAAAGAACAGTACCAAAGACAATCTTGACAGTGTCTCAAGTCCCCACGATCATCAGTATAAACGGTTCTTCAAGTACCCACCACGGAGCGAGAATAAACGTGAAGAATGTTTTTGTGGAAACCAATGAAACCACGTTGACGTGTTCTGCTTTCCTAATCTAATGGCGATTTCATTTTAATTAATTGGAGTTTCAATCCTATTGGAGAAAGATAGGAGAAAAGAAGCAAGTCCATTTGTATGCTACATTGTTCATTTAACGTATGACTTAAGGTTTTGTTATAAGCATTGGTCTCCAAACCTGCGAAACGGTGAACGAGATGATGTGACAAGTCTTTCTACACAAGTTTATTGCTAAGCAAATTTCTTCGTAGACGAGTTTCGGATCTCCTGTCAAGGAGGATCAGATGTTGGAGTAGTTCAAATCCTTTGTAATATAGAGTCAAATAGGTGTCTCAATCCTTGACAATGGAGGATTAGGGGTAACCATACTCTTTGGTACATCGGAGAACATAAGGAGGTTCAAGCATCAATCATACTCTTTGGTGCTTTCTCATTGTTACCTCTAGATGTGTCACCTATAATCGTAGTTTGTTAGGATTTAACTCTTTTCATTGCATGAAAAAAGTTCATGTACCTTTCGTAGGAAAGTAGCAAAACATATGCTAATTTTTTGCCCCTAATAATACCACACTCTCTTCATTATTTTACTATTTAATTGTGATTGTTCGTTGGGAAAGTGTCGTGAATATCTTTTGACAAAGCGACAAGTCTTGGTTTCTTGTTATGTGAATTGGGTTCTTTGTAGTTTTGGAAATGAAGTGACTAATTCTATTTTACGGGCAATAAAATAAAGGATAAATAGGAGATAAAAACGTGTGATAAAAGGTAAATACGCAATATAAAGAAAAAGATAGCCAAAAGACAAGTGTTTTTATGATTATTGATTTGTCAAAAGGTCCTTTACAATTGTGTCTCTTTGGTTATTTATAGCCTAATTTAAGAGTAACCGCTTTTTAGCATTTACTAACTTCAATTTTAAATTGCTTCTAGAGACTTTGATACCGCGGCTTCATATTATTCATAATATTGTGGGTACCGAGCCTTTGAAACTGTTTCCATTCTTATCTTCTTGCTCTTGAGTGGTTATTGATCGCGAATCCTTGGTATCCTTGATAATCGGCGGCCTTCTTACGCACTAGGTTTAATGGGCTCTCCTTTTGCTCTAGGCCCAATAACCCGATTTTTGACGCCAAGTAACTCATTTTCATAGAAGTACCTTTTATTTTAGCACAATAACATAATTTAAGCTTTTTCCATGTTCGTCGGTAGACAGAAGTTTCTATTGTTTATGTGCGTCTCAGAGATAATATGATATTTCTTGTGCATAGTATTTTATATTTTGTTTGTGGATTTTTATTATGATACTAACTGGTTGCTTTGAATTTGATAATTTAGTTTTATGTGTACCTTTTACGGCAAATGATACATTAAAATAATGATGTATTCATGCTAAAATGTTTCATGCTCCATTTTAATTAATTTGTGTCGTGACAATTCGGGCAACATGTGGGTAAACATCTAGTTTTGATAGATTATAGTGAAATCTTTTATGTTCTTTTTTCTAAGCCGTGAATACATGAACTTTAAATATCATTAAATGACCTACTAACCTCGTAAATCGAAAAAGGCATGAGTCTAAGCACATGTCGAATGTTCCAAAGTAGCTTTACTCCTAGTAATCGCGTGAAAATGAACATATGGTGAAGTGGACATGTATGTTTAAGTGGGTCTCTGCATTGTCCGATATGAAGATTCTCCGAAGTCGATTTGTGGCATCCATGCTCTCCTAGGTGGATTTCCTTTTCTGCAGTTCCTTGAGAGAGAGTTTACATTACCATTTCACAGTTAGGGACTGTAGCGGTCTTCTTTTGTTTTAACCTCATCTAGGGTTTCTATCAAGTACATTACCATACTTAGAATGGTCATCCATAAAAATGAAGAGGTATTATAGAATTTGAGAATAAGAATCTCTTAATATGGAAGCAAAGGAATAGAACCTACTAATTTAAGAATGTCATGCACTTATATCATTTTATGCTAGTGAAGAGTCCAGGCTTCACCCGGCTCATCATTAAAAATTAAGTACTTTGCTTGTGATAAAACATCAAAATTGGAATATCATAGTTTCAAAGAAATGTGTAACAAATCAATGTTTTATGCGGAAGCACTTCAAACATAATGCTCAACTATTTTTATGAGGATGATGATAATAACCCTTTATCAAGAGATTTTAACAGCTATACTTCATACCACGCCATGACTCATTGATTATACTGTATTTAGTTAATTTTTCTTAAATCATACGGGAGAGAGAATCCTAAAGAGGATAAGAAAGAGCGAGAGAGTCCGTTTCGCAAGGCATCGGCAATGTGCTTAGAGCCCATTAAGACATTTGATAAAAAATCCGTGTGGTACCGTAACTTCGAAGCCCATTTCCCAATTCATCGTATTCGCAGGGGAGCTCCTCCCAAGGCACAGACCCCTACTTTTAGTTTTAGCATTTCAGTTTCTCGCCATGATAAAGTTTCAGTTGATGAATTCTTTTTTATTTCAAATCTGACCGGAAGTAAAGGCAGCAACGTATATAACCCCACAAAGCATCTCTTTTTTTCTTTTTTTCAACCGTCTCCTACGTCCTACCCAACAAGGAAGTGCTTGAAATCGGGGCTAGGGTTTTCGGGACGCAATACCATTTGGAAGCAGAGTAGAGGCAATGATCCCTGAGTTGGCGGACTGCAATCCGAAGCTCGTTCCGGCAGATTTCCTTCGAACCCATCGAAGCTCTCTCGAGTCGCGGAATCTACGACCTGCACGACCGCATCCAGTGGGGGAAGGCTGGAGAGAGAGACACTGTAGCGAATTTTTTTTTTTTTTTTTAGTCCTACTCTATTCTTATTCTAACACTCAGACTTTTGCCCTATCTCTTGCAGAGCATTGGAGTCGAAACTCATTTTTGAAATGTACTCGTCCCCATCCCAAACCCCTGAGAAGGTGGGGATTTGAACTCCTTACCTCCCCATTCCATGTTGGAAGAGTGGCCACTGGGGCAAATCTCAGTGGTTACACTATAGCAAAGTTCAAATGCTAGAAAGCGTGGGTGATTTCCCAATCCCGCTTTTAATTTGAATTGAATTTGATTTTTTTTTTTTTTTTTTTTTTTTTTTTTATTATTATTATTTTTTTTTTGCTTCTGAGAAAGATGTAATTGTAAAAGCCAACTTAGAGAAGGGCTATAAATTATTTGTCAACATGGGAAACAACGGATTTTAATCGTCCAGCTATATGAAGAGGTAAACAAACTTTCATATAAAGAGGAAATAAATGATCAAAATCTAACCAATTTTCTCCAAGGAAATGATACCAATATACAATCATAACAAATTTACTCGACTTAATATTCGCTATTTTAAACTCGTTCGGAGATAAGCTCAATATGTTGTCATTTTTGGACTCATGTTGCTTTTTGGGGAAAATGGAAAAAAAAAGAAAAAAAAAAAAAAATATATATATATATATATATATATATATATATATACACACATATATATATACATATAGAGTCCATAAAAAATGACAAAATTTATCTATTCAAACAAGCAAAAGATGGGCAAATAGAGAGTTTGAACAAGCATTTGAATTTTAGGTCAAATTTTCAAATTGTTTTGTAAAATTGTAATACATTTGTCATGTGTTAATTCTTAAGTGAATCTAATTAGAAAAATGTGAGTAATGTGATCTTTTGATATCAAGTTAGGATAAGCATGATTCAAGTAAGTAATTTTTATTCTAGAATCGAAAAGTGCCTACTAAAAATTGATTCCCAAAAATTGAAATTGAAAATTATCTATTGGGTCCATGGAACGGGTCCCATCAAATTTCATGCACTCAGCAACGTTTTTTGGCAAGTCAAAGTAAAGGAAAAAACAAAGAACTTCCCTATTTTTAATTGCAAGATCAGTAAAAAGATAGAGATTACTTAAGGAATATGACGAGCGCCCAATTGCTCTTTGCTTCTCCAGCCTTGTCACCATTAGGGTCTCCTGCTGAGGTTTTTAAACTTGTCGTGGCTCGTACACGCTCCGAAACTCAGGTAGTTGTATGTTTTAGACAGCAATTTGATGGAGAAAGTCATTGGCCATGAATTTGCAACAGTGGAGGAGTTAATTGCTACGAGAGTATTCTCATGTCTCGACTATATACTCCCGCAAAGACTTCCACGACCAATGTGCATTTGCGATCGCACTTTATTCCTTTCCTCAAGGGGCAACCTCCGAAATATCCCGGTTCCCTCGTCTAAAAAATTCGCCGTTGAACACGAACAGTGCAAGGGGATTCTTCTCCCGATCTCGGGAGATGATGACTGGTGGGCCAGGTTTGAGTGGGACGACCCTGACACCTGGGTCACTTTCGAGTGGGTTGGGTATGCTGAAGAAATGAATTTTCAAGATGCAGCCCGACAAGTGCCAGAGAGTGGTAGTTGGTGGACCGCGATGGAATTCCGACCTGACTAGGCCGAGTGAGTGAGATTGGGAAGTGGAATGTCGTTTGAAAAAGTACCATATCTCCCTAGCAAAGGATCTATGTTCTTGGAGTTATGTATTTTCTGTCCGGATTCCTGAATGCAGCTGATAACTTCTGATTACATTTCATTTGTATATTTTACTGCAAGGGCCAATTAGGTATAACTCTCAAACAATTTGGATAGGGATAATTTTCTTTCACTTAACCAAACATGAGTCTTACCATTTGTTCACACATATATTTCGATTTGCAAATTTGTCCTTTTAATTGTGTTCGCAATTGGCTTCCTTTCTTACAAGCCTGGCATCTCCTCCGATGTGATTGAGTTCTCGACGCGGTTGCCCCCTTGATGTGGAGGCACAACAGTTGTGCTTCTAGATTCAAAGGCTTTTTCGCTTTCAATGACTAGCTTGTTGATTTTGAGAAGATGTAGCTTAGAGAGACAAACCATAATTATTGAGGCCAGTAATGGCGGTACCGTGGAGATAGTGGCGGCAAGGGCTTTGCATGGGGCAAATAGAGAGCGTGTTAGGGTTTGACGATTGCTTTTAACGGTTGTTCTCGGTGGAACAACTTCCCTCGGCCCTTCTTGGAAGGTGGAAGCCGGACTCAGTTTTTGCGGAGGGGGTCCTTCCTTTGGAGGTAGAGAGCTGGGCAGCACTGGTAGTGGCTAATCCTTCGGTAATGGAATTTTTCCACTAAAGTGGCCATATATAATTTCTCTTCTTTTAGGAAAAGAAAAATGTGATCTTTTGGTACCTCCTTGAGCAATAGTAGTAGCAGGTATGTTTATTTTTTAATTGAAGATTTTTCTAAGAGACAAATTAGAAGGTGATAACCTAACTAATTAGTCATATTTTTGTCTATGTTGGAGGTTCGTGGGCTTTTTGTCTAGATTTTTAGGAGTCTTTTTTTACTTTAGCTGGGGAGTGAGGTTGCTTGAATTTTATGGACTTTGAATTCATATTAACTGACATCTTGGGTAAGTTGATCTCGTTGGGAATACTTGCGAGGTAACCTAAAGTAAGAGAACTAGGATATAAACGCAGTTGATTGTGCGCGAGAAGACGACTTTTGATCTGTTGATTGCCCTTGATTAGGGAATTAACATTGCACTATGCAACATCGTTAACATGGTCCCAAGATGGTTTTCATGTTTTTTTTTTTTTTTTTTTTTTTTTGGTTATATCCATCATAGTACATGATAGATAGTTCCATCAAACAAATGATGAGACTTCTTATTTTATCTTATTCGATCAAATCTTAATCTTTGTAATGGCGAACAAAAGTTGTTTTGAGATTCCTCTTTTTTGCTGAAAAAGTAACTTTAAAACAAAAAAAGAAATGAATATAAGAAGGGGGGATGAATATGCGGTCCATTAAAGCAAGGCCCGGTCTTCGGCTTTAGTTTCCCGGCTTTAACTTTTCCAATTACTCGAAGTTGGAAACTAAGAAAAGTGAAAACCTCACTCTCCAGTTGATGTGTAAACTCAAATATTAATAAAGATATTTAGAATTTGAGTGTGTTCCCACTATAATTCGCGCCAATCTATGAGAAAGTGGAGATTTGACCCCACAAATTTTGGGCATTGAATAGTGAACACCATTTTTCGACGACGATGGAGAGTAGAAATGACCAATCATGCATGCTAACAAATCCCTATCTTTTGTGGAAACCGAAAGTTATTACCAAGTATATTTTCTAGTTAAGAAATTTTAAAAATGCATTGGACAACACTTTTGCTTGAACGAAGACAATATTTGAAATGATAAATTGATATTTTTTTGATGTGGTCATTTCGAAATCAATCACACACAAGGAAATGCTGTCAATTGTTAGTGTCATCATGTCATTTGTTTTTCTCTTTAGCAATTCCCATCACGCTCAAAAGTCGGTATTATGTGAGGACATCAATTAAGTGGTTCAAGTCAACAATTCAAGATTAGGGGCAACAAGAAGTTCTAATAAGATATATAATTTCTCCTCTTTCAGAAAAAAAAAAAATGCAATCTTTTGGCACCTCCTTGATAATATTAGTAGCGGGTATCTTTATCTTTGAATTGAAGGGATTTTTGTAAGAGGCAAATTAAAAGGCATAACCTAGCTAATCAGTGGCATTTTTGTCTATGTTGGAGGATCGTGGGTTTTTGGATTTTTAGGTGTCCTTTTTACTTAGCTGGAGAGTGAGGTCGCTTGAATTTTATGGACTTAGAATTGATATTAATTGACATCTTGGGTAAGTTTATCTTGTCGGGAATACTTGCGAGGTAACCTAAAGTAAGAGAAAGAGGATATCGACGCAGTAGATTGTGCGCGAGAGGACAACAATTGATCTGTTGATTGCCTATGTTTGAGGTATTAACATTGAATCATGTGACATCATTAACATGGTCCCATGGTGGGTGTTCATGTTTTGTTTTTGGTATATCCATCATAGTACATGATAGATAGTTTCATCAGACAAATGATGAGAGTTCTTATTTTATCTTATTCGATCACATCTTAATCTTTGTAATGGCGAACAAAAGTTGTTTTGAGATTCCTCTTCTTTGCTAAAAAAAGTAACTTTAAAACAAAAATGAAATGAATGCAAGAAAGGGGGGATGAATATGCTATTCATCAAAGCAAGGCCCAGTCTTTGGCTTTTGTTTCTCGGCTTTAACTTTTCCAATCGATTCGAAGCTGGAAACTAAGAAAAGTGAAAACCTCACTCTCAAGTTGATGTGTAAACTCAATTATTAATAAAGATATTTAGAACCTGAGTGCGCTCCCTACTATAATTCGCATCAATCTATGCAAAAGTAGAGGTTTAAACCCACAGATTTTGGGCACATAATAGGGAACACCATTTTCTGACTACGATGGAGAGTAGAAATGACCAGTTATGTATGCTAACAGATCCCTATCTTTCGTGGGAACCGAAAGTTATTATCATGTATACTTTCTATTTAAGAAATTTTAAAAATGCATTGGACAACACTTTTGCTCGAACAAAGACAATATTTGAGATGATAAGTTAATATTTTTTTTATGTGGTCATTTCGGAATCAATCACACGCAGGGATATGTCGCAAGTTGTTAGTATCATGGTGTCATTTGTTTTTCTCTTTAGCAATTCCCATCATGCTCAAAAGTCGGTATTATGTGGGGATGTCAATTAAGTGGTTCGAGTCGAGAATTCAAGATTAGGGGTGATAAGAAGTTCTAATAAGATATATAATTTCTCCTCTTTTAGAAAAAAAAAAATGTGATCTTTCGGCACCTCATTGATCAATATTAGTAATAGGTATCTTTATCTTTGAATTGAAGGGATTTTTGTAAGAGGCAAATTAAAAGGCATAACCCAACTAATCAGTGGCATTTTTGTCTAAGTTGGAGGATCATGGGCCTTTTATCTGGATTTTTAGGAGTCTCTTTTACTTTAGCTCGAGAGTGAGGTTGCTTGAATTTTATGGACTTTGAAATCATATTAATTGACATCTAGGGTAAGTTTATCTCGTTTGGAATACTTGCGAGGTAACCTAAAGTAAGAGAAAGAGGATATGAACGTAGTAGATTGTGCACGAGATGACGACGATTGATATGTTGAATTCCCCTGTTTGAGGTATTAACATTGAATTATATGACATCGTCGTTAACATGGTCCCATGTGGGTATTCATGTTTTGCTTTTGGTTATATCCATCGTAATACTAGATACTTCCATCAAATAAATGATGAGACTTCTTATTTTATCTTATTCTATCACATCTTAATCTTTGTAACCAACAAAAGTTATTTTGAGATTTCTCTTCTTTACTGAAAAAGTAACTTTAAAACAAAAATGAAATGAATATAGGAAAGGAGGGATGAATATGCTGTCCATCAAAGCAAGACCCAGTCTTCGGCTTTAGTTTCTCAGCTTTTAACTTTTCCAATCGATTCAAAACTGGAAAGTGAAAACCTCATTGTCCAGTTGATGCCTAAACTTAAATATTAATAAAGATATTTAAAACCCGAGTGCGCTCCCCACTATTATTTGCGTCAATCTACAAGAAAGTGGAGGTTTAACCCGACGGATTTTGGGCATTGAATAGAGGACACAATTTTCATGACTACTATGGAGAGCGGACATGACCAGTTATACGTGCTATATCAACGAATCCCCATCTTTCGTGGAAATCGAAAGTTATTACCATGTATACTTTCTGTTTAAGAAATTTAAAAAATGCATTGGACGTTGCTTTTGCTCGAACAAAGAAAATATTTGAAATGATAAATTAACATTTTTTTTATGTGGTCATTTCAGAACTAATAACACAAGGAAATGTCGCGAGTTGTTAGCAGCATCGCGTCATACGTTTTTCTCTTTAGCAATTCCCATCACGCTCAAAAATCGGTATTATGTGAGGAGTCAATTAAGTGGTTGGAGTCGAGAATTCAAGATTAGGGGTGATAAGAAGGTCTAATAAGATACAGTAATATATTTAAAAAAATCTCATGGAATAATATTAGAAATTTTTTTGATCGGGGGTAGGGCCATCACTCATCCCGAGCCTGCCACTAACTTTCCATCTCTATACTTTATTTCGTCGTAATGCTAGTTTCAAATGCTCTTCTTCAGAGACAATTTAAGTCACTTTATCAGATTTACATGGAGAGTTTGAAAGGATTTGTTGATGAAGATATTAATTACCGACCTGTGGTGCCTGTGTACCGCTTGCGAACATAAGTTAGGCTCTTGATCCCCGTACTTTTACAACTATTCAATTTTAGTCCGTGTATTCTTTTTCTCAAAAATACTTGTCTTAATATTTCCGCTGCAAAGCCTAATGAAAATGTCTAGTGGATGCGTTGATTAGTATGTGACACCTGCATGTACCAATCGATCTGATTTGTATCAACAAACTCATTAGTAATGAAACTGATGAAACTTTTACTTAAATATTGAAGAGTTAAGGTTGACCCTCAATCAGCCTAGAAAAAGGTTTACATTCTCTATTGACTGCCGTTCCACTACTTAAAATCGCAATTATTAATGTCATATGGATTATTGTTATATCTAGAATTAAAAATATGCTACAAGTTATTTGAGTAAAAAGGGCATGAATGGGCGATCGGCGTCAGCGACTGGCGTTAGCGACCCCCTTGAGCATTTTACAAGAGTTCCATACCTGCGAAATATTCGATTAAAGCCATATTTATCGCTTATTTTGAGCGAGCACGTCATCGCCATCTCACCATGATTGTAGTGGTAATAGAATCAAGGTTATCCAATATCAAGGCATGATCGAACTGATTCGAGAATTCGAAAATATGATCAAAAGGATGCCTCTAGACCAACTACCATTGTGGTGGAGGAGCCTTTATTTTACAATACAAGGTAGCAAGTTAAAGTTATTAGCAAAAAATTTAAATGTCACAAAGACTAGTACATATAGGTACCACGTGTCGATGGCAAGTATTGACTAAAAATATTTCACCGGATTTTGAAAGAAAATTTAATGAAATCACTTATATTGTGTTTAGAGAAGAGTACAGTAATTAGAATTAATGACAAATGAAAGTAAAGGGGCCAATCATAATAAAAGTGTAGGCATCGGAAGTGTAATCTCTTTACACTATATTTTGTTTCTTCCTTGTTTGCAATGAGTAACCACTATACAAGAAAAATGTACAATTCCCCAGTAACTAAATACATGCAAGCCAGGACCAGCAAACGGTTTTGCTAGGATAACTACAAAAATTGAGATATTTGTCCATTTGGCCACTTATCCTATCAATCAAACACCGAAGAAAAAATCTTTCGATTATAAGATAAACTGGTCCATTATTTTGGAAATAGAAATCTGGGACAGCATAGTAATGGGATCTTTGATATACTAATCTATTTGCATAATTATCTTCTTAGCAAATCTATCAAGTAAAATAGAACGACAGAGTTCATCATACCTCAAAATCATGAAATGTCATTTCATACACCATACTAAGCCATGCATCTTACAAACAATTTCAGAGGACAACAGATTTAAAGAAAATGGAAGTGTGGTGGAAATTTAAAGTTTCAGCACCATGGGTATAACTTCTTCGTATCTCATAGCAGTGTATAATTGGTATATAACAATTGTCTATCTTAAGTTTCATCCTGCCATGTCGATAAGATCTCAGCTCTTGTCCAACTATTAAATTGGGCTTTTAGGTATTAAAATTTCCTTTTTTGAACCGATCATAGTAACTAAACTTTATTAAGTTATGCTAACTGTTGCGCAAGCAACCCCTAGAACTCTATATATTACTATTCATCTTTTTTTAAAAAATTGAGCTAAACTATGCCTATGCAATGCTTTACTTTGCTAGTTGTTTTACTTCCTAAGACCGATATCTTGCATGTTTGGATAATTAAATGCATGATGCATGTAACTTTTAATGTCTAGTCTTTGATTTGTCAAAAGTTAATGCTTCGCGTATCGATTGCTTGTCCTTACGACTATAGCCTATTCCCATGTAACTAGACGAGTGCATCAAGTAAATTTACTCACAAAAAAATAAAGTAAATATAATGCTAAATTCTTTAGAGGTTGCAATTTTCTAGTACACGGACACTAATTTTACTTATTAAAGTTGCCAATTCAAAATATTGCAGAATTATTGCCCAATGAAAAAAATTATTTTCTCCTTAAATTAATCTCCATTACGAAAATTACCTGAGTGCTAGGAAAAATTTATTTTGTATAAAACTATGAATAGTTATCTAATCAACAAAGAGTCAATGTATTTAAAAATTTTAACATGTATGATTAACATTATCCTAAAATTCCTCAAACGCAATGATTAGTGATATCTTGCATGATAGATATACCATATTCAATGGAGAATTTTGTGGAAGAGTTTGTAAATATATATATAGTAGCGATGCTTTATTTCCCTGGTCCAACTTTCTAAAAGGTTGTTTGTCCGCATGCGCAATAATTCAGCCCCTGAGTTGGGAGTTGCGTCTTGTACTATTTACATTTACTTACCTTTGCCGGCTTGTGTCATTGTCCTGTTGTGGGGCCATTACCTTGGGTCTCTATTATTGAGCCTGTAAAAGCGGTTTTTTTTTTTTTTTTTTTTTTTTGCTTCTCAGCAAAATGTAGCAGTAAAACCCAATTTAGACAAGGGCCATAAATTATTTGTCAATACGTAAAACAAAGGATTTTAATTGTCCCGCTACATAAAGAGATAAATAAATTTTCATATAATTTTCGATTCAACCAATTTTTTCCAAGGAAATGATAATAATATATAATCATTAGAAATTCACTCGACTCAATTTTTGCCGAATTAGACTTGACTAGAGATAAGTTCAATACGTTGTCATTTTTGGACTGATGTGGCTACTTGTTTCCGAGGGAAAATGGAAGAAAAGCTTGCCTTTCATTTATAGAGCCCATCGGAATGACAAAATTAATCTAAACTAGCAAAAGATGGGTGAATATAGAGTTTGAATGGGGTTGGTCAAATTGTTTTGTTTTTTTTTTTCGGTCAGTTTCCTACTCTATACATATTCTACACTCACTCTCGGATTTTGCCCCGCTCTTTGCAGCGTGGGCGTCGAAACCCACTCCCGAAATTTGCGCGTCCCCACCCCATCCCTCCCGAGAAGGTGGGAGTTTGAACCTCACCTCCCCCTTCCATGTTGGAAGGGTGGCCACTGGGGCGAATCCCAATAGTTGTCAAATTATTTTGTTTAATTGTAATATATTTGTCATGTGTTAACTCCTAAGTCGATCTGATTAGAAAAATATAGGTAAACTACACCACAAGTGCCAAAGTTTAGCGTAGTTGACACTTAGGTGCCAAAAGTTTCAAAAAATACACTTAAATATCACTTTAAAAAAAAATCTAGATACTTAAGTGTCAATTTCGGTAAAAGTAGCCAAAAATTCGACGTGGCATTATTTTAATAGTAAATTGGTCTACGTGGCTTGTCAGAGTTGCCTACTCACTAATGAATGTGCAAAACGTCATCGTTTTGCCTCAAAGAGAGTTGCAACAAATCAACGAGGGCCTCACCATAGGTCGACAAGAGTCGAGCTTACTAGATTCTAGTGTGGCAACGCCGAGCTCATCCGAGGTCACCAAAGCCTCGCCAACCTTTGGCGACCTCGGCGAAGGCTCAAGCCTTGCACAGCTTGTTGACCGATGGCAAGTCGAAGCTCGCCAATGGTCAATCGCCAGCCATCATTGTACCCAATGACTGCCCAAGGCAAAGGAAGAAGGAGAAAGGCAAAAAAAAAAAAAAAAAAAAAAGGACAAGGAAGAAGAAGAAAAAAAAAAAGAAAAAGGAAGGGAAAAAAATTTAGAATTGAAAAATCGATTTAAAAAAATGAAATAATATATAAATTATTGAAAATGAATGCATACCGGAAAGATTTCTCTTATTAAATAGCCAAAAAAAAAATTTCCACTTCATTTTCAAATTTCAGCCTAACATTGAAAAATATGATTATTTTCTTGAAAAATGGTTTCCTGAAAAATAATTTTCGAAAATACCACTTTTTTGCGAAACGAACGGAGCATAAAACTATGAGCAAGCTGCTTAATCAACAGATGTACTTAAAAATATTACCATGTTTAATTAACATTATCCTAAAATTCCTCGGAAGCAAGGATTAGTCGTATATTGGAAAATAGATACGTTATACATGCATACATACATCCATACATCCATACATAAGTCGTGAGTAACACTCTACAGTCTCCATTGCCATAGTCCAACTTTCTAAAAAGTTGTTTGTCCGCTTGCGCAATAATTCAGCCCCTAATCGTGTTTTGCACTTTTTACTTAATTATATTTTTGCCAACTTGCATCATCATGGTGTTGTGGGGCCATTACTTTCGGCCTCTATTATTGAGTATGTGAAGTCAATCTCTTTGGGATGACTACCATTATCGAACTCCACCCATTCGCCCACTCTCCATCCCCATCTGAATACTCCATTTTTCAATCTCTCATCCCTGAAAGAACCAATGGATTTCGCAAGTCCTCTTTCAGATCTCATCAAATATTGGTTTGGCCAGTACACATTTGGGCTACATTTACAATTTGAAACGTAATGTCAACAAATTGCGGATGCAAACTGAAGACCTGAATGCCAAGAGCGAAGATGCGAAAGCAGGGGTGGAACGTGAAGAAGAAAGAGGAGGTGTATGTCGCACAAGAGAAGTGGCGAACTGGTTAGGGAAGGTGCAAAACATTTTAGATGAGGAAGATCAAGTCCTTCGAGAAGCCAGAGAACGTGACCACATCAAATGTCTCGGTCATTGTTTTCCACAAAACTGCTGGTCGGGCTATCGATTAGGGAAAACAGTCGATCAAATGCTCAATGAAGTGAGAGAGCTCAAGAAAGAAGAATTCAACACTACATTGCCATTGCCTCCTCCTCCAGTACTTACGATGTCTATGGACGAGACCGTGGGGCATGATATTTCCTTTAATAAAGTGTGGAAATGGCTCGTGGACGAAAAAGAAATAAGAGTGATTGGGTTATACGGAACAGGCGGTGTGGGAAAGACCACTCTCATGAAAAGAATCAACAAGGACCTTTCACGTGCAAATCACGAATTCGAGGTTGTTATTTGGGTGGTTGTGTCCAGGCAAGTGAAGGAAGATAACATTCGAGATGTCATAAGGAAAAGGCTGGACATTAAAGATGAGATCTGGGAACAATGGTCTCAAGATGAGAGAGTCCATCATTTGTCAAAATTTTTGACCAGAAAGAAGTTTGTGTTGTTGATTGATGATGTATGGGCGAAGCTGGACCTTTCCAAAATTGGAGTTCCTTGTTCTTGTCTTGGGAACAAATCGAAAGTAGTATTCACAACTCGGTTGGAGGACGTATGCTACCAAATGAAAGCCGACAGAGCCTACCAAGTACAATGCTTAACAACTGAAGAAGCCCTAGGATTGTTCGAGAACAATGTTGAAAAATCAACTATACATTCTCATCCAGAAATTCTAGAGCTCGCCAAAAACATTGTCCTAGAGTGCAAAGGGTTGCCACTAGCCCTTATTACTGTCGGGCAAGCCATGGCTGGTAAAGACAGTCCCAGTGAGTGGAGGCATGCATTAACAACGTTGAGGAGCAGACCGCACAAGCTACGAGGTATGGTGGAGGAAGTGTATCACATACTAGAATTCAGTTATGATAGCTTAAATGACACTACTCGACAGGCTTGCTTCCTTTACTGTTGTCGCTTCCCTGAGGATTACCCCATAATTCTAGACAATCTAATTGAACTCTGGATTGGAGAGGGCTTGTTAGGAGACACTGGTGATGTATATCATAAGCGAGACGAGGGAGCATCTATCGTGGGGGATTTAAAGAGGGCTTGTTTATTGGAAAGTGGGCCTTATAATAGATTTCCATATGAACAAGCAACTGTAAAGATGCATGACGTTATCCGTGACATGGCCACATGGATCGCTCGTGACCACGGGCAAAGGGAGAACAAGTTGCTAGTGATAGAGAATGAAGAAGACATGTCCGCGGAGATGATGTCCAGATGGAGGGAAGCGGAGAAAGTATCTATATGGGGAAATTTGATTGCAAATATCAACCAAGCACCACCTATGTGTTCCCAACTCGAAACTTTGTTTATAAGGGAAACTAAGGTGAGCTTTGTGCCAAGAGGATTTTTCGAGTCAATGACGGCTTGTTTGAAGGTGCTTGACTTGTCTAACAATAAAAGTATTGAGTCGTTCCCTGAAGAGATTTGCAATCTGATTAGCCTACAGCACTTGAACCTGTCAAGCACTTCTATCAGTAAGTTGCCCAAGGAAATCAAGAACTTGACTCGGTTACGGTGTTTGCTATTTGATAATAGTTTATCATCATTTGGGATGATCCTAATTCCGACAGGGGCAATCACAAGCTTACCGTTGAATGTGTTATGCTTGTCGGGATGGACTCTAGAGGAGGAAGAAAATGTGGTAAAGGAACTAGGGGACATGCAAAATCTCACTGACTTATCTGTCTCAGTGGAAAAATCTTTCTCTGCCCTAAAAATATTCCTATCCTTACAAAGATGCATAAGGAGAGTACGGATCAAAGATTGCGAGGACTTGACCAACATCCCAATAAGCCACTCATTAAAAGGGAGCGGCAATTTCTCACATTTAGAGGCGCTTCATCTAGTCCATTGCCCTATGCTCGTGAAGATGGAGATTGCTCAAGAGATAGGACGAGCGCCCAACTGCTTTTGCTTCCCCAGTCTCGTTGATGTTTATGTTTGTCATTGCGGATTTTTAGACTTATCCTGGCTCGTGCATGCTCCGAAACTCCGAAATTTGCAAGTCGTAGCCTGCAATTCGATGGAGAAAATAATCGGGGATGGATTTGCAAGAGAGGAATTAGCTACTTCAGGATTATTCTCATGTCTTAAATATCTATATACCATATATCTTCCAAACCTAAGGAGTATTTGCGACCACACTCTATTTTTCCCCCAAGGAGTGGAATTTTTCATAGAGAGGTGCTATGATCTCAAGAAGTTGCCGTTGGACTCGAACAGCGTGAGGGGAAGCTTCTCAGTCCGGGCAAACAAAACCTGGTGGGCCAAGTTCAAGTGGGACCCAGCCGCCCGGGTCACTTTGATGGTTGGTCACAATCTCGAAGAAGAAATGACGTTTGGAGAGGCACTAGGTAAAATAAAAGATGGGAACGATGACCGGGCCACGATCGGATTCCTACCCTCGGGGGCGGAGTAAGTGAGGCGAGCGGAGAAAGTGAGGCTCGTATGTGTAAACTGGCGATTTATTACCGTAGTCCAACATTTTAAAGGGTTGTTTGTCCGCACGCCCAATAATTCAACCCTTGAGTTGCGAGTTGTGAGTTGGGTTTTGTACTATTTTACTTTTACTTACCGTTGCCAACTTGTGTCGTTGTACTGATTGTGGGGCCATTACTTTGGGCCTCTGTTATTGAGTTTGCAAAAGTCGTTTCTTTTTTTTTTTTTTTTTTTTTGCTTCTAAGCAAAATGCAATAGTAAAACTCAATTTAGACCAGGGCTGTAAATTATTCGTCAATGTATAAAACAAAGGATATTAATTGTCCCACCGCATTAGAGGTAAAGAAATTTTCATGTAAATTTCGATTTGTTGTGTTTCGATCAAAATCCAACCAATTTTATTTGAGGAAATGATAATAATATATAATCATTAAAAATTTACTCGACTCAATATTTGCTTAATTAGACTCGATTAGAGATAAGTTCAATATGTTTTCTTTTTGGACTGATGTCGCTATTTATTTCCAAGGGAAAATGGAAGGAAAGCTTGCCTTTCTTTTATAGAGTCCATCAAAAATGACAAAATTAATCTATCTGGACAAGCAAAAGAAGGGTGAATAGAAAGTCTGCATGGGAATTTGAATTTTAGGTCGATTTTTCAAATTGTTTTGTTTAATTGCAATAAATTTGTCATGTCTTAGCTCGTAAGCGGATTTGATTATCAAAATGCAAGGCAAAATAAACCACAAATGCTCAAATTTGGCATGGTGGACACTTAGGGTGCGCATGGCAACGCTTCCTGGGCTGGGGAGTAGTTTTTTTGAGAAATGCTTCTTTTCTATTTCTATTCTGGGACAATTTATGGGTAAAAAACCCGTTTGGTAACTACACAAAATTTCTACTCTAGAAATAGAAAAAAATAGAAATGCGTTTGGTAAAAAACAGTTTCTTTTTATATTTATTTGTTTTTTATTTTTGTTGTCCGATCGCCGCCGGACGCCGCCCCGCCGACCGCCGCCCGCCGCCGCATGTCGCCGCCGCGGCCGACCGCCGCCGCGGAGGTGGCGGGCCGATGGGTCCGCGGCGGCGGCGGCGGCGGTTGGCGGTCGGCCGGGCGGCGACATGCGGCGGCGGGGCGGCGGCCGGCCGGGCGGCATCCGGCGGCGGCGGCGCGCGGCGGCGGTGGCGGTCGGCGGTCGGGCGGCGGCGGCGGCGGCGGCGGCGGCGGCGGCGGCGTGCGGCGAGTGGCGGTCAATGGGCCGTGTGCAAGAGAAGAATAAAAAAAAAAAAATTTTCACTTATTTCTTAAACTTGTTCAGGAACCGAAGCAACTTTTTTACTTCGGTTTTTGTTCCAAAACTATTCCGGGCTAACTTTTTATTCCCAGGAATAAAAAACAACTCGACGTTACCAAACAGATTTCTGCTCTTTTTTTATTCCGGGAACAAAAAAAGAAATTGGGAGAAGTAGAAACGTTACCATGCGCACACTTAGGGTGCGCATGGCAACGCTTTCCGGGCTGGGAGTAGTTTTATTTTGAGAAATGCTTCTTTTCTATTTCTATTACGGGACAATTTCGGGTAAAAAAACCCGTTTGGTAACTACACAAAATTTCTACTATAGAAATAGAAAAAGAATAGAAATGCGTTTGGTAAAAAACAGTTTCTTTTTATATTTATTTGTTTTTTTATTTTTGTTGGCCGATCGCCGCGGGCGCCGCGGCCGACCGCCGCCCGCCGCCGCATGTCGATCGACCTCCGGCGCCGCCGCCGCGGTGACATGCGGCCGCGGCCGCGGTCCGCCCATTGGCCGCCGTCGGCCGGCGGCATGCGGCGGCGTCCGGCGGCGGCGGTGGCGTGCGGCGGTGAGTGGCGGTCAACGGCGATCAATGGGCCGTGTGCAAGAGAAGAATAAAAAAAAAAATTTTCACTTATTTCTTAAACTTGTTCCCGAACCGAAGCAACTTTTTTACTTACGGTTTTTGTTCCAAAACTATTCCTGCTAACTTTTTGTTCCCTGGAATAAAAAACAACTCGACGTTACCAAACGGATTTACGCTCTTTTTTTTATTCCGGAAACAAAAAAATAGAAATTGGGAGAAAGTAGAAACGTTACCATGCGCACACCTAAATGCCAAAAATTCTAAAATGTGCATTAAATGCCATTCGACAATAATAGCTGGAAATTTGATATGGCATTATTTTAAGAATAAATTGGCCTACATGACCTACCGAAGTTGCCTACTTAACAATAAATGTGCAAAACCACGTCTTCTTGCCCAAAATTGATTTTTAATATAAATATTGATTAAATTACATTTTAAGGAAAAAAAAAAGGAGCGACAGCAAATCAGTGAGGGCCTCTACGGCCCTCGTAACTGCCGCCATCCCCCATCGCCGTAAAAGGCTACAGTGCGACAAGGGTCGTTTGGGCGAAGCCCGATAGGGCAGTCAAGGTGTTCTTGTCGATGTACGAGCACGGTTGCCGTTAGGATTTGAGCTCGTTCAATACCATTCTTGATATACTGTGCAAGTCTAGACATGTGGAGATGGCTAGCAACAAGTTGTTTAAAGATTTCAGGGGGAGGTTTAAGGCTGATTGTGTTAGTTATAATACAATTGCTAATGGATGGTGTTTGATCAAGCGGACGCCGATGGCTTTGGAGGTGTTGAAGGAGATGGTGGATAGGGGGTTGACCCCGAGTTCGACGACTTATAATATAATGCTTAAAGGGTTCTTTAGAGCTGGCCAGGTTGATGAGGCTTGGCAATTCTTTCTGCAGATGAAGAAGAGGAAGTGTGATATCGATGTTGTCACGTATACCACGGTGATCCATGGTTTCAGCATCGTTGGCGAGATTAAGAAAGCTAAAAGGGTGTTTGATGAGATGGCTGGAGAGGGAATTCTTCCTTCTGTTGCGACTTATAATGCCATGATCCAGGTTCTCTGTAAGAAAGACAATGTGGAAAATGCAATTCTCATTTTCAAAGAAATGTTGAGGAAGGGTTATTTGCCCAACTCGATTACTTACAATTTAGTGATTAGGGGACCTTGTCATGCAGGTCATATGGATGGGCTGTGGAATGATACAAGTGTAGAGCGCTCCTCCTTCCCTTCGATTTATCCAAAAAGAAAGAGAGAAGAAGAAGTGGAGCGCTCGCAGTGGTTGTTCGTCATTCGGCATCCCTCGTTTCCATGGCGATTTCTCTCTCCGGATCTTTGATTCCTCGCTTGAACGGCAAGGATCCGGCCGGCTCGGTTGTCACCGCTCCCTCCCTGTCGCTGCTCTGGCTCCGGCTCCCAGCGAGCTCTCACGGGTTCGGCTGGGGAGGCTGTAGAATCTCGGTGAATTCGAAGCCTCGGGGTTCCTCTCTGGTGGTAACACCTCTCTTCGGGACTCATTGTTTTGCAGTATTGCTCTGGTTCGTGGCTGAAGGTGTGCTTGCCGGAGCGTGGGTTCCTTCTTGTCTGGTGCTTACTTGATAGTTGAAATATATAACTGGAATGGACGCTTTTCTCTAATTTAGCCTGGCCATGCCTTGCTTTTCTTGTTATAAGCAGTCGCTGCTAGTGGGTTTGTTGTGCTTTGGTGGGTATTTTCCGCCAGCATCGCCATGGGGTCTTGGTGTGCAGCGGAGCTTTATTGGGTCAATGGAAGTGTTGTTATGGTGGGAAAATCATATGAGTGGTCGTCCAACGTTGGGCAAATTTTCACATTTACCGCTTAACTTCAATTTTAACAGTTACATCTTCATTCTATTTTATCATTCAGTTAGCTATCTTTTTCAATAAAGAGTAGAATGATGTGACAATATAAACATCTCGTGTTGCTATTTACATGCTACATGGCATTGCACTTGCCATAGTTTTCCCCACTAAACCCATAGTGATTGTTTCCCAAATGCAATGAACGTTCTTTAGGAGGTGACCGTGGACATCGTCATGTCATGCTTGGCTGATCTTCATCTACTGGAAAAAAAAAAGCCATGTGATGCAGGGTCATCCCTCTTTCTTTTACCAGTCTCTTGTCTTTTTCTTTTCTAGATAAATTCTGTCATTGCTTCGAGCATATCATCTTCCTCCTCAAGCAAAGAAGACAGATTTTGATGGTTTCATCATTTTGCAATGGACAGTGCAATCCATAAATGATCTGTCTAAAATAAAACAAACCGGTGAAATCAATTTGTTGCTGTATTATGAGGAGTTTGCTCATTTAATGTATGGGGAACTTTACATTCTGTGTTAGCATCTCATCTGAATTTAAAAGGATATTGGTGAAAGTGATATAGAGCTATAATAAACTATAGTTTTAAAAAATTAGGAGTAACGCCAACAATGACATCTTTGTAAAGCTTCTTTAGGGCAGCCTGTGGTTTAACCTATACCAGACGAACTCTTAGCAAGAGTTGATTTTGTACTTTTCAATACAAACGACAACTGTAAACTTAATCCTATTGGATGGGAGTTACATATATGTTGGGTCTCCAGAATGATTCCAGTTGTTAATATCAAGTCTATCTTGATGTAAATGAAGAGTGTAGAGTGAAAGAGACCTACTTTGCACCATCTGTGTATATTTCTTCCTAATGAGCAAGTGTATTTATCCCCTGTTATATGTCGTGCAATTTTTCCTCTTGTTATTTGTCTGCATCCTGTTTATTGTTGTTAATGATAAAACGTGTTTGGCTTTCCTTGTGCTCCCTTACGCTAGTAATAGCATATGTTCTTTATTTAGTTGGCTTCTTCCTCTGATTTGATGGACTGAACTTTACGATCCTCTTTATTAAGTAGCCTCGTTTGGACTTGAAAAATATAGTTAAAGGAAGTATATGTGCTTCCTCTCATCTCTGTTGGACCATTTGTTTTTTTTATTTCTTTGATCTTCATTTTGTAGATTAGAAACATTCACTTACTTGTATCCCTTGTTTTTTATAGGTTGAAGCTAAGAAGCAGATATACGACTCTTTTGATGATATGTTGGTCAAATCTGAGAACCTGTATTAGTTGACTTCTATGCTACTTGGTAATTTTTTATCCACCATAGATTTGAAGCAATGATACTTGTTCTAATAAATCTTCGAGCAACTTGATCAGCATAATACTTATAATTTGAACTTTTGTGCCAAGTGTGGTCCTTGTCAATTTGCGGTTCCCATCCTCAATGAGGCCATCATTAGACCTAAAGATACAATTCAGGTTGTGAAGATTGATACTGAGAAGTGCACAACATTGCTGATAAATACAAGATAAAAGCATTACCTACCTTTATCATATTTAAAGATGGGAAGCCTTTTGACTTCTTTTTTTTTTCATCTTTGCTATCATTTGGAAATATAATCTGCTAAGTTCTCATAATTATTATGTTAGTAAAGGCTCATAAAAGTTTTTGATATTGTGATGAAATGCCTTAGATATCCTAATTTGAACAAAAACCTAGAGTTGCGAGTTTTTTTTTTTTTTTGGCAATTCAATCTTTTATGATGTGAAAGACACAGGGTGAACTCTGGAAAGAGTACTTGCGTTTTGCCAAAAAAAGCGCAGACACCCCCTGTAATATATATAGGCACTGATGCCTCTCTTGTGACATGAAGAATCTATAATGACCTATAATCAGTGGACACTCCTTCTCCTCCTAAACCCTTATTGATTAGGGAATTCTCCATCCCACTTCATCATGACTCTCTTGCAAAACATGGAACCACACCAACATGTTTCTACATAATAACCGATGATGAATAGGCACAAACTGCATAAGTCTTCAACAGCAATCGATGAAAGGCCTTCCCTCTATAGAGCTTGACCGTACTGTAAAACATAGCTTCCCTAATTGTTAGGTTGCTGCAATCCATGCATAGCGAGTGATACTTTTTTAGCAATAGGCAGAGGGTATCTCCATAAATTTTCTGTGAAGGACATGGTTGCTGGCTCAATGCAGAAATGGCAATAACTGATGGGCATAGCCTGAGACTCATGCATTATTATGTGGTTTTGGAATGTTATTTAATCTGAAATATGCTGATTCTTATTCATAATTTAATTGCAAGATAGGGTTGTGAAATTTTTCTGATTTTCAATTGCTTCCAACTTATACGGTTTTAAGTTGTTTAAGTCATTTACCCTTATCTTGATTGAGCTGTTTTCAATTTTTAGGAGGGTAATCTGACAGCTGATCAACTAATCCAGCGGATTGAGGATTCGCTGAAAAGTTAAGCAATAGTTTTGGTGAGCCCAAGTTATTCTTGTATTGCTTCCATTGTAGGCATATATCATGAACACTGTCCTTTCCCACCCTCCAGAACGTCGCAATTTTCATTCTAGAATGATAATTGGTGGCCTCGGCCTTGCTGTGTGAACTTTGAAGTGTGCATAGGAAGTTTTATCTCCTGTTTCCATTTTTTTCCCGTCCTTGAACAGCCACTCTCCCAAGAGGTCGTGATTCATGATAACATTGTTCATCTGTGTATGTTGGGCTAATTTAACCTAAACTTTAAGGGAATTGGCATGAGTAAATCACATTATAACAATGCTGCTTCAAGAGTCAATTTATTCTTGGGTAGCAACAGCTAGCGTGTTTGAAATTTGCAGATGATAGTCGGAACCCGAGGTTGATGCATACCAAACCACTTGTTTACCTCAAACTTTGCTTTGTGGGACATTTGTCATGCGCTACACCATCGAGCTTTAGTTTAGGTTCTCTAATCGTTTGCATGGGGTAAAAGTCTCATCGGCTTACGGGTTTTTATTGTTGTGTGCTCATAAGCTTTTCTTGGGTGGTTGCGTAGTCATGTCATGCCATCATTTAGATGGATCATGCTCACAGAAAATGCCTGCAAAACTCTTTGCATTGTACCATATCATATCTTGTTCAATGAATTTTTAATCCAGTTACTCGTAATTAATTAGAATGCCTCATACCTCGGGCCGTATGCCTCGGGCCGTCATTGAAACACCCCTCCCAGTGGCATTGTCCGTCACTCTACCACTCTCTCTCTGGACAAACAATAAAGCGTGGTGCGCTGGTTGCGACCACGAACCAATTGGTTTTTGGCCTTTACAACCCTCAGATCGTAGGTCGCTTGAGGCCAGGGACCTTGAATTTGAGGTAGTGACTTTAGATCACAAGTACAGGGTGTGGATGCGGGTGGGTGGCTTTAGGTGCGGGTGTGTCATGGTGCGATAATGGTGGTGGTGATCGGGGGAATGTTTGCCGACAAGTTAGTAGACGCTCTGATGGGATACTTGCATTGTCAGTTGACAATTGTGATGGTAGTCGAGATGAGGCTGCATGCGAACACTTGGGCGCTCGTGGGAAGGAGGATATCTATAGTGGCGCAGCCAAGAGGGAGGATGATGGTGGTGCTGATCGTGACTATGATGGAGGTCGGAGAAAGGAGACATGGCGGTGGAAAATTGGAGTTGAGATGTGGCGTGGAGACGGGCAATCCCTAGGCTGCTCGAGGAAGAAGAAAGCAAAGGAAAGGAAAGGAAGAGAAGAAAAGAGAAGACATGTCAGTTTTTGAATTTTCAGAGGCTCATCCGTCAACCTCTCAAAAGGATGAATTTCATGTATTTATTTCGTAAATCGAGAGAATTTTAATGTTTATATTAAATAAGGACCTGGAAAATATGAACCTCCATAATTTCGTTGCTTATACTAACTTATATAAATTTGCTGAAATTATCTTTTTGAATAATAACATGCATTAGAAAGAAAAGAACAGTACCGAAGACAATCTTGACACTGTCCCAACTCCCCACGATCATCAATGTAAACGGTTCTTCAGGTGCCCACCACGAAGCAAGAATATACGTAAAGAATATTTTCGTGGAAACCAATGAAACCACGTTGTCTTGTTCTGCTTTCCTGATCTAATGGCGATTTCATTTTAATTATTGGAGTTTCAATCTTATTGGAGAAAGATAGGAGAAAAGAAGAAAGTCCATTTGTATGCTACATTGTTGATTTAAGATATGACTTAAGGTTTTGTTATAAGCATTGGTCTCCAAACCTCCTAGACGGTGAACGAGATGATGTGACAAGTCTTTCTACACAAGTTTATTGCTAAGCAAATTTCTTCGTAGACGAGTTTCAGATCTCCCGTCAAGGAGGATCAGATGTTGGAGTAGTTCAGATCCTTCGTAATACAAAGTCAAATAGGTGTCTCAATCCTTGACAATGGAGGATTAGGGGTAACCATACTCTTTGGTACATTGGAGAATATAAGGAGGATCAAGCATTGATCATACTCTTTGGTGTTTTCTCAATGTTCCCTCTAAATGTGTCACCTATAATCGTAGTTTGTTAGGATTTAACTCTTTTCATTGCATGAAAAAAGTTCATGTACCTTTCGTAGGAAAGTAGCAAAACATATGTGCACTAATTTTTTGCCCCTAATAATACCCCGCTCTCTTCATTATTTTACTGTTTAATTGTAATTTTTTGTCGGGAAAGCGTTGGGAATATCTTTTAACAAAGCGGCAAGTCGTCAATTTCTTGTTATGTGATCGGGTTCTGTGTAGTTTCGGAAATAAAGTGACTAATTCTATTCTACGGGCTGTTGGAATATGCTAGAGATTATAATTGATTCTAGCAGATCATTGATTAAACAGTAAATAGGGAAATTAAGAATTTTGATTCATGTATTTTATTTTTCCTTTTTTACTCTTTCATTCTTACATTATAAGTGTACAATGTAATGTTATACAGAAATATATAGAGAAAACATTTTTACCAAAATTTGTTCATCCTTTCTGTCGTGGTATCAGAGTAGCTACTTCCTGGCCTTGCTTCCGCAACCTTCTGAATTGCCATCATCCTTTCCTCTGGTCCATAACTGCACCTTCCTTCCTGCAGAACAAACCAGCAGAGTGATTAGGAATTCATTGCTTCCACAATCTTCTGAACTGTCTTTTTTCTTTTTGGTCTGTGGCTGCATCTTCCTTCTTGCAGAACAAACCAGCAAAGCAATTAGAAATTCAACCTAGATACCATGGCAAAGGATAAAAATGCTGTGAGTCCCTCAGCAGAAGACTCATCATTCCAGCATCAGATGATCCCACCTTCCGATAAAGTTGGATCGACTGGAGAGGAGCAAGTGACCAATAATGTCTCGGCTCCTTCCCCTACTTCAGTATAGATTCCAATGCGGACCTATTGGCCCCCAGCCCAGTGGTACCCTCCTCAATGGACCACTGGATCTGGACAGACATGGACACAGTATCCATACGGGATCAACCCGATTGATCCCATTGATGAATCGGACCAAATAGCTGCGGGTCACAGACCCGGATTCGCGCCGGGTCAAGGAATGGAGCCTTACCCGTTTCCACATGGACCGCCTTACCTTTTTCGTTCAACGGCGGCCGCCCGAACTTGGTGATCTGCTTTACACCTCACCGGCGGATGGGCTGGAGCTTCGCCTGATTAGCCAGCAGCTCACCGAACCGGCGAACTACCACTCTTGGGCTAGGGATCTCCGACGGGCACTTGTCACCAAATCCAAAGAGGGCTTCATCGAGGGAACCGTGCCCTACCCGACGGACGAGCGACTGTAGAGACACTGGCGTCGCTGCAATCAACTGGTGCGGACTTGGATCGGGAACTGTTTGACTCCCGATGTCGCGGCCGGCCTCCCTTCGACAAAAGATTCGAAGAAGTTCTAGGAAAACATACAAGAAATGTATGGGAGATCGGATAGAGCGCAAATTTTTTTACTAACACAAGCCCTAGCTGAACTAAAACAGGCAATCTCTCTATTACCGGCGTTTTTAATCGATTGTCAGCCCTATGGAATGAGATTGAAGCTGCCGAGGAGAATTGGAGGGACCGAAGGCCACTCTCCGACAGTACTATGAAATCAAGGAAAAGGAGAAGGCCATGAGATTTCTCCTTACCTTGAATGAGTCGTACGCCACGTTTCGTTTGCAGATTCTTGCGATGGAACCACAACCACCGCTCGGTCGGATCTTCCAACTAGCCATGCGGGAAGAGAATCAGCGAGTCGCCGCGACTGAACAAGCTCGGATCCGTGAAGAAACAGGATTTGCGGGGCTTCCATCTGGTTTTGCCTTGACGGAAAACGCCACCGGAGTCGGAGGAGGCTTCGGAGTCAATGGACAGTCCCGGGGGAGAGGGTTTGCGGCTGTGGCAACGAGAAATGGGGAAGAAAACCCTAGGTTCCCACGGACGAACGGCTGGGATCGCAGGAATGGATCGGACGGCTAGGATAAAACCATTCCATCCGACGGTCGCTGGAGGCACGGTGGATTGAATGGGTAGGATCTTCTTTCCACGATGGACGGCTGGGATCAACGTGGGAGATCGGACGACTCAAATTTCATGAATTACTCGGCCGAACCAGACGCTCGACAATTTGCCACGTCAGCACCAGTGTATAAAGGATCCTACGGCACACAAAATGCCACGTTAGCAGGGAAGGTCAGTGGACAAAATTCAAAATTTAAAAATAAATATTGTGACTATTGCAAGCGTCCACACCATACAGTTGATACCTGTTGGAAACTTCATGGGAAACCCAACAATAAAAAGGAAAAAGAGTCATCAGTTTATCAGGTTGCTGCACAAAGGAGTGGTGGAACATCTCAGCAGACTATTACTCAAGAACAATATGACAATATTGTACAAGCTTTAAATCAACTCAAGACTGGTAACACTAGTGCAGGATTCTTAGGTATTTATCTACATGAAAGAAATTCATTATCTATTGGTACATAGATTATTGATTCAAAGCAAGTGACCACATAGTTTGTAGTAAACACATACTTTCTCATATCCATCAAAACACACAATCTCCTGTTACGGTACGTCTTCCAAATGGAAACATTATGAATGTTACCAAAATTGGTACCGTACATCTTGGTCAAAACCTTGTTCTTAAAAATGTCCTATACATTCCACATTTTGAGTTTAATCTGATTTCTATCGCAAAAGTATGTATGGACAATTCCTGCAAAGCTATATTCAATTCCCAAAATTGTATCTTTCAGGACCTTTCGACTGGGAGAGTGATGGGCTTGGGTAATGAGGCACAAGGGCTTTACTTTTGGATCAATTCTCCAGGAGATTTAGAATTATTGAATAAAAGCATTTCCCGTAATGCAATCAGTTATAATAAAAATCTCCTTTTGCATCAACGATTGGGTCATAGCGCTCGATTTCCCCATCCACAATGTCCCATATGTCATTTAGCTAAACAAACTCGACCATCCTTTCCTATTAGTACATCTCGAGCCAAAAGTCCATTTTCTTTGCGTCACATGGACATCTCGGGGTCCCTATCACACCTTTGCTCATCTGGATGGATCTCGTTATTTCCTTACAATCGTTGATGACTATAATCGTGCCACTTGGCTATATCTTATGCAGTCAAAAAGTCAGACATTCACTCATTTATCAAATTTTCTTTCCTTAATTAGGAATTAATTTGATAAATCTATACATCGAATTCGTACAGATAATGGGCGATAATTTTTTACTTCTGATTGCACAACATTGTTATATACTCATTGGATACTTCATGAAAGTTCTTGTACTTATACTCCACAGCAAAATGGAGTTGTAGAAAGAAAACATAGACATCTCTTAGAAGTAGCCCGTGCAATTAAATACCAAGCCTCAATCCCTGAAGATTTTTGGGGAGACTGTGTGGTCACAGCTGCATATCTAATTAATCGCATGCCAAGTCGAATCCTTCATGGTAAAACTCCATTTGAGATGCTCTACAAGAAACAACCAGATAATAGCCATCTTAGAGTGTTTGGCTGTCTATGTTATGCAACAACTATGGGTCCCCGAGATAAAATGAGCCCTCGTGCAACACAATGTGTCTTTATGGGATATCCTTCTCTTCAGAAGGGTTATCGTCTCATGGAATTTTCCACAGGACATTTCTTTACCAGTAGAGATGTTGTTTTTCATGAAAACACGTATCCTTTCAAGGAAACACAGCTTTCATCACAAGAAAATTCATCAGAGAACAATAAGTTTTTATTGTCTGATGAAGATTTATCATTAGCACCTGGTTTTCTTATGGGGTCGTCATCCTCTATAACAACCGCACCAAAGGGAATTGTCAAATCTGGAGATAGGATTATCAGACTCATCCGAGGAAGTTCCTCTATATACTTCAGCAGTAGACACAGTAGAAATGGCTGCTGAATCATCTATGGCATATGAGAATGTGGATGAGCTACCTCGTTGTTTTGGAAGACAGACTCGCCTACCCATGTGGACTAAAGATTATATATGTTCTGCTGCAACTTCTTCAGGTACAAAATATCCTGTTTCATCCTATGTTTCATTCTACCAATTATCTGTCGAACATATGTGTTGTATCAGTCGAATTTCAGAAGAACATGAGCCATCCTCATTCACTGAGGCAGTGAAGAATCCCAAGTGGCGAAGTGCAATGGAATCCAAACTTACTGCACTCATGGAGAATCATAGGGATGTTGTTCCCTTACCACCGCATCGAAAACCGATCGGCTGTAAATGCGTTTACAAGTTCAAGTTCAAATCAGATGGTTCCATAGAACGCTACAAGGCAAGATTGGTAGCCAAAGGATTTACTCAAAGGGAAGGCTTCGATTATCATGAGACATTCTCCCCAATTGCAAAGGAAGTTACCGTTCGGTCCTTCTTTTCTATTACAGCAATACGCAATTGATCATTACACCAGATGGATGTCCACAATGCCTTCCTTCACGGCGATTTAGATGAAGAGATCTACATGGATCTTCCTCAAGGATTATGCAGACAGGGGGAGTATCGGGTATGTCGTCTTCGCAAATCCTTGTATGGGTTAAAAAAGCCATCTAGACAGTGGTATGCCAAATTTACTGCTGCATTAACCAATGCAGGTTTTCAGCATTCCAAACATGATCATGCTTTATTCACATGTAATAAGGGAAGTTTATCGATTTATTTGCTGATATATGTTGATGACATATTGCTTATGGGAAACAATGATTCCCATGTTGCAAAATTCAAGGAATATTTGCACTCCAATTTTCACATCAAGGATTTGGGGCCTCCCAAATACTTTCTTGGCATTGAAATTGCCAGGTTTGATAAAGGAATTTCCCTCAGTCAAAGGAAATTTGTTTTGGAAATCATTTCCGAAGCTAGATTATCGGGTTGCAAGCCTGCAAGTGATTCCCATTGAACAAAATATCAAGCTGACAACACATGAGTATGATCTCAATTTTTCTTCACCAAGCAAGGATCCATTACTTAGGGATCCGTCAGGGTATCAGCGACTTGTTGGAAAGTTGATATATCTTACCATGACAAGACCTGATATATGTTATGCAGTACAAATACTCAGTCAATTCATGCATATGCCAAAGGAGTTACACATGAATGCAGCATTAAAAGTAGTAAAATACTTGAAGGGATGTCTAGGGCTCGGTATATTTCTATCTCGTGAGTGTGACATGGGGATGACAGCGTTTTGTGACACTGATTACGCTACTTGCCCAATGACTAGGAGATCCATCACCGGTTTTTGTTTTAAATTGGGAAAGTCCCTGATTTCATGGAAGACGAAGAAGCAATCTACCGTATCATTGTCATTAGCTGAATCGGAATATCGAGCCATGGCGAAAACTGTTTGTGAAATAGTCTACATACGAGGACTTCTTTTAGACTTGGGAATACAGGTCAGTGGACCGAGTCAACTGTTTTGTGATAATGATGCTGCACTGAAGCTAGCAGCAAATCCAGTTTTTCATTAGAGAACAAAACATATAGAAGTTGATTGTCACTTCACTCGCGACAAGATCAAAGAAGGAGTTCTTGTGACAAAGGGCATCGGAACAGCAAATCAACTTGCAGATATTTTCACTAAGCCGCTATGCCAAAGACAATACAAGTTTCTATTGAGCAAGCTAGGTGTCCTCGACATTTATAGGCCACCAGCTTGAGGGAGAGTGTTGGAAGATGCTAGAGATTATAATTGATTCTAGCAAATCATTGATTAAACAGTAAATAGGGAAATTTAGAATTCGATTCATGTATTTTATTTTTCCTTTTTTACTCTTTCATTCTTACATTATAAGTGTACAATGTAATGTTATACGAAATATACAGAGAAACCATTTTTACCAAAATTCCTTCATCCTTTCCTCGTCACGGGCAATAAAATAAAGGATAAACAGGAGATAAAAACGTGTGATAAAAGGTAAATGTGCAATATAAAGAAAAAGATAGCCAAAAGACAGATGTTTCTATGATTATTGATTTGTCAAAAGGTCTTTTACAATTGTGTCTCTTTGGTTATTTATAGCCTAATTTAAGAGTAACCTCTTTTTGGCATTTACGACTTCAATCTTAAATTGCTTCTAGAGACTTCGATACCGCGGCTTTGTATTATTCATAATATTGTCGGCACCGAGCCTTTGAAATTGTTTCCATTCTTATCTTCTCGCTCATGAGCGGTTATTGATCCCGAATCCTTGGTATCCTTGATAATCAGCGGCCTTCTTTCGCACTAGGTTTAATGGGCTCTCCTTTTGCTCTAGGCCCAATAAGCCGATTTTTGACGCCAAGTAAACGCATTTTCATGGAAGAAGTACTTTTTATTTTAGCACAATAACATAATTTAAGCTTTTTCCCTGTTGGTCGGTAGACAAAAGTTTCTATTGTTTACGTGCATCTCAGAGATAATATGATATTTATTGTGCATAACATTGTATATTTTGTTTGTGGATTTTTATTATGATACATATTAGTTGCTTTGAATTTGATAATTGAGTTTTATGTGTACCTTTTACAACAAATGATACATTAAAATAATGATGTATTTATGCTAAAATGTTTCATGCTCCATTTTAATTAATTTGTGTTGTGACAATTTGGGCAACATGTGGGTAAACATCTAGTTTTGATAGACTACAGTGAAATCTTTTGTGTCCTTTTTTCTAAGCCATGAATACATGAATTTTAAGCATTGAGATTTGCCCTAGTGACCACCCTTCCAACATGGAAGAGGGAGGTGAGGAGTTCGAATCCCCACCTTCTCAGGAGGGTTAGGATGGGGACGAGTAAGTTTCAAGAATGGTTTCAACTCCCACACCCTGCAAGAGACAAGACAAAAGTATGAGAAAGAGTGTTAGAGTAGGTATAAAATAGGACTGACAAAAAAAAAAAAAAAAGAATACATGAACTTTAAATATCATTAAATGACCTACTAACCTCATAAATCGAAAAAGGCATGAGTGTAAGCACATGTTGAATGTTCCAAATTAGTTTGCTCTTACTAATCGTGTGAAAATGAACAGATGATGTAGTGGATATGTATGTCTAAGTGGGTGCCTGCATTGTCCGATATGAAGATTTTCCGAAGTCAATTTGTGACATCCATGCTCTCCTGGGTGGATTTCCTTGTCTATAGTTCTTTGAGAGAGAGTTCACATCACTATTTCACAGTTAGGGACTGTAGCATGGACAGGTAATTAGAGAGCGGTCTTCCTTTGTTTTAACCTCATCTAGGGTTTCTATCAAGTACATTACCATACTTAGAATGGTCATCCATAAAAGTGAAGAGGTGCTATGGAATTTGAGAATAAGAATCTCTTAATATGGAAGCAAAGGAGCGAACCGTATGATTTGAGAATGTTATGTACTTATATCATATTATGCTAGTGAAGAGCCCGGGCTTCACCCGACTCATCATTAAAAATGAAGTACTTCGCTTATGATAAAACATCAAAATTGAAAACTTGGAATATCATAGTTTCAAGGAAATATGTAATGAGTCAATGTTTTATGCAGAAATGCTTCAAATATATTGCTCACCTATTTTTATGAGGATGATGATAATAACCCTTTACCAAGAGATTTTAACAGCTATAGTTCGTACCACGCCGTGACTAATTGACTAAACTGTATTTTAGTTAATTTTTCTTAAATCATACGGGAGAGAGAATCCTAAAGAGGATAAGAAAGAGCGAGAGAGCCCGTTTCGCAAGGCATCGGCGATGTGCTTAGAGCCCATTAAGTCATTTGATAAAAAATCTGTGTGGTACCGTAACTTCGAAGCCCATTTCCCAATTCATCGGATTCGCGAGGGAGTTCCTCCCGAGGCAAAGACACCTACTTTTAGTTTTAGCATTTCAGTTTTCTTCCCATGATAAAGTTTCAGTTAATGAACTCTTTTTTATTTCAAATCTCACCGTCATTCCATAATTGTAATTCCAGCTTTACTCCTTGTAACACTAGACCCTAATTCCAGTCATTTCACTTTTGAAGAGTAGAGACGCCCCTTCTCTCTTTTTTCCTTCCTTCTTCCGTTGTCAACTTCGTCAATCAATTGCTGCGTCTTTACATCGCCGAAGGATATCGTCAAGCTTTGCCACCGTCCACCATTACGCAGTTCGCAGCTTGCCGCTCGCCACCTTTGTCTCGATGTCTAGTCATCACTCTTTGCCAATCAATGCCGGATCATTGCTATGGAAGCTACTGCTGCTTGTGTCTCTTTCTAGGACATGCCATCAAGGGCCGGTCCAGGCCAATCCCTGTTGCTGATCTATGATTTGATGTTGAAAATGGTAGTTGAAACTTGGGTCAACCTGAAAAAAGTTAATGTCACGAGAAATTCTATGTTGATGCATATGTGACAAATTTACTTCAAACTAATTTTTCATTATAAAAAATCTAATACATCTTATGATAAATTTATCCTCTATTAGTTTTTATTAAATTTTATCATCAAATTGTTGAGTTAGATAATACGTGATAATTGATAAATATACTAATTTGGGATTTACCTTCCGTTTGTCGCATGTTTACCGCTTTTGTAGTTTTCCAATGGTATTAACTCGATTTAACATCGAAAGGAAGCTATCTCCTTGGAAGAGTAGCATTGATGGAGTCACTAATTTGCTTTCTAGATAAGAATAACGATAATGATATTGATTAATTGACAAAATTGAAAATGAACATACGTATAGTTTTTTAGCCTTGAGAGATTCAAAGCATTAGACATCGAATGAAAAATAAAATCCCAAGGTCAAGTGTTCATATGGTCATTTATTCAATGATAATCAAATTAAGTAATGTGGCTTCATTTTGATTTGGGAAGTAGTCGCAATAAATAGTTAATTTTGACTGGAAAGTTAAACCAAGAAATTTCCAACTTTTGGTTACCATTAAGATAGTAGACTTGATGAAACCGTCAAGGTAGTAGAGTCAATGTAACTGTTTGGAACATAAATGTATGACCTCCTTTTGTAACCATCGGAAAAAGTGTCCAAGAAGTTCTAAATCTTTTGTATTTGTACCAATTTAGTCATAAACCTTTTATTGGTGCCAATTTAGTTCTAAAACTTTTCAGTTTATGTCAATGTAGTCCTTTCCTATTAATTTTGGTAGGTTTTTATTGACTAGGCATTAGTCGGCTAACGTGATATGATCGCGCTAACCCGGACAATTTTAATAATATTTTTTGAATTTTTATTTTATTTTATTTTATTTTTTATTTTTTTCTCCCCCTCCTTCCTCTAGCTGGTCATCAGACCACAGCGACCGGCCAAAGGCGACGGCGGGTGAGGTTGAGGTCGACCTCGCCGACCTTTGGCGAGGCTCGCCAGAGGCCACAAGGGCGAGTCCTGCCCAGCACGAGGCAACTCGCGGCCTCCAACAAGGTTGACCTTGATTTGATTGGCCATTGCCTCTGGCTGACTTCGGCGATCGGCTGGAGGAAGGAGAAGAAGAAAGAAAAGAGAAAAAAAAAAAAGGAAAAGGAAAGGAAAAATAAAATAAAATAAAATAAAAATTCAAAAAATGAATTCCAACCTGATTGGGCCAAGCAAGTGAGATTTGCAAGTGGAATGTCGTTTGAAAAAGTACTATTGCTCCCTAGCAAAGTATCTGTCTTCTTGGAGTTATGTATTTTATGTCGGAATTCCTGAATGCAGCAGATAGCTTCTGATTGCATTTCATTTGTATATTTTACTATAAGGGCCAATTAAGTAAATCTGTCAAAAAATTTGTATAGGGATCATTTTCTTTAACTGAACATGAGTCTTACCATTTGTTCTCTCGTATTTTTCGATTTGCAAATTTCTCCTTTTAATTGTGTTCGTGATTGGCTTCCTTTCTTGCAAGCCTGGCGTCTCCTCCAATGTGATTGAGCTCCTGATGCAGTTGCCCCCTTGATGTGGAGGCACAACAGTCAGTGCTTCTAGATTCAGAGGCTTTTTTGCTTTCAATGGCTAGCTTGTTGATGTTGAGAAGATGCAGCTTAGAGAGGGACCATCATTATTGAGGCCAGTAATGGCGGTACCGTGGAGATAGTGGCGGCAAGGGCTTTGCGCAGGGCAAACAGAGAGGGTGTTAGGGTTTTTGAGGATTGCTTTTATCAGTTGTTCTTGGTGGAATAACTTCCCTTGACCCTTCCTTGGAAGGTGGAAGTCTGGACTTAGTTTTTGCGGATGGGGTCCTTCCCTTGGTGGTAGAGAGCTGGGCATTGCCAGCTCTGGCGGTGGCTAATCCTTCGGTAATGGAAATTTTCCACTAAAGAGGCCAAATATAATTTCTCCTCTTTTAGGGAAAAAAAATGTGATATTTTGGCACCTCCTTGATCAATATCAGTAACAAGTATCTTTATCTTTGAATTGAAGGGATTTTTGTAAGAGGCAAATTAGAAGGCAATAACCCAGCTAATCGGTGGCATTTTTGTCTATGTTGGAGGATCGTGGGTTTTTTATCTGGATTTTTAGGTGTCTTTTTTACTTTAGCTAGGGAGTGAGGTTGCTTGAATTTTATGGACTTTGAATTCATATTAATTGACATCTTGGGTAAGTTTATCTCAGCGGGAATACTTGTGAGGTAACTTAAAGTAGGAGAAAGAGGAGATGGACGCAATAGATTGTGCATGAGAGGACGACAACTAATCTATTGATTGCCTCTAATTGGGGTATTAACATTGCACTATGCGACATCATTAAAATGGTCCCGATAAATAGTTCCATGAAACAAATGACGAGACTTCTTATTTGAAGCTCGTCTTAATGGTTTCCTTGTAATCGGGCTCTATAATCTCCGTGGTGAGTGATATCTCCATAGTTTTTATACGCTGAACTCAAATTTCTATCTTGCTCAGAAAGTTTTCTTCAATTATAGAAGCTTATGTGAAACCTAGGTCGTATCCAACTATAGTTTTTAAACAAAAACTATATTCAAAATGATAAACTGATGGTATATTCTTTTTATGTTTTCATTATAGTTACTTAGAAAGTTTGAAAGAATTTGTTGAATAAGGACTAATAATTAACGAGCGGTACCCGTGCGTATCCTCTATAATTGCTCGAAGACCAAAGCTCGCGATGAATCGAGAAAACGTTTCGAGCACGACTCGTAGACGTGTCTGATCGGTGGCTGCATTTTAAAAAGTAGGGGAGTGTTTGGTTAATATCACTTTCATTTGTGCCTGATGCAGACCCAATCCCATGCGTGTCCACGAGGCATGTGAAGAGATTAATATCACTTTAATATCACTTTCGGTGGCCCAGCCCCATGTAGTGTCCAGTTAATATCACTTTCATTTATGCCCAATATAGACCCAACCCCATGCGTGTCCACGAGGCATGAGAAGAGATTAATATCACTTTAATATCGGTGGCCCAACCCCATGTAGTGTTTGGTTAATATCACTTTCATTTGTGCCTGATGCAGACCCAACCCCATGCATGTCCACGAGGCATGTGAAGAGATTAACATCACTTTAATATTACTTTCAGTGGCCCAGCCCCATGTGCCCGATGCAGGCCCAACCCCATGCGTGTCCGCGAGGCATGTGAAGAGATTAATATCACTTTAATATCACTTTTGATGGCCCAGCCCCATGTAGTGTCCAGTTAATATCACTTTCATTTGTGCCCGATGCAGACCCAACCCCATGCGTGTCCACGAGGCATGTGAAGAGATTAATATCACTTTAATATCGGTGGCCCAGCCCCATGTAGTGTTTGGTTAATATCACTTTCAATTGTGCCTGATGCAAATCCAACCCCATGCGTGTCCACGAGGCATGTGAAGAGATTAATATCACTTTAATATCACTTTTAGTGGCCCAGCCCCATGTGCCCGATGTAGGCCCAACCCCATGCGTGTCCGCGAGGCATGTGAAGAGATTAAGGGCCTGTATGATAAAATTTTTGAAACTATTTTTCTCCTGATTTCTGTTAAAATAGGTTTGGAGCAAACTGTTTGGAAACAAAATTTGATTTTTCTATTTCAAAACAGTTTTCTATTCCAAAACTGATTTGGAGGAGAAATCGAAACTAAAAATTTTAGCTTCTCCAATTTCTACAACAGAAATAGAAATTTTTTTCTCAACTTTTCAATTTGGTCCAAAATATTTTAGATCACTAATATTGAAATAGAAATAGAAATAGAAATAGTTAATTTAGTCCAAAATATTTTAATGATTTTTTAATATAATCATTTCAATCAATATTGATTGAAAATCTTAACCATTGGGCCAAATGGTGGGAATTGAATGAACAATGCTTCATTTGTTGCACGTAAGAGATTTCACGAATAATAATAGTCAACTTGTCATATTCATATCTAACGAGTCTTTCTTTACCTACTCTTCCGTAATACGCCAAACAACAACTTTATCTGGCTAACTATTCTTTTAATCATAAACTTCATATTGAAATGGTAAAAATGGGTCAAATCATTAGGGTTTCATCAAATTTTTCTTTTATAAGGAAAAGAGATCTAATAAGGAATCTGTTGTTCTTGTAAGAGTGTTAATGAAAATATAGATTTTGATAATAAATTTTTAAATAATCCTAGTGTTGATAATTTTGAAAAAAATTGGTGATAATTTTTGAACATGGTGAGGATTTTTTAACAAAATTTGGAAAGAAATTGGAATTAGACTATTATAATCATGGCTATCATTAGACTTATTTGATTAATGTGAAATCAATTTCGGTAAAAACATAATGACATATTCACTACAATTGAATTTCAATTGATTTTTTTTTTTTGCCACATTGTTTATTCTTCGAAAGAAAATATTACATAATAGGAAACGTAAACACGTGTAATAGGAAATTCCATGAAATTGTATTTTCAATTTTTGTAATGTATTAGTATTATTTCGACTATTACTTTGTATTTGAGAATTTCCTATGTTATTTTAGTATTATTTTGACTATTATTTTGTATTTGAGGATTTCCTATGTTGTTATCTAATCAATTTCTAATCAATTTCTATTCCTAGAAATATAAACTTTATTATTTTATCAAACTGATTTTGCCCAAATAGAAATTTTGAGTCGTTATCAAACGGGTTTCTTTCTTCGAAACTGTCAGGAGAATAGAAATTGAGAAATCAATTTCTGCAAATCAATTTTGAAATAAAAATTTTGTCATGCGCGCCCTAATATCACTTTAATATCACTTTCGGTGGCCCAGCCCCATGTAGTGTCCAGTTAATATCACTTTTGGTGGCCAACACCTTTTTTTGTTTTTTTTGTTTTTCCTTTTTTCACGATTTTAATCTCGTCTACAAAACTATTTGATAAGTACAATCCCAAAAGGAGAGCTCTCAAACCCACCTCCACACTAAGATAAGTACATGCTCCATCATGTTTGTGGAATACTCATGAATACACAGGATAACAATTTAAAGGGATATACATACTAATGTCATATGGATTATTGTTATATCTAGAATTAAAAAAATGCTACAAGTTATTTGAGTAAAAAGGGCATGAAGGGGCGATCGGTGTTAGCGGCCCCCTTGAGCATTTTACAAGAGTTCCATATCTGCGATAAAATATTTGATTAAAGCCATATTTATTGCTAATTTTGAGCGAGCACGTCATTGCGATCTCACCATGATTTTAGTGGTGGTAGAATCAATGTTATCCAATATCAAGGCATGATCAAACCGATTCGAGAATTCGAAAATATGATCAAAAGGTCTCCAACTACTTGGTAGTAAGCCCTACGCCTCTAGACCAACTACCATTGTGGTGGAGGAGCCTTCATTTTTCAATACAAGGTAGCAAGTTAAAGTAATTAGCAGAAAATTTAAATGCCACAAAGACTATTACATAGAGGTACGACGTCTCGATGGCAAGTGTTGACTAAAAATATTTCATCGGATTTTGAAAGAAAATTTAATGAAATCACTTATATTGTGTCTAGAGAAGAGTACAGTAATTAGAATTAATGACAAATGAAAGTAAAGGGGCCAATCACAATAAAAGTGTAGGCATCGGAAGCGTAATCTCTTTACACTATATTTTATATCTTCCTTGTTTGCAATGAGTAACCACTATACAAGAAAAATGTACAATTCCCCAGTAACTAAATACATGCAAGCCAGGACCAGCAAGCAGTTTTGATAGGACAACTACAAAAATTGAGATATTTGTCCAGTTGGCCACTTATCCCATCAACCAAACACCAAAGAAAAATTTTCGATTATAAGATAAACTGGTCCATTATTTTGGAAGTAGAAATGTGGGACAGCATAGTAATGGGATATTCGATATACTAATCTATTTGCATATTGTCCTCTTAACAAATCTATCAAGTAAAATAGAACGACGGAGTTCATCATACCTCAAAATCATGAATTGTCATTTCATACACCATATTAAGCCATGCATGTTACAAATAATTTCAGAGTACAACAGATTAAAAAAAAAAAAAAAATGGAAGTGCAGTGGAAATTTAAAGTTTCAGCACCGAGGGTATGACTTCTTCGTATCTCCTAGCAGTGTATGATTGGTATACAACAATTGTGTATCTTAAGTTTCATCGTGCATTGTCGGTAAGATCTCGGCTCTTGTCCCACTATTCAATTGCCCTTTTAGATATTAAAATTTCCTTATTTGAACCGATTATAGTAACTAAACTTTATCAAGTTATGCTAACTGTTGCGCAAGCAACCCCTAGAACTCTATATGTTTCTATTCATCTATTTTTATAAAATTGAGCTAAACTATGCCTATGCAATGCTTTACTTTGCTATTTGTTTTACTTCCTAATACCGACATACTGCATGTTTGGATAATTAAATGCATGATGCATATGACTTTTAATGTCCAGTCTTTGATTTGTCAAAAGTTAATGTTTCGCCTATCTATTGCTTGACCTTACGACTATAGCCTATTCCCATGTAACTAGACGAGTGCATCAAGTAAAATTACTCGCAAAAAAATAAAGTAAATATAATGCTAAATTCTTTTGAGGTTACAATTTTCTAGTACACGGGCATTAATTTTACTTGTTAAAGTTGCCAATTGAAAATATTGCAAAATTATTGCCCAATGAAAAAATTTATTTTCTCCTTAAATTAATCTTCATCACGAATGCAAAGGAAAATCTGTTTTGTGTAAAACTATGAATAGTTATCTGATCAACAAAGAGTCAATGTATTTAAAAATTTTACCATGTATGATTAACATTATCCTAAAATTCCTTGACGCAAGGATCAGTGATATCTTGCACGATAGACATGCCATATTCAATGGAGAATTTTGTGGGAGAGTTTGTAATTTTATATATATAGTGAGCAATGCTTTATTTCCATAGTCCAACTTCTTAAAGAGTCGTCTGTCCGCAAGCGCAATAATTCAGCCCCTGGGTTGGGTGTCTTGTACTATTTACATTTACTCACCTTTGCCCGCTTTTATCATTGTATTGTTGTGGGGTTATTAATTTGGACCTCTATCATTGTACTGCTGTGGGGTCATTACTTAGAGCACTTTGGACCTCTATTATTGAGTAGCCGTTTGTCCACATGCGCAATTATTCAACACTTGAGTTGTTAGTAGTTGGGTGTTGTACCATTTACTTTTACTTACCAATGCCAGCTTGTATCATTATACTATCCTGGGGCCATTACGTTGAGCCTCTATTATTGAGTCTGTAAAAGTCATTTCTTTTTTTCTTTTTTTTGCTTCTAAGCAAAATATAAAAGTAAAACCCAGTTTAGACAAGGGCTATAAATTTAAAATTATTTGTGATTATGTAAAACGAAGGATTTTAATTGTCCACTGCATAAAGAGATAAACAAATTTTCACATAATTTTCAATTTGTTGTCTTTCGATCAAAATCCAATCAATTTTCTCCGAAAAAATGATAACAATATATAATCGTTAGAAATAATATTAAAAATAAAATTCTCATCAAATAATATTAGAAATTTTTTCCGTCAATATTTTATTTCTTTGTAATGCCAGTTTCAAAAGCTAATCTTCGGAGGCAATTTAAGTCGCTTTATCATATTTACAAGGAGGGTCTGAAAGGATTTGTTGATGAAGATATTAATTACCGACTTGTAGTGCCTGTGTACCGCTTGCGAACATAAGTTAGGCTCTTGATCCCCGTACTTTTACAACTATTCAATTTTAGTCCGTGTATTTTTTCTTTTCTTGAAAATACTCATCTTAATATTTTCGTTGCAAAGCCTAATGAAAATGTTTAGTGGATGCGTTGATTAGTACATGACACCTGCATGCACCAATTGATCCGTTTTGTATCAACAAACTCATTAGTAATGAAACTGATGAAACTTTTACTTACGAAATATTGAAGAGTTAAGGTTGAAACTCAATCCGCCTAGAAAAAGGCTAACACTCTCTATTAACTGTCGTTCCACTACTTGAAAAAGTCGCAATTATTAATGTCGTGGATTACTGCCATATCTAGAGTTAGGAATGTGCTACAAGTTATTTTCGCTGCCTTCCAAAAGCAGCGACTTTGGTTTTTTTTCTCTCTTTTTTTCTTTTTCTTTTTATGAATTTGCGATGCTTTGAGTTTAAGCTAGTAAAGGATTTAGTTTGAGCCGAACAGAAATTAAAAACAGGATTTTCTTATCTCTGCTGTTAGTCTTCGAAATTTGTTGAAAAAAAAAATATAAAAACTCATGCCAATCAAGATTAAATAAAAATTACATATAATTCATGGATGGACAATATCGTTATTTAGGTAATTATCAAACAATTTTTGCCGTCTCAAATTTGAAAATTAAATCCGAGTTATTCATCAAGTATTTTATCAATCCCTTACTTCAATTTCACAAAAGTTTGAGCTCATATTGCCCAAACGAATCAAACTTTTATATGCATTGTATGATACTTTAGCGATTTAAATTTTTTGGTCACTATATTTATTAACGTATGCGAAGGAGTGTGCTCCATTTTATTAATAAAAAATTACGTATGTTGTAGGAGTAAAAAATAAAAAAATAAACTCCATCATTAGTAGATAATCTCATTACAATGCGGAATTTCTTTGATAAAGTTCGTCCGACATGTGCTGTATCGACATAATTAAGTGGGCGATGACATAATGAGGCCTTTAATTTGACCAATTAAGTCGCACAGATAGGCATTTATCGAGCTACTCTTACGTGATTCTTTTGAAAACATGTGAAGAGATTGGCTGCCCTCTCTCCGTGGGCCATCGAAATGTTGCGATGCTAGCGTCGAAGGCCAAGACGAAGGAAATTATTTTATATGGGCAATTGCTCGAAAACAAAAGCTCCCGATGAATCGAGAAAACGTTTCGAGCACGACTCGTAGCAACCCAACCCGATGCGTGTCCACGAGGCATTGGGAGCAAGTGTACGAAAGACGGCACGGTTCCCGATTCCAGCACGGACACGGCTCCATGCGTCCGCCATTCTGCAGGGCGACCAAGGGGTTTCATCATTTTTGTGAATCTTAGTTTTGACGACGATCGAACTTGGGTATATTACCAAACCAACCCCACCCCCCCCCCAAAAAAAAAAAAAAAAAAAAAAAAAAACCTTAGGCGTATTAGATACGTACTTAACATGTGACGCGAATAATTTCGGATGAAGAGGGCATTGAATTAAGAGATTCTCAGCCTATGGCTTAATGACCTTTTTTTTTTTTTTTTTTTTTTTTTTTTTTCACGATTTCAATCTTATCTACAAAACTATTTGATAAGCATAATCCCAAGATGAGAGTTCCCAAACCCACCTCCACATTAAGATAAAGTACATGCTCCATCATGTTTGTGGAATACTCGTGAATGCACAGGATAACAATTTAGAGGGATACACATGCGTACATCCATACATAAGTTGTGAGTAACACTATAGTCTCTACTGCAATAATTCAACTTTCTAAAAAGTTGTATGTCCACATGCATAATAATTCAGCCCTCAGCTGTGTTTTGCACTTTTTACTTTTTCTTAAACATTTGCCAACTTGTATCATTGTAGTCTTGTGGGGCCATTGCTTTGGGCCTCTATTATTGAGCCTGCAAAGTCAATCTCTTATGGGATGACTTAAGGCTATCGAACTCCACCCATTCACTCACTCTCCATCCCCATTCGAGTACTCCATTTTTCAATCTCTCATCCTTGAAAGAACCTATGGATTTTGTGAATCCTCTTTCAGATCTCATCAAATATTTATATGGTTTGGCCAATACACATTTGGGCTACATTTATAATCTGAAAGATGATGTCGACTTATTGCGGAGGGAGACTGAAGAGCTGAATGCCAAGAGCGAAGATGTGAAAGCAACAGTGCAACGTGAAGAAGAAGAAGGAGGTGTACAACGCACGAGAGTAGTGATGAACTGGTTAGGCAAGGTGCAAAACTTATTAGGAGGGGTAAATCCAGTTCTTGAAGAAGCCAGGGAACGTGACCAAATCAAATGTCTCGGTCATTGTCTTCCACAAAACTGCTGGTCCGGCTATCGATTGGGGAAAAGAGTCGATCGAATGCTCAATGAAGCAAGAGAGCTCAAAGAAGCAAGAGAGCTCAGGAAAGAAGAATTGAACACTACGTTGCCGTCGCTTTCTCCTCCCGTACTTCCGATGCCTATGGACAAGACCGTGGGGCTTGATATTTCCTTCAATAAAGTGTGGAAATGGCTCGTGGACGAAAAAGAAATAAGAGTGATTGGGTTATACGGAATAGGCGGTGTGGGAAAGACCACCCTCATGAAAAGGATCAACAATGACCTATCGCGTGTAAATTATGGATTCGAGGTCGTTATTTGGGTGACAGTGTCCAGGCAAGTGAATGAAGATAAAATTCGAGACACCATAAGGAGAGGGCTGCACATCAAAGATGATATCTGGCAACAGTGGTCTGAGGATGGAGCCAATCATATTCATCTGTTTAAAGTTTTGGCCCAGAAGAAGTTTGTGTTATTGATTGATGATGTATGGGCGAGGCTGGACCTTACCAAAATCGGAGTTCCTCGTTCTTGTCTCCAGAATGGATCCAAAGTAGTATTCACAACTCGGTCAAAGACAGTATGCCATCAAATGGGAGCTGACGAAGCCTATGAAGTACAATGCTTGACACCTGAAGAAGCCCTGGGATTGTTCAAGGACAACGTCGGCAAATCGAATGTACATTCTGATCCAGAAATTTTAGAGCTTGCCAAACACATTGCCCAAGAGTGCAAAGGGTTACCACTAGCCCTTATTACTATCAGGCAAGCCATGGCTGGTAAAAACAATCCCAGTGAGTGGAGGCATGCATTAACAATGTTGAGAAACAAACCGCACAAGCTACAAGGTATGGAGGAGGACGTATATCACATACTAAAGTTTAGTTATGATAGCTTAGGTAATGCTACTCAACAGGCTTGCTTCCTTTATTGTTGTTGCTTCCCTGAGGATTACCCCATAATTTCAAAAAATCTAATTGAACTTTGGATTGGAGAGGGCTTGTTAGGAGACACTAATGATGTATATAATATGCGGGACAAGGGAGCATCTATCTTGGAGGATTTAAAAAGGGCTTGTCTATTGGAAAGTGAGCATCATACGTATGAAGAACCAGCTGTGAAGATGCATGATGTCATCCGTGACATGGCCACATGGATTGCTTGTGACCATGGGCAAAAGGAGAACAAGTTGCTAGTTATCGAGAACGAAGAAGACATGTCCACGGAGATGATCTCCAAATGGGGGGAAGCGGAGAAAGTATCTCTATGGGGAAAATTGATTGCAAATATCAACCGAACACCACCTAAGTGTTCCCAACTCGAAACTTTGTTTATAAGGGGAACTAACGTGAGTCTCGTGCCAAGAGGATTTTTCAAGTCAATGACGGCTTGTTTGAAGGTGCTTGACTTGTCTTACAATGAAAATATTGAGTCATTCCCAGAAGAAATTTGCGATTTGATTAGCCTACAGTACTTGAACCTGTCAGGCACTAAAATCAGGGAGTTGCCCAAGGAAATCAAGAACTTGACTCTGTTGCGATGGTTGCTATTTGATTCTCCAAAATTATATGAGATTGCCCTAATTCCGACAGGGGTAATCGCAAGCTTACCATTGAATGTGTTCGACATGTGGAGATGGATTATAGAGAAGGAAGAAGAGGTGGTAGAGGAACTAGGGGACATGCAATATCTCACCGACTTATCTATCACGGTGCAAAAATCTTTCTCTGTCCTAAAAATATTCCAATCCTTACAGAGATGCATAAGGAGAGTATGGATCAAAGATTGCGAGGGCTTGAGCTACATCCCAATAAGTCACTCATTAAAAGGGAGCGGCAATTTCTCGCATTTAGAGGAACTTTTGCTAGAAAGTTGCCGTATGCTTGTGAAGATGGAGGTTACTCAAGGGATAGGACGAGTGCCCAATTGCTTATGCTTCCCTAGTCTCGTTGATGTTTGGGTTTGTTCTTGTGGATTTTTGGACTTGTCTTGGCTCGTGCATGCTCCAAAACTCCAGAAAATTACTGTCAATGACTGCCCTTCGATGGAGAAAATAATCGGGGATGAATTTGCAAGAGAGGAATTAGCTGCTTCAGGATTATTCTCACGTCTCAAAAGTCTACGGATTGAAAATCTTCCAAACCTAAGGAGCATTTGCGACCACACTCTACTTTTCTCTCAAGGAATGACATTCGACATATTGGAGTGCCCAGGTCTCAGAAAGTTGCCAGTGGACTCGAATAGCATGAAGGAAAGCTTCTCGATCTTTGGAGAGACAAAGCAGTGGGCCGAGTTCGAGTGGGACCCAGCGGCCCGGGTCACTTTGGCGATGGGAGATGCGAGTCTTCCAGAAGAAATGACATTTGGAGAGGCACAAGGTAAAATGAAAGATCAACCCTTTTCCCTGTCCGTTATCGAATTCCTACCCTCGCGAGCCGAGTAAGTGAGGCTGATATGTGTAAATGTGCGATTTATTTCCGTAGTCCACTTTCTAAAGCGTTGTTTGTCTGCATGTGCAATAAGTCAGCGCCTGAACTGTGAGGTGTGCTCTGACCAAAAAAATAAAAACTGTGAGCTATGTTTTGTACTAATTACTTTTATTTACTTTTGCCAGCTTGTATCATTGTACTATTGTTGGGCCATTGCCATTACTTTTGGCCTCTATTATTGAGTTTGTAAAAGTCGTTCCTTTTTTTTTTTTTTTTTTTTTTTTTTTTGCTTCTAAGAAAAATGTAATGGTAAAACCCAAATTTAGGCAAGGACTCTAAATTAATTGTCAATATGTAAAACAGAGGATTTTAATTGTCCCGCTGCATAAAGAGGTAAACAAATTTTCACATAATTTTCGATTTGTTGTATTTCGATCAAAATCCAACCAATTTTCTGCAAAGAAATGATATCAATATATAATTATTAAAAGCTTACTCAATTCAATATTATCTGAATTAGACTCGACTAGAGGTAAGTTCAACATGTTTCCTTTTTGGACTAATGTTGCTATTTGTTTCCAAAGGAAAACGGAAGGAAAGCTTGCCTTTCTTGTATGGAGTCCATCAGAAATGACAAAATTAATCTATCTGAACAAGCAAAAGATGGGTGAATAGAGAGTTTGAACAGGCATTTGAATTTTAGGTCAAATTTTCAAATTGTTTTGTTCAATTGTAATATATTTGTCATGTGTTGACTTATATAAAAAAAAAATGTGTAACAAAATATATCATAAGTGCCAAAACTTGGCACGGGCTGACATTCAAGTATCAAAAGTTGCAAAAGATATATTTATATGCTACTTTTTTTTGAAAATTATGATACTTAAGTGTCAATTCTATTGAGGGTAGTCGGAAATTCGACATAACATTATTCAAGAATAAATTGGTGTACATGGCTCGCCTGAGTTACCTAGTTAGCAATGAATGTGCAAAACGACGTTATTTTGCCCCAAAATTGATTTTAAATATATTAATTAAATTAAATTAAATTGAAAAGTAATTTTTTTAAAGAAAAAAGAAGCAATAGCAAATCAGCAAGGGCCTCAATAGCCCTCATGGTTGCCGCCATCCCATCATTGCTAAAAAAGGAGACAGTGGGGTGAGGGTTGGCCAAGCAGGCAAGCGACTCTCATTAGATTTGAGGGAAGGCTGCAAGCCCTGACCCTAGAGTTGGGTGAGGGCTTGCTTGGCAGTTGGCCAGGTTAGCCAGTCACTCGTTGGGACCTTGCGACCCCGGCCGACCTCACCTCATCGTGATTGACTCTTTCCAACAATGGTGGGGTGACGATGACAACCGTGGAAGCTCTCACCAAAGTTGTGGCCACCTCTTTTTTTAAAATTTACTTGTTGACACCTAAATTTTGGCAACCCGTTTAGTTATTTATCGCATTAAAAATTAGACATTACTTTAACCCCTACAAAAAATATATTAATTGCATAGCATATAGGTTTAGGTGCATTTGCATTTTTTGCATTTATTGGACCGATAGCGGATAGGTTCGAATTAGTGGTTCTGGGCTTTAAATTGACAGGTTAGACTAAGCTCACGAAGTGAGCAAATTGGCCTAAGCCATTTTTTTTATAATCGGATATTATCTTGTGAAAATAAGAATTTGAAATTTTTCCAGATATGATGGAATTTTTCGGATAGGGCAAGTGGAAAAAACGAATATTGCGTTCGACAAAACGAATATTACATTTGGAAAAAGAACTTTTGTGAATACCGATTTGGAAAGATTAAAAACCGTAATTCACGGCCTATAAATAGATAAAAAAAAAAAAAAAAAAACGTAGGGTTCGGGGGGCCATACAGATTGACATACACGGCCATAAGAAGGTGAGAGAAAAAAATAGAGGGGAGAGACCCCATTCACGACATACGGCCACAAGAGAGAATAGTCAAAGGAGGAGAAGATATTCAAGCGCTTTGCTCTGGTTCTCGGTTGCTCTCCTCCCTTGGCAATAATCAAGGAGTCCAGGCGTCTAGCAAATCCTCCTCGATATCTACGCGGTCCCTTGGTCAAGGTTTCGCAGTCGAGCAGTGGCCGAGCAAGCTTTTGATCAGAACGGGCGCACTCTTGATATCTTTTGTAGGTTTCCCGGCAAATCATCGAGCGCCCAAGCACTACTCATTCGTGCTCGGAGCTCGACACTCTTCACCAACAACCCTGCTCCATCGACGATTCTTGATTGATCATCGATGATTCTTGATCGATCCCTTGTCGACCACCAACCGTCAAGCCCAGCCGTAGCAATTGACTATTCCTTGCTCTATTTTTTACTCTACTTGCAGGCTAATCTGTGCGCCGACAGCCCAGCGACGAAGCTGCAAACCACTCACGTCTCCTGCTTTGCTACTTCAAGACCGCAAGCGGCCACCGAGGAACTCCCATCACGAGTGATCCTGCCAATTTTAGCTTTTCATCACCAGCAACGCTCCCACTTGTTTCTTTCGCAGGGTTTATTTTTTAAAAAAAAGTAGAGTCAAAAGTCAACAAAGAGGGGCCGCATATGTGAGAACACCCGGCCACAAAAGAAGAGAGCAATATACGTGAGGGGTAGCCAGGGGAGAAAGATGGCGAGAGCCCTTCATAACTGAAGATGGTGATGCAGCGGCGACATTGGTGGCCGTTCTCGAAAAGCCAAAAGGAGGCTACGGATTCAAGTCAAGAGAAAGAAAGGCAATCGAGCTTTTCTTCGTGCCGGACCCACGATCAAGTCTAGGAAATCCTCATCGGCATTCCGCAAGCTCATCACCATCACTGCAACCTGGCGAGCTTCACCGGTTCCTGGCCCCACTCTTTAGCCATGCTTGTAGCTAGATCCGCCAGTTCAAGCATCACGGAGCGGTCCATCTAGCGACGACCAGTCCCTGACGCCTTATGGGTCGCTGAGCCCATAGAGTGAAACTTTCTCAGTTTCCTTGCAATTTCAATTTTGCTCTTGACGATTACAAGTTATTTCGCAAGTTTGATGTTTTCTTTTGTGGCCAGCCCAACAAGCTTTCACGATAGTCGGTTATGTTTATACAATGTTTTACCCTCTACGTGCAGATTTTTGGTGAAAATACAGCAACTTCTTGGTAGCCCGCTTAGTCATTGTGAGGTCCAGTAATGCAAGCAACTTACCGCACCTGTATTTATTACAAAGTTGCTCTCGGTTCCTTGTGGTGGTCCAGTCCTCGCTTGACGATCCGCAACGGCAGCTTGCTGTACCTCAACGTGTTCCACCAATCGACTCGCAATTTAGATTTCGCAAGTTCTGTTTCTTTGTTTCCTTTGCAGGTTACGTAACTCTCGTAATCGCGGTCCGCACATCCCTGGCTATCTACAAGCCTGCAATTGAGATATCGCCGGCAACGCACGTCTTGGACGCCCAAGGGAGGATATGATGAGGTCTTCAAGAGATTGAGTGGAGCTAGAGACTTGGTCAAACAAAAGACACCAAATTGCGAGTGAGAATAGTAGGCGCAAAACGTGAACTAGCAAAGGGAGAACAAGACAAAGGAGGGGTTTTTGCTTCGTCCAATAGGAGGGGGGCCTTCTCTCTCTTCCTTGGTCAACACCAAGCACGCGGGAATCCAGAGATAATGGAGGCTAGAGCGAAAAGCGTCGACGACAATACCCTATTGCACCGCGAGTTCAGCCGAGACGAAGTCCGTCCCTCGTTGACATTCCCAGATCATTACAACGCTTCCACAACTGCGTCCTTGTCTCCGGTCAAATATTGCATGTCTCGATGGTGTGTCCAGTGGCTGCAACATCACATGCAATTGTGATATCTTCAAACTAAGAGCTGTCCCAATTTTGGCCTTGACAATAGTACTTGGTAATTCACCGAGGGAGAACTCGATGTAGGAAAATATCGTGGAAATTCTGATCGCACTTGCGTGAAGCCACCACAAGCAGCCGCTGCTGTGAGACGATCTTCCTCATCGTGATTCCCATGACCCCGAGCAGCTGCTGCTGTGAGTCGATCTTCTTCACCGTGATTCCTGTGACCCGTCATCCTTTCGAATTTGGAAACGTCACCCACGTGACATCGCGAATTAGGTAAGACTCTCGATTAATTTGATTTTCATATATGTCTACCTAATTCGTAATATCGCAATCTTTCTTTGAATGTTTGATCAATATTGCCACATCCAAGAGATCTCTTGATCCCTCATGAATTTGGGAAATTTTCCTAACTTTGCAACGTACATATGATTGACGGTCTGATTTCACTCTCGAAATACAACTCGCAATCGTACGGAAAAATCACTAATCCAATATCACGCTCGAGATACGATTCGTAATTTTATTTAAAAATTGGCCAATCCGATCTCACGCACGAGATACGATTCCTCAATTTATTTCCCAAAATTAAATGGACATGGATGATATCTTGCTTGATTTGTTGCCATGCTATTCTTGATGCCTTTATTTGTTTGCTCCCATAAAAGAAAAAAAAAGAAAAAAATATTTGAGTTAGATTAGATGCATATCTTAGATACTACTTATTTTAAGGTTATTTTGCATGTCTAGAATAGGAAATTTATTTATTTCGAATTTCTTGAATAAAAAATACCAAAAACATAAATTTAGGATGTTAGACCTTCACTTCATTGAAATAAATTGCATGTTAATTATTTGCCAATTTTAAATTTATAATTTTATAAAAAAATAAAAAAAATAAAGTCATGCATATGTCATGTAGAATTTAGGGCATTCTTTGCACGTTATTGCATGTTAGGATTGCATATTATAGGTTTAGATAAATTCTCCTAAATAGATTGCATTTTTTTTTTGAAAAATAAAAAATGTCATATGCATGTCATAAAGAATTAGGTTTATGAAATGCATGTTATTTAGTGATTGTGGTTAGGTCCGTTTAATTAGAAATTGCCCGTCATTAGAATTAGATCATTTAGATTGCATTTAATTATTGCATGTCTTAATGAATTACTTTAGTCATGTCATATAGTTTAGGTCATGTTGCCATGTCGCATGCATCACATGATTCTCATTAAATAAAGTGAAAATAAAAAAGAAATTGCGTGTTAATTAGAAATCATATATAGGACTATTGATATGAATTCTGATCTAACAACGCAGATGCTTTCGTTGCTATGAGGTAAGTCCTGCAATTTATTTAGTGCTCTTATTGGGTGTTAAATTGGTGGTTTGCGCACCCGTATGATCGCCTCACATGTTAGGGAAATAAGTCTAAAATTAATTTAAGCTGCCTACAAAAGCATTTTTTCAAAATAAAGGAGAAATGTACCGAAAGGGCGTTAGAGAAATCTAGCGTAATCAAGTCCCCTGTACCCATAGTCTCTGATTCGTAGAAGTAAAGTAAATCTCCCGTTATTTTACTTGGGTTTCTTCTCGATCCACAAAAAATAGATTAGTGGCGACTCCTAATTAAAAAATAATTGCATATTAAGAATTTGAACTTAAGTCGCGAATTGGTATGGGCATGGGAGAGCCCGAGTTAAGTCTAGACTTAACAATCCATTAGCCAAATCCTAAGTGGATTACCCGAAAATTTGGTCGCGACATTACTTTAATTAATATTTATATTAAAAATTAATTTTGGAGGCTTATAGCGCCACCTGGACATTTTTTTTTTTTAAATTATCATGTCAATAATTGTTTTCTTTTTTAAATTGCCATGTTAGTAAAAAAATAATCGAAAATGCCACGTAAGCACTTTGGTCAGAATGCACTTAAATATTTTATTTTTCTCTGATTTTGACACTTCGATATAATTTTTGAAATTTTTGGCGCTTAACTATCTCTTAGTATTGGCGCTGGCAACGTGCTTTGCCCAAAAATATGAGTAACGTGATCTATTGATACCAAGTCCGGTCTACCCAACAGGATCCACCAGGCCTCAATTGGCACGGCCGTTTTAGAAGCGCCACTCACTCAACGGAGATGCTCGCTCTTTTGCACAGAGCTCCCATTCAAACCATCACCATCTTCAACTTCTTCTCCTTCTTCATCGCCGCATCGTCGCCACCGCCGCCTCAATCCTCGCCGCCACCCCTCAAACCCTGCCCTAAATCCTCCAAGATCCCACTATCCAATGGACGCCGAACCTCGTCAACAAGACCCTCAAGCGCCTCTGGAACCATGGCCCCAAGGCCCTATCCTTCTTCGCCCACCTCTCCCGCCACTGCCCCGGTTGCACCCCTGCCACCTCCTCCTTTGACCACGCCATTGACCTTGCTGCACGCATCCGTGACTTCTAGGCCGCGTGGGCCCTCGTGGTCCGGATGCGGTCCCTTTGCTTTGGCCCTGTTGGAACACGAAGTCAACACCTAATATAATAATAAACCGCCAAAGAGAAGTGTGCTGCAGCGCCACACTTAAACCGCCAAAGAAGAGAATTCTTGAAGAAGCGAGGAGCATGAAGAAAGCAAAGAAAGAATTCTCCACTCCATGCATGAGAATTCTAGAGAAAGTATGCAAGAAGAAGGGCTCACAATTTTATAATATTATGTTGTGAGTTGTTGCAAGGAATTCTATCTTTTGTGGAGAGCAAATTGGCCTGGGGAAGCATGAAGGAAAGAATGGGCACATATTAAAATACTATTATAATTGCTGCTAGGAGTTTCAAGAAGCAAAAAAGCAAGCTTCAACTTCGTAGACTTGAACGTGAAGGAAAAGAAGACAGTCCACAATTGTTGACTCTTAGCCAAGAAGAAAAGTTCAAGCAGTGGAGTCAAGCGGTGGAAGATGCTTATAAATATGGCAATACGTGAAGCATTTGAGCTCAGGCCAAAAGGCCTCAAGGTGAAGGAGCAGGCCGAAAGGCCTCACATAGAGGCATTGCAACCTCAAGCCACTGCAGTCAGAGCAAGGAGGCTTAAAGCCTCATACCAGAGAGAGGGCCTCAAGCCACACACAGGTAGAGAGCTCAGGCTAGAGAGGGCCACAGTAAAAGGTGAGCTTCAAGGAAGCCACATGTGTGTGAGCTTCAGGGAAGCCTCCAGTGGTGAGAGCTTTAGAACAGGAAGTTATCAGGTGCAACGGTGAACTTCTAAGTGAGAGGCACTGCAGCCTCATTAGCTTTGTGTGAACAAGTTATCCCTCCATGATCGAGAAGGGAAGAAAATAGAATAGTTGAGTGTCTGCTTGTATTAATTAGTTTGAGTGTGTGCTTGTATCAACTAGTTTGATTTGAGTATTTTAACGCTTCCGCATATTTTATAAGCTGCGCACTCTACAATTAATATCATAGCAATGGGTTGCATACCCTACAATTGGTACCAAATCATTTTGGTTCCAACAATTGGTATCAGAGCCCTTTTGGTTCTTACAAGTGGTATCAGAGCTACTGTATCAAAGCTAGCGGTCAGGGATCGTGAATCCAGAGCAGGCCAATGATCAGAGTGTCAGAGCCTAGGAGGTCAGGAACCGGAGTATCAAAACCAGTGGCCGGAGACCGAGAACCTAGAGCAGTCGATCAAGGATCGTGAACCCAGAGCAGGGTGTTAGAGACTATGAACTCAGAGCCAGCGACCAAGGACTATATCAAAGGAGCACTCAAGAAGGGGAGCTTCTCGATCGAGTTGACGAAATCCGAGCTTCGCAAAGCTCAGTCGAAAGTCGTAGTTGCAGATGCAACTGAAGGAGATGAATATCAAATGCTATAGAAGAAGAGTATTAGGTGTTGAGGGGGAGTGTTGGAACACGAAGTCAACACCTAATATAATAATAAACCACCAAAGAGAAGTGTGCTGTAGCGCCACACTTAAACCGCCAAAGAAGAGAATTCTTGAAGAAGCCAGGAGCATGAAGAAAGCAAAGAAAGAATTCTCCACTCCATGCGTGAGAATTCTGGAGAAAGTATGCAAGAAGAAGGGCTCACAATTTTATAATATTATATTGTGAGTTGTTGCAAGGAATTCTATCTTTCATGGAAAGCAAATCGGCTGGGGAAGCATGAAAGAAAGAATGGGCACATATTAAAATACTATTATAATTGCTGCTAGGAGTTTCAAGAAGCAGAAAAGCAAGCTTCAACTTCGTAGACTTGAACGTTGAAGGAAAAGAAGACAGCCCACAATTGTTGACTCTTAGCCAAGAAGAAAAGTTCAAGCGGTGGAGTCACGCGGTGGAAGATGCTTATAAATATGGCAGTACGTGAAGCATTTGAGCTCAGGCCAAAAGGCCTCAAGGTGAAGGAGTAGGCCGAAAGGCCTCACATAGAGACACTGCAGCCTCAGGTCTAAAGGCCGAAAGGCCTCGAAGGGAGGCTTAACAGCGTCAAGCCACCGCAGGCAGAGTAAGGAGGCTTAGAGCCTCATACCAGAGAGACGGCCTCAAGCCACACGCAGGTAGAGAGCTCAGGCTAGAGAGGGCCACAGTAAAAGGTGAGCTTCAAGGAAGCCACACGTATGTGACCTTTAGGGAAGCCTCCAGCAATGAGAGCTTCAGAATGGGAAGTTACCAGGTGCAACGGTGAACTTCTAAGTGAGAGGCACTGCAGCCTCATTAGCTCTATGTGAGCAAGTTATCCCTCCGTGATCAAGGAGGGAAGAAGATAGAATAACTGAGTGTATGCTTGTATTAATTAGTTTGAGTGTGTGCTTGTATCAACTAGTTTGATTTGAGTATTTTGACGCTTCCGCATATTTTATAAGCTGCGCACTCTACAATTAATATCATAGCAAAGGGTTGCATACCCTACAATTGGTACCAAATCATTTTGGTTCCAACAATTGGTATCAGAGCCCTTTTGGTTCCTACAAGCCCCTCCCCGAAGACGTTCGCCATCATCGCCGAGAGGTATGTCGCCGCCAGCAAGCCCGATAAGGCGGTCAAGGTGTTCTTGTCGATGCACAAGCACGGTTGCCGTCAGGATTTGAGCTCGTTCAATACCATTCTTGATATACTGTGCAAGTCTAGACATGTCGAGATGGCTAGCAACAAGTTGTTTAAAGTTTTCGGGAGCAAGTTTAAGGCTAATTGTCTTAGTTAAAATATAATTGCGAATGGGTGGTGTTTGATCAAGCGAACGCCAATGGCTCTGGAGGTGTTGAAGGAGATGATGGATTGGGGGTTGACCCCGAGTTCGATGACTTATAATATAATGCTTAGAGGGTTCTTTAGAGTTGGCTAGGTTCATGAAGCTTGACAATTCTTTCTGCAGATGAAGAAGAGAAAGTGTGATATTGATGTTGTCATATATACCACGGTGATCCATGGTTTCGGCATTATTGATGAGATTAAGAAAGCTAAAAGGGTGTTTGATGAGATCTCTAGAGAGGGAATTCTTCCTTCTGTTCTGACTTATAATGCCATGGTTCAGGTTCTCTATAAGAAAGACAATGTGGGTTACGTGCCCAACTCGATTACTTACAATTTAGTGATTAGGGGACTGTGTCTTGCAGGTCACATGGATAGGGTTGTGGAATGATACGAGCTGGAGGTCGCTTCTCCTCCCCTTCGATTTATCCAAAAAGAAAGAGATAAGAAGAAGTAGAGCACTTGCACTAGTCATTCTTCATTCACATCCCTCGTTTCCATGGCGATTTCTCTCTCCTCATCTTCGATTTCTCGCTTGAACGGCGAGAATCCAGCGGGCTCGGCTGTCGCCGCTCCCTCCCTATCGCCTCTTCGACTCCGGCTCTCGGCGAGCTCTTGCAGGTTTGGCTGGGGGGGCTGGAGAATCTCAGTGAATTCAAAGCCTCGGGGTTCCTCTCTGGTGGTAATGTTTTACGCCGTCAAAACGCCATCCCAAGATCGACATAGCTAGAAACTCAAACATCCTAAGGTATAAGACGAGGATTTGTGTACCTGATTTGGAATTCATTATTCTTGGAGCAAAACAGCAGCAATCGAAGCCTTTAATGCTGAAGATCTTCTCCTCTATGACCCTCGGTTCCTGGCTCGATAAGACCGCCACTCACGACTTGCCTTATGTGAGTTGAGAGAGAGTTTTGGAAAAGTGAGGGCTAGATGAGAGACCTTAGCGCTATTTATAGAGTTTTGGACAAGCCCTCTCATCACAGGCCGAGCCCAACTTGGCCCACATAAGCCAGGCCCATATTCGACCATTAAGAAAACCTTATGCCTTACCTTATTAGACTAACCCCGTAAAACGATAATTACAATCTCAATTAATGTAGCCCACATAAGGAAAACTCTTACATTCTCCCACTTGGGCTATATTAATTAAGATGTACTTTATGTGCGCACCTTTATGTTGGTCTAGTGGCAATTCTTAATAGTCAATCCTATCCCATAAAGTCTCCAATACCGAATCATGGCGGTAACTGCATGTATTCACACAGAGTCTTCCATGGTCACGAATGCTTTCAACTTTATTGATATGGATTTAATATGGTTGTGTGGCAAATGGATAACACCTCATAAAGAACAATACCTTATGCGTTATCTCCCTTGTCAATCACTATTCTCTTACCTTTAAGGCTGCGTTTGGTCGTCCGGATTTCTAAACGGGATAGGACTGGATAGGATAGGATAAGAAATCCATGGATTTCTTCATATCCCATCATCTGTTTGGTGAACTACGGATTTAAAGTCGGATATCCCCATATCCTATCCAATCTACTATTTGGTGAACTACGGATTTAAATTCGGATATTTTAAAAACAATAACATTAGGCAAGTACAAATTTGTAGGTTTAATATTCACAAAATCATCCAAAACAACCAAAAGGTCCAAAAAGATAACATCTTATAGCCAACACCATATTACACATGTCTAATAGAAATGGGAAAGAAAAAATCTTATAACGTAAGTCTTGCAATAATGGAAAACAAATGATTTTTTTTAAATAATATATAATCATACAACTCCTTCATGTCCTCGACTTGCATTCCACTCATTAAACATTTGTACTGCCAAATTTTGCTTCCATGTTGCCCAATGATCCAACGGCTCGACAACATCAATTGTTTCCACATCTTCAATAGTGGTAGCAACTTCATCTAACTATGCCTCGATTGGATCAATAGCCATTTCTCTTCTTATCAAGTTGTGCAGAAGGCAAGAAGCTATGATTATTCGATCTTGCGTTCTAATTGGATAAAAAGATGGACTCCTAAGAATAGCCCACCGTAACTTAAGTAGACCGAAGCATCTTTCTATGACATTTCTAGCTTGAGAATGCTTCAAGTTGAAGTACTCCTCGGGTGAATTTGGTGTATGACCTTCTGTCCACTCAGATAGATGGTATCGAGTACCTCTATAAAGAGCAAGAAAGCCCTCCCCATTTGTGTATCCGGCATCTACAAGATAATAATTACCTAATAACAAATGATGATATTGTTAATTGTCTTAGAACCATTAAAACTTACAATATATAGAATGCAATATATTGATAAAGGCTTATCTTACCAACGGGGATCTTTAAACCATTGGGTTTAACTATAGCATCTCGAAGCACTCTAGAATCCGCTGCCGAGCCTTCCCATCCAGGTAAAACATAAACGAATCTCATATCACGTGAGCAAACTCCTAATACATTGGACGTAATCTCACCCTTTCTATTTCGGTACCTTAGTTTATCAACCTCTGGAACACAGACCCTTATATATGTGCCATCTAATGCTCCTAAGCAACCCTAGAAACATAAAATTAATGAAATAACATTCTCTTTAAAGTATTAAATTAGTCCATGAAATAGCATAACAAACATACCTTAAACCACTTCCATCTCTCATCGGCACATTCCTCTGAAACTGGTTCAGGTGAGACAAGAAGCACACTATGCATTCTTATCACCGCATTTAAAACTAAGTTAAAATACCTACTTATTGTCTCCCCAGACCTCATAAATCTGAACTTGATGACTCGATTTTTCACGTGATGGGCAAGTATATGTAGAAACATGGCCATTTGTTCTTCTATAGTTACAAGTCCATCTTCTTTTAACCCACCAATTGTACGTGCCAACTCGCATAATAGAGTAAATGTACATCTATCCATCCTAAGTTGTTCAACACAATTCAAGTCATTGCTCTTAATAAGGCGGTCAAGGTGATCTAAACGAGCTTGGATTCTAATAAATGTCCGATCTTTCAATATATGCTTGCGGTAGTGCGTTTCAGCAGCAGTTTACACTACTAGCATATACATCATACACAAAAGCAACATTTGAAGGCTCATCTCCTCTAATATAAGAATGGTGAAAATTTCCTCTCTATCATTGTGATCCATTTCTAATGAAAAAAAAATGACATTAGACAAGTACATAATTAATAGGTTAGATAATAGAAAAAATATATAGAGACAGAGAAACAAAAAAATAACTCAGCATATACGTCGATTGAGCCACTCCCAGATTTCTTAAAGTAACAAAAAACAGAGAAATAGAAAACTAACTCAGCATTCAATCAGTAACAGGAATAGATGAAATTCAAAAACCATATATTGGATTATCTGTGCAAGTAGCATCCTTTTCAAGTCATCACCCTTTTCACCATTACTCAAGGTCAAGTTTTGGACTTCTTCCTAAGAAAACCACACATTGATTGAGTGAGATAAGGCATGATAGTCAAAGATAAGTTTATTCAAGGAAAAATTAGTATATTTGCATGATGAACCCAAGACAACAGTTTTGCCAGAATACAAAATAGCAAATAGCAGAGTGCTCAAGTTCAATGGCACACATCTCCAACTTTGCAAATAACCAAGGTTAACCGACAAAACCAGAATTTCATGGTCACAGGCCAAAAATGTCTGGCACTGCTGGCAAACCAATAAAAAAATCAACAAGGCCAGATCTTAAACTGCATTGGGGTTGAACCATCCAAAGCACCTTTCAATAGAATTACAACCCAAAAAAAAGAGTTAAGAAATAGCTCGACAAGACCCAGTGACCATCGATGCACCAAAAATACCAGAACCAGAGGAAGACATCACAGTGCCCTAATGAAAACACTACCCTCATCGCACTCAACAACGACATTAATTTGCACTCTGATCCATCCAATTCCACCCCCCATAACTGCAAGCAGACAAAAAAAAAAAAAAAAAAAAAAAAAAACCGAGGAAGACATCACGGTGGGGGGGAATCGATCGAGAGGGCGACCATCGGGTGATCACCGGCGGACGGGGGGTTCTTACCTTGGCGGAGGAAGAAGGCTTTTGTAAAACTTTGATAAGAATCGGAGAGCTATTGAGGAGAAGGCTTCAACGTTGATACTTTGGAAACAGAGAGTCGTCTGTAGGTGAACGACGAAGAAAGAAAAAAAAAAAAAAACGTAGATTTTATGTCTCGGATAAAAGAAATCCTATCCGACCTTATCCCACCTCCTCGGATTTTTTTATCCGGTCTATATCCGGTCTATATCCAACCTTATCCTATCCTAGACAGCTACCAAACACGGGATATGATAAAACATATCCTATCCTGATTTTTATCCGGTCGACCAAACGAAGCATAAGTGTCATAGAAAACCGGATGTGGCACTAGAGAATATCTTTATGGTTCTAATGAATCCACATATGTCTTATCTTTATGGTTAACATTTCTTTATGTGTAACTAAGACATATGTATAAGGCTAATAACTGGATGCCCCTAGCCTTTACTCAAGATTTACACAATATCTTGAGATTTTCCTTAGATATATGTACATAACTCAATAATAACTTATACAAAAAGAGTTGACATATATCGAAATGTTACAAAAAGTAACAAAGTACAGATGTAAACTTTATTAGAGCAAATCTGAAATATCTCCCACTAAACAATAGTATCCACCGATTCTCCTAAGCCCATATTCATGATATGTCGCTCAAATACACAAGGGCATAAGCCTTTAGTCAGTGGATCTGCCAACATATCGTCTGTGGGAATATGTTCTACTATAACGTCACCATTCTTTACCATTTTCTTTATGGTCAAAAACTTGACCTCCATATGCTTAGACCCTTTGAGACTTCTGTTGTTATTGACAAACAACACAATAGAATTGTTATCACAATACAACTGTATGGGTCTATTCACAAAATCAAATACGGTCAATTCCTTAATGAGGTTCCAAAGCCAAACAGCTTGAGTAGCAGCTAAAAAAACATGCTATAAATTCTGCTTGCATGGTAAAGAAAGATATAGATTTCTGTTTCTCACTTTTCCACGATATTGCACCTCCTACTAACATGAAGATATATCCTATTGTCGGCTTCCTATCATCTTCACAACCAGCAAAGTCTGCATCTGAATATGCTAGCAATCGCAAATCATGGACATATCTATATATCAGCTTATAATATCTTGTTCTTTTTAAGTATCTCAAGACCTTTTTGGCAGCAACCCAATGATTATGTCCTGGGTTCGACTGATATCTGCCTAAAAGCCCTGTTACAAAGGCAATGTCTGGTCTAGTGCAAACTTGAGCATACATAATACTTCCAAGTGCATTAGCATAAGGTATGTCCTTCATTTGGTCTTTTTTAAAATCTGATTGAGGACATTGTGAGAGACTCAACTTGTCACCCTTAACGACAGGAACACTTCCTGGTTTGCAATCCTGCATGTTGAATCTCTCAAAAATACAATCAACATATGCCTTTTGAGATAAACCTAACATACGACAAGAACGATTCCTATGGATTTCAATGCCAAGAACGAAAGATGCCTCACCCAAGCCTTTCATATCAAAATTCTTTGACAACATTTGTTTTGTTTCATGCAGCAATCCAATATCGCTACTTGCAAGCAAAATGTCATCCACATAAAGTATGAGAAAAATAAATTTCCTCCTACTGACCTTGCAGTATATGCACTGATCTACTAAGTTCTCAACAAAACCAAAAGAAGTAAAAACATTGTGAAACTTCATGTACCATTATCTGGAAGCTTGTTTGAGACCATAAATAGCCTTCTTCAGTTTACATGCACCTGAATCATTTGTTGCAAAACCTTTAAGTTGCACCATATAAACCTCCTCATCAAGATCTCCATTTAGAAAAGCAGTTTTAACGTCCATCTGATGCAATTCCATGTTAAAATGAGCTACTAATGCCATGATCACTCTAAAGGAGTCTTTAGAAGAAACTGGATAAAAGGTTACTTCATAGTCTATCCCTTCTCTTTGAGTGAAACCCTTCGCCACAAGTCTGGCTTTAAATTTCTCAATATTTCCTTTTGAATCTCTTTTAGTCTTATAAACCCACTTGTAACCTATGGGCTTACAACCTTCCGGTAATTCAACAAGCTCCCAAACACCATTGTATTTCATAGATTGTATCTCATCTCTCATTGCATCCAACTACAAACTTGATTAAGGACATGAAATGGCGTCTGTATAAGTCACTATATATCATAATCATGTTCTCCTAAATAGACCATATAGTCCGGTGGTATAGCTGAACGCCTTTCCCTAGTAGATCTCCTAAGGGGAGTCACTGTGAGCTCATTTTGAGTCTGAGGAACTTGAAGGACTTCATCTGTGGCCATTTCATCAATAGGATTCTCAGCGTTGATAGGTTCGGTTTGTGGCATAGTAGGCTCTATAATTGTCTGCATAGGCGAGGAGAAGGACATAGCAGGTCTCATCATGTTGTCATGTTCACTAATTTATGAGCAATCATACTCTTCGACTACATCATATTCTAGAAACTTGGCCGTTTGAGATTCTACAATCCTTGTTCCTCAACTTGGATTATAAAACCGATATCCCTTTGAATGTTCTTAGTAAGATATAAAGTAGCATCGAGTGGTTTTAGCCTCCAACTTACCTAATGTTGGATTATACAATCTTACTTCCGCAGGACATCCGCAGACCTTAAAATTCCAGTACATAAATCAAAAGGAGTCGATGTAACAGCTTTGGTAGGAACATGATTCAATATATTAAGGGCTGTTTTTAAACCCTCACCCCATAAAAAGTCAAGCAAATTAGTCCTACTCATCATACATCTCACCATTTCCATGAGAGTACGATTGTGCCTTTCAGCCACACCATCCTATTCATGACTCCCTGGCATAGTGAACTGAACCACTAGTCTAGAATCCTCTAAGTATTTAGCAAATGGTCCTTTAATTGCCCAACATTGCCATGTCTACCATAATATTCTCCACCTCGATCAGATCTAACCACCTTTATTACCTTTCCTAACTGTTTCTCAACTTCAGTCCGATAGATCTTGAATTTGTCAAGAGATTCAGACTTTTCCTTAATCAAGAATAGGTAACCATACCGAGAATAATCATCGATAAATGTGATGAAATAAAAATTTCTACACAAAGTTGCAGTATAGGGTCCACTAATATCAATGTGAATGACTTTTAGTAAGTCAAAACTTCGAACTGTGGTTTTCTTCTTTATCTTAGTCATCTTTCCTCTATAGCAGTCTATACAAATCTCTAGGTCACCTTTAAGAGTAGGCAGGATGTGTGTCTTTATTAGCCTTTCTACTCTTTCTTTAGATATTGACCTAGCCATAACGCATAAGACTGTTCCTTAGGTAGAGGTCTTTTGGAAATAACATTTTCAACTGTATTAGCGACGTATATATCATTGGGAGATAAACACAACCTGTACAATCCATTGAACATGTTGCAGCACCCAACCTTATTTGAACTAAAGAACATAGATACAGTACTGTTCTTTATTTCAAAAGAATAACCACATATGTCCAAACACGATACGGAAACTAAGTTTCGTCTAAAGGAAGGTACATAAAAAGTGTTTCTTAATATCATATTAAAACCAGTATCTAGAATTAAAATGACATCTCCCACGAACTCAATGTCGATCTTGTCATTATTTCCCACAGTGAGCTTTGATTCATCCTGATTTAGTGTCCTTATGTTTGTGAATCCCTATATAGTAAATGCAACATGATTAGTCGCACCACTATCTAGTCACCAAGAACTGGATGGGGTTCCACATAGGTTGGATTCACAGACAAGTGCCAAAGAATCATTACATTTATGCTCATTTTTAGACAACTAAGCTTTATATTGATCGCAGTGTTTCTTTATGTGTCCTCTCTTCTTACAAAAATAGCAAATGACACCCTCCCTTTTAAAAAGTGCCTTTCTTGGAGCCATAGAGGTGAAAGGACCAACAACTTCAGGATTTCCTTTCTTAAGGACTATATTATTAAAAGTGCCTGTGGTTTTAGGGTTTCCTCTATGATGTGCAAACCATTTACCCTTCCTGCTGGTAGAACTAGAGGCATATAAAGCAAGATGCCCTCTCTCTTTCTTCAGTTTTTCTTCCTCTGCCACCACTCTAACTATAAGGTCATTTATTGAGCAAGTCTCATTTTGCAAACTATAGTTTGTCTTGATAATTCCAAAGTCAGGAGGAAGAGTATTTAATGCTTGATGCACAATGCAAGCTTCAGGGATATCAACCTGAAGGATTCGGAGTTTTGTTTGAAGATCTACCATTCTAAGCACATAATCTCTAACTCCAGTTGAACCATCATACTTCATATTAAAGAGTGATTGCATAAGTGTACCTATCTCAACATTGGTAGAAACGCGATACCTAGCCTCCAAAGCTTCCATCATTTCCTTAACAGTACAATCAGTTGGCAAGCCACTCATCAAATGCTCCTGAATTGACCATTTCATAATGAGCAAGCAAACTCTATTACTCTTTTCCCATGCAGCAAAACGTACTTTCTGGGTTTCAGTACTGGCATCAGTAAGGTCTGCTGGTCTATCCTCAGTAAGAGTAATATGAACAACTGCCAGCTCCATCCCAAATAGAAAATCCTTTTTCCATTTCTTGAAGTTTGACCCAGCAAGAACCTCAATTGCAATGGAATTGCCGTTTACAGAGAATGTGACTGATTTCACAAGCAATATATATAATTAGCATCATGTGAGTGCTAAACACATATCTCAAGAGTTACATACATCATCATATAAACACCTTTGGCAAAATATATGACATGCAATTGTATACTCTTCACATGACAGCGGTCCATGAAAATGTATTCTAACCTTTCATGAATTCACCACCTTTGGGTGTATGAACCATTAGAGTTAGTCACTTTTCAACCATATGTTGTATATGTATCCCTCCACAAACTAACGCACAATTACCTCCTTTGGGAGTATAAACATGCATCAAAATATGAGACATCCCATTACAATATAAGACCGATATTTCTCAAATTCAATCAAGTGTGCCACTTTGGCGATCACAACCCAACTGAATTATCGAAATTCTCTCATATCAGATATATAACTTTATGACTCACATTCACCTTTCATATGTGATTTTAGACTTGATGACAGGGGCTATTTGTCACTAAAATCACAAGTCATGCTAATTGCATTGCTCCATCCATTAATACATACTACTGATAAATCAACACTACACATATTCCTCAAGTGATGATATAATGATAAGCATGCAATTGCATTTCCAAAATCATAGAGAAATACATGAAAATACGCCAAAAATACCCCCAAAATCATGTACCTTAGGGTTTCACATGTATTTTCACATCCTTAAAGGCATCAAAAAATGCAAATAATCACACCACAAGGTAGGAAATTCACATACGAGCATGGCGATATCACTCATGCGCCAAATGGAGCACACACGCGCCCTCACGCGCCGCTAGACAGTGCGGCGCATGAGCCGCACGAGCTGACGTCCAAAATCGGTCCAAAGTCGGTCCAACCGGTCAACGGACCGAACCAGTCAACGTCGGATCGGGTCGGGTCAACGGTCAACCCGGGTCGGTCAATGGTCAACCGAGTCGGGTCAACACGGGTCGGGTCGACGGTCAACGGGTCGGTCAACCCGATCAACACGGGTTGGGTCGACCCGGCCGACACCCGGTCGATTTCGTGTGACGTCATCGATGACGTCACATGCCACGTGGCGATCGCACGTAAGGCGGCTTAAGTGACGTCATCGTGACATCATCGCGACGCGTGGCGGTCCACGCGTCAGTGCGCATGAGCGCGCGTGCGCACACGTGAGGCCGCGCGGTGGCCTGTGCCACCGACTCCCAGCACCGTCTGGGCGCGTGAGGCCGTTTCCGGCGTCTTCTGGTGACGTTCGACCCATCATTTTGCTCGTACAGAAGAATAGAAGCCGATTATGCAATAAAATTTCACTTTCATCGGACCAAAATTCATGAAAAATAAGGCAAACGTTCCGAGCTTAAGTGATGGACGAAATGGGTATGGGGGCAATGTATTTCGCCTCTCTCATAGGCATGTTAAGCACGAAAACAGTCTGATTTTCATCCAAATACACAATCAACAGCAAGTTCCAACAAATAAGTTCTTCAATATGTTCGAGTTCTAGGTTATGCCGGCTTTGATACCAAATGTAGGCCGTCGAAACGCCTTCCCAAGATCGACATAGCTAGAAACTCGAACATCCTAAGGTATAAGACGAAGATTTGTGTACCTGATTTGGAATTCATTGTTCTTGGAGCAAAACAGCAGCAATCCAAGCCTTTAATGCTGAAGATCTTCTCCTCTATGACCCTCGGTTCCTGGCTCGATGAGATCGCCACTCACGACTTGCCTTATGTGAGTTGAGAGAGAGTTTTGGAAAAGTGAGGACTAGAGGAGGGACCTTAGCGCTATTTATAGAGTTTTGGACAGGCTCTCTCATCGCGGGCCGGGCCCAACTCGGCCCACACAAGCCAGGCCCATATTCGACCATTAAGAAAACCTTATGCCTTACCTTATTAGACCAACCCCGTAAAACGGTAATTATAATCTCAATTAATGTAGCCCACATAAGGAAAACTCTTGCAAATGCCTCTCTCCAGGATTCGTTGTTTTGCAGTATTGCTCTGAGTCATGGCTGAAGGCATGCGTGCCAGAGCATGGGCTCCTTCTTGTCTGGTGCTTACTTGATGGTTGAAATATATGACTGGAATGGACGTCTCTTTCTCTAATTTAGCTTGGCCCTGCCTTGCTTTTCTTTTCATAAGCATTCGCTAGCAATGGGTTTGTTATGCTCTGGTGGGCATGTTCTGCTTGCATTGACATGGGGTCCTAGTGTGCAGCGGAGCTTTGTTGGGTCAATAGAAGTGTTGTTATGGTGGGAAAGTCATATGAGCGGTCATTCAACATTGGGCAAATTTTCATATTCACTGCATAACTTCACTTTTAACAGGGTGATTGTTATGTGTTACATCTTCATTCTATTTTATCATTCAGTTAGCTATTTTTTTTCAATAAAGAATAGAATGATGTGACAATCTAAACAGCTCGTGTTGCTAGTTACATGCTACCTGGCATTGTACTTGCCATGGTTTTCCCTACTAAACCCATGGTAATTGTTTCCTAAATTCAATGAACGTGCTTTAGGAGGTGACCATGGACAATGTCATTTCATGCTTCGCTGATCTTCATCTATTAAAAAAAAGTACCATGTCATGCGGGGTCATCCTTCTTTTCTCCACCAGTCTCATGTCTTTTTCATTAATAGATAAATTTTGTCATTGCTCAGAGTATATCTTTTGATTGACCTATTTCATATAATTCATACAAATGCATATCTTCCTCCTCAAGCAAAGAAGACAGATTTTGACAGTTTCATCATTTTGCAATGGACAATGCAACCTATAAATGATCTGTCTAGAAGAAAACAACGTGGTGAAATCAACCCATTGCTGTATTATGAGGAGTTTGCTCATTTAATGTATGAGGAACTTTGCATTCTTGTGTTTGCATCTCATCTGAATTTAAAAGGATATTGACGAAAATGCTATAGAGATGTAATGAACTACTGTTTTAAAAGTTAGGAGTAAGGCCTACAATGGCATCTTTGTAAAGCTTCTTTAGGGCAGCCTGGGGTTCAACCTATAACACACGAACTCTTAGCAGGAGTTGATTTTGTACTTTTCATCATAAACAACAACTGTAGACTTTATCCTACTAGATGGGAGTTATATATATGTTGGTCTCCTGGATGATTCCAGTATGTTAATATCCAAGTCTATCTTGATGTAACTTAAGAGTGTAGGAGTGAAAGAGACCCACTTTGCACCATCTATATATATTTCTTCCTCATCAGCAAGTGCATTTATCCCTTGTTATATGTCATGCAATTTTTCCTCTTGTTAATTGTCTGTGCCCTATTTACTGTTGTTAATGATAAAACGTGTTTGGCTTTCCTTGTACTCCTTTATGCCGGTAATAGCATATGTTCTTTATTTAGTTGGCTTCTTCCTCTGATTTGATGTAGTGAACTTTACGATCCTCTTTAATAAGTAACCTTATTTGGACTTGAAAAATGTGGTTAAAGGAAGTATGTGTGCTTCCTCTTGTCTCTGTTGGACCATTTGATGATATTATTACTTTGATCTTTGTTTTGTAGATTAGAAACATCCACTTACCTGTAATCCCTTGTTTTTTGAAGGTTGAAGCTAAAAAGCAGACATATAACTCTTTTGATGATCTGTTGGCCAAATCTGAGAACCTGAATTAGTTGACTTTTATGCTACTTGGTTATTTACATCCTCCATAGATTTGAAGCAATGATACCTGTTCTGATAAATCTTCGAGCAACTTGATTAGCTTAATACTTATAATTTGAGCTTTTGTGTCACATCCTTAATGAGGTCAGCATTAGACTTAAATGTACAATTCAGGTTGTGAAGATTGATGCTGAGAGGTACCCCAGCATTGCTGATAAATACAAGATAGAAGCATTACCTACCTTTATCATATTTAAAGATGGGAAGCCTTTTGAGCGTTTTGTAAGTTTTATCTCTTTCACCTTTGCTATCATTTGGAAATTTAATCTGCTAAGTTCTCATAATTATTATGTTCGTAAAGGCTCATAAAAGTTTTTGATACTGTGATGAGATCCCTTAGATATCCGAATTTGAACAAAAACCTAGAGTCACAAGTTCTTTTTTCTTTTGGCAATTTCAATCTTTTATGATGTGAAAGATACAGGGTGAACTCTGGAAAGAGTACTTGCGTTTTGCCAAAAAAGTGCAGACACCCCTTTTAATGTATATAGGCACTAATGCCTCTCTTGTGACAGGAAGAATCTATAATGACCTATAATCAGTGGACACCCTTCTCCTCCGAAACTGATTTTGATTAGGGAATTCCATCCCACTTCATCATTATTCTCTCGCAAAACATGGAACCACACCAACATGTTTCTACATAATAAACGATGATAAATATGCACAAACCGCTTAAGTCTTCAACAGCAGTCAATGAAAGGCATTTCCTTTGTAGAGCTTGACCATACTAGAAAGCACAACTTCCCTAACATGCCCTAATTTACAGATTTGATTTAATACGACTGGAGATGGAAATTCGAGAAATGCCATATAAGTGGCCGTTTAGAATCACTATAAAAGAAGTTCATTTTTTCGTAATAAGGGTGGAGGTTTTCGCAAAAAATTCGTGAAAAAAAAGAAGAAGAAAGCAAAATTTGAGAGAATCGGTAAAAGCGAGAAAAAGAGGAATTCGGTCAGCTTCAGTGGAAGTCAACTGGGAGGGAGTGCGTAGAGGTGACGTCAGCGTAGGTCAGAAGTGAAAAAAAAAAAAAAAAAAGGGGAGCAGCGGCGACCGTACGCCTTCCCCGGAGGTCCCCGACCACGCCGGCGGCGTCCCCGCGCAGGCACCGGAGCCGCGAAATCACTACCTCGTCGACGATCACCGCGTCCGCCTCGCTGCTGAGCCGCGACGCCACCGCAGTCCAATCATCCGCAACCCTCCTGTCCAAGCCGTCCCGCCGCCGCATCTCCGTTCGCAAGCCCCGGTGCTGTCGACCCAGCAGATAGGTCCCGTCGCCGTCGAGGCCATCGCCGCCGCGCCCCAGCTCGCGCCGCCTCGACGCCGAGCCTCTCCGCTGCGCCGCGCCCGGATCGGGCCGCCCCGACGCCCCCGTCCTCGGCGCCTCCCGATTCGCGCGCTCGACGCCCCCTGCTCGCGCGCTGCGACGCTCCCCGACGCTCGTTGCCCCCTACAACCTCGACGCCGCCGCCCCGCGACGCCCTGCAGCCCACAACGCAACGCCCCTCCGCCCTAGATCTGCTGCTGCGACGCCGCCAGACGTTGAACCGTCCCCGCGCCGCGCCAGCACCCGGCGCTCCCATATCCGACACCGCCCCGGAGCCGAACTCGTGCCACCCTCGATCCGCCGCCCTCGAGCCTCCCTCGCACCAGTCGCCGCCTCGCTTCGCTCGCACGCCGCCCCTGCGATGTCCCTGCTGCCCGACGGTCTCGCCGTGACACCCCTGCGACCCCGTGCTCCCCCGACGATCCAGCCGCACCGCCGTCACGCCGCCGCCGCCGGAACCCTAGCCGTTCCCCCTCGCCGGCCCTTTTTTTTTCCTTTTTTTTTTTTTTTTTCGAAAAAGGAAAAAAAAAAAAGAAAAGAAAAAAAAGAAAAAAGGAAATAAAAATTAGGTAGATTTCCTTTCTTTTATTTACTTTATTTTATTTTTATTGTTTTATTGTTATTTCATTGTTATTGTCTTATTGTTATTTATTTTTTGTTAACAACATTAGGCCCTGATAAATGATTGAAAATTCCAATTTATCCCCTAATTTGCAACCCCGCCGATTTTTTATTTTCATCTATAAGGCTTTAGACGAAATAATTAATCATGTGGGAATAAAATGGATATTTTGATCTTTAAGGCTTAAGATCAATTTATCGATTTTACTAGCGAAATATTACCCCTTGATTTGAATAATATGTGATATCTTTTTTGGGTAATTTTGAATGAATTTGATTGTTTCTATTTATCTTGTAAAATGTCTGAGTTAGAATATTACTTGTTTAGAATTATTTGCATGTTTAGGTTAAGCATTCTAGTTATCATGAATTTTCAAAGAAATAAAAAAAAAAAAAATTCAAATTAACTAGTTTAGGTTGCATGTTTAGTTATTAGAAATTGTTAATTCCAAAACACAAAAAAAAGTAAAAAAAGAAACTCAAAAAATCTTAAATTAGAACTAGTTTTTTTATTGTCTTGCATACTTAGATTAGGGATTTTATTTTAGGTCATAAAAAAAAAGAAACAAAAAAAAATAAAATTCACTTAGGATGTTAGTTGAATTGCATGTTAAATTTTAATAAAAAAAAAGCAAAAAGCAAACAAAAAATCATCAATTTTTTAGAATAGAATTGCATGTTTAATTTTAAGCTTAGATCATTTCTAAATAGATTGCATCTTTGGCTAGAAATTACTAAATTAAAACAATATCTTAATTTAAATTAGGATAACCTAATTCCTAGTTTAAATAGGATAAAATTTTAATTTAGTTAGGAATTTCATTCAAATATCTTAGGATAGATTAATTCCACCTTTTTAGGATAAATTGCAATTTTTAGAAAAAATAAAAAATCATAAAATCAAAAAGAAAAAATCAAAAATCTTGCATGAACACGTAGAATTAGGAATACAGATTTAGTAAATAAGACATTTAGGCTAGCAAATTAGGTTTTTTTTTCAATCACATTTTTAGGATCACATTTTTTAGAAATCTCTTTTTAAATAGGTTAGGATTAGATTTAGATAATTTCATTCTTAGAAAACTTGGCACTTTTAAAAAAAAAAAAAAAACCAAAAAATGAAGAAATGATTTTCTAAGTCAAAATAGGGTTAATTTAAATTAATCCTAAACATGAATTAGAAAATTATTCGTTTTAGGTAGTTCAATTAGGGCTTTTATTAATTCAAAATTCCAGATTAAAAAAAAATCAAAAATTAGGTGCATGTTAATCAATTTGCATTCTAGGACCATTTAGTTTAAATTTGCATATTAGGTCATTTAAGTTGCAATTATTGCATTTCATGTCATATAATTTAGATCATTTTACCATGTCATATTAGGTTATTGGCACGCATTGCATTTGGATTAAATTCCATTAAATAAAGTGAAAACAAAAAAAAAGAGAAATTTGCGTGTTAATTAGAGACCATATCTAGGATTGTTGATGTGGAATTTAATCTAACGATGTAGATGTTTTCGTTGCTACAAGGTAAGTCCCTTAACCTTATTCATTGTTTTATTGGGTGTTAAATTGGTGGATTGCGCACCCGCATGATCATCTCACATGTTAGGGAGATAAATTAAAATCGATCCAAGCTGCCTGCTAAACATTTTTCAAAATAAAAGAATGGTACCGAAAGGGCATTAGAGAAATCTAGTGTAACCAGATCCCCGTACCCATAATCTCTGGTTCGTAGGAGTAAAGTAATCTCCCATTACTTTACTTGGGTTTCTAATCGACCCACCAAAAACTGATTAGTGGCGACTCCTTAATAAAAATCATTTGCATGTTAAGAATTCAAACCTAAGTCGCGAATTGGTATGGGCTTGGGAGAGCCCGAGTTAAGTCTAGGCTTAACAATCCATTAGCCAAACCCTAGGTGGTTCACACCCCGAAAAATTGGTCGCTAAATCTAATCAATTTTGCATATTCTAATCAATTTTTCGGATATTCATGTCAAGCATTTACTAATCTTAGGATATTACCTAAATCTATACAAATTTTCTAGGCTTAACACAAGTGCAGAAATGTATATTACCTAAATTCCCATTTTTATTTTTTATTTTTTAGCAAAAGTGAACCCCCAAAATTAGGTGTCAACAGCTGCCCCTCTTTGAAGGTGAGCTCGCAGAGGTTGCCTTCAAAGACAAATTGAGACCTAATTTTGGCCATGCTTAAGCAATGAATGATTTTTGTTGGAAATTGGATTCCATTTTAAAATGCAATTTATATGATGCATGCAAATGCTAATGCAAATGAACCTACCGGAATAACTTACCTTCGAGGAGGATGAAGTAGTCCGAGGTAGAGGGTGTTACATGTCCGGGACCCGTACCATTCTACAATCGCCCGAATAGTAACACGGCTTTGTGAAGATTCCGCTTTCCCGGGACCCGTACCATTCTACGATCGCCCGACGGGCGAAAGGAATTGCTTTCCCAAGATCCGTTCTATGCTACGGTCACCTGTTAGAGCAATAAGTGTTGTCAAGGACCCGTTCTATGCTACGATTGCCTTGACGAAGAGATTTTTCAGGATCCGTTCTATACTACGGTCACCTGAATGGGGAAATTGCTTTTCCAGGACCCGTTCTATGCTACGGCTATCTGTTAAAGCAATGAATCCTGTCTAGGACCCGTTCTATGCTACGGTCACCTAGACTGAGGTTTTGCTTGGTTAGGACTCGAACCATTCTTCGGTCACCCAGCCTTGCGGAAGAAATCATCTGACCAGGACCCGAACCATTCTTCGGTCGCCTTAATCAGATTGAATCTGGAGAAAAATCTTTGGGGGACAACTCAATTGAGTGTCAAATATACTTAAAAGGGAATACTTGTGCAATGACAAATATTCAAGGTATGGATAGAGATATACTTACCTGGTAAAATCTCTGATCTTCGGGGATACATCTCCTACAAAACATGGTTATAGGAGAGGCAACATGCGTTTGCAATCATAAACAAGCATCAATTTAATGGATGTTCACGATGATTTCCATCAATCTTGCATCATCTAATTTCCATTATGAATACATGAGTGTCATGAATGTGTCAAATGAGGGATCCTTTGGTCCGAAAGGACTTTTCTCTCATCCTCATTAAAATGGCTATTTTATCCCGATCTTTAATGCGGGATTCTGTCAATCACTCTATCTTACCTTCATCATGCCAGACAAGGGTCCAAGCAATCTCGCAAGTGGTACGATCTTACCAATCTGAGAGGTCTTTTAAGAGGGACCATAATGCGGGCTTGGTCAATGGCTTAACAAATGGGACTCTTTGAGTCGGGCTTATTTGAAAAATATTCTGCAATCATCTTGGGGTTTATAAGTCAAGAAACATAAGAAATGAGGCAGAAATTATCTTACTCACTCTCCTTCAAGCGATGCTTTCGAACATATGAACCTTTACGTTAATTTAAGTGCCCTAATCTGAAGAGACTTTGCAAGGGACGTAACGTAGGCTTGGTTCATGGGTTAAGAAATGAAAGGATGATTAGGCTCAAAAAGTGTTTAAAAGGTAAAGTTGGTGATCATGACATTTCTACCAATTTTCTTCTTCAATGTCGAAGATTTTCTTTTGCACTCATTAATTGGAACAGCATTTGAGCTTTTTCCTTTTCTTTTTTGTACCGCCTTATTCAGGGTATGGCTAAGCATATCAGGCGTTTTTTTTCTTTTCTTTTGGGCATCGGCCTTGCTTTTACCAGGCACACTGCTTCTTTTATGCCCCATTTTTGCACTCTTTTTTTTTTTTATCAAAACCTTCATTTTTTGTGGGCATCCTAGTTCATGCCACTTGAATTTGTCTTGCCCCAGTGTGGGGGATGATCACCAATTGGGTTTAATATGAAATGAATTCATAGGCTCAAGTGGGCTATGCAATGGATAAAAGTGTATAGGATAGAGAAATGACTGCTCTTAATCATCTTAAGGCACTTTAATTATCGTACAAGTTACACTGCGAAAGCAATACCCAAAGATTGACGCAAGTGTGAGTAAGAAAATTCCTACCCTTGATTTCAAATTTGTCCCAATGTGGGATGATCCTTGACAGGGGTAATTTTAAACAAACTCTTCATGTGTGTGGGCTCAAAGGGCTAAACAATGGGTATACCTGTAGTGTTTTGGGTAGAGGAAGAAACTGCCTTTCGTACCCTTTGCGAGACCGCCCTTTTCCTTGCGGGCATGGAATTTTTCATACAACTCATTGGGGGTTAGTGTATGAAATAGTGTATGGAATAAGGCTTGCCTTTCATCATCCCAAGATATCCCATTTGACACACTCAATTCATCACACGCAATTCATTATGGAGAATATGCAACATTTGCAACAAATTTGATTTTGCCACTTATTGAGGCAATTTATTCATCATAAAAGCACTTGCAATTCAAAACATGACATAGCAAATTCAATCATGGATAATACTTCTTAACAAAGATCGAATTAACCGGAGTGGAAAACCGACGACCATCCATTTCAGCCAGAATCGAGCACCTCCCGAAGTACCTTCTTCACCACATATGGACCGCTGTAATTTGGGGCAAACTTTCCCCCGGGATCTGGAAAAATTGGCAATAGCTTCCTTAGAACAAGATCGTTTACCTCGAAGTGACTCGATCGTACCTTCCGATTGAAGGATCTGGCCACTCTCTGCTGATAAGTCTGGCTATGGCAAAGAGCCTTCAGTCTCCTCTCATCAATCAAGTTCAACTGCTCATGTCTTTGTTGCATCCATTTAGCCTCGATACAATTCCCCGCTTGGGATAAAACTCTTAGGGACGGAATTTCCACCTCCACGGGTAGAACAGCCTCCATGCCATATACCAGAGCAAAAGGAGTTGCCCCAATAGAAGTGCGGATAGACGTTCGATATGCCATCAATGCGAAAGGTAACCTCTCATGCCAATCTAAATAATTCTTAGCTGTCTTGGCCAAGATCTTCTTAATGTTCTTATTGGCAGCCTCCACAGCCCCATTCATTTGAGGGCGGTAAGGGGACGAATGCAGATGTTTAATCTTAAACTCGTTGAACAGCTCATCAATGATTTTGTTGTTCAGATTTGTCCCGTTATCGGTGATGATTGATTCGGGGACGCCATAGCGAGCAATTATGTCACGTTTGATGAATTTTGCAACACTACGTGCAGTGACATTTGCAAAGGATGTAGCTTCAATCCACTTGGAGAAATAGTCTATTGCCACCAAAATGAACCGATGCCCATTTGAAGCCTTGGGATTTATCGAGCCAATCACATCAATGCCCCACATCGAGAAAGGCCATGGCTCAGAAAACTGATGCAGCTCAGTTGGAAGAACGTTTATCTTATCACCATAGATTTGACAACGATGACAACTTCGTACGTGTTTGATGCAATCACTCTCTAGTGTGAGCCAGTAATAGCCTAATCTCATAATTTTCTTAGCCAACATGTGCCCATTCATATGAGGGCCACATACTCTCTCGTGCACTTCTTGCATGATTTGAGTAGCTTCCGCTGCATCCACACACCGCAATAGGACCGAATCATGAGACCTCTTGTACAAATTTTCGCCACTAACGAAGAATTTTGATGCCATCTTCGTGATGTATTTCCTATCTCGCCGGAGTGCTTCCTTCAGAAATTCCTGCTTTTTAATGTAGTTCATGATATCGTAATACCATGGCTTTCCATCAGATTCTTCAGTTATGATCATGCAATAAGCTTGCCTCGGCAAAACTTCTATTTTCAATGGCTCGACTTCCAACCCATTGGTGACTTGCGTGCATCCGCAAATTGATTATGACACCTTGGCAAGTATTCAAACGAAATTTCCTTGAACTCCTTTACCAGGTCTTCTAGATACTTGTGGTATGGGAGCAGTTTGGGGTTCTTGGTTTCCCATTCTCCTACGGTCTGTAGCATGATCAGTGCAGAATCCCCAAATACTTTCAATTTGGTCACATCCATCTCGATCACAGCTTGGAGTCCGAGGATGCAAGCTTCATACTCAGCTATATTATTAGTGCATGGGAACACCAACTTTTCAGCTACCGGATGATGTTGTCCGTCTAGTGATATCAGGACTGCCTCAGTACCAGAGCCGGACAAGTTCACGGCTCCATCAAAGAACATTGTCCATGAGCCTTCATCTACACTCAAAACACGGTCATCCGGGAACCGTCATCATTACTTGAGACTCCTGGATTTTCAGCCAAGATATCAGCGATCACTCGACCTTTAACTGACTTTTGCGGCATGAACTGCACATCAAATTCTGAGATTAAAATTTGCCACTTAGCCAACTTACCCACCAAAGCTGGCCGATAAAGCAAATACTTGATAGGATTATTCTCAGTTACGAGGAACGTCTGGTAGTGTAATGTGTACTGCCGCAATCTCGCGCAACACCCATGCTAATGCAGCACAAGTTTTCTCAGTATTAGAATATTTCAGCTCTGATACAGTGAATTTCTTGCTCAAGTAATAAATGGCCCGTTCTCTTCTGTCAACAGGGCTTTCTTGGGCCAACATTGCTCTCAATGATTCACTATGGATAGTGAGATAGAGAATTAAAGGATGCCCCAGTGAGGGTGGGACAAGAACTGGTGGGTTCATCAAATACTGCTTTATCTTGTCAAATGCTTCACGACACTCCACATCCCAGTTGACTCGTGCATTCTTCTTTAGGAGCTTGAAGAACGGCTTGACAGTTTCAGAAAGTTGGGAAATGAATCGGGCAATGTAATTCAACCTCCCCAAAAGGCTTCGGACTTCTTTGATCGTCGATGGAGGCTGTAACTCACATATGGCCTTAACCTTAGATGGGTCAATCTCAATTCCTTTACTACTCATAATGAATCCGAGTAATTTACCAGATGTTGCTCCAAACACGCACTTAGCAGGGTTTAATCGAAGCTTGAATTCACGAAGACGATCAAACAACTTCTTCAGGGTTTCAACATGGCTTCTTCCAGGTCGGGTCTTCGCAATCATATCGTCGACATAAACCTCGATCTCTTGATGCATCATATCATGAAACATTGCTACCATGGCTCACTGGTAAGTTGCCCCTGCATTCTTGATTCCGAAAGGCATGACCTTATAATGGAAGGTCCCCCACGGGGTAATAAATGCAATCTTCTCCTTATCTTCTTCCTTCATCCTTATCTGATTATACCCGGAGAAACCATCCATGAACGAGAATAACTCAAATCCAGCAGTGCTATCCACAAGGACGTCTATGTGGGGTAGCGGGAAATCATCCTTCGGGCTACCCTTATTCAAGTCCCGATAGTCGACACAGACTCGAACTCGACCATTTTTCTTCATTACTAGCACAATGTTAGCTACCCATTCAGGATATTGTGAGACTTCAATAAATCCCACTTTCAAAAGCTTCATCACCTCTTCCTCAATCTTCTTTGAGAGCTCAGGTTTGGTCCTCCGTAGCCTCTGCTTTTTAGGTGGCACGTCCGGATTAGTAGGCAAGGCATGCTCCATGATTGCTGGGTCTAAACCGGGCATGTCAGCATAGGTCCATGCGAAGACTTCCTGATATTCTTTTAGTAGCTGGATTAGGCGTTCGGCCTCGTCTTTTGGGAGATTTGCCCCAATCTTGACCTCCTTGGCTTCTTCAAAGGTGTCACTTAAATTGATAGTGACAGTTTGCTCGGATGTAAGAGCCTTGGTTTTTTCATGTTTGTTCCCGCTACGCTGCACTTCAATGGAGTCTTCGCTTGAGTCTCCAAGGTCTTCGTTATCGCGCTTGCGGCATTGGATTGGTCCACTTCTATGCCTTTGCATGTTATAAGATTACCCCTGAAACAGAAGTAGATAAATTAGAAAAACAAACGAGTAATCTGTATTTTTGAAAGATTTTTGAAAGACTTTTGAAAAGGATTTTTATAAACATTTTGACACGAGGAAGCATGATGAAGCCCAGGCCTCAAAATTCTCCTTGGATTTTTCTCTTTTTTTTTTTATCAGCTGGATATCATCACCGGGCTGGTTTGGTGTACCTCATCATGCCCTCAAAATAAAACTTGTAATTTTATTGATATTCATCAATCAATTACATTTATTGAATGGAAAATGTAAATCCAAATCCTAAAAAGAAAACGAAGATAATTGCTAGATAGCGATAATTATTCCTAGAAAGCAATAAAAATTCCCACGCAGGGGAATGCGAGAAATCGATAAACGAGTTACTCTTGTGGGCCGGGGCCCATTTCTTCTGGGATCCTTCGCCAATGGCTCCTATGACGATGTCATCGAACAAGCTTGTTACTCCTTCCAGCATGTCTTCAGGGTCCTCGATCTTCGGGGGTGTCGGATCATCCATGCCACCCCATCCATCTGGGACAATGCTCCGGGGATCTATGTAGAAGCTTGGAGGGGCCTAATATTTCACCAGGTAGTCAAACTTGCCGCTCGGCTGCCCTAGGGTGTATTACTTCCACCTCATCCTGCATCATTACCGGAGGACCAGGGAATGTTTCATGAATACTTGGGGGCAACGGGTTTTGCCTCCCTTGCCTTCGGTTAGGCGTCGGATTCGGTCCTTCTTGTCTTCTTCCTCCAGAATTTTGTCCACCTCTTCCATGGTACCCTAATCCAGCAAAATGGGACCTCTGAGGGGCTTCAATGGGGTCTCGAATGCCTTGGCCATTTCTTCCAAGACCACCACCAGGAACAAAACCATTCCCGACCATCACTCTTCCCACCATAAGGGGAGCATTTGAAACTTCGGGAGTAGGAGGCGTCAGGTCAGGAACATCATGTATGGTGGATACTAACTCGAATGAGTGGTAGCTCGCTTTGAACTCAGAGTCTGGCTCCACATAGGGGATGGCCGTCTCCTGATAGATCCGGTGATCCTCCTCACCATACACGGTGACCAACTTCCTTTCAATCACGAACTTTACAGTCTGATGCAAACTTGAAGGTACCGCTCCCGCGGTGTGTATCCAAGGACGACCCAGTAAGAAGTTGAATGCAATAGGGATATCCAACACTTGAAAGGGAATGTTGAAGACGACCGACCCTATTTGTACATCAAGGTGGATTTGCCCGATTACGTCCTTCTTCATGCCATCGAAAGCTCGCACAGAGGTCGTTGCACCATGTATCCTGGATGGGTCAACTTTGAGGCGGTGAAGAGTAGCCAACGGGCATATATTTAGGGCGGACCCATTATCAATGAGCACTCGAGACACATGGGTAGTCTTGTGCTTGACGGATATGTAAAGTGCCTTGTTGTGCCCTTTACCCTCAAGAGGGAATTCCTCATCGGAAAAAGCGATCAAATCCTTGAGAAGAACTGATCCTACAAATTCTTCTAACTTGTCTGCCTCGATCGTCTCTGGCGCATGAATTTCACTTAGCACTTTCATTAGTGCCTTTTGATGCACAGGCGATGTCTGCAGGAGCTCAAGCAAAGAGACTTGGACGGGCATTTTCCTCAATTGATCGACCACGTTATACTCACTTGCTTTTATTACAGCCAGAAATTTCTTGGCCTCTTCATCAGTGACAGGCTTTGCAGGTTGAGCATTTGCTTGAGCATAAGTCCGGTCAAACCTTGTGACAATGCCAACATCCAAGTCATAGGACCAAGGGACGGCCTTGTTGCTGACATACTCATATGGCTGTGGTATTTCAATCACAATCTCATCATCGGACGCGTCCTCTAAGCCAAGGGCATGTCCGCGAGTGAAGGATCAACCTCTTCTTTTTAGCGACAAGTGCGGCTTGTTCCTCCTCCCAATCGATGATGATGTGGGAAATAGTTGAAACTATGCAATTATGGTCAGCATAAACTATAATGCCGTCGTCAACCATTTTGGCAACTCTCTCCTTCATTAGTGATAGGGGAATATCTTCATGGTCCGGATAATACCCAGCAGGCCATTGTAAGCATCCGCTACATGTACCTTCGAGTTCTTGATGCGACCAACTTCAGATTCCAGAATAGCGTTCACTATACCCTCATACTCCGGTAGCGGATTCTTTTGGACATTTGGTCGAGTGGTTTGGAACGAAAAGGCCTTCGTGTCCAAGAGGTTTTGAATCTTGTGTTTGAGGGTGAAACACTCGTCAGGTGAATGCCCCAATTCCCCACTATGGTAATCACACTTCTTTGTCGAGTCGTAACTACGCATGCATTCGCGGTTGGGGCGCTTTGGCTCAGTGGAAAGCAAACCTTTCTTCTGGAGAATTGCTAAAACTTGGGATGGAGATCCAGGGAGTGGAGTGAACTGTCTTCTTGCTTGGGCAAATGACTGACGGCCAGCAGCTTGTTGTTGCCTTACATTCATCGGGGCACGAACGGAACTTTCTTGGCTATAGGCTACATTCACATCCACAACGGCTTCTTTCTCCTTCTTGGCAGAGAATCTCTTACTTGATGACTCAATGAACCATCCTTCCCTTATTCCCATCTCAATTTGTTCTCCCACTGGAATCAGCTGGTTGAAACTTTCAACATAAGTGCTTGCCATCCGATTACGGAATTCATATGGGAGGGTCTTTATGAAGAGTTTCATCAACTCCTTGTCGGTAGGCTCAGGAGTGATTTGAGCAGCCAGATTCCGCCATCTCACGGCATACTCCTTGAACGACTCGCTCCTCTTTTTCTCCATCCTCTCAAGATCTTCTCGGGAAGGAGCGATGTCCATGTTGAACTTGTACTACTTGATGAAGGCATCGGCTACCTCATTCCAGGTCTCCAGAAGGTTCACATTCTTCATCACATACCAGTTTAGCGCTGGTCCAGTCAAACTTGCATGAAATGATTGGATCATGAGGGCCTCGTTCTTGACATATTGGGCCATGCGTACGTGGTACATCCTAGGTAGCACCGACACGGGACACGACACGAGTGTCCGACACGACACGACACGTCGACACATCATTTCTAAAGAATAGAGAATTCCGACACGTTGCGACACGTTATATAATAAATAAATATTTTAATTATTAATTAATTTAATTCATATTCAGTATTTTTATTTTTCAAAATTATTTTTTAATCTCATTTATTTATTTTTTTCAAAATTAATTTTTAATTTTATTTGACAATTTTTTTGATTAAATAAAAAGCCCCCAATCCATTCGGTCAAATAAAACCACCCCACTCCCGGCGCCCAAAACCCCTTCGATTAAATAAAAAGCCCCGACAAAAAATAAATAAAAATAAAAAGCCCCCACTCCCCTAGGGCCCCACCCTCCTCCCCTGCCCAAACTCCTTTTTCCCTCGTTTCTTTCCCACCTCCAAATTTTTCACTTTCTTTCCCTCCACTTGACACCCGACACCGTCGCTTCCCTTCCCTCCTCGTCGGTGACAGCTGTCACTTCCCTCCCTTCAACACGCCAAATCCCTTTCTTTATTCTTTTATTTCTCAAAACCCTAACAACGCTTGTTCTCCTCCTCTCGGCCGCACGACGCATTTCCTCTCCTCTTCCTCTCGATTTCGCTTGCCGGGGATGGGTCGCGCGGTCCCCGTGCGCCGTGAGGCAGCACACCGCCACGAACTCCTCCTCCCCCTTGCCGCCGCCGCCGCCACCGCCCCGCTCGACGACGCCGCCCTCCCCTCGCGCGCCTCCCTCGTGAAGTTCCTCCTCACAGCCCTCGCCTCGCCCTACTCTCTCTCTGGCCGTCTCTCGCCGTCACGGGCTCGCCTTCGCTCGGCTCGGCTCGCGGCCTCATCTCTCCTCTCTCACCCTCGTCGGACACGCATGTCGAAACGTGTCGACAAAAGTTGACCCCGTGTCGAGAAATCCGACACGCGGTCAATGCGTGTCCGAGCGTGTCCGAGCGTGTCGACGTGTCCGACACGCTCCGACACGTGTCGGACACGACACGGAGGCATGAGGAATGTGTCCGTGCAACCTAGGGTACATCTGCAAATGAGATTTTGGGCAGGTAGTACCATCGTACTTCTCAAATTCTGGCATTTTGAACTTCTTCGGCATCTTGACCTTCTCGTAGACCGACAAGTCAAAAGGGAGTGAGTTCTGTGACTCCTGCAATTGCTTCACCTTTTCTTCAAGTTTCGCGAAGTGTTCATCCGGCTCTGTCTTGGGGAGGTCAACAAACTTTCCCTTTTCCACATTGATCGGGGATGGGTCGTCTTCTAAATCAGGTATGCCATTATTACTTGACTGGGGCTTATCTGCTTGCTTCGGGATAACAGCCTGAGGAAGAACGGATGGAGGAGTCGGATTGACTTGGAATGATCTGAATTAAGTCATTATAACCTCCATGGAGGCAGCTAACTGACGGAGCTGATCTTCCATATTGGACATACGATCATGCATCTCATTTTGTTCCGCCATTTTGGCCCTTGATCGTGTGATAATGGGTGAGCGTGGAGGGTCCGCTGCCACCTAATTGATTTAACATGAATGAACATACATAAGCACCTTGATATGAATGTGCCGGCCCATGATGAAAATCTAACCACTTTTATTAATGAAATTGATTGAAAATGACATTTGAAAAGTTCTCGACAAATAAAGTACATGACTTAACTTCTTAGACATTAAGCTAAAGTAGAAAGACTAAATTGACTCAAGCCACTTTATTTAGCCCGATCCATAAACAAATGGGAAGCCAACGCTCGACGTAATTGCCTCTTCTCTTTGGCATCCTTCTTGGCTTGCTTCTCAAGTTGCTCAATCTTCCTCTTGTGATGATTAAGCTCCGCTTGCCGAGTGGGCCTCTCAGTCACATCCGGCACCTTCGGGAGATACTCGATTGGAATTTTGTGTCGACGGATGTATTAAGTAGTCGCATGGTAAACCTTTTCCTTCCCTTCAAGCTCATCCTCGGGCAAGTTCAACTTTTGTTCGCGACATGCGAGCCAGGCTTGTTCGATGCAGTGGAGCCATCTCTTGTGATCACCATCCTTGGTAGTGAATTGAATTTGGAACAAACCAAGCTTGAGAGGGGGGTGGCAGGTCCTGCACAACTCGATATTGACGGGCCACTCGGAGTGGATAGTAAGAAGTGGCACCGGTGATCCCCAATAATGGAATTGGCACATCATCGCCATGAGTGAGGCGTGCCTCGAAGACTTGGAACCATTTAGCATGCCATAGGAAACTCTTGGTATTGGAATTTTTCAACAATTTGATCCATTTTGAGTAAGAAAGATTTAGAGTTCAATCTTGATACTTTTTGAATGCCTCAATGGGATGATGAGAATCAGTAACATTAATAATATGCATGTGAATGTCAATCTTTCTCATGTGAGAAAAGAACCAGATTTGTAAGAGTTCAATTGGTGCATGAAAAGTTTTATCCTCATCTTCCTTGAATCGGGTAAGTGACAAAAATGTTTCAGCTAAAATGGTATTAACAAAACCAACCCCAGCACACACTTGTTTGACAACCCATATAATAGCAGGATTAATAGCTCCTTTGCGGAGAGGAAAAATAATAAACCCGAAAATGCTAAGATGAAGATCTTGCTTTTCAAAAGAATGTCTGCATCAGCAAAACTTTGATCTAGGAAGGAAAAAGGACATGCAAGACAATTATCTTTTAGCACTCTTTTAATTCGATCCTCATCCATCCTAAGAAAATCAGACAAAATTGATGCAGGTTTTATTCCAAGAGGTGGGTTTATTAGATCTAATTCCAAAGGTTTTCCTATGGCGATGCCGTATTCCTCCAAGGTCAGGGTGAGCTCATGCTTACCAAATATAAATGTTGATGTTTGGGGACACCGAAATGAGCGAGTGCTTGCATGACGCCACTTTGAACATCGATGTCGAGAAGGGGAGTAAGGCGACCCAGTTTTCCTTTAACATAGCTTTGGCCATCATGGCCCAGACGATCCCACCATGATTTAAGTTCAACTTTTGGTGCAGGCACGAATTGAATGTCGGATTTTCCCATTGTTTATAAATCAGGATTCGACCAACCTAATGCCATGGACCGACAAAAGAAAGACGAAATACAATAAGTAAATTGCAAGAGTAAGGGGTAGAAAACTTACTTCACATGGCGATTAAAGCAACCACATAGACAAGCACATGAAATGTGAGGTTCGATTTCTAACTAGGAAGGCTAAGCAAGGTGGAGCTAAAAGGGTGAGATGACTTAGTTGCAGCCTCGCATACTAAGTCAAGCCCTTCTAACTCCGGCTCAGTCAAGGATGATACCCCAATGCGACGCAGCCTCGCGGGTAGAGGCAAACATTCTTGACACCAAGAAAGAAACTTTCGGGATTGAGTTGGGTAACCTCTACGACGCGGCCTCGCGGTCGAAGTCGTATCCAACTCAATACCATCCTAAATATCCTAGTGCGGCCCGGAGTCCGGCGGCAGGTTGTGTGTGCAAGAGTGTAGTGTTAAATGCAAGGCATGCACAACAGTTCATATCAAGCAACACTTCATAAATAAAAATAAACCATTCATTCCTACGCCTCCCTGCAAAACAAAGGTCAGCAAACACTTCCCCTTATACCTCCCAATCTGTAAAAACATTTAACACCTTAAATGTTAGGGACATATCTGGAATCCTCGCTGCCAAACAAAAATATTTTTCAAAAGAAAAGAAAAATTGGCCTAAGTCCACTAAGTGTTTTAACACAAGTCCCCAGCGAAGTCGCCAAGCTGTCGCGATCAATTTTTCGGGTGTGAACCACCTAGTGTTTGGCTAATGGATTGTTAAGCCTAGACTTAACTCGGGCTCTCCCAAGCCCATACCAATTCGCGACTTAGGTTTGAATTCTTAACATGCAAATGATTTTTATTAAGGAGTCGCCACTAATCAGTTTTTGGTGGGTCGATTAGAAACCCAAGTAAAGTAATGGGAGATTACTTTACTCCTACGAACCAGAGATTATGAGTACGGGGACCTGGTTACACTAGATTTCTCTAATGCCCTTTCGATACCATTCTTTTATTTTGAAAAATGTTTAGCGAGGCGCTTGAATCGATTTTAATTTATCTCCCTAACATGTGAGGTGATCATGCGGGTGCGCAATCCACCAATTTAACACCCAATAAAACAATGAATAAGGTTAAGGGACTTACCTTGTAGCAACGAAAGCATCTGCATCGTTAGATTAAATTCCACATCAACAATCTTAGATATGGTCTCTAATTAACACGCAAATTTCCCTTTTTTTGTTTTCACTTTATTTAATGGAATTTAATCCAAATGCAATGCATGCCAATAACCTAATATGACATGGCAAAATGATCTAAATTATATGACATGAAATGCAATAATTGCAACTTAAATGACCTAATATGCAAATTTAAACTAAATGGTCCTAGAATGCAAATTGATTAACATGCACCTAATTTTTGATTTTTTTATCTGAAATTTTGAATTAATAAAAGCCCTAATTGAACTACCTAAAACGAATAATTTTCTAATTCATGTTTAGGATTAATTTAAATTAACCCTATTTTGACTTAGAAAATCATTTCTTCATTTTTTGGTTTTTTTTTTAAAAATGCCAAGTTTTCTAAGAATGAAATTATCTAAATCTAATCCTAACCTATTTAAAAAGAGATTTCTAAAAATATGATCCTAAAAATGTGATTGAAAAAAAAACCTAATTTGCTAGCCTAAATGTCTTATTTACTAAATCTGTATTCCTAATTCTACGTGTTCATGCAAGATTTTTGATTTTTTTTTTTGATTTTATGATTTTTTATTTTTTCTAAAAATTACAATTTATCCTAAAAAGGTGGAATTAATCTATCCTAAAATATTTGAATGAAATTCCTAACTAAATTAAAATTTTATCCTATTTAAATTAGGAATTAGGTTATCCTAATTTAAATTAAGACATTGTTTTAATTTAGTAATTTCTAGCCAAAGATGCAATCTATTTAAAAATGATCTAAGCTTAAAATTAAACATGCAATTCTATTCTAAAAAATTGATGATTTTTTGTTTGCTTTTTACTTTTTTTTTAATTAAAATTTAACATGCAATTCAACTAACATCCTAAGTGAATTTTGCTCTTTTTTATGTTTTCCTATTTTTTTCATGACCTAATTAAAATCCCTAATCTAAATATGCAAGACAATGAAAGCTAATTCTAGTTTAAGATTTTTTTGATTTTTTAACAATTTCTAATAATTAAACATGCAATCTAAGCTAATTGATTTTTTTATTTTTGATTTTTGATTTTTTTTATTTTTTTGAAAATTCATGATACCTAAATTAGGTAGCCTAAACATGCAAATTACCCTAAACAAGCAACATCACAACTTGCACATATTTCAATATAAATAAAGCAATCAAGACCATCTAAAATTATCCAGAAAATATCACACATCATTCAAACTCAAGGACAATATTTCGCTGGTAAAATCGATAAATTGATCTTAAGTCTTAAAGATCAAAATATCAATTTTATTCCCACATAATTAATTACCTCGTCTAAAGCCTTATAGACGAAATAAAAAATCGGCGCGGTTGCGAATTAGGGGGTAAATTACATACCAAGGCTTAATGTTATTAACAAAAATAGAATAACAATAAAATAATAACAATAAAATAACAATAAAATAAAGTAAATAAATAAAAGAAAATCTACCTAATTGATTTTTTTCCTTTTTTGTTTTTTTTTTCTTTTCTGTTTTCGAAAAAGAAAAAAAAAGAGAAAAGGGGGGGCCGGCGATTAGGGTTCTGGCAGGGGCGCTACGGCGGCGGCTGGCGATGGGACGGCGACGCGGCGGCGGGGGCGTCGCGGGGGCGGCTCCGGCGGCGTGGGCGCGAGCTATGGGAGCGAGGCGCTGGATCGGGGGCGTCGCGGAGGCGGCTCGAAGACGGCGTGACGGCGGCGGCTAGCGGTGGGACAGCGTCCCGGCGGCGGGGGCATCGCGGAGGCGGCTCCGGCAGCGTGGGCGCGAGCTGTGGGAGCGGGGCGCCGAATCGGGGGCACCGCGGCGAAGGCGGCCTAGATCTGGCCTCGGGGGAGCAGATCTGGGACGGCGGGGAGGCGGAGGACCTCGAGCGGCTGCGGGGTCCCTCGGGGCGGCGCGACGACGGCGTGACAGGCGACTAGGGCGGCGTCGCGGGACCTGCTCAGGCGACGAGGAGGCTCGGCGGCGGGCTGAGCACGGGCGGCTTCAGATCAGAACAGAGAGAGATCTGGCAAAAGGGGGCGCGGTTGCTGCAGACCGTGCGACGAGGCCGAGCGAGGGAGGGGGCTCGGCGGCGATGCGGGATCTGGGCCGACTTCTGTTCGGATCTGCAGTGACGAGGCGATCGGTGCAACGGGATCTCGGCTGGCTGCGGCGAGTGGGACGGTGACGCGGGAGGAGATCGGGTCGCGGCGAGTCGAAGGGGTGGCGCAGCGGCGATGGGTGCAAGGGCGTCGAGTCGTCGGAGGCAAAGGCGATTCCAGCGGCGGATGGTGCTCGAGGCTCGAGATTTGGGCGCGGGGTGTCGGGTCGATGCGGGCGGGGCCGGCGGCGGCTGATCTGGAGCAACGACGTGCGGGAGCAACTCGGTGCGGCGGATCGGGGTTGATGCGGCGGTAGGACGTCGAGGCGCCGAGGGCTTTGGGCGCCGGTGATTTGGCGATGGGGTGGCGCGGCGGCAGCTGGCGAGCGGCAAACGAGACGGCGCGCGCGCCGGCGTCGGCGTCGCGGCAAACCCCCTCCCGAGGAAGACGAACAGCGATTGGGGGCGAACTTTTTACTTTTTTTTTTTTTTTTTTTTTTTTACTGTCCCTCTTTTTCAAGGCCGAAGCTCTCCTCTCTCCCTTCTTGGTTCTTTTTTTTTTTTTTTTTTTCCCAAAAGGAGACCCCTTTTATACCCGACAAAATTGTATCTTCAAGGTATATTTTACTGCCAATTTTGCTCGCGTAAAATTTCATCGAATATATTATTTATCCCACGCAATATTTTTCATATATTCGATCAGAAAATTCCCCTTTTTGCGCAAAAACACATCCAAGTGCATATTACCTAAATCTATAAAAATCTTAATAAAATAAAACGAAATATAACAAAATAAAAATCAAATCTACCTAAACTATATGCCATGCATTTTTTATATATTTTTTTATTTTTTAGCAAAAATCAATCCCAAAAATTTAGGTGTCAACAGCTGCCCCTCTTTGAAGGTGAGCTCGCGAGGTTTCCTTCAAAGACAAATTGAGACCTAAATTTTGGTTATGCTTATGCAATAAATGATTTTTGTTGGAAAATGAATTCCATTTTTTAATGCAATTTATATGATGTATGCCAATGCTAATGCAAATGAATGATGCGAAAGGAAATAAGGTACCTATAATTGCTCACCAATCAGTGTGGTAAAGCATCTTGAGGTACATGATAAATACCTATTTGCTTCATAAGTACCCAATTCTCATTCAGGTTTCTTGAAAAGCCTAACAGGTAATAAATTGAACATTCACATCCAAAGTGAAATGTTCAAATCAAGACGTCTAGGTCCAAACTAAGATGTCAAGAGTTTTTGGGCTCGGAATACCTAGATCCTGACTAAGGTATAACGAGAAGGATTAAAAACATTCACATCCAGAGTAAAATGTTTGAATCGAGACATTCAGATCCAAATTAAGATGTCGAGAGTTTTGGACTCGAAATACCTAGATCCTGACTAAGGTATAACGAGAAAGATGAAAAACTTAAATCATGACACCCAGATCCTGACTGAGATGTCGAGAGTTTTGGACTCGAAATACCTAGATCCCGACTAAGGTATAACAAGAAAGATTAAAAACATTCACATCCGAGTGAAATGTTTAAATCGAGACATCCGATCCAGGACCGAGATGTCAAGAGTTTTTGGGCTCGAAATACTTAGATCCGTACTAAAGTATAAGGAGAAAGATGAAAAGTTTAAATCAAGACACCCGGATCCCGACCGAGATGTCAAGAGTTTTGGACTCGAAATACCTAAATCGACTAAGGTATAACGAGAAAGATGAAAAACTTAAATCAAGACACCCAGATCCTGACTGAGATGTCAAGAGTTTCGGACTCGAAATACCTAGATCCATACTAAGGTATAACGAGAAAGATGAAAAGACATTCACATCCAGAGTGAAATGTTTAAATCAAGACATCCATATCCAGACTGAGATGTCAAGTGATCTTACCTCCAATGAAGATAGTTGGTGTTACATGTCCAGGACCCGTACCATTCTACGGTCGCCTAGACTGAGGTTTCGCTTGGCTAGGACCCGAACCATTCTTCGATCGCCCAGCCTTGCGGAAGAAATCATCTTACCAGGACCCGAACCATTCTTCGGTCGCCTTAATTGGATTGAATCTGGAGAAAAATCTTTGGGGGACAACTCAATTGAGTGTCAAATATACTTAAAAAGGGAATACCTGTGCAATGACGAGTATTCAAGGTATAGATAGAGATATACTTACCTAGTAACATCTCTGATTCTTGGGGGATATGTCTCCTGCAAAACTTGATCATAGGAGAAGCAAGATGCATTTGTAATCATAAACATGCATCAATTTAATGGAGGTTTATGATAATTTCCATCAATCTTACATCATCTAATTTCCATTCTGAATACATGAGTGTCATGAATGTGTTAAATGAGGGACCCTTTGGTCTGAAAGGACTTTTCTCTCATCCTCATTAAAATGGCTATTTTATCCTGACCTTTGATGCAGGATTCTGTCAATCACTCTATCTTACCATCATCATGCCAAACAAGGGTCCAAGCAATCTCGCAAGTGGTACAATCTTACCAATCTGAGAGGTCTTTTAAGAGAGACCATAATGCGGGCTTGGTCAATGGCTTAACAAATGGGACTCTTTGAGTCAAGGCTATTGAAAGAACAATTTTGTATTCATCTCCGGGTTTACAAGTCAAGAACCCTGCAAAATGAGAAAGAAACAATCTTGCTCGCACTTCTTCGAGCAATGCTTATAAACATATGAACTCCTATGTTAATTCAAGTGCCCTAATTAGAAGAGACTTTGTAAGAGACATAACGTATGCTGGGTTCATGGGTTGAGAAATGAAAGGTTCATTAGGCTCAAAATGTGTATAAAGGGTGAGAGTTGATGATCATCTTGGCATTGCCGCCAATTTTCTTTTTCATCATTGGGGATTGTCCTCATGAAGTGCCCCATTGATTGTAAAAACTCATCATTTGAGTTCTTTGAATATTGCTCCATCGGGATTCAATTCTTGCAATTGACAGTCTCCTATCTTGACTCTCTTTTTCATCTATGGGCATTGGCCTTGCTTTTACCAAGCACACTGCTTTTTCATGCCCCTAGTTCTCATTCATTTTTCTTTTTTTCTTTTTTTTTTCATGGGCATTGGCCTTGCTTTTACCAAGCACACTGCTTTGTCACGCCCCTTAGTTCTATTTCAATTCTTGCACATAATGCATGCATCAAGCAATCACAATTTGAATGACGTTCGAACTCTGCCTTTTGCCTTGCCCCAGTGTGGGGGATGATCACCAACTGGGTTTATAGAAATGAAATTGCAGGCTCAAGTGGGCTATGCAAATGATATAAGTGTATAGGATAGAGAAAGAAATGCTCTTCGTCATCCTAGGGCACTTAAATTACCACATGAATTCAATGTAATAGCACGACTTGAAAATTGATGCAAGTGAGAGCAAGAAAAATTCTTTTCATTTTCCTCACCTCATGATGTTGTCTTACCTCCAACTTGCCCCGATGTAGGGTGGTTCTTGACGGGGATAATTTGAAAAGAATTCCATCAATGTATAAGGCTCAAAGGGGTTAAACAATGGATTGCCTTTGTGTTTGGGATAGAGAAATGAATTGCCCCTCATCATTTCGGTTATCGTACCTTTTGCGAGAGAACTCTTTGCCTTGCAGATATGGAACTTCCTACACTCATCTCACAAGTGTATAAGTAAGGGATTGTGTATATGATAGGGCTTTGCCTTTCATCATCCTGACACGTCTCATTCAGCATTCTTAAGCATTGATGTCATTCCACAAAATTGTCTATTTTGACAAATCTCCACATGAAATTGGTGAATTAAATAGGCAAAATCACTATCAAAATTCTCCTTTGAGAAGAGTCCGACAATTTAAGCATGAGAAACTTCTATGAGAAACAATTTATCATACTCAAAAATGTTTTCATAAGCACAATTTTTGGCCATTCATTCAAAGAATTGTCCCACAAAGGCATTATCTTAGTAGTGGGTGTTTTTGGATTGCCCCTGTCGAAAGGGAACACACGCACTAATTGATCAATCAAGGATGAAAAATTCGATCTTTGATTCAATGAAATCTGGCTTTTGCCCCGCACGAGCAACGTGCATGAATAGGATATTATGCATCATCAAAGTAAATTCAAATTGCATGACCATTTTGGCTCGGATCGAGACTTTGTCTCAGTCATGTCACTACTAGGATTTGTAGTGCCCCAATTCATCATCTGCAAGAAAAATAACAGAGTGTCAATTCCAAAATTAATTATATCCATCAACGCAATGTATCCATTTCATCTAAGACGAATGATGTTCTTTTGACTTGTTCCATCATTTTCTCATGGAAATGAGAAACTTGATTTGGCTTTCGACATTTCATACAAATTGTAATGAGATGTGCCACACATCACACTTTAGAATCTGGATGATCTTCTTCTGACTTGCCCTCAGTTTCATATTGATGTGCAAGGAAATCTCTTAGGACAAGTAGTGTTTAATGTCTTTCTTCACTCTTGGGAGATGTCATCACAATCGGCTAGGAAATGATCCTTTGCCTCCACACCTTCGAGATGTATGTTCCCAAATCAACAGTCCACTATCACTTTGGAAATTGATGCGTTATTTTCAAATGCCTCTCTGTTATGATCGAGACATGAGGTAAATGAGTTAGAAAAACAAACAAGGGTAACCTAATGCATGTTTTTTTTTTAAATGGTTTCAAAAATGATTTTTTTTTTTTTTTGGGGGAGCATGAAGAAGCCCAGTCCTCAGAATTTCTCCATGGATGATGTTTTCTTTTCATTGTTGGATATCGTCACCGGGCTGGTTTGGTATACCCCATCATGTCCTCAAAACAAAACTTGTAATTTTATTGATATTCATCAATCGAATTACATTTATTGGAATGAAAAATGTGATATTCAAGCATTAAAGCAAAACAGAAACAATTGAAACCAATATCTAAAAAGCAATAGAAATTCCCACGCAGGGGAAAGTGCAACTAAACATGCCCCTAATAAGGAAGCAATCTACTTAAGTCCATGAATCATGCGTGCTTGAGTTCTTCACCCTCCTTGTGATGCGAATCCTCCAGATCAGAGATTCTTCCTTCTAAATATGTCACTAGTCTCTTCATGGTGGCATCAAACTCAGCTACCTCAGGAAAATAAGATGATTCAAAAGTTCTCTTGGCTCTCTCCTTGGAGTCACAATTTCTCATTGAAGATAGATTGCAGCACTTTTGCTTGACGAGATTAACTCTTTTTGATCCATCATTTTAGCTCTCAATCATGAACGGATGGGTGAGTAGGATCGCTCCATAATCACCTATTTTAAATGAATGGGAACATGTAAGCATGAGGTGTACATATAATGAGCCAATCCATGACAATGATCTAATCAATTTTTCATTTTTTTGGCATTTATGAAAAGTTTGTACAAGAAGGGCATTTCCTAAAAATGGACTAGGAAAATAAAGATAGACACTCTAACAAGACCAAATTTCCTAGACATGAATTGAAAACAAATTCTCCAAAGTTTTTTGTTATTTTCCAAACGATTCAATGCATGGCAATTTCCTCATTTCGTTCCTAATTGACAAATGAATTAAATCAAATGACTAACCTAGATTGTCATGGACCGACGAAAAGCACGACAAATAAATTGCAAGGTATAGGGATAGAAGACTTACTTCACCAAGAAAAACCAATGGCAATCACATAGACAAGAGCATGAAACGTGAGGTTCAATTTCTAACTAGGAAGGCTAAGCAAGGTGGAGCTAAAAGGGTGAGATGACTTAGTTGCAGCCTCGCATACTAAGTCAAGCCCTTCTAACTCCGGCTCAGTCAAGGATGATACCCCAATGCGACGCAGCCTCGCGGGCAGAGGCAAACATTCTTGACACCAAGAAAGAAACTTTCGGGATTGAGTTGGGTAACCTCTACGACGCGGCCTCGCGGTCGAAGTCGTATCCAACTCAATACCATCCTAAATATCCTAGTGCGGCCCAGGTCCGGCGGCAGGTTGTGTGTGCAAGAGTGTAGTGTTAAATGCAAGGCATGCACAACAGTTCATATCAAGCAACACTTCATAAATAAAAATAAACCATTCATTCCTACGCCTCCCTGCAAAACAAAGGTCAGCAAACACTTCCCCTTATACCTCCCAATCTGCAAAAACATTTAACACCTTAAATGTTAGGGACATACCTGGAATCCTCGCTGCCAAACAAAAATATTTTTCAAAAGAAAAGAAAAATTGGCTTAAGTCCACTACGTGTTTTAACACAAGTCCCCAGCGAAGTCGCCAAGCTGTCGCGACCAATTTTTCGGGTGTGAACCACCTAGTGTTTGGCTAATGGATTGTTAAGCCTAGACTTAACTCGGGCTCTCCCAAGCCCATACCAATTCGCGACTTAGGTTTGAATTCTTAACATGCAAATGATTTTTATTAAGGAGTCGCCACTAATCAGTTTTTGGTGGGTCGATTAGAAACCCAAGTAAAGTAATGGGAGATTACTTTACTCCTACGAACCAGAGATTATGGGTACGGGGACCTGGTTACACTAGATTTCTCTAATGCCCTTTCGGTACCATTCTTTTATTTTGAAAAATGTTTAGCAGGCAGCTTGAATCGATTTTAATTTATCTCCCTAACATGTGAGGTGATCATGCGGGTGCACAATCCACCAATTTAACACCCAATAAAACAATGAATAAGGTTAAGGGACTTACCTTGTAGCAACGAAAGCATCTGCATCGTTAGATTAAATTCCACATCAACAATCTTAGATATGGTCTCTAATTAACACGCAAATTTCTCTTTTTTTTTGTTTTCACTTTATTTAATGGAATTTAATCCAAATGCAATGCATGCCAATAACCTAATATGACATGGCAAAATGATCTAAATTATATGACATGAAATGCAATAATTGCAACTTAAATGACCTAATATGCAAATTTAAACTAAATGGTCCTAGAATGCAAATTGATTAACATGCACCTAATTTTTGATTTTTTTATCTGGAATTTTGAATTAATAAAAGCCCTAATTGAACTACCTAAAACGAATAATTTTCTAATTCATGTTTAGGATTAATTTAAATTAACCCTATTTTGACTTAGAAAATCATTTCTTCATTTTTTGGTTTTTTTTTTTTTTTAAAAGTGCCAAGTTTTCTAAGAATGAAATTATCTAAATCTAATCCTAACCTATTTAAAAAGAGATTTCTAAAAAATATGATCCTAAAAATGTGATTGAAAAAAAACCTAATTTGCTAGCCTAAATGTCTTATTTACTAAATCTGTATTCCTAATTCTACGTGTTCATGCAAGATTTTTGATTTTTTTTTTTGATTTTATGATTTTTTATTTTTTCTAAAAATTACAATTTATCCTAAAAAGGTGGAATTAATCTATCCTAAAATATTTGAATGAAATTCCTAACTAAATTAAAATTTTATCCTATTTAAACTAGGAATTAGGTTATCCTAATTTAAATTAAGACATTGTTTTAATTTAGTAATTTCTAGCCAAAGATGCAATCTATTTAGAAATGATCTAAGCTTAAAATTAAACATGCAATTCTATTCTAAAAAATTGATGATTTTTTGTTTGCTTTTTGCTTTTTTTTTTTTTTTAATTAAAATTTAACATGCAATTCAACTAACATCCTAAGTGAATTTTGCTCTTTTTTATGTTTTCCTATTTTTTTCATGACCTAATTAAAATCCCTAATCTAAATATGCAAGACAATGAAAGCTAATTCTAGTTTAAGATTTTTTTGATTTTTTAACAATTTCTAATAATTAAACATGCAATCTAAGCTAATTGATTTTTTATTTTTGATTTTTGATTTTTTTTTATTTTTTTGAAAATTCATGATACCTAAATTAGGTAGCCTAAACATGCAAATTACCCTAAACAAGCAACATCACAACTTGCACATATTTCAATATAAATAAAGCAATCAAGACCATCTAAAATTATCCAGAAAATATCACACATCATTCAAACTCAGGGACAATATTTCGCTGGTAAAATCGATAAATTGATCTTAAGCCTTAAAGATCAAAATATCAATTTTATTCCCACATAATTAATTACCTCGTCTAAAGCCTTATGCGCGGTTGCGAATTAGGGGGTAAATTACATATCAAGGCTTAATGTTATTAACAAAAATAGAATAACAATAAAATAATAACAATAAAATAACAATAAAATAATGAAAATAAAATAAAGTAAATAAATAAAAGAAAATCTACCTAATTGATTTTTTTCCCTTTTTGTTTTTTTTTCTTTTCTGTTTTCGAAAAAGAAAAAAGAAAGAGAAAAGGGGGGGCCGGCGATTAGGGTTCCGGCGGGGGCGCTACGGCGGCGGCGGGGCGGGTGGGACGGCGACGCGGCGGCGAGGGCGTCGCGGAGGCGGCTCGGAGACGGCGCGACGGCGGCGGCTGGCGGTGGGACGGCGACGCGGCGGCGGGGGCGTCGCGGAGGCGGCTCCGGCGGCGTGGGCGCGAGCTGTGGGAGCGGGGCGCTGGATCGGGGGCGTCGCGGAGGCGGCTCGAAGACGGCGCGACGGCGGTGGGGGCGTCGCGGAGGCGGCTCCAGCGGCGTGGGCGCGAGCTGTGGGAGCGGGGCGCTGGATCGGGGGCACCGCGGCGGAGGCGGCCCAGATCTGGCCTCGGGGGAGCAGATCTAGGACGGCGAGGAGGCGAAGGACCTCGAGCGGCTGCGGGGTCCCTCGGGGCGGCGCAACGACGGCGCGATGAGCGGCTAGGGCGGCGTCGCGGGACCTGCTCAGGCGACGAGGAGGCTCGGCGGCGGGGCTGAGCACAGGCGACTTCGGATCGTAACGAGAGAGATCTCGCGCGGGGGCGCGGTTGCTTTGCAGGACCGTGCGACGAGGCCGAGCAAGGGAGGGAGCTCGAGCGGTGATGCGGGATCCGCCGGCTTCGTTCGGATCTGCAGTGACGAGGCGATCGGTGCAACGGGATCTCGAGCTGCTGCGGCGAGCGGGACGGTGACGCGGGAGGAGATCGGGTCGCGGCGAGTCGAAGGGGTGGCGCGGCGATGGGTGCGGGGCGTCGAGTCGTCGGAGGCGAAGGCAATTCCAAGAGCGGATGGTGCTCGAGGCTCGAGATTTGGGCGCGGGGGCGTCGGGTCGATGCGGGGCGGGACCGGCGGCGGCCGATCCGGAGCAACAACATCCGGGAGCAACTCGTGCGGCGGATCGGGGTTGATGCGGCAGCGGGACGTCGAGGCGCCGAGGGCTTCGGGCGCCGGCGATTTTGCGACGGGGTGGCACGGCGGCGGTTGGCGAGCGGCAAGCGAGATGGCGCCGCGCCGGCATTGGCGTCGGCGAGACAAACCCCCTCCCGAGGAAGACGAACGGTCGCGGGGCGAACTTTTTACTTTTTTTTTTTTTTTTTACTTCTATCCCTCTTTTCAAGGCCGAAGCTCTCCTCTCTCCCTTCTTGGTTCTTTTTTTTTTTTTTTTGCAAAAGGAGACCCCTTTTATACCCGACAAAATTGTATCTTCAAGGTATATTTTACTGCCAATTTTGCTCGTGTAAAATTTCATCGAATATATTATTTATCCCGCGCAATATTTTTCATATATTCGATCAGAAAATTCCCCTTTTTGCGCAAAAACACATCCGAGTGCATATTACCTAAATCTATAAAAATCTTAATAAAATAAAACGAAATATAACAAAATAAAAAATCAAATCTACCTAAACTATATGCCATGCATTTTTTATATATTTTTTTATTTTTTAGCAAAAATCAATCCCAAAAATTTAGGTGTCAACAGTTGCTGCAATCTATGCATAGTGAATGATACTTTTTAGCAATAGACAGAGGGTATCTCCATAAATTTTCTGTGAAGGACATGGTTGCTGGCTCAATGCAACTGATGGGCATTGCGTAAGACTCATGCATTAGTCTGTGGTCTTTGAATGTCATTTAATCTGAAATTAGTTGATTCTCATTCATAATTCAATTGCAAGATAGGGTTGTGAAATTTTTCTTATTTTCAATTGCTTCCAACTCACACATTAAGTTGCTTTAGTCATTTACCCTCATCTTGATTGAGCTGTTTTCAATTTTCAGGAGGGTGCTCTGACAGCTGATCAACTGATCCAGCAGATTGTGGATTCGCTGAAAGTTAAGCAATAGTTTTGGTGAGCCCTAGTTATTCTTGTATTGCTTCCATTGTAGGCCTATATCATGAACACTGTCTTTTCACACCCTCCAGAATATTGCAATTTTCATCCTAGAATGATAATTGATGGCCTCGGCCTTGTTGTATGGACTTTGAAGTGTGCATAGGAAGTTTTATTCTCCTGTTTCCGTTTTTTTCCCGTCCTTGAACAGCCACTCTCCCAAGAGGTCATGATTCATGGTAACATTGTTCATCTGTGTATATTGGGCTAATTAGACTTAAACTTTAGGGAATTGGCGTGAGTAAATCACATCATAACAATGCTGCTTCAAGAGTCTATTTATTCATGGGAGCGAAAGCTAGCGTGTTTACAATTTGAAGATGATAGTCGGAACCTGAGGTTGATGCATACCAAACCACTTGTTTACCTCAAACTTTACTTTGTGGGACTCTAATCATTTGCATGGGATAAAAGTCTCATCGGCTTAGAGTTTTTCATTGTTGTGTTCTCATAAGCTTTTCTTGGGTGGTTGCGTAGTCATGTCATGCCATCATTTAAATGGATCATACTCACAGACAATGCCTGCAAAACTCCTTCTTTGCCATGTACCATATCATATCTAGTTCAATGAATTTTTAATCCAGTTACTCATAATTAATTAGAATGCCTCATACCTCGAAACGCCCTTCCCAGTGGCATTGTCTGTCATTCTACCATTCTCTCTCTCTGGACAAACAATAGAGCGTGGTGCGCTGGTCGCGACCACGAACCAATTGGTTTTTGGCCTTAATTACCCTCAGATAGTAGGTCGCCTGAGGGCGGGGACCTTGAATTTGAGGTAGTGACTTTAGATCACAAGTGCGAGGTGTGGATGCGGGTGGGTGGCTGTCGGTGCGCATGGGTGATGGTGCGATAATGGTGGTGGAGATCGGAGGAATGTTTGCGGACAAGTTAGAAGGCGCTCTGATGGAATACTTGGATAGTCAGTTGACAATTGTGATGGTAGTCGAGACAAGGCTGCATGCAAACACTTGGGGGCTTGAGCAGGAAGGAGGAGTTCTATGATGGCGCAGCCGAGAGGGAGCATGATGGTGGTGCCGATCGTGACTATGATGGAGGTTGGAGGAAGGAGACATGGCGGTGGAGGATTGGAGTTGCGATGTGGCGTGGAGACGGGCAATCCCTAGGCTGCTCGAGGAAGAAGAAAGCGAAGGAAAGTAAAGGAAGAAAAGAGAAGACATATCAGTTCTTGAATTTTCAGATGCACGTCCGTCAACTTCTCAAAGGCACGAAATTCATGCATATATTTTGTATTGAGAGAATTATAATGTTTATATTTAATAAAGACCTGGAAAATATAAACCTCCATAATGTCATCGCGTGCAATAATTTACTAAAATTTGCTGAAAATATATTTTTGAATAATAACATGCATTCTAAAGAAAAGAACAGTACCAAAGACAATCTTGACATTGTCCTAACTCCCCACGATAATCAGTGTGAACGGTTCTTCAAGTGCCCACCACGAAGCAAGATTAAAAGTGAAGAATGTTTTCGTGAAAACCAATGAAACCACGTTGACGTGTTCTGCCTTCCTAATCTAATGGCGAGTGCATTTTAATTAATTGGAGTTTTAATCCTATTGGAGAAAGATAGGAGAGACGAAGCAAGTCCATTCGTATGCTACATTGTCCATTTAACATATGACTAAGGTTTTTTACAAGTATTGGTCTCCGAACCTGCTAAGTCTCTTTACACAAGTTTTATTGCTAAGCAAATTTCTCCGTAGACGAGGTTCGGATCTCCTGTCAAGGAGGATCAAATGTTGGAGTAGTTCAGATCCTTTGTAATGCAGAGTTAAATAGGCGTCTCAATCCTTGACAATGGAGGATTAGGGGTGACCATACTCTTTGGTACATCGGATAACATCAAGAGGATCAAGCATTGATCATACTCTTTGGTGTTTTGTCAATGTTACCTCTAAATGTGTCACCTATAATTGTAGTTTGTTAGGATTAAACTCTTTTCATTGCATGAAAAAAGTTTATGTACCTTTTGCAGGAAAGTAGCAAAACATATGTGCACTAATCTATTGCCCCTGATAATTCTCCACTCTCTTCATTATTTTACTATTTAATTGTAACTATTCGCCAGGAAAGCGTTCTCTTGTGAATATCTTTCACCAAAGTGGCAAGTCTTCAGTCTTTGTTATGTGAACCGTGTTCTATGTAGTTTTGGAAAGGAAGTGACTAACTCTATTCCACGGGCAATAAAATAAAGGATAAATAGGAGATGAAAACATGCAATAAAAGGTAAATGTGCGATATAAAAAAAAAAAAAAAAAAAAAGATAGCTAGAAAACAAGTGCTTTCTGATTATTGATTTGTCAGAAGGTCCTTTGTAATTGCGTCTCTTTGGCTATTTATAGCCTAATTTAAGAGTAACTAATGTTTATTAATTATTGACTTCAATTTTAAATTGCTTCTGGAGACTTCGATACCGCACTAATAATCGCTTCGTATTATTCATAATATTGTCAGCACCGAGCCTTTGAAACGGTCTCCATTCTTATCTTCTCACTTTTGAGCGGTGATTGATCCCAAATCCCCACTATCCTTAATAACCAGCGGCCTTCTTACTCACTAGGCTTAATGGGCCCTCCTTTTGCTCTAGGTCCAATAAGCCATTTTTTGGCGCCAATAATAACTCATTTTCACAGAAGAAATACTTTTTATTTTAGCATAATGACATAATTTAAGCTTTTTCCATGTTCATTAGTAGACAAAAGTTTCTATTGTTTATGTGCATCTCAGAGAGAATATGATATATATGATGCATAATATTTTATATTTTGTTTGTAGATTTTTATTAGGGTACTAATTAGTTGCTTTGAATTTGATCATTTAGTTTTATGTGTACCTTTTACAACAAATGACACATTAATATAATGTCGTATTTATGCTAAAATGTTTCATGCTTCATTTTAATAAATTTTTGTTGTGACAATTCGGGCAACATGTGGGTAAACATCTAATTTTGATAGATTACAGCAAAATCTTTTATGTTCTTTTTTCTAAGCCATGAATACATAAACTTTAGATATCATTATATGATCTACTAACCTCATAAATCGAAAAAGGCATGAGTCTAAGCACATGTCGAATGTTCCAAATTAGTTTACTCTTAGTAATTGCATGAAAATGAACAGATGATGAAGTGGATATGTATGTCTAAGTGGGTGCCTGCATTGTTCGATATGAAGATTTTCCGAAGTCGATTTGTGGTATCCATGCTCTCCTGGGTGGATTTCCTTGTCTGTGGTTCTTTGAGAGAGAGTTGACATTACTATTTCGTAGTTAGGGATTGTAGCATGGACAGGTAATTAAAGAGCGGTCTTCCTTTATTTTAACCTCATCTAGGGTTTCTATCAAGTACAGTACCACACTTAGAATGGTCATCCATAAAAGTGAAGAGGTGCTATGGAATTTGAGAATAAGAATTTCTTAATATGGAAACAAAGGAGCAGAACCGTATGATTTGAGAATGCTACATAATTATATCATATTATGCTAGTGAAGAGCGCGGACTTCACCCGGCTCATCATTAAAAATGAAGTACTTCGCTTGTGATAAAACATCAAAATTGAAAACCGGAATATCATAGTTTCAAGGAAATATGTAACGAGTCAAAGTTTTATGCAGAAACACTTCAAACATATTGCTCAACTATTTTTATGAGGATGATGATAATAACTCTTTATCAAGAGATTTTAAGAGCTATAGTTCGTACCACGCCATGACTAATTGATTATACAGCCTTTCGTTAATTTTTCTTAAATCATACAGGAGAGAGAATCCTAAAGGGGGTAAGGAAGAGCGAGAGAGTCCGTTTCGCAAGGCATCGGCAATGTGCTTAGAGCTTATTAAGACATTTGATAAAAAATCTGTGTGGTACCGTAACTTCAAAGCCCATTTCCCAATTCAACGAATTCGCAAGGGAGTTCCTCCCGAGGCAAAAGACACCTACTTTTAGTTTTAGCTTTTCAGTCTTCTCGCCATGATAAAGTTTCAGTTAATGAACTCTTCTTATTTCAAATCTCACTGTCACTCCATAATTGTAATTCCAGTTTTACTCCTTGCAACACAAAACCCTAATTCTAGTCATTTTACTTTTGGAGAGTGGAGACGCCCCTTCTCTCTTTTTTTTTTTTTTTCTTTCTTCTTCCTGTTCTACTTCGTCACTCAATCGTTGCGTCTTTACATCGCCGAAGGATATCGTCAAGCTTTGCCACCGTCTACCATTACGCAGTTCGCAGCTTGCCGCTCACCACCTTTGTCTCGATGTCAAGTCACCGCTCTTTGCCAATCAATGCTAGACCATTGCCATGGAAGCTACTGCTGCTTGTGTCTCTTTCTAGTACATGCCATCAAGGCACGGTCTAGGCCAACCCCTGTCGCTGATCTTTAAATTGAGGTTGACAATGGAAATTGAAACTCGGGTCAACCTCAAAAAAGTTAACACCACGAGAAACTCTATATTAATACATATGTAACAAATTTACTCAAAACTAATTTTTTTCACTATAAAAAACCTCAAATTTGTGCATCTATGATAAATTTATTCTATATTAGTTTTCTTTAGATTTTACAGTCAAATTGATAAGTATACTAATTTGGGGTGTACTTTCTATTTGTCGCATGTTTACCACTTTTGTAGTTTTCCGTGGTATCAATTCAATTTAACAACCCACCCCGCTGTGGGTGCGTTGGCTTGGGCAGACTTCCCCCATCCCGCTTGGGGGGGTTCGATTCTTTGCGCGTGCAATTGCGCGACTTAAGTGCGGCACCGTGGGAGGTGGGTCCCTGCACTAGCATCACCCCGAGTTTGCATCACCGGCTGCCGGCTGTACAACAGTTCCTAGGTCATCAAAAAAAAAAATCAATTTAATGGAAACTAACAAATGGTAAATAACAATAGTCAATGTAACCAGGGAATTTAATGGAAACTAACGAATGATAGATAACAATAATCAATGTAACCATGGATGTACAAACAGTGGAGATCGAAAGGGAGCTGTCTCCTTGGAAGAATAGCATTGATGGGTAGTCACTAATTTGCTTTCTAGATAAAAATAATGATAATCGTATTGAATTTATTGACAAAATTAAAAATGAACATACGTATAGTTTTTTAGCCTCAAGAGATTCAAAGCATTTGACATCGAATGAAAAATAAAATCCCAAAGTCAAGTGTTCATATGGTCATTTTTTCAATGACAATCAAATTAAGCAATGTAGCTTCATTTTGATCTAGGGAGTAGTCTCACTAAATAGTTGATTTTGACTAGAAAGTTAAACCCAAAAATTATGAACTTTTGATTACCATTAAGATAGTGGGCTCGACGAAACCGTCAATGTAGTAGAGTCAATGTAACTGTTTGGAACATAAGTGTACAATCTCCTTCTGTAACCAATTATTGTAGGCTTTAAATAGCCACTTTGTATCTTTATAGCTTCCGCACAAACACAAAAAAAAATTGTTATTTATTTATTTATTTATTTATTTATTTATTTATTTATTATTTTCCAATTGTTGTACTGTAACTATAGTTTTTCAGATTTTTCGTCGTTGATCAAATTTCACCATGTATCTTAACTGTGATTTTCAAATCTTCGTCATCAATTAAATTCTAATATTATATCTTTCCATCGTCACACTTTTTCGTCAGTTAAATTTTGGCAAAATATTGTGTACTTTGAGATTGATTAAATTCCATTAAAATATATCTATTTACTCGAATTTAATATGTCATATTTAGAATCACTACAAAACCCGTCTCCTTTTATAAAAAATTAAGGAAAGATTTTTGGTGGAAAGGATTTCATAAGATAAATTCTGGCGAAGTAGGAAGAAAAATAAAATTCAATCCAAATCACTGACAGAGAGCCCCCAAGGGCCAAAGACCGAGAAGCATCCCCACGGGAAACTTAAAAGGTCTTTTCTTTATACCTTGGAGTGCGGTTGGTACTTCGTCGTTTGGGTCACGTTGCTGCCGGGCATGGTTTAGGTTGGGCGAGCTCTGATGCCAGTTGGGCTTCACGTGAACGTTGGCCACGGATGATATGGATGAGGTTATCCTTGGTGTGCGTTCACCGGCTTGGTCAAAGAAATGTTGTTTTTGTCAGCCCGCTGACTTTGTGTTTTGTGCTACTTGCTTTCGACTTGGATCATTGTACTTTTGGCCTCTATTGTCGAGTCTGCACTCGATCAAGGTGCCCTCAATTATCGAACTCTGCCCGTTCGCCCGTTTTCCAACCATCTGAACAGTCCATTTTTTAAGTCTCTTAACTCAGAAAGAATCATATTATGCTCTTACTTTGTTTAGATTAACGCTAAAGTTAGCCTTCTATTGCCTCTTTGAAGCTCACCTTAATGGCTTCTTTGTAATCGGTTTCGATAATCTCCGTGGTGAGTGATATCTCAATAGTTTTTATACACTGAACTCAAGTTTCTATATTGTGTAGAAAGTTTTCTTCAATAACAGAAGCTTATGTTAAACTTTGGTCGTATCCAACTGTAGTTTTCAAACCAAAACTATATTCAAAATGATGAACTGACGGTATATACTTTTCATGTTTTCATTATAGTTACTTAAAAAGTTTGAAAAAATTTGTGGAATAAGGACTAATTATTAACGAGCGGTGCTTGTGTGTATCCTCTGTGGACACAAATGGCACTCTTAAATTTCGTATTTCCAGTATTATTCAGTTTGAGTCATTAGATTCTTTTCCTTAAAAATACTAGTCATAGTATCACTACTACATAGCCAAACCAAAATGTCTAGTGAACGTACAATCCATGAAATTAAAATCAATAAACTCATGAGTAATGTAACCGATGAAACTTTCATTTTTGGTCACTAAAAAAATCATTAATAGCCTTTCCACTATTGGAAAAAGTAACTATTACTAATTTCGTGTGAATTATTGTCATTTTTAGAACCAAGAAGAATGCTGCAATGGTTATCTGAGTAAAAAGGGTGGGAAGGAGCAACCAGCATCAGTGACCTCTTGGGCGTTATAGTAGAAGTTCTATACCCGTGATAGAATATTTGATTTGAGCCATAACTATTGCTCAATTGAGCAAGCATGTCATCACCGTTCCACCATAATAATAATGGAGCAAAGTTGGGGTTATCCTATAATCACTAATTTACTTTCTAGATAAAAAAAAAAAATGACAAGAGTATTGAATGTATTGACAAAATTGGAAACGATCATACGTAAAGTTTTTTAGCCTCAAGAGGTTCAAAGCATTAGACATCAAATGAAAAATAAAATCCCAAAGTAAAGTGTTCATATGGTCATTTATTCAATGATAGTCAAATTAATTGGCATAACTTCATTTTGATTTGAGAAGTAGTCTCACTAAATAGTGGATTTTGACTAGAAAGCTACGCCCAAAAGTTACGAACTTTTGGTTACCATTAAGATAGTGGACTGGACGAAACCGTCAAGATAGTAGAGTCAATATAACCGTTTGGAACATGAGTGTATGTTCTCCTTTTGTAACCAGCTATTGTAGGTTTTAAATAGCCACTTCATATATTTATAGCTCCCGCACAAAACAAAAAACTTGTTATTTATTTATTTATTATTTTCCACTTCTTCTACCGTAACTATAGTTTTTTAGATATTTCGCCGTTAATCAAACTCCAATGTCTATCTAAACTATAGTTTTCAAATCTTCGTCATCGATTGAATTCCGATATTGCATCTTTCTATCGTTACACTTTCTCGTCGATTTTGACAAAGTGTCGTATACTTTGATATTGATTAAATTCCATTAAAACATATCTATTTACTCAAATTTAATATATCAATCACCACAAAACCCATCTCCTTTTATAAAAAATTGAGGAACGGAAAAGGATTTCATAATCAAGATGAATTCTGGCGGAATAGGAAGAAAAAGAAAATTCAATCAAAATCACTAACAGAGACCCCCCAAGGGCCAAAGACCGAGAAGCATCCCGACGGGAAACTTAAAAGATCGTTTCTTTATACCTTGGCGAGCGGTTGGTATTTTGTCGTTTGAATCACGTTGCTGCAGGGTATAGTTCAAGTTGGGCGACCTCTGATGCCATGCCAGTTAGGCTTCACGTGAACGTTGGCTACGGACGATATCGACGAGGTTATCCTTGGTGTGCGTTTACCGCCTTGGTCAAAGAACTATTGTTTTTGTCAGCCCACTAACTTGTGCTTTGTGCTACTTACTTTCAACTTGGTTCGTTATACCTTTGGCCTCTTTCGTCGAGTCTCCACTCGATCAAGGGCCTTGGCGTGCATTTACCAGCTTGATGAAAGAAATATTGTTTTTGTCAGGCCACTGACTTGTGTTTTGTGCTACTTGCTTTCGACTTGGATCATTGTACTTTTGGCCTCTATTGTCGAGTCTGCACTCGATCAAGATGCCCTCTATTGTTGAACTCCACCTGTTCGCCCGCTTTCCAACCATCTAAACAGTCCATTTTTTAGTCTCTTAACTCAGAAAGAATCATATCTACACTCTTACTATGTTTAGATTAACGCTAAAGTTAGCCTTCTATTGCCTCTTTGAAGCTCACCTTAATGACTTCTTTGTAATCGGGCTCTATAATTTCCATGGTGAGTGATATCTCAATAGCTTTTACAAGCTGAACTCAAGTTTCTATCTTGCTCAGAAAGTCCTTTTCAATTATAGAAGCTTATGTTAAACTTTGATCATATCAAAATATAGTTTTAAAACAAAAACTATATTCAAAATGATAAACTAACAGCGCATTCTTTTTATATTTTCATCATAGTTACTTATTAGAAAGTTTGAAAGAATTTGTTGAATAAGGATTAATTATTAACGAGCAGTGCCCGTGTGTACCCTCTATTGACATAGATGGCATTCTTAAATTTCGTATTTTCAGTATGATTGAGTTGTTGTATTCTTTTCCTTAAAAATACTAGTCTTAATATCACAACTACAAAGCCAAACCAAAATGTCTAGTGAACTTACAATCTTAAAATTAATATCAACAAACTCATGAGTAATGTAACTAATGAAACTTTCATTTTAAGTCGCTAAAAGATTATCAATAGCCTTTCCGCTACTGGAAAAAGTAACTATCATTAATGTCATGTGGATTATTGTCATTTTTAGAATCAAGAAGAACGCTATAGGGGTTATTTGAGTGAAAAGGGTAGGAAGGAGTAACCAGCGTCAACAACCTCTCCGGCTATTATAAAAGTTCCATATCTATAACAGAATATTTGGTTTGAGTCATAACTATTGTTCATTTGAGCAAGCATGTGATCACCATCCCACCACAATAAGAGCGGAGTAAAGTCGGGTTATCCTATAGTCACTAATTTACATTCTAGATAAAAAAAAAAAAAAAAAAAACGATAATAGTATTGAATTTATTGACAAAATTGAAAATGAACATACATATAGTTTTTTAGCCTCAAGAGATTCAAAGCATTAGACATCGAATGGAATAAAATCCCAAAGTCAAGTGTTGATATGATCATTTATTCAATGATAATCAAATTAAGTAATATAGCTTCATTTTGATTTGGGAAGTAGTCTCAGTAAATAGTTGATTTTGACTAGAAAGTAAAATAAAAAAACTTAGAACTTTTGGTTACTGTTAAGAAAGTGGACTCGATGAAACCGTCAAGGTAGTAAAGTCAATGTAACCATTTACATGCCGTGGGCTTTAAATAGTCACTTCGTATCTTTATAGCTCCCACACAAATACAAAAAACTTGTTATTTATTTATTTTTTATTTTCCAATTATTGTACCGTAACCATAGTTTTTTAGATTTTTTGTCATCGATCAAATTCCACCATGTATCTAAACTTTAATTTTCAGATCTTTGTCATTGATTAAATTCTGATATTATATCTTTCTATCGTCACACTTTCATTGATTAAATTTCGGCTAAGTGTTGTATACTTTGATATTGATTAAATTTCATTAAAGTATGTCTGTCTATTTCTTCGAGCTTAATATGTCGTGTCTAGAATCATCACAACACCCGTCCCTTTTTATAAAAAATCAAGGAACGATTTTTGGTGAAAAGGATTTCATTCTTTAAGATAAATTCCGGCGAAATAGGAAGAAAAAGAAAATTCAATCCAAATCACGAACAGAGATCCCCCAAGGGCTAAAGACCGAGAAGCATCCCAACGGGAAACTTGAAAGGTCTTTTCTTTATGCCTTGGAGAGCGGTCGGTATTTTGTCGTTTGGATCACGTTGCTGCGTGGTATGGTTTAGGTTGGGCGACCTCTGATGCCAGTGAGGCTTCACGGGAACGTTGGCTGCGGACGATATCGACGAGGTTTTTCTTGGTGTGCGTTCACCGGCTTGGTCAAAGAAATATTGTTTTTGTCGGCCCACTGACTTGTGCTCTGTGCTACTTGCTTTCGACTTGAATCATTGATAAGAGCATAATAATGTAATACTCGGATTTTTCTCTTTTTTTGTAAAATAATAATGACACCGATAATTATAATATTGATGTGTATGGAATTTCACCGTCCTCTGTCCTTAGTTTTTATTTTATAATAGAATAGTGGCATATGGGTAACGGGTTGGCCAAACTTAGAAAAATTCATGGGTGCGACCGTTGACCAAAAAGCATGTATGAATGTTTGCATCTCGCATTTTGCATGGGGAATGTCGACAGAGAGACTCTTGTGTTTTGAAAGATTGCTCTCATGTCTCGCGAGAATATATGATTTGATTTGATTTAGTATTTGAAATTAAAATGATATGGATCATCTAAGGTTAGAGGGTAAATGCACATGCAGTTACCTCATGGTACTACCTAAGAATATTGGATTGGGTATGGCCTGAAAAAATTTGTCTAATTTTCACGGCTACCAAGATAGCGATAATTAGAGACCCACGACTTGTGCCCATACCTGTACTCAATGATGGAAACGAATATGTTTCATGTGTGTTAGTAAAGCTGGTCTTTTTTTCTTTTTTTTCGACGTGATCATTAGTGAGCTTAATTTTGTTTATTTTCAAATTCTATTTCATACAATTCTGGCCTTGCACTGTCCTCATCTTTTCACCATGATGTGAAGATGAGAATTCTGATTGAATACGAGTAATCATCTTACTTTTTGCCCCATCTCATGAGCACCGCCAAATAACCCGTTAAGATTCTATACCTTTATATGGAAAATAACTTTCAACAAAATATTTTTCAGATTTTCAAATATTGGTTTTACGGAAAATGAATTAGTTAAGAAAAATATACTTTACCAAAAAAAAATTAGTTAAGAAAAATATTTTCTGTTATTGAAAGAAACATCTTCAAAAGTGGGGAAATTATATTTTTCTTTTCAGAAAGTGGAAAACATTTTCCATAACTTCTTACATCACACTTTCTTTCACCAAATACAATTTTCTTTTTTTTAAAATCAATTTTTTGATCTTTTTTCTTCCCCTTTCTTTTTCTTCTTCCTTGGCCGGTCGCCGACCATAGCGAGCTCGAGCCTCACCCACTAGATTATGGCTAGGCGATGCCATGCTCGCCCAAGTTTGCCAGAGCCTCACCAACCTTTGACGACCTCAAGCAAGGCTCGAACCTTGCCCAGCTTGCTGTCCAATGGCGAGGCCGCAGCTTGCCGATGGCCAATGGCTGACTATCACCATACCTAGAGACCAGCCAAAAAATAAAGGAAAGGAAAAAGAATTAAAAATTGAAAAATCAATTTTAAAAAAAAAAAAAATAAAAAATATTTAAAATGAATGCATGTATAAAAAGATTTTCCTTATTGAGCTGCAAAAATATTTTCTAGCTTATTTTTCAAATTTCGGCCGAACACGGAAAAATATGGTTAATTTCCTAGAATATAGCTTCCTAAAAAATAATTTCTGAAAACACCACATTTTGCGCTAAACGAATGGAGCCTAAAATTATAAGTAAGCTGCCTAATCAACAAAGAATTGATGTACTTAAAAATATTATCATGTTTGGAAACAAGGATTAGTGGTATCTTGGATGATAGATACGTTATATATGCATCCGTACATCCATACATAAGTCGTGAGTAACACTTTAGATTCTCTACTGCCATGGTCCAATTTTCTAAAGAGTCGTTTGTCCGCATGCGCAATAATTCAGCCCCCAGTCGTGTTTCGCATTTTTTACTTTTACTTAAATTTTGGCCAACTTGTATCAATGCAGTGTTGTGGGGCCATTGCTTTGGACCTCTACTATTGAGCCTGAGAAGTCGATCTCTTATGGGATGACTCATTGCCGACCTCCACCCATTCGCCCACTCTCCATCCCCGTCCAAATACTCCATTTTTCAATCGCTCGTCCCTGAAAGAACCTATGGATTTCGTAGGTCCTCTTTCAGATCTCGTCAAATGGTTATGGTGTTTGGCCAGTACCCATTTGGGCTACATCTATAATCTGAAAGATAATGTTGTCTTATTTCGGAGGGAAACTGAATACCTGGATGCCAAGAGCAAAGATGTGGAAGCAGGGGTGACACGTGAAGAAGAAGGAGGAGGTGTACATCGCACGAGTGTAGTGGCGAAATGGTTAGGCGAGGTGAAAATTTTTTTAGGTGGGGCAGATCGAGTTCTGCAAGAAGCCAGGGAACGTGATCAAATCAAATGTCTCGGTCATTGTCTTCCACAAAACTGCTGGTCGGGCTATCGATTGGGGAAAAAAGTCGATCGAATGCTCAAAGAAGCGCGAGAGCTCAAAGAAGCGAGAGAGCTCAAAGAAGAAGACTTTAAGCCTACATTGCCGTTGCCTCCTCCTTCAGTACTTGCGATGCCTATGGACGAGACCGTGGGGCTTGATAATTCCTTTAATGAAGCATGGAAATGGCTTGTGCACGAAAAAGAAATAGGAGTGATCGGGTTATATGGAAAAGGCGGTGTGGGAAAGACCACCCTCATGAAAAGGATCAACGAGGATCTTTTGCGCGCAAATCATGGATTCGAGGTCGTTATTTGGGTGGTGGTGTCCAGGCCAGTGAAGGAAGATAACATTCGAGACACCATAAGGAAAAGGCTGAACATTGAAGATAAGAATTGGGAAGGATGGTCTCAGAATGAGAGAGTCCATCATCTATCGGAAGTTTTGACCCAGAAGAAGTTTGTGTTGTTGTTTGATGATGTATGGGCTAGGTTGGACCTTTCCAAAATCGGAGTTCCTTGTCATTGTCTCAAGAACGGATCCAAAGTAGTATTCACAACTCGGTTGAAGGAAGTATGCTGCCAAATGGGAGTCGACAAAGCTCGCGAAGTACAGTGCTTGACACAAGAAGAAGCCATGGGATTGTTCGAGAACAATGTCGGCAAATCGACTATACATTCTCATGCACAAATTCCAGAGCTCGCCAAAAACATTGTCCTAGAGTGCAAAGGGTTGCCACTAGCCCTTATTACTATTGGGCGAGCCATGGCCGGTAAAGACAACCCCAGTGAGTGGAGTGCTGCACTAAGAAAGCTGAGGAGAAGACCGCACGAGCTGTCAGGTATGGTGGAGGAAGTATACCACATACTAAAGTTCAGTTATGATAACTTAAATGATGCTACTCGACAGGCTTGCTTCCTTTACTGTTGTCTCTTCCCCGAGGATTACCCCATAATAACAGACAAGCTAATTGAACTCTGGATTGGAGAGGGCTTGTTAGGAGACATTGAGGATGTATATCATATGCGAGACGAGGGAGCATCTATCTTGGGGGATTTAAAGAGGGCTTGTCTATTGGAAAGTGGGCTTGATTATAAAAAAGAACCATTTGTGAAGATGCATGACGTCATCCGCGACATGGCCACATGGATTGCTCGTGACTACGGGCAAAAGGAGAACAAGTTGCTAGTTATAGAGAACGAAGAAGACATGTCTGCCAAGATGATCTCCAAATGGGGGGAAGCAGAGAAAGTATTTCTATGGGGAAGTTTGATTGCAAATATCAATCAAAAACCACCTATGTGTTCCCAACTTGAAACTTTGTTTGTAAGGGAAACTAAGGTGAGAGTCGTGCCAAGAGGATTTTTCGAGTCGATGACAGCTTGTTTGAAGGTGCTTGACCTGTCCGACAATCAAAATATTGAGTCATTTCCCGAAGGAATTTGTGACCTAATTAGCCTACAGTACTTGAACCTGTCAGATACTAATATCAGGGAGTTGCCCAAGGAAATCAAGAACTTGACTCGGTTACAATGGTTGCTATTTGGTAAGTATATATCATCACATGGGACTATCCTAATTCCGACAGGGGCAATCGCAAGCTTACCATTGAATGTGTTAAGCTTGTGGGGATGGACTCTAGACAAGGAAGAAGAGGTGGTAGAGGAACTAGGGAACATGCAAGATCTCACCGACTTATCTATCTCAGTGGTAAAATCTTTCTCTGCACTAAAAATATTCCAATCCTTACAAAGATGCATAAAGATAGTAGAGATCAAAGATTGCAAGGACTTGACCAGCATCCCAATAAGCCACTCATTAAAATGGAGCGGCAATTCCTCGCATTTAAAGGAGCTTTATCTAGTCGATTGCCCTATGCTCGTGAAGGTGGAGATTACTCAGGGGATAGGACAAGCGCCCAACTGCTTTTGCTTCCCCAGCCTTAATTATGTTTATGTTCAGAATTGCGGATTTTTGGACTTATCTTGGCTCGTGCATGCTCCGAAGCTCCAACATTTGGACGTCGAAGCCAACCCTTCCATGGAGAAAATAATCGGGGATGGATTTACAAGAGAGGAATTAGCTACTTCAGGATTATTCTCATGTCTTGAATTTCTATATATGAGAAGTCTTCCAAATCTAAGGAGTATTTGCGATCACACTCTATTTTTCCCTCAAGAAATAGAATTTGTTACGAGGGGGTGCCCTGGTCTCAGAAAGTTGCCGCTGGACTCGAACATTTTTAGGGGAAGCTTCTCGATCAAGGGAGAAAAAGACTGGTGGGCCAAGTTCGAGTGGGACCCAGCCGCCCGGGTCACTTTGAGCGTTGATTACGGTCTCGAAAAAGAAATGACGTTTGGAGAGGCACAAGGTAAAATAAAAGATTGGGACAATTATGTCTTATGGTTCACGATCAGATTCCTACCCTCGCAAGCGGAGTAAGTGAGGCTGGTTATGTGTAAACTTGCGATTTATTTCCGTAGTCCAATGTTCTAACGGGTTGTTTCTCCGCGCACGTGCAATAATTCAACCCTTGAGTTGCGTGTTGTGAGTTGTGTGTTGTACTATTTTACTTTTACTTACCTTTGCCAACTTGTGTTGTTGTACTGTTTGTGGGGCCATTACTTTGGGCCTCCATTATTGAGTTTGCAAAAGTCGCTTCTTTTTCTTTTCCTTTCCGCTTCTGAGCAAAATGTAATAGTAAAACTCAATTTAGACCAGGACTTTAAATTATTTGTCGATGTATAAAATAAAGGATTTTAATTATCCCGCTGCATAAAGAGATAAAGAAATTTTCATGTAAATTTCAATTTGTTGTGTTTCAATCAAAATCCAATCAATTTTATCTGAGGAAATGATAATAATACATAATCATTAGAAATTTACTCGACTCAGTATTTGCCGAATTAGACTTTACTAGAGATAAGTTCAATACGTTTTCTTTTTGGACTAATGTCGCTATTTGTTTCTAAGGGAAAAGGGAAGGAAATCTTGCGTTTCTTTTATAGAATCCATTAGAAATGATAAAATTAATATATCTCGACAAGCGAAAGAAGGGTGAATAGAAAGTTTGAATGGGAATTTGAATTTTAGGTCAAATTTTCAAATTGTTTTGTTTAATTGCAATAAAAATTAGTCATCTCTTAGCTCGTAAGTGGATTTGATTAGAAAAATGCAGGGCAAAATACACCACAAATGCTCAAATTTGACATGGATGAACACTTAAATACTAAAAATTCTAAAAAGTACATTAAATGCCATTCAGACAACGATAGCCGAAAATTCGATGTGGTATTATTTTAAGAATAAATTGGCTTACCTGACCTACCGAAGTTGCCTACTCAACAATAAATGTGCAAAACCACGTCATCTTGCCTCGAAATCGATTTTTAATGTAAATATTGATTAAATTAAATTTTAAGGAAAAAAAAAAGGAGCAATAGCAAATGAGCAAGCGCCTCTACAGCCATTGTAACTGCCGCCGTCCCGCCATCGCCGTAAAAAGGGTCGTTTGGGCGAAGGCCGACGTCCCTCGCTGGATTTGAGTAACGTGACCCATTGATGCCAAGTCCGGTCCGCCCAAGCAGATGGACCAGGCCTACTCTCAATCAGCACGGCCATTTCAGAAGCGCCATTCACCAAACCGGAGATATGCTCACTCTTCTGCACCGACCTCCTGTTCACACCACCACCATCCCCACCTCCTTCTCCTTCTTCGCCGCCACCTCGGCCTCTCGACGCCTCCATTGCCGCCTCCATCCTCGCCGCCACCCCTCAAACCCTGCCCGTAATCCTCCAAGATACCACCGTCCAATGGACGCCGGACCTCGTCGACAAGACCCTGAAGCGCCTCTGGAACCACGCCCCCAAGGCCCTGTCCTTCTTCGCCCACCTCTCCCGCCGCCGCCCCGGCTACGCCCCCGCCGCCTCCTCCTTCGACCACGCCGTCGACCTCGCCGCGCGCGTCCGCGACTTCCGGGCCGCGTGGGCCCTCGTGGCCCGGATGCGGGCCCTCCGCCTCGGCCCCTCCCCGAAGATCGCCGAGAGGTACGTCGCTGCCGGCAAGCCCGATAGGGCGGTCAAGGTGTTTTTGTCGATGCACGAACACGGTTGCCGTCAGGATTTGAGCTCGTTCAATACCATTCTTGATATACTGTGCAAGTCTAGACATGTAGAGATGGCTAGCAACAAGTTGTTTAAAGTTTTCAGGGGCGGGTTTAAGGCTGATTGTGTTAGTTATAATATACTTGCTAATGGGTGGTGTTTGATCAAGCGGACCCCGATGGCTTTGGAGGTGTTGAAGGAGATGGTGGATAGGGGTTGACCCCGAGTTCGACGACCTATAATATATTGCTCAAAGGGTTCTTTAGAGCTGGCCAGGTTGATGAGGCTTGGCAATTCTTTCTGCAGATGAAGAAGAGGAAGTGTGATATTGATGTTGTCACATATACCACAGTGATCCATGGTTTCGGCATCGTTGGCGAGATTAAGAAATCTAAAGGGTGTTTGATGAGATGTCTAGAGAGGGAATTCTTCCTTCTGTTGCGACTTATAATGCCATGATTCAGGTTCTCTGTAAGAAAGACAATGTGGAAAATGCAATTCTGGTTTTTGAAGAAATGTTGAGGAAGGGTTATGTGCCCAAATCGATCACTTACATTTTGGTGATTAGGGGATTGTGTCATGCAGGGCATATGGACAGGGCTGTGCAATTTATGTCAAGAATGGAGAAGGATGGTTGTGAACCTAATGTGCAGACGTACAATATCATAATTCGCTACTTTTGTGATGCTGGAGAAATAGAGAATGGCATCCACCTGTTTGAGAAAATGGGAAGTGGGGTTTGCTTGCCAAATTTGGACACGTACAACATCCTTATCAGTTCCATGTTCATCAGGAAGAAATCGGATGATTTGGTGCTGGCAGGGAAACTATTGATTGAGATGGTTGACAGAGGATTTGTGCCAAGAAAATTAACTTTCAACAGGGTCTTGGATGGTCTTTTACTTACTGGAAACCAAGGTTTTGCAAAGGAGATCCTTAGAGTGCAAAGCAAATCTGGTCGTCTTCCTCGTCGTTTCAAGTTATAGTTTGAGCTCTCTGTTGATCTATACTGAACCTGCCGACAAAATTCATCCCCTTTTCCTAGCTTGAGTTTCAGCTTTTCAGATCTTACAGAATGTATCAGCAAGCAGCAAACCTCCAGGGGACAGGTTTTGCCATTGTAAGCACCAGCCACCTGCAGATGTAACAGATACTCATTCAACTTTTTTTATTTTGAGTTTGTCCTTGTGACCCAATGGTCAGAATGAGATAGTCGATGGAGCTGTCCTGATCCAGTTGGAACTTGGATGATGTTATGGAAATATCGATCAGGACTTCGGCAGAAAGAAATCCTGGGCCTAGAGTACAGGCTTATCATCTTGGGGGATGAAACTTTGATCCTGTCTACTTGTTGCTTGACATTGGGCAATCGGGAAGGAAGAGAGGCTGCTGGAATCTGTGGCACTTCTGAAATCTTCAGAGCCTTTTATTTACAGTAATTCAAGTAAGTTAGGCACATGCTTTTGGTACTTTTCATTCTCGCAGAGATACTCTCCAGTGTTGGAACTGCTTGTTCTTTAGGTGCTTTATGTCTTCTCTTTTGTTGTATTTTCAGGTGACATTGTCATTCATTCATGTGGAGGTCAGTTTGATATCCCTTGATAAGGCTGCAAGGTTTTTAAGGGTGATTGACTGCTTGAATTGTTTATCCAGGAGAACCCAGAAATCCCTATTTTCAGTTCTTTGAATGAATCTGCTGCAGCTTAAAATGCTTTATATTCTCCTCCTCCATGAATGTCATTGGGAAGGTATTGCTTTCATTGATGAAAGTGATGGTTCATTTAGTTTTAGTTGTCGTGATTTTTCTTCTAAGCTAAATTTATCCTGTTCGTTAGGGTTCACCGTGCTACAATACTCCGGCTTCAGGTGTTTGCTGATGTGTGGTAAATTTAGGAGCAAATCTTTCACTACTTCTTCAAGTTTAACAGGCTGATATTCGGGACAGAAGCAAGTGATTGGCTCGAGAGGTATTCTGTGGCTACTCGCCTGACGAGATCCTGGACTAGGAAAAAGAACTGAAAGCAGTTGAAAGCTGGGATGAGAAGGATGAGATTCGGAGAATGCACTTGGATGAAGTAAATATAATGCAATCATCAGCTTTGCTCCAGTTTGTGTTTTTCTTCTCTGTCACTGAACGCGTTGTCGCTTTTGAGACTTGAGAAGAGGCGAAAACACAAATTAAGTACCGGGATCATTTTCTTCTATATATGCATTTAGAATCTAATTTTAAATGAAATTTGCCAATTCTAGGTCCTCGATGCAGATATTCTTACACGGCAAATTATTTATGGCGGATGGACCTTTACAAAGATGGCTTATAGCATCAATTTGCTAAATTATGCGGGAATTTCTTGTATCGAAAACACTGCCCTTCGAATGGACAGCATTGTTGTAACTCACTGAAATGACTCCATGCAATAATTTCGATAAATCGACCCTCGCCTCTTAACTTTTTTCACGTACTGCAGTACTTAAAGAATATGCTTTGGCGAGATAAGCCCCAGATATGTGCATGAAGAAAATGTAAGGATGCAGTAGCTGGGCATCGAACTAGCTTTACCCGCTCCATCAAGCAACAGCATATATTAAATTCCAAGGAGTCAGCCACCCGGCAGAGCTCTGGCTTGATATCGGCAATGTGAGAAAGTAGCAATGACTATGCATCAATAGGGTCTTCACATAAATGCGCTCTATGAAAATTTGCTCAAGCCTTTCGTAAATGAAGTGCAATACTGAAACGTTAAATGCTACTGGGTAGAAATAAAATGATAAACAAGATTCGCAATCTTGTTCGATTTTTTTTTCCCGTCCATTCTATAGTCTCTATACAATGGCCTTCGATCCTTATTTTTAGTAGTTGGCCCAAGGAAAACATCCTGAGCTACCTCAGTAGAGTTCACAGCTTTGAGGGAGATTTATAACATCCCCAAGGTTCATTGGATAGGTACTGTGTGACCTGCTTCACGCTCTAATAATTATCCAGTCCCCTGTGAAAAAAGGCACAATTATCTTGTCAGTAGGTAGTTATGATCGTCAAATTTTTTTCTCAGTACAATTCAAACCTACTGAAATAATGTCAGTAAGCAGTTACAGCTTTGCGCAGACTCATAACTATCGTACAAGACAAAAATCATTCGGAGACTAGAATCCCTTTCTCTACTAGATGATTTTTCGATTTTCCTTTGAGTTCTGTTATCCATTTAGTCATAAAGAAGCCGATAATACCATTCTCCTAACTCCCGACCAAAACCACTCTGTTTGTTTCCTCCCCAAGGGGCCTGACAGAAGCACGGTTGTGAACAGTTGATCCACACAATGCCTGCCTGGAAAGCCTGCAATTCACCACCAAGATATGACAATAATCAAATCTTTTGGTCATCTGAGGGCTAAAAGGTCACATAAATGTACATTGAACCTCACTTTGGTCAGGCACTCACACCTTTCCAAGTCAATTGACAACACGGCAGCACCTAGGCGAAGCATCGATTAGTCGTGCGATTCTCATAATGTCCCCATTTAAAGAAGTCTACTCAGGCAAGAGTGGAGTAACAATTTCGATTATGATAAATGAGCAGATTCTCCACTGTATTCTGAACACTATCAAACGAATGAATCAACTCACTGGCCGTCATCTGCTAATTCAATGGCCTCCTCCTCTGTGCTAAATGTTTTAACGCAGAGAAAAGGTCCAAAGACTTCCTCTCTCCAAATTTGCATTGATGTAGTGACATCAGTTATGATGGTTGGCTCAAGGAAGAATCCCTTCTTCAAATGCTATTAATTGTTTGAGATGATACACAGAAGTCAGGAAAAGCATTTTCAGAAGCAGAAGGGTTCTTCACGAGTGCTAAAAGTGATGAGCTAGAGAACTGTACCTCAGGACGATCCCCACCACACAAAATAGTAGCCCCCTCGCTCTTAGCTGTGGAGATGAATTTCAGTATTTTCTCATACTGGAGCAAAGAAAATGAAATTATCATTTCAACAAATCCAGCTGGCAGATTTGATGCTAAACATTGAAATGTGAAAAGAACCAATGGTAATTAAAAATCCCAGACTAAAGCTGTTTCCCATGATTTCTTCCAAACATATGGCACTTATGGAAGAAATTATCGCCTTCATTCCACGCATCACCTCAAAAATGATCATTTGCTCCTGATTATAGCAAATGAATGGCATAGACTATAACCAAGATACAACTGCTGCTATGGCTACGGAACAAGGGCTATACTTCTCCCAAAAATAAAATAATTGTGGAAGTTATGCATCCTAAATCTTCACTACTATTTACAGCGGTTGGTAAACTAATCCAGGACTTTGTTATGACTGAAAACCCTAAAGAACGCATCTTCACAAATGGGTAAGGGTTGTAAGATAATAATGGACTCATATACATGCACCAACTAGAAGACTACAGAACTATACAGTACCGAAGCTGCAGGTAATGAAAGATATACCTGCCCCCCCACTCACAACTGGGCCAAGCCTGCAACCCTCTTCTAAGGGATCAGATATTTTTATATTTTTGCTCCATTGAACAAGCTTCTCAATGAATTGAGCAGCAATGCTTTCCTGAAAAAATTGTGATATACCCATTCAATATAATGCAAAACATATAATATAATGGTTTGAAAGAGCGCAATCACTTCATAAGATATTATGCTCACCTAGCAAACAATTGTGGTCATCTGACATCTGACATTTTATTTCATTTAAGCATGACTTTTGTGTGCGCAAACTTCTCAGTTACTTCTTCACAAATTATAAGCGCACAGTTTTCTCAACTAAGAGCTTTTCTCAACTCCTTCCATAAAGCTGGTACAGAGGGGTGACTCGACATTAGTTCCATTTCCATGTTCTTATGAATGGCTCAGAAGATTTGGCTACTCAATTCACAATTTCTCTCAATAAATTGATTTAAAGCTCCTGAATCTTCAATAACACCAAAGAAGATTCTCGCTGCATTTTCCTTTTCTTTTTCACATTACATATGTATCTCCAGGTCAATGCATGATATCTCATGCTACTTCAGGAATGCAACCCTATGCATGATTAGGTAGAACAAAGTAAAATCAATCCAGAAGTTTTACCAAGTGCAAGTGCCAGAGGTAGGAAATAAAAGAAACACATACAAAATGACCTTGCAATGCTGAGATAAAGATAACATACCCTTAGAACATACGTGCACGATAAGTCTAGATGTAGCACTACAAATTTGACCATTCGTCCAGAAGCATCCAAAAATTGTCCATTCAGCAGCTGTTTAAAATACAAGTAGTAAGGCCTATTGTCAGCAACATTGCATACATAATCAAGCTTATTCACATAGAAGTCACCCAAGAATGAATATACCATCACAACTAATTTCTGAAGGAAAATAGCAATTGTATGAGTCTTATTGAGGGGTATATGCTTCAGAATGCACCAACCTTTATCAAGATCAAGATCAACATCCTCAAACACCACAATGGGGCTTTTTCCACCAAGTTCCAGCAAAACAGGCTGCGAGGTCATAACGTACACATGCCAGAAAGGTTAATCTCACACGAAGACTTTCCTTTGTTGAATACAACAAAGACATGAAAAATAGCTGCACCTTGACAAGTTGAGGAGCGGCGGTTATAATCTTGCTCCCTGTAGCTGAGCTTCCTGTAAATGCAATCTGTTGACAAGACCCAAGAGAGTTTAGCTGCTGCGGTGGGGTAGACACATAGTGATATATGTAAAAATAAAATAAGATAAAACCAATTTGCAGAATGTGTCAAGAGGAAACTTCACAAAATGTTAATGAAGAGATGAAGGGAGAATACAGACCTTGTCAACTTGGGGATGAGATGCCAAAGGAGCTCCAGCTTCATGGCCAAGTCCAGTCAGAATATTGAGGACACCAGGAGGAAGACCCACCTCCCTACACACTTCAGCAAGCTCCAAGCATGTCCTGAAGTTTCAAGAACACACTCAGGTGCATTAAACTTTACCAAAAAAATTTAAAATATTAATCACCATAAAAGAGTTTATCAAATATATTTTCCGCCGAACAATATTTATGTCAAAAGTTGTTTCTCAAAACATAATTTACCAAACGTCATTTGTGCTTACCTAAAATCCTTTAGATTAAGCTGTTTCCTGTTTCACTTTCAAAATATTAAAGCAAAGGCACTCTTAATCAACACGGCCATTTAGGAATGCCATTCACTGCCCGAACCGGAGATGCTCACTCTTCTGCATAGAGCTCCTGCCCAGACCATCACCATCTCCACCTCCTTCTCCTTCTTCATTATCGCATCGCCGCCACCATTGCCTCTGTTGCCGCCGCCATCCTCGCCTTTACCCCTCAAACCCCGCCCTGAGTCCTCCAAGATGCCACCATCCAGTGGACGTCGAACCTCGTCGACCCCTGGAGCGCCTCTGGAACCACACCCCGAAGGACCCGGCTTTCTTCGCCCAACTCTCCCGCCACCCCGGCTAGCCTCCTCCTTCGACCGTGCCATCGACCTCGCTGTGCACGTCCGTGACTACAGGGCTGCGTGCGGCCTCGTGGCCCGGATGCGGTCCCTCTGCCTCAGCACCTCCCTAAAGACGTTCGCCATTATCGCCGAGAGGCATGTCGCTGCCGGCAAACCCGATAGGGCGGTCAAGGTGTTCTTGTCAATGCACGAACATGGTTGCCGTCAGGATTTGAGCTCGTTTAATACCATTCTTGATATACGGTGCAAGTTTAGACATGTGGAGATGGCTAGCAACAATCTTTCAAGGTTTTCAGGGGCTTGTTTAATGCTGATTGTGTTAGTTATAATATAATTGTTAATGGGTGGTGCTTGATCAAGCGGACGCCGATGGCTTTGGAGGTGTTGAAGGAGATGATGGAGACGGGGTTGAGACCGAGTTCGACGACTTATGATAAAATGCTTAAACGGTTCTTTAGAGATGGCCAGGTTGTTGAGGGTTGGCAATTCTTTCTGCAAATGAAGAAGTGTTGAGATTTATCCTAAATCGGTTATGGAAGGAGTAGGTGGTCTATAAGGAAAAATCTCACCCTTTAAGCTAGTTTCTGAGATGAGAGAGACCCAAGATCACCTAACAAGAAAAGGAAGTGTATTAACATATAGCACATTGGTCCATGGTTTCGGAATCGTTGGTGAGATCAAGAAAGCTAAAAGGGTGTATGATGAGATGTCTAGAGAGGGAATTCTTCCTTCAGTTGCAACCTATAATGTCATGATTCAGGTTCTCTGTAAGAAAGACAACGTGGAAAATGCAATTCTGGATTTCGAAGAAATGTTGAGGAAGGGTTACGTGCCTAACTCGATTGCTTACAATTTAGTGATTAGGGGACCTTGTCGTGCAGGTCATATGGATAGGGCTGTGGAATGATACAAGCTGTAGAGCGCTCCTCCTACCCTTCGATTTATCCAAAAAGAAAGAGAGAAGAAGTAGAGCGCTCGCAGTGGATGTTCTTCATTCGCATCCCTCGTTTCCATGGCAATTTCTCTCTCCGAATCTTCGATTCCTCGCTTGAACGGCAAGAATCCAGCCGGCTCGGTTGTCACCGTTCCCTCCCTGTCGCCGCTCCAGCTCCAGCTCCCAGCGAACTCTCAGGGGTTCGGCTGCGAGGCCAGAGAATCTCGGTGAATTCAAAGCCTCGGGGTTCCTATCTGGTGGTAACGCCTCTCTTCGGGACTCATTGTTTTGCAGTATTGCTCTGGTTCGTGGCTGAAGGTGCGCTTGCCGGAGTGTGGGCTCCTTCTTGTTTGGTGCTTACTTGATAGTTGAAATATGTGACTGGAATGGCCGTGCCTTGCTTTTCTTGTTATAAGCAGTCGCTGCTAGTGGGTTTGTTATGCTCTGGTGGGCATGTTCCACCAGCATCGACATGAGGTCTTGGTGTGCAGCGGAGCTTTATTGGGTCAATAGAAGTGTTGTTATGGTGGGAAAATCATATAAGTGGTCATTCAACGTTGGGCAAATTTTCACATTCACTGCTTAACTTCAATTTTAACGGTTAACATCTTCATTCTATTTTATCATTCAGTTAGCTATCTTTTTCACTAAAGAATAGAATGATGTGACAATCTAAACATCTCGTGTTGCTATTTACATGCTACGTGGCATTGCACTTGCCATAGTTTTCCCCACTAAACCCATAGTGATTGTTTCCTAAATGCAATGAACATGCTTTAGGAGGTGACCATGGACATCGTCATGTCACGCTTGGCTAATCTTCATCTATTGAAAAAAAAAAAGCCATGTGGTGCAGGGTCATCCCTCTTTTTTTTACCAGTCTCATGTCTTTTTCTTTTCTAGATAAATTATGTCATTGGTTCGAGCATATCTTTGGATTGACCTGTTTCATATAATTCATACAAGTGCATATCTTCCTCCTCAAGCAAAGAAGACAGATTTTGATGGTTTCATCATTTTGCAATGGACAATGCAATCTATAAATGATCTGTATAAAATAAAACAAACTGGTGAAATCACCCTGTTGTTGTATTATGAGGAATTTGCTCATTTAATGGATGAGGAACTTTACACTCTCGTGTTAGCATCTCATCTGAATTTAAAAGGATATTGATGAAAGTGATATAGAGCTGTAATAAACTATAGTTTTAGAAAATTAGGAGTAAGGCCTACAATGACATCTTTGTAAAGCTTCTTTAGGGCAGCCTGGGGTTTAACCTATACCAGACGAACTCTTAGGAAGAGTTGATTTTGTACTTATCATCACAAACGACAACTGTAAACTTTATCCTACTAGATGGGAGTTATATATATATATGTTGGTCTCCAGGATGATTCCAGTTGTTAATATCCAAGTCTATCTTGATGTAAATGAAGAGTGTAGGAGGGAAAGAGACCTACTTTGCACCATCTGTATATATTTCTTCCTAATCAGCAAGTGCATTTATCCCTTGCTATATGTCATGCAATTTTTCCTCTTGTTATTTGTCTGCATCCTGTTTACTAGTTGTTAATGATAAAATGTGTTTGGCTTTCCTTGTGCTCCTTTACGCTAGTAATAGCCTATGTTCTTTATTTAGTTGGCTTCTTCCTCTGATTTGATGGACTGATCTTTACGATCCTCTTTATTAAGTAGCCTCGTTTGGACTTGCAAATTATGGTTAAAGGAAGTATATGTGCTTCCTCTCATCTCTGTTGGACCATTTGATGATATTATTACTTTGATCTTCGTTTTGTAGATTAGAAACATTCACTTACCTGTATCCCTTGTTTTTTACAGTTTGAAGCTAAGAAGCAGACATATGACTCTTTTGATGATCTGTTGGCCAAATCTGAGAACCTGTATTAGTTGACTTTTATGCTACTTGGTAATTTTTATCCACCATAGATTTGAAGCAATGATACTTGTTCTAATAAATTTTCGAGCAACTTGATCAGCATAATACTTATAATGTGAGCTTTTGTGCCAGGTGTGGTCCTTGTCAATTCGTGGTTCCCATCCTCACTGAGGCCAGCATTAGACTTAAAATACAATTCAGGTTGTGAAGATTGATACTGAGAAGTACCCTAGCATTGCTGATAAATACAAGATAGAAGCATTACCTACCTTTATCATATTTAAAGATGGGAAGCCTTTTGCCTGTTTTGTAAGTTTTTTCTTTTTCACCTTTACTATCATTTGGAAATATCGTCTGCTAAGTTCTCATAATTATTATGTTAGTAAAGGCTCATAAAAGTTTTTGCTACTGTGATGAGATGCCTTAGATATCCTAATTTGAACAAAAACCTAGAGTCGCAAGTTTTTTTTTTTTTTTTTTTTCTGGCAATTCAATCTTTAATGATGTGAAGGACACAGGGTGAACTCTGGAAAGAGTACTTGCGTTTTGCCAAAAAAGCGCAGACACTCCTTGTAATATATATATAGGCACTAGTGCCTCTCTTGTGACATGAAGAATCTATAATGACCTATAATCAGTGGACACTCCTCCTCGTAGACTCTTTTTGATTAGGGAATTCCATCCCACTTCATCATAACTCTCTTGCAAAACATGGAACCACACCAACATGTTTCTACATAATAACCGATGATGAATAGGCACAAACCGCATAAGTCTTCAACAGCAATCGATGAAAGGCCTTCCCTCTGTAGAGCTTGACCGTACTGGAAAACACAGCTTCCCTAATTGTTAGGTTCCTGCAATCCATGCATAGCGAGTGATACTTTTTTAGCAATAGGCAGAGGGTATCTCCATAAATTTTCTGTGAAGGACGTGGTTGCTGGCTCAATGCAGAAATGGCAATAATTGATGGGCATAGCCTGAGACTCATGCATTATTCTGTGGTTTTGGAATGTTATTTAATCTGAAATATGTTGATTCTTATTCATAATTTAATTGCAAGATAGGGTTGTGAAATTTTTCTGATTTTCAATTGCTTCCAACTTATACGGTTTTAAGTTGTTTAAGTCATTTACCCTTATCTTGATTGAGCTGTTTTCAATTTTCAGGAGGGTACTCTGACAGCTGATCAACTAATCCAGCGGATTGAGGATTCGCTGAAAAGTTAAGCAATAGTTTTGGTGAGCCCAAGTTATTCTTGTATTGCTTCCATTGTAGGCATATATCATGAACACTGTCCTTTCCCACCCTCCAGAACGTCGCAATTTTCATTCTAGAATGATAATTGGTGGCCTCGGCCTTGCTGTGTGAACTTTGAAGTGTGCATAGGAAGTTTTATCTCCTGTTTCCAATTTTTCCCGTCCTTGAACAGCCACTCTCCCAAGAGGTCGTGATTCATGATAACATTGTTCATCTGTGTATGTTGGGCTAATTTAACCTAAACTTTAAGGGAATTGGCATGAGTAAATCACATTATAACAATGCTGCTTCAAGAGTCAATTTATTCTTGGGTAGCAACAGCTAGCGTGTTTGAAATTTGCAGATGATAGTCGGAACCCGAGGTTGATGCATACCAAACCACTTGTTTACCTCAAACTTTGCTTTGTGGGACATTTGTCATGCGCTACACCATCGAGCTTTAGTTTAGGTTCTCTAATCGTTTGCATGGGGTAAAAGTCTCATCGGCTTACGGGTTTTTATTGTTGTGTGCTCATAAGCTTTTCTTGGGTGGTTGCGTAGTCATGTCATGCCATCATTTAGATGGATCATGCTCACAGAAAATGCCTGCAAAACTCTTTGCATTGTACCATATCATATCTTGTTCAATGAATTTTTAATCCAGTTACTCGTAATTAATTAGAATGCCTCATACCTCGGGCCGTATGCCTCGGGCCGTCATTGAAACACCCCTCCCAGTGGCATTGTCCGTCACTCTACCACTCTCTCTCTGGACAAACAATAAAGCGTGGTGCGCTGGTTGCGACCACGAACCAATTGGTTTTTGGCCTTTACAACCCTCAGATCGTAGGTCGCTTGAGGCCAGGGACCTTGAATTTGAGGTAGTGACTTTAGATCACAAGTACAGGGTGTGGATGCGGGTGGGTGGCTTTAGGTGTTGGTGTGTCATGGTGCGATAATGGTGGTGGTGATCGGGGGAATGTTTGCCGACAAGTTAGTAGACGCTCTGATGGGATACTTGCATTGTCAGTTGACAATTGTGATGGTAGTCGAGATGAGGCTGCATGCGAACACTTGGGCGCTCGTGGGAAGGAGGATATCTATAGTGGCGCAGCCAAGAGGGAGGATGATGGTGGTGCTGATCGTGACTATGATGGAGGTCGGAGAAAGGAGACATGGCGGTGGAAAATTGGAGTTGAGATGTGGCGTGGAGACGGGCAATCCCTAGGCTGCTCGAGGAAGAAGAAAGCAAAGGAAAGGAAAGGAAGAGAAGAAAAGAGAAGACATGTCAGTTTTTGAATTTTCAGAGGCTCATCCGTCAACCTCTCAAAAGGATGAATTTCATGTATTTATTTTGTAAATCGAGAGAATTTTAATGTTTATATTAAATAAGGACCTGGAAAATATGAACCTCCATAATTTCGTTGCTTATACTAACTTATATAAATTTGCTGAAATTATCTTTTTGAATAATAACATGCATTAGAAAGAAAAGAACAGTACCGAAGACAATCTTGACACTGTCCCAACTCCCCACGATCATCAATGTAAACGGTTCTTCAGGTGCCCACCACGAAGCAAGAATATACGTAAAGAATATTTTCGTGGAAACCAATGAAACCACGTTGTCTTGTTCTGCTTTCCTGATCTAATGGCGATTTCATTTTAATTATTGGAGTTCCAATCTTATTGGAGAAAGATAGGAGAAAAGAAGAAAGTCCATTTGTATGCTACATTGTTGATTTAAGATATGACTTAAGGTTTTGTTATAAGCATTGGTCTCCAAACCTCCTAAACGGTGAACGAGATGATGTGACAAGTCTTTCTACACAAGTTTATTGCTAAGCAAATTTCTTCGTAGACGAGTTTCGGATCTCCCGTCAAGGAGGATCGATGTTGGAGTAGTTCGGATCCTTCGTAATACAGAGTCAAATAGGTGTCTCAATCCTTGACAATGGAGGATTAGGGGTAACCATACTCTTTGGTACATCGGAGAACATAAGGAGGATCAAGCATTGATCATACTCTTTGGTGTTTTCTCAATGTTCCCTCTAAATGTGTCTCCTATAATCGTAGTTTGTTAGGATTTAACTCTTTTCATTGCATGAAAAAAGTTCATGTACCTTTCGTAGGAAAGTAGCAAAACATATGTGCACTAATTTTTTGCCCCTAATAATACCCCGCTCTCTTCATTATTTTACTGTTTAATTGTAATTTTTTGTCGGGAAAGCGTCGGGAATATCTTTTAACAAAGCGGCAAGTCGTCAATTTCTTGTTATGTGATCGGGTTCTGTGTAGTTTCGGAAATAAAGTGACTAATTCTATTCTACGAGCTGTTGGAAGATGCTAGAGATTATAATTGATTCTAGCAGATCATTGATTAAACAGTAAATAGGGAAATTGAGAATTTTGATTCATGCATTTTATTTTTCCTTTTTTACTCTTTCATTCTTACATTATAAGTGTACAATGTAATGTTATACAGAAATATACAGAGAAAACATTTTTACCAAAATTTGTTCATCCTTTCTGTCATGGTATCAGAGCAGCTACTTCCTGGCCTTGCTTCCGCAACCTTCTGAATTGCCATCGTCCTTTCCTCTGGTCTGTAACTGCACCTTCCTTCCTGCAGAACAAACCAGTAGAGCGATTAGGAATTCATTGCTTCCACAATCTTCTGAACTATCTTTTTTTCTTTCTGGTCTATGGCTGCATCTTCCTTCCTGCAGAACAAACCAGCAAAGCAATTAGAAATTCAACCTAGATACCATGGCAAAGGATAAAAATGCTGTGAGTCCCTCAGTAGAAGACTCATCATTCTAGCATCAGATGATCCCACCTTCCAATCAAGTTGGATCGACTGGAGAGGAGCAAGTGACCAACAATGTCTCGGCTCCTTCCCCTACTTCAGTACAGATTCCAATGCCGACCTATTGGCCCCCAGCCCAGTGGTACCCTCCTCAATGGACCACTGGATCTGGACAGACATGGACACAGTATCCATATGGGATTAACCCGACTGATCCCATTGATGAATCGGACCAAATAGCTGCGGGTCACGGACCCGGATTCGCGCGCCGAGTCAAGGAATGGAGCCTTACCCGTTTCCACATGGACCGCCTTACCTTTTTTCGTTCAACGACGGCCGCCCTGAACTTGGTGATCTGCTTTACACCTCACCGGCGGATGGGCTGGAGCTTCGCCTGATTAGCCAGCAACTCATCGGACCGGCGAACTATCACTCTTGGGCTAGGGATCTCCGACGGGCACTTGTCACCAAATCCAAAGAGGGCTTCATCGAGGGAACCGTGCCCTACCCAACGGACGAGCGACTGCAGAGACACTGGCGTCGCTGCAATCAATTGGTGCGGACTTGGATCGGGAATTGTTTGACTCCCGATGTTGCGGCCGGCCTCCCTCCGACAGAAGATTCGAAGAAGTTCTAGGAAAACATACAAGAAATGTATGGGAGATCGGATAGAGCGCGAATTTTTTTACTAACACAAGCCCTAGCCGAACTAAAACAGGGCAATCTCTCTATTACCAGCGTTTTTAATCGATTGTCAGCCTTATGGAATGAGATTGAAGCTGCCGAGGAGAAATTGGAGGGACCGAAGGCCACTCTCCGACAGTACTATGAAATCAAGGAAAAGGAGAAGGCCATGAGATTTCTCCTTACCTTGAATGAGTCGTACGCCACGTTTCGTTCGCAGATTCTTGCGATGGAACCACAACCACCGCTCGGTCGGATCTTTCAACTAGCCATGCAGGAAGAGAATCAGCGAGTCGCCGCGACTGAACAAGCTCGGATCCATGAAGAAACAGGATTTGCGGGGCTTCCATCTGGTTTTGCCTCGATGGAAAACGGCACCGGAGTCAGAGGAGGCTTCGGAGTCAGTGGACAGTCGCGGGGGAGAGGGTTTGCGGCTGTGGCAACGAGAAATGGGGAAGAAAACCCTAGGTTCCCACGAACGAACGGCTGGGATCACAGGAATGGATCGAACGGCCAGGATAAAACCATTCCATCCGACGATCGCTGGAGGCACGGTGGATTGAATGGGTAGGATCTTCTTTCCACGATGGATGGCTGGGATCAACGCGGGAGATCGGACGGCTCAAATTTCATGAATTACTCGGCCGAATCAGACGCTCGACAATTTGCCACGTCAACACCAATGTATAAAGGATCCTACGGCACACAAAATGCCATGTCAGCAGGGAAGGTCAGTGGACAAAATTCAAAATTTAAAAATAAATATTGTGACTATTGCAAGCGTCCACACCATACAGTTGATACCTGTTGGAAACTTTGTGGGAAACCCAACAATAAAAAGGAAAAAGAGTCATCGGTTTATCGGGTTGCTGCACAAAGGAGTGGTGGAACATCTCAAAGAGACTATCACTCAAGAACAATATGAAAATATTGTACAAGCTTTAAATCAACTCAAGACTGGTAACACTGGTGCGGGATTCTTAGGTATTTATCTACATGAAAGAAATTCATTATCTATTGGTACATAGATTATCGATTCAGGGCGCAAGTGACCACATAGTTTGTAGTAAACACATACTTTCTCATATCCATCAAAACACACAATCTCCTCGTTACGGTACGTCTTCCAAATGGAAACATTATGAATGTTACCAAAATTGGTACCGTACATCTTGGTCAAAACCTTGTTCTTAAAAATGTCCTATACATTCCAGATTTTGAGTTTAATCTGTGATTTCTATTGCAAAAGTATGTATGGACAATTCCTGCAAAGCTATTCAATTCCCAAAATTGTATCTTTCAGGACCTTTCGACTGGGAGAGTGATGGGCTTGGGTAATGAGGCACAAGGGCTTTACTTTTGGATCAATTCTCCAGGAGATTTAGAATTATTGAATAAAAGCATTTCCTGTAATGCAATCAGTTATAATAAAAATCTCCTTTTGCATCAACGATTGGGTCATAGCGCTCGATTTCCCCATCCAAAATGTCCCATATGTCCTTTAGCTAAACAAACTCGACCATCCTTTCCTATTAGTACATCTCGAGCCAAAAGTCCATTTTCTTTGCTTCACATGGACATCTGGGGTCCCTATCACACTGCTCATCTGGATGGATCTCGTTATTTCCTTACAATCGTTGATGACTATAATCGTGCCACTTGGCTATATCTTATGCAGTCAAAAAGTCAGACATTCACTCATTTATCAAATTTTCTTTCCTTAATTAGGAATTATTTGATAAATCTGTACATCGAATTCGTACGGATAATGGGCGAGAATTTTTACTTCGATTGCACAACATTGTTATATACTCATTGGATACTTCATGAAAGTTCTTGTACTTATACTCCACAGCAAAATGGAGTTGTAGAAAGAAAACATAGACATCTCTTAGAAGTAGCCCGTGCAATTAAATACCAAGCCTCAATCCCCGAAGATTTTTGGGGAGACGTGTGGTCACAAAAGCGTATCGATTAATCGCATGCCAAGTCGAATCCTTCATGGTAAAACTCCATTTGAGATGCTCTACAAGAAACAACCAGATAATAGCCATCTTAGAGTGTTTGGCTGTCTATGTTATGCAACAACTATGGGCCCCGAGATAAAATGAGCCCTCGTGCAACACAATGTGTCTTTATGGGATATCCTTCTCTTCGAAGGGTTATCGTCTCATGGAATTTTCCACAGGACATTTCTTTACCGGTAGAGATGTTGTTTTTCATGAAGACACGTATCCTTTCAAGGAAACACGGCTTTCATCACAAGAAGATTCATCAGAGAACAATAAGTTTTTATTGTCTGATGAAGATTTATCATTAGCACCTGGTTTTCTTATGGGGTCGTCATCCTCTATAACAACTGCACCAGTGGAATTGTCAAATATGGAGATAGGATTATCAGACTCATCCGAGGAAGTTCCTCTATATACTTCAGCAGTAGACACAGTAGAAATGGCTGCTGAATCATCTATGCCATCTGAGAATGTGGATGAGCTACCTCGTCGTTCTGGAAGACAGACTCGCCTGCCCACGTGGACTAAAGATTATATATGTTCTGCTGCAAATTCTTCAGGTACAAAATATCCTGTTTCATCCTAAGTTTCATTCCACCAATTATCTGTCGAACATATGTGTTGTATCAGTCGAATTTCAGAAGAACATAAGCCATCCTCATTCACTGAGGCAGTGAAGAATCCCAAGTGGCGAAGTGCAATGGAATCCAAACTTACTGCACTCATGGAGAATCATAGGGATGTTGTTCCCTTACCACCGCATCGAAACCGATCGGCCGTAAATGGGTTTACAAGTTCAAGTTCAAATCGAGATGGTTCCATAGAACGCTACAAGGCAAGATTGGTAGCCAAAGGATTTACTCAAAGGGAAGGCTTCGATTATCATGAGACATTCTCCCCAGTTGCGAAGGAAGTTACCGTTCGGTCCTTCTTTTCTATTACAGCAATACGCAATTGGTCATTACACCAGATGGATGTCCACAATGCCTTCCTTCACGGCGATTTAGATGAAGAGATCTACATGGATCTTCCTCAAGGATTACGCAGACAGGGGGAGTATCGGGTATGTCGTCTCCGCAAATCCTTGTATGGGTTAAAAAAGCCATCTAGACAGTGGTATGCCAAATTTACTGCTGCATTAACCAATGCAGGTTTTCAGCATTCCAAACATGATCATGCTTTATTCACATGTAATAAGGGAAGTTCATCTATTTATTTGCTGATATATATGTTGATGACATATTGCTTATGGGAAACAATGATTCCCATGTCGCAAAATTCAAGGAATATTTGCACTCCAATTTTCACATCAAGGATTTGGGGCCTCCCAAATACTTTCTTGGCATTGAAATTGCCAGGTTTGATAAAGGAATTTCCCTCAGTCAAAGGAAATTTGTTTTGGAAAACATTTCCGAAGCTAGATTATCGGGTTGCAAGCCTGCAGTGATTCCCATTGAACAAAATATCAAGCTGACAACACATGAGTATGATCTCAATTTTTCTTCACCAAGCAAGGATCCATTACTTAGGGATCCGTCAGGGTATCAGCGACTTGTTGGAAAGTTGATATATCTTACCATGACAAGACCGATATATGTTATGCGACAAATACTCGAGTCAATTCATGCATATGCCAAAGGAGTTACACATGAATGCAGCATTAAAAGTAGTAAAATACTTGAAGGGATGTCTAGGGCTCGGTATATTTCTATCTCGTGAGTGTGACATGGGGATGACAGCGTTTTGTGACACTGAATACGCTACCTGCCCAATGACTAGGAGATCCATCACCGGTTTTTGTTTTAAATTGGGAAAGTCCTTGATTTCATGGAAGATGAAGAAGCAATCTACCATATCATTGTCATTAGCTGAATCAGAATATCGAGCCATGGCGAAAACTGTTTGTGAAATAGTCTAGATACGAGGACTTCTTTTAGACTTGGGAATACAGGTCAGTGGACCGAGTCAACTGTTTTGTGATAATGATGCTACACTGAAGCTAGCAGCAAATCCAATTTTTCATGAGAGAACAAACATATAGAAGTTGATTGTCACTTCACTCGCGACAAGATCAAAGAAGGAGTTCTTGTGACAAAGAGCATCGGAACAGCAAATCAACTTGCAGATATTTTCACTAAGCCGCTATGCCAAAGACAATACAAGTTTCTATTGAGCAAGCTAGGTGTCCTCGACATTTATAGGCCACCAGCTTGAGGGGGAGTGTTGGAAGATGCTAGAGATTATAATTGATTCTAGCGGATCATTGATTAAACAAGAAATAGGGAAATTTAGAATTCGATTCATGTATTTTATTTTTCCTTTTTTACTCTTTCATTCTTACATTATAAGTGTACAATGTAATGTTATACAGAAATATACAGAGAAACCATTTTTACCAAAATTCCTTCATCCTTTCTGTCACGGGCAATAAAATAAAGGATAAACAGGAGATAAAAACGTGTGATAAAAGGTAAATGTGCAATATAAAGAAAAAGATAGCCAAAATACAGATGTTTCTATGATTATTGATTTGTCAAAAGGTCTTTTACAATTGTGTCTCTTTGGTTATTTATAGCCTAATTTAAGAGTAACCTCTTTTTGGCATTTACTGACTTCAATCTTAAATTGCTTCTAGAGACTTCGATACCGCGGCTTTGTATTATTCATAATATTGTCGGCACCAAGCCTTTGAAATTGTTTCCATTCTTATCTTCTCGCTCATGAGCGGTTATTGATCCCGAATCCTTGGTATCCTTGATAATCAGCGGCCTTCTTTCGCACTAGGTTTAATGGGCTCTCCTTTTGCTCTAGGCCCAATAAGCCGATTTTTGACGCCAAGTAAACGCATTTTCATAGAAGAAGTACTTTTTATTTTAGCACAATAACATAATTTAAGCTTTTTCCCTGTTGGTCGGTAGACAAAAGTTTCTATTGTTTACATGCATCTCAGAGATAATATGATATTTATTGTGCATAACATTGTATATTTTGTTTGTGGATTTTTATTATGATACATATTAGTTGCTTTGAATTTGATAATTGAGTTTTATGTGTACCTTTTACAACAAATGATACATTAAAATAATGATGTATTTATGCTAAAATGTTTCATGCTCCATTTTAATTAATTTGTGTTGTGACAATTCGGGCAACATGTGGGTAAACATCTAGTTTTGATAGACTACAGTGAAATCTTTTGTGTTCTTTTTTTCTAAGCCATGAATACATGAATTTTAAGCATTGGGATTTGCCCCGGTGACCACCCTTCCAACATGGAAGAGGGAGGTGAGGAGTTCGAATCCCCACCTTCTCAGGAGGGTTAGGATGAGGACGAGTAAGTTTCAAGAGTGGTTTCGACTCCCACACCCTGCAAGAGACAGGACAAAAGTATGAGAAAGAGTGTTAGAGTAGGTATAGAGTAGGACTGACAAAAAAAAAAAAAGAATACATGAACTTTAAATATCATTAAATGACCTACTAACCTCATAAATCGAAAAAGGCATGAGTGTAAGCACATGTTGAATGTTCCAAATTAGTTTGCTCTTACTAATTGTGTGAAAATGAACAGATGATGAAGTGGATATGTATGTCTAAGTGGGTGCTTGCATTGTCCGATATGAAGATTTTCCGAAGTCAATTTGTGGCATCCATGCTCTCCTGGGTGGATTTCCTTGTCTATAGTTCTTTGAGAGAGAGTTCACATCACTATTTCACAGTTAGGGACTGTAGCATGGACAGGTAATTAGAGAGCGGTCTTCCTTTGTTTTAACCTCATCTAGGGTTTCTATCAAGTACATTACCATACTTAGAATGGTCATCCATAAAAGTGAAGAGGTGCTATGGAATTTGAGAATAAGAATCTCTTAATATGGAAGCAAAGGAGCAGAACCGTATGATTTGAGAATGTTATGTACTTATATCATATTATGCTAGTGAAGAGCCCGGGCTTCACCCGACTCATCATTAAAAATGAAGTACTTCGCTTATGATAAAACATCAAAATTGAAAACTGGAATATCATAGTTTCAAGGAAATATGTAATGAGTCAATGTTTTATGCAGAAATGCTTCAAATATATTGCTCACCTATTTTTATGAGGATGATGATAATAACCCTTTACCAAGAGATTTTAACAGCTATAGTTCGTACCACGCCGTGACTAATTGACTAAACTGTATTTTAGTTAATTTTTCTTAAATCATACGGGAGAGAGAATCCTAAAGAGGATAAGAAAGAGCGAGAGAGCCCGTTTCGCAAGGCATCGGCGATGTGCTTAGAGCCCATTAAGTCATTTGATAAAAAATCTGTGTGGTACCGTAACTTCGAAGCCCATTTCCCAATTCATCGGATTCGCGAGGGAGTTGCTCCCGAGGCAAAGACACCTACTTTTAGTTTTAGCATTTCAGTTTTCTTCCCATGATAAAGTTTCAGTTAATGAACTCTTTTTATTTCAAATCTCACCGTCATTCCATAATTGTAATTCCAGCTTTACTCCTTGTAACACTAGACCCTAATTCCAGTCATTTCACTTTTGAAGAGTAGAGACGCCCCTTCTCTCTTTTTTCCTTCCTTCTTCCGTTGTCAACTTCGTCAATCAATTGCTGCGTCTTTACATCGCCGAAGGATATCATCAAGCTTTGCCACCGTCCACCATTACACATTTCGCAGCTTGCCGCTCGCCACCTTTATCTCAATGTCAAGTCATCACTCTTTGCCAATCAATGCGAGATCATTGTTATGGAAGCTACTGCTGCTTGTGTCTCTTTCTAGGACATGCCATCAAGGGCCGGTCCAGGCCAATCCCTGTTGCTGATCTATGTTTTGACTTTGAAAATGGTAGTTGAAACTTGGGTCAACCTGAAAAAAAGTTAATATCACGAGAAATTATATGCTGACGCACATGTGATAAATTTATTCCAAACTAACTTTTTTATTATAAAAAATCTAGTACATCCATGATAAATTTATCCTTTGTTAGTTTTTGTTAAATTTTACTGTCAAATTGCTAAGTTAGATAATACGTGATAATTGATAAATATACTAATTTGGGATTTACCTTCCGTTTGTCGTATGTTTACCACTTTTGTAGTTTTCCAATGGTATTAACTCGATTTAACAAAAACTAACAAATGATAAATAACAATAGTCAATGTAACCATGGATATACAAAAAGTGGAGATCGAAAGGAAGCTATCTCCTTGGAAGAGTAGCATTGATGGAGTCACTAATTTGCTTTCTAGATAAGAATAACGATAATGGTATTGAATTAATTGACAAAATTGAAAATGAACATACATATAGTTTTTTAGCCTTGAGAGATTCAAAGCATTAGACATCGAATGAAAAATAGAATCCCAAAGTCAAGTGTTCATATGGTCATTTATTCAATGATAATCAAATTAAGTAATGTGGCTTCATTTTGATTTGGGAAGTAGTCTCAATAAATAGTTGATTTTGACTGAAAAATTAAACCCAGAAATTACCAACTTTTGGTTACCATTAAGATAGTAGACTCGATGAAACCATCAAGGTAGTAAAGTCAATGTAACCGTTTGGAACATAAATGTATGACCTCCTTTTGTAACCATCGGAAAAAGTGTCCAAGAAGTCCTAAACCTTTTGTATTTATGCAAATTTAGTCATAAATCTTTTATTGGTGTCAATTTAGTCCTAAAACTTTTCAGTTTGTGCCAATTCAGTCTTTTCCTTTTAATTGGGATAATTACCCAAAAAGCCCTAAACCTATTGCCCATCTGCCAATTCAGTCCTAAACCTTTTTTTTTTTTGCCAATTCAGTCCTAAACCGTTTCTATTTTTGCCCGTTCAGTCCTTCCGGCAACCTTCAATCGGAATAATCTGACGTGGAATCCCAATCAACGCCGGCCGGCGTTGCGGCGCCGACATGCACGCCGGACATGCAAAACGACGACATTTTGCTTATAAAAATTTTTTTATTAGTTTTTTAAAATTTTTATTTTTTATTAGTTTTTTTTTTTTTTTTTTTTCCTTCCTTCCTCTCCCTCCCTCCTCCCTCCTCCCTCCTCCTTCCTTTGGCTCCGGCAACCGGCCAGCGACCGCCAGCCCGCCGGCCGGTCGCGGACCGAGGGGATCCGACGGGGCTAGGCCTCCTCGCCGGGGCTCGCCCGCGGCGACCGACGGCGAGCCCCTCTCGCCGGATCTGGCGAGGAGGCCTCGCCCCGCCGGATCACCTCAGTCCGGCGACCGACGGCAAGCCCCTCTCGCTGGATCTGGTGAGTAGAAAATCAAGCGCAGGAAACAATCGACACGGGTGGACCGTCGAGAGAACACGAGAACGAACATTGTGAGGGAGGTACTGCTTCCTCTTCTTGCCCTTCGCGCCATCGCCGCCGCCGGTTGCGGGCTTCGGCTTGCCGTCGGTGGCCATCACCGCGAGCTTTGACTCGCTTTTGCTCTCGGTTTTTTTGTTATGAGCGCTTTCGCGAGGGTTGTGGCTGGGAGGTTGACGGTGATGGCTGAGGGGATCCGGCGGGGCGAGGCCTCCTCGCCGGGGCTCGCCCGCGGCGACCGATGGTCGCCGCGAGGCGAGCCCGCGCCGGATCCGGCAAGAGGGGCTCGCCATCGGTCGCCGGACCGAGGGGATCCGGTAGGGCGAGGCCTCCTCGCCGATCCAGCGAGAGGGGCTCACCGTCGGTCGCCCGCGGCGAGCCCCGGCGAGGAGGCCTCGCCCCACCGGATCCCCTCGGTCCGGCGACCGACCACCCGGGCCGGTCGCCGGAGCCAAAGGAAGGAGGAGGGAGGAGGGAGGAGGGAGGGAGAGGAAGGAAGGAAGGAAAAAAAAGATAAAAACTAATAAAAAATTAATAAAAAATTTTAAAAAACTAATAAAAAAATTTTATAAGCAAAACGTCGTCGTTTTGCATGTCCGGCGTCCATGTCAGCGCCCGCAACACCGGCCGGCGCCGATTGGGATTCCACGTCGATTATTCGATTGAAGTTTGTCGGAAGGACTGAACGGGCAAAAATAAAAATGGTTTAGGACCGAATTAGCCAAAAAAAAAGGTTTAGGATTGAATTGGCAGATGAGCAATAGGTTTAGGACTTTTTGGGTAATTATCCCCCTTTTAATTTTGGTAGGTTTTTACTGACTAGGCACTAGTCGGCTAACATGATACGAGCGCGCTAACCTGGACAATTTTTAATAATATTTTAATTTTTTTGAATTTTTTTATTTTATTTTATTTTATCTTCTTCTTTTTCTCCCCCTCCTCCCTCTAGCTAGTCATCAGACCACGGTGGCCAGCTAGTGGCGACGACGGGTGAGGTTGAGGTCGACCTCGCCGGTCTTTGACGAGCCTCGCCGGCCACTAGCAAGGCTTAAGCCCTCGCCGAGGCCACAAGGGCAAGTCCCATCGCCCAACACGGGGCAACCCCACGGCCTCCAACAAGGTCAACCTTGATCTCATTGGCCATCGCCTGGCGATCATCGGTCGGCGATCGACCGGAGGAAGGAGGAGAAGAAAGAAAAATAAAAATAAAAAATAAAAAAGGAAAAGGAAAGGAAAAAATAAAATAACATAAATAATTCAAAAATGAATTCCAACCTGACTGGGCCAAGCAAGTGAGATTTGCAAGTGGAATGTCGTTTGAAAAAGTACCATTGCTCCCTAGCAAAGTATCTGTCTTCCTGGAGTCATGAATTTTATGTCGGAATTCTGAATGCAGCAAATAGCTTCGATTGGATTTCATTTGTATATTTTACTGCAAGGGCCAATTAAGTAAATCTGTCAAAAATTTGGATAGGGATCATTTTCTTTCACTGAACATGAGTCCTACCATATGTTCTCTCGTATATTTCGATTTGCAAATTTCTCCTTTTAATTGTGTTCGTGATAGGCTTCCTTTCTTGCAAGCCCGGCGTCTCCTCCAATGTGACTGAGCTCCTGATGCAGTTGCCCCCTTGATGTGGAGGCACAACAGTCAGTGCTTCTAGATTCAGAGGCTTTTTCACTTTCAATGACTGGCTTGTTGATGTTGAGAAGATGCAGCTTAGAGAGAGACCATCATTATTGAGGCTAGTAATGGCGGTACCGTGGAGATAGTAGCGGCAAGGGCTTTGCGCGGGGCAAACAGAGTGGGTGTTAGGGTTTTTGACGATTGCTTTTATCAGTTGTTCTTGGTGGAACAACTTCCCTTGACACTTCCTTGGAAGGTGGAAGCCTGGACTTAGTTTTTGCGGATGGGGTCCTTCCTTTGGTGGTAGAGAGCTGGGCATTGCTAGCTCTGGCAGTGGCTAATCCTTCGGTAATGGAAATTTTCCACTAAAGAGGCCAAATATAATTTCTCCTCTTTTAGGGAAAAAAAAGAGTGATCTTTTGGCACCTCCTCGATCAATACCAGTAACGGGTATCTTTATCTTTGAATTGAAGGGATTTTTGTAAGAAGCAAATTCGAAGGCGATAACCCAGCTAATTAGTGGCATTTTTGTCTATGTTGGAGGATCGTGGGTTTTTTGTCTGGATTTTTAGTTGTCTTTTTTACTTTAGTTGGGGAGTGAGGTTGCTTGAATTTTATGGACTTTGAATTCATATTAATTGACATCTTGGGTAAGTTTATCTCGTCGGGAATACTTGCAAGGTAACTTAAAGTAGGAGAAAGAGGATATGGACGCAATAGATTGTGCACGAGAGGACAACGACTAATCTGTTGATTGCCCCTAATTGGGGTATTAACATTGCACTATGCGACATCATTAAAATAGTCCCGAGATGGGTGTTCATGTTTTGTTTTTGGTTACATCCATTACAGTACATGATAAATAGTTCCATGAAACAAATGATGAGACTTCTTATTTTATCTTATCTGATCACATCTTAATCTCTGTAATGGCAAATAAAAGTTGTTTTGAGATTCCTCTTCTTTGCTGAAAAAGTAACTTTAACAAAAAAGAAATGAATACAAGAAAGGGGGAAGAATATAATGTCCATTAAAGCAAGGCCCGGTCTTCGGCTTTAGTTTCCCGGCTTTAACTTTTCCAATGATTCAAAGTTGGAAAGTGAAAACTTCACTCTCCAATTGATGCGTAAACTCAAATATTAATAAAGATATTTAGAATCTGAGTGCGTTTTCACTATAATTCGCGTCAATCTACATGAAAGTGGAGGTTTAACCCCACAAATTTTGGGCATTGAATAGGGAACACCATTTTCTGACTACGATGGAGAGTAGAAATGACCAGTTGTACATGCTAACAGATCCCTATCTTTAGTGGAAACCGAAAGTTATTATCATGTATGCTTTCTAGTTAAGAAATTTTAAAAATGCATTGGACTACACTTTTGCTCGAACAAAGACAATATTTGCAATGATAAATTGACATTCTTTTTTATGTGGTCACTTTGAAATCAATCACACATAGGGAAATATCACGAGTTGTTAGTGTCATCATGTTATTTGTTTTTCTCTTTAGCAATTCCCATCACGCTCAAAAGTCGGCATTTTGTGGAGACGTCAATTAAGTGGTTTGAGTCAAGAATTCAAGATTAGGGGTCATAAAGAGTTCTAATAAGATATATAATTTCTTTTATTTTAGAAAAAAAAAATGTGATCTTTTGGCACCTCCTTGATCAATATTAATAGCAGGTATCTTTATTTTTGAATTGAATGGATTTTTGTAAGAGGCAAATTAAAAGGCATAGCCCAACTAATTAGTGGCATTTTTATCTATGTTGGAGGATTGTGGGCTTTTTGTCTAGATTTTTAAGTGTCTTTTTTTTTTTTTTTTTTTTTTTTTACTTTAGCTGGGAGTGAGGTCGCTTGAATTTTATGGACTTTGAAGTCATATTAATTGACATCTTGGGTAAGTTTATCTCGTCAAGAAAACTTGGGAGGTAACCTAAAATAAGAGAAAGAGGATATGGATGCAGTAGATTGTGCACAAGAGGACGACGACTGATCTATTGATTGCCCCGTTTGAGGTATTAATATTGAATTATGCGACATCATTAACATGGTCCCAAGGTGGGTTCATGTTTTGTTTTTGGTTATATCAACATAGTACATGATAAATAGTCCCATTAAATAAATTATGAGACTTCTTATTTTATCTTATTCAATCACATCTTAATCTTTGTAATGACGAACAAAAGTTATTTTGAGACCACCCGCCGTGGTGGCTCCGCTGGATAGGCTTCAGGCTTCCTTTCGCTAAGAGGTCTGGAGTTCGAAACCCCTGCGACGCAAGTTGCAGGGAGGCTGGCGTGAGACATTGGTGACTTACCCGGTGGCATGTGTGTGGTGGCTAGCACGTGTCGCCCCCCGTGGTTTATCTCCGGCTGTCGGCCGTGCGGGGTTCCCTGGGTCATCAAAAAAAAAAAAAAAAAAAACAAAAGTTATTTTGAGATTTCTCTACTTTATTGAAAAAGTAACTTTATGAATGCATGAAAGGGGGGGATGAATATGCTCTCCATCAAAGCAAGGCCCAGTCTTCGGCTTTAGTTTCTCGGCTTTAACTTTTCCAATCAATTTGAAGCTGGAAAGTGAAAACCCCACTCTCCAATTGATGCGAAAACCCAATTATTAATATAGATATTTAGAACCTGGGGGCGCTCCCCGCTATAATTTGCATCAATCTACGAGAAAGTGGAGGTTTAATCCCACAAATTCTGGGCATTAAATAGTGAACACAATTTTCTGAAATATAGATATTTACAACCTGAATGCACTCCCCACCATGGAGAGTAGAAATGACTAGTTATGCGTGCTATGTCAACCGATCTCCATCTTTCATGGAAACCAAAAGTATACTTTCTATTCTATCTAAGAAATTTAAAAATGCATTGGACAAACACTTTTACTCAAATAAAGAGATAGAAATTTTAAGAAAAAGAAATGTTGTCATGCGCAATTTAAATAGCCACTTCTTATCTTTATAGCTATTGCACAAACACAAAAACTCGTTATTTATTTATTTATTTATTATTTTTCAATTCTTGTACCATAACTATAGTTTTTAGATGTTTTGTCGCTGATCAAATTTCGATATGTATGTTAATTGTAGTTTTCAGATCTTTATCATTGATTAAAGTCCTACTTTGTATCTTTCTATTGTCATACTTGTTCATCAATTAAATTTCAGTAAAGTGTTATATACTTTGATATTGATTAAATTTCATTGAAGTATGTCTATCTATTTCCTAGAATTTAATATGTCACGTCTAGAATCACTACAAAATCCATCTCTTTTTATAAAAAATCAAGGAACGATTTTTGTGAAAAGGATTTCATCGTCAAGATAAATTCTGGCGAGATATGAAGAAAAAGAAAATTCAATCCAAATCACTTATGGAGACCCCCCAAGGGCCAAAGACCGAGAAGCATTCCCACGGGAAACTTAAAAGGTCTTTTCTTTATACCTTGGCGAGCGGTTGGTATTTTGTCGTTTGGATCACGTTGCTGCGGTGTATGAAGAAATATTTTTTCGTCAGTCCACTGACTTTTCGACTTTTTGCCAAAGAAATATTAATTTTGTCCGCCCACTGACTTGTGTTTTGTACCACTTGCTTTCGACTTGGATCATTGTTAAGAGCATAATAACGTAATACTCGGACTTTTCTCTTTTCTTGTCAAATAACAGTGACACCGATAATTATAATATTGATGCATATGAAATTTCGCCGTCCTATCCTCATTCTTTCTTTTATAGTAAAATATTGGCACATTGGTGACAAGTTGGCCAAAATTAGAAAAATTCATGGGTACGACCATTAATCAAAAAACATATGAACGTTCACATCTCGCATTTCGCATGGGGAATCTCTACAAAGAGACCCTTGTGCTTTGAAAGATTATTCTCATGTCTCGCGAGAATATATGATTTGATTTAGTATTTCAAATTAAAATGATGAGGATCATCTAATGTTAGAGGGTAAAAAATTGAAAAATCGATTTTAAAAAAATTGAAAATGAATGCATGTAGAAAAAGATTTTCCTTATTCAACAGTAAAAAATATTTTTTAGTTTATTTTTAAATTTCGACCAAACACTAGAAAATATGGTTTTTCTTCTAAAAGACGACTTCCTGAAAAATAATTTTCGGGAACATCATATTTTTCTCGAAACGAACGGAATCTAAAATTATAATTAGGCTGCCTAATCAACAAAGAATTGATGTACTTAAAAATATTACCATATTTGATTAACATTATCCTAAAATTCCTCGGAAGCAAGGATTAGTGGTATATTGGATATTAGATACGTTATACATGCATACGTACATCCATACATAAGTCGTGAGTAACACTCTATAGTCTCCACTTCTATAATCCAACTTTCTAAAAAGTTGTTTGTCCGCATGCGCAATAATTCAGCCCCAGTCGTGTTTTGCACCTTTTACTTTTACTTAAATTTTTGCCAACTTGCATCATCATGGTGTTGTGGGGCCATTACTTTGGACCTCCATTATTGAGTATGCGAAGTTAATCTCTTGTGGGATGACTACCATTATCGAACTCCACCCATTCGCCCACTCTCCATCCCCATCTGAATACTCCATTTTTCAATCTCTCATCCCCGAAAGAACCTATGGCTTTCTCAATGGATTTCGCAAGTCCTCTTTCAGATCTCGTCAAATATTTATGGAGTTTGGCCAGTACACCTTTGGGCTACATTTGTAATTTAAAAGATAATGTCAACTTATTGAAGATGGAAATTGAAGGTCTGGATGCCAAGAGCCACCGTGTGAAAGCAAGGGTGCAACATGAAGAAGATCGGGGAAGTCTAGATCGCATGAGTGAAGAGGTGAACTGGTTAGACAAGGTGCAAAATTTTTTAGGTGGGGCAAATCAAGTTCTTCGAGAAGCCGGGGAGCGTGACCAAATCAAATGTCTCGGTCATTGTCTTCCATGAAACTGCTGGTCGGGCTATCGATTGGGGAAAACGGTCGATCAAATGCTCAATGAAGCGAGGGAGCTCAAGAAAAAAGAATTTAACACTATGTTGCCATTGCCTCCTCCTCCAGTACTTACGATGCCTATGGACGTGACCGTGGGGCTTGATATTTCCTTTAATAAAGTGTGGAAATGGCTCGTGGATGAAAAAGAAATAGGAGTGATTGGGTTATACGGAACAGGCGGTGTGGGAAAGACCACCCTTATGAAAGGATCAACAATGACCTTTCGGGCGCAAATCATGGATTCAAGGTCATTATTTGGGTGGTGATCTCTAGACGAGTGGATGAAGATAACATTCGAGACGGCCATAAGGAAAAGGCTAAACATTGAAGATGAGACCTGGGAAAATGGTCTCAAGATTACAGGGTTTATCATCTGTTGAAAGTTTTGACCCAGAAGAAGTTTGTGTTGTTGATTGATGATGTTTGGGAGAGGCTAGACCTTTCCAAAATCGAAGTTCCTCATCCTTGTCTTGAGAACGGATCCAAAGTAGTATTCACAACTCGATCAAAGGAAGTATGCTACCAAATGAAAGCTGATAGAGCCTACCAAGTACAGTGCTTGACACTTGAACAAGCCCGAGGATTGTTCGAGAACAATGTTGGAATATCAACGGTACATTCTCATCCAGAAATTCCAGAGCTCGCCAAAAATATTGTCCTAGAGTGCAAAGGGTTGCCACTAGCTCTTATTACTGTCGGGCAAGCCATGGCCGGTAAAGACAATCCCAGTGAGTGGAGGCATGCATTAACAACATTAAGGAGTAGACCGCACAAGCTACGAGTTATGGTGGAGGGAGTATATCACATACTAGAATTCAATTATGATAGCTTAAATGACACTACTCGACAGGCTTGCTTCCTTCATTGTTGTCTCTTCCCTGAGGATTGCCCCATAATTCTAGACAATCTAATTGAACTTTGGATTGGAGATGGCTTGTTAGGAGACATTGGTGATGTATATCATAAGCGGGACGAGGGAGCATCTGTCTTGGAGGATTTAAAGAGGGCTTGTCTATTGGAAAGTGGGCTTAATTCTTATGGACAACCATTTGTGAAGATGCATGATGTCATGCGCGACATGGCCATATGGATTGCTCATGACCATGGGCAAAAGGAGAACAAGTTGCTAGTGATAGAGAACGAAGAAGACATGTCTACGAAGATGATCTCCAAATGGGGGGGAAGCGGAGAAAGTATCCCTTTGGGGAAGTTTCATTAAAAATATCAACCGAACACCACCTAAGTGTTCCCAACTCGAAACTTTGTTTGTAAGGGAAACTAAGGTGAAGCTCGTGCCAAGAGGATTTTTCGAGTCAATGACGGCTTGTTTGAAGGTGCTTGACTTGTCTGACAATGAAAATCTTGAGTCATTCCCCGAAGAGATTTGCAATCTAATTAGCCTACAGTACTTGAACCTGTCGAGAACTAAAATCAGGGAGTTGCCCAAGGAAATCAAGAACTTGACTCAATTACGATGGTTGCTATTTGATAAAAATGTATTAGCACATGAGACTATCCTAATTCCGACAGGGGCAATCGCAAGCTTACCATTGAATGTGTTCAGCTTGTGGCAACAGACTCCAGACAAGGAAGAAGACGTGGTAGAGGAACTAGGGGACATGCAAGATCTCATCGACTTATCGATCATGGTGAGAAAATCTTTCTCTATCCTAAAAATATTCCGATCCTTACAAAGATGCATAAGGAGAGTAGGGATCTTATTTTGCCTGGACTTGACCAGCATCCCAATAAGCTACTCATTAGAAGGGAGGGGCAATTTCTCGCATTTAGAGGTGCTTCATCTAGTCTGTTGCCCTATACTTGTGAAGATGGAGATTACTCAAGGGATAGGGCAAGCACCCAACTGCTTTTGCTTCCCCAGTCTCATTGATGTTTCTGTTTATACTTGCGGATTTTTGGACTTGTCCTGGCTTGTGCATGCTCCAAAACTCCGAAATTTGGAAGTCGTGGGCAACCCTGCAATGGAGAAAATAATCGGGGATGAATTTGCAAGAGAGGAATTAGCTACTTCAAGATTATTCTCATGTCCTAAATTTCTAAGGATCAATACTCTTCCAAATCTAAGGAGTATTTGCGACCACACTCTATTTTCCCCTCAAGGAATGGAATTCCGCATAGAGGAGTGCCCTGCCCTCGGAAAGTTGCCGTTGGACTCGAACGGCGCGAAGGGAGGCTTCTCGATCCTTGGAGACAAAGACTGGTGGGCCAAGTTCGAGTGGGACCCAGCCGCCCGGGTCACTTTGATGGTTGGTCACAATCCCAAAGGAGAAATGACGTTTGGAGAGGCACAAGGTAAAATAAAAGATTGGGACGAAGATTGGGACGGTTGTAGCTACTGGTTCACGATCGGATTCCTACCCTCGCAAGCGGAGTAAGTGAGGCTGGTATGTGTGTAAACTTTGCGATTTATTCCGTGGTCCAACTTTTCTAAAGGGTTGTTTCTCCACACGCGCAATAACTCTACCCTTGAGTTGCGAGTTTTTTTTTTTTTTTTTGTGACCCAAGAACTCACTTAAGACACCACACAACGCTTCAGCCTCTCTGCTTTGTAGGGGCTTCGAACCTGGTTCTCTATGGTGGAGAGTACAGGTTCTACCATCCACGCTGCAACGGCCGGTGGTTTGAGTTGCGAGTTATGAGTTATGTTTTGTACTATTTTACTTTTACTTATCTTTGCCAACTTGTGTAGTTGTACTCTTTGTGGGGCCATTACTTTGAGCCTCTATTATTGAGTTTGCAAAAGTCGTTTCTTTTTTTTTTTCTTTTCCTTTTTACTTATAAGCAAGATGTAATAGTAAAACTCAATTTAGACCATGACTATAAATTATTTGTCAATGTATAAAACAAAGGATTTTAATTGTCCCGCTGCATAAAGAGGTAAAGAAATTTTCATGTAAATTTCGATTTGTTTTGTTTCGACCAAAATCCAACCAATATTATCTGAGGAAATGATAACAATATATAATCATTAAAAATTTACTCAACTCGGTATTTGCTAAATTAAACTCGACTAGAGATAAGTTTAACTACGTTTTCTTTTTGGACTAATGTAGCTATTTGTTTCTAAGGGAAAATGGAAGGAAAGCTTGCGTTACTTTTATAGAGTCCATCAAAAATGACAAAATTAATCTATCTGGACAAGTAAAAGAAGGGTGAATAGAAAGTTTGAATGGGAATTTAGATTTTAGGTCAAATTTTCAAATTGTTTTGTTTGATTGCAATAAATTTGTCATGTCTTAGCTCGTAAGCGGATTTGATTAGAAAAATGCAAGGCAAAATACATCACAAATGCTCAAATTTGGCATGGGTGAATACAAATGCCAAAAATTCTAAAAAGTGCATTGAATGCTACTCTAGCAATGATAGCCGGAAATTAGATGTGGCATCATTTTAAGCATAAATTGGCCTAAGTGACCTACCGAAGTTGCTTACTCAACAATAAATGAGTAAAACCACGTCGTCTTGCCCCGAAATCGATTTTTAATATAAATATTGATTAAATTAAATTTTAAGGAAAAAAAGGAGCAATAGCAAATCAGCGAGGGCCTTTATGGCTCTTGTAACTGCCGCCATCCCGCCATTGCCATAAAGGCGACAGTGCGACAAGGATTTGAGTAACGTGACCCATTGATAGATACCAAGTCCAGTCCGCCCAAGCAGATCGACCAGGTCTACCCTCAATCAACACGGCCATTTCAGAAGCGCCATTCACCAAACCGGAGATATGCTCACTCTTCTGCACAGACCTCCTGTTCAGCCCACCACCATCTCCACCTCCTTCTCCTTCTTCGCCGCCGCATCGCCGCCGCCCCCGCCGCCTCCACTCGACGCCTCCATCGCCGCCTCCATCCTCGCCTCTACCCCTCAAACCCTGCCCCGAGTCCTCCAAGATCCCACCATCCAATGGACGCCGGACCTCGTCGACAAGACCCTGAAGCGCCTCTGGAACCACGCCCCCAAGGCCCTGTCCTTCTTCGCCCACCTCTCCCGCCGCCGCCCCGGCTACGCCCCCGCCGCCTCCTCCTTCGACCACGCCGTCGACCTCGCCGCGCGCGTCCGCGACTTCCGGGCCGCGTGGGCCCTCGTGGCCCGGATGCGGGCCCTCCGCCTCGGCCCCTCCCCGAAGACGCTCGCCATCATCGCCGAGAGGTACGTCGCCGCCGGCAAGCCCGATAGGGCGGTCAAGGTGTTCTTGTCGATGCACGAGCACGGTTGCCGTCAGGATTTGAGCTCGTTCAATACCATTCTCGATATACTGTGCAAGTCTAGACATGTAGAGATGGCTAGCAACAAGTTGTTTAAAGTTTTCAGGGGCAGGTTTAAGGCTGATTGTGTTAGTTATAATATACTTGCTAATGGGTGGTGTTTGATCAAGCGGACCCCGATGGCTTTGGAGGTGTTGAAGGAGATGGTGGATAGGGGTTGACCCCGAGTTCGACGACCTACAATATATTGCTCAAAGGGTTCTTTAGAGCTGGCCAGGTTGATGAGGCTTGGCAATTCTTTCTGCAGATGAAGAAGAGGAAGTGTGATATTGATGTTGTCACATATACCACCGTGATCCATGGTTTCGGCATCGTTGGCGAGATTAAGAAAGCTAAAAGGGTGTTTGATGAGATGTCTAGAGAGGGAATTCTTCCTTCTGTTGCGACTTATAATGCCATGATTCAGGTTCTCTGTAAGAAAGACAATGTGGAAAATGCAATTCTGGTTTTTGAAGAAATGTTGAGGAAGGGTTATGTGCCCAACTCGATCACTTACAATTTGGTGATTAGGGGACTGTGTCATGCAAGGCATATGGACAGGGCTGTGGAATTTATGTCGAGAATGGAGGAGGAAGGTTGCGAACCTAATGTACAGACGTACAATATCATAATTCGCTACTTTTGTGATGCTGGAGAAATAGAGAATGGCATCCACCTGTTTGAGAAAATGGGAAGTGGGGTTTGCTTGCCAAATTTGGACACGTACAACATCCTTATCAGTTCCATGTTTGTCAGGAAGAAATCGGATGATTTGGTGCTGGCAGGGAAATTATTGATTGAGATGGTTGACAGAGGATTTGTGCCAAGAAAATTAACTTTCAACAGGGTCTTGGATGGTCTTTTACTTACTGGAAACCAAGGTTTTGCAAAGGAGATCCTTAGAGTGCAAAGCAAATCTGGTCGTCTTCCTCGTCGTTTCAAGTTATAGTTTGAGCTCTCTGTTGATCTATACTGAACCTGCCAACAAAATTCATCCCCTTTTCCCAGCCTGAGTTTCAGCTTTTCAGATCTTACAGAATGCATCAGCGAGCAGCAAACCTCCAGGGGACAGGTTTTGCCATTGTAAGCACCTACAGATGTAACAGATACTCATTCAACTTTTTTTTTTATTTTGAGTTTATCCTTGTGACCCAATGGTCAGAATGAGATAGTTGGTAGATGCTGTCCTGATTATACTTCTCCGGTTGGAACTTGGATGATGTTATGGAAATATCGATCAGGACTTCGGCAGAAGGAAATCCTGGGCCTAGAGTACAGGCTTAGCATCTCGAGGATGAAACTTTGATCCTGTCTACTTGTGGCTTGACATTGGGCAGTCGGGAAGGAAGAGAGGCTGCTGGAATCTGTGGCACTTCTGAAATCTTCAGAGCCTTTTATTTACAGTAATTCAAGTAAGTTAGGCACATGCTTTTGGTACTTTTCATTCTCGCAGAGACTCTCCAGTGTTGGAACTGCTTGTTCTTTAGGTGCTTTATGTCTTTTCTTTTGTTGTATTTTCAGGTGACATTGTCATTCATCCTTGTGGAGGTCAATTTGATATCCCTTGATAAGGCTGCTAGGTTTTTAAGGGTGATTGACCGCTCAAATTGTTTATCAAAGAGAACCCAGAAATTCCTATCTTCAGTTTGAATGAATCTGCTGCAGCTTAAAATGCTTTACATTCTCCTCCATGAATGTCATTGGGAAGGTATTGCTTTCATTGATGAAAGTGATGTTCATTTAGTTTTATTTGTCGTGATTTTTCTTCTAAGCTAATTTATCTTGTTTATTAGGGTTCACCGTGCTACAATACTCTGGCTTCAGGTGTTTGCTGATGTGTAGTAAATTTAGGAGCAAATCTTTCACAGCTTCTTCAAGTTTAACAGGCTGAATCTCGGGACGGGAGCAAGTGATTGGCTCGAGAGCCATTCTGTGGCTACTCCTGACGAGATCCTGGACTAGAAAGGACTGAAAACAATTGAAAGCTGGAATGAGAAGGATGAGATTCGGAGGATGCACTTGGATGAAGTAAATATAGTCCAATCATCAGCTTTGCTCCAGTTTGTGTTTTTCTTCTCTGTTACTGAACGCGTTGTCGCTTCTGAGACTTGAGAAAAGGCGAAAACACAAATTAAGTACTGGGATCATTTTCTTCTATACATGCATTTACAATCTAATTTTAAATGAAATTTGCCAATTCTAGGTCCTTGATGCAGATATTCATACACGGCAAATTATTTATGGCGGATGGACCTTTACAAAGATGGCTTATTGCGTCTATTTGCTCAATTATGCAGGAATATCTTGTATCGAAAACACTGCACCTCGAATGGACAGCATTGTCGTAACTCCCTGAAATGACTCCATGCAGAATTTCGATAAATCACACCTCGCCTATTAACTTTTTTCACGTACTGTAGTGCTTAAAGAACATGCTTTGGACCCACCCCGTTGTGGGCGAGCTGGTTCGATTCCCCAGCTCATTCCATTGCGCGACTTAAGTGGGACGCCGTGAGAGATGGGTCCCCGCGCTAGTGCCCCTGCGGTTAACGCTGAGCACTGTCAGTTGTGAGGCAGTTCCACGGCCACCCAAAAAAAAAAAAAATGCTTTGGCGAGATAGGCCTCAGATATGTGCATGAAGAAAATGTAAGGATGCATCGAACTAGCGTTACCCGCTCCATCAAGCGACAGCATATATCAAATTCTAAGGAGTCAGCCACCCGGCAGAGCTCTGGCTTGATAATGGCAACGTGAGAAAGTAGCAATGACTATGCATCAATATGTTCTTCATATAAATGCACCCTATGAAAATTTGCACAAGCCTTTTGTAAATGAAGTGCAATACTGAAAAGTCAAATGCTAATGAGCAGAAATAAAATGATAAACAAGATCCGCAATCTTGTTCGATTTTTCTCTATACAAGGCCTTTAATCCTTATTTTTAGTAGTCGGCACAAGGAAAACATCCTGAGCTACCTCGATAGAGTTCACAGCTTTGAGGGAGATTTATACCATCCCTAAGGTTCATTGGATATGTACTGTGTAACCTGCTTCACGGTCAAATAATTATCCAGTCCCCTGCAAAAAAAGGCACAATTATCTTTTCAGTAAAATGTTATGATCATCAAATTTTATCTCAGTGCAATGCAAATCTACTGAACTAATGTTAGTAAGTAGTTATAGCTTTGCATAGACTCATAAGTTATAACTACCGTACAAGACAAAAATCATTCGAAGATTAGAATCCCTATCTCTACTAGATGATTTTTCCATTTTCCTTTTGAGTTCTGTTATCCATTTAGTCATAGAGAAGCGGATAATACCATTCTCCTAACTCCCGACCAAAACCACTCCGTTTGTTTCCTCCCCAAGGGGCCTGACAGAAGCACGGTTGTGAACAGTTGATCCACACAATGCCTGCCTGGAAAGCCTGCAACTCACCACCAAGATACGACAACAATCAAGTCTTTTGGTCATCTGAGGGCTAAAGGTCACATAAATGTACATTGAACCTCACCTTGGTCAGGCGCTCACACCTTTCCAAGTCATTTGACAACACGGCAGCACCTAGCCCATAACTGCGAAGCATCGATTAATCATGAGATTCAGATAATTTCCCAATTTAAATAAGTCTACTCAGGCAAGAGTGGAGTAACAATTTCGATTACAATAAATGAGCAGATTCTCCACTGTATTGTGAACACTATCAAAAGAATGAATCAACTCACTGGGTGTCATTTGCTAATTCAATGGCCTCCTCCTTTGTGCTAAATGTTTTAACGCAGAGAACAAGTCCAAAGACTTCCTCTCTCCAAATTTGCATTGATGTAGTGACATCAGTTATGATGGTTGGCTCAAGGAAGAATCCCTTCTTCAAATGCTATTAATTGTTTGAGATGATACACAGAAGTCAGGAAAAGCATTTTCAGAAGCAGAAGGGTTCTTCACGAGAGTACTAAAAGTGACAAGCTAGAGCGCTGTACCTCAGGACGATCCCCACCACACAAAATAGTAGCTCCCTCACTCTTAGCTGTGGAGATGAATTTCAGTATTTTCTGATACTGGAGCAAAGAAAATGAAATTATCATTTCAACAAATCCAGCTGGCAGATTTGATGCTAAACATTGAAAAGTGAAAAGATCCAATGGTAATTAAAAATCCCAGACTAAAGCTATTTCCCATGATTTCTTCCAAACATATGGCACTTATGGAAGAAATTATGGCCTTCATTCCACACATCACCTCAAAAATGATCATTTGCTCCCGATTATAGCAAATGAATGGCATAGACTATGCCCAAGATACAACTACTGCAATGGCTACGGGACAAGCGCTATACTACTCGCAAAAGTAAAATAATTGAGGAAGTTCTGTATTCTCCTCTAAATCTTCACAATTATTTACAATGGTAGGCAAACTGATCCAGGGATTTGTTATGACCAAAAACCCTAAAGAACACATCTTCACAAATGGTTAGAGTTGTAAGACAATAATGTACTCATATACACGCACCAACTGGTAGACTTCAGAACTATACAGTACCAAACCTGCAGGTAATGAAAGATATACCTGCCCCCACTCACAACTGGGCCAAGCCTGCAACCCTCTTCTAAGGGATCGGATATTTTTATATTTCTGGTCCATTGAACAAGCTTCTCAAAGAATTGAGCAGCAATGCTTTCCTGAAATAATTGATATGTACCCATTCAATATAATGCAAAACTTATAATATAGTTGTTTGAAAGAGAGCAATCACTTCATAAGATATTATGCACACCTAGCGGACAATTATGGTCTTCCTACATCTGACATTTTATTTCATTTAAACATGACTTTTGTATGCGTAAAGTTCTCAGTTACTTCGTCGCAAATTATAAGCACAGTTTTCTCCACTAAGCTCTTCTTGACTCCTTCCATAAGGCTGGTACAGAGGGTTAACTCGACATTAGTTCCACCTCCATGTTCTAATGAATGGCTCACAAGATCTGACTACTCAATTCACAACTTCTCTCAATAAATTGATAAAGCTCCTGAATCTTCAAATAACAACAAAGAAGATTGTCGCTGCATTTTCCTTTTCTATTTCACATTAAGTATGTATCTGCAGGTCAATGCATGATATCCCATGCTAATTCAGGAATGCAACCATATGCATGATGAGGTAGAAAGAAGTAAAATCAATCCAAAAGTTTTACCAAGTGCAAGTGCCAGAGGTAGGAAATAAAAGAAACATGTACAAAATGACCTTGCAATGCTGAGATAAAGATAACGTATGAAGACAACTTACATGCACGATAAGTCTGGATGTGCACTACAAATTTGACCATTCGTCCAAAAGCATCCAAAAATTATCCACTCAGCAGCTGTTTAAAACACAAGTAGTAAGGCCTACTGTCAGCAACATTGCATACATAATCAAGCTTATTCAATCGAAATCACCCAAGAACGAATGTACCATCGCAACTAATTTTTGAAGGAAAATAGCAATCGCATCAGTCTTATTGAGGGGTATATGCTTCAGAATGCACCAACCTTTGTCAAGATCAACATCCTCAAACACAACAATGGGGCTTTTTCCACCAAGTTCCATCGAAACAGGCTGCGAGGTCATAATGCACACATGCCAGAAAGGTTATTCTCACGGGAAGACTTTCCTTTGTTGAATTCAACAAAGACATAAAAAATAGCTGCACCTTGACAAGTTGAGCAGCAGCAGTCATAATCTTGCTCCCTGTAGCTGAGCTTCCCGTAAAGGCAATCTGTTGACAAGACCCGAGAGACTTTAGCAGCTGAGGTGGGGTAGACATATGGTGATATATGTAAAAATAAAATAAAATAAAACCGATTTGCAGAATGTGTCAGAGGAAATTTCACAAAATGTTAATGAAGAGATGATGGGAGAATACAGACCTTTTCAACTTGGGGATGAGATGCCAAAGGAGCTCCAGCTTCATGGCCAAGTCCAGCCAGAATATTGAGGACACCAGGAGGAAGACCCACCTCCCTACGCACTTCAGCAAGCTCCAAGCATGTCCTGAAGTTTCAAGAACACGCGCTCAGGTGCATTAAAAAAATAATAAGGAAAATGAGTGAATTGAGTTAATGATGCAAGTGAAGATTAACACATACACAGATGCCAACTCAGATGGCTTCAGTATCGCGGTGCAACCAGCAGCCAGAGCAGGAGCTCCTTTCCAAGTAGCCATCAAAAGAGGGTAGTTCCTGCATTGCATGAGATAAGTCATTACCAAGAACTTTATCATTCTTACTCCATCAAGGAAGGCCATTGATTGATCAGAGCAAGAATTAAAAATCATCATCTCCTAAATGACACAAAAACTCATGTTGCTACCAAAACCGTGAAGTCTTTCTAACATGAGCAGATGAGAATCTCACAAAAACACAGGCCACTCCCCACGCTTAGTCGATCTTTTTGTCTAGTACTAAGCGTGGAAATTTAATTGGGAATGCAAATAGGGGCTTAGAAGATTTGAACTCAAGACCTCCTAACTCGATACTATATAAGATTTTGTGGAACTATACTATAAGCTTAAGCTGTTAGATAAATGTGTGATTTATTATTTAAATATTCTAACATTCTTACAAACGTGTTGATCCAATCCATCATATCTAATGGTTAGAAATAAAAAACTATGACATTTCTAGGTGGCGTATCTGGTCAGCAAAATAAAGCACCAGTACCATGGAGTAATCAGTGCAACGACTCCAATTGGTTCCTTGAGAACATTACTCTTAAGTGACTCCGTAGGAAGAGAGATAGGAGCCTTTTGCTTGGCATCCAAACCTTCAGCAAGATCTGCGTAGTACTCAAGGCAACCAGCTCCATCATCCTGGATGGAATTAACAACCATATTAGTGCATTATATAGCAAAAAAGTAAAACATTGCACGACCCTTTTTTAGAATTTTCTGGATTTTTATATTTTTAAATATTTTTAAAAAATCAGACCGGGTCAAGAGACACGGCCCTACTAAACCAACCCGGACCCTATCGGTCTAGGTTGGGCTAAAACCGGGCTGGCCTCAAAGCTCACTTAGAAGAAACGAAAAGGCCCACGCAGTTTTTTTTTTTTTTTAAGGGCGGCCCCAACACTCTTTTCTAACCCATTTCACCGTGTCCCATATCACACCAGCCCAAGCAGACAAACCACAGCCCATTTTCTCTTTTCTTTCATTCCGTTTTCTCTTCTTTCTTTTTTGGCTTTTGCTTTTTCCTCTTCTTTTTTTTTTTTTTTTTTTTTTTTTATTCCTTTCTTCTCCACACTCAGCACCTTTTCGAAACCCACCCCCTTCTATGCAACATTTTCCCCGAAGTTCACCCAATCCATATGCCTCCTTTGCCGATCATCTCCTTCATCGAGCCAAACCAAACAAACCATGCCCACTTCGGCTAACATCCTACGCCATCGACGCGTGCCAACCACTACCTCACGGACACACCAGCATCAGATGACAAACCGATGGACAGAAGCAAGCGTAAATCAAAGAAGATCCACACGAGCTCAGTCAGATATTTTAACGAACACCTAACGGGCATCAACCGAAGAGAGGACACGGGATCAACCGGGACTCCAAACGCACCGAAATATTTAACAACTGATGCGCAAAACTAAAACACAGCATAGCACCACATGGATGGGGACGGGACTCGCACAAACCGGACCTCAAAGAAGAAATAAAAAACGAGACAATAACTAGCACTTAAAATAATAGTTTTTAATTAATTAATTTTTTTGATAAATTTTTATACTAGTAATGCAGACACTGCTAATGTCCATATGCTATGCAATTTAATTTAAAAAAAAAAAAAAAAATTGCTAGGGGTTAAAAGATTAACTTCTAATTTTCTATACAATTAATTTCTAAATAAAATTATAAAATTTATGTGTCAACAATTGTTATATAACAACTATCTATCTTAAGTTTTATTGTGCCATGTTGGCAAGATCTCGGCTCTTGCCCAACTATTCAATTGCACTTTTAGATATCAAAATTTCCTTTTAAGTAATTTCAACCAATTGTAGTGACTGAACTTGCACAAGCAACCACTAGAACTCTATATGTTACTATTCATCTATTTTTCTAAATTGAACTAAACTATGCCTATGAATGCTTTACATTGCTAGTTGTTTTACTTCCTATGACCGATATCTTGCATGTTTGGATAATTAAATGCATGATGCATATAATTTTTAATGTCCAATCTTTGATTTGTCAAAAGTTAATGCTTCGCCTATCTATTGCTTGACCTTACGACTATAGCCAATTCCCATGTAACTAGACGAGTGCATCAAGTAAAATTACTCACAAAAAATTAAAGTAAATATAATGCTAAATTCTTTCGAGGTTGCAATTTTCTATTACACAGGCATTAATTTTACTAATTAAAGTTGCCAATTCAAAATATTGCAAAATTATTGCCCAATGAAAAATTTATTTTCTCCTTAAATTAATCTCCATTACGAAAATTACCTGACACTGCTAGGAAAAATTTGTTTTGTATAAAACTATAAATAGTTATCTAATCAACAAAGAATTGGTGTATTTAAAAATTTTACAATGTATGGTTAACATCATCCTAAAATTCCTTGGAAGCAAGGATTAGTGACATCTTGCAAGATAGATATACTACATTCAATTGAGTCTCGTGAAAGTCGTTTCTTTTTTGTCTTTTTTTTTTTTTTTTTTTTTTTTTTTTGCTTCTTAGCAAAATGTAATAGCAAAATGCAGTGCATTACCTCGGTGACATATAGTATCAAGATAAATGGGGAACTTACCCCATCTTTCCAGCCCTCCCGTGGCCTCCGACAAGGTGACCCGCTATCGCCATATCTTTTCATCCTCATTTCCAATGCTTTAACCTGGTTAATGAACAGAAGCGATTATTGATGGAACAATCTATGGAATCCAAATAAATCGAAATTGCCCCAAACTTACCCATTTACTCTTTGCCGATGATGCCATATTCTTCTTGAAAGGAACTATCCAGAATGTCGAATCTTGCCCTTATCCTAGCTCGATCTTGCCACGCCACTGGTCGGGCTATCAACCTCAACAAATGCGGTATTTCCTTCGGTTCTAATTGCTCGCCTCTCCTTCGGCAAAACCCGGCCAAGGAATTACGGGTAAGAGAGTCGATAAAAGGGCAAATATCTCGGCATACCTACTGAATGGGGAGATCAAAAAGAGATATGTGTCGAGTGGATTATGGAAAGAGTAAATTCCAGTTAGCGGGGTGGAAAGAAAAACTACTTACCAAGGCTGGAAAAGAAATCTTGATCAAAAGTGTAGTACGAGCTATCCCAACATATGCGATGTCCATCTTCAAGATACCAATTTCCATCTGCAGGGCAATAGAGAAACGTATAGCGACGTTTTGGTGGCAATCAGGTGAAAACAAAAAAGCTACACATTGGAAAAGGTGGGAAATTCTACGTCAAAGAAAGGATGACGGGGGTCTACGTTTCAAAGAATTGCATACTTTTAACCAAGCACTGCTTGGGTAAACGGGCATGGCGCCCGGCCACATCTCCAAATACATTATGGAGCCGCCGATTAAAGGAGTATACTTCCCTAAAGGGGACCTCGGAATGCCTCCAAGGCGGCCCGTCGGCCATCCCGGGGGTGGCGTAGTATTCTCATAGGCGGGGATACAATTAAAAAACACATTCGGTGGTCGATCGGCGATGGGAAATCAATTAAAATCGACAAGACAGATGGCTTAAGCGGGGATCATTGGCGGCACACCTCACCCATCTCGAACCACTAATGGTTGCCCAATTGATAAATTCAGATACAAGAGAATGGAAGCAGCAACAAATTTATCAGTTTTTTGATCAACAAACAGCAGATGCAATTCTTGCTACTCCTATTAGTCCACTGACTCGACCAGACAAAATTATATGGACAGGCAATGCAGCAGGACAATATACAGTTAAAAGTGGGTATAACAAAGCAATTCCTCAAAAGGATTGGGGAAGCCCCTCATCCTCCTACGGTGTTCCTCGTAACCTATGGACACAAATATGGAGTTTGAATGTCTTACCGAAGGTTCGTTCTTTCTGTGGCGGTCTTGTCAAAACGCATTACCTACACGAGAAAACCTGCACAAGAGAAATATGGTCCCAGACCCATTATGTTCTTTCTGCAAAACTCAAGTTGAGTCAACGGAGCACATTTTCTTTCTATGCAAGTGGACACATCAACTTTGGCGGGATAGGCGACTCAAGGATATCAACCCAGGAAAAAATATTCAAAGAGTCGACAAATGGCTACATGAAACTTTCCAAAAATTTAAATCATTACCTAGTAAGGAAGTCATTGGGAACCTTTTGTGGCGAATTTGGAAAGCGAGGAACGATTGGCTGTTCAATAATAAGGTTCCAGTATCTTCACTCATTATCAACCTTGCACATGAAAGCCACCCAGGGATTAAAATGGGGAAATTGCAATGTCAAGCACACGGTAAATCAAAAGATACCTGCTCAAGACCCACCCACCACCTCACAGCCAAGTGCCCACGAAGAGCAGTTCACACCCCCTAATAGATAGGCCGTCTCTGCTGAGGCCTACCCCTGAGGTACCATTCCAGAACGACCACTCTCTCTGGCGCTGTAACCGGCACGGAGGCTCGGGCGAAGAAATAGAAGGTCAAACCTGGGCTGATCAAAACGTGCATGATGAAGGGGGAGAGACTGAAAATGCGACAGTCGCTGTGGATGACTTACTCACTGGTCGTCTCCGGGACGATGGCTGGCCGAAAGATGCAATACAGCTCAGAAGAGGGAGGCTTGGCGGAGATGTTGAAGAAGGCCGACTGGGGGTTTGCGGAACGGGAGGCCTTGAGACTTGTGACGAAGCTGGCGTTAGCGAAGTCAACGTGGGTGATCCACTTGCCGGAGGTCTACGCGGCCGGGGCGGATGTCAAGTGTGGTCGAACCAGCAAGAGGAACGCCCGTGCACGAAATCGAAGAAAAGATGGTGAAAATCCCGAAGAAGGCTGGGCCGAGGGTCTCGTAGGCTGGGAGGACTCAAGATCAAAGACGGGGCTGGCGGTGGAGCGGGGGGTGTTCGTCCGCGGGGCCTTGAAGGCGTCTCAACCCTGCACACGCGAACGGTTCCCTTTGACCTCAAAGGAGTCGGATCTACCACGGATCGCTCTCATCAACCTCGAGAGGGCTCGGATTCTCCACGGCGGCGGCTTCCTCGGTCAAAAACGGAGATCTGCTCAATCCCGACCTCATCCGAGCCCCCGTTCCACAAAAAAATTCCACCGGTGAGCGGGAGAACTACGAAAGCGCCTCTTCCACATCTCGGGTATGAATCTCTCAACCCTACAAAGATCTCTTCAGAGATCCGAACAAAAAGGGCAAGATGAAGCGAAAAGCGGAAACTTTGAACCCGAATCTCACCCTTACCGTTGGGCCGAAGCTAACACCCACCACCGATGGCGTCCTCCTCCTCCAAACACTCTCAAGATAAACGTTGATGCAAGCTGGAATCCGGTGAGCACCTTTGCTCGGTAGCCGGGGTAATCCGTGACTCAAGTGGAAGACTTCGGGAGGGATACGCAGCAACGGCTAGGGCTTCATCCGCGACGAGGCGGAACTCGAAGCCATCCGGGTTGGTTTTCTTTTATAGGCGACTTGAGATCTTGCCACGTGGAGGAACTGGGAAACCCTTGCACTTCGTGGGAGATGAACAGCGGCGCTTAAAGGCGGTGGAAGCGTGTGGGCCGGGCCTGACCTCTTGGGATACCGAAATTGCGGTCTCTTCATGTCAAGCCCTTTTAAACCAAATCTCGCCCCTCTCATTACACTTTTGTCCGCGTGAAGAAAATGGCGCAGCTGACTGGGTCGCAAAGCAACACCGCACCAATCGACTCCCTCTATCATGGTGGATTGCGCCTCCGGCTGCTTTAAACTCTATCTTATGTACCGACCTTCATGAGGTCGTTTTCCCTGTAAGAAAGACTGTTTAAATTAATCCAATGTCTTTCCTTCGACCAAAAAAAAAAAAAATCCAATTTAGACAAAGACTATAAATTATTTTTCAGTATGTATAACAAAGGATTTTAATTGTCCCGCTGCATAAAGAGGTAAACAAAATTTCAAATAAATTCCAATTTGTTGTGTTTCGATCAAAATCCAACCAATTTTCTTTGAGGAAATGATAACAATATATAATCATTAAAAATTTACTCGACTCAATATTCACTGAATTAGACTTGACCAGAGATAAGTTCAATACATTATCCTTTTGGACTAATGTCGCTATTTGTTTCGAGGGAAAATGGAAGGAAAGCTTGCCTTTCTTTTATAGAGTCCATCGAATGACAAAATCAATCTATCGAACAAGCAAAAGACAGGTAAATAGAGAGTTTAGACGGGCATTTGAATTTTAGGTCAAATTTTCAAACTGTTTTGTTTAATTGTAATATATTTGTCACGTGTTAACTTGTAGGTGGATCTTATTAGAAAAATGTAGGGTAAAATACACTACAAGTGCCAAAACTTAGTACGGATGAATACTTAAATGCAAAACGTTCCAAAAAGTATACTTAAATGTCACTTTAAAAAAAAAAATTTGGGACACTTAAGCGTCAATTATGGTGAAAGTAGTCGAGAACCCGACGTGACATTATTTTAATAACAAATTGGTCTACATGGCTCATCGGAGTTGCTTACTCATCAATGAATATGCAAAACGATGTTGTTTTGCTCCAAAATCGATTTTTAATACAAATATTAAATAAATTAAGTTAAAAAACTAAAATTTTAAATTTTAAAAAAGAAAAATAAAAAAGAAAAGAGGAGCTGCAACAAATCAACAAGGGCCTCTATGACCCTCATGGTTGCCACCATCCCACCATTGCCGAAAAAGGCATCGGTGGGGCAAGGGTTGGCCGGGCAAGGGCCAGCGACTCTCGCCAAATTTGAGGGAAGGCCGTGAGCCCTCGCCCCAGACCTAGGCAAGGGCCTCAGGGTCCTTGCCGGGACTTGGCCATTGCCACCGACCACTAGTTGAGGCCCTACAACCTTGGCCAACCCTCGCCCTACATTGCGTACCCTTTTCGGCGATGGTAGGGTGGCAATGGCGGCCATAGAGGCCCTTGCCAAAGCTGTAACTGCCTCTTTCTTTTAACTTATTTTTTAATTTTTAAATTATATTTATATTAAAAAATAATTATGGGGGCTTATAGCGCTCCATGGACATTTAAAAAAAATTGCTGCATGGATAATTTAAAAAAAAAAAATTGCCACGTCAGTAAATAAAGTCACCAGAAAATGCCACGTTAGCACTTAGGACCGAATTTCTCACCATTGGCACTTAAATATTCCATCTTTTCCTATTTTAGCACTTAAGTGTAACTTTTAGAACTTTTTATGTTTTTGTTATAGTTACTTAGAAAGCTTGAAAGAATTTGTTGAATAAGGACTAATTATTAATAAGTGGTGCCGGTGGGTACCCTCTATTGACATAGATGGCACTCTTAAATTTCATATTTTCAGCATCATTCAGTTTGAATCATTGTATTATTTTCCTTAAAAATACTAGTCTTAGTATCACTACGACAAAGCCAAACTAAAATGTCTAGCGAACGTACAATCTTAAAATTAATATCAACAAACTCATGAGTAATGTAACTGATGAAACTTTCATTTTAGGTCACTAAAAAATTATTAATAGCCTTTCTACTACTAGAAAAAGTAACTATTATTAATGTCATGTGGATTATTGTCATTTTTAGAACCAAGAAGAATGCTGCAAGGGTTATTTGAGTAAAAAGGGTGGAAAGGAGTGACCAATGTCAATGGTCTCTCGAGCATTATCATATAAGTTCCATACCAGTGACAGATTGTTTGGTTTGAGTCATAATTATTGCTCATTTGAGCAAGCATGTCATCACCGTCCCACCATAATAATAGAGGAGTAAAGTCAAGGTTATCCTATATCAAGGCACGACCTAACCAATGCTTGATAGGAGCCAAGGTACCCTAAGGCTGATGAGTAATAAGGGTACCAGAGGGTCTCAAACTACTTGGGAGTAGGCCTGTACCTCTAAACCAACCAGGCAACAACCATCTTGGCGGAGGAGCCTTAATTTTACTATAGAAGGTAGCGAGATAAAGTCATTAGCAAAAAATTCAAACGTCAGGGAGACTTTTACATAGAAGTACCATGTGTCGATGGCGAGTGATGACTAAAAGCCTTCACTGGGTTTGGAATGATGATCTGACGAAATTTCTTAGAATGTTGTTAGAAAATCGTACAGTAATTAGAATTTATTACAAAAAATAAAGGGGCCTATAACGATATCTATTAAAGTATAGGGATCGGAAGTGTAATCTCTTTACACCGTATTTTATATCTTCATCATTTTCAATAACTAGCATTATAGGAAAAATAGATAGATCCCCAATCACTAAATACATGCAAGCCAAGACCATTAAAAAGTTTTGCGAGGATTACTAGTGTTCATTCAGTTGGCCGCTGATCCAATCGACCAAACACAAAAGAAAGAAATCTTTTGATTATAAGATAAAGTGGCCCAATATTTTGAACATCGATAAGTGGGACGGCATAGTAATGGGAGCTTAGTATATAATAATCTGTTTACATTGAGTCTTCTTAATTAGTTTGTATAATAATCTGTCTTTTTCCTTTATTGATAGGGAATTTAACTGGATCAACTTTTGTTAAGAGCATAATAGTGTAATACTCGGACTTTTCTCTTTTCTTGTGAAATAACAATGACATAGATAATTATAATTTTGATGCGTGTGGAGTTTCACTGCCCTCTATCCTCAGTTTTTCTTTTATAATAGAGTAGTGGCGCATGGGTGATAGGTTGGCCAACATCAGAAAAATTCATGGGTATGACTGTTGACCAAAAAGCATGTATGAATGCTCGTGTCTCATTACGCATGGGGAATCTCTATGGAGAGACCCTTGTGTTTGGAAAGATTACTCTCACGACTCGTGAGAACATATGATTTGATTTGAGTTAGTATTTGAAATTAAAATGATGTGGATCGTCTAAGATTAGATGGTAAGTGCACAACATGCAGTGTCCTCATGGTACTACCTACTAATATTGAATTGGATATAGCCTGAAAAAATGTGTCTAATTTTAACGGCTACCGAGATAGACAGTTAGAGACCCTCATGTGCCTGTATCTGTACTCAATGACAGAAATGAATGTGTTTCCATGTGTTAGCAAAGCTATATGTTTTTTTTTTTTTTTTTTTTTTTTGTACAACGTGATTATTAGTGAGCTTAATCTTGTTCATTTTCAAATTCTATTTCATGATTATTCCGCCATGATGTAAACATGAAGTCTGATTGAATACGAGTAATCATCTACTTTTTGCCTCGTCTCCTGAGTGCCACCAGATAATTTCAACCCATTAAAGCTCCATTTGTTTCTCGAAAAATAATCGATTTTCTAGCGTTCGTTTCACGGAAATGAATTAGTCAAGAAAAATAATTCGTTATTAGAAAAAACACCTTCAAAAATGGAGAAAATATTTTCTACTTTTCAAAAAGTGACAAACATTTTCTATAATTTCTTCCACCTCACTTTCTTTCATCAAATATATTTTTCTTTTATTTTTATGTTTCTTTTTATTTTTTTTAAATCGAGTTTTAAATTTTTGTCTTTCCTTTTCTTTTTCTTCTTCTTCCTTGGCCAATCACCGACCATGGCGAGCTTTTAGCCTCACCACAAGACGACGAGACTCGAGCTCACTAGATTTTGGCAAGGCAACGCCGAGCTCGACTGAGGTCGCTAGAGCCTCGCCGACCTCTAGCATTGACTTGTAGTGAGGCTAAAGCTCGCCAATGGCCAGTTGCCATGCCCAACGACTAGCCAAGACCAAGGAAGAAGAATAAAAAAAAAAAAAGAAAAGGAACAAAAATTGAAAATTGAAAAATCGATTTTTAAAAAAAATAAAACAATAAAAAAATTATTGAAAATGAATGTATGTAGGAAAAGGTTTTCTTCACAAAACGACAAAAAATATTTTCTAGTTTATTTTTAAATTTTAGTCGAATATTGAAAAATATTACTATTTTTTGGAAAATGACTTCATAAAAATAATGACATAGATAATTATAATTTTGATGCATGTGGAGTTTCACTGCCCTCTATCCTCAGTTTTTCTTTTATAATAGATCTTTACCAAAAAAAATAATAATTTCTGAAAACACTATATTTTTTCGCGAAACGAACGGAGTTTAAAATTATAAGCAAGCTACCTAATCAACAAAGAATTGATGTACTTAAAAATATTACCATGTTTGATTAAGATTATCCTAAAATTCCTCGGAAGCAAGAATTAATGGTATTTTGGATAATAGACACGTTATATTTAAACCCTCATGAATACACAGGATAACAATTTGCGAGATATACATACGTACATCCATACGTAAGTCGCGAGTAACACTCTACAGTCTTTACTGCCATAACCCAACTTTGTAAAAAGTTGTTTGTCCGCATGTGCAATAATTCGGCCCTGAATTGTGACCTGTGTTTTGTACTATTTACTTTTACTTTCCTTTGCCAGCTTGTATCATTGTATTGTTATGGGGCCATTACCATTACTTTGGGCCTCTATTATTGAGTCTGTAAAAGTCGTATGCGCAATAATTCGGCCCCTGAATTGTGAGCTGTGTTTTGTACTATTTACTTTTACTTACTTTTGCCAGCTTGTATCATTGTACTGTTGTGGGGCCATTACCATTACTTTGGGCCTCTATTATTGAGTCTGTAAAAGTCTTATGCGCAATAATTTGGCCCCTGAATTGTGAGCTGTGTTTTATACTATTTACTTTTACTTACCTTTGCTAGCTTGTATCATTGTACTGTTGTGGGGTCATTACTTTTTGCCTTTATTATTGAGTTTGCAAAGGTCGTTCCTTTTTTTTTTTTTTTAATCTTTTTTTTGCTTCAAAGCAAAATGTAATAGTTCAGGGCTACAAATTATTTGTCAATATGTAAAACAAAGGATTTTCATTGTCCCGCTGCATAAAGAGGTAAACAAATTTTCATATGAGTTTTGATTTGTTGTGTTTTGATCAAAATCCAAGCAATTTTCTCTGAGGAAATGATAACAACGTATAATCATTAAAAATTTACTCGACTCAATATTCAATGAATTAGACTCGACTAGAAATAAGTTCAATACGTTGCCCTTTTTGGACTAATGCACTATTTGTTTCTAAGGGAAAATGAAAGGAAAGCTTGCATTTCTTTTATAGAGTCCATCAGAATGACAAAATTAATCTATTTGAAAATTTGGCCAGTGTTGACTAAAAATATTTCACCGGATTTTGAATGTAAATTTGATGAAATTACTTATATTGTGTTTAGAGAAGAGTACAGTAATTAGAATTAATGACAAATGACAGTGAAGAGGCCGATCATAATAAACTTGTGGGAATCGGAAGTGTAGTCTCTCTACACTGTATTTTATTTCTTCCTTGTTTGCAACGGGTAACCACTATACAAGAAAAATATACAATTCCCCAGTAACTGAATACACGCAAGCCAGGACCAGCAAAAAGTTTTGCTAGGATAACTACAAAAATTGAGATATTTGTCCGGTTGGCCACTGATCCCATCAGCCAAACACCGAAGAAAAAATCTTTGATAAACTGGTCCATTATTTTGGAAATAGAAATGTGGGACAGCATGGTAATGGGATCTTCTATATACTAATCTATTTACATATTGTCTTCTTAGCAAATCTATCAAGTAAAATAGAACGACAGAGTCGATCATATCTCAAAATCATGATATGTCATTTCATACACCATATCAAGCCAGGCATCTTTCAAGCAATTTCAAAGTACAACAGATTAAAAAAAAAAAATGGAAGTGTGGTGGAAAATTTAACGTTTCAACACCATAGGTATAACTATAGCCAAAAAAAAAAAAAAAAAAAAAAAAAAAAAAAAAAACCATAAGTATATCTTCTCCGTATCTCATAGCAGTATATAATTGGTATATAACAACTGTCTATCTTGAGTTTTATCGTGCTATTGTCCAACCGTTCAATTGCACTTTTAGGCATTGAAATTTCCTTTTAAGTAATTTGAATTGGTTACAATGACTAAACTTTATTAAGTTATGATAATTGTTGCGTAAGCAACCACTAGAACTCTATATACTTCTCTTCATCTATTTTTTAAATTGAACTAAGCCATGCCTCTGCAATGCTTTACTTTGCTAGTTGTTTTACTTCCTAAGACCGATATCTTGCATGTTTGGATAATTAAATGCATGATGCATTTAACTTTTAATGTCCAGTCTTTGATTTGTGAAAAGTTAATGCTTCGCCTATCTATTGCTTGACCTTACGACTATAGCCTATTCCCATGTAACTAGACGAGTGCATCAAGTAAAATTACTCGCAAAAAAATAAAGTACATATAATGCTAAATTCTTTTGAGGTCACAATTTTCTAGTACACGGGCATTAATTTTACTTGTTAAAGTTGTCAATTCAAAATATTGCAAAATTATTGCCCAAGGAAAAAATTTATTTTCTCCTTTAATTATTCTCCATTATGAATGCAAGGAAAAATCTGTTTTGTATAAAACAATGAATAATTATCTAATCAACAAAGAGTCAATGTATTTAAAAATTTTACCATGTATGAGTAACATTATCCTAAAATTCCTCGACGCAAGGATTAGTGATATCTTGCGCAATAGATATACCATATTCAATGGAGAATTTTGTGGAAGAGTTTGTAATTTTATATATATAGTGAGCAAAGCTTTATTTCCATAGTCCAATTTTTTAAAGAGTTGTTTGTTTGCATGCGCAATAATTCAAGCCCCAGAGTTGGGTGTCTTGTACTATTTACATTTACTTACCTTTGACAGCTTGTATCATTGTACTGTTGTGGGGCTATTACTTTGGACATCTATTATTGAGCAGCCGTTTGTCCGCATACACAATTTTTCAACCCCTGAGTTGTCAGTTGTGTGTTATACTATTTACTTTTACTTACCTATGCCAGCTTGTATCATTGTACTATCCTGAGGCCATTACCTCGGACCTCTATTACTGAGTCTGTAAAAGTCGTTCCTTTTTTTCTTTTTTCTGCTTCTAAGCAAAATGTAATAGTAAAACCCAATTTAGATAAGGGATATAAATTTTTTTTTTTTTTTGTCATTATGTAAAACAAAGGATTTTAATTGCTCGTGATTTGTTGTGTTTCAATCAAAATTCAACCAACTTTCTCCAAAAAAATGATAACCATATATAATTATTAGAAATTTACTCGACTCAATATTCGCCGAATTAGACTTGACTAGAAATAAGTTCAATACATTGTCCTTTTTGGACTAATGTCGCTATTTGTTTCCAAGGGCAAATGGAAGGAAAGCTTGCCTTTTCTTTATGCAGTCCATCATAATGACAAAATTAATCTATCTGAAAATTTGGCGAGTGTTGACTAAAAATATTTCACCGGATTTTGAATGAAAATTTGATGAAATTGCTTGTATTGTGTTTAGAGGAGAGTGCAGTAATTAGAATTAATGACAAATGACAATAAAGGGGCCAATCATAATAAAAGTGTGGGGATCGGAAGTGTAATCTCTTTACACTGCATTTTATTTCTTCCTCATTTGCAACGAGTAACCACTATACAAGAAAAATATACAATTCCCCAATAACTGAATACACGCGAGCCAGGACCAGCAAAAAGTTTTGCTAGGATAACTACAAAAATTGAGATATTTTTCAAGTTGGTCACTGATCCATCAACCAAACACCAAAGAAAAAATCTTTCGATTGAGAAGGCTGCCTAATTGACAAAGAATCGATGTACTTAAAAATATTACCATATTGATTAACATTATCCTAATATTCCTTGGAACCAAGGATTAGTGTTATCTTGGAAAATAAGTACGTTACATTTAAACTCTCATGAATACACGAGATAACAATTTAGAGAGATATAAGTTGTGGGTAACACTCTACAGTCCCTACTGCCATAGTCCAACTTTCTAGAAAGTTTTTTGTCCGCATGCGCAATAATTCAGCCCCTAGTGTTTTCCACTTTTTACTTTTACTTAAATTTTTGCCAACTTGAATCATTGTTGTGTTGTGGCGCCATTACTTTGGATCTTAATTATTGAGTCGGCGAAGTCAAATCTCTCATGGCGCCATTACTCTAACATTATTAAACTCCACCCATTTGCCTACCCTCCATCCCCATCTGAACACTCCATTTTTCATTCTCTCGTCCTTGAAAGAATCTATGGATTTCGCAAGTCCTCTTTCAGATCTCCTCAAATATTTAGGGGGTTTGGCCAGTACACCTTTGGGCTACATTTATAATCTGAAAGATAATGTCGACAAATTGCGGACAGAAACGAAAGACCTAAATGACAAGAGCGAAGATGTGCAAGCAAGGGTGAAATGTGAAGAAGAAGGAGGAGATGTCCATCAAACGAAAGAAGTGGCAAACTGGTTAGGTAAGGTGCAAAAAATTTTAGGTGGAGCAAATCAAGTTCTTCAAGAAGCCAAGGAACGTGACGGAATCAAATGTCTTGGTCATTGTCTTCCACGAAACTGCTGGTCCGGCTATCGATTGGGGAAAACAGTCGATCAAATGCTCCAAGAAGTGAGAGAGCTCAAGAAAGAAGAATTTGACACTACGTTGCCGTTGCCTCCTCCTTCTGTACTTGCAATGCCTATGGACGAGACTGTGGGGCTTGATATTTCCTTTGATGAAGTGTGGAAATGGCTCATGCACGAAAAAGGAGGAGTGATTGGGTTATACGGAATAGGCGCTGTGGGAAAGACCACCCTAATGAAATGGATCAACAAGGACCTTTCGTGTGCAAATCATGGATTCGAGGTTGTTATTTGGGTGGTGGTATCTAGGCAAGTGAATGAAGATAACATTCGAGACACCATAAGGAAAAGGCTTAACATTAAAGATGAGAATTGGGAAAAATGGTCTGAGGATGAGAGGGTCCATCATATGTCGGAAGTGTTGACCAAGAAGAAGTTTGTGTTGTTGATCGATGATGTATGGGCGAGGTTGGACCTTTCCAAAATCGGAGTTCCTCGTCCTAATCCCAAGGACTCTCGTCCTAATCCCAAGGACAAATCCAAAGTAATATTCACAACTCGGTCGAAGAAAGTATGCTACCAAATGGCAGTCGACAGAGCCTACGAAGTAAAGTGCTTGACACCTGAAGGAGCCTTCAGATTGTTTGAGAACAATGTTGGCAAATCGATTATGCATTCTCATCCAGAAATTCCAGAGCTCGCCAAAAACATTATTCTAGAGTGCAAAGGGTTGCCACTAGCCCTTATTACTGTCGAGCAAGCCATGGCCGGTAAAGATGATCCCGGTGAATGGAGGCATGCACTAACAATGCTGAGGAATAGACCGCACAAACTACCAGGTATGGTGGAGGAAGTATACCACATACTAGAGTTCAGTTATGATAGCTTAGGTGACCCTACTCGACAAGCTTGCTTCCTTTATTGTTGTTGCTTCCCTGAGGATTACTCCATAAAGACAAACGAGCTAATTGAACTCTGGATTGGAGAGGGCTTGTTAGGAGACACTGATGATGTATATCATATGCGGGACGAGGGAGCATCTATCTTGGGGGATTTAAAGAGGGCTTGTCTTTTGGAAAGTGGGCATGATTCGTATGGACAACCAATTGTAAGGATGCATGATGTTATTCGTGACATGGCCACATGGATTGCTCGTGACCACGGGCAAAAGGAGAACAAGTTCCTAGTGATAGAGAACGAAGAACGTATGTCAATGGAGATGATCTCCAAATGGGGGGAAGCGGAGAAAGTATCTCTATGGGGAAGTTTGATTGCAAGCATCAACCGAGCACCACCTACATGTTCCCAACTCGAAACTTTGTTTGTAAGGGAAACTATGGTGAGGCTCATGCCAAGAGGATTTTTCGAGTCAATGACGGCTTGTTTGAAGGTGCTTGACCTATCTGACAACAGAAATATTGAGTCATTCCCCGAAGGGATTTGCGAACTTATTAACCTACAATATTTGAACCTGTCACGCACTAGTATCACTAGGTTGCCTAGGGAAATCAAGCACTTGACTCGGTTACGGTGGTTGCTACTTGATGATATAGGATTGCCTGGGATTATCCTAATTCCGATAGGGGCAATTGCAAGCTTACCGTTGAATGTGTTCAACACGTGGGGATGCACTCTAGTGAAGGAAGAAGAGGTGGTAGAGGAACTAGGGCACATGCAAAATCTCACTGACTTATCTATCTTGGTGCAAAAATCTTTCTCTGTCCTAAAAATATTCGAATCCTTACATAGATGCATAAGGAGAGTATGGATCAATGATTGCAAGGACTTGACCTGCATCCCAATAAGTCGATCATTAAAAGGGAGTGACAATTTCTCCCATTTAGAGATGCTTCATCTATACAATTGCCTTATGCTCGTGACGATAGAGACTACTCAAAGGATAGGACGAGCACCCAATTGCTCTTACTTCCCCAATCTCATTCAAGTTATGGTTAATAATTGCATATTTTCTGACTTGTCTTGGCTCGTGCACGCTCCGAAACTCCAAATATTGAACGTTGTGAGCTGCTCTTTGATGGAGAAAATAATTGGGGATGGATTTGCTGAAGAGGAATTAGTTGCTTTAGGATTATTCTCACATCTCAAAACTCTAGATATCTGCGAGCTTCCAAAATTAAATAGCATTTGCGATCACACTCTATTTTTACCTCAAGGGGTGAAATTCTACATAAGTGCGTGCCGTGATCTCAGAAAGTTGCCGTTGGACTCGAACAGCATGAGAGGAAGCTTCTCGGCCACTGGAGAGACATACTGGTGGCTTAAGTTCGAGTGGGACCTAGCCGCCCGGGTCACTTTGCATATCGAGGGTCAGAGTCCCGCAGGAGAAATGACATTTGGAGAGGCGCAAAGTAAAACGAAAGGGCAGTTCTTTATCAACGCCACGATCGAATTCCTACCGTCGCGAGCCGAGTAAGTGAGGAAAGAAGTTTCGTTTGTCTTTCTGTAGCAAAGAATCTTCATCTAGCTCCTAATTTGTACTTCGTTTATATATATAAATAATTTATATGTATGCATATAGCTATTCTAGAGATATTGACTTCCACCAAATTCTCCCCTCCTTCTCTCCCCCGTCCCAGTAAAGCTCTTCCAGCAACGTGAAGGTTACTTTAGCCAGACAAATTACTTTTGCCTACATTTGGGCCGCTCCTTGCTACGATGTTTTTCGCGAGGGTCTCCACTTATTTCAATCGTTGATGCATACCGATTACCCAAATCTTAACATGAATCTTTCACTCTTCATCATTTCTCCATCCATTTTTTTCGATTTATGGGAATGAATTCAAATAATTTCCACTCGAAAGCCCAAACCTTATCGAGATAATGTGATGAATTGAGCCAAGACTTTGATTTCGTTATTTTACGGACAAGGAAATTACTGTCGCCCCTTATATTTTCTTCAAGTAAACTAGTTTTCAAGCATGCACCGCTGGTGTACAACTGGTTTTCTCTTGCAAGCTTTGATGTCTCTTCCTTGATGTGCAGCAGCCACCACCGCTACGTTGTGCGTCAACCACCGCGCCTTGACATGATAGATGCCTCGTGAGGCCACTAGCTGCCATACCCATCGCACTCCGCCATCATGCCCCGTTGCCTGTCCATCCATCTCTCTCTCGCCTCTGGCCCCAATGCAAACAAGGCCAGGGCAACTTGCTCCCGTAGGGGGCCCGGACTTGGGCTGGCGTCCCACAAGGCAGGCGACCTTGATTTTTATGTGGCGGACAAATTTGACCACATTAGCATGCTCTGGTTGAGCAGGTTGTAGTTAATGGTTATACCTGCTGTTGAGTTTAGAGTAGCCGCTTTCGCGTAGTCGCTGCAAATTAAGCTCAGTTGTTCTTTGGTGGAACAACTTTGAAGGCCGAAGCCTTGGACTCAGTTTTTGCGGATGGGTGGTCTTGGCAGTGGCTGATCCTATGGTAAAAATTTCTATTACTGAAGTGGCCAAATATAATTTCTGCTCTTTTAGGAAAAAAAAAAAAAAAGGCGATATTTTGGCATCTCCTTGATCAATATTAGTAGCGGGTATCTTTATATTTGAATTTAAAGGGGTTTTCGTAGGAGGCAAGTTGAAAGGTGATGCCCAGCTAATCAGTGGCTATTTTTGTCTATGTTGGAAGAAGCATGGGCTTTCTGTCTGGAATTTTAGGTGTATTTTACTTTAGCTGAGAAGTGACGATGCTTGTATTTTATGGACTATAAATTCATATTAATTGACATCTTGGTTGAGTCAATCTCTCAGGAATACTTGCAAGATAGCCTGAAATAAGAGGCAAAGGCTATGGAACAGTAGATTATGCCGAGAGGATGACGAATGACATGTTTTTTTTCTTATTTTGTCGGTCATACTCTATTCCTATTTTAACAATCACTCTTTGACTTTTGTCCTATATCTTTATATGGCATAAGAGTTGAAATCCACACCTGAAACTAAATTATCCACATTCCAACCTCCCAAAAAGGTAGAGATTCGAATTCTCCACCTTTCCCTTCTCATATGGAAAGGGTGGCAAATCCCAGTGGTTGACGAATGATATATTGATTGGCCTTGATTGGGGTATTAATAGCTTGGCCCTATTAGTCGTATCCTCCAGCAATTTGCAGCTTAAAAGTGTCTTTGTAAGGGGAAAGTTGATTTTATTGAACCGGTGACATGGGGATGACTTGTTGGTATACGGTGATATATGTCTAGATAGAAGCCCCCAATGGGCAAGATCGTAATTTTGTTTCATAAAAATTGGCGTGGTCGTATGGCTTAGTTTTGGATGTTTGAAGTGGTTTTCTTTGATTTCCTACTAATGGAGGGGGCTAAATTTTATCTGGGCTACTATTCTGAAGTTCCTTTGATATGGTTCCGTCTGAATTATTGAACTGAATCAACTTCTGACAAACCTATCTTAGGAATCCGAAAATGCATTGTGATAATTCCTGTAATTAAAAAACTCTTTCCTGAATGCTTAGATGAATACATATGACAAAATTGTAATTGTAAAAAATTGTAGTATCAAGTTATCGCCCAAGAGCTGCAAGGAAAATTTGCAGTTGGTATTTATGCAGATCAAGGCTAGTGCCTCTTAGGGGGTGCATGATTGCGCACTATTTCTATTCCGAAATTATTTTTCATTCCGTAAACTTGTTACGGAATAGAAATCCGTTTAGAAAATTATTACACTTTTCTATTTCAAACAGATTTTTGTTCCGAAATAGTTACGACAAGAAATTAGAAATAAAAAAAAGCTATTTTTCTATTTCGAAATAAAAATCGAACTAAAGCCGGATGAAACCCTAATCTGACTCCCTCTTTCTAATCGTGACTCCCTCTTTCTCCTCTGCACATCTCTGCCTCCTCCTCCTCTGCCTCTCCTCATCGCCTCGACGACGTCTCCCTCGACGCCTCCGACGACGACGTCTCCCTCCACGCCTCCGACGACGACGTCTCCGTCGACGCCTCCGACGACGACGTCTCCTCGACGCATCCGACGACGTCTCCCTCGACGCCTCCGACGACGACGTCTCCCTCGACGCCTCCGACGACGACGTCTCCCTCGACGCATCCGACGACGTCTCCCTCGACGCCTCCGACGACGACGTCTCCCTCCACGCCTCCGACGACGTCTCCCTCGACACCGTCAAGGCCTCCGTCCACGATCCAAGTCCGTTCTCCATCTCCTCTCGTTTCGTTCTCCTTCTCCTCCTTCTCCTAAGCTCCTTACCTCTCTCGTTCATTCATCATAGCAAAGAAAGGAACGATCTTCGTGTTGTCTGCAGCTTCACCACCACGTTGAGGTGACCGAATCGAAGCTTCTTTAGCCGATCTCGCTTGGATTCACCGAGGTGAATGATCATACTTCCTCTCATCTTCTCGTACATTTGATTCCTCGATTTCCCACAGCTCTAATTAGCCCTCATCTGCATCCATATTGTGTTCCTTCTCTCTCTCTCTCTCTCTCTCTCTCCAACTAGACATGTCATTCATTTGCTAATCTGTCTTGTCATAGTTGATCCGTGGTTCTCAAATGCTTTGCGATGGGATTCTATGGTCATCCGCAACCCCGAGCTCCTTTGCTATTGAGGATTTAGTCCTTCGATTGTTGACTAAGTTGGTATTTAGGAGTTCGTTTTCTTTGTGTTGAGAGAGGTGAGAACGAGTCCGCAATGAGCTTCTTTGCTTTTTTGCTCATTTTTCTTGTCCTTTTTGCCCTTGATTTGCTCGGGATAATCATGATGAACATTTTTTAACTTGTATTTATGATGATTTCGATCGACCCTTCCTTCCTATTCCGTTTGGTTTTGTCTTCTTTACTGGATACGTAATTGAATATTATTTATATCAGACCGGTTACATTCTTGCTTTGTCATCTGGATACAAGATTTTGTGCTTACTTTGATCTGTTCCTTTTTCTTTTATCCAAAGTGGAATAAATTGCTTGTGACTTTGATTTTCACCGATTTCATGGAAGAAATAGGGCATCAATGGTCATGGTCGAGACCATTGTCATACTTTGTTAAACATTTTTGAATCCTTTGTTTCGATGAACATGTTCTGTTTTGAAAATATTTCACTGGACTTAAAATGATTTTATAGCTATAAGCCACATCGATGAAAAGAACATGCTTATTGATTACACATGAACACCGACCACTTATGGAATGGCAGTTTTTTTTTTTTTTTTTTTTTTTTTTTATTGCCACATTGGTTGTGGGTTACGGTGTTTTTCTCTCGTTAGTATAGAATGACGTGTGAGATTGTTTAGGATTTATTTCACATGCACTATTCTTAAAGTGTATAAAGACTATTTTTTCTCATTTGATTATCTTTGTTAATATGATCACAAACCGATTTGCACAGCACCCTCGACGACGACCAGCGCCACATCGACGCCGCGAAAGCCCTCCTCACCTCCAAGCAACTTCGCGCCGCCGCCTCCAATTACGGTGTCGCAACTTCGGACTAAAAGTTGAAATTCTGGCTTTGTATGGCTTGATCTCACACATCTTTCTGCATGGTTACTTATATAGATGACCCCGCACAAAAATTTGGTTGTAGAATTCGCAAATGCAGATCATTGGGTTTGCGAAAAACTCAACGATGCCTGCAAAGTTTGCTAAACTGAATGGTCTTATAAATTGTCATCTTCCTTTTCATGTTTGGTAGGTAGGGTATAGTTTCATTTTGCTTGCAATATATGGTTGCTTGTACAATCTTACATGAGGATGATTCTCTTTTAATTTTCTTTGTGCGTTTTGTTTTATTGATAGTCATAGAACATTATATTGATGTGATATCGACATCAAAGTCTATGCGATTGAACCGGTACACCAATTGATATGGCTCATTTGATGCTCAACTAGTTAAGGTTAGATGGCTTCCCAGAAAGAGGTTTGTATGGCAAAGTGGACTAAACCTTTGACCAATGAGCTTGTGAGTGTGTTGGTAGCAGAGGTAAAAAAGGGAAATCGCACCAGTTCTACCTACAACAAAGCAGGATGGAGTAACATACATGCCGAATTCAATAAACGGGCTGGACTCAACTTTAGTATGGTTCACTTAAAGAACAAATCGGTCAACAAACCGAAGAGACAAAGTATGGTAGTTTCAAGAAACTTTTGTCACAATCTGGATTTGGATGGGATAATATAAACAATACTGTCATCCTTTGTGGAGGATCAAAGTGTGTGGGAGTCTCACATCAAGGTATCAATTTACTTGGGTCATTTTGTTTATATTGTATTGCAATCTTTGATTATGATGCCGACATCTCGTTATTATTGTATAAATTATAGGGTAATAGCGAATGGGCTAAATTCGAAAGGATGGGTTTCCTCGGTATCCCGATTTGTGTATCGTCTTTGGGGATACATATGCTACGGGACTATACATCGGAAATGCGAAAGAAATGATAGCGTCCTCGGAGGGAGATGACAATGGTGGCGACGGTGGTGATGGTGGTAGTGGTTATGCAAAGGTGATCCGGAGGAATTTGATGAACAGCATACTAATGAGGAAGCCTTCATACCGATGCGACTACTCCCTCGATCGTAATAAACACAAGCGAGGATAGGACTCCAAATGCGAAGAGGAGGAGGAAGAGTAACAGATTTGATGTTAGTGACACCCGCAAAGCCCTTCAAGAAATGATTAAAATGAGGACTGGTCAATCAACAAGTGGTGGCTCGTGACCTCGGATGCCCCATCACCTGAGGACCCCTACTCCATAGCAGCCGTGATTGCCGTCCTTAACAGCATGCCTGATTTGGAGCAGAAACTTTACAGCAAAGCTGTCAACCATTCATGCCTTAATGCCACTTGGAGAGAGGCTTTCATCATATCGCTACCCGAAAGGAGACGTGGACTTATTGAATCTCTTTAAGTAGATGTTGAGTAGTATGCTATGGATTTATATATTTGGTTTAATTTCACTCTATGACTTATGTATTTGAGATACTTTGGTCTTTTTTATGATGCGATTATAAAAACTTTGTGGCTATTGTTGATTATTATTAGATTCCTTACTTATGTATTGTGTTTATCTTCTTTTTTCATGTGATGGCATAGCGCATATGGAGGGGGTGAAAGTAGCACGTGTAATGATCAAGTAGCAGCGGGTGAAACAAATTGCACTAGACTTTGATGATTTTGATATCGATATAATAATAGCATGGTTGTGGTTGGTTACGATGGATATGTCTATGCACTCAAGGGAACCTATTAGGGATAGCATATTGTCGGGACTCGAATGGATGAGGGAGGTTCTTCAAGGACATTCGAGATAGAATATATGAATCTTTTAGAATGGAGAGACACGTCTTTCTCAATCTTTGTGATTTGATGAAGGCGAGAGGTTGGCTGCAAGATAGTCGATTTATAAAGGTAGAAGAACAAATTGGGATCTTCTTATTTATGATTTGTCACAAGAACACGAATAGAAGTTTATGCGAGAGATTCCAACATTCGGGACAAACTATCAGCAAATACTTCACTATAGTGTTGAAAGCAGTTCGCAAACTTGCAAAAGAGATTATCGTAGCACCTTCCTTTGATGTGGTCCCAAATGAGATTCTTATGGATCCCAACCATTCCCTTTACTTCAAGGTAGGATTTTCTTAAATTCATTTATAACATTGATTTCATTTTGTTGCTAATCCTATATAACGGTATTCTTTGATAAAACGACAGGATTGTGTGGGTGCTATTGATGGTACTCACATTCATGCTTCTGTACTGTGGCTAAGCAAATTCCATTTAGAGGCGAAAAAGGAATTACCACTCAAAATGTGATGTATGCATGTTCGTTTGATATGAAATTTACCTTTGTGTATGCTGGTTGGGAAGGATCTGCCAACGATTACCGGGTTTTATCAGCAGCACTCGAGACTCCTCGCTTGGAATTCCCTCGAGCTCCAATAGGTATTTACTTGTTCTGAAGTGTTAATTTTCTTTAAGATTGTATTGCATTTACAAATCACGACTAATATATGAATACCTTGTTATAGGCAAATACTATGTTGTAGATTCTGGTTATGCATCAATTCCGGGATTCTTGACTCCTTTCGGACGAGAACGGTATCATCTAAATGATTATAGGGGTAGAGCAAGACGACCAAGAACAGCAAGAGAGTTGTTCAACTATAGGCATTCTTCACTAAGGAACGTCATTGAGAGATCATTTGGGGCATTAAAGAATCGCTTCTTTATTTTGAAACACATGCCTGCATTTGCAATTCGAAAGCAAGCACATGTTGTAATTGCATGTTGTGCTATTCATAATTACATCCGTGATCAAGACAAGAGGGATAGAAACTTTTCCTTATATGGAGATCCGAGTACCCATTTGGACTTGCACAAGATGAGGTTGGCGATACATCAACCGAGGAGGACACTCGAGATGAATATGCTTAGAAAAAGTATTGCCAATAAAATGGCAAGGGATCATAATATGCCGGAGATTCCATGAAATCATGTTTTCAACTTTTATAATGTATTTCTATTATTTTGTATTTGGGGATTTCCAATATTTGCTTTTGTAATATGATGTTGTATTTGATGATTCCTATCTTAATTATTGTAATGTGATATTGTACTTGAGGATTTCCCTTATTGGTAGTAGTCTTTTATGACAAGCTCTATTAAACTTCATAAAATTTGCCAATTTTCTAAAATTTGCTGCAAATTGCCCAACCCACTTCTTTGTGTTTCTTTCTAAAATGATTGCTCGATATCGTAAACCGTCGCCACGTGACACATTAGCATGAAGGGGATTGGAATATTTGCATGAGAAAGTTCAACTTTCTATAATATATAGGAATTTAAAGTTTACCAATGTGCTTATTTTTTAAAAATTCAAAGCCAAAATTTAGACACGTGACATGGTTGCCCACCTTCATTATACTAGAGTTTTGGGAACCTTTTATCATGCTCAAGAGTAATGCATATGGATCTCTTTTTTATATTGTATAGAGACTATTAATAAGTATATTATTTGACCATAATTGCCTATCTAGGTGGATGCTAAAGAATTTTGTGTGAAAATTTAGAAAATTTGATATAACAACTCTTACTTTGTATTTTTTTCTTTTTAAAAAAGGGAGACCTTACCAAAAAATTAAAAATAAAAACTCTTATTACTTTGTATTTGGGTCAATGGGTTCATTAAGCATATGAAATTTGTAAGAATGGACATCTCTCAATCACTCCAAAACAAAAATTTTGTTTTAAGAAATAGAAATAGAAATAGAAATTTTATATCTGTTATCAAACGAATTTCTATTTCAAAAAAATTTTGTATCGTTATCAAACAGATTTTTTTGCTCGAACTCGTCCGAAATAGAAATAGAAAAATTTATTTCTGTTCTTAAACTATTTCTGGAACAGAAATACAATCATGCGCGCCCTTAGATACTGAGTTTATCATTGTACTTCTGCAGAAAACAACTCTGCGACTTTTGCATCTCTTTTTGGTGGGAAGGCTCTGCATATTTCAAATTAGGAAAACTAGACAATTACCTCCTGCACACTGCATGAATAAGCTCATATGTTGGGCTATGCTGTCGATGCATGTCTGTTTCTCCTTTTTGCTTGCAGACTTGATTTTTGCACTTGCGAAGATACCTTTTCAGTTATATAGCTTGCAATCTTCAGTGCAGATTGAGTTGGATTTTGACATTACATTTTAAATCTTATAATGGAGGACATGGTGGCAGGCTTTGAAGCAAAGTAATTATTGACCTAGTCGATCATTGTCGTTCTTATCGGGAGCGTGTCATGCTTCTTGAGAATTGCACAGCGTAAGAACTTCAACAAAAAAATAATCATCCAACCTTTTGCAGTCAGATGTTATACCCCTAATCGTGCGCACTCTACCGGCCTTCAGAGACTGGCTTTAGAATAATAAAATATTGCTGAAAATATCTTTTTGAATAATAATGTGCATTAGAAAGAAAAAAAAAAGTACCAAAGGTTGGCTTGGCATTGTCCCAACTCCCCACGATCATCAGTGTAAAATGGTCGGTGGGCTCTGCAAGTGTCCACCACGAAGCAAGATTTAACGTGAAGAACGTTTTCGTGGAAACCATTGAAGCCACGTTGACGTGCTTTGCTTTCCTAACACAATGGCGATTGCATTTTAACTTGTTATTGGAGTTTTAATCCTATTGGAGACGGATAAAGTGAAAAGTAGCAAGTCTACAGTGACTAAGGTTTTGTTATGAACATCGGCCTTCAAACCTCACTAAACGGTGAATGAGATTATGTGACAAGCCTCACTGCACAAGTTATACTAAGCTCTTCTTCATGGATGAGGTTAGGATCTCCTATTAGGATACATGTGTGAGTTGTGTTAAAAAAGTCCAACATCAGAGAATTGATGTGATGTTAAGTAGTTAATATATCATAATTAGTCCATAACATATTAGCTTAATCTTTTGAGTTAAGTTAGGTCCAACTAGATATATTGATGAGCTCGGATTTTGAGCTCATTCTCGGCAGTCTCCTAAAGTTAAGGTATTGAATTTCTGCTACACACTCCCAACAATTGCGGTTTCCAGACAGGTGGGCGTTGTGGTGTAGCAACGCAGACTCGTAAGGATGAAGTTGGGCAAGGCTAATGCGTGAATTAAGGATGAAAGGACACCTAATACTAGAGGTCACACGTAGAATGAAGTTGGGCAAGAAGGATACCTAAATACTAGAGCTCACACGTAGGATGAAGTTGGGCAAGAAGGATACTGAATTAAGGAAGAGCATACCTAACACTGGAGCTCTCATGTGATGGGAAGATTAGTTAGCCCTTAACTCATTGACTTAATTTTTTGAGTTAAGGTGGGTCCAACTAATTATTTGACAGGCTCGGATTTTAGGCTCCCTCTTGGCAATCTCCCAAGGTTAAAGTATTGGACTTTTATTGCGCACTCCTAACATCTCCTGTCAAGAAGGATCAAGATGTTGGATTAGTTTAGATTCTTGGTAATACATAGCCAAATAGGTGTTTATATTCTTGACAAAGAAATATTTGTCAACATATTTTTTTCACAATTTACAAATTTAAATGTAATGAGAAAACAATTCCATACTTCAAATTGTAAAATATCAATAAAATATGTTAATTTCTTAACATTCAGATTTTAATTTAATTTAGTTGTAATTAACTGGATTTAAGTTATGTTACTTTATAATTATATTCACAATAAATTATATATTTAAATCGTGTTTAGAAATAAAATATACGAGACATTAAATTTATGGAGTAACAAATGAATAAAAGAAAACTTAATTGTTGATTGTGTGCAATTTATGTTTAGATTTTTAATTATTTGTGATAGATTAATTGTAAAATAATAGCAATTGTGCAGAATGCTAGACATTATTTTAATAAATTTAAGAGAGAAGTAAAAGTGGTTAGTATGAAGAGGCTGACTAAGCAGTTTTAAGAATGATTTGTAGAGAGAGCCCAACTTGGAGAATAGTTTTGTGAGAGATCTACTTTAAGAATAAACCTTTTAGAGAGATTTAGTTTGGACAAAAGGTCTTATCCATGGGGAACTATGATGGCTCCCTTTTTTTTCCCCCTCACCTTCTGCATAATGACATGTACCTTTGAAGTGAGTTGTGATTTGCAAATTGGATTGCACCAATTCTGTGAATCGAGGTATCCTTAGGTAGTCGGTGGATTTTTGAAAATGAAAAGTAATTCCCCTTTTACTTTCCCACTGGATTTTAAGATATTATTTAGGTATAAAAACCTTTGGAGAAACCACCCACCTGGGTGGCGCAGTTGGCTTTGGGCCTCCTCCCCCTCACGAAGAGGAGGGGTTCGAATCCCCAGCGCATCGCAGGGTGACTTACCTGACGTGTCGCCTCCATTGGTTTACTCCCGGCATCCGGCCGTGCGGGGTTCCCTGGGTCACTAAAAAAAAAAAAAAAAAAAACCTTTGGAGAAAAGTATAGCCCATCTACATATTAAAGTAACTAAAAGTGAATTTAGGTTCCCGTAAAATTACAAAGTAAACCCAAAACAAATAAGGCTTTTTATGGATCAGATCGATTTTACTAAAGTTGTTAAATTATGACAATTAAAGACACATCTAAATAAATTTGTGAAACTTCCATTGGAGCACTTCTAAAAAATGGACCCGTCAATTACGTTATTTCGCATCTTAAAAAGGAGTCGAATCATTCCTCGTTTCTATAAAAACAAAATAATAATTCTTTGCTTTGGTTACGCTAGAGATCACACTCCCCGAAGTCTATGCACAAAAGAAGAAAGAACACTAGAGATCACGTTCCACGAAGTCTATGCACAAAAGAAGGAAGAAGCACATGAGCATTGCCTTGAATCAAAGAAATAGATGTCAATGAAATTCTTTGCCTTCGTCCATATTTCGTAATCATATTCACACTCCTCAGGATGCTTCCGAGAGAGGCCACTCATGATACCTTCTTTTTTGTCTTGGCTCAAACGCTTGTGGATTTCAATTCTGAACGGTAAGACTCTTCGTAGGATGACCCCGACGAAGAAAGAAGAAGAATAGTTCTATTTCTTTTCTTGAAGTAAAGAAAAGGTTCAGAAATTCTTTCCTTCCTCCAATGGCCAGAAGAATTGAGATGAAAAGAGCAGAGCTTATGGAAGTCCACCCGTTCGCTCGCTTTCCGACCATTGAATAGTCAACTTTTCAATCTCTTATCTCGAAAAGATTCCATGGATATCGTAATTTTTATTTTCCAACTCGTCCAAGAGTGAGGGGGCTTGGCCAGTAAACCTCTGGCTACATTTATAATCTCAAAGATAATGTCGACTCTTTGAAAAACGAAACTAAAATTCTAGAGGACGTGAATGACGATGTGAAGGCAAAGGGGGAACGTGAAGAAGAACAACCACATGCACTGCGCCCGAAACATGTGGTTAATTGGTTAGTCAAGGTGCAAGAATACGTCAGTGGAGTAGATCAAGTTCTCGGGAAGCTGGAAACGTGACCGAATCAAATGTCTCAGTTAGTTGTCTTCCATTGACTTGCCGGTTGAGCTTTAGATTGGGAAAAAAGTCAATCAAATGCTCAATGAAGTGAGAGAGCTCCAGCCTAAGGAATGAGAATTTGACAATGCAACGTCACCATTGCCTCTTCTAGTGCTCAAGATGCCTATGGACAAGACTATGGGGCTTGTTAGCTTCGTTAATATTAGGGGTAAGCATTGGTCTAGGGTCAACCCCGGATTGACCCCGGACCAGCCCAACCCTGTCGATTTTGATCCAGTTCCCAAGGAGGCTAGGTCAATTATTGGTCTTGAGATTCCTAAACCAGCATTGTGCAAATTGGTCCTCGATCATGAAAGTTCAGTATCGGTCCAACCCGAACCAATCCCGACTCTATATATCTTATCTATGTAATATATTATTTATAATTTTCTTATATAGAGAAAACCCTAAAATAAACGGCATTAATAATATTAAACAGCTCCTTATTGAATAGTTCAAGTAATTTTATATTGTTCTTTAATAACTTAGATTTTTAATGTCTTTTACAATGTCAATAGCTACAATTTACAAATGAAGAAAATGTTTTTGTGAAGAGTCCTCATGATGTCCAAAATGGCATCAACAGCTCCTCACAACATCTTCCTTTGATACTCATTCTCTTCTGTCTTAGTTGTCCTCTTATTCTTCAATTTATCAAAATTGAAAAAAACAGCTTCTTCGCTTGCCACTCGACACTCGCCTCGCTCGCTTTGAATCACTCATGTCGCTCGTTGCTCGATGCTCACCTAGCTTGTTGCTCCCCACTCGATGCTCGCCTGGCTTGTTTCTCCCCACTCAATGCTTGCTGCTCGCCTCTCTTAGTTGACCTCGCTCATCACCGAACCCATTGGGTTGGTTTGGTCCTCAATCGCCTTTTTAGGGAGTACAAAAAAGGAAATAAAAAATTATCGATTGGTCCAAAATTGACCCTGAATAGGACCGAACCCATTGGGTTAGTTCAGTCCTCGGTTGCCTTTTCAAGGAGTACAAAAAATAAAATAAAAAAATTATCAATTGGTCCCGAGTTAACCCTGGAAATGAATGAACCCACTAGGTTGGTCCGATCCTCGGTCCCAAGTTCAATAGGGTTAATTATCAATCCCAAAAATTGAGGATCAGCACTGTGCGAATTGGGCATAGGGTTAAAGGGTGGACCAGCCCAATCCAAACCATGCTCACCCCAAGTAAATATAGTATGGAAATGGCTTGTGGACAAAAAAACAAGTAGGAGTGATTGAGTTATAGGGAATAGGCGGCATGGGAAAGACTACTCTCATGAAAAGGATCAACAAGGAGCTTTCTCATGCAAATCATGTATTCGATGTCATTATTTGGGTGGCGGTGTCCAAGCAAGTAAATGAAGATAGAATTCAAGATGCCATAAGGAAGAGGCTGGACATTAAGATGAGGACTGGAAGGATGGCCCTAGGATGAGAGGTTCCATCGTTTGTGGGAAGATTTGACCTGAAAGAAGTTTGTGTTTTTGATTGATGATCTATGGGTGAGGCTGGACCTTTCAAAAATCGGAGTACCTTGTCTCGATCCCAAATACGAATCCAAAATAGCATTCACAACTCGATCAAAGCAAGTATACAAGCAAATGCGAGCCAAGAAAACCTTAGAAGTACAATGCTCGACGCCCGAAGAAGCCCTAGAATTATTCAAGAACAATGTTGGCAAATCAACCATACAATCTCATCCAGAAATTCCAAAGCTCACAAAGGACATTGTCCGAGAGTGCAAAGGGTTGCCACTAGCCCTTATTACCGTTGAGCAAGCCATGACCAGCAAAGAGAATTCCCATGAGTGGAAGCGTTGCACTAATGATGCTTAGGCACAATCTATACAAGTCACCAAGTATGGTGGAGAAGTGTATCACATACTAAAGTTTAATTATAATAGCTCAAATGACTCTACTCTTCAGCTATGCTTCCATTACTGTTGTCTCTTCCTTGAGAATTACCCCATAAGACGAAACAATCTTATTGAACTCTGGATCGGAAATGCATTGCTAGGACACACCAATGATGTGTATAGTATGCGGGATAAGGGAGAGTATGTCTTGGGGAGTTTAAATATGGCTTGTCTATTGGAAAGTGGGCGTGATGATTTGAGGGACAATATGTAAAGATACACGATGTCATTTGCGACATGGCGACCTATATCGCTCGTGAACTCGGGCAAAGGGAGAACAAGTTGCTAGTGATAGAGAAAGATGAAGACATGTCCGCGGAGATGATCTTCAAATGGAAGGGGTGGGGGGGAGCGGAGAGCATCTCTATACAGAAAATGGATTCGAAATATCAACTGAGTGCTACCACGATATTCCCAGCTTGAGACTTTGATTGTAAGGGAGACTAATATGACAATTGCGCCATGAGAACTCAATCAGCTCATATGACGATGGTGGACCTGTCCAACAATAGCAATATTAAGATATTCTCGAAAGGAATTTACGATTTGATTAATCTATGATACTTGAACTTGTCGGACACTCGTACTCGTGAGTTGGCCACCAAAATCAAGAACTTGACTTGTTTACGATAATTGTTACTAGATAATTTATTCGAGAAAAAATTAATTCCGACAGGAACAATCACAAGCTTATCATTGACTGTGTTCAAGCCTAGGACGGGATCGGGTCAAGTGAATGAAGAAGAGGTGGCAGAGAAACTAGGGTGCGTGCAAAATCTCGCTGACTTATGTATCGGTGTGTGCAAGTCTTCCTTTACTCTAAACATATTCCAATCCCCTAATTTACAGAGATGCATAAGGAGAGCACAGATCATGAGCAAGGACTTGATGATCGTCCTAATAAGTCACTCACCAACTTGCAGTGGCAGTTTCTTGCATTCAAATAAGCTTAATCTAGAGAGCTACGGCGAGCTTACTCAAGGAATAGGACGAGCATTGTGGCCAGAGCCGTGGTTGCCGCTTTTAAAAAAAATATATATATATAGTTTCTAAATTTATTTTATTATTTTAATTAATATTTATATTAAAAATTAATTTTGGGGTTCATAACACCATGTGAATAGTTTTGAAAAAATTGCCACATGGATGATTGTTTTTAAAAAATTTGCCAAGTCAATAAAAAAAAACGCCGGAAAATGCAACGTGAATACTTTAATCATTTCTCGTTATTGACACTTAAATATTCTTTTTTTTCTCTGATACATATAATTTTTAGATTTTTTGACATTTTAAGTGTTTTTCCTTTGTCGAATTTGCCCAAAAAAGTGAGTAACGTGACCCTTTGTTGCCAAGTCCGGTCCGCCCAACCGGAGTTGGTGGCGGAGGGAAGAGGAGGTGAAGAAGGAGAAGGAGGTGGAGATGGTGGTGGTGTGAACAGGAGGTCTGTGCAGAAGAGGGAGCATCTCCGGTTTGGTGTTTGATCAAGCGGACGCCCATGGCTTTGGAGGTGTTGGAGGAGATGGTGGATAGGGGGTTGAACCCGAGTTCGACGACTTATAATATAATGCTCAAAGGGTTCTGTAGAGCGGGCCAGGTTGATGAGGTTTGGCAATTCTTTCTGCAGATGAAGAAGAGGAAGTGTGATATCGATGTTGTCACGTATACCACGGTGATCCATGGTTTCGGCATCGTTGGTGAGATTAAGAAAGCTAAAAAAGTGTTTGGTTAGATGGCGAGAGAGGGAATTCTTCCTTCCGTTGCGACTTATAATGCCATGATACAGGTTCTCTGTAAGAAAGACAATGTTGAGGAAGGGTTACGTGCCCAACTCGATCACTTACAATTTGGTGATTAGGGGATTGTGTCATGCAGGGCATATGGACAGGGCTGTGGAATTTATGTCAAGAATGGAGGAGGATGGCTGCGAACCTAATGTACAGACGTACAATATCATAATTCGTTACTTTTGTGATGCCGGAGAAATAGAGAATGGCATCCACCTGTTTGAGAAAATGGGAAGAGGGGTTTGCTCGCCAAATTTGGACACGTACAACATCCTTATCAGTTCCATGTTTGTCAGGAAGAAATCGGATGATTTGGTGCTGGCAGGGAAATTATTGATTGAGATGATTGACAGAGGATTTGTGCCAAGAAAATTAACTTTCAACAGGGTCTTGGATGGTCTTTTACTTACTGGAAACCAAGGTTTTGCAAAGGAGATCCTTAGAGTGCAAAGCAAATCTGGTCGTCTTCCTCGTCGTTTCAAGTTATAGTTTGAGCTCTCTGTTGATCTATACTGAACCAGCCGACAAAATTCATCCCCTTTTCCCAGCTTGTGTTTCAGCTTTTCAGATCTTACAGAATGCATCAGCGAGCAGCAAACCTCCAGGGGACAGGTTTTGCCATTGTAAGCACCTACAGATGTAACAGATACTCATTCAACTTTTTTTTATTTTGAGTTTGTCTTTGTGACCCAATGGTCAGAATGAGATAATTGGTAGATGCTGTCCTGATTATACTTCTCCAGTTGGAACTTGGATATGTTATGGAAATATGATCAGGACTTAGGCAGAAAGAAATCCTGGGCCTAGAGTACAGGCTTAGCATCTCGAGGGATGAAACCTTGATCCTGTCTACTTGTGGCTTGACATTGGGCAGTCGGGAAGGAAGAGAGGCTGCTGGAATCTGTGGCACTTCTGAAATATTCAGAGCCTTTTATTTACAGTAATTCAAGTAAGTTAGGCACATGCTTTTGGTACTTTTCCTTCTCGCAGAGACACTCTCCAGTGTCGGAACTGCTTGTTCTTTAGGTGCTTTATGTCTTTTCTTTTGTTGTATTTTCAGGTGACATTGTCATTCATTCTTGTGGAGGTCAGTTTGATATCCCTTGATAAGGCTGCAAGGTTTTTAAGGGTGATTGACCGCTCAAATTGTTTATCAAGGAGAACCCAGAAATCCCTATTTTCGGTTTGAATGAATCTGCTGCAGCTTAAAATGCTTTACATACTCCTCCATGAATGTCATTGGGAAGGTATTGCTTTCATTGATGAAAGTGATGTTTATTTAGTTTTATTTGTGGTGATTTTTCTTCTAAGCTAATTAATCTTGTTTATTAGAGTTCACCGTGCTACAATACTCTGGCTTCAGGTGTTTGCTGATGTGTGGTAAATTTAGGAGCAAATCTTTCACTGCTTCTTTGAGTTTAACAGGCTGATATTCGGGAGGGAAGCAAGTGATTGGCTCGAGAGGCATTCTGTAACTACTGCTGACGAGATCCTGGACTAGAAAAAAGAACTGAAAGCAATTGAAAGCTGAAATGAGAAGGATGAGATTCGGAGAATGCACTTGGATGAAGTAAATATAGTGCAATCATTTTCTTCTTTGTCACTGAACGCGTCGTCGCTTCTGAGACTTGAGAAAAGACAAGAACACAAATTAAGTACTGGGATCATTTTCTTCTATATATACCTTTAGAATCTAATTTTAAATGAAATTTGCCAATTCTAGGTCCTTGATGCAGATATTCATACACGGCAAATTATTTATGGCGGATGGACCTTTACAAAGATGGCTTATAGCGTCTATTTGCTAAATTATGCAGGAATTTCGTATATCGAAAACACTGCCCTTTGAATGGACAGCATTGTTGTAACTCCCTGAAATGACTCCATGCAGAATTTCGATAAATCGCACCTCACCTATTAACCTTTTTCACATACTGCAGTGCTTAAAGAACATGCTTTGGCAAGATAAGCCTCAGATATGTGCATGAAGAAAATGTAAGAATGCAGTGGCTGGGCATCAAAGTAGCTTTACCCACTCCATCAAGCAACAACATATATCAAATTCTAAGGAGTCAGCCACCTTGCGGAGCTCTGGCTTGATAATGGCAATGTGAGAAAGTAGCAATGACTATGCATCAATATGGTCTTCATATAAATGCACTCTATGAAAATTTGCACAAGCCTTTAGTGAAAAGAACCAATTGCAATTAAAAATCCCAGACTAAAGCTATTTCCCATGATTTCTTCCAAACATATGGCACTTTTGGAGAAATTATCGCCTTCATTCCACACGTCACCTCAAAAATGATCATTTGCCCCCGATTATAGTGAATGAACGGCATAGACTATGCCCAAGATACAACTGCTGCAATGGCCATGGGACAAGGGCTATACTTCTCCCAAAAATAAAATAATTGTGGAAGTTATGTATTCTAAATCTTCACTACTATTTACAGTGGTTGGTAAACCAATCCAGGAATTTGTTATGACCGAAAACCCTAAAGAACGTATCTTCACAAATGGGTAAGGGTCGTAAGATAATAACGGACTCATATACATGCACCAAGTAGTAGACTACAGAACTATACAGTACCGAACCTGCAGGTAATGAAAGATGTACCTGCCCCCCACTCACAACTGGACCAAGCTTACAACCCTCTTCTAAGGGATCAGATATTTTTATATATTTGCTCCATCGAACAAGCTTCTCAATGAATTGAGCAGCAATGCTTTCCTTAAAAAATTGTGATATACCCATTCAATATAATGCAAAACATATAATATGATGGTTTGAAAGAGAGCAATCACTTCATAAGATATTATGTGCAACTAGCGAACAATTATGGTCATCTGACATCTGACATTTTATTTCATATAAGCATGACTTTTGCATGCCCAAAGTTCTCAGTTACTTCTTCACAAATTATAAGCACACAGTTTTCTCAACTAAGAGCTTTTCTCGACTCCTTCCATAAAGCTGGTACAGAGGGTTCACTCGACATTAGTTCCACCTCCATGTTCTTATGAATGGCTCACAAGATCTGACTACTCAATTCACAACTTCTCTCAATAAATTGATCTAAAGCTCCTGAATCTTCAATAATAACAAAGAAGATTCTCACTGCATTTTCCTTTTCTTTTTCACATTACATATGTATCTCCAGGTCAATGCATGATATCTCATGCTAATTCAGGAATGCAACCATATGCATGATTAGGTAGAACGAAGTAAAATCAATCCAGAAGTTTTACCAAGTGCAAGTGCCAGAGGTAGGAAATAAAAGAAACACGTACAAAATGACTTGCAATGCTGAGATAAAGATAACATACCATTAGAACTTACATGCACGATAAGTCTAGATGTAGCACTACAAATTTGACCATTCGTCCAAAAGCATCCAAAAATTGTCCATTCAGCAGCTGTTTAAAATACTAGTAAGGCCTATTGTCAGCAACATTGCATACATAATCAAGCTTATTCACATAGATATTACCCAAGAATGAATGTACCATCGCAACGAATTTCTGAAGGGAAATAGCAATTGTATCAGTCTTATTGAGGGGCATATGCTTCAGAATGCACCAACCTTTATCAAGATCAACATCCGCCAACACAACAATAAGGCTTTTTCCACCAAGTCCAGCGAAACAGGCTGCGAAGTCATAACGTACACATGCCAGAAACGTTACTCTCACACGAAGACTTTCCTTTGTTGAATTCAACAAAGACATGAAAAATAGCTGCACCTTGACAAGTTGAGCAGCGGCGGTCATAATCTTGCTCCCTGTAGCTGAGCTTTCTGTAAATGCAATCTGTTGACAAGACCCAAGAGAGTTTAGCTGCTGAGGTGGGGTAGACACATAGTGATATATGTAAAAATAAAATAAAATAAAACCAATTTGCAGAATGCGTCAGAGGAAACTTCACAAAATGTTAATGAAGAGATGATGGGAGAATACAGACCTTGTCAAATTGGGGATGAGATGTCAAGGGAGCTCCAGCTTCGTGGCCAAGTCCAGTCAGAATATTGAGGACACCAGGAGGAAGACCCACCTCCCTACACACTTAAGCAAGCTCCAAGCATGTCCTGAAGTTTCAAGAACACGCTCAGGTGCATTAAAAAAATAATGAGGAAAATGAGTGAATTGATTTAATGATGCAAGTGAAGATTAACACATACACAGATGCCAACTCAGAAGGCTTCAGTATCGCGGTGCAACCAGCAGCCAGAGCAGGAGCTACTTTCCAAGTAGCCATCAAAGAGGGTGGTTCCTGCATTGCGTGAGATTCATCGAGTCATAACCAAGAACTTTATCATTCTTACTCCATCAAGGAAGGCCGTTGAATGATCAGAGCAAGAATTAAAAATCATCATCTCCCAAATGACGGAAAAACTCATGTTGCTACCAAAACAGCGAAATCTAACATGAGCAGATGAGAATCTCACAAAAACCACAGGCCATCATTTAGTTGCTACAAGCTGATAATAACATGTTGATCCAATCCATGATATCTAATGGTTAAAAAGAAAAACTATGATATCTCTCGGTGGCTCATCTGGTCAGCAAAATAAAGCACCATTACCATGCAGTAATTAATGCAACAACTCCAATTGGTTCCTTGAGAACATAGCTCTTAAATGACTCCATAAGAAGAGAGACAGGAGCCTTTTTGCTTAGCATCCAAACCTTCAGCAAGATCTGCATAGTACTCAAAGCAACCAGCTACATCGTCCTGGATGGAATTAACAACCATATTAGTGAATTATATGGCGACGAAGTAAAATGTTGCACGACCTCTTAGCTTACAAATGGCACCATGTCCCATGCTGCGTTGTCCAGAGTTTTTCCACGGTCAATTGCCTCAAGTTTTGCTAGTTCAGACTTTCTCTCTGTGATCTGCATGGTAAAGATAAAAGAAGTTTCCATGGAAAATGCGTGAGAATACAAAGCACTTCAGAAAGTCACATGTGACATGCCAAAGCAATTAGTAGAAGATAAAAGTTGAATGATAAAATAAACCAACATGCAAGAACGCAGACGTTTCTCTAACTTATAGCACAGAAATTCCATGGAAATGAGTAGATAATGAGGGGCCTGGATAGATTGGCATGCATATGCTCCTACTTTCTTTTTTTTTCTTTTTTCTTTTTTATCAGTAATAATTTCCCACTTTGATACCATATAAAAATGTCAGGGGACTTAAGTAGTCAGCTGACTATGTAGCTTCATATCTTAAATGTTTGAACAATGGCTTGAGCAACATTCGCAGCGTGCACCTTAGCAGCAATAGCCCGCAAGTACTTGGCACGCACAGCCCCCAATGCCGAAGCCCAGTCACATCCCTCTGTTCCTAGTAAGGGCTCTTCTAGCAGCACCCACAGCAATCTCCACATCTTCAGCAGTAGCAGCCAGAATATACCTGCAGACAATCAACAATTTCCAAAATCTAAGATTCCAACCAAAAAAAAAAAAGGCATCCCCAACAAACATCTATTCAGAAGCCAAGTTCACAGTTGAATTTATGTAGACCATCGTCGACCCATGAAAAAGCTTAAAAGCCCAACCCTTCACAGTGACCCATGCCCACTTAATTGCAACACGAACATTCGATTCGATGATCAAAACACCTCGTTTGCAAACTACCCAGTTGCGGCGTGAGGCACCGAAAGACGACCCGATGTTTTCTCAGCACATGCTCCAGCACAGCAGCACGAATAGAATTAAATCAAGAAACAGAACGCAATGAGACCCAAGTCGCAGATACCCATTTCAAAGCAACTCACTTCAAGCTGTCGCAGTGACTGGCTTGCACTTAATTTTAACACGAAAATGATCAAAAAGACCTTATCCGCAAACTACCCAGTTGGCACCCAAAAGACGATCGTATGCTTTATCGGCACATTCTACAGGACCCACACGTGACGCTCCACCACAGCAGCGCAAACAGAATCAAATCAAGAAACAGACCATGGCAAGGGAGACCCAAGTCGCAGATACCCACTTCAAAGCAAAGCACATCACTTAAGAAAGAAGCGTGGAGCTCCCACGCTGGAATCGGGTGTTTGAAGGCGTAAACTTTACTGGGTCTAGCTGGATTCGCACTAGTTGTGCCGCCACCCTGCACATAATTATACTCTTCATGAATTCCTCTGAGCTGGAACTAAGGCGAAACATAATGAACAGGAGAACGAATCCCATCTCTCCTCCATAATGTTGTACCTCCTTGATCATTTCTTTGGGCAACAACAGGCACAGGGTTTTACCCACCCCAAGCTCTTAACTCTGGAAATTGGAGTGCGAAGCTCAAATTTTCGCAATTGGAGAGTAAAGCTCACACTTTCGGCAGTTCATCCGACTAATTCAGAAACCCCATTACCAAAACAAATTTAAGAATCAAGAAAGTGGACAGCACCCACCAATGTCGGAAGTAAAGGCAGCGACGAATAAAAACAAAGCACCTTTTTTTTTTTTTCAACACTACCGTCTTCTACGTCCTACCCAACAAGGAAGTGCTTGAAATCGGAGCTAGGGTTTTCGGGACGCAATACCATTTGGAAGCAGAGTATAGGCAGCGATCGCTGAGCTGGCGGACTGCAATCCGGAGCTCATTCCGGCAGATTTCCTTCGAACCCATCGAAGCCCTCTCGAGTCGCGAAATCTACGACCCGCGCGACCGCATCCAGTGGGGGAAAGCAGTCGAGGAAAAGCGAAGCTTCTACGGAGCGGCGGCAATAGGAGTGGGGGCGGCGGTCATCGGCGGCGACGAGGAAAAGCGAGTGTCCTTTTCCGTCGTCGTCCCCCATCTCAAAGCGTTTTTCGCGAAGAAGGCTAGAGAGAGAGAGACACTGTAGCGAAGTTCAAATGCCAGAAAGAGTGAGTAATTTCCCGGTCCTGCTTTTAATTAGAATTGAATTTGATATTCTCTTCTTCTTTTTTTTTTTTTTTTTTTTTTTTGCTTCTGGGCAAAATGTAGTTGTAAAAGCCAATTTAGAGAAGGGCTATAAATTATTTGTCAACATTGGAAACAACAGATTTTAATTGTCCCACTAGGTAAAGAGGTAAACAAACTTTCATATAAAGAGGAAACAAATGATCAAAATCTAACCAATTTTCTCCAAGAAAATGATACTAATATATAACTAGAAAAATTTACTCAACTCAATATTCGCTATTTTAAACTTGCTTGGAGAGAAGCTCAATATATTTTCATTTTTTGACTCATGTCGCTTTTTGGGGAAAATGGAAGGAAAGCTTGCTTTTTTTTTTTTTTTTTTTTTCTATAGAGTCCATAAAAATGACAAAATTTATCTATTCAAACAAGCAAAAGATGGGCAAATAGAGAGTTTGAACAGGCATTTGAATTTTAGGTCAAATTTTCAAATTGATTTGTCAAATTGTAATATATTTCTCATGTGTAAATTCTTAAGTGAATCTAATTAGAAAAATATGAATAATGTGATCTTTTGATATCAAGTAAGGATAAGCATGATCCAAGTAAGCAATTTTTACTCTAGAATTAAAAAGTGCCTACTAAAAACTGATTCCCAAAATTGAAAAATGGAAATTATCTATTGGGTCCATGGAACCGGTCCCATCAAATTTCATATACTCAGTGCAATGTTTTTTGCCAAGTCAAAGTAAAGGAAAAAACAAAGAATTTCCCTATTTTTAATTGCAAGATTTGGTAAAAAGATAGAGATTACTTAAGGAATATGACGAGCGCCCAATCGCTCTTGCTTCTCCAGCCTTGTCGCCATTAGGGTCTCCTGCTGAGATTTTCAAACTTTGTCGTGGCTTGTGCATGTTCCGAAGCTCCGGTAGTTGTATGTTTTAGACAGCAATTTGATTGAGAAAGTCATTGGCCATGAATTTGCAGCGGTGGAAGAGTTAATTGTTTCGAGAGTATTCTCATGTCTCGACTATATACTCCCGCAAAGACTTCCACGACCAATGTGCATTTGCGATCGCACTTTATTCCTTTTATCAAGGGGCAACCTCCGAAATATCCCGGTTCCCCTCGTCTCCAAAATTCGACGTTGAACACGAACGGTGCAAGGGGATTCTTCTCCCGATCTCGGGAGATGAGGACTGGTGGGCCAGTTTTGAGTGGGACGACCCTGACACCTGGGTCACTTTCGAGTGGGCTGGCTATGCTGAAGAACTGAATTTTCAAGATGCGGCCCAACAAGTGCCAGAGAGTGGTAGTTGGTGGACCACGATGGAATTCCCACCTGACCGGGCCGAGTAAGTGAGATTTGCAAGTGAAATGTCATTTGAAAAAGTACCATTTGTCCCTAGCAAAGTACCTGTCTTCTTGGAGTTATGTGTTTTCTATCGGGATTCCCGAATGCAGTAGATAACTTCTGATTGCATTCTATTTGTATATTTTACTGCAAGGGCCGATTAAGTAAAACTATCAAATAATCTGGATAGGGATCATTTTCTTTTACTTAGCTGAACATAAGTCTTACCATTTGTTCACTCATATATTTCGATTTGCAAATTTCTCCTTTTAATTGTGTTCATGGTTGGCTTCCTTTCTTGCAAGCATGGCGTCTCTTCCAATGTGATTGAGCTCTTGATGCGGTTGCCCCCTAGATTTGGAGGCACAACGGTCGTCCTTCTAGATTCATGAGGCTTTTTCGCTTTCAATGACTAGCTTGTCGATGTTGGGAAGATGTAGCTTAAAGAGAGAGACCATCATTATTGAGGCCAGTAATGGCGGTACTTTGGAGATGGCGGCGACAAGGGCTTTGCGGTACTTTGGAGGCTAGGGTTTTTGACGATTGCTTTTATCAGTTGTTCTTGGTGGAACAACTTCCCTTGACCCTTCCTGGAAGGTGGAAGCCTGGACTCAATTTTTTAGGTTGTCTTTTTTACTTTAGTTGGGGAGTGAAGTTGCTTGAATTTAATGGACTTTGAATTCATATTAATTGACATCTTGGGTAAGTTGGTCCCGTTACGAATATTTGCGAGGTAACCTAAAGTAAGAGAACGAGGATGTGGACACAGTAGATTGTGTGTGAGAGGACAACAACTGATCTGTTGATTGCCCCTGATTGGGGTGTTAACATTGCAACTATGCGATATCATTAACATAATCCCAAAATGGGTGTTCATGTTTTGTTTTTGGTTATATCCATCATAGTACATGATAGATAGCTCCATCAAATAAATGATGAGACTTCTTATTTTATCTTATCGGATCACATCTTAATATTTGTAATGGCGAACAAAAGTTGTTTTGAGATTCCTCTTCTTTGCTAAAAAAGTAACTTCAAAAAAAAAAAAAATGAATATAAGAAGGGGGGGGATAAATATGCTGTCCATTAAAGCAAGGCCCAGTCTTCACCTTTAGTTTCCTGGCTTTAACTTTTCCAATTATTCGAAGCTGGAAAGTGAAAACCTCACTCTCCACTTGATGCGTAAACTCAAATATTAATAAAGATATTTAGAACCTGAATGCGTTCCGGCTATAATTCGTGTCGATCTATGAGAAAGTGGAGGTTTAACCCCATAGATTTTGGGCATTGAATAGTGAACACTATTTTTCTACTACGATGGAGAGTAGAAATGACCAGTTATAAGTGCTAACGGATCCCTATCTTTCATGAAAACCGAACGTTATTATCATATATACTTTCTTTTAAGAAATTTTAAAAATGCGTTGGACAACACTTTTGCTTGAACAAAGACAATGTTTGAAATGATAAGCTGATATTTTTTTTATGTGGTCATTTCGGAATCAATCACACACGGGGAAATGCTGTGAGTTGTTAGTGTCATGGTGTCATTTTTTTTTTTCTCTTTAGCAATTCCCATCATGCTCAAAAGTCGGTATTATGTGGGGACGTCAATTAAGTGGTTCAAGTCAAGAATTCAAGATTAGAGGTGATAAGAAGCTCTAATAAGATATAATTTCTCCTCTTTTAGAAAAAAAAAATACGATCTTTTGGCACCTCCTTGATCAATATTAGTAGCGGGTATCTTTATCTTTGAATTGAAGAGATTTTTGTAAGAGGCTAATTAAAAGGCATAACCTAGCTAATCAGTGGCACTTCTGTCTATGTTGGAGGATCGTGAGCTTTTTGTCTGGATTTTTAGGTGTCTTTTTTACTTTAGTTGGGGAGTGAGGTCGCTTGAATTTTATGGACTTTGAATTAATACTAATTGACATCTTGGGTAAGTTTATCTCGTTGGGAATACTTGCAAGGTAACCTAAAGTAAGATAAAGAGGATATGGACATAGTAGATTGTGTGCGAGAGGACGACAATTGATCTGTTGATTGCCCATGTTTGAGGTATTAATATTGAATTATGTGACATCATTAACATGGCCCCACGGTGGGTGTTCATGTTTTGTTTTTGGTATATCCATCATAGTACATGATAGATAGTTCCAGTAGACAAATGATGAGGTTTCTTATTTTATCTTATTCGATCACATCTTAATCTTTGTAATGGCGAACAAAAGTTATTTTGAGATTCCTCTTCTTTGTTGAAAAAGTAACTTTAAAACAAAACAGAAATGAATGCAGGAAAGGGGGGATGAATATGTTGTCCATCAAAGCAAGGCCCAGTCTTCAGCTTTAGTTTCTTGGCTTTAACTTTTCCAATCGATTCAAAGCTAGAAAGTGAAAACCTCCCTCTCCAGTTGATGCGTAAACTCAATTATTAATAAAGATATTTAGAACCCGAGTGCGCTCCCCACTATAATTCGCATCAATCTATGAGAAAGTGGAGGTTTAACCCCACAGATTTTGGGCACTGAATAGGGAACACCATTTTCCGACTACGATGGAGAGTAGAAATGACCAGTTATGTGTGCTAACAGATCCCTATTTTTCGTGGGAACCGAAAGCTATTATCATGTATACTTTCTATTTAAGAAATTTTAAAAATGCATTGGACAACACTTTTGGTCAAACAAAGACAATATTTGAAATGATAAGTTGATTTTTTTTTTATGAGGTCATTTTGGAATCAATCACACACGGGGATATGTCGCAAGTTGTTAGTATCATGGTGTCATTTGTTTTTCTCTTTAGCAATTCCCATCATGTTCAAAAGACGGTATTATTGGGGGACGTCAATTAAGTGGTTCAAGTCGAGAATTCAAGATTAGGGTGATAAGAAGTTCTAATAAGATATATAATTTGTCCTCTTTTAGAATAAAAAAATGTGATCTTTTGACACCTCATTGATCAATATTAGTAGCAGGTATCTTTATCCTTGAATTGAAGGGATTTTTGTAAGAGGCAAATTAAAAGGCATAACCCAACTAATCAGTGGCATTTTTGTCTATGTTGGAGGATCATGGGCTTTTTATATGGATTTTTAGGAGTCTCTTTTACTTTAGCTGGAGAGTGAGGTTGCTTGAATTTTATGGACTTTGAACTCATTAATTGACATCTTGGGTAAGTTTATCTCGTCGAGAATACTTACAAGGTAACCTAAAGTAAGAGAAAGAGGATATGGACGCAGTAGATTGTTCACGAGATGACGACCACTGATATGTTGAATTCCCCTATTTGAGGTATTAACATTGAATTATGTGACATCATTAACATGGTCTCAGGTGGGTATTCATGTTTTGCTTTTGGTTATATCTATCGTAGAACTAGATAGTTTCATCAAACAAATGATGAGACTTCTTATTTTATCTTATTCGATCACATCTTAATCTTTATAATGGCGAACAAAAAGTTGTTTCAAGATTCCTCTTCTTTGCTAAAAAGGTAACTTTAAAACAAAAAAGAAATGAATGCAAGAAAGGGGGGATGAGTATGTTGTCCATCAAAGCAAGGCCCAGTCTTCAGCTTTAGTTTCTCGGCTTTAACTTTTCCAATCGATTCGAAGCTGGAAAGTGAAAACTTCCCTCTCTAGTTGATGTGTAAACTCAATTATTAATAAAGATATTTAGAATCCAAATGCGCTCCCACTATAATTCACGTCAATCTATGAGAAAGTGGAGGTTTAACCCCACAGATGTTGGGCATTGAATGGGGAACACCATTATCCAACTATGATAGAGAGTAGAAATGACCAGTTATGATCCCTATCTTTCATGGAAATTGAAAGTTATTATCATGTATACTTTCTATTTAAGAAATTTTAAAAATGCATTACGAATGCTAGGAAAAATCTGTTTTGTAATAAACTATGAATGGTTATCTAATCAACAAAGAGTCAATGTATTTAAAAATTTTACCATGTATTATTAACATTATGCTAAACCACCCCGCGGTAGATGCGCTGGTTTGCGCTCTACTCCTCATCCGAGACGGGAGGGGTTCAAACCTCCACTCCCTCATATGCGTGACTTAAGTGGAGTGTCGTGGGAGGTGAGCCCCCGCTAGCGCTCCCTTGATTTGCATCGCCGGTTGCTGGTTGTATGGTGGTTCCAGGGTCACCAAAAAGGAAAAAAAAAAACATTATCCTAAAATTCCTCAAACGCAAGGATTAGTGATATCTTGCACGATAGATATACCATATTCAATGGAGAATTTTGTGGAAGAGTTTGTAATTTAATATATATATAGAGAGAGAGCGCGCGCGCAATGCTTTATTTCCACAGTCCAACCTTCTAAAGAGTTGTTTGTCTGCATGCGCACTAATTTAGCCCGAGTTGGGAGTTGTGTCTTCTACTATTTACATTTACTTACCTTTGCCAGCTTGTATCATTTTACTGTTGTGGGGCCATTATTTTGGGCCTCTATTATTGAGTATGTAAAAGCCGTTTCTTTTTTGACTTTTTTTTTTTTTTTTTGGCTTCTGAGCAAAACGTAATGGCGAAACCCAATTTAGATAAGGGCTATAAATCATTTGTCAATATGTAAATCAAAGGATTTTAAATTTCCCGCTGCATAAAGAGGTAAACAAAATTTCAAATAAATTTCAATTTGTTGTGTTTTGATCAAAATCCAACCAATTTTCTCTGAAGAAATGATAACAATATATAATTATTAAAAATTTATTCAACTCAATATTCATTGAATTAGACTCAACTAGAGAAAAGTTCAATACATTGTCCTTTTTGGACTAATGTAACCACTATACAAGAAAAAATATACAATTCCCCAGTAACTAAATACACGCGAGCCAGGACCAGCAAAAAGTTTTGCTAGGATAACTACAAAAATTGAGATGTTTGTCCAGTTGGCCACTGATCCCATCAACCAAACACCAAAGAAAACATCTTTCGATTATAAGATAAAATGGTCCATTATTTTGGAAATAGAAATGTGGGACCGCATGGTAACGGGATCTTCTATATACTAATCTATTTACATATTGTCTTCTTAACAAATCTATCAAGTAAAATATAACGACAGAGTTGATCATACCTCAAAATCATGAAATGTCATTTCATACGCCATATCATCTTACAAACAATTTCAAAGTACAACAGATTAAAAATAAAATAAAATGGAAGTGTGGTGGAAAATTTAACGTTTCAACACCATAGGTATAACTTCTCCGTATCACATAGCAGTGTATAATTGCTATATAACAATTGTCTATCTTGAGTTTTATTGCTATTGTCCAATTGTTCAATTGCACTTTTAGGTATTGAAATTTTCTTTTAAGCAATTTGAACTGGTTACAGTGACTAAACTTTATTAAGTTATGATAATTGTTGCGCAAGCAACCACTAGAACTCTATATATTACTATTCATCTTCTTTTTTTAAAAAATTGAACTAAACTATGCCTATGCAATGCTTTCCTTTGCTAGTTATTTTACTTCCTACGACCCATATATTGCATGTTTGGATAATTAAATGCATGATCCATATAATTTTTGATGTCCAGTCTTTGATTTGTCAAAAGTTAGTGCGTCGCCTATCTATTGCTTGACCTTACGACTATAGCCAATTCCCATGTAACTAGACGAGTGGATCAAGTAAAATTACTCGCAAAAAATTAAAGTAAATATAATGGTAAATTCTTTCGTTACACAGGCATTAATTTTACTAATTAAAGTTGCTAATTCAAAATATTACAAAATTATTGCCCAATGAAAAAAATTATTTTCTCCTTAAATTAATCTCCATGACGAAAATTACATGATAATGCTAGGAAAATTCTCTTTTGTATAAAACTATGAATAGCTATCTAATCAATAAAGAATCAGTGTATTTAAAAATTTTACCATGAATGATTAACATTATCCTAAAATTCCTCGGAAGCAAGGATTATTGGCATCTTGCACGATAGATATATTATGTTCAACGGAGAATTTTGTGGAAGAGTCTGCAATTATATATATATGCACAACGCTTTATTTCCATAGTCTAACTTTATAAAGAGCTGTTTCTCCGCATGCGCAATAATTCAACCCTGTTGTACTATTTACTTTTATTTACTCAGCTTGTATCATTGTACTATCGGGGAGCCATTACCTTGGGCCTCTATTATTGAGCCTGTAAAATTCGTTTCATTTTTTTCTTTTTTATGCTTCTAAGCAAAATGTAGCAGTGAAACCCAATTTAGACAAGTGCTATAAATTATTTGTCAATATGTAAAACAAAGGATTTAAATTGTCTCGCTACATAAAGAGATAAACAAATTTTCATATAATTTTCGATTTGTTGTGTTTCGATCAAAATGCGACCAATTTTCTCCGAGGAAATGATAACAATATATTATCATTAAAAATTTACTCGACTCGATATTCACCAAGTTAGACTCGACTAGAGATAAGTTCCATATGTTGTCCTTTTTGGACTAATGTTGCTACTTGTTTCCAAGGGAAAATGGAAGGAAAGCTTGCCTTTCTTTTATAGAGCTTATCATAATGACAAAATTAATCTATCTAAACTAGCAAAAGATGGGTGAATAGAGAGTTTGAACGGACATTGGTCAAATTGTTTTGTTTAATTGTAACATATTTGTCATGTGTTAACTCGTAAGTGGATTTGATTGGAAAAATGTGGGCAAAATACACTATAAGTGTCAAAATTTAGCACAGTTGACACTTAAGTGTCAAAAGTTTCAAAATGTACATTAATAATAAAACTAGATACTTAAGTGTCAATTCTAGTAAGAGTAGCTGGAAATTAAACATGACATTATTTTAATAATAAATTGGTCTATGTGGCTTGTCAGAGTTGCCTACTCAACAATGAATGTGCAAAACAACATCGTTTTACACCAAAGTCGATTTTAATTAAATTAAAAAGCTAAAAAATAAAAGGGAGCGGCAACAAATTAACAAGGGCCTCACCATAGGCCAACGAGAGTTGAGCTCGCTAGATTCTAGCACGGTGACGTCAAGCTCATCCGAGGTCCCTAAAGCCTCGCCAACCTTTGGCGACCTCGGTGAACTCGAGCCTTGCCTAGCTCGTTGACCTATGGTGCATTGGAGCTCACCAACAGCCAATCCCCGGCCATCACTGTACCTAATGACCACCCAAGGCGAAGGAAGAAGGAAAAAAAAAAGGACAAGGAAGAATAAGAAAAGGAAAAAATGTAAAATTGAAAAATCTATTTAAAAATAAAATAATAAAAAATTATTGAAAATAAATGCATTCAGGAAATGATTTCCCTTACTAAATAGCGAAAAAAAAAAAAATTTCTTCTTCATTTTCAAATTTCAGCCGAATACTGAAAAATAAATTTTCAAAACACCACATTTTGTGCGAAACAAACAGAGCATAAAACTATGAGCAAGTTACCTAATCAACAAAGAATTGATGTACTTAAAAATATTACCATGTTCGATTAACATTATCCTAAAATGCCTCGAAAGCAAGGATTAGTGGTATATTGGATAATAGATACGTTATACGTGCATACGTACATCCATGCATAAGTCGTGAGTAACACTCTACGGTCTCTATTGCCATGGTCCAACTTTCTAAAAGTTGTTTGTCCCCATGCGCAATAATGCAGCCCCCTAGTCGTGTTTTGCATTTTTAACTTTTACTTAAATTTTGGCCAACTTGTATCAATGTAGTGCTGTGGGGCCATTACTTTGGACCTCTACTATTGAGCCTGTGAAGTCGATCTCCTATGAGATGACTAACATTATCGAACTCCAGCCATTCGCCCACTCTCCATCCCCATCCAAATACTCCATTTTTCAATCGCTCGTCCCTGAAAGAACCTATGGATATCGTAACTGCCCTTTCAGATCTCCTCAAATGTTTATGGGGTTTGGTCAGTACGCCTTTGGGCTACATTTATAATTTGAAAGATAATGCCGTCTTATTGCAGAGGGAAACTGAACACCTGAATGTCAAGCGTGAAGATGTGGAAGCAGGGGTGAAACGTGAAGAAGAAGGAGGAGGTGTATGTCGAACGGGAGAAGTGGTGAACTGGTTAGGGAAGGTGCAAAACTTTTCAGGTGAGGTAGAGCGAGTTCTTCGAGAAGCCAGGGAACGTGACCGAATCAAATGTCTCGGTCATTGTCTTCCACGAAACTGCTGGTCGGGCTATCGATTAGGGAAAACGGTCGATCAAATGCTCAATGAAGCGAGAGAGCTCAAGAAAGAAGAATTTAACACTACGTTGCCGTTGCCTCCTCCTCCAGTACTTACGATGCCTATGGACGAGACCGTGGGGCTTGATATTTCCTTTGATAAAGTGTGGAAATGTCTCGTGAATAAAAAAGAAATAGGAGTGATTGGGTTATATGGAACAGGCGGTATGGGAAAGACAACCCTCATGAAAAGGATCAACAAGGACCTTTCCGGCGCAAATCATGGATTCGAGGTGGTTATTTGGGTGGTGATCTCTAGACGAGTGAATGAAGATAACATTCGAGACGCCATAAGGAAAAGGCTGAACATTAAAGATGAGACCTGGGGAAGATGGTCTCAGGATGACAGGGTCCATTATCTGTTGGAAGTTTTGACCCAGAAAAAGTTTGTGTTGTTGATTGATGATGTATGGGAGAGGCTGGACCTTCCCAAAATCGGAGTTCCTCATCCTTGTCTTGAGAACGGATCCAAAGTAGTATTCACAACTCGGTTGAAGGAAGTATGCTACCAAATGAAAGCTGACGAAGCTTGCGAAGTACAGTGCTTGACGCAAGAAGAAGCCATGGGATTGTTCGAGAACAACGTCGGCAAATCGACTATACATTCTCATGCACAAATTCTAGAGCTCGCCAAAAACATTGTCCTAGAGTGCAAAGGGTTGCCACTAGCCCTTGTTACTGTTGGGCGAGCCATGGCCGGTAAAGACAACCCCAGTGAGTGGAGCGGTGCGCTAAGAAAGCTGAAGAGAAGACCGCACGAGCTATCAGGTATGGTGGAGGAAGTATACCACATACTAAAGTTCAGTTATGATAACTTAAATGATGCTACTCGACAGGCTTGCTTCCTTTACTGTTGTCTCTTCCCTGAGGATTACCCCATAATGACAAACAAGCTAATTGAACTCTGGATTGGAGAGGGCTTTGTTAGGAGACACTGATGATGTATATCATATGCGGGACGAGGGAGCATCTATCTTGGGTGATTCAAAGAGGGCTTGTCTATTGGAAAGTGGGCCTCAAAATAGATATCCGTATGAACAAGAAATTGTAAAGATGCATGATGTCATCCGCGACATGGCCACATGGATTGCTCGTGACCATGGGCAAAGGGAGAACAAGTGGCTAGTTATAGAGAACGAAGAAGACATGTCCATGAAGATGATCTCCAAATGGGGGGAAGCAAAGAAAGTATCTCTATGGGGAAGTTTGATTGAAAATATCAACCAAACACCACCTACGTGTTCCCAACTCGAAACTTTGTTTGTAAGGGAAACTAGGGTGGGACTCGTGCCAAGAGCATTTTTCGAGTTGATGACGGCTTGTTTGAAGGTGCTTGACCTGTCCAACAATAGAAAAATTAAGTCATTCCACGAAGGGATTTGTGATCTGATTAGCCTACGATACTTGAACCTATCAAACACTTGTATTAGTGAGTTGCCCAAGGAAATCAAGAACTTGACTCGGTTACAGTGGTTGCTAGTGGAGAATATAGCATCACAAATGCTTATAATTCCACCGGGGGCAATTGCAAGCTTACCATTGAAAGTGTTCAGCACATGGATATGGGTCCTGGAGAAGGAAGAAGAGGTGGTAGAGGAACTAGGGGAAATGCAAGATCTCTTCGACTTATCTATTACGGTGCAAAAATCTTTCTCTGTCCTAAAAATATTCCAATCCTTACAAAGATGCATAAGGAGAGTATGGATCAAATGTTGTCAGGATTTGACCTGCATCCCTATAAGTCACTCATTAAAAAGGAGTGGCAATTTCTTGCATTTAGAGGTGCTTCATCTATTTGATTGCCCTATGCTCATGAAGATGGAGATTACTGAAGGGATAGGACGAGCGCACAACTACCCTTGCTTCCCTAGTCTTGTTGATGTTTGGGTTAAGCTCTGCAGATTTGTGGACTTGTCCTGGCTTGTGCAAGCTCCGAAACTCCAGAAGTTGGCTATCAATTGGTGCGTTTTAATGGAGAGAATAATCGGGGATGGATTTGCAAGAGAGGATTTAGCTGCTTTAGGATTATTCTCACGTCTCGAAATTCTAAAGATCGACGATCTTCCAAAGCTAGGGAGCATTTGCGACCACACTCTATTTTTCCCTGAAGGGGTGAAATTCAGCATACAGGGATGCACTGGTCTTAGAAAGTTGCCGTTAGACTCGAACCGTGCGAGGGGAAGCTTCTCGATCACTGGAGACAGGGATTGGTGGGCCAAGTTCAAGTGGGACCCAGCCGTCCGGGTCACTCTGGAGATGACAGGTGTGAGTCCCGCAGAAGAAAAGACATTTGGAGAGGCACAAGGTAAAATGCAAGATGGGAACTTTATCAAGGCCAAGATCGAATTCCTACCCTCGCGCGCGGAGTAAGTGAGGCTGGTATGTGTAAACTTGCGATTTATTTCCGTAGTCCAACTTTCTAAAGGGTTGTTTGTCCGCATGCGCAATAATTCAACCCTTGAGTTGTGAGTTGTGAGTCATGGTTTGTATTATTTACTTTTACTTACCTTTGCCAGCTTGTATCATTGTACTGTTGCGGGGCCATTACTTTGGGCCTTTGTTATTGAGTCTATAAAAGTCGTTCCTTTTTTTTTTTTTTTTTAGCAAAATGTAATAGTAAAACCCAATTTAGACAAGGACTATAAATTATTTGTCAATATGTAAAACAAAGGATTTTAATTGTCCCGCTGCATAAAGAGGTAAACAAAGTTTCATAAAAATTTCGATTTGTTGTGTTTTGATCAAAATCCAACCAATTTTCTCCAAGGAAATTATAACAATATATAATTATTAAAAATTGCTTGACTCAATATTCGCTGAATTAGAGTTGACTAGAGATAAGTTCAATACATTTCCTTTTGGACTAATGTCACTATTTGTTTCCAAGGGAAAATGGAAGGAAAGCTTGCCTTTCTTTCATGGAGTCCATCAGAAATGACAAAATTAATCTACATGAACAAGTGAAATATGGATGAATAGGGAGTCTGAACACACATTTGAATTTTAGGTCAAATTTTCAAATGGTTTTGTTTAATTGTAACATATTTGTCATGTGTTAACTCGTACGTGGATCCAATTAGAAATATGTAGGACAAATTATATCACAAGTATCAAAACTTGACACAAGTAGATACTTAAATGTCAAAAGTTTCAAAATGTATACCGAAATGTCATTTTTAAAAAAAATTGGGACATTTAAATGTCAATTCTACGAGGGTTGTCGAAAATTCCACGTGGCATGATTTTGTAAAATAAATTGACCTACATGGCTTGCTGGAGTTACCTACTCAATAATTAATGTACAAAACGACGTGGTTTTTGTTGTAAAATATTGCATTGCAAATATATAATAGAGAAGAAATTGAGAAGAGAAAGCAAGTGAACACCAGAGATAGTAGAGAAAGCCAGAGGAGGGAGTTTTATTTCCAGTATCTCACTGTTGTTCTATATTGTTGTTGTGTTGTGATTGTACATCAAAACTAAACTCCTATTTATAGGAGAACAAGAATGTACTTATTATTAATATCAATGTATCGAATGATACATGTACGGGATAAGGGAGACGAACGTTCATTGTATAGGGAGATATACTTAGAACATTTGGTACAAATGTACCATAATAAGTATATTGGATAAGATTAATATAATGAATATTTATTCATGTATTTTATAACACTTCCCCTTGAATATTCATTGTATTCATTATGAATGTGAATCGAATGATACTGCCTCATTAAAAAACCTTAAGCCGGAAAAACCCAATGGGACAAAAACCAGACAAAAGGGAAAAAGAGTGCAGAGCACAAACTTTATGATTTCTCCCTTTTATGGATGCATTAATTGCCTCGTTAAAAACTCTAAGCTAGAAAAACCCTGTGGGAAAAAACCGGACAAAAAGAAAAAAGAGTGCAATGCATATATAGCCACTACTGGGGCCAATTAATCTTGTTTCTTGTGAACTCGCCGCATATCAATGCATAGTTCATAATATCTCCCCCTCAATTAAGCCATATAGCCACTTCTGGGGCTAATCAATCTTGCATCTTGTGAACTCGCCCCATACCAATGCCATATAGTAATTTCTCAAAAGTTGATGTCGGCAATGATTTGGTAAAAAGATCTGCAAGATTATTTATGTATCGAATCTGTTTAACATCAATTTGTTGACTTTCTTGGAGTTCATGAGTATAGAAAAGTTTTGGCGAGATATGCTTGGTTCTATCACATTTGATATATTCTCCCTTAACTTGTGCAACACAAGCAGCATTATCTTCATAAATTATAGTGGGAGAATTTGTAACCGGTATTAAACAACAAGAATTATGAATATGCGTTATAACGGATCTTAACCAAACACACTTTCTTCCAACTTCATATAAAACAATAATCTCAGAGTGGTTAGAAGATGTAGCTACTAGTGATTGCTTCATAGAATGCCAAGAAATGGCGGTGCCGTTATAACAAAATAAATACCCGGTTTGAGAGCGAGCTTTATGTGGATCAGATATATATCCAGCATCAGCATATCCAACTAAATCAGAATTAGTGGAATCCTTGGAATAATATAATCCCAGAACTAAAACGTGCCAATAAATTTACCGCAAAAGCAATATCTGGTCTCGTGCATTGTGCCAAGTACATTAATGCCCCAATTGCATTGAGATATGGTACTTCCGGACCAAGTATCTCTTCATCAGATTCTCTAGGACGAAATGGGTCATCCTGGGGATCTAGAGACCTTACAACCATAGGGGTGCTCAATGAGTGAGCTTTGTTCATGTTAAAGCGTTTAAGTAATCTTTCAACATATGCTGATTGATGAACGATTGTTCCATTTGCTTTATGCTTAAGCTCTAGACCAAGACAAAGCTTGGTTTTACCCAAATCTTTAACTTCAAACTCCATTTTCAAATACTCAGCAGTTTTGGCTAACTCCTCTGTAGTTCTCATTAAATTTATATCGTCAACATAAACTGCTACAATAGCAAATCTGGTTTCTGATTTCTTAATAAACACGCATGGGCAGGTATAATCATTCTTGTACATTTCCTTAATTAGGTACTTACTTAGGCGTTAATACCACATGTGACCGAATTGCTTTAACCCATACAAGGATCTTTGCAATTTTATTGAGAATAAATTGCGAGAAGTGCATGCTTCAGGCATTTTGAATCCCTCGGGAATTTTCATATAAATATCAGAGTCTAATGAGTCATATAAATATGCCGTCAAAACGTCCATAAGACGCATATCCAATCTTTCATAGAATGCTAGGCTAATGAGAAAACGAAATGTAATCATATCCATCACAGGTGAATATGTCTCATCATAATCAATCCCAGGTCTCTGGGAGAATCCTTGAGCAACGAATCGGGCTTTATACCTGACAAAATCATTTTTCTCATTTCGTTTTTGGATAAATACCAATTTATATCCCACGGGCTTTACATTATCGGGGATACGAGTTACAGGTCCAAAAACCTCTCGTCTAGTTAGGGAAGCTAATTTAGCTTTAATTGCTTCCTCCCACTTAGGCCAATCTTGCCTTTGACGACATTCAATAATAGATTGCGGCTCACAATCATCATCCATAATTTTTTGAGCAACTGAGAACGCAAAAGTATCATCAATGATGATTTCATTTCGATCCCAAATTTCATTATATTATGTAATGGAATTCTTGGTATTCTCGAGACTAATGTTCCTTTCATGGGTTTGCGCCTCTTCAAGGACAATAAGCTCTTTGGGAGCAAGCACAACGCCAGGCTCTTCTGGAGCGGATTCTTGATTCTTTCCCCTTCATTTTCAAGGAGCAGTATCTTTTGATTTTATCGATCTACCACGCTTCAAGTGCGGGGGATTTTGATCTATTTTAGCCTGTCCTTCTGGAACAGCTATCCTAACTGGAGCATTTGCAACTGGAATATGAGACTTCGTTACCTTAGTAGCATCATTAAATGCGTCAGGAAGTCTATTGGCTATAACCTGTAAATGAATTATGCGTTGCACCTCATTTTCACATTCAGGAATCCTTGGGTCTAATTGAGATAAAATTTTCTCAGTCCAGGAGAAAACCTTAACTGGTTTTTGCTTTGCAGTTATGGAAGTTGTAGGTATTCCAATTGATGAAAACCTAGTCTCATTGAAATGACAATCTGCAAATCTGACAGTAAAAAGATCACCAGTAGTTGGTTCCAAGAACCTAATGATAGATTGTGAATTAAACCCAACATAAATGCCCAAACGGTGTTGGGGACCCATTTTCGTCCTTTTTGGCAGTGCTACAGGCACTTGTACAGCACAACCAAAGATGAGTAGATGTGAAATATCTGGTTCATAACCAAGGTCATTTGAAGGGGAGATTGTAAAAGACTAGCAGTGGGGCGTAATCTTATTAGAGTTGCTGCATGCAAAACTGCATAACCCCATGCTTTATCGTGGAGATTCGTTCTCAATAATAGAGTGCGGGCAATGATTTGGATACGTTTAATCAAGGATTCTGCCAATCCATTTTGAGTATGAACATATGCAACCGGGTGCTCAACCTCGACTCCGAGTGAAGCACAATATGTATCAAAACTCTTTGATGTAAATTCACCAGCATTATCCATCCTTAAGCGCAAGTAAACGTGTGAATGTGACATTACGCGTAGATAATAGGTAAACATGGGACCATCTACAGGATGCGTCCACTAATACCATAAAATATCGAAATGGTCCACTTGGTGATTGTATTGATCCACAAATATCACCATGAATTCTTTGTAAGAATAAAGGAGATTCAAGATTAACATTTATTATAGAAGGTTTGATAATGAACTTTCCTTGTGAGCAAACCTCACAATTATAATCTTTGGACAACAATACCTTTATATCTTTTAAAGGATGCCCTTTTGTATTTTGAATTATCCTACATATCATTGAAGCGCCAGGATGACCAAGGCGATCATGCCACAGTCCAAACTGATCAAGGTTTACCAATCTCCAGGATGTGGTGGCATAGATTTCGACAGCCTTAATCATGACACAATACAAACCCATAGAAGAAGCTTCCAGCTTCTCATGGATGGTCCTCAGGCCCATCTTATAAGAGGAAATGCCAATATATTCCTTATCTTGCTCATAAATAGTCTCAATACGGTACCCATTACGGCATGCATCTTTGAAATTGAGCAGATTCATTTTTGATCTAATGCTTAGAAATGCATTCTCAATATGCAGGACTATGCCATTTGGCAAAATAATTGTGGCATTTCCAAAACCATCAATAATCGAAACAGGACCTGATATTGTATGGATTTGTGCCTTATGCAATGTCATACTCGAGAAAAAGTATCTACTATGAAATATAGTGTGTTGTTGTTGCACTATTAAGCAAACAAACATCTCCATTTTTCTCGGTATTTTCCATTTGCATTTATGTTGACAACTTCAGGTGTCAAGTATCATAAAATTTGCATATTAGTTATATAGTCAAATAAAATTTCAAAATAAATATTATATAAGGTTCATAAACATTTCATAACCATATTAAAGAACAATAAAAAGTGATATATTTAAAGCGAAAACAATATAAAATTCGAAGTTCAAATTATCATCCACCAATTTGATGCCTCATCAAAGTAATCAGAGATCCTCAAAGAAATCAGAGACATCCAATGATGCATTTGCTACTTCAGGGCAAGAGGAGTCTCACAAACGGAGATATTGTTGGCTTCGACAGTGGTTATGATAGTAGGATTGATTTCAATGGCATGAGATTCACCATGCTTGCCCGTATTCTTCAAAGATGCCTGGTATAGATCAACAAAATGTTTTGGCGTATGACAGGTACGTGACCAGTGCCCAGTCATGCCACAGCGATGACAAATACTTTCATTAATCACCTTCTTTGGCTTCTTTTCTTTGCCATGATTCAGGTCAAAGTTTGATTTCCTATGGCGGTTAAATTTCTTGCCATCCCTTCTAAGATTATGTTCTTGCCTGCGCTTATAGCCCTTAAAATGGCCATTATTTTTCTCAAAATTAGCATGTGCTTCGAAGGCAATGCTTTTGAGCCAAAGAGGTCTAAGATCATGATTTTTTAGCAACAATTCATTAGTTTGCTCGGTAGTAAGAAGTACAGAAATTAATTCAGAGTATGTGGCAAACTGACGCTGCCGGTATTGCTGTTGCAATACAATATTTGAAGCATGGAAGGTGTAGAAAGTTTTCTCTAACAATTCCGTATCAGCAAGTTTGATACCGCATAACTCAAGCTGAGAAACAATATCAAATAAAGCGGAATTATAGTCAGACACTGATTTAAAATCTTGCAGTCTGAGATTTTGCCAGTTATATTGTGCTTGAGGGAGGATAACAGTCTTGGTATGATCATACATATCATTCAACCTCCTCCACAAGATTTGAGGGTCTCGAACGGATAAATATTGAGTTTGCAGGCTCTCATGCAAATGACGGCGAATAAAAATCAGCGCATTTGCTTTATCCTTTTCATTTGAGGTTCCATCCTCTGTAATTGTATTAGCGAGACCTTGTCCTTGGAGATGCATTTCCATATCAAGGCACCATGATAGATAATTCTTTCCACTCACTTCCAAGATGTAGAATTTGGGCTTTTCAATATTTGCCATAATTCTTGCAAAAATAAATCCTTAAATTAATTAAAAGGATTTCTAAATATCCATCGCTACTTTAGGAGCAGAATGATACTTTTAGATTTGAAATTTGACTTCGCCAAGAAAATAAAAATGAAGAATTGATAGAAGAAGATGAAGTATAAGTTGATTAATAAAATAATACTCACCTTGCATAATATACTTACTCAGTCGGTAGATCTTCGTGCTGATAACGTGCTGTAAAATATTGCGTTGCAAATATATAATAGAGAAGAAATTGAGAAGAGAAAGCAAGTGAACACCAGAGATAGTAGAGAAAGCCAAAGGAGAGAGTTTTATTTCCAGTATCTCACTGTTGTTCTATGTTGTTGTCGTGTTGTGATTGTACATCAAAACACTTAGTTTTGGCTCAAAGGGAATGCTCGAACTCCTGCAACAAGGACTTATTGAACTCTCCAACTCTCAATGGGCTTGTGAAGCCTTTTATGTCAATAAGCGTGCTGAGCAAATCGGGGGAAAAATGAGATTGGTAATCAACTATCAACTTCTCAATCTTTTTCTCCAGGATGATAAATTCCCTTTACCCTCAAGAGATTCTCTCTTTGTTGGTCTAACCAAGGCCTACATCTATTCCAAATTCGACCTCAAAGCCGGATTTTTGCAATTGGGCATTCATCCCGAAAATGCACCCAAAACAGGGTTCTGTATCCCAAACCAAAGACTTCTAGTGGAAAGTCATTCCTTTTGGCCTAAAAGTTGCACCATCTCTTTTCCAAAAGGCCATGTGTCGAATTTTCCAGCCAATTCTGTCAAGTGCAGCAATCTACATTGATGACATCCTGCTCTACAGTTCTGATGAGCAATCGCACTGCCAACTCCTTGAACAGTTTGCAGAAATTGTGAGGAAGCATGGCATTATGCTTTCTTAAAGGAAAGTGAATATTGCCCAGACGGAAATCGAATTCCTTAGTATGCACCTCAACAAAGGTACGTACTATCTAGGGCCACACATTGCACAAGAACTATTGAAGTTTCCCGAAGAAAACTTCACCACAAAGCAAGTTCAGCAATTTCTCGGGATAATTAATTATCTCAGGGATTTTGTTCCAAACATTGCAAAGCTGCTGATTCCACTCCAGTCCATGCTAAAGAAGCATCCTTTACCTTGGGGAAGAACCCAGACTAAAGCAGTTACTGAGCTTAAGGAGATTATGCAGAATCTCCCGCCATTACAAATACCATCAACGGGAAAAATGATCTTCTCTGCATTAGATTCACCTACCAAGCGCATGGAATGAATACTATTACAAACGAAACCATGGCTCTGATACCATTGAGGGGATATAAGGTGACAAATACTGTGCCAGCATTCAGGGTGGTTTGGATTGTGCCAATACAAGCATGTTGGTACTCCAAGAAGCGAGTATCCAGGAGTGCTATCCTGGCAACAACGGGTAAACCTTTACAGCCATGGAAGGTGAGAGCAAGACGAACAGCGCCATAGTGAACATGAGTGTACCCTGATTGGGTCCACTGTCTAGGGAACTCCGGAGGGATTTGGAGAGTAACGAAGTACTCCTTTTCAGTAGCTGGAATGGGGTACTAGTCGAATTTGGAGGACTAGACGTACTCCTTTACTTGCTTTGGAGTTTGATGGATAAGTTGACGAATGGAGCGAATGGGTGAAAATGAGGAGTTGGGTTTAGCAAATGCGGAATATGGGTTCATAAGAGGAAGCTGGGTTTTAGAGATTCTGATCTCATCACTAAGAGAGTCGTCATAGAGGTAGTCTATCTTAGAAGCATTAGAAACACGGAATTCTGGAGGAGTGGATGATGAAGGAGCAAGAGAAACAGGAGCTTCAAGAATTTCTGGTTCTGTAGACAGGGTGGAAAAAGGATATTCTCTGCACTGGATTCTCTGATACCATTGAGGGGATCTAGACTTAGAACTAGGGAAGACGAAGTCAATTTCCTGCAGGTATGCACCCCACAGTGGGCGAACACTCCCGTTCAAGCCCTTCAGGGACAGCCTTTCAGCAGAAAACCACTCAGCCTTTAGTTCAGAGCCTAAAGACACTCAGAGATGCCAGGATGGAAACGTTTCTAACATACTAGAGCTGCATTTCTTGGAGGATCCTACCAGGCTAGAGAAGAAGAGAGGAGTTTAGAAAGCCATGAGAGGTTTTTCACAAACCACACATTTCACTTCAAGAGACTTTGCCCAACACAGTACAGACTCCTTGCCTTATATAGCCAAAAGAAGACACCAACAGGCAAGGACCAACATAGGTCCGGAAACAGAACAAAGGCACCAGAAATTTCCATGAGGGAATTATTCGCACACACTATGAACAATACCCGTACTGTGAACAGTACTTTCCCAAGTCTAGTGAACAGTAAAAAGTGAACATTACTTTGCTACAGTGAAATTGTACGAACAATAGTTTTTCAGTAATCTCGTCCGTCACGAGCATTGTAGTCATAGTCTGAGTCATCTGAGCTGTGCCTTGTTGCAAAATGATGTTCTTCATACTTCTGTTCAAGGGCTTTGAGGTCTTCTGGTGAGAGAATCTGGTTTGGCTGATATGATGAGTGCACTTCTTCATGTGCCCAATGTGATGCTTCTTCCTGTGCCCAGTTTATGTTGTCGGCAGGAATGTTTGGCTGAGTCCAGTTGGCTGGATCCTTGTAGAAGGATATGTCCATGTTTTGAGATAAGGACGAGGGTCCTTGATCATAGGGGTCCTGGGAGAGAGGACCTCCCCATCTAGCATAGGGGTCCTGAGTGGATTGGACAATGTCATCAGCATCTGTCATTTCTTGTTCCTAGGATGACGCGGCTTGTCTGAAGTCTTTGAGTGCTTCTGGGCTTCTAGTGCAAGTTCATAATGATCTCACGCAGTAGGGACATTATAATTCCAGACATCTTGAGGAATGGTTTTGTTCTCTTGGCAAAGAATTCTTTGGAGTTCTCGGTACTGGTGTTCACAACATCTAACAGATCCTGGATATGATTTGTGAATTCGAGCTTCTCTGCTGTCCAAGTGAGGTTTATAGGATGTGGTTCCTATAATCTGTGGTTCATTAATTATGCTACCATTATTTCTGAAAAAATGCCATGGACGTTTAAAAAACAGAATGGTATGGACTTCAGGATTTGGTGTCATGGTTCTTAATTCTTTCTCCAAAAGATGTTTTCAGTGGGTTGGAGGATAGAACCAATTGAGAAAGTCTAAGAGATTCTTATTGCTTTCTCTTTCAACATTACCTTTGCCGAGTAAGAAAATCCTTGTGAGGTTGGCAATGAATCTTCTGGTTGGGATTTCTATAGCTATTAGATACTTATTGGTTAAGTACCATAATAACTTCTTCAGTTGATCAGGGAAATCATCTTCCTTCCAGATGAGAGGATGGATGAATGGATAATCAGCATTTAGCCCAAAAGGACAGAGAATGGAGCCTCCATTGGATCGGAATAGTTCAGTATGGCATTGCCACATGAGACTATCCATGTTTTCATTGAGACTGTCTTGCTGGATTTGTTCGATGATTTCCTGAGGATATTTCCAGCTGGGCAAATCTTTGATCTTCTCAATCTTGTATTTCTCTCCATGATTGAGCATATGAAAAGCGGGTCTCTTGATGTACATGTTGATTTCCGCTGATGCTTTCGATCTTGACAGGAAGTCAGCAAGCACATTTTTCTTTCCAGTAATATGTTTGGTTTCAAAAGAGTATTTTGAAAACCATTCAGCCCATTGAAGCAATTGGGAGTTTGGAATTTGCTTTTGTTTGAATTTGGTCATCTGTGGGAAAGATGCCATGTCTAGTTCTACTAGGAAATGATGGCCAATGAGATGAAATTCAAACTTTTTGATCCCATTTTTGACTGCTAGGATCTCTTTAAAAGTGGAATGGTAATGCATTTCAGCTTGAGAAAATTTTCCACTTTTGTGAGCACAAAGATGTCTCTTACCATCGATTTCTTCGAACAGGATTGTTGCCCAGTATTCATCACTGGCATCAGTTTGAAGGATTCTTTTTCCTGTTGATGGTATTTCTAATGGCGAGAGATTCTGCATAATCTCCTTAAGCTCAGCAACTGCTTTAGTCTGGGTTCTTCCCCAAGGTAAGGGATGCTTCTTTAGCATGGACTGGAGTGGAATCAGCGGCTTTGCAATGTTTGGAACAAAATCCACCGAGATAATTAATTATCCCGAGAAATTGCTGAACTTGCTTTGTGGTGAAGTTTTCTTCGGGAAACTTCAATAGTCCTTGTGCAATGTGTGGCCCGGATAGTACGTACCTTTGTTGAGGTGCATACCAAGGAATTCGATTTCCGTCTGGGCAATATTCATTTTTCTTTGAGAAAGCATAATGCCATGCTTCCTCACAATTTCTGCAAACTGTTCAAGGAGTTGGCAGTGCGATTGCTCATCAGGACTGTAGAGTAGGATGTCATCAATGTAGATTGCTGCACTTGACAAGATTGGCTGGAAAATTCGGCACATGGCCTTTTGGAAAAGAGATGGTGCAACTTTTAGGCCAAAAGGAAAGACTTTCCACTAGAAGTGCTGGTTTGGGATACAGAACCCTGTTTTGGGTCTGTCTTCAGAATGAATGCCCAATTGCCAAAATCCGGCTTTGAGGTCGAATTTGGAATAGATGTGGGCCTTGGTTAGATCAGCAAAGAGAGAATCTCTTGAGGGTAAAGGGAATTTATCATCTTGGAGAAAAAGATTGAGAGGTTGATAGTTGATTACCAATCTCATTTTTCCCCCGGTTTGCTCAGCACGCTTATTGACATAAAAGGCTTCACAAGCCCATTGAGAGTTGGAGAGTTCAATAAGTCCTTGTTGCAGGAGTTCTGAGCATTCCCTTTGAGCCAAAACTAAGTGTTCTGGGTTCATTCCCGTGTGACTCGCCTTTGTTGGATTTATATCTTCATTCTTCTTGAAAGGAAGGCGAACAAAGAACTCTAGATTTTTCCATAAAGGATGAGAACACTTTTGGGCGAACTCAGAGTGGGATTCTGAACATGATTCAAGTAACTTTTGCATAATTGGGTCTAATAGACTCATATGAATGAAAAAGAGTCTCTGAATATTGACAAACTCAGAGAATTGGTCCTTATACCTAAGACCTTTTCCAGGAATAATGCGAAGTTGGCCAATCTGAGTCATAATGTCCCACCCAATTATCAGATCTTTATTGGGGAGACTGGATCCAAAGATTTTGGTAGTGATAGAACACTGAGGGAAAAACTGGACGGTTACAGGAGTAGTTCTAATATTTGTGGAGAAAGTATCTCCAGAAGCAGAGTTAAAATATCGGACATGAGAAGTCCAATATTCTTCAGGCAGAACTTTGGTGTCCAGGATGGAAGAACTTGCTCCAGTGTCAATAAGAGCAATGACATTGATAGGTTTTGCAAACTTGGAAGTGAGGATTTTTACAGGAAAATGGGGACACTGGGTCTGACTTGAGAATATGTCAGGAGCCTGTTCTGAATATGTAAGAGATATATGAAAAATATCTTCATATTCTAGGTCGGATTCAGTTTCACTAGAAGTTTGATAAGAAGGGATGACACACGAGTTTGTTCCGATGGTTCTTTTTTTGATTGAGGACAATTTTTGGCAAAATGTCCTTTCTGGTTGAGATGAAGCATCTGCTTGATTTCTTGTGGCCTTGTGTGATCTTTCCTTTTGCGTAGGTATCGCCATTTCTTCTTTCTTCGGAAGTGTTTGGGGCCATGTTTGTACTTTTTGATGTTGAACTTCTTGAAGTGCTTCTTCTTTCTTGAGTACTTTCCACAATCGCCATCGCAATCGTGTTTGGAACATTTAATCTTCAGCTTCTGGCGAGAGCAGACTGCTTCAAGGCCTTTGTCTTCCATAATGTAAGTGCGGACCATCTGGTGCTTTAAACAAAGTTCTTCAAGGCATAGATGGATTTCTTGCTGTATTTCTCCCAAAGGAATGTCTTGTACCCTTTTTTGTTTTCCAAAAAAGGATCTTTCAACCATTTGAGATGATTCTTTGGGGATGGAAGTCAGGAAGACATGCTTCAAGTTTGGATCAGCTCCAACTTGATAAAAAAGCTTAAGCATTTCCCGATAATGCTTATCAAGATGTTTCTTTTGGAGAGAGCAGCATTTTCTCTCAAAGAATTCTCTTCTTTTTTATTTCCACAAGGTCAGTGGGTTTCCCCACAAAGAAATGATATAAGATGGTGATAGCATGGCTAAAATATGGTGACATCAGAAAATGAATCTGATCTTGTTCTGATACTGATTTCCACCAGGCTTTGAGGCTTCCTGTAAACCTCGTGACAAAGTTGTAAAGAACATCATTCATATCATGGTTAGTGATGGATTGGGTGTTCAACCAAGTATGAAATTCTTCAAGTCTTTCTGGCCATTTGTGATAAGGAATATCATCAATGGTGAAAAATTATTTTGATGCTATGGACACATGCTGTCCGGAATTATTCTGAACAATTTCTAGCTCAGAATAGTTTGATTCCATATCATGATCTGGAGGATCAGCCATGAATATGGATGAGGTGATTGGTGCAACAGGAGGGGAATCAATAGCAGGAATCGAAAAGGATGAGGAGGAAGCAAGAGATACCAAATCTGATTCAGTATCAGAGATATTAGGAAAAGCTTGCTCTGTGGGAAGAGAGTCTGATCGTTTTGAGTGGCAGGATCAGGCTGTTGGTTCACAGGATCAGATTGTTCCTAAGTACCTAAATTCTTTAAAAAGAATTCTAGTGGGTTTGATAACATCATCTGATCTGGCCTTTCTCTGATAACAACAGAAGAAGATTCTGTAGGCATCTTCTCTTTTCCTTTCTACTTTTGTTTTTGAGTCAAATCTTTGAGGCGGTTTCGCATATTTGCCATATCTAGTTATTTTCTATAAGGATCCTCTGGAATGGCAGCAAAAATAGACGTCTGAGGTGGAGGAGAACAAGAATGTACTTATCATTAATATCAATGTATCGAATGATACAGGTACAGGATAAGGAAGACGAACGTTCATTGTATAAGGAGATGTACTTAGAACATTTGGTATAAATGTACCATAATAAGTACATTGGATAAGATGAATATAATGAATATTCATTCATGTATTTTATTCATTCATGTATTTCATAACAGTTTTGCCCCAAAATAGATTTTTAATATAAATATTAATTTAATTTAATTTTAAAAAATAGATTTTAAATTAAAAAAAAAAAAAAAGGTAGCAAATAAACGAGGGCCTCTACGGCCCTTGTGGCTGTCGCCATCCCACCATCACTAAAAAAAGGCGATGATGAGGCGAGGTGAGCCGGGCGAGGGCCGGCGACCCTCGCCGGTTGAGGGAAGGCGCAAGCCCTCACCCGAGATATGGGCGAGGGCCTAGCCAATGGTCGAGGGTTGCTTGCAACTAGCTGGGGCCCCATAACCTTACCCAACCCTCGCCCACCATCGTCGGACCCGTCCGGCGATGGTAGGGCGATGATACCGATCGTGGCCAAAGCCGTGACTATCGCTTTTTTTTTTTTTTTAGTTTGGTTTCTAAATTTATTTTAATTAATATTTATATTAAAAATTAATTTTTGGGGTTTATAGTACCATGCGAACAGTTTTTTTTTTTTTTTAAACTGCCACCTGGATGATTGCTTTTGAAAATTTGTTTTTAAAAAATTTGCCACATCAATAAAAGAACACGGGAAAATGCAATATCAGTATTTTGATCAGAATTTCTTCTTTGTTTGCACTTCAGTATTCTTTTCTTTTTCCCCATTTTGACAGATGTAATTTTTGGATTTTTTGACATTTTAAGTGTTTCTACCGTGTCAAGTTTTGACGCCGGCCATGCACTTGCCTAAAAATGTGGGTAACAGGACTAATTAATGCCGAGTCCGGTCCACCCAACCAACCGGATCGACCAGGTCTCAATCAGTAGGGGTGATCGGGTCTAGGGTGGGTAGGGTCCAGACTTGGACCTTGTTCCCGATCCTGTTATAACCGGTTCTCTTTTTTTGGACTCTGTTTCCTACCCTGTTTGCATTGGACCTTGTTCCCGACCCACCCTGTTTTTCCGATTCGGGAACAAGATTAACCCTATTTATATTGGAACCTGTTTTGCAAAATTTTTCTGAACGTGCACATTTCACATGTTGCTAGTAAACTGCAGTAAGCAAGCAGAGTATTTTAATGGGGAGAGATGCAATTGAAACAGCAATAAGATGGGAGGTTGGGGATGGAAAAACGATAAGAATTCGAGAAGATGCATGGCTGCATTCGAAGAATCCTTGGACCAAAGAAATAAAGATGATCCAAAAGTTGTGGCTGAACTCATAGATAGCAACATGCGGGAATGGGATACGAACATAGTAAATGCAATGTTTGATGAAACTATAACAAAAGAGATCCTAGCTCATCCTCTAAGCCCGCATCCTAACCTGCACAAGCTAGTGTGGACAAAGAAAGATCTGGTTCATACTGTAAAGAGTGGCTATAACCACATACAAAATTCAGCCATCTCTACCACTCGTAACAAAACCCTCTACATCCTACCAAACACCAAAATCACTTTGGCTTGAAATATGGAAGCTACCAACATCCCCTAAAATTAAATTCTTAATCTGGAGTATATGTAGCAACTCTCTCCCAACAAAAGAAAATCTGCACAGAAGACAAATGGTACCTTAACCAACATGCCAGATATGCGACCAAGCACCAGAGACAACGGAGCACATTTTCATTCTCTGCGAATGGACAAAAAGTGTGTGGTCAGCCCCTGATTTTCAAGCCAACACGAATCCAGCAATTATAACTCGCATTGATCAATGGATTTTGGAGAACCTCACCTCAAGAGTAGAAATAAAAATGAAATCCCTCTTTGCTGCTGTCTTATGGCAAATTTGGAAGACCCGTAACTATGCGATTTTTCAAGAGAAAGAGCCCAACCTGACTAGCACCAGCGAAGAAGCTCGTACAGTCACAGATCTATGGATGAAGTGGACAGCTAAAGGGAAAAGTGTAGAAAACCGAAAGCAAGAAGAACTGAACACCAGAGAAAAACGGTACCCACCTGCCTTGCACACGTTGGGGGTGAACATGGACACCTCATGGTGTAGCTCAAACATAGAGGGATCGATTGCGGGCGTTTGTCGGACAGCAGCTGGCCTCCTCGTCGATGGATTTGTGAAGAAGATCTCGGCCCCATCCGCATGGGTTGCAAAAACTCTAGCTGTCCGAGAAGCCTTGCTGTGGGTGAGAGAAAACAGAACAGGAAGTGCGGCGGGGAGGAGGACGTTGTCGACGGTGAAGATCGCGACGGGGGTGGACTTGAGCACCGTGCTGGCCACTCGTGAGGAGTCGACCCCGGTGTCGAGACGAGGAGGCCCGCCAACGTCTTGCACCCAACCTTCTCAAGCAGCGAGGCCGACGATGCCGGGGTGGCGAGGATGGCCGGGACCAAGATGGGGGCGCTGATTTGGAGGAATGCAATGCTGCTTCCGCTCGGATGGATCGGCGGAGGTGAGACCGTGAGAGGCTGAGAGCGACGAGCATGCTGCGTGAGAGACTGAGAGTAAAGATAGAAAGTTAGAAACGACTACGGTTTTGTTTTGGGGCCCAAAACCGGTTCTCAAACCGGTTCCCAAACCAATCCGGCCGATTCGATTCCGGGTGGGTATTCCCTCTAACCGGTTCCCTGACCGATTCAAACAGGTCTGAACTTTGGGAACCAGTTCCTGGACCGGTTTCAACCGAACCGATTCCCAACTCGTTTTCCGGGTGGGCCGAACCGAGAACCGGGTTGACTCGGTCCGGTTGCACACCCCTATCAATCAGCCACGGCCATTTCGAAGCGCCATTCACCAAACCGGAGATATGCTCACTCTTCGCACGAGACCTCCCGTTCACACCACCACCATCTCCACCTCCTTCTCCTTCTTCGCCGCCACCGCCGCCGCCGTCGCTACCGCCTCGGCCACTCGATGCCTCCATTGCCGCCTCCATCCTCACCGCCACCCCTCAAACCCTACCCGGAATCCTCCAAGATCCCACCATCCAATGGACACCTGACCTCGTCGACAACACCCTGAAGCGCCTTTGGAACCACGCCCCCAAGGCCCTCTCCTTCTTCGCCCACCTCTCCTGCCGCCGCCCCGCCTACGCCCCCGCCGCCTCCTCCTTCGACCATGCCGTCAACCTTGCCGCTCGCGTCAGCAACTTCCAGGCCGCGTGGGCCCTTGTGGCCCGGATGCGGTCCCTTCGCCTTGGCCCCTCCCCAAAGACGTTCGCCATCATCGCCAATAGGTATGTCGCCGCCAACAAGCCCGATAGGGCGGTCAAGGTGTTCTTGTCGATGCATGAGCACGGTTGCTGCCAGGATTTGAGCTCGTTCAATACCATTCTTGATATACTGTGCAAGTCTAGACATGTGGAGATGGCTAGCAACAAGTTGTTTAAAGTTTTCAGGGGCAGGTTTGAGGCTGATTGTGTTAGTTATAATATAATTGCTGATGGGTGGTGTTTGATCAAGCGGACGCCGATGGCTTTGGAGGTGTTGAAGGAGATGGTGGATAGGGGGTTGAGCCCGAGTTCGACGACTTATAATATAATGCTTAAAGGGTTCTTTAGAGCTGGCCAGGTTGATGAGGCCTGGCAATTCTTTCTGCAGATGAAGAAGAGGAAGTGTGATATCGATGTTGTCACGTATACCACGGTGATCCATGGTTTCGGCATCATTTGTGAGATTAAGAAAGCTAAAAGGGTGTTTGATGAGATGGCTAGAGAGGGAATTCTTCCTTCTGTTGCGACTTATAATGCCATGATTCAGGTTCTCTGCAAGAAAGACAATGTGGAAAATGCAATTTTGGTTTTCGAAGAAATGTTGAGGAAGGGTTATGTGCCCAACTCAATCACTTACAATTTGGTGATTAGGGGACTGTGTCATGCAGAGCATATGGACAGGGCTGTAGAATTTATGTCAAGAATGAAGGAGGATGGTTGCGAACCTAATGTTCAGACATACAACATCATAATTCGTTACTTTTGTGATGCTGGAGAAATAGAGAATGGCATGCACCTGTTTGAGAAAATGGGAAGCGGTGTTTGCTTGCCAAATTTGGACACGTACAACATCCTTATCAGTTCCATGTTTGTCAGGAAGAAATTGGATGATTTGGTGCTGGCAGGGAAATTATTGATCGAGATGGTTGACAGAGGATTTGTGCCAAGAAAATTAACTTTCAACAGGGTCTTGGATGGTCTTTTACTTACTGGAAACCAAGGTTTTGCAAAGGAGATCCTTAGAGTGCAAAGCAAATCTGGTCGTCTTCCTCGTCGTTTCAAGTTATAGTTTGAGCTTTCTCTTGATCTATACTGCCAACGAAATTCATCCCCTTTTCCCAGCTTGAGTTTCAGCTTTTCAAATCTTACAGAATGTATCAGCGAGCAGCAAACCTCCAGGGGACAGGTTTTGCCATTGTAAGCACCTACAGATGTAACAGATACTCATTCAACTTTTTTTATTTTGAGTTCGTCCTTGTGACCCAATGGTCAGAATGAGATAGTTGGTAGATGCTGTCCTGATTATACTCCTCCGGTTGGAACTTGGATGATGTTATGGAAATATCAATCAGGACTTCGGCAGAAAGAAATCCTGGGCCTAGAGTACAGGCTTATCATCTTGAGGGATGAAACTTTGATCCTGTCTACTTGTGGCTTGACATTGGGCAGTCGGGAAGGAAGAGAGGCTGCTGGAATCTGTGGCACTTGTGACATCTTCAGAGCCTTTTATTTACAGTAATTCAAGTAAGTCAGGCACATGCTTTTGGTACTTTTCATTCTCGCAGAGACACTCTCCAGTGTTGGAACTGCTTGTTCTTTAGGTGCTTTATGTCTTCTCTTTTGTTGTATTTTCAGGTGACATTGTCATTCATTCATGTGGAGGTCAGTTTGATATCCCTTGATAAGGCTGCAAGGTTTTTAAGGGTGATTGACTGCTCGAATTGTTTATCAAGGAGAACTCAGAAATCCCTAGTTTCAGTTCTTTGAATGAATCTGCTGCAGCTTAAAATGTTTTACATTCTTCTCCACCATGAATGTCATTGGGAAGGTATTGCTTTCGTTGATGAAAGTGATGTTCATTCAGTTGTAGTTGTCGTGATGTTTTCTTCTAAGATAATTTATCTCATTTATTCGGGTTCACCATGCTACAATACTCCGGCTTCAGGTGTTTGCTGATGTGTGGTAAATTTAGGAGCAATTCTTCACTGCTTCTTCAAGTTGAACAGGCTGATATTCGGGACGGAAGCAAGTGATTGGTTCGAGAGGCATTCTGTGGCTACTCCTGACAAGATCCTGGACTAGAAAAAAGAACTGAAAGCAATTGAAAGCTGGAATGAGAAGGATGAGATTCGGAGAATGCACTTGGATGAAGTAAATATAGTGCAATCATCAACTTTGTTCCAGTTTGTGTTTTTCTTCTCTGTCACTGAACGCGCTGTCGCTTCTGAGACTTGAGAAAAGGGAAAAACACAAATAAGTACTGGGATCATTTTCTTCTATATATGCATTTAGAATCTAATTTTAAATGAAATTGGCCAATTCTAGGTCCTTGATGCAGATATTCTTACACAGCAAATTATTATGGCGGATGGACCTTTACAAAGATGGCTTATAGCGTCTATTTGCTAAATTATGCAGGAATTTCTTGTATAGAAAACACTGCCCTTCGAATGGACGGCATTGTTGTAACTCCCTGAAATGACTCCATGCAGAATTTCGATAAATTGCACCTCGCCTATTTACTTTTTTCACGTACTGCAATGCTTAAAGAACATGCTTTGGCAAGATAAGCCTCAGATATGTGCATGAAGAAAATGTAAGGATGCAGTAGCTGGGCATCGAAGTAGCTTTACCTGCTCCATCAAGCAACAGCATATATCAAATTCTAAGGAGTCAGCCACCCCGGCGGAGCTCTGGCTTGATAATGGCAATGTGAGAAAGTAGCAATGACTATGCATCAATATGGTCTTCATATAAATGCACTCCATGAAAATTTGCACAAGCCTTTTGTAAATGGAAGTGCAATACCGAAACGTTAAATGCTAATGAGTAGAAATAAAATGAAAAACAAGATCCGCAATCTTCTTCGATTTTTTTTTTCCCCGTCCATTCTATAGTCTCTATACAATGGCCTTCAATCCTTATTTTTAGTAGTCGGCACAAGGAAACATCCTGAGCTACCTCGGTAGAGTTCACAGCTTTGAGGGAGATTTATACCATCCCCAAGGTTCATTGGATATGTATTGTGTAACCTGCTTCACGCTCAAATAATTATCCAGTCCCCTGCAAAAAAAGGCACAATTATCTCGTCAGTAGGAAGTTGTGATCATCAAATTTTATCTCAGTGCAATGCAAATCTACTGAAATAATGTTAGTAAGTAGTTATAGCTTTGCACAGACTCATAAGTTATAACTACCGTACAGGACAAAAATCATTCGGAGATTAGAATCCCTTTCTCTACTAGATGATTTTTCTATTTTCCTTTTGAGTTATGTTATCCATTTAGTCATAGAGAAGCGGATAATACCATTCTCCTAACTCCCGACCAAAACCACTCCGTTTGTTTCCTCCCCAAGGGGCCTGACAGAAGCACGGTTGTGAACAGTTGATCCACACAATGCCTGCTTGGAAAGCCTGCAATTCACCACCAAGATATGACAACAATCAAGTCTTTTGGTCATCTGAGGGCTAGAGGTCACATAAATGTACATTGAACCTCACCTTGGTTAGGCGCTCACACCTTTCCAAGTCATTTGACAACACGGCAGCACCTAGCCCATAAATGCAAAGCATCGATTGTAACGACTCGGGTCCCACTGTATAATATTGTCCGCTTTGGACACTGAGTTCTCACGGCTTTAAAACGCGTTATGCAGAGGCAAAGGGCCATCCCTCGAGCCTTCCCTCTCCCAAGCCATAATATTGTCCTCTTTGGACGGGATTGCACAAAACCATTTCCCTCCCTCAAGGCTTTGTTCTCAGCGCAGCGGAAGCGTACGTGAAACGCATTATACAGATTAGAGGGACCCGAGCTATTATAAACTGGCCCAAGACTCCCTCCCTAGGCGATGTGGGACAGGGACCCCTTCCTTACGCACGTCCGGGGATCAAGGTGCGGGCGCACCGCCATCCCTCCTCCCCGCGCACCGCCGCTCGGGCTGTCACACTCTCTCCTCCTTGGGAGCACAGAGGGAAATGGCTTCAGCAATCCCATCCAAAGAGGACAATATCGCTTGGGGAAAGGAATGACCGAGTGCAACCTTGTCCCTGTGTAACGCGCTTCACGTACGCTTCCGCTGCGTTGAAAACAAAGCCGTGAGGGAGGAGGTTGCTACGTGCATGCCTCCAAAGCGGACAACATTATACAGATTAGAGGGACCCAAGCTATTATAAACTGGCCCAAGACTCCCTCCCTAGGCGATGTGGGATAGGGACCCCTTCCTTACGCACGTTCGGGGATCGAGGTGCGGGCGCACCGCCATCCCTCCTCCCCGCGCACGCATCCGGGCCCCACTGTATACTGTATAATATTGTCCGCTTTGGACATTGAGTCCTCACGGCTTTAAAACGCGTTATGCAGGGGCAGAGGGCCATCCCTTGGGCCTTCCCTCTCCCAAGCCATAATATTGTCCTCTTTGGACGGGATTGCACGAAGCCATTTCCCTCCCTCAAGGCTTTGTTTTCAGCGCAGCGGAAGCGTACGTGAAACGCGTTATACGGATTAGAGGAACCCAAGCTATTATAAACTGGCCCAAGACTCCCTCCTTAGGCGATGTGGGACAGGACCCCTTCCTTACGCACGTCCGGGGATCGAGGTGCGGGTGCACCACCATCCCTCCTCCCCGCGCACCACCGCTCAGGCTGTCACATCAATTAATCGTGAGATTCTCATAATGTTTTCATTTAAAGAAGTCTACTTAGGCAAGAGTGGAGTAACAATTTCGATTACAATAAATGAGCAGATTCTCCACTGTATTCTGAACACTATCAAAAGAATGAATCAACTCACTGGGTGTCATTTGCTAATTCAATGGCCTCCTCCTCTGTGCTAAATGTTTTAACGCAGAGAACAGGTCCAAAGACTTCCTCTCTCCAAATTTGCATTGATGCAGTGACATCAGTTATGATGGTTGGCTCAAGGAAGAATCCCTTCTTCAAATGCTATTAATTGTTTGAGATGATACACGGAAGTCAGGAAAAGCATTTTCAGAAGCAGAAGGGTTCTTCACGAGAGTACCAAAAGTGACAAGCTAGAGCGCTGTACCTCAGGACGATCCCCACCACACAAAATAGTAGCTCCCTCACTCTTAGCTGTGGAGATGAATTTCAGTATTTTCTCATACTGGAGCAAAGAAAATGAAATTATCATTTCAACAAATCCAGCTGGCAGATTTGATGCTAAACATTGAAAAGTGAAAAGATCCAATGGTAATTAAAAATCCCAGACTAAAGCTATTTCCCATGATTTCTTCCAAACATATGGCACTTATGGAAGAAATTATGGCCTTCATTCCACACATCACCTCAAAAATGATCATTTGCTCCCGATTATAGCAAATGAATGGCATAGACTATGCCCAAGATACAACTACTGCAATGGCTACGGGACAAGCGCTATACTACTCGCAAAAGTAAAATAATTGAGGAAGTTCTGTATTCTCCTCTAAATCTTCACAATTATTTACAATAGTAGGCAAACTGATCCAGGGATTTGTTATGACCAAAAACCCTAAAGAACACATCTTCACAAATGGTTAGAGTTGTAAGACAATAATGTACTCATATACACGCACCAACTGGTAGACTTCAGAACTATACAGTACCAAACCTGCAGGTAATGAAAGATATACCTGCCCCCACTCACAACTGGGCCAAGCCTGCAACCCTCTTCTAAGGGATCGGATATTTTTATATTTCTGGTCCATTGAACAAGCTTCTCAAAGAATTGAGCAGCAATGCTTTCCTGAAATAATTGATATGTACCCATTCAATATAATGCAAAACTTATAATATAGTTGTTTGAAAGAGAGCAATCACTTCATAAGATATTATGCACACCTAGCGGACAATTATGGTCTTCCTACATCTGATATTTTATTTCATTTAAACATGACTTTTGTGTTCGTAAAGTTCTCAGTTACTTCGTCGCAAATTATAAGCACAGTTTTCTCCACTAAGCTCTTCTTGACTCCTTCCATAAGGCTGGTACAGAGGGTTAACTCGACATTAGTTCCACCTCCATGTTCTAATGAATGGCTCACAAGATCTGACTACTCAATTCACAACTTCTCTCAATAAATTGATAAAGCTCCTGAATCTTCAAATAACAACAAAGAAGATTGTCGCTGCATTTTCCTTTTCTATTTCACATTAAGTATGTATCTGCAGGTCAATGCATGATATCCCATGCTAATTCAGGAATGCAACCATATGCATGATGAGGTAGAAAGAAGTAAAATCAATCCAAAAGTTTTACCAAGTGCAAGTGCCAGAGGTAGGAAATAAAAGAAACATGTACAAAATGACCTTGCAATGCTGAGATAAAGATAACGTATGAAGACAACTTACATGCACGATAAGTCTGGATGTGCACTACAAATTTGACCATTCGTCCAAAAGCATCCAAAAATTATCCACTCAGCAGCTGTTTAAAACACAAGTAGTAAGGCCTACTGTCAGCAACATTGCATACATAATCAAGCTTATTCAATCGAAATCACCCAAGAACGAATGTACCATCGCAACTAATTTTTGAAGGAAAATAGCAATCGCATCAGTCTTATTGAGGGGTATATGCTTCAGAATGCACCAACCTTTGTCAAGATCAACATCCTCAAACACAACAATGGGGCTTTTTCCACCAAGTTCCATCGAAACAGGCTGCGAGGTCATAATGCACACATGCCAGAAAGGTTATTCTCACGGGAAGACTTTCCATTGTTGAATTCAACAAAGACATAAAAAAATAGCTGCACCTTGACAAGTTGAGCAGCAGCAGTCATAATCTTGCTCCCTGTAGCTGAGCTTCCCGTAAAGGCAATCTGTTGACAAGACCCGAGAGACTTTAGCAGCTGAGGTGGGGTAGACATATGGTGATATATGTAAAAATAAAATAAAATAAAACCGATTTGCAGAATGTGTCAGAGGAAATTTCACAAAATGTTAATGAAGAGATGATGGGAGAATACAGACCTTTTCAACTTGGGGATGAGATGCCAAAGGAGCTCCAGCTTCATGGCCAAGTCCAGCCAGAATATTGAGGACACCAGGAGGAAGACCCACCTCCCTACGCACTTCAGCAAGCTCCAAGCATGTCCTGAAGTTTCAAGAACACGCGCTCAGGTGCATTAAAAAATAATAAGGAAAATGAGTGAATTGAGTTAATGATGCAAGTGAAGATTAACACATACACAGATGCCAACTCAGATGGCTTCAGTATCGCGGTGCAACCAGCAGCCAGAGCAGGAGCTCCTTTCCAAGTAGCCATCAAAAGAGGGTAGTTCCTGCATTGCATGAGATAAGTCATTACCAAGAACTTTATCATTCTTACTCCATCAAGGAAGGCCATTGATTGATCAGAGCAAGAATTAAAAATCATCATCTCCTAAATGACACAAAAACTCATGTTGCTACCAAAACCGTGAAGTCTTTCTAACATGAGCAGATGAGAATCTCACAAAAAACACAGGCCACTCCCCCACGCTTAGTCTGATCTTTTGCCTAGTACTAAGCGTGGAAATTTAATTGGGAATGCAAATAGGGGCTTGGAAGATTTGAACTCAAGACCTCCTAACTCTGATACTATATAAGATTTTGTGGAACTATACTATAAGCTTAAGCTGTTAGATAAATGTGTGATTTATTATTTAAATATTCTAACATTCTTACAAACGTGTTGATCCAATCCATCATATCTAATGGTTAGAAATAAAAACTATGACATTTCTAGGTGGCGTATCTGGTCAGCAAAATAAAGCACCAGTACCATGGAGTAATCAGTGCAACGACTCCAATTGGTTCCTTGAGAACATTACTCTTAAGTGACTCCGTAGGAAGAGAGATAGGAGCCTTTTGCTTGGCATCCAAACCTTCAGCAAGATCTGCGTAGTACTCAAGGCAACCAGCTCCATCATCCTGGATGGAATTAACAACCATATTAGTGCATTATATAGCAAAAAAGTAAAACATTGCACGACCCTTTTTAGAATTTTCTGGATTTTTATATTTTTAAATATTTTTAAAAAAATCAGACCGGGTCAAGAGACACGGCCCTACTAAACCAACCCGGACCCTATCGGTCTAGGTTGGGCTAAAACCGGGCTGGCCTCAAAGCTCACTTAGAAGAAACGAAAAGGCCCACGCAGTTTTTTTTTTTTCTTAAGGGCGGCCCCAACACTCTTTTCTAACCCATTTCACCGTGTCCCATATCACACCAGCCCAAGCAGACAAACCACAGCCCATTTTCTCTTTTCTTTCATTCCGTTTTCTCTTCTTTCTTTTTTTGGCTTTTGCTTTTTCCTCTTCTTTTTTTTTTTTTTTTTTTAATTCCTTTCTTCTCCACACTCAGCACCTTTTCGAAACCCACCCCCTTCTATGCAACATTTTCCCCGAAGTTCACCCAATCCATATGCCTCCTTTGCCGATCATCTCCTTCATCGAGCCAAACCAAACAAACCATGCCCACTTCGGCTAACATCCTACGCCATCGACGCGTGCCAACCACTACCTCACGGACACACCAGCATCAGATGACAAACCGATGGACAGAAGCAAGCGTAAATCAAAGAAGATCCACACGAGCTCAGTCAGATATTTTAACGAACACCTAACGGGCATCAACCGAAGAGAGGACACGGGATCAACCGGGACTCCAAACGCACCGAAATATTTAACAACTGATGCGCAAAACTAAAACACAGCATAGCACCACATGGATGGGGACGGGACTCGCACAAACCGGACCTCAAAGAAGAAATAAAAAACGAGACAATAACTAGCACTTAAAATAATAGTTTTTAATTAATTAATTTTTTTGATAAATTTTTATACTAGTAATGCAGACACTCCTAATGTCCATATGCTATGCAATTTAATTTAAAAAAAAATTGCTAGGGGTTAAAAGATTAACTTCTAATTTTCTATACAATTAATTTCTAAATAAAATTATAAAATTTATGTGTCAACAATTGTTATATAACAACTATCTATCTTAAGTTTTATTGTGCCATGTTGGCAAGATCTCGGCTCTTGCCCAACTATTCAATTGCACTTTTAGATATCAAAATTTCCTTTTAAGTAATTTCAACCAATTGTAGTGACTGAACTTGCACAAGCAACCACTAGAACTCTATATGTTACTATTCATCTATTTTTTCTAAATTGAACTAAACTATGCCTATGAATGCTTTACATTGCTAGTTGTTTTACTTCCTATGACCGATATCTTGCATGTTTGGATAATTAAATGCATGATGCATATAATTTTTAATGTCCAATCTTTGATTTGTCAAAAGTTAATGCTTCGCCTATCTATTGCTTGACCTTACGACTATAGCCAATTCCCATGTAACTAGACGAGTGCATCAAGTAAAATTACTCACAAAAAATTAAAGTAAATATAATGCTAAATTCTTTCGAGGTTGCAATTTTCTATTACACAGCATTAATTTTACTAATTAAAGTTGCCAATTCAAAATATTGCAAAATTATTGCCCAATGAAAAAATTTATTTTCTCCTTAAATTAATCTCCATTACGAAAATTACCTGACACTGCTAGGAAAAATTTGTTTTGTATAAAACTATAAATAGTTATCTAATCAACAAAGAATTGGTGTATTTAAAAATTTTACAATGTATGGCTAACATCATCCTAAAATTCCTTGGAAGCAAGGATTAGTGACATCTTGCAAGATAGATATACTACATTCAATTGAGTCTGTGAAAGTCGTTTCTTTTTTTTTTTTTTTTTTTTTTTTTTTTTTTTTTTTTTTTTTTTGCTTCTAAGCAAAATGTAATAGCAAAATGCAGTGCATTACCTCGGTGACATATAGTATCAAGATAAATGGGGAACTTACCCCATCTTTCCAGCCCTCCCGTGGCCTCCGACAAGGTGACCCGCTATCGCCATATCTTTTCATCCTCATTTCCAATGCTTTAACCTCTGGTTAATGAACAGAGCAGCTTATTGATGGAACAATCTATGGAATCCAGCTAAACCGAAATTGCCCCAAACTTACCCATTTACTCTTTGCCGATGATGCCATATTCTTCTTGAAAGGAACTATCCAGGAATGTCAGAATCTTGCCCTTATCCTAGCTCAGTACTGCCACGCCACTGGTCAGGCTATCAACCTCAACAAATCTGGTATTTCCTTCAGTTCTAATTGCTCGCCTCTCCTTCGGCAAAACCTGGCCAAGGAATTACGGGTAAGAGAGTCGATAAAAGGGCAAATATCTCGGCATACCTACGAATGGGGAGATCAAAAAGAGATATGTGTCGGTGGATTATGGAAAGAGTAAATTCCCGTTGGCGGGTGGAAAGAAAAACTACTTACCAAGGCTGGAAAAGAAATCTTGATCAAAAGTGTAGTACGAAAGCTATCCCAACATATGCGATGTCCATCTTCAAGATACCAATTTCCATCTCGGGGCAATAGAGAAACGTATAGCGACGTTTTGGTGGCAATCGGTGAAAACAAAAAAGCTACACATTGGAAAAGGTGGGAAATTCTACGTCAAAGAAAGGATGACGGGGGTCTACGTTTCAAAGAATTGCATACTTTTAACCAAGCACTGCTGGGTAAACAGGCATGGCGCCTGGCCACATCTCCAAATACATTATGGAGCCGCCTGATTAAAGGAGTATACTTCCCTAAAGGGGACCTCTGGAATGCCTCCAAAGGTATCGGCCATCCCTGGGGGTGGCGTAGTATTCTCATAGGCGGGGATACAATTAAAAAACACATTCAAAGGTGGTCGGTTGGCGATGAGAAATCAATTAAAATCGAGACAAGACAGATGGCTTAAACGGGGATCATTGGCGGCACACCTCACCCATCGAACCACTAATGGTTGCCCAATTGATAAATTCGAGATACAAGAGAATGGAAGCAAAGCAACAAATTTATCGGTTTTTGATCAACAAACAGCAGATGCAATTCTTGCTACTCCTATCAATCCACTGACTCGACCAGACAAAATTATATGGACAGGCAATGCGCGGGACAATATACGGTTAAAAGTGGGTATAACAAAGCAATTCCTCAAAAGGATTGGGAAGCCCCTCATCCTCCTACAGTGTTCCTCGTAACCTATGGACACAAATATGGAGTTTGAATGTCTTACCGAAGGTTCGTTCTTTCCTGTGGCGGTCTTGTCAAAACGCATTACCTACACGAGAAAACCTGCACAAGAGAAATATGGTCCCAGACCCATTATGTTCTTTCTGCAAAACTCAAGTTGAGTCAACGGAGCACATTTTCTTTCTATGCAAGTGGACACATCAACTTTGGCGGGATAGGCGACTCAAGGATATCAACCCGAGGAAAAAATATTCAAAGAGTCGACAAATGGCTACATGAAACTTTCCAAAAATTTAAATCATTACCTGTAAGGAAGTCATTGGGAACCTTCGTGGCGAATTTGGAAAGCGAGGAACGATTGGCTGTTCAATAATAAGGTTCCAAAAGATCTTCACTCATTATCAACCTTGCACATGAAAGCCACCCGGGGATTAAAATGGGGAAATTGCAATGTCAAGCACACGGTAAATCAAAAAAGATACCTCGCTCAAGACCCGCACCCACCACCTCACGGCCAAGTGCCCACGAAGAGCGCTTCACACCCCCTAATAGATAGGCCGTCTCTTTGAGGCCTACCCCGAGGTACCATTCCAAAACGACCACTCTCTCGGCGCCGTAACCGGCACGGAGGCTCGGGCGAAGAAATAGAAGGTCAAACCTCGGGCGATCAAAACGTGCATGATGAAGGGGAGAGACGAAAATGCGGCCGGCCGTGGATGACTTACTCACCGGTCGTCTCCGGGACGATGGCTGGCCGAAAGATGCAATACGGCTCGAAGAGGGAGGCTTGGCGGAGATGTTGAAGAAGGCCTACTGGGGTTTGCGGAACGGGAGGCCTTGAGACTTGTGACGAAGCCGGGCGTTGGCGAAGTCAACGTGGGTGATCCACTTGCCGAGGTCTACGTGGCCGGGGCTCGGATGTCAAGTGTGGTCGAACCCGGCAAGAGGAACGCCCGTGCTCGAAATCGAAGAAAAGATGGTGAAAATCCCGAAGAAGGCTGGGCGAGGGTCTCGTAGACTGGGAGGACTCAAGATCAAAGACGGGGCGGCGGTGGAGCGGGGCGTTCGTCCGCGGGGCCTTGAAGGTGTCTCAACCCCAGACGCGCGAACCGGTTCCCTTGACCTCAAAGGAGTCGGATCTACCACGGATCGGCTCTCATCAACCTCGAGGGCTCGGATTCTCCACGGCGACCGGCTTCCTCGGTCAAAAATGAGTTCGCTCAATCCCCGACCTCATCCGAGCCCCTGTTCCACAAAAAAATTCCACCGGTGAGCGGAGAACTACGAAAGCGCCTCTTCCACATCTCGGGTATGAATCTCTCAACCCTACAAAGATCTCTTGACGAGATCCGAACAAAAAAGGGCAAGATGAAGCGAAAAGCGGAAACTTTGAACTGAATCTCACCCTTACCGTTGGGCCGAAGCTAACACCCACCACCGATGGCGTCCTCCTCCTCCAAACACTCTCAAGATAAACGTTGATGCAAGCTGGAATCTGGTGAGCACCTTTGCTCGGTAGCTGGGTAATCCGTGACTCAAGTGGAAGACTTCGGGAGGGATACGCAGCAACAGCTAGGGCTTCATCCGCGACAGAGGCGGAACTCGAAGCCATCCGGGTTGGTTTTCTTTTTATAGGCGACTTGAGATCTTGCCACGTGGAGGAACCGGAAACCCTTGCACTTCGTGGGAGATGAACGGCGGCGCTTTAAAGGCGGTGGAAGCAGTGGGGCCGAGCCCCGACCTCTTGGGATACCGAAATTGCGGTCTCTTCATGTCAAGCCCTTTTAAACCAAATCTCGCCCCTCTCATTACACTTTTGTCCGCGTGGAGAAAATGGCGCAGCTGACTGGGTCGCAAAGCAACACCGCACCAATCGACTCCCTCTATCATGGTGGATTGCGCCTCCGGCTGCTTTAAACTCTATCTTATGTACCGACCTTCATGGGGTCGTTTTCCCTGTAAGAAAGACTGTTTAAATCAATCCAATGTCTTTCCTTCGACCAAAAAAAAAATCCAATTTAGACAAAGACTATAAATTATTTTTCAGTATGTATAACAAAGGATTTTAATTGTCCCGCTGCATAAAGAGGTAAACAAAATTTCAAATAAATTCCAATTTGTTGTGTTTCGATCAAAATCCAACCAATTTTCTTTGAGGAAATGATAACAATATATAATCATTAAAAATTTACTCGACTCAATATTCACTGAATTAGACTTGACCAGAGATAAGTTCAATACATTATCCTTTTTGGACTAATGTCGCTATTTGTTTCTGAGGGAAAATGGAAGGAAAGCTTGCCTTTCTTTTATAGAGTCCATCAGAATGACAAAATCAATCTATCTGAACAAGCAAAAGACAGGTAAATAGAGAGTTTAGACGGGCATTTGAATTTTAGGTCAAATTTTCAAACTGTTTTGTTTAATTGTAATATATTTGTCACGTGTTAACTTGTAGGTGGATCTTATTAGAAAAATGTAGGGTAAAATACACTACAAGTGCCAAAACTTAGTACGGATGGATACTTAAATGCAAAACGTTCCAAAAAGTATACTTAAATGTCACTTTAAAAAAAAAAAAAAAATTTGGGACACTTAAGCGTCAATTATGGTGAAAGTAGTCGAGAACCCGACGTGACATTATTTTAATAACAAATTGGTCTACATGGCTCATCGGAGTTGCTTACTCATCAATGAATATGCAAAACGATGTTGTTTTGCTCCAAAATCGATTTTTAATACAAATATTAAATAAATTAAGTTAAAAAACTAAAATTTTAAATTTTAAAAAATAAAAATAAAAAAGAAAAGAGGAGCTGCAACAAATCAACAAGGGCCTCTATGACCCTCATGGTTGCCACCATCCCACCATTGCCGAAAAAGGCATCGGTGGGGCAAGGGTTAGGCCGGGCAAGGGCCAGCGACTCTCGCCAAATTTGAGGGAAGGCCGTGAGCCCTCGCCCCCGCACCTAGGCAAGGGCCTGGGTCCTTGCCGGGACTTGGCCATTGCCACCGACCACTAGTTGAGGCCCTACAACCTTGGCCAACCCTCGCCCTACATTGCGTACCCTTTTCGGCGATGGTAGGGTGGCAATGGCGGCCATGGAGGCCCTTGCCAAAGCATGTAACTGCCTCTTTCTTTTAACTTATTTTTTAATTTTTAAATTATATTTATATTAAAAAATAATTATGGGGGCTTATAGCGCTCCATGGACATTTAAAAAAAATTGCTGCATGGATAATTTAAAAAAAAAAAAAAAAAAAAAATTGCCACGTCGGTAAATAAAGTCACCAGAAAATGCCACGTTAGCACTTAGGACCGAATTTCTCACCATTGGCACTTAAATATTCCATCTTTTCCTATTTTAGCACTTAAGTGTAACTTTTAGAACTTTTATGTTTTTGTTATAGTTACTTAGAAAGCTTGAAAGAATTTGTTGAATAAGGACTAATTATTAATAAGTGGTGCCGGTGGGTACCCTCTATTGACATAGATGGCACTCTTAAATTTCATATTTTCAGCATCATTCAGTTTGAATCATTGTATTCTTTTCCTTAAAAATACTAGTCTTAGTATCACTACGACAAAGCCAAACTAAAATGTCTAGCGAACGTACAATCTTAAAATTAATATCAACAAACTCATGAGTAATGTAACTGATGAAACTTTCATTTTAGGTCACTAAAAAATTATTAATAGCCTTTCTACTACTAGAAAAAGTAACTATTATTAATGTCATGTGGATTATTGTCATTTTTAGAACCAAGAAGAATGCTGCAAGGGTTATTTGAGTAAAAAGGGTGGAAAGGAGTGACCAATGTCAATGGTCTCTCGAGCATTATCATATAAGTTCCATACCAGTGACAGATTGTTTGGTTTGAGTCATAATTATTGCTCATTTGAGCAAGCATGTCATCACCGTCCCACCATAATAATAGAGGAGTAAAGTCAAGGTTATCCTATATCAAGGCACGACCTAACCAATGCTTGATAGGAGCCAAGGTACCCTAAGGCTGATGAGTAATAAGGGTACCCGAGGGTCTCAAACTACTTGGGAGTAGGCCTGTACCTCTAAACCAACCAGGCAACAACCATCTTGGCGGAGGAGCCTTAATTTTACTGTAGAAGGTAGCGAGATAAAGTTATTAGCAAAAAATTCAAACGTCAGGGAGACTTTTACATAGAAGTACCATGTGTCGATGGCGAGTGATGACTAAAAGCCTTCACTGGGTTTGGAATGATGATCTGACGAAATTTCTTAGAATGTTTTTAGAAAATCGTACAGTAATTAGAATTTATTACAAAAAATAAAGGGGCCTATAACGATATCTATTAAAGTATAGGGATCAGAAGTGTAATCTCTTTACACCGTATTTTATATCTTCATCATTTTCAATAACTAGCATTATAGGAAAAATAGATAGATCCCCAATCACTAAATACATGCAAGCCAAGACCATTAAAAAGTTTTGCGAGGATTACTAGTGTTCGTTCAGTTGGCCGCTGATCCAATCGACCAAACACAAAAGAAAGAAATCTTTTGATTATAAGATAAAGTGGCCCAATATTTTGAACATCGATAAGTGGGACGGCATAGTAATGGGAGCTTAGTATATAATAATCTGTTTACATTGAGTCTTCTTAATTAGTTTGTATAATAATCTGTCTTTTTCCTTTATTGATAGGGAATTTAACTGGATCAACTTTTGTTAAGAGCATAATAGTGTAATACTCGGACTTTTCTCTTTTCTTGTGAAATAACAACGACATAGATAATTACAATTTTGATGCGTGTGGAGTTTCACTGCCCTCTATCCTCAGTTTTTCTTTTATAATAGAGTAGTGGCGCATGGGTGATAGGTTGGCCAACATCAGAAAAATTCATGGGTATGACTGTTGACCAAAAAGCATGTATGAATGCTCGTGTCTCATTACGCATGGGGAATCTCTATGGAGAGACCCTTGTGTTTGGAAAGATTACTCTCACGACTCGTGAGAACATATGATTTGATTTGAGTTAGTATTTGAAATTAAAATGATGTGGATCGTCTAAGATTAGATGATAAGTGCACAACATGCAGTGTCCTCATGGTACTACCTACTAATATTGAATTGGATATAGCCTGAAAAAATGTGTCTAATTTTAACGGCTACCGAAATAGACAGTTAGAGACCCTCATGTGCCTGTATCTGTACTCAATGACAGAAATGAATGTGTTTCCATGTGTTAGCAAAGCTGTATGTTTTTTTCTTTTTCTTTTTTTGTACAACGTGATTATTAGTGAGCTTAATCTTGTTCATTTTCAAATTCTATTTCATGATTATTCCGCCATGATGTAAACATGAAGTCTGATTGAATACGAGTAATCATCTACTTTTTGCCTTGTCTCCTGAGTGCCACCAGATAATTTCCACCCATTAAAGCCTCCATTTGTTTCTCGAAAAATAATCGATTTTCTAACGTTCGTTTCACGGAAATGAATTAGTCAAGAAAAATAATTCGTTATTAGAAAAAAAATACCTTCAAAAATAGAGAAAATATTTTCTACTTTTCAAAAAGTGACAAACATTTTCTATAATTTCTTCCACCTCACTTTCTTTCATCAAATATATTTTCTTTTATTTTTATGTTTCTTTTTATTTTTTTAAATCAATTTTTAAATTTTTGTCTTTCCTTTTCTTTTTCTTCTTCGTCCTTATGGCCAATCACCAACCACATTTAGCCTCAGCCACACCAGGCGACGAGACTCGAGCTCACTAGATTTTGGCAAGGCAACGCCGAGCTCAACTGAGGTCGCTAGAGCCTCGCCGACCTCTAGGATTGACTTGTAGTGAGGCTAAAGCTCGCCAATGGCCAGTGCCATGCCCAACGACTAGCCAAGACCAAGGAAGAAGAATAAAAAAAGAAAAAGAAAAGGAACAAAAAATTGAAAATTGAAAAATCGATTTTTAAAAAATAAAACAATAAAAAAATTATTGAAAATGAATGTATGTAGGAAAAGGTTTTCTTCACAAAACGACAAAAAATATTTTCTAGTTTATTTTTAAATTTCAGTCGAATATTGAAAAATATTACTATTTTTTGGAAAATGACTTCATAAAAATAATGACATAGATAATTATAATTTTGATGCGTGTGGAGTTTCACTGCCCTCTATCCTCAGTTTTTCTTTTATAATAGATCTTTACCAAAAAAAAAAAATTCTGAAAACACCACATTTTTTCGCGAAACGAGCGGAGTTTAAAATTATAAGCAAGCTACCTAATCAACAAAGAATTTATGTACTTAAAAATATTACCATGTTTGATTAAGATTATCCTAAAATTCCTCGGAAGCAAGAATTAATGGTATTTTGGATAATAGACACGTTATATTTAAACCCTCATGAATACACAGGATAACAATTTGCGAGATATACATACGTACATCCATACGTAAGTCGCGAGTAACACTCTACAGTCTCTACTGCCATAACCCAACTTTGTAAAAAGTTGTTTGTCCGCATGTGCAATAATTCGGCCCCTGAATTGTGACCTGTGTTTTGTACTATTTACTTTTACTTTCCTTTGCCAGCTTGTATCATTGTATTGTTATGGGGCCATTACCATTACTTTGGGCCTCTATTATTAAGTCTGTAAAAGTCGTATGCGCAATAATTCGGCCCCTGAATTGTGAGCTGTGTTTTGTACTATTTACTTTTACTTACTTTTGCCAGCTTGTATCATTGTACTGTTGTGGGGCCATTACCATTACTTTGGGCCTCTATTATTGAGTCTGTAAAAGTCTTATGCGCAATAATTTGACCCCTGAATTGTGAGCTGTGTTTTGTACTATTTACTTTTACTTACCTTTGCTAGCTTGTATCATTGTACTGTTGTGGGGTCATTACTTTTTGCCTCTATTATTGAGTTTGCAAAGGTCGTTCCTTTTTTTTTTTTTTTATCTTTTTTTTGCTTCTAAGCAAAATGTAATAGTCCAGGGCTACAAATTATTTGTCAATACGTAAAACAAAGGATTTTCATTGTCCCGCTGCATAAAGAGGTAAACAAATTTTCATATGAGTTTTGATTTGTTGTGTTTTGATCAAAATCCAAGCAATTTTCTCTGAGGAAATGATAACAACGTATGATCATTAAAAATTTACTCGACTCAATATTCACTGAATTAGACTCGATTAGAGATAAGTTCAATACGTTGCCCTTTTTGGACTAATGCACTATTTGTTTCCAAGGGAAAATGGAAGGAAAGCTTGCCTTTCTTTTATAGAGTCCATCAGAATGACAAAATTAATCTATTTGAAAATTTGGCCAGTGCTGACTAAAAATATTTCACCTGATTTTGAATGTAAATTTGATGAAATTACTTATATTGTGTTTAGAGAAGAGTACAGTAATTAGAATTAACGACAAATGACAGGGAAGGGGCCGATCATAATAAACTTGTGGGGATCGGAAGTGCAGTCTCTTTACACTGTATATTATTTCTTCCTTGTTTGCAACGAGTAACCACTATACAAGAAAAATATACAATTCCCCAGTAACTGAATACACGCGAGCCAGGACCAGCAAAATTTTTTGCTAGGATAACTACAAAAATTGAGATATTTGTCCAGTTGGCCACTGATCCCATCAGCCAAACACCGAAGAAAAAATCTTTGATAAACTGGTCCATTATTTTGGAAATAGAAATGTGGGACAGCATGGTAATGGGATCTTCTATATACTAATCTATTTACATATTGTCTTCTTAGCAAATCTATCAAGTAAAATAGAACGACAGAGTCGATCATATCTCAAAATCATGATATGTCATTTCATACACCATATCAAGCCAGGCATCTTACAAACAATTTCAAAGTACAACAGATTTAAAAAAAAAAAAATGGAAGTGTGGTGGAAAATTTAACGTTTCAACACCATAGGTATAACTATTGCCAAAAAAAAAAAAAAAAAAAAACCATAATTTCTCCGTATCTCATAGCAGTATATAATTGGTATATAACAACTGTCTATCTTGAGTTTTATCGTGCTATTGTCCAACCGTTCAATTGCACTTTTAGGCATTGAAATTTCCTTTTAAGTAATTTGAACCGGTTACAGTGACTAAACTTTATTAAGTTATGATAATTGTTGCGCAAGCAACCACTAGAACTCTATATACTTCTCTTCATCTATTTTTTTAAATTGAACTAAGCCATGCCCCTGCAATGCTTTACTTTGCTAGTTGTTTTACTTCCTAAGACCGATACCTTGCATGTTTGGATAATTAAATGCATGATGCATTTAACTTTTAATGTCCAGTCTTTGATTTGTGAAAAGTTAATGCTTCGCCTATCTATTGCTTGACCTTATGACTATAGCCAATTCCCAAGTAACTAGACGAGTGCATCAAGTAAAATTACTCGCAAAAAAATAAAGTACATATAATGCTAAATTCTTTCGAGGTTACAATTTTCTATTACGCAGGCATTAACTTTACTAATTAAACCTACCCACGCATGGCTACGGTGGTGGGGGCATTCTCCTCCGATATATCTGGACCAAGAGGTTAGGAGTTCGAACCCCCAAGGTATGCTCTGTAATTTAAGTGGGGGGCCCCGGCGGTAAATTGTTGGGCCAGTCTCCCCCGAGATATAGTCAGTGCTGTGCTCTCATAAGGTGAGCTAGGCTAGATCCTCGACATAAAAAAAAAAAATTACTAATTAAAGTTGCAAATTCAAAATATTACAAAATTATTGCCCAATGAAAAAAATTATTTTCTCCTTAAATTAATCTCCATTACGAAAATTACATGACAATGCTAGGAAAAATCTTTTTTGTATGAAACCATGAATAGCTATCTAATCAATAAAGAATTAGTGTATTTAAAAATTTTACCATGTATGATTAACATTATCCTAAAATTCCTTGGAAGCAAGGATCAGTGGCATCTTGCACAATAAATATATTATATTCAATGGAGAATTTTATGGAAGAGTCTGTAATTATATATATATATATATATATATATATTTATATAATTACACAACGCTTTATTTCCGTAGTCCAACTTTCTAAAGAGTTGTTTGTCCGCATGCGCAATAATTTAGCCCTTGAGCTGTTAGTTGTGTGTTATACTATTTACTTTTACTAACCTTTGTCAGCTTGTATTATTATACTATCAGGGGCATTACCTCGGGCCTCTATTATTGTGCCTGTAATAAGTCGTTTCTTTTTCTCTACTTCTAAGCAAAATGTAGCAGTAAAACCCAATTTAGACAAGGGCTATAAATTATTTGTCTATATGTAAAACAAAGGATTTTAATTGTCCCGCTACATAAAGAGATATATAAATTTTCATATAAATTTTGATTTGTTGTGTTTGGATCGAAATCCAACCAATTTTCTCCGAAGAAATGATAACAATATATATTCATTAAAAATTTACTCAACTTAATATTCGCCGAATTAGACTCAACTAGAGATAAGTTCATTACTTGTCCTTTTTGGACTCATGTCGCTGCCTGTTTCCAAGGGAAAATGGAAGGAAAGCTTGCCTTTCTTTTATAGAGCCCATCAAAATGACAAAATTAATCTATCTGAACTAGCAAAAGATGGGCGAATAGAGAGTTTGAACGGGCATTGGTCAAATTTTCAAATTGTTTTCTTTAATTGTTATATATTTGTCATGTGTTAACTCGTAAGTCGATCTGATTAAAAAAATGTGGGCAAAGTACACCACAAGTGCCGACACTTAGCGCAATTGACACTTAAGTACCAAAAATCCCAAAATCTACATGTAAATATCACTTAAAAAAAAAAATCTAGATACTTAAGTATCAATTACAAAGTGAGAATAGCCGGAAATTCAACGTGACATTATTTTAATAATAAATTAGTCTATGTGGCTTGCCAGAGTTGCCACTTCAACAATGAATGTGTAAAACGACGTCATTTTGCCTTAAAGAGGAGTGGCAACAAATTAACGAGGGCCTCAACATAAGCCAACGAGAGTCGAGCTCACTAGATTCTGGCACAGTGATGCCGAGCTCATCTAAGGTCACCAAAGCCTCGCCAACCTTTGGTGACCTCGATGAAGGCTTGAGCCTTGCCCAGTTCGTTGACCTATGGCGAGTCGGAGTTCGCCAATGGTCGATCGCTGGCTGTCACTGTATCCAATGACTACCCAAGGTGAAGGAAGAATGGGAAAAGGAAAAAAAAAAAAAAAAAAAAAAAAAAAAGAAAAGGACAAGGAAGAAGAAGAAAAAAAGAAAAAAGGAAAGGAAAACAAATTAAAATTGAAAAATTGATTTTTAAAAAATAAAATAATAATAAATTATTGAAAATGAATGCATGTAGGAAAAAGATTTCCCTAATTGAATAGCAAAAAAAATTTTCTAGTTCATTTTCAAATTCAACCGAACATAAAAAAAAAAAATATGATTATTTTTCTAGAAAATGGTTTCTTAAAAAATAATTTTTGAAACGTCATATTTTTCGCGAAACGAATGCAACATAAAACTATGAGCAAACTGCCTAATCAACAAAGAATTGATGTAATTAAAAATATTACATGTTGGATTAACATTATCCTAAAATTCCTCGGAAGCAAGGATTAGTGGTACTTGGATAATAGATACGTTATACATGCATATGTACATCCATATATAAGTTGTGAGTAACACTCTACAGTCTCTACTGCCATAGTCCAACTTTCTAAAAAGTTGTTTGTGTGCATGCGCAATAATTCAACCCCCTAGTCGTGTTTTGCACTTTTTACTTAGGAAAAAAATCACCAAAAATTTCAAACTTTGTCTAAAGTGACAAATTTACTCCAAACTTTTTCTATGATATGAAAAATCCCGAAATTTGCCAAAGTGATACATTTACTAAAACTTTTTTTTTCGTGACACGAAAAATCTTAAACTTCTATTCATGTGACACATTTACCTTAAATTATAGAGTATTTTGGTCTTTTTTTCTTTTAAAATTTTTTTTTTTTTTTCTTCTTCTTCTCTCTTCCCTTCGCCGGCCATGGGAAGAGAGAAGAAGAAGAAAAAAAGACAAAAAAAGAAAAAAGGAAAAACAGAAAAAATAAGACGAAAATGCCATTAATGAGGTAAATGTATCATAGTTTACAAAGTTCGAGATTTTTCATGTCACAAAAAAATTTTTTTTGGTAAATTTATCATTTTGGACAAGGTTTAGGATTTTTAGTGGTCTTTTCCTTTTTACTTATATTTTTGCCAACTTGCATCATTGTGGTGCCGTGGGGCCATTACTTTGGGCCTCTATTATTGAGTCTGTGAAGTCGATCTCTTATGGGATGACTCCATTATCGAACTCCACCCATTCGTCCACTCTCTATCCCCATATGAGTACACAATTTTTCAATCTCTCGTCCCTGAAAGAACCAATGGATTTCGCAAGTCCTCTTTCAGATCTCGTCAAATATTTATGGGGTTCGGCCAGTAAACATTTTGGCTACATTTATAATGTGAAACATAATGTCGACAAATTGCGGATGGAAACTGAAGACCTGAATGCCAAGAGCGAAGATGTGAAAGCAGGGGTGGAACATGAAGAAGAAAGAGGAGGTGTACGTCGCACGGGAGAAGTGGTGAACTGGTTAGGGAAGGTGCAAAATTTTTTAGGTGAGGTAGATCAAGTTCTTCGAGAAGCCAGGGAATGTGACCAAATCAAATGTCTCGGTCATTGTCTTCCACAAAACTGCTGGTCGGGTTATCGATTAGGGAAAACAGTTGATCGAATGCTCAATGAAGTGAAGGAGCTCAAGAAAGAAGAATTTAACACTACGTTGCCATTGCCTCCTCCTCCAGTACTCACGATGCCTATGGACGAGACTGTGGGGCATGATATTTCCTTTAATAAAGTGTGGAAATGGCTCATGGACGAAAAAGAAATAGGAGCGATTGGAATATACGGAATAGGCGGTGTGGGAAAGACCACCCTGATGAAAAAGATCAAGAAGGACCTTTCGAGTGCAAGTCATGGATTCGAGGTCGTTATTTGGGTGGTTGTGTCTAGTCAAGTGTAGGAAGATAACATTCGAGACGTCATAAGGAAAAGGCTGGACATTAAAGATGAGATCTGGGAACAATGGTCTCAGGATGAGAGGGTCCATCATATGTTGAAATTTTTGACCCGAAAGAAGTTTGTGTTGTTGATTGATGATTTATGGGCAAAGCTGGACCTTTCCAAAATCGGAGTTCCTCATTCTAGTCTCAAGAACAAATCCAAAGTAGTATTCACAACTCGGTTGGAGGAAGTATGCTACCAAATGAAAGCCGACATGGCCTACCAAGTACAGTGCTTGACACCTAAAGAAGCCCTAGGATTGTTTGAGAACAATGTTGGCAAATCAACTGTACATTCTCATCCAGAAATTCTAGAGCTCGCCAAAAACATTGTCCAAGAGTGCAAAGGGTTGCCACTAGCCCTTATTACTGTCGGGCAAGCCATGGCTGGTAAAGACAATCCCAGTGAGTGGAGGCATGCGCTAATAACGTTGAGGAACAGACCGCACAAACTATGAGGTATGGTAGAGGAAGTATATCACATACTAGAGTTCAGTTATGATAGCTTAAATGACACTACTCGACAAGCTTGCTTCCTTTACTGTTGTTGCTTCCCTGAGGATTACCCCATAATTCCAGGAAATCTAATTGAACTCTGGATTGGAGAGGGCTTCTTAGGAGACACTAATAATGTATATCACAAGCGGGACGAGGGAGCATCTATCTTGGGGGATTTAAAGAGGGCTTGTCTATTGGAAAGTGGGCTTGATTTGGATGGACAACCAATTGTAAAGATGCATGATGTCATCCGTGACATGGCCACATGGATCGCTCGTGACCACGGGCAAAGGGAGAACATGTTGCTAGTGATAGAGAATGAAGAAGGCATGTCCGCAAAGATGATCTCCAAATGCGGGGAAGCGAAGAAAGTATCTCTATGGGGAAGTTTGATTGCAAATATCAACCGAACACCACCTATGTGTTCCCAACTTGAAACTTTGTTTGTAAGGGAAACTAAGGTGGGGCTCGTGCCAAGAGGATTTTTCAAGTCGATGACGACTTGTTTAAAGGTGCTTGACCTGTCTAACAATAAAAATATTGAGTCATTCCCCAAAGGAATTTGTGCTCTGATTAGCCTACAGTACTTGAACCTGTCGAGAACTAAAATCAGGGAATTGCCCGAGGAAATCAAGAACTTGACTCGGTTACAATGGTTGTTATTGAATAATGTATGGTCATCACAAAGTATCCTAATTCCGATAGGGGCAATTGCAAGCTTACCGTTGAATGTGTTCAGCTTGTCGGAGGGGGTTCTAGAGAAGGAAGAAGAGGTGGTAGAGGGACTAGGAGACATGCAAGTCTCACCGACTTATCTATCAAGGTGAAAAAATCTTTTTCTGTCCTAAAAATATTCCGATCCTTACATAGATGCATAAGGAGAGTACGGATCGAGGATTGCGAGGACTTGACCTACATCCCAATAAGTCACTCATTAAAAAGGAGTGACAATTTCTCGCATTTAGAAGTGCTTTATCTACACAATTGCCTTATGCTCGTGAAGATGGAGATTACTCAAGGGATAGGACGAGCGCCCAACTGCCCTTGCTTCCCCAGTCTTGTTAAAGTTTGTGTTCAAAATTGTGGATTTTTGTACTTCTCTTGGCTCGTGCACGCTCCGAAACTACGGGAATTTACTATCCAGCACTGCTATTCGATGAAGAAAATAATCGGGGATGGATTTACAAGAGAGGAATTAGCTACTTCAGCATTATTCTCACGTCTCGAAATTCTAATTATCGACAATCTTCCAAACCTAACGAGCATTTGCGACCACACTCTATTTTTCCCTGAAGGGGTGAAATTCCAGATTAGGTTCTGCCCTGGTCTCAGAAAGTTGCCGTTGGACTCGAACAGCGCGAGGGGAAGCTTCTCAATCACTGGAGGCAGAGATTGGTGGGCCAAGTTCGAGTGGGACCTAGCCGCCCGGGTCACTTTGAATCTCGATTATCGGGTTACCGCAAAAGAAATGACATTTGGAGAGGCACTGGGTGAAATGAAAGATCAGAACTTTCACGACCCCACAATCAGATTCCCACCCCGCGAGCCGAGTAAGTGAGGCTGATATGTGTAAACTTGCGATTTATTTCCATAGCCCAACTTTCTAAGGAGTTGTTTGTCCGTGCGTGCAATAATTCAGCCCTCGAGTTGTGAGTTGTGAGTTGTGAATTGTGTTTTGTATTATTTTCTTTTACTTACCTGTGCCAGCTTGTATCGTTGCCAGCCTGTATCGTTGTACTGTGGTGAGGCCATTACTTTGGGCCTCTATTATTGAGTCTGTGAAAGTCGTTCCTTTTTTCCTTTTTTTTTTCTTCTAAGCAAAATGTAATGGTAAAACTGAATTTAATCAGGGCTATAAATTATTTGTCAATATGTAAAACAAAGGATTTTAATTGTCCCACGGCATGAAAAGGTAAATAACTTTTCATATACTTTTCAATTTGTTTTGTTTCGATCAAAATCCTACCAATTTTCTCCTAGGAAATGATAACAATATACAACCATTAAAAATGTATATGACTCAATATTCGCTAGACTCAAATAGAGATAATTTCAATATGTTTCCTTTTTGGACTAATGTCGCTATTCATGAAAGCTTGCATTTCTTTTATGGAGTCCATCAGAAATGACAAAATTAATCTATCTAAACAAGTAAAAGATGAGCAAATAGAGAGTTTGAATGGGCATTTGAATTTTAGGTCAAATTTTGAAACTATTGTGTTCTATTGTAATATGTTTGTCATGTGTTAACTCGTAAATGGATATGATTAGAAAAATGTGGAGCAAAGTATATTACAAGTATCAAAACTTGACATGAGCATACACTTAAGTGCTAACAGTTCTAAATGATATACTTAAATGTCACTTTTTGAAATTGAGACGCTTGAAAATTCAACGTGACATTATGTTAAGAAAAATTATCCACGTGACTCGTCAAAATTGCCTAGTCGATAATGAATATACAAAACGATGTTGTTTTACCCAAAAATCGATTTTTAATATATTAATTCAAAAAAAAAAAAAAAAGGAGCTTCAGATATGCTAACTCTTCTGCATCGAGCTCCTGCTCAGGCCACCACCATCGCCAACTCCTTCTCCTTCTTCTCCGCCGCCAACTCCTAACCGCCGCCGCCGCCACTCGACGCCTCCGTCGCCGCCTCCACCCTCGCCGCCACCCCTCAAACCCTGCCCGGAATCCTCCAAGATCCCACCATCCAATGGACGCCGGACCTCGTCGACAAGACCCTGAAGCGCCTCTGGAACCATGCCTCCAAGGCCCTGTCCTTCTTCGACCGCCTCTTCCGCCGCCGCCCAGGCTACGCCCCCGCCGCCTCCTCCTTCGACCACGCCGTCGACCTCGCCGCGCGCGTCCGCGACTTCCAGGCCGCGTGGGCCCTAGTGGCCCGGATGCGGTCCCTCCGCCTCGGCCCCTCCCCGTAGACGCTCGCCATCATCGCCGAGAGGTACGTCGCCGCCAGCAAGCCCGATAGGGCGGTCAAGGTGTTCTTGTCGATGCACGAGCACGGTTGCCGTCAGGATTTGAGCTCGTTCAATACCATTCTTGATATACTCTGCAAGTCTAGACATGTGGGGATGGCTAGCAGCAACTTGTTTAAAGTTTTCAGGGGCAGGTTTAAGGCTGATTGTGTTAGTTATAATATAATTGCTAATGGGTGGTGTTTGATCAAGCGGACGCCGATGGCTTTGGAGGTGTTGAAGGAGATGGTGGATAGGGGGTTGACCCCGAGTTCGACGACTTATAATATAATGCTCAAAGGGTTCTTTAGAGCTGGCCAGATTGATGAGGCCTGGCAATTCTTTCTGCAGATGAAGAAGAGGAAGTTTGATGTTGATGTTGTCACATATACCACGGTGATCCATGGTTTCGGCATTGTTGGCGAGATTAAGAAAGCTAAAAGGGTGTTTGATGAGATGGCTAGAGAGGGAATTCTTCCTTCTGTTGTGACGTATAATGCCATGATTCAGGTTCTCTGTAAGAAAGACAACGTGGAAAACGCAATTCTGGTTTTCGAAGAAATGTTGAGGAAGGGTTACGTGCCCAACTCGATTACTTACAATTTAGGGATTAGGGGACTGTGTCATGCAGGTCAAATGGATAGGGCTGTGAAATGATACAGGCTGTAGAGCGCTCCTTCTCCCCTTTGATTTATCCAAAAAGAAAGAGCAGAAAAAGTAGAGCGCTCGGGTGGTTGTTGTTCTTCGCATCCCTCGTTTCCATGGCGATCTCTCTCTCCGCATCTTCGATTCCTCGCTTGAATGGTGAGAATCTGGCCAGCTCGGTCATTGCCGCTCCCTCCCCATCGCCGCTCCGGCTCCATCTTCCGGCGGGGTTCCTCTCTTGTGGTAACGCCTCTCTCTGGGATTCGTTGTTTTGCAGTATTGCTCTGAGTCATGGCTGAAGGCGTGCTTGCTGGAGCATGGGCTCCTTCTTGTCTGGTACTTACTTGATGGTTCAAATATATGACTGGAATGGACATCTCTTTCTCTAATTTAGCTTGGCCATGCCTCACTTTTCTTGTTATAAGTATTTGCTGTTAGTGTGCTTGTTATGCTCTGGTGGGTATGTTTCGCCTGCCTCGACATGGGGTCCTAGTGTGTAGTGTAGCTTTTTTGGGTCAATAGAAGTGTCATTATAGTGGGAAAATCATATGAGTAGCCATTCAGTGTTGGGCAAATTTTCATATTCACTGCTTAAGTTCAATTTTCACAGGGTGAATATTATGTGTTACAACTTCGTTCTATATTATCATTCAGTTAGCTATCTTTTTCAATAAAGAATAGAATGATGCGGCAATCTAAACAGCTTGTGTTGCTATTTAGATGCTACATGGCATTGCACTTGCCATGGTTTTCCCTACTAAACCCATAGTGATTGTTTCCTAAATTCAATGAACGTGCTTTAGGAGGTGACCACAGACAATGTCATGTCATGCTTGGCTGGTCTTCATCTATTAAAAAAAAATGCCATGTCATGCAAGGTCATCCTTCTTTTTCCACCAGTCTCATGTCTTTTTCTTTACTAGATAAATTCTGTCATTGCTCGGAGCATATCTTTGGATTGACCCGTTTCATATAATTCATACAAATGCATATCTTCCTCCTCAAGCAAAGAAGACAGATTTTGACAGTTTCATCATTTTGCAATGGACAATGCAACCTACAAATGATCTGTCTAGAAGAAAACAAACTGGTGAAATCAACCCGTTGCTGTATTATGAGGAGTTTGCACATTTAATGTATGAGGAACTTTACATTTTCGTGTTAGCATCTCATCTGAATTCAAAAGGATAGATGAAAGTGAAATAGAGCTGTATGAACTATAGTTTTAAAACGTTAGGAGTAAGCCTACAATGGCATCTTCGTAAAGCTTCTTCAGGGCAGCCTAGGGTTTAACCTATACCACACGAACTCTTAGCAGGAGTTGATTTTGTACTTTTCCTCACAAACGACAACTGTAGACTTTATCCTACTAGATGGGAGTTATATATATGTTGGTCTCCTGGATGATTCCATCATGTCAATATCCAAGTCTAGCTTGATGTAACTGAAGAGTGTAGGAGTGAAAGAGACCTACTTTGCAGCATCCATATATATTTCTTCCTAATCAGCAAGTGCATTTATTCCTTGTCATATGTCATTCAATTTTTCCTCTTGTTATTTATGAGCGTCCTGTTTACTGTTGTTAATGATAAAACGTGTTTGGCTTTCCTTGTACTCCTTTACACTAGTAATCGCGTATGTTCTTTTCTAGTTGGCTTCTTCCTCTGATTTGATGGAGTGAACTTTACGATCCTCTTTAACAAGTAGCCTCATTTGGACTTGAAAATATGGTTAATTCTTCCTCTTGTCTCTGTTGGACCATTTGATGATATTATTACTTTGATTTTTGTTTTGTAGATTAGAAACGTCTACTTACCTGTATCCCTTATTTTTCACAGGTTGAAGCTAAGAAGCAGACGTATAACTCTTTTGATGATCTGTTGGCCAAGTCTGAGAACCTGTATTAGTTGACTTTTACCTACTTGGTAATTTACATCCTACATAGGTTTGAAGCAATGATACCTGTTCTAATAAATCTTTCGAGCAACTTGATTAGCATAATACTTATAATTTGAGCTTTTGTGCCAGGTGTGGTCCTTGTCAATTTATGGTTCCCATCTTCAATGAGGTCAGCATTAGGCTTAAAGATACAATTCAGGTTGTGAAGATTGATACTGAGAAGTAGCCCAGCATTTCTGATAAATACAAGATAGAAGCATTACTTACATTTATCATATTTAAAGATGGGAGGCCTTTTGACCGTTTTGTAAGTTTTATCTTTCTCACCTTTGCTATCATTTGGAAATTTAATTTGCTAAGTTCTCATAATTGTTATGTTAGTAAAGGCTCATAAATGTTTCTGATACTGTTATGAGATGCCTTAGATATCCTAATTTGAACAAAAACCAAGAGTCACAAGTTTTTTTTTTTTTTTTTTGGGGGCAATTTCAATCATTTATGACGTGAAAGATACAGGGTGAACTCTGGAAAGAGTACTTGCATTTTGGCGAAAAAGCGCAGACACCCCTTGTAATGTATATAGGCACTAATGCCTCTCTTGTGAAATGAAGATCTATAATGGTCGATAATCAGTGGACACCCTTCTCCTCCTAAACTGTTTTTGATTGGGGAATTCGATCCCACTTCATCATTATTCTCTCGCAAAACGTGGAACAAACACCAACATGTTTCTACATAATAACTGATGATAAATATACACAGACCGCATTAGTCTTCAACAGCAATCAGTGAAAGGCCTTCCCTTTGTAGAGCTTGACCATCCTGGAAAACACAGCTTCCCTAGTCATTAGGTTGCTGCAATCCATGCATAGTGAGTGATTCTTTTTTAGCAATACGCAGAGGGTATGTCCATAAAATTTCTGTGAAGGACATGGTTGCTGGCCCAATGCAGATATGGTAATAACTGATGGGCATTGCCTAAGAGTCATGCATTATTCTGTGGTCTTTGAATGTTATTTAATCTGAATTTAGTTGATTCTCATTCATAATTTAATTGCAATATAGGGTTGTAAAATTTTTCTGATTTTCGATTGCTTCCAACTTATGCAGTTTTAAGCTGTTTTAGTCATTCACCCGTATCTCAATTGAGCTGTTTTCAATTATCAGGAGGGTGCTCTGACAGCTGATCAACTGATCCAGCGGATTGAGGATTCGCTGAAAGTTAAGTAATAGTTTTGGTGAGCCCTAGTTATTCTTGTATTTCTTCCAGGGTCGGCATATATCATGAACACTGTCCTTTCAAACCCTCCAGAATACTGCAATTTTCATTCTATAATGATAATTGGTGGCCTTGGCCTTGTTGTATGAACTTTGAAGTGTGCAAGGAAGTTTTATCTCCTGTTTCCATTTTTTTTTCCCGTCCTTGAACAGCCACTCTCCCAAGAGGTCGTGATTCATGGTAACATTGTTCATCTGTGTATATTGGGCTAATTTGACCTAAACTTTAAGGGAACTGGCATGAGTAAATCACATCATAACAATGCTGCTTCAAGAGTATTTATTCTTGGGGAGCAACAGCTAGCATGTTTGAAATTTGCAGATGATAGTCCGAACCCGAGGTTGATGCATACCAAACCACTTGTTTACCTCAAACTTTACTTTGTGGGACATTTGTCACATGCTACATCATCGAGCTTTAGTTTAGGTTCTCTAATCGTTTGCATGGGGTAAAAGTCTCATCGGCTTACCGGTTTTTATTGTTGTGTGTGCTCATAGGCTTTTCTTGGATGGTTGCGTAGTCATGTCATGCCATCATTTAGATGGATCATGCTCACAGAAAATGCCTGCAAAACTCCTTTGCATTGTATCATATCATATCTTGTTCAATAAATTTTTAATCCAGTTACTTGTAATTAATTAGAATGCCTCATACCTCGGGCCGTATGCCTCGGGCCGTCATTGAAACACCCCTCCCAGTGGCATTGTTCGTCACTCTACCACTCTCTCTCTCTGGACAAACAATAAAGCGTGGTGCACTGGTTGCGACCACGAACCAATTGGTTTTTGGCCTTTACAACCCTCAGATCGTAGGTCGCTTGAGGCCAGGGACCTTGAACTTGAGCTAGTGACTTTGGATCACAAGTACGGGGTGTGGATGCGGGTGGGTGGCTTTAGGTGCGGGTGTGTCATGGTGCGATAATGGTGGTGGTGATCGGGGGAATGTTTGCCGACAAGTTAGAAGACGCTCTGATGGGATACTTGCATTGTCAGTTGACAATTGTGATGGTAGTCGAGATGAGGCTGCATGCGAACACTTGGGCGCTCGTGGGAAGGAGGATATCTATAGTGGCGCAGCCAAGAGGGAGGATGATGGTGGTGCTGATCGTGACTATGATGGAGGTCGGAGAAAGGAGACATGGCGGTGGAAAATTGGAGTTGAGATGTGGCGTGGAGACGGGCAATCCCTAGGCTGCTCGAGGAAGAAGAAAGCAAAGGAAAGGAAAGGAAGAGAAGAAAAGAGAAGACATGTCAGTTTTTGAATTTTCAGAGGCTCATCCGTCAACCTCTCAAAAGGATGAATTTCATGTATTTATTTCGTAAATCGAGAGAATTTTAATGTTTATATTAAATAAGGACCTGGAAAATATGAACCTCCATAATATCGTTGCTTATACTAACTTATATAAATCTGCTGAAATTATCTTTTTGAATAATAACATGCATTAGAAAGAAAAGAACAGTACCGAAGACAATCTTGACACTGTCCCAACTCCCCACGATCATCAATGTAAACGGTTCTTCAGGTGCCCACCACGAAGCAAGAATATACGTAAAGAATATTTTCGTGGAAACCAATGAAACCACGTTGTCTTGTTCTGCTTTCCTGATCTAATGGCGATTTCATTTTAATTATTGGAGTTTCAATCTTATTGGAGAAAGATAGGAGAAAAGAAGAAAGTCCATTTGTATGCTACATTGTTGATTTAAGATATGACTTAAGGTTTTGTTATAAGCATTGGTCTCCAAACCTCCTAAACGGTGAACGAGATGATGTGACAAGTCTTTCTACACAAGTTTATTGCTAAGCAAATTTCTTCGTAGACGAGTTTCGGATCTCCCGTCAAGGAGGATCAGATGTTGGAGTAGTTCAGATCCTTCGTAATACAGAGTCAAATAGGTGTCTCAATCCTTGACAATGGAGGATTAGGGGTAACCATACTCTTTGGTACATCGGAGAACATAAGGAGGATCAAGCATTGATCATACTCTTTGGTGTTTTCTCAATGTTCCCTCTAAATGTGTCACCTATATTCGTAGTTTGTTAGGATTTAACTCTTTTCATTGCATGAAAAAAGTTCATGTACCTTTCGTAGGAAAGTAGCAAAACATATGTGCACTAATTTTTGCCCCTAATAATACCCCGCTCTCTTCATTATTTTACTGTTTAATTGTAATTTTTGTCGGGAAAGCGTCGGAATATCTTTTAACAAAGCGGCAAGTCGTCAATTTCTTGTTATGTGATCGGGTTACGTAGTTTCGGAAATAAAGTGACTAATTCTATTCTACGGGCTGTTGGAAGATGCTAGAGATTATAATGGATTCTAGCGGATCATTGATTAAACAAGAAAATAGGGAAATTGAGAATTTTGCTTCATGTATTTTATTTTTCCTTTTTTACTCTTTCATTCTTACATTATAAGTGTACAATGTAATGTTATACAAAAATATACAGAGAAAACATTTTTACCAAAATTTGTTCATCCTTTCTGTCATGGTATCAGAGCAGCTACTTCCTAGCCTTGCTTCCGCAACCTTCTGAATTGCCATCGTCCTTTCCTCGGGTCCGTAACTGCACCTTCCTTCCTGCAGAACAAACTAGCAGAGTGATTAGGAATTCATTGCTTCCACAATCTTCTGAACTGTCTTTTTTCTTTCTGGTCTGTGGCTGCATCTTCCTTCTTGCAGAACAAACCAGCAAAGCAATTAGAAATTCAACCTAGATACCATGGCAAAGGATAAAAATGTTGTTAGTCCCTCGGCGAAGACTCATCATTCCGGCATCGGATGATCCCACCTTCCAATCAAGTTGGATCGGCGGAGAGGAGCAAGTGACCAACAATGTCTCGGCTCCTTCCCCTACTTCATACGATGCATTCCAATGCCCACCTATTGGCCCCCAGCCCAGTGGTACCCTCCTCAATGGACCACTGGATCTGGACAGACATGGACACAGTATCCATATGGGATTAACCCGACTGATCCCATTGATGAATCGGACCAAATAGCTGCGGGTCACAGACCCGGATTCGCGCCGAGTCAAGGAATGGAGCCTTACCCGTTTCCACATGGACCGCCTTACCTTTTTTCGTTCAACGGCGGCCGCCCTGAACTTGGTGATCTGCTTTACACCTCACCGGCGGATGGGCTGGAGCTTCGCCTGATTAGCCAGCAACTCACCGGACCGGCGAACTACCACTCTTGGGCTAGGGATCTCCGACGGGCACTTGTCACCAAATCCAAAGAGGGCTTCATCGAGGGAACCGTGCCCTACCCGACGGACGAGCGACTGCAGAGACACTGGCGTCGCTGCAATCAATTGGCGCGGACTTGGATCGGGAACTGTTTGACTCCCGATGTTGCGGCCGGCCTCCCTTCGACAAAAGATTCGAAGAAGTTCTAGGAAAACATACAAGAAATGTATGGGAGATCAGATAGAGCGCGAATTTTTTTACTAACACAAGCCCTAGCCAAACTAAAACAGGGCAATCTCTCTATTACCAGCGTTTTTAATCGATTGTCAGCCTTATGGAATGAGATTGAAGCTGCCGAGGAGAAATTGGAGGGACCAAAGGCCACTCTCCGACAGTACTATGAAATCAAGGAAAAGGAGAAGGCCATGAGATTTCTCCTTACCTTGAATGAGTCGTACGCCACGTTTCGTTCGCAGATTCTTGCGATGGAACCACAACCAGCGCTCAGCCGGATCTTCCAACTAGCCATGCGGGAAGAGAATCAGCGAGTCGCCGCGACCGAACAAGCTCGGATCCATGAAGAAACAGGATTTGCGGGGCTTCCATCTGGTTTTGCCTCGATGGAAACGCCACCGGAGTCGGAGGAGGCTTAGGAGTCGGTGGACGATCGCGGGGAGAGGGTTTGCGGGCTGTGGCAACGAGAAATGGGGAAGAAAACCCTAGGTTCCCACGGACGAACGGCTGGGATCGCGGGAATGGATCGAACGGCCAGGATAAAACCATTCCATCCGACGATCGCCGGAGGCACGGTGGATTGAATGGGTAGGATCTTCTTTCCACGATGGATGGCTGGGATCAACGGGAGATCGGACGGCTCAAATTTCATGAATTACTCGGCCGAATCAGACGCTCGACAATTTTCCACGTCAGCACCAGTGTATAAACGATCCTACGGCACACAAAATGCCACGTCAGCAGGGAAGGTCAGTGGACAAAATTCAAAATTTAAAAATAAATATTGTGACTATTGCAAGCGTCCACACCATACAGTTGATACCTGTTGGAAACTTTGTGGGAAACCCAACAATAAAAAGGAAAAAGAGTCATCAGTTTATCAGGTTGCTGCACAAAGGAGTGGTGGAACATCTCAGCAGACTATCACTCAAGAACAATATGAAAATATTGTACAAGCTTTAAATCAACTCAAGACTGGTAACACTGGTGCAGGATTCTTAGGTATTTATCTACATGAAAGAAATTCATTATCTATTGGTACATAGATTATCGATTCAGGCGCAAGTGACCACATAGTTTGTAGTAAACACATACTTTCTCATATCCATCAAAACACACAATCTCCTGTTACGGTACGTCTTCCAAATGGAAACATTATGAATGTTACCAAAATTGGTACCGTACATCTTGGTCAAAACCTTGTTCTTAAAAATGTCCTATACATTCCAGATTTTGAGTTTAATCTGATTTCTATTGCAAAAGTATGTATGGACAATTCCTGCAAAGCTATTCAATTCCCAAAATTGTATCTTTCAGGACCTTTCGACTGGGAGAGTGATGGGCTTGGGTAATGAGGCACAAGGGCTTTACTTTTGAATCAATTCTCTAGGAGATTTAGAATTATTGAATAAAAGCATTTCCTGTAATGCAATCAGTTATAATAAAAATCTCCTTTTGCATCAACGATTGGGTCATAGTGCTCGATTTCCCCATCCAAAATGTCCCATATGTCCTTTAGCTAAACAAACTCGACCATCCTTTCCTATTAGTACATCTCGAGCCAAAAGTCCATTTTCTTTGCTTCACATGGACATCTGGGGTCCCTATCACACTTTGCTCATCTGGATGGATCTCGTTATTTCCTTACAATCGTTGATGACTATAATCGTGCCACTTGGCTATATCTTATGAGTCAAAAAGTCAGACATTCACTCATTTATCAAATTTTCTTTCCTTAATTAGGAATTAATTTGATAAATCTGTACATCGAATTCATACAGATAATGGGCGAGAATTTTTTACTTCTGATTGCACAACATTGTTATATACTCATTGGATACTTCATGAAAGTTCTTGTACTTATACTCCACAGCAAAATGGAGTTGTAGAAAGAAAACATAGACATCTCTTAGAAGTAGCCCGTGCAATTAAATACCAAGCCTCAATCCCTAAAGATTTTTGGGGAGACTGTGTGGTCACAGCTGCGTATCTGATTAATCGCATGCCAAGTCGAATCCTTCATGGTAAAACTCCATTTGAGATGCTCTACAAGAAACAACCAGATAATAGCCATCTTAGAGTGTTTGGCTGTCTATGTTATGCAACAACTATGGGTCCCCGAGATAAAATGAGCCCTCGTGCAACACAATGTGTCTTTATGGGATATCCTTCTCTTCAGAAGGGTTATCGTCTCATGGAATTTTCCACAGGACATTTCTTTACCAGTAGAGATGTTGTTTTTCATGAAGACACGTATCCTTTCAAGGAAACACGGCTTTCATCACAAGAAGATTCATCAGAGAACAATAAGTTTTTATTGTCTGATGAAGATTTATCATTAGCACCTGGTTTTCTTATGGGGTCGTCATCCTCTATAACAACTGCACCAGTGGAATTGTCAAATCTGGAGATACGATTATCAGACTCATCCGAGGAAGTTCCTCTATAGACTTCAGCAGTAGACACAGTAGAAATGGCTACTGAATCATCTATGGCATCTGAGAATGTGGATGAGCTACCTCGTCGTTCTGGAAGACAGACTCGCTTGCCCACGTGGACTAAAGATTATATATGTTCTGCTGCAAATTCTTCAGGTACAAAATATCCTGTTTCATCCTATGTTTCATTCCACCAATTATCTGTCGAACATATGTGTTGTATCAGTCGAATTTTAGAAGAACATGAGCCATCCTCATTCACTAAGGCAGTGAAGAATCCCAAGTGGCGAAGTGCAATGGAATCCAAACTTACTGTGCTCATGGAGAATCATAGGGATGTTGTTCCCTTACCACCGCATCGAAAACCGATCAGCTGTAAATGGGTTTACAAGTTCAAGTTCAAATCAGATGGTTCCATAGAACACTACAAGGCAAGATTGGTAGCCAAAGGATTTACTCAAAGGGAAGGCTTCGATTATCATGAGACATTCTCCCCAGTTGCGAAGGAAGTTACCGTTCGGTCCTTCTTTTCTATTACAAAGAATACGCAATTGGTCATTACACCGATGGATGTCCACAATGCCTTCCTTCACGGCGATTTAGATGAAGAGATCTACATGGATCTTCCTCAAGGATTATGCAGACAGGGGGAGTATCGGGTATGTCGTCTCCGCAAATCCTTATATGGGTTAAAAAAGCCATCTAGATAGTGGTATGCCAAATTTACTGCTGCATTAACCAATGCAGGTTTTCAGCATTCCAAACATGATCATGCTTTATTCACATGTAATAAGGGAAGTTCATCTATTTATTTGCTGATATATGTTGATGACATATTGCTTATGGGAAACAATGATTCCCATGTCGCAAAATTCAAGGAATATTTGCACTCCAATTTTCACATCAAGGATTTGGGGCCTCCCAAATACTTTCTTGGCATGAAATTGCCAGGTTTGATAAAGGAATTTCCCTCAGTCAAAGGAAATTTGTTTTGGAAATCATTTCCGAAGCTAGATTATCGGGTTGCAAGCCTGTAGTGATTCCCATTGAACAAAATATCAAGCTGACAACACATGAGTATGATCTCAATTTTATTTCACCAAGCAAGGATCCATTACTTAGGGATCCGTCAGGGTATCAGCGACTTGTTGGAAAGTTGATATATCTTACCATGACAAGACCTGATATATGTTATGCAGTACAAATACTCAGTCAATTCATGCATATGCCAAAGGAGTTACACATGAATGCAGCATTAAAAGTAGTAAAATACTTGAAGGGATGTCTAGGGCTCGGTATATTTCTATCTCGTGAGTGTGACATGGGGATGACAGCATTTTGTGACACCGAATTACGCTACCCGCCCAATGACTAGGAGATCCATCACCGGTTTTTGTTTTAAATTGGGAAAGTCCTTGATTTCATGGAAGATGAAGAAGCAATCTACCGTATCATTGTCATTAGCTGAATCGAATATCGAGCCATGGCGAAAACCTGTTTGTGAAATAGTCTAGATACGAGGACTTCTTTTAGACTTGGGAATACAGGTCAGTGGACCGAGTCAACTGTTTTGTGATAATGATGCTACACTGAAGCTAGCAGCAAATCCAGTTTTTCATAAGAGAACAAAACATATAGAAGTTGATTGTCACTTCACTCGCGACAAGATCAAAGAAGGAGTTCTTGTGACAAAGGGCATTGGAACAGCAAATCAACTTGCAGATATTTTCACTAAGCCGCTATGCCAAAGACAATACAAGTTTCTTTTGAGCAAGCTAGGTGTCCTCGACATTTATAGGCTACCAGCTTGAGGGGGAGTGTTGGAAGATGCTAGAGATTATAATTGATTCTAGCAGATCATTGATTAAACAGTAAATAGGGAAATTTAGAATTCTGATTCATGTATTTTATTTTTCCTTTTTTACTCTTTCATTCTTACATTATAAGTGTACAATGTAATGTTATACAGAAATATACAGAGAAACCATTTTTACCAAAATTCCTTCATCCTTTCTCATCACGGGCAATAAAATAAAGGATAAATAGGAGATAAAAACATGTGATAAAAGGTAAATGTGCAATATAAAGAAAAAGATAGCCAAAATACAGATGTTTCTATGATTATTGATTTGTCAAAAGGTCTTTTACAATTGTGTCTCTTTGGTTATTTATAGCCTAATTTAAGAGTAACCTCTTTTTGGCATTTGCTGACTTCAATCTTAAATTGCTTCTAGAGACTTCGATACCGCGGCTTTGTATTATTCATAATATTGCGGCACCGAGCCTTTGAAATTGTTTCCATTCTTATCTTCTCGCTCATGAGCGGTTATTGATCCCGAATCCTTGGTATCCTTGATAATCAGCGGCCTTCTTTCGCACTAGGTTTAATGGGCTCTCCTTTTGCTCTAGGCCCAATAAGCCGATTTTTGACGCCAAGTAAACGCATTTTCATAGAAGAAGTACTTTTTATTTTAGCACAATAACATAATTTAAGCTTTTTCCCTGTTGGTCGGTAGACAAAAGTTTCTATTGTTTACGTGCATCTCAGAGATAATATGATATTTATTGTGCATAACATTGTATATTTTGTTTGTGGATTTTTATTATGATACATATTAGTTGCTTTGAATTTGATAATTGAGTTTTATGTGTACCTTTTACAACAAATGATACATTAAAATAATGATGTATTTATGCTAAAATGTTTCATGCTCCATTTTAATTAATTTGTGTTGTGACAATTCGGGCAACATGTGGGTAAACATCTAGTTTTGATAGACTACAGTGAAATCTTTTTGTGTTCTTTTTTTCTAAGCCATGAATACATGAATTTTAAGTATTGGGATTTGCCCCAGTGACCATCCTTCCAACATGGAAGAGGGAGGTGAGGAGTTCGAATCCCCACCTTCTCAGGAGGGTTAGGATGGGGACGAGTAAGTTTCAAGAGTGGTTTCGACTCCCACACCCTGCAAGAGACAGGACAAAAGTATGAGAAAGAGTGTTAGAGTAGGTATAGAGTAGGACTGACAAAAAAAAAAAAAGAATACATGAACTTTAAATATCATTAAATGACCTACTAACCTCATAAATCGAAAAAGGCATGAGTGTAAGCACATGTTGAATGTTCCAAATTAGTTTGCTCTTACTAATTGTGTGAAAATGAACAGATGATGAAGTGGATATGTATGTCTAAGTGGGTGCTTGCATTGTCCGATATGAAGATTTTCCGAAGTCAATTTGTGGCATCCATGCTCTCCTGGGTGGATTTCCTTGTCTATAGTTCTTTGAGAGAGAGTTCACATCACTATTTCACGCTTAGGGACTGTAGCATGGACAGGTAATTAGAGAGCGGTCTTCCTTTGTTTTAACCTCATCTAGGGTTTCTATCAAGTACATTACCATACTTAGAATGGTCATCCATAAAAGTGAAGAGGTGCTATGGAATTTGAGAATAAGAATCTCTTAATATGGAAGCAAAGGAGCAGAACCGTATGATTTGAGAATGTTATGTACTTATATCATATTATGCTAGTGAAGAGCCCGGGCTTCACCCGACTCATCATTAAAAATGAAGTACTTCGCTTATGATAAAACATCAAAATTGAAAACTGGAATATCATAGTTTCAAGGAAATATGTAATGAGTCAATGTTTTATGCAGAAATGCTTCAAATATATTGCTCACCTATTTTTATGAGGATGATGATAATAACCCTTTACCAAGAGATTTTAACAGCTATAGTTCGTACCACGCCGTGACTAATTGACTAAACTGTATTTTAGTTAATTTTTCTTAAATCATACGGGAGAGAGAATCCTAAAGAGGATAAGAAAGAGCGAGAGAGCCCGTTTCGCAAGGCATCGGCGATGTGCTTAGAGCCCATTAAGTCATTTGATAAAAATCTGTGTGGTACCGTAACTTCGAAGCCCATTTCCCAATTCATCGGATTCGCGAGGGAGTTCCTCCCGAGGCAAAGACACCTACTTTTAGTTTTAGCATTTCAGTTTTCTTCCCATGATAAAGTTTCAGTTAATGAACTCTTTTTATTTCAAATCTCACCGTCATTCCATAATTGTAATTCCAGTTTTGCTCCTTGTAACACAAGACCCTAATTCCAGTCATTTCACTTTTGAAGAGTAGAGACGCCCCTTCTCTCTTTTTTCCTTCCTTCTTCCGTTGTCAACTTCGTCAATCAATTGCTGCGTCTTTACATCGCCGAAGGATATCATCAAGCTTTGCCACCGTCCACCATTACACATTTCGCAGCTTGCCGCTCGCCACCTTTATCTCAATGTCAAGTCATCACTCTTTGCCAATCAATGCGAGATCATTGTTATGGAAGCTACTGCTGCTTGTGTCTCTTTCTAGGACATGCCATCAAGGGCCGGTCCAGGCCAATCCCTGTTGCTGATCTATGTTTTGACTTTGAAAATGGTAGTTGAAACTTGGGTCAACCTGAAAAAGTTAATATCACGAGAAATTATATGCTGACGCACATGTGATAAATTTATTCCAAACTAACTTTTTATTATAAAAAATCTAGTACATTCCATGATAAATTTATCCTTTGTTAGTTTTTGTTAAATTTTACTGTCAAATTGCTAAGTTAGATAATACGTGATAATTGATAAATATACTAATTTGGGATTTACCTTCCGTTTGTCGTATGTTTACCACTTTTGTAGTTTTCCAATGGTATTAACTCGATTTAACAAAAACTAACGAATGATAAATAACAATAGTCAATGTAACCATGGATATACAAAAAGTGGAGATTGAAAGGAAGCTATCTCCTTGGAAGAGTAGCATTGATGGAGTCACTAATTTGCTTTCTAGATAAGAATAACGATAATGGTATTGAATTAATTGACAAAATTGAAAATGAACATACATATAGTTTTTAGCCTTGAGAGATTCAAAGCATTAGACATCGAATGAAAAATAGAATCCCAAAGTCAAGTGTTCATATGGTCATTTATTCAATGATAATCAAATTAAGTAATGTGGCTTCATTTTGATTTGGGAAGTAGTCTCAATAAATAGTTGATTTTGACTGAAAAATTAAACCCAGAAATTACCAACTTTTGGTTACCATTAAGATAGTAGACTCGATGAAACCATCAAGGTAGTAAAGTCAATGTAACCGTTTGGAACATAAATGTATGACCTCCTTTTGTAACCATCGGAAAAAGTGTCCAAGAAGTCCTAAACCTTTTGTATTTATGCAAATTTAGTCATAAATCTTTTATTGGTGTCAATTTAGTCCTAAAACTTTTCAGTTTGTGCCAATTCAGTCTTTTCCTTTTAATTGGGATAATTACCCAAAAAGCCCTAAACCTATTGCCCATCTGCCAATTCGGTCCTAAACCTTTTTTTTTTTGCCAATTCAGTCCTAAACCGTTTCTATTTTTGCCCGTTCGAGTCCTTCCGGCAACCTTCAATCGGAATAATCGACGTGGAATCCCAATCAACGCCGGCCGGGCGTTGCCGCGCCGACATGCATGCCGGACATGCAAAACGACGACGTTTTGCTTATAAAAATTTTTATTAGTTTTTAAAATTTTTTATTTTTTTTATTAATTTTTTTTAGTTTTTTTTTTTTTTTCCTTCCTTCCTTCCTCCCTCCTCCCTCCTCCTTCCTTTGGCTCCGGCGACCGGCCAGAGGCCAGCCTGGCCGCGCCGACCGAGGGGATCCGAGTAGGCCTCGCCCGGCTCGCCCCGGGGCGACCGACGGCGAGCCCCTCTCGCCGGATCCGGCGGGAGGAGGCCTCCCCGCCGGATCACCCGCGGGCGACCGACGGCAAGCCCCTCTCGCCGGATCCGCGAGTAGAAAATCAAGCGCGAAACAATCGACACGGGTGGACCGTCGAGAGAACACGAGAACGAACATTGTGAGGGAGGTACTACTTCCTCTTCTTGCCCTTCGCGCCATCGCCGCCGGCGGTTGCGGGCTTCGGCTTGCCGTCGGTGGCCATCACCACGAGCTTCGACTCTGCTTTTGCTCTCGGTTTTTTTGTTATGAGCGCTTTCGCGAGGGTTGTGGCTGGGAGGTTGACGGTGATGGCCGAGGGGATCCGGCGGGCGAGGCCTCCTCGCCGGATTCCGCGCGACCGATGGTCGCCGCGAGGCGAGCCCGCGATCCGCAAGAGGGGCTCGCCATCGCCACCGGACCGGGGATCCGGCAGGGCGAGGCCTCTCGCCGATCCGCGAGAGGGGCTCACCGTCGGTTGCCCGCGGGCGAGCCCCGGCGAGGAGGCCTCGCCCCGCCGGATCCCCTCAGTCCGACGACCAGCCAGCCTGGCCGGTCGCTGGAGCCAAAGGAAGGAGGAGGGAGGAGGGAGGAGGGAGGGAGAGGAAGGAAGGAAAAAAAAAGATAAAAACTAATAAAAAATTAATAAAAATTTTAAAAACTAATAAAAAATTTTTATGAGCAAAACGTCATCGTTTTGCATGTCCGCATCCATGTCGCCCCCGCAACACCGGCCGGCGCCATTGGGATTCCACGTCGATTATTCAGATTGAAGTTTGCCTCAAGGACCGAACGGGCAAAAATAAAAATGGTTTAGGACCGAATTAGCCAAAAAAAGGTTTAGGATTGAATTGCGCAATAGGTTTAGGACTTTTTGGGTAATTATCCCCCTTTTAATTTTGGTAGGTTTTTACTTGACTAGGCACTAGTCGGCTAACATGATACGATCGGCGCTAACCTGGACAATTTTTAATAATATTTTAATTTTTTTGAATTTTTTTTTTATTTTATTTTATTTTATCTTTTATCTTTTATCTTTTCTTTTCCCCCCTCCTCCCTCTAGCTAGTCATCGGACCACGGTGGCCAGCTAGTGGCGACGACGGGTGAGGTTGAGGTCGACCTCGCCGCCTCTTTGACGAGCCTCGCCGGCCACTAGCAAGGCTTAAGCCCTCGCCGGAGGCCACAAGGGCAAGTCCCATCGCCCAACACGGGGCAACCCCCACGGCCTCCAACAAGGTCAACCTTGATCTCATTGGCCATCGCCTCTGGCCGATCATCAGTCGGCGATCGACTGGAGGAAGGAGGAGAAGAAAGAAAAAATAAAAATAAAAAATAAAAAAGGAAAAGGAAAGGAAAAAAGAAAAATAAAATAAAATAAATAATTCAAAAATGAATTCCAACCTGACTGGGCCAAGCAAGTGAGATTTGCAAGTGGAATGTCGTTTGAAAAAGTACCATTGCTCCCTAGCAAAGTATCTGTCTTCTTGGAGTCATGAATTTTATGTCGGAATTCCTGAATGCAGCAAATAGCTTCTGATTGGATTTCATTTGTATATTTTACTGCAAGGGCCAATTAAGTAAATCTGTCAAAAAATTTGGATAGGGATCATTTTCTTTCACTGAACATGAGTCCTACCATTTGTTCTCTCGTATATTTCGATTTGCAAATTTCTCCTTTTAATTGTGTTCGTGATAGGCTTCCTTTCTTGCAAGCCCGGCGTCTCCTCCAATGTGATTGAGCTCCTGATGCAGTTGCCCCCTTGATGTGGAGGCACAACAGTCAGTGCTTCTAGATTCAGAGGCTTTTTCACTTTCAATGACTGGCTTGTTGATGTTGAGAAGATGCAGCTTAGAGAGAGACCATCATTATTGAGGCTAGTAATGGCGGTACCGTGGAGATAGTGGCGGCAAGGGCTTTGCGCGGGGCAAACAGAGTGGGTGTTAGGGTTTTTGACGATTGCTTTTATCAGTTGTTCTTGGTGGAACAACTTCCCTTGACACTTCCTTGGAAGGTGGAAGCCTGGACTTAGTTTTTGCGGATGGGGTCCTTCCTTTGGTGGTAGAGAGCTGGGCATTGCCAGCTCTGACAGTGGCTAATCCTTCGGTAATGGAATTTTTCCACTAAAGTGGCCAAATATAATTTCTTCTCTTTTAGGGGAAAAAAAAGAGTGATCTTTTGGCACCTCCTTGATCAATACCAGTAACGGGTATCTTTATCTTTGAATTGAAGGGATTTTTGTAAGAAGCAAATTCGAAGGCGATAACCCAGCTAATTAGTGGCATTTTTGTCTATGTTGGAGGATCGTGGGTTTTTTGTCTGGATTTTTAGTTGTCTTTTTTACTTTAGTTGGGGAGTGAGGTTGCTTGAATTTTATGGACTTTGAATTCATATTAATTGACATCTTGGGTAAGTTTATCTCGTCGGGAATACTTGCAAGGTAACTTAAAGTAGGAGAAAGAGGATATGGACGCAATAGATTGTGCACGAGAGGACAACGACTAATCTGTTGATTGCCCCTAATTGGGGTATTAACATTGCACTATGCGACATCATTAAAATAGTCCCGAGATGGGTGTTCATGTTTTGTTTTTGGTTACATCCATTATAGTACATGATAAATAGTTCCATGAAACAAATGATGAGACTTCTTATTTTATCTTATCTGATCACATCTTAATCTCTGTAATGGCAAATAAAAGTTGTTTTGAGATTCCTCTTCTTTGCTGAAAAAGTAACTTTAACAAAAAAGAAATGGATACAAGAAAGGGGGAAGAATATAATGTCCATTAAAGCAAGGCCCGGTCTTCGGCTTTAGTTTCCCGGCTTTAACTTTTCCAATGATTCAAAGTTGGAAAGTGAAAACTTCACTCTCCAATTGATGCGTAAACTCAAATATTAATAAAGATATTTAGAATCTGAGTGCGTTTTCACTATAATTCGCGTCAATCTACATGAAAGTGGAGGTTTAACCCCACAAATTTTGGGCATTGAATAGGGAACACCATTTTCTGACTACGATGGAGAGTAGAAATGACCAGTTGTACATGCTAACAGATCCCTATCTTTAGTGGAAACCGAAAGTTATTATCATGTATGCTTTCTAGTTAAGAAATTTTAAAAATGCATTGGACTACACTTTTGCTCGAACAAAGACAATATTTGCAATGATAAATTGATATTCTTTTTTTATGTGGTCACTTCGAAATCAATCACACATAGGGAAATATCACGAGTTGTTAGTGTCATCATGTTATTTGTTTTTCTCTTTAGCAATTCCCATCACGCTCAAAAGTCGGCATTTTGTGGAGACGTCAATTAAGTGGTTTGAGTCAAGAATTCAAGATTAGGGGTCATAAAGAGTTCTAATAAGATATATAATTTCTTTTATTTTAGAAAAAAAAAAATGTGATCTTTTGGCACCTCCTTGATCAATATTAATAGCAGGTATCTTTATTTTTGAATTGAATGGATTTTTGTAAGAGGCAAATTAAAAGGCATAGCCCAACTAATTAGTGGCATTTTTATCTATGTTGGAGGATTGTGGGCTTTTTGTCTAGATTTTTAAGTGTCTTTTTTTTTTTTTTTTTTTTTTTTTACTTTAGCTGGGAGTGAGGTCGCTTGAATTTTATGGACTTTGAAGTCATATTAATTGACATCTTGGGTAAGTTTATCTCATCAAGAAAACTTGGGAGGTAACCTAAAATAAGAGAAAGAGGATATGGATGCAGTAGATTGTGCACAAGAGGACGACGACTGATCTATTGATTGCCCCATTTGAGGTATTAATATTGAATTATGCGACATCATTAACATGGTCCCAAGGTGGGTTCATGTTTTGTTTTTGGTTATATCAACATAGTACATGATAAATAGTTCCATTAAATAAATTATGAGACTTCTTATTTTATCTTATTCAATCACATCTTAATCTTTGTAATGACGAACAAAAGTTATTTTGAGACCACCCGCCGTTTCTCTACTTTAAGAGGTTGAAAAACCCGTATGTGTGTGGTGGCTACTGTTATCTCCGTCGAAAAAAAAAAAAAAACAAAAACAAAAGTTATTTTGCATTTATTGAAAAAGTAACTTTATGAATGCATGAAAGGGGGGGATGAATATGCTCTCCATCAAAGCAAGGCCCAGTCTTCGGCTTTAGTTTCTCGGCTTTAACTTTTCCAATCAATTTGAAGCTGGAAAGTGAAAACCCCACTCTCCAATTGATGCTAAAACCCAATTATTAATATAGATATTTAGAACCTGGGGCGCTCCCCGCTATAATTTGCATCAATCTACGAGAAAGTGGAGGTTTAATCCCACAAATTCTGGGCATTAAATAGTGAACACAATTTTCTGAAATATAGATATTTACAACCTGAATGCACTCCCCACCATGGAGAGTAGAAATGACTAGTTATGCGTGCTATGTCAACCGATCTCCATCTTTCATGGAAACCAAAAGTATACTTTCTATTCTATCTAAGAAATTTAAAAAATGCATTGGACAAACACTTTTACTCAAATAAAGAGATAGAAATTCTAAAAAAAAGAAATGTTGCCATGCGCAATTTAAATAGCCACTTCTTATCTTTATAGCTATTGCACAAACACAAAAAACTCGTTATTTATTTATTTATTTATTTATTTTTTCAATTCTTGTACCATAACTATAGTTTTTTAGATGTTTTGTCGCTGATCAAATTTCGATATGTATGTTAATTGTAGTTTTCAGATCTTTATCATTGATTAAAGTCCTACTTTGTATCTTTCTATTGTCATACTTGTTCATCAATTAAATTTCAGTAAAGTGTTATATACTTTGATATTGATTAAATTTCATTGAAGTATGTCTATCTATTTCCTAGAATTTAATATGTCACGTCTAGAATCACTACAAAATCCATCTCTTTTTATAAAAAATCAAGGAACGATTTTTGTGAAAAGGATTTCATCGTCAAGATAAATTCTGGCGAGATATGAAGAAAAAGAAAATTCAATCCAAATCACTTATGGAGACCCCCCAAGGGCCAAAGACCGAGAAGCATTCCCACGGGAAACTTAAAAGGTCTTTTCTTTATACCTTGGCGAGCGGTTGGTATTTTGTCGTTTGGATCACGTTGCTGCGGTGTATGAAGAAATATTTTTTCGTCAGTCCACTGACTTTTCGACTTTTTGCCAAAGAAATATTAATTTTGTCCGCCCACTGACTTGTGTTTTGTACCACTTGCTTTCGACTTGGATCATTGTTAAGAGCATAATAACGTAATACTCGGACTTTTCTCTTTTCTTGTCAAATAACAGTGACACCGATAATTATAATATTGATGCATATGAAATTTCGCCGTCCTATCCTCATTCTTTCTTTTATAGTAAAATATTGGCACATTGGTGACAAGTTGGCCAAAATTAGAAAAATTCATGGGTACGACCATTAATCAAAAAACATATGAACGTTCACATCTCGCATTTCGCATGGGGAATCTCTACAAAGAGACCCTTGTGCTTTGAAAGATTATTCTCATGTCTCGCGAGAATATATGATTTGATTTAGTATTTCAAATTAAAATGATGAGGATCATCTAATGTTAGAGGGTAAAAAATTGAAAAATCGATTTTAAAAAAATTGAAAATGAATGCATGTAGAAAAGATTTTCCTTATTCAACAGTAAAAAATATTTTTTAGTTTATTTTTAAATTTCGACCAAACACTAGAAAATATGGTTTTTCTTCTAAAAGACGACTTCCTGAAAAATAATTTTCGGGAACATCATATTTTTTCTCGAAACGAACGGAATCTAAAATTATAATTAGGCTGCCTAATCAACAAAGAATTGATGTACTTAAAAATATTACCATATTTGATTAACATTATCCTAAAATTCCTCGGAAGCAAGGATTAGTGGTATATTGGATATTAGATACGTTATACATGCATACGTACATCCATACATAAGTCGTGAGTAACACTCTATAGTCTCCACTTCTATAATCCAACTTTCTAAAAAGTTGTTTGTCCGCATGCGCAATAATTCAGCCCCAGTCGTGTTTTGCACCTTTTACTTTTACTTAAATTTTTGCCAACTTGCATCATCATGGTGTTGTGGGGCCATTACTTTGGACCTCCATTATTGAGTATGCGAAGTTAATCTCTTGTGGGATGACTACCATTATCGAACTCCACCCATTCGCCCACTCTCCATCCCCATCTGAATACTCCATTTTTCAATCTCTCATCCCCGAAAGAACCTATGGCTTTCTCAATGGATTTCGCAAGTCCTCTTTCAGATCTCGTCAAATATTTATGGAGTTTGGCCAGTACACCTTTGGGCTACATTTGTAATTTAAAAGATAATGTCAACTTATTGAAGATGGAAATTGAAGGTCTGGATGCCAAGAGCCACCGTGTGAAAGCAAGGGTGCAACATGAAGAAGATCGGGGAAGTCTAGATCGCATGAGTGAAGAGGTGAACTGGTTAGACAAGGTGCAAAATTTTTAGGTGGGGCAAATCAAGTTCTTCGAGAAGCCGGGGAGCGTGACCAAATCAAATGTCTCGGTCATTGTCTTCCATGAAACTGCTGGTCGGGCTATCGATTGGGGAAAACGGTCGATCAAATGCTCAATGAAGCGAGGGAGCTCAAGAAAAAGAATTTAACACTATGTTGCCATTGCCTCCTCCTCCAGTACTTACGATGCCTATGGACGTGACCGTGGGGCTTGATATTTCCTTTAATAAAGTGTGGAAATGGCTCGTGGATGAAAAAGAAATAGGAGTGATTGGGTTATACGGAACAGGCGGTGTGGGAAAGACCACCCTTATGAAAAGGATCAACAATGACCTTTCGGGCGCAAATCATGGATTCAAGGTCATTATTTGGGTGGTGATCTCTAGACGAGTGGATGAAGATAACATTCGAGACGCCATAAGGAAAAGGCTAAACATTGAAGATGAGACCTGGGGAAAATGGTCTCAAGATTACAGGGTTTATCATCTGTTGAAAGTTTTGACCCAGAAGAAGTTTGTGTTGTTGATTGATGATGTTTGGGAGAGGCTAGACCTTTCCAAAATCGAAGTTCCTCATCCTTGTCTTGAGAACGGATCCAAAGTAGTATTCACAACTCGATCAAAGGAAGTATGCTACCAAATGAAAGCTGATAGAGCCTACCAAGTACAAGTGCTTGACACTTGAACAAGCCCGAGGATTGTTCGAGAACAATGTTGGAATATCAACGGTACATTCTCATCCAGAAATTCCAGAGCTCGCCAAAAATATTGTCCTAGAGTGCAAAGGGTTGCCACTAGCTCTTATTACTGTCGGGCAAGCCATGGCCGGTAAAGACAATCCCAGTGAGTGGAGGCATGCATTAACAACATTAAGGAGTAGACCGCACAAGCTACGAGTTATGGTGGAGGGAGTATATCACATACTAGAATTCAATTATGATAGCTTAAATGACACTACTCGACAGGCTTGCTTCCTTCATTGTTGTCTCTTCCCTGAGGATTGCCCCATAATTCTAGACAATCTAATTGAACTTTGGATTGGAGATGGCTTGTTAGGAGACATTGGTGATGTATATCATAAGCGGGACGAGGGAGCATCTGTCTTGGAGGATTTAAAGAGGGCTTGTCTATTGGAAAGTGGGCTTAATTCTTATGGACAACCATTTGTGAAGATGCATGATGTCATGCGCGACATGGCCATATGGATTGCTCATGACCATGGGCAAAAGGAGAACAAGTTGCTAGTGATAGAGAACGAAGAAGACATGTCTACGAAGATGATCTCCAAATGGGGGGAAGCGGAGAAAGTATCCCTTTGGGGAAGTTTCATTAAAAATATCAACCGAACACCACCTAAGTGTTCCCAACTCGAAACTTTGTTTGTAAGGGAAACTAAGGTGAAGCTCGTGCCAAGAGGATTTTTCGAGTCAATGACGGCTTGTTTGAAGGTGCTTGACTTGTCGACAATGAAAATCTTGAGTCATTCCCGAAGAGATTTGCAATCTAATTAGCCTACAGTACTTGAACCTGTCGAGAACTAAAATCAGGGAGTTGCCCAAGGAAATCAAGAACTTGACTCAATTACGATGGTTGCTATTTGATAAAAATGTATTAGCACATGAGACTATCCTAATTCCGACAGGGGCAATCGCAAGCTTACCATTGAATGTGTTCAGCTTGTGGCAACGACTCCGACAAGGAAGAAGACGTGGTAGAGGAACTAGGGGACATGCAAGATCTCATCGACTTATCGATCATGGTGAGAAAATCTTTCTCTATCCTAAAAATATTCCGATCCTTACAAAGATGCATAAGGAGAGTAGGGATCTTATTTTGCCTGGACTTGACCAGCATCCCAATAAGCTACTCATTAGAAGGGAGGGGCAATTTCTCGCATTTAGAGGTGCTTCATCTAGTCTGTTGCCCTATACTTGTGAAGATGGAGATTACTCAAGGGATAGGGCAAGCACCCAACTGCTTTTGCTTCCCCAGTCTCATTGATGTTTCTGTTTATACTTGCGGATTTTTGGACTTGTCCTGGCTTGTGCATGCTCCAAAACTCCGAAATTTGGAAGTCGTGGGCAACCCTGCAATGGAGAAAATAATCGGGGATGAATTTGCAAGAGAGGAATTAGCTACTTCAAGATTATTCTCATGTCCTAAATTTCTAAGGATCAATACTCTTCCAAATCTAAGGAGTATTTGCGACCACACTCTATTTTCCCCTCAAGGAATGGAATTCCGCATAGAGGAGTGCCCTGCCCTCGGAAAGTTGCCGTTGGACTCGAACGGTGCGCGAAGGGAGGCTTCTCGATCCTTGGAGACAAAGACTCGGTGGGCCAAGTTCGAGTGGGACCCAGCCGCCCGGTCACTTTGATGGTTGGTCACAATCCCAAAGGAGAAATGACGTTTGGAGAGGCACAAGGTAAAATAAAAGATTGGGACGAAGATTGGGACGGTTGTAGCTACTGGTTCACGATCGGATTCCTACCCTCGCAAGCGGAGTAAGTGAGGCTGGTATGTGTGTAAACTTTGCGATTTATTCCGTGGTCCAACTTTTCTAAAGGGTTGTTTCTCCACACGCGCAATAACTCTACCCTTGAGTTGCGAGTTTTTTTTTTTTTTTTTTTGTGACCCAAGAACTCACTTAAGACACCACACAACGCTTCACCTCTCTCGCTTTGGGGGCTTCGAACCTGGTTCTCTATGGTGGAGAGTACAGGTTCTACCATCCACGCTGCAACGGCCGGTGGTTTGAGTTGCGAGTTATGAGTTATGTTTTGTACTATTTTACTTTTACTTATCTTTGCCAACTTGTGTAGTTGTACTCTTTGTGGGGCCATTACTTTGAGCCTCTATTATTGAGTTTGCAAAAGTCGTTTCTTTTTTTTTTTTTCTTTTCCTTTTTACTTATAAGCAAGATGTAATAGTAAAACTCAATTTAGACCATGACTATAAATTATTTGTCAATGTATAAAACAAAGGATTTTAATTGTCCCGCTGCATAAAGAGGTAAAGAAATTTTCATGTAAATTTCGATTTGTTTTGTTTCGACCAAAATCCAACCAATATTATCTGAGGAAATGATAACAATATATAATCATTAAAAATTTACTCAACTCGGTATTTGCTAAATTAAACTCGACTAGAGATAAGTTTAACTACGTTTTCTTTTTGGACTAATGTAGCTATTTGTTTCTAAGGGAAAATGGAAGGAAAGCTTGCGTTACTTTTATAGAGTCCATCAAAAATGACAAAATTAATCTATCTGGACAAGTAAAAGAAGGGTGAATAGAAAGTTTGAATGGGAATTTAGATTTTAGGTCAAATTTTCAAATTGTTTTGTTTGATTGCAATAAATTTGTCATGTCTTAGCTCGTAAGCGGATTTGATTAGAAAAATGCAAGGCAAAATACATCACAAATGCTCAAATTTGGCATGGGTGAATACAAATGCCAAAAATTCTAAAAAGTGCATTGAATGCTACTCTAGCAATGATAGCCGGAAATTAGATGTGGCATCATTTTAAGCATAAATTGGCCTAAGTGACCTACCGAAGTTGCCTACTCAACAATAAATGAGTAAAACCACGTCGTCTTGCCCCGAAATCGATTTTTAATATAAATATTGATTAAATTAAATTTTAAGGAAAAAAAGGAGCAATAGCAAATCAGCGAGGGCCTTTATGGCTCTTGTAACTGCCGCCATCCCGCCATTGCCATAAAGGCGACAGTGCGACAAGGATTTGAGTAACGTGACCCATTGATAGATACCAAGTCCAGTCCGCCCAAGCAGATCGACCAGGTCTACCCTCAATCAACACGGCCATTTCAGAAGCGCCATTCACCAAACCGGAGATATGCTCACTCTTCTGCACAGACCTCCTGTTCAGCCCACCACCATCTCCACCTCCTTCTCCTTCTTCGCCGCCGCATCGCCGCCGCCCCCGCCGCCTCCACTCGACGCCTCCATCGCCGCCTCCATCCTCGCCTCTACCCCTCAAACCCTGCCCCGAGTCCTCCAAGATCCCACCATCCAATGGACGCCGGACCTCGTCGACAAGACCCTGAAGCGCCTCTGGAACCACGCCCCCAAGGCCCTGTCCTTCTTCGCCCACCTCTCCCGCCGCCGCCCCGGCTACGCCCCCGCCGCCTCCTCCTTCGACCACGCCGTCGACCTCGCCGCGCGCGTCCGCGACTTCCGGGCCGCGTGGGCCCTCGTGGCCCGGATGCGGGCCCTCCGCCTCGGCCCCTCCCCGAAGACGCTCGCCATCATCGCCGAGAGGTACGTCGCAGCCGGCAAGCCCGATAGGGCGGTCAAGGTGTTCTTGTCGATGCACGAGCACGGTTGCCGTCAGGATTTGAGCTCGTTCAATACCATTCTCGATATACTGTGCAAGTCTAGACATGTAGAGATGGCTAGCAACAAGTTGTTTAAAGTTTTCAGGGGCAGGTTTAAGGCTGATTGTGTTAGTTATAATATACTTGCTAATGGGTGGTGTTTGATCAAGCGGACCCCGATGGCTTTGGAGGTGTTGAAGGAGATGGTGGATAGGGGGTTGACCCCGAGTTCGACGACCTACAATATATTGCTCAAAGGGTTCTTTAGAGCTGGCCAGGTTGATGAGGCTTGGCAATTCTTTCTGCAGATGAAGAAGAGGAAGTGTGATATTGATGTTGTCACATATACCACCGTGATCCATGGTTTCGGCATCGTTGGCGAGATTAAGAAAGCTAAAAGGGTGTTTGATGAGATGTCTAGAGAGGGAATTCTTCCTTCTGTTGCGACTTATAATGCCATGATTCAGGTTCTCTGTAAGAAAGACAATGTGGAAAATGCAATTCTGGTTTTTGAAGAAATGTTGAGGAAGGGTTATGTGCCCAACTCGATCACTTACAATTTGGTGATTAGGGGACTGTGTCATGCAAGGCATATGGACAGGGCTGTGGAATTTATGTCGAGAATGGAGGAGGAAGGTTGCGAACCTAATGTACAGACGTACAATATCATAATTCGCTACTTTTGTGATGCTGGAGAAATAGAGAATGGCATCCACCTGTTTGAGAAAATGGGAAGTGGGGTTTGCTTGCCAAATTTGGACACGTACAACATCCTTATCAGTTCCATGTTTGTCAGGAAGAAATCGGATGATTTGGTGCTGGCAGGGAAATTATTGATTGAGATGGTTGACAGAGGATTTGTGCCAAGAAAATTAACTTTCAACAGGGTCTTGGATGGTCTTTTACTTACTGGAAACCAAGGTTTTGCAAAGGAGATCCTTAGAGTGCAAAGCAAATCTGGTCGTCTTCCTCGTCGTTTCAAGTTATAGTTTGAGCTCTCTGTTGATCTATACTGAACCTGCCAACAAAATTCATCCCCTTTTCCCAGCCTGAGTTTCAGCTTTTCAGATCTTACAGAATGCATCAGCGAGCAGCAAACCTCCAGGGGACAGGTTTTGCCATTGTAAGCACCTACAGATGTAACAGATACTCATTCAACTTTTTTTTTTATTTTGAGTTTATCCTTGTGACCCAATGGTCAGAATGAGATAGTTGGTAGATGCTGTCCTGATTATACTTCTCCGGTTGGAACTTGGATGATGTTATGGAAATATCGATCAGGACTTCGGCAGAAGGAAATCCTGGGCCTAGAGTACAGGCTTAGCATCTCGAGGGATGAAACTTTGATCCTGTCTACTTGTGGCTTGACATTGGGCAGTCGGGAAGGAAGAGAGGCTGCTGGAATCTGTGGCACTTCTGAAATCTTCAGAGCCTTTTATTTACAGTAATTCAAGTAAGTTAGGCACATGCTTTTGGTACTTTTCATTCTCGCAGAGACTCTCCAGTGTTGGAACTGCTTGTTCTTTAGGTGCTTTATGTCTTTTCTTTTGTTGTATTTTCAGGTGACATTGTCATTCATCCTTGTGGAGGTCAATTTGATATCCCTTGATAAGGCTGCTAGGTTTTTAAGGGTGATTGACCGCTCAAATTGTTTATCAAAGAGAACCCAGAAATTCCTATCTTCAGTTTGAATGAATCTGCTGCAGCTTAAAATGCTTTACATTCTCCTCCATGAATGTCATTGGGAAGGTATTGCTTTCATTGATGAAAGTGATGTTCATTTAGTTTTATTTGTCGTGATTTTTCTTCTAAGCTAATTTATCTTGTTTATTAGGGTTCACCGTGCTACAATACTCTGGCTTCAGGTGTTTGCTGATGTGTAGTAAATTTAGGAGCAAATCTTTCACAGCTTCTTCAAGTTTAACAGGCTGAATCTCGGGACGGGAGCAAGTGATTGGCTCGAGAGCCATTCTGTGGCTACTCCTGACGAGATCCTGGACTAGAAAGGACTGAAAACAATTGAAAGCTGGAATGAGAAGGATGAGATTCGGAGGATGCACTTGGATGAAGTAAATATAGTCCAATCATCAGCTTTGCTCCAGTTTGTGTTTTCCTTCTCTGTTACTGAACGCGTTGTCGCTTCTGAGACTTGAGAAAAGGCGAAAACACAAATTAAGTACTGGGATCATTTTCTTCTATACATGCATTTACAATCTAATTTTAAATGAAATTTGCCAATTCTAGGTCCTTGATGCAGATATTCATACACGGCAAATTATTTATGGCGGATGGACCTTTACAAAGATGGCTTATAGCGTCTATTTGCTCAATTATGCAGGAATTTCTTGTATCGAAAACACTGCACACTGCACCTCGAATGGACAGCATTGTCGTAACTCCCTGAAATGACTCCATGCAGAATTTCGATAAATTACACCTCGCCTATTAACTTTTTTCACGTACTGCAGTGCTTAAAGAACATGCTTTGGACCCACCCGGTTGTGAGTGAGCGGGTTCGATTCCCCAGCTCGTTCCGTTGCGCGACTTAAGTGGGACGCCGTGAGAGATGGGTCCCCGCGCTAGTGCCCCCGTGGTTAACGCTGAGCACTGTCAGCTGTGAGGCAGTTCCATGGCCACCAAAAAAAAAAAAAAAAAAATGCTTTGGCGAGATAGGTCTCAGATATGTGCATGAAGAAAATGTAAGGATGCACCGAACTAGCTTTACCCGCTCCATCAAGCGACAGCATATATCAAATTCTAAGGAGTCAGCCACCCGGCATAGCTCTGGCTTGATAATGGCAACGTGAGAAAGTAGCAATGACTATGCATCAATATGTTCTTCATATAAATGCACCCTATGAAAATTTGCACAAGCCTTTTGTAAATGAAGTGCAATACTGAAAAGTTAAATGCTAATGAGTAGAAAGAAAATGATAAACAAGATCCACAATTTTGTTCGATTTTTCTCTATACAATGGCCTTCAATCCTTATTTTTAGTAGTCGGCACAAGGAAAACATCCTGAGCTACCTCGATAGAGTTCACAGCTTTGAGGGAGATTTATACCATCCCCAAGGTTCATTGGATATGTACTGTGTAACCTGCTTCACGGTCAAATAATTATCCAGTCCCCTGCAAAAAAAGGCACAATTATCTTGTCAGTAAAATGCTATGATCATCAAATTTTATCTCAGTGCAATGCAAATCTACTGAACTAATGTTAGTAAGTAGTTACAGCTTTGCACAGACTCATAAGTTATAACTACCGTACAAGACAATAATCATTCGGAGATTAAAATCCCTTTCTCTACTAGATGATTTTTCTATTTTCCTTTGAGTTCTGTTATCCATTTAGTTTTAGAGAAGCAGATAATACCATTCTCCTAACTCCCGACCAAAACCACTCCGTTTGTTCCCTCCCCAAGGGGCCTGACAGAAGCACGGTTGTGAACAGTTGATCCACACAATGCCTGCCTGGAAAGCCTGCAATTCACCACCAAGATACGACAACAATCAAGTCTTTTGGTCATCTGAGGGCTAAGGTCACATAAATGTACATTGAACCTCACCTTGGTCAGGCGCTCACACCTTTCCAAGTCATTTGACAACACGGCAGCACCTAGCCCATAACTGCGAAGCATCGATTAATCATGAGATTCAAATAATGTCCCAATTTAAAGAAGTCTACTCAGGCAAGAGTGGAGGAACAATTTCGATTACAATAAATGAGCAGATTCTCCACTGTATTCTGAACACTATCAAAAGAATGAATCAACTCACTGGGTGTCATTTGCTAATTCAATGGCCTCCTCCTCTGTGCTAAATGTTTTAACGCAGAGAACAGGTCCAAAGACTTCCTCTCTCCAAATTTGCATTGATGTAGTGACATCAGTTATGATGGTTGGCTCAAGGAAGAATCCCTTCTTCAAATGCTATTAATTGTTTGAGATGATACACAGAAGTCAGGAAAAGCATTTTCAGAAGCAGAAGGGTTCTTCACGAGAGTACTAAAAGTGACAAGCTAGAGAGCTGTACCTCAGGACGATCCCCACCACACAAAATAGTAGCTCCCTCGCTCTTAGCCGTGGAGATGAATTTCAGTATTTTCTCATACTGGAGCAAAGAAAATGAAATTATTATTTCAACAAATCCAGCTGGCAGATTTGATGCTAAACATTGAAAAGTGAAAAGATCCAATGGTAATTAAAAATCCCAGACTAAAGCTATTTCCCATGATTTCTTCCAAACATATGGCACTTATGGAAGAAATTATCGCCTTCATTCCACACATCACCTCAAAAATGATCATTTGCTCCCGATTATAGCAAATGAATGGCATAGAATATGCCCAAGATACAGCTACTGCAATGGCTATGGGACAAGGGCTATACTACTCGCAAAAGTAAAATAATTGAGGAAGTTATGTATTGTCCTCTAAATCTTCACAATTATTTACAACGGTAGGCAAACTGATCCAGGGATTTGTTATGACCAAAAACCCTAAAGAACACATCTTCACAAATGGTTAGAGTCGTAAGACAATAATGCACTCATATACATGCACCAACTAGTAGACTTCAGAACTATACAGTACCAAACCTGTAGGTAATGAAAGATATACCTGCCCCCCACTCACAACTGGGCCAAGCCTGCAACCCTCTTCTAAGGGATCGGATATTTTTATATTTCTGGTCCATTGAACAAGCTTCTCAAAGAATTGAGCAGCAATGCTTTCCTGAAATAATTGTGATGTACCCTTTCAATATAATGCAAAACATATAATATAGTTGTTTGAAAGAGAGCAATCACTTCATAAGATATTATGCACACCTAGCGGACAATTATGGTCTTCCAACATCTGACATTTTATTTCATTTAAACATGACTTTTGTGTGCCTAAAGTTCTCAGTTACTTTGTCGCAAATTATAAGCACAGTTTTCTCCACTAAGAGCTCTTCTTGACTCCTTCCATAAGGCTGGTACAGAGGGTTGACTCGACATCAGTTCCACCTCCATGTTCTAATGAATGGCTCACAAGATCTGACTACTGAATTCACAACTTCTCTCAATAAATTGATAAAGCTCCTGAATCTTCAAATAACAACAAAGAAGATTCTCACTGCATTTTCCTTTTCTATTTCAGATTAAAGTATGTATCTCCAGGTCAATGCATGATATCCCATGCTAATTCAGGAATGCAACCATATGCATGATAAGGTAGAAAGAAGTAAAATCAATCCAGAAGTTTTACCAAGCGCAAGTGCCAGAGGTAGGAAATAAAAGAAACATGTACAAAATGACCTTGCAATGCTGAGATAAAGATAACATATGATGACAACTTACATGCACGATAAGTCTGGATGTAGCACTACAAATTTGACCATTCGTCCAAAAGCATCCAAAAATTGTCCACTCAGCAGCTGTTTAAAATACAAGTAGTAAGGCCTATTGTCAGCAACATTGCATACATGATCAAGCTTATTCAATCGAAATCACCCAAGAACGAATGTACCATCACAACTAATTTCTGAAGGAAAATAGCAATCGCATCAGTCTTATTGAGGGGATATGCTTCAGAATGCACCAACCTTTGTCAAGATCAACATCCTCAAACACAACAATGGGGCTTTTTCCACCGAGTTCCATCGAAACAGGCTGCGAGGTCATAATGCACACATGCCAGAAAGGTTATTCTCACCAGAAGACTTTCCTTTGTTGAATTCAACAAAGACATAAAAAATAGCTGCACCTTGACAAGTTGAGCAGCAGCAGTCATAATCTTGCTCCCTGTAGCTGAGCTTCCTGTAAATGCAATCTGTTGACAAGACCCAAGAGAGTTAGCTGCTGAGGAAACTTCACAAAATGTTTATGAAGAGATGATGGGAGAATACGGACCTTGTCAACTTGGGGATGAGATGCCAGAGGAGCTCCAGCTTCATGGCCAAGTCCAGTCAGAATATTGAGGACACCAGGAGGAAGACCCACCTCCCTACACACTTCAGCAAGCTCCAAGCATGTCCTGAAGTTTCAAGAACACGCTCATGTGCATTAAAAAAATAATAAGGAAAATGAGTGAATTGAGTTAATGATGCAAGTGAAGATTAACACATACACAGATGCCAACTCAGATGGCTTCAGTATCGCGGTGCAACCAGCAGCCAGAGCAGGAGCTACTTTCCAAGTAGCCATCAAAAGAGGGTAGTTCCTGCATTGCATGAGATTCATCAAGTCATAACCAAGAACTTTATCATTCTTAGTCCATCAAGGAAGGCCGTTGAATGATCAGAGCAAGAACTCATAATTGCCGTCTCCCAAATGACACAAAAACCCATGGTGCTAACAAAACAGTGAAGTCTAACATGAGCAGATGAGAATCTCACAAAAACACAGGTCATCATTTAGTTGCTACAGGCTGATAATAACGTGTTGATCCAATCCATCATATCTAATGGTTAGAAATAAAAACTATGATATTTCTAGGTGGTGCATCTGGTCAGCAAAATAAAGCACCATTACCATGGAGTAATCAATGCAACGACTCCAATTGGTTCCTTGAGAACATAACTCTTAAATGACTCCATAGGAAGAGAGACAGGAGCCTTTTGCTTAGCATCCAAACCTTCAGCTAGATCTGCGTAGTACTCAAAGCAACCAGCTACATCATCCTGGATGGAATTAACAGCCATATTAATGAATTATATGGAAAAAAAGTAAAACATTGCACGACCCTTTAAGTTACAAATGTCACCATGTCCCATGCTGCTTCTTCCAGAGGTTTTCCACAGTCAATTGCCTCGAGTTTTGCTAGTTCAGACTTTCTCTCTGTGATCTGCACGGCAAAGATAAAAGAAGTTTCCATGGAAAATGTGTGAGAATACAAAGAACTTCAGAAAGTCACACGCGACATGCCCAAGCAATTAGTAGAAGATAGAAGTTGAATGATAAAATAAATCGACATGCAAGAATTCAGATGTTCCTCTAAGTCATAGCACAGAAATTCTATGGAAATGAGTAGACAATGAGGGGCCTGGATAGAGAGTGGCATGCCTATGCTCCTACTTTCATTTTCTTTTCTCTTTTTTATCAGTAATAATTTCCCACTTTGATACCATAAAGAAATGTAAGGGGACATAAGTAGTCTGCCAAATATGTAGGTTCATATCTTAAATGTTTGAACAATGGCTCGAGCAACGTTCACGGCGGCCCATACCTTAGCAGCAATAGCCCGCAAGTACTTGGCACGGACAGCCCCCGACGCTGATGCCCAGTCACTCCCTTTGTTCCTAGTAAGGGCTCTCCTAGCAGCAGCCACAGCAATCTCCGCATCTTCAGCAGAAGCAGCCGGTATATACCCTACAGACAATCAACAATCTCCAAATCTAAGATTCCAACAAAAAAAAAAAGCATCCTCCGACAAACATCTATACACAATCCAACTTCACAGTCGAATCTATATAGACCATCGTCAACCCACGTAAAAGCTTAAAAGCCCAACCCTTCACAGTGACCCATGTCCACTTAATTTCAACACGAACGTTCGATTCGATGATCAAAACACCTCGCTCGCAAACCACCCAGTTGCGGCGCCAGGCACCGAAAGACGACCCTATGCTTTCTCGGCACACGCTCCAGCACAGCAGCACAAACGGAATTAAATCAAGAAACGGAACACGACAAGCGAGACCCAAGTCGCATATACCCACTTCAAAGCAACTCACTTCAAGCCTCCACAGAGATCGGCGTGCACTTGATTTTAACACGAAGATGGTCAAAAACAACACGTTCGCAAACTACCCATTTGCGAGGCGAGGCACCCAAAAGCCGATCCCGCCTGCTTTCTCGGCGCATTCTACAGGACCGACGCACGACGCTCCAGCACAGCAGCAGCACAAACGGAATCAAATCAAGAAACGGAACATGGCGAGCGAGACCCAAGTCTCGGATACCCACTTCAAAGCAAAGCAAATCGCCAAGAAAGAAGCGAAGAGAGAGTGGAGAGAGAGAGAGAGAGAGAGAGAGAGAGAGAGACCGATGGTTTCCTCGGAGGTGGGGTTGACGACGGGGATGCGTTTCCTGAGGACGGGCTCCCTCCACTCGCCGTCGATGAACAGCTGACGGCTCGGGACGCTGATCGCCATCTCTCAAATCTCGCCGCCGGTGAGGTGTTCGACGATATGCGCGACCGAGAAATCGGAGCTTTGATGTATTATTTGTTGTCTTTTGATCTCGAAAGCGCTTGAGCTGACGCCGACCAGACGATGGGAGTGGTGGGGGACAGGCGAAGGAGCGGCTGGAGAATGATGGCAAATTATTCCTTTTTTTGGCTTTTTCTGGGAAAGAGAATCGTGGGATCGTGAGAAATTATGGATCGAGCGGATCGCCCGTCTTAAACGGAATCTGAATTATTAAAAATGATTTGTTAATTTGTATACCGAGTTTAGAGAATGATTTCTAAAATTCGTGAGTGGTCACCGCTGTAAATATTCACCGATTGTTGTCGAAGAGGGTTTTTCGTCCGTGTAGAGATAAGATTGTTATTTGTTATGCCGTAAAAAAAAGATATTACTTCACATTGCATAAGTAAATATCCAAAATTAGTGATCTCTTGTTAAGAAATTTTTCATATGGGAAACATGCTCGACACCAATTACCGAAATGTTGACTGCAACTGATGAGTAGAAGCGATGAGGTAGGCAAAGCTATCGTAAATGATTCGCAAACATCTTCGAGTTGATTTTCTAAAGTGAATCGTGAAAGATATGAGAAATTATTAGATGATGAATCACACAGCTTAAATTAAATCTGGATCATTAAAAATGGTAGATTTCTTCAAGCAATTCAACAAATATCTAACATTAATCATTTCTTAATAAAGATTTTTACAAATGGTGAGTATACTTATTGTTTTGCTAAAAATATGGTAAATATGGTCAACACTGTTTTAATGAAGTGCTGAGTCCGACAGGCAAATGGCAATGAAGAGTTATGTAAAGTTATCTCAACTGATTCAAAATTATCTTGAAGCTAATTTCTTAGAGCGATTTATGTAATTGTGATAAATAATTAGCTGAATGTATCGAGCACCTTAAACAGAAACAAGATCATTAAAAATGATAGATTCTTAGTGCGATTGATCATGTCTAATTTTCCAAATTCAATTTAATTTATATTACTGAGTTTATAGAATAAGTCCTCCAAAATTTGTTAAAGAGGGGTTTTTCCCTTTTCATTGAGAGTAGGGGAGAGAAAAATATTATATGTTATGTTATTAAAAAGATATCATTGTACAATAAAAATATCTAGGGTTAATACCTTGAAAAACCCCAAACTGGTACACTTGTGACAAATTTACCCCAAACTATTTTTTTGACCATGAAAAACCCCAAACTGGTACACTTATGACAAATTTACCCCGACTAACTATAAAAAACCCTAAACTGGTACATTTATGACAAATTTACTCCAAACTAATTTATTCGACCATAAAAAACCCCAAACTGGTAAATTTGTGACTAATATACCCTCCACTAAATTAGATTAATACCACAAAAAAATCACAAAAATTGTAAACTGTGACAAATAGAATGTAAAATCCCAAATTGGTATACCGGTCGATTGTCACGTGTCATTTAACTTTATAATTTAACAAAAAAATTTAACTAAAACTTACATAGGGTAAATTTGTCACAAGTGTACCGCTTTAGGATAAATTTGTCAAATGTATACAAGTTTGGGGTTTTTGGTGGTCAAAAAAATAGTTTGGGATAGATTTGTCACAGGTGTACCAGTTTGGGGTTTTTCAGGGTATTAACCCAAATATCTAACATCAATGATTGCTTAATAAATACATCTTTCACATGCTAAACATACTCGATACCAATTATTAATCAATTAATCCTTCACAAAACTTGTCATTCTGCCCTTCCCACATGTTCAATAACTTTTCCAAAAACGTTCGGTAATTATTTCACAGATTATTCCAAGATAATGCATATATATATATATGATGAGTTGAATGGAGAGATAAGTATCTCGTAGTCTTTTTTAGTATGCTTATTGAACTCTTCTTCCTTTTTTTCAAACTAGACTCGTATAAAATCTCTTTTCCCCAATTTTTTCTACTTTATTTTATAAATTTTTGCAAAGCTTATATTTTGGGTGTTATTTAGCAGGAAACAATTTAAATATTATGAAAATTTTCGATGTTGACATATAGATGCAGCCACCACTTTTCAATATCTACATAATTCTCCACTCAACACGTTTTGGAGAAAATTTTCAAAACAAAATGCTAGAAGACATCGACACATCGTTGACTACATAATTTGTCTTTCCCATAATGGACCACGTGGGATGTAGTCATCGGTTAATCGGTTTTGCATTATCTAGAAATAAAAAAAGATTTTCCTTTTGTGGCACACTGCCCAATGGAAATATATGCTTAAAAAAGTATTCCCACACGAATTGCAACGTGGAAAGCGGTCACCCCATTATTGTTTCTCAAACCGACACAAATAATAAGAATTTTACAAATCGATGAAAATAGCCCACGTCTTACATTAATTTTTAATTTATTTAATATGATTCATAAAATTTGAATCGATATTCAATTATCATTCACAAACTTTTAATTTATTCAATATATTTCTGAATTACTAGTGAATTTTTAATTTACTCTTAAAAATTACAAAAATAAAATGTTATATTGAGTAACTTCAGATGACGCATAGATTGCGAAATGCTTAAGCATCACTCGGCATGATACTCAATGTAGACCAACATTCTTCTCATCCTTTGATACTTAGCAAAATTCCGGAGTTAGGTTGTCGATATTCTCCATCTGTTAGTGACACTCTTCGTTGACAATGACTACTCTTTCACCATTGCGTACTAACTAAAGGTCAGCGAATTAGTTCCGATCGATCATCGCGATCACCGATCGAACTCATAACTCGTCAACATGAGAAGTTGATCATTTTTAGGTGCAAAGCAGTACTTCACCTTGAAATTGGAGTGACATGGTTGTCGGTACGCCTTGAGAAAGGCGAAAAAGACTCATCAGGAGGAGACCGTGTCTTCCATTTGATGCACTAGAATTGCAAAGTTTCGTTGCTTGGGCCACCACTTGATCAATAAATATTTGGCTCCAAATCGAAAGCTCCAATTGGCGGTACTCCCTCTCAAGCCCACTTGAAGAGTTTTAGCCCAAAAACAAGTGTTCACGGGACGCATTTCGGTCTTCCTGTCGCAATTCCGAGACGCTTTTCAATTGTTGAGTCCTGCACGTTTTGATCCAGGAATTAATGATCTCGATCGCAATGGACCCCACTCTTTTAGATCTGCCAAAACGGTCCATTTCTTGATGCATATTTGATGGAGGGATTGTTGTATAAGATAGTTAAATTTAGTAAAATGGTCATAAAAAAATTTAAAATGGTGAAATCCAGAAAAAATATAGACGTTAAATGTGTTTATAATTTACTTAAACTTAATCTATTTATATGATTATTTCTTTACACTCTTTCGACCTCACTCGATCTCGCACTCGTCCACTCCATGTTTTTACTTTAGTTCAGGTACGAGTTTTATTAAATTGCATTAAACATAAAAATGTTTTAGCAACATTGGTCAAGTCGGGTATAAGTTAATAATTTTGTATTATATGTCTATGGGTCAATTTGGTGGCCCGAACCCTTGATGAGCGGATCCAAACAAACTGTTTCCTTCTTGCGTCGTCTAGAGCTGGCCATTTTCCTCATTAGAAAAGATGCGATTTCTAATTCGTGAGTGGGGCGGGTGGGTGGTGTCGTGTTTTTCTAGGCTTAAATCGGGTTCTCTCTCTCTCTCTCTCTCTCTCTCTCTCTAACTCTAAATACAATATAAAAACGTTTGCATATATGTCTAATTTGGGAAGGTGCCTTCCAATGAAGTCCAATACGTGCAAGCAAAGAATAGAACTTCGAATCCAATGGCTACTAGGCGTTAAGCCCAAAGAACATGAACAAGCATGCATCTGCGTGTCTACGTGGAAGATGGAACGGTAAATTTTTTCACGCAGATTGAAATCGCCAACGTTCAATTCTTCTCCAGAGAAGGATCGGGTCAACGAAGACCTGCGGAACCATTCCTACCGTGCACGTACATCATCTGACGCTAGATCAGCACGCTTCGGAGACGGCACGAACCGATTCTATCGACATGAAACACGCGATATGATTTCAAAGAAAGGAAACTATAATCCACTAGAAATCTGAAGAGCGAAATGATCGCCAAGTCATATCATACAAAGTCGCATGCGAGCGCGCGCATGTCTGGATTATACAGATGAAGGAAAGAATCGAAAGAACCAAAAAAGGAAAAAACTGTCGCATGTCCCCCGGGGGGGAAGAGAGATTAAGAACTAAGCCAAGGTCAGTTCTTCTGGGTGGTCTTCTGGTACTTGGCCTTGATCCACTGGATGCCGACGGTGGTTCCTTCCTTGACCTTCTTGACGCCGTGCGACGCCACCGTCTTGGTCTTCACGAGGCCTTCCCCCATCTTCTCCTTGTACTTGGCCGTCGCGAGGCCGCTCTTCTTCTTGTCGCTCTCCGCCGGAGCCGGGTCCGGGTTGTAGTCCCACTGGTCCGCCCACGACGTGCCGTTAGAGTCGTGCCCCTCCATGGTCAAACGAAATCCTGCCCGGAGAGAATCCCAAGACCTGTGTAACTCTTTCAGAAGGGGAAAGAGGGAGAGAGAGAGAATGAGATGGGTGAGGCTTGGTTAAGCTAACGCTTGCATTTTATAAGAAGAGAGACATACCAAGCCGGCAACCTCAAGAAACGAATGACGTCCTCAAGAGAGTTCGCGTCAAACATGGAAACTCACGCGCCTGGCCGAGAAGGAAGAAAGTCAACAAACGCACGCCTCCGTCCAGTTCCCTTCCCTTCCCTCCACCTTCCATCCTAACACCGCACGAACGACGTTGGTGCTTCCCTAAATGTCCAAGACAAAGGCATATGACTTATCGCGTGAGTAATTTTACCTTTATCGGAAAAGTCAAATGATATCCTTCTCACGACGTAACGGGCTGTTCCCCTGAAATGGAGGTTTGTGTTCGTCTGGAGCTGCTTCCCCTGGATCAGAACCGCTCCCTGGGAACATTTTCAAAATGGACGGGAACCGTGTGCCATTACATCAGCATCTGGAACCATCCAGACACCTTTGACCGAGACCCGCTGATGCTAAAAGAAAAGTATTTCAGCTATAGGGGTGGTGCAAGGCGGCTACTGAGCAAATTACCTAATGCAAGGATAATGACAAGTCTTTGGACTTTTAATAAGAGCCTTGGTATTCGAGAATTCGTTGGTACCGAAACCACAATACTCAAAAAAAAATCTGGTTTTGGTTGTTTGCACTTACCTTTGAGATGGTTGTTGTGCTGAAAGAGACCCGAATGCCGCAGACTTACAGAACTGGGATTTCTCGTGGTCGTCGTCCACCTGAAATTTCAAAGTTACATTTCGGAAATCCTTGTCAAAAGTACACGTGATTGGTTATGTCAGAGTCATTTGGATTAGGAAGACATTGTGCGCGATGCTTTTGCCTTCATCTTACGATCAGATCGTGTCTTCCCTCATAAGGAAAGGAAGGCAAACGATCATGGTAAACCATTGGCTAGTATAGCTCCGCTTGCATATAAGGCATAGCCCGTAATGAATTTCACTATATTTTTGGAAACAATAACACAGTTGTAAGAACTCCATTACATCTTATCGTTCACAACAAAGAGAAGAAGAGACACGAGCTGAACTTTGCATTCAGTTAACAAAGAGACCGCTGCGGAGAACTAGAACCTGAACACAGGCTACATAACACCACATAGGCTACACAACACCGAAGACTATGAATGATATTGTGATTAGCAAATTCACAGTCGATCCTCCGAGGCCTTATTTGGCACTTTATGCAGTCCCAGCTACTGATCGTATGTGTCGGGATCTCTCAAGTATTTGTCATATAACCATTGCGATGTGGGAAAAGCATGACCCACACTCTGTGTTGGGAACAGGTTTCTGCTATTTTGCCAATCATTTGTAAGCTTTACCCACTCTCTCCTCCATTCTTTCAACCGGAAATCATGGCCCTCCGCCAGACTCTCTTTCAGAAATTTGAAATAAAGAGCTGCTCGTGGACCATAGTAATCTCTTAGCAGTCCGCTCCAATATTTGTTTCCTAAACAAAAGGAAAGGAAGATCATTCACCTGAAAGTTATTCTGTCACTCTCTCTCTGCAGATAAATCTCATAGAAATCCAGGATTTAAGTACCAGATGCAGTAATAAAATAATGGTTATCACAAGCATTGAGTTCTCAAGAGTGTAGAATAGATGTGATGCAATGATGTTCACTCTATTGGGAATACAATAACTTTCACTGATGGAAGCCAGCTACTTCCAAGGATTGTATATAGAAGAAACGGATGCAAAAGGTTCAAATTCCTCACCATAATCCCGCAGTAGACTTGCTTCCTCCACTGAGTTATCAAACCACATTGTTATCTGCGTCCTTGCATTCCATTCAAACTGTCGAAGAATCACTTTGCAGATGTTAAGTTTCCAAATAATTCTATAACTTATAGATCAGTGACTGAAATCCTCTGTACCTGTCTTTCCTGTTCTTTATTTTGGGCGAGTTGCTTGGCACTTTCTAACCAAGGACCCAGAAGAAATCCTTCATGAGACGCCAAGAGTGTGTCCATGTCCTCAACAAGATTCAGGAATTTCTGGCTATGGAAAGCAACACCATGAGCATCTTGTCGCTGGTAGTCTTCTATGACTTTCAAAAATAGCTCATTTGCATACTTCGCCAGAGCTTGTCTTGTTAAATCGACAAGATCATACCTATGGATGAAATTGGAAGCAAATAAATTGCAGATTATCAAGACAAAAAAATGATGGGGGTAAGTACACTAAAAGTGCCAAAAGTTTCATACAATGCTCACTTTAGTGCCAAAAGTTTATTTTTGATCACTTAAGTGCAAAATTTTTTTAAAAACAATGCAAACCTTGATCCAATTGGCCAGAAATCCGATGTGGCACCCTTTTATTAATTTTTGAAGCCGACGTAGCTTGCTGGAAAGTACGGTCATGTCATAATCCATGTTGGACTTAATTTTTAAATAAAATTGCCCTGTAATATTTTGGCTGGAATTTATAACCGGAGGCACTTAAATGATAATTTTTTATCCGATCTGGCACTTATATGAGCCGCCAGAAATTTTTGGCACCAAAATGAGCGCCATACACAACTTTTGGCATTCTAGTGTACTTACCCTGTTTTGAGAGAGAAGATGCATTAATAAAAGTGAAGACTTGTGACTGTCCATCAACATAGTTAGCAGAAAAAAACTTTAAAAAAAATATTTAGTTTGACATATATTGAAGCACTGAACCTGTAAGTGTCACTAGATTGTAGTTGATCGCCACCTGCAAGGAAAAGTTCTAGCGCGCGTACCACTTCGGATGTTGAGTACCACATATGAGGCTCATCGGTCAAACCAGTTTTTTCATTCAGCACTGCTCCTCTAAATAGTGGCTTGCCATAGCGATGATACCTCAATTGTGAGAATGAAATTGAAGAAGGATCGGCATCAGGGAAAGCCACAATGACATCCCTATTCTTGTCCTGCATCAATAAAACAAAAGGGTCACTGGACAAAAACATAATACAATGTCCTTTTGGATAATTCAGAAATACATCAGCATAGGAATTGTTTACATCCATTTATGCATCAGCCAGGTAAAACTCCAACTTGCAACAGAAGAACGTAAACACATAAAGTAAATGTGAAAGCAGAAGTGACTTACATATAAGCCATCAGTGCAGTTATAGATCGTGTGATGAAGGATGTTCCATGCTTCTTTTATTGAAGAAACTGATTTCCCATATCGTCTAGTTGAATATAGATTGATCCATGTCTAAGATAGAGAGAACACATGATTTTTAATAAATGATAAAAAGTTCACACATACAAATAAGACAGACAAGGATAGTAAAGGTTTGAATAATAGTATGTTAACTAATAGTAACCAAATTAGTTGACTCTTCAGATTTGAAATGCTCCACATCCAACTAATTCTGCAGGTAGCCATTTTGGAAGAAGCATAGTTTATGTCCTAACATTTTGTTCTGCTCTATAATGTACGAAAGTGACAGGAAAAATGTAGCAGACTGCTAATACTCTAATCTGAAGAGTAAGGGGGGGATCCCTTTACAATGCAGCAAGAAAATTCTTGAAAATTTCATATAGAAAACGGTAACATCTCCGGCCCTTCAAAAATCTTTAAGCAGTAGAAAGCACATGCAAATAATGGGATACTGCCTCAACATCTTAAAGTCACCGCAGAGAATTATTGGGATCATGAACGATAAGACAAGGCTGGCGGACATAAGCTCTCCTTTGCGTTGTTCACATCGGCGTCATGCAGATATAGTTTCAATTACCTTAACATCGACTTTCCTTTGCTGAAATGCCATCTCAGACATGAGATCATAAACAACAGGATTCTGTTCTATGCCCTCCATAGACATTCCAACACCAACCTTCCACAATCAACAAGCAAATAGCAGTAAATTCTTCATATTACTATAAGATGCAAGAAAAACCGAGATAATTAAGAGTAAAAACAAACGGTGGAGATTAATACTGACATAGCATCATTTCCACATGAAGCTACAATGAATCTGGTCAAAACCTATTCTATGGGCAATTTTTAAGAACCAATCTTCAGCCACAGAACAACAACCAGCAAAGCAAGGAGAAGATTTATGACTTCTTAAAAGAAAAATTCTTGCTCCAATTAATGAGAATCACATATCAATTAGTTCAGATGAAATTCTAAATCTCATGCTCAGTGTGATCTTCCTCTGAAAATGAAGAGGAACAAAGTTTTGGAAACAAGAGATTTCAGCTGGTCAGCCAACAAGTCAACACCCAAAAACAGTGCAAAAACCAAATGTACAAAAGAATAGCCCAAGCACATTCCCTACACATTACATATCCAAAATGGTGATCCTCCTCAACATTATTCTTTCGTCATATATCTTGTATGTCTGTGACAAAGATTAGTACAATGGAGCAAATACACTGATAATTTTCCTCGTACTACAATGACTAAATCATTGCCCACTTTTGACATCCAGAGAAGTGGCCACCAGTGATTATGTGAAAGTGACTAGAATTCATATTGCACTTAAACAAGCAACTAACAACTAATGCCATCCACATCAAGAAAATAAATGTACCATTGTTGAGTTTTCACTCATATAAGCTTCTATTGGTCCAGATGCTACAGCATCTAGCACCCCATACATCTCAATATTTCCAGCAAAGTTGTGAAGCATGCACCTGTAATACATCAAAGCAAAAAACAAAATAAGATACTAAAGAGAACAGTACAAATTAACCCAAATAAACATAGAAATAGGCAAAGGCTCACATTCAAGCTCAATCAATGAAGATTTAAAATTGTCAAAAAACCGATTTAGTCTGTGAGAACAAAATGACAAAACCAAGCTACTGTTTCTTCATTTTCATTCCAGACATATCCCTTCGTTTGGTGAAACTGAGTTAGCTTATCAGTTGCGAGGAAATATTCTAGATATCATTACCAACAAAAAGAACAAGAAGGAAACTTTCCAGATGTAAGGAACCCCATAAAACTGCTCCGAAGTAATCCATATGGGTTTCACTTCAGCAAAGAGATCAAGGACTACCAGCTTCCCCAATGGCACAGAATGTAGAAGTGCCTGAAGCAACCATATTGCAGAATTATCTACCAGCAAATATAAGCTTAAACACAATAAGTAATTGATAGAAATCTGGCACATCCACCAATATGTAAAAAGCAGCACCACAAAATATGCAAAAGTTGACTAAATATTCGAAAAGAAGAAACCAACGTAGTGGCTATTCAATATGGCTGCACGAGTTCTATTGTTTACATGGAGATAGCTATGCAGGCAATTTCGCCGCAATGTGATGGGGCATATCTTACCTTCATTTGGGGAGGTCTCCAGAATGGATCATAAGAAAACAGCCATCCCTAAAGAAAAGTCAAAGAAGACTGCCTTAAATTGGACTAATGTGAAAAACTATCATAAAGACATTCAAACCATATATTTGGCACATAGAATTCTCAGAGTGGCCAAAGGAAGTTTGTTAGTGGATGCTAATTCACACCTGCATCAGCCAGACTGCATCAGCATCACCACTCTGCATTCCTTCAAAGATTGCAGCACCTAATGAAGATATATATGCTGGTTCGTCTATAGGTGGAGTGTTCTCATCAAAGGTGTCACTGCAATAATCTCAGAAATTCACTATGTAATGCCCCACATAGAAGAAGCCTATACATGACAGAAGGTCAAGTACTTGATGTATTTTAGATAACCAATTACAGATATAATTGAATGGATCAAATTAACTGTTCCAAAAGAACTAATGTCATAAACTGTAGGTTCCCAGGTTCTAGTGGCTGTCATGTTCCATTTCATCACAAAGGCTAGACATTCAGGTTGTACCGTGACTTGCGGATTCCACAGAATACTCGTTTATTTGTAGCATTGCAAATCAAGAAAATTATGATCACAGCCAAAAATTGGGGCAAGGCCAGAGAAAGGAAATTTTAATATTCACTGGAAGTTGAAAACTACTTTAACATATTTGCAGAAGAAAGCTGCACAAATACATTCAACTTCAGAGGCCCAGAATTGGTGCCTCTGGACCCATATATACAATCTACCTGAAACTCTCTTTGGGGGAAGGTTTCCTTCTATGACTTTTTGGTTTGCATAAAACATGATTAATCCAAATAGGTCAAAGCAAACATCCAAATATTTGGACCCACATCAAAATACCATTTCTGCAAGGCATAGGAGTCCATGATATCAATTAATAAACCCCAACACCTGAAATTCTCTTTAGGGGAAGGTTTGCATATGTCATGATTAATCCAAATAGGTCAACATCAAAGATACTGTATCAAAAAATAAACCCCAACCAGGTCTTTCTTTTCAGCCAGACTCCTTTCACACACACACACACACACACACAGAAACAGAGACAGTAACTTCAATCTGATTAGAAAGCCATTTTGGAAGAATTTTAATAAGTTAAGACTTATTTATAAAGAGAAAATAGTGGAAATTGAGCAGTTATTGCCAAAAAAAATGAACTGCTGCAGAGTAAGTCATTTGATTCAGACATCCACTGCAATGAATGAATCTCCGTATCAGCCTAGGGCATTGGCCATTATGGTTTTTCTACAGTAGCCGATACAGCTATTCACCAAATGGAGATCCCAAGTAGAATATCCAAGCATAGGCTGCTTATTTAGGCTAGAACCAGATCCAAAGCTAAAAGAACAGCATTCGTTACAGGCAAGTAAATCACCATTTTGCACATGGATTATGAATGCCGCAGGTGTGCAGTGACTCCATTAGCAGCTTCACTACTTAAGTATTTGGAACAATAACACAAGTCACATCAGATGAGAGTTCTTACCAGTTGTAAATGTGACCAGTTCTTCCATATTCTGAAAACAAAGCAGGAAAAAGAAGATAACTATGGAGAAAGAAGACAACTTTCACATACTACAAGCAAAGAGGACTAAAATATTCCAGAGGATATGATGGATTCTGCAAACCTCTCAGTTGTTGCTCAATGAATGCCCGTCCAATCTCAACGAAGAGGGGGTCAGTTGCATCAAGAAGATAAGTGCAGCACCATCTTGGATTACTCTCAACAGAAAACCTAAAACATGTTGAACAGATGCGGTAATAAAACCAAACGAGATTCTAATGCCCATGGTAAAACAATGTGCAACTTTAATATACAAGATGATATACACTCGGGCATGTGCTATTTTGATTACTGGATCATGATCATGGTTTTATGGACACTGGATAGCCACAAACATTCCTCTTTAGACAGTCATTAGAAAATTCCTAAATTCTGCACATGTTATTGACATCTTCTTACATAGGGGATTTAACAGGGCCATCAGGAGAAAGTTCTGAATCAAGTAGCCAAAGGAGGTGCTCACCAGTTCCCTAGGCGAGTGATCTTTGCTGAAGGGAATATATCCTTTAGTGCTGCTGGAACGTTCCCGGAGAAGGCTGGAAGGACTGCAAGAGAAACAAAGCATCAAATCATTATTCACTTAGACTAAGTGGAATGTTTCTAAAGACTCCAAACTATGTTATACTTGTGGATTTGTAAAAGCAAGTTTCTTACTAAAATTGTTCCTGCATGATTACCCTTTATATTATAATTTTCTCAGGGTGAAGTTGAGGACATCGAATGTTATGTTCAGACATCCCAAGTGCTTAAGTGGTACATAATTTTAAACGAGTCCAATCTACCTGTGAGATGGTGAGCAATGACAATCAACCGACATCAAATGAGATCGAGTTTTTTTTTCTTTATGCAGGTCAAATAAGATGAAATTGAGTCTAAAATAACATCTATCAATTAATCCACATCGATGAGAAGCTTTCCAAGCGATAGACGAAGTCAACTTTAAAATGCAGGTCAATATTCAGTTGACCTAGTACCTGGTGTCATCCCAAGTTCATACATTCTTTCCAGAATCTTTTTCTGCAGACTTAATTGTTGGTCTAACCAACTCTGTGGTAGTGGTCCGCCCCATCTGCGCTAAGAAAAAGGCTCATTAATTATGACAGGAACTACTGAAATCAATGAGAACAAAGCACAGAAGAGAGTACTTGTGGTGGCTAGATACCATTTGACACACACATTCTTGAGAAAACATTTGACAAGACCTTACACCATTTCAACTATCTCAACCTAATTATTTTGAGGAGCAAAAGACTATCTAAAAAGATGACACACAAAAACACAAACAGCAAAGTCAAAAGCAAAACCTCTCATGAAGAGCGTGCAGATCATTTAAAAATCAGTAACAGTCTAAGAAATGCCAAAACATAGACAACTCAATTATTAACCTAAAAAGGTTTTGATGAGAGAACCAGCAGCAAGATCAGTAAATGAGAAAATGTAGCTCACCCATGCAAATTTCCCATGCGGGACCAGGCAAGAAATGCAGGACCTCCAAAGAAATCATCCAAATCTGACGTGCTTATGTTAAACTTCTGCTGAAGAAATGTGGAGGGTAATACCAAATCAGACATGATGAAGTATGTTAAATTGCAATTATCAGAGAAATATTATGTTACACTAATATTTATTGTGTGAATTAAATCAACAGCAGATGACTCAACAAATTAAGCAACAAGATCCAGAGTCAAAGTAACAAATCGTAGTAAAAGCTGCCATAAAAATGGCTCTCGAATGATTCTTTCTCAAAGCACAAGAGAGGGGAATCGCAAATATGAACAGGGTCAACGACAGAAAACATCCCATATTAACTGTTTAGAGTTAGTATCCGCTTCCTTCTATGCTAACTTAACTCCCTAAGGAAAAAGAAAAATATGACTGAGAGCCAAAGCTTCATGCTAACATGCCAAGCAGCCAACTGCGTCTTCATCTATTAGAATTAAGTAACAAGCTGACAAAAGCAAATTCTGAATACAAAAACAGTGAATAAACCAAAATTTGCCAAAAACAAATGTTAGTTTGTAAATTTAATTTTATCTAAGTACAAAAACAGTACCTGAAAAACTTTTTGCCAAATAGCTTCTTGCCCAGTGAATGCAAGCGGTAAGTTGATCCCTTGAAGAGCCATCCAATCAATTTCCTTCTCCCATCTTCTCCAATCCCACCAAGCAAAAGAATCTTTCCAAATAACATTAGATCTAGTTAGCCTAGTACTGAATCTAAAAATACAGCCTTATCATCGTTTTCATGCTACGTCAGAGGCTCATAAAATTGCCACAGGATGACTGCCTAAAAAGTACAGGTTAATATTGTTGGTGAAATCTTACAGCTTGATGTAACAGCATTTTGATAGTAACTCCAAGGAATGGGTCTCTGAACAATGACACCAGCATCATGAACACGGGGAAGAGAACCAAATTTTGGTATTGAATGCATCTGCAGACCACCAGTTTTATCCCAAGAGATGTGTGAACCACACCAGTACTTCAAGTACCAGTGTAAACCGGCCAAGACCTCGACCCCAGTTACTCCAGAAATCCTATTTAAAAATTAAACCATGGTCAACAATGGAACGAGAGCTGCAAACAAGAACGGGCAACATTTGAAATAACAGAGGAACTATCTGCCCTTTCAACACTTTCCTTGACAAGTTCTCACTAGTGATCCTTCATGAGGACGTCCTGCATATTAATAATACCCTAAAAGCTGATGCATGCTAAACTGCTGAAGCAATATGAAGATTGGGAATGGATGGAGATCCACGAAACATTGATTTTAATGAGGAAAAGATAAGGATTTGAGGATTTGGCAGCGAGTCACTCTGCGATTACGATATAAAAATTCAAGCTGCACCTACCCCTTCGAGTGCCAGCAAAGCCTTAACGGCATTCACCGAGAGTGCGACACCACAGAAACCACCAATGAACTGACTAACATGTCACTCAATGCTTTAACAGGAAAAGCAACATTTGAGTAAGGGACGTTGGCGTACAGTATTTCAGGGGCGCCACGTCTGCCGAAGGAAGGATGATTTGTTATCACAAAGCAAATCTCACCACCGCATTCATCCTGAAAGAATCAAATATCAGCGAATGATCTAACTTTCCAAATGAAAGAAGAGAAAATCTTTCCACACTGCGATCGATCAAAAGTCAAACGATGAACGGTCGAGTAACATACAGCGGTTCTCATTACAGTACTTCCATGCGAATTTCTTATGGAAAGTTCATGAACGACATGCAGCCGATTGGCCGACGCAGGACTCTACTCTCGAAACGAAAGTGATCGCGCGCTGGTACAGCTACTCAGTCCGATCATCTCATGTTGCTCACAATCCAAAGCAACAACGCTAACCCTCGTGAAACCGAGTACCTTAGAAATGATCCGGAACTCGAAGCTCGAGTAGCGCGACGGCAGCAGCCGCCGGAGCACGCCGCGGGCGGCGGCCAGCTGGACCGCGGCCGGGGCCCGCTCGCGGTCCTGAATCTCGAGGAGCCGCGACACGTAGCCGACGCCGGCGGTGGAGCACCAAGCGGCGGGGGCGACCGCGCCGAGGATGAGGACGAGAAGGAGGAAGGCAAGGGGGGCGGCGGCGGGGAGCGGAGGCCGAGCCATGGCGGCGGCGGCGGCGGCGGCGGGGAAACGGAGAGGAGGAGGAGGAGGAGGAGGAGGATGGGGGAGTGGTGGAGCGGGAGAGAGGGCGCGGGGTTTATAGAGAAGTTAGGCATTGCTGGCGACGGAGAGGGAAGTTGCAGATTCTTTACGATCGAGAACGAGACAAAACTTCGAGGCCGGCCGGAGAGAGAGAGAGAGAGAGAGAGAGAGTGGCGTAGTGCATGCTGCGCTTTAGCGGTTGCAGAGAGAGGCGTCAACGAGAACGACGTTGCGTGTGCTTTCGGATTTTTCCGGGGACTTTTGTCATTATTGTTGTTAAAATGTTTTTTTTTTTTTTTTTCATTTGTTTTTATGTTGTTTGTTTTTTTCTGCATAAAATTTCCCGTTTTAGTGTTGTGCGTTGAACATTACTATATTTGTTTTATCGTGAGATAAATTTAAATCATGATAAATCACAAAGCTTTCTGACTGAAAATATTATCAATTGCATCTAGTCGGAGACGCCTTGCTCTTCTTTTTCTGCCCTTCTGGATAATTCGGGATATCCGAGCTTTGCAGCTCGATTAATCGCCACATGCAGATGGCCCCGCACATGCGTCAGTTAGGACTCTCTTCACAAAGGTAGTGGGAATAACCCCAAATTAGGTGACCACTGACCACCGTGATTTAAAAGTAAAATCTGCTAGATACAAACTAATCACTCAACCACTCAGTCAACGTTAGTCCAAAACATCCACGACTAGGGATCAAAAATATCCGACCCAACTCGAACCAATAAAAAATTAAGACATTTTCGGTTTGGATCATAAGTTAAGGAATTGACATTATGACAGGCTTGGTTCAGTTCAGGTAGCATGCAGTTCGGGTCACAGTAATCATACCACAACCATGTTAGGTTCGGTTCGGGTCAACCCAAACCATTGACACCCCTGACATTGAGATATGCCATTGTTACTCGGGGGCAATGGTATCAACAACTGTTTATGAATTCCTGGCGAATGTAGCACTGTCAGATGTCTTGAACTGATAATTATGAAGTGGAATGTATTCGCATTGATTCAGCGCCCAAAGATAACTTCTCCAAGAGCACCATATCAACATTCAGAATGGGATAAAAATGGACGCTTTTCGAGCACCATAAATAGCTCGTATTTATCGGTGACAGGACATTGCAGCCGGCGAATGTCCCTGCCTAGGGTATAATTTGAAAGCACAATCTGGCAAAATGGTCCATAAGCACAAGTCTAAAAGCTCATCCTTGTGGATATGCACCATTACAACTCTCGAATACACTGAAAATCTTACACCAGATGTTGCATGTGCTAGGTATAGAACGCTCTCCGTGCTAAGTAAGACCTAACATTACAATAATCAATTCACTGATAAGCTACTAGTGACAGTGAACGAATCCGGCAAAGAATTACAATTTCGCCAAATGAGTTACTGTATAAAAATTTCACAGCGAATTACATTAAATAACTTGTGACAATCGGCAGAGGCCTCCTCAGTATTTACAGTGGTTCTTTTGCTGGTGTGCCTGGAGGGCGGGGATACTTTCTGGGTGTGGGGTGACCCTTCAAACAGATGATGGCAGTTCTCTGCCCATATGGACCGTGGGATTCAACTGGATACAATCAAAATGAATACATCAATTTAACTCGCGAAATAAGCATGATCAACAAGTATATTGAGCATGAAGTGGAATGGTTCCTCCAAACTTCAATCTCAATTAGCAAAGAATAATGGCACCAAAATCATCCTCCCATAGCCTGTTTTGCATTAAGAGGAGAATGCTGACAACAAGGAGGCAACTAATTCATTTTCTTTAATGCGAGTTTCTTAGATGCAGCGAATTTGGCTTCAAATCTCACGCGAGCATTCACATGTTGTGCCAGCTCAATTAGCCCTGGCCATGAGACTAGTAGACCTAATACTGTTATTCCCTACTATCTCAGCATAGCACTGTCCATAAATCACCCTTTCTTTCTAAATTATCAATGCTCAATGTTTTCTGCAGGAAGTTGTATTACTCCTAATCTATCAGATAAAACAGGCCTGCCTGCCGGATTAACAACCACTACAGGCCCTTGCAAACAATTCTTATGCATAGATACAAACTCTCAGGAATATTTCCATCGGCTGGAAATACAGTATATTTACCAGGACAGACTTGCAAAAGGGAAGCACCCATCGACCGGATTGCTGTTTCAGCATTTTTTACTTCATCCTGCTCAAATTCCCAATGAAGACGTGTTAATGCAACCCTCTCCTCATACCTAAGAGAAAAGGTAATTTTACAGCAAACAGAAAATCTTGCACTAGCTGGAATTACTATTGTGCATCATTCCAGAAATTAGGTGTCTGTGAGACGGATTAATAGACCGGGTTAAAGTATTCGGCTGATTGAAGCACTAAAAATATGGACGAAAGGGAAAAATAAATATGCACCTCCGGATTGTGACCCTTTGCAGCCACAAACAAGCCACCAACACGAACAAGTGGAAGACAATATTCAGCTGGAAATGCAACAAGCATAAGCACTAGCAAACCAAGAGTATGGAATTTGATTCTAATAAACATCCAATCATCACCTAAGACTCTCATCTCGGCTACAGCTCTAGCAACAGCAACATCAAAATGTTCTCTGAAGCACGAATCATTACCAATATCCTGCCCAAGAACAGATTTTCAGAAGATGCACCACAGCCCTGATATGTAGAGTGTTAACCAGATTACTCTCCAAACTTCTGACATGAAACACTGGAACGGTCTTAATTCTTACGAATAAATCCTTAATCATAGAAAAGCAATGGAACTCGTACCTCCACTCTTCCATTCACGACCTCAACATTGGCCACCCCGGCTAGATTGACCGCATGCTCCAAGAAAACACAACGTTTTCTCATAGACTCGACAAGAGTCACCTGCCAATCTTCAGTGCTTTTATAACAAGAATCAAAACATCCCACCAACCCCACGTCCCATAAAGTGAACAAAAACCACATCAAATATGATGACCATGTATCAAATCCAACCGGCTAGACGACCATGAACTTCCACAAAAATCGGCCATGACAATTCAACTGATCGACTGATATACTTACCGGGCTCTGCAATTGCTAAGACCAGTCCAGGAAGCCCAGCGCCGCTCCCAACATCGACAACGCTAATCTTAGCACAAGAAGCTCCGCAATGCGATAGATAAGAGTCCCGTATCGGAGGGACGATCGATAGAGAGTCCTCCACGTGCCTCTCCATCACCTCACCTGCCTCTCTGACCGCAGTCAGATTCATTCTCTGCGGCAATAATTTCCTGTTCCCTCAATCTCTACGCTTCAGAGCAACAAAACTCTAAAGATAAAAACACGCCTTTTCTTGATTTGCGGGCGTCTGTTCATACAGAGGAGGCAAAGAAGAGGCGTAGGACCTGGTTCCAGTCGAGGAGAGCGTCGACGTAGAGGCGTATCTGCTCTTTCTGACGGCTCTTCAGGGCCTGGAACTTCGGACAGTGAACGGCTCTGCTCTTGGGTCCGCCCTCCGCATTGACTAGAGCACAGTGCAGCCTCGTTGACGTAGGGACCGCCAGGTGTTTGACGAAAGTCCCGACCGAGAACGGCGCGGAAATGCCGGGGAATTTGCACCGCGAAGCTAACATGACGGTGTGCCAATATCGCCGGGTCAGCCTCGCTGCGACTGTCGTCCTTCCTTGCTGAAGAAGAAGAAGAAGAAGAAGAGGGACTCGGCAGCGGCGAACGAGAGGGACGCTGGAGATATCGGTTGCCTATTAATTTTAATGATATTTCTTCTTCTTCGAGATTCCATATTTATTGCATTTTCTCTCGTGTTTTTTTTTTTTTTTTCAAATTTTTCATCGACTTTTAAAGTTTTTTCGCTCATTGTGCCTAGCAGTGTGCAAAAGAAATTTGATAATTAGTATATTTTTCCTTTTAAGTTTTTTTGCTCCTTGTGCCTAGCGATGTGCGTGCTAAAAACAAAAAACCACAATCAGAGTCGACATTTCCCATGGGGCCGGTCCAGTTCCCAATTCTAATTTACTGAAACCGGTAAGAACCAATCCATTTCTCGATTCTAGGTATGGAATCGCCCACCTAGGTTGCACCAACACGGACACGTGACACGCGACACGACACGACACGACACGTCGACACGTCATTTCTTAAAAGTAGAGAATTCGACACGTTCCGACACGTTATATATTATATAAATATTTTATTATATAAATGCATAAATAACTAAATAATAATAATAATAATAATAATAATAATAATAATAATAGTAGCCTAGAATTAATCTATACTAAAAACATTAATCCTACATTTGTTAATATCATTAATTATTTTAATTTGACAAATTCAACTACATTTTATTTTAATAATCCATAAAAGTTGGAGGAAAAAACAAGTAATCCACGTTCCACTATCAAATTTAAAATTTAACAATAAAAAAAATCAATATTCCATCATCAAATATAACAAAAGTCATTCTTCCAGATTATCCACTTATTCTAAAAAAAAAAAAAAATCCATCTCTAGCTCAAGTGAAAAATTTGCAACTTCAAGCATCTCAACATTTTCAAACGAGTATTGGGAATTTGTTTAAGCTTTTATTATTATTATTATTTTTATTTTTTCATATATTTATATTTAAACCCCATAAGTTTTGGAAATTTGTAAAAATAACCACGTGCGTGTTGGAGTCACGTGTTGGAATTTCCGACTCGCGTGTCGGAGTGTGTCGAAGGTAGTTGACCACGTGTCAGAACATGTCGGAGCGTGTCGGACACGTGTCGGAGTGTCGGACACGACACGACACGAAGGGTCCCGGAGAGTGTCCGTGCAACCTAGCCGCCCACCTACCTAGACCGATATAGTTGTTTAAAAAAATAAATTCTATCACAATTACTTAATTATTTTGTAGTATTTAGATCAAATATATATGTACACCTTTGTATATTTGTAGTTATTAAACACTATCTGCTAATTTTATCTCTTGGGTGTGTAATAGAACTATTCCCTTACGTATTCTTTTTTTCATTCTAATAATCTATTTACTTGCTTTCTCAACTAAAACAAGATAAACAAACAAAATGAATGAGAGGACCGATTGGAGATCCGCTCTTAGGTTGAGCAGTAAGGGTCGGAGACATGAATGTTGTGGTGTTGTGTCATCATGATACGAAATAAGAGCCAAATATAAGACCAAACAAGTTTTGGTGCTCTAAAATAAAAATAGGTCCAACTTGATATTAATTGATAATGCAATTTTGTAGAGATTAGGGGACTAATTCTATGGATCCACTTGAGAATCAGATCGGATCAACAATCCAATTTCCCGGGTGGATCAATGGAACCAACGGACAATTCTCAGTTCTAATTTTTCAAAATCGATTCTTAGTGGGCTATTCTTGATGCCCACCCAAATCATGCTCACCCCTACTTGTGCCTTTGTTGTTAAAAAAAAAAAAAAAAAAAACAAACAAACAAACATATATACTCAAAGGATTTGTCAATGTACTCAAGACATTTTAGGGATTATGACATTACAACCATGACTTGAGATGTATTTTAAGGACAAACATCAACACCTAAGAAATTAGTAATATATTTAAAAAAAAAAAATTAATGAAAAGATAGGGATGATGTGAAGAATATTTCAAATAGGAAGAAGGGAAAGTAAAGATTGGCAAAAAAAAAAAAAAAAAAATTGCTACTAGGAAAAAAATGGGGCTTGAATGAATAACAGGGAGAAGCCTAGAGTGTTAAAATTTGACACCAATAAATACTTAAGTAAAAAATTTATGAAAGTCACACTTAAGTGTCACTTTTTAAAAAAAAAAAAATGAGACAATTGAGTGTCAAGTTCGGCAAAAATGATTGGAAAATTTATATGACAATTTTTTAATAATATAAACTCGCCTATGTGGTACATTGGAGAGTCAAGTCGATAATGAAAGAACTAAAATGACTTTGTTTTGTCTTTTTTTCTTTTTGTATTTTAATATAAATATTAATTAAATTAATGTATTTATTAAAAAAAAAAAATGAGGAAGCAAAAGGTGATGGGCTAAGTCCTCATTGCCGCCTAGCCAAGGGCCACCCCTAGCAGCCCAGCCTAAGGGAGGGCTATGACCCTCGCCTCGAGATATGGACGAGGGCTCACATGGTGCTTGCCACCGATCACCTTGGGGTTGCTAGGCCCTACCTTTCATCATTGTCGTCGGCCTTTCGCGACGATGGTGGAAAAGTAGCGGCCAAGGCTCAGCCCTCGCCGGCTGCAATCTCCATCCTGCTTTTTTTTTTAATAAATAAATTTAAATTTTACTTTTTAATTTAATTTAATTAATGTTTGTATTAATTATTTACCTTGTTAGTAGCAAAATGACTTCGTTTTTACACTTGTCTAGCTATGTCGGCATATAGAACGACATCATTTTGCACTTATCTCATTACCAAATTGCCACGTCAATATTCTGGTAGAATTTTGCACTTATCTCATCACCAAATTGCCACGTCAGTATTCTGGTAGAACGACGTCATTTTGTACTTATCTCATCACCAAATTGCCACGCATTTTTGATAGAATTTTATCGCCGTTGACACTTAACCTGGTTTATTTTGCTTTGACTTTAGCACTTGAGTGTTATTTTCATAATTTTTAGCATTTAAGTATTCATCTATACCAAGTTTTGACATTTCAGGATGTTTTTACTAAGTGAATAACACATGTCCTCTCCAAAACCCTTATTTTCATTTATTTTTATAAATAGGGAAATAACATAAATAATCTTTAAATTTTGACTTGGTCTGCAATGGTGTTTTTTAACTTTTAATTCATTTAGTATTATCCATAAACTTTAGTTCAATGTGTCGCTCATGAATTTTTAATTTGATTAATGTGACCTTTAAATTTTCTATACTCATTCAATTTCATTCATAAATTATAGAAAAATATTCAATTTCGTGTTTTTATTAATTTAAATTCAATAATAATATTGAACATTTTTTATATAATCTATGAATTAGATTGTACATGCATTGAAAGTTTATTTATCACATTGAATAAAAAAGTCTAATGATGATATTGTACGTTGAGTCAAAAATCAATGACCATTTTTTTGTAATTTACTGTTAAAAATACTTGTTCCTAGCTTGCGTTGTTGGCACGATTTGTCTAGTATTGCAAAGAAATTAGTTCAATCAGTCACCTTAAAATTGTCATCATTCCCAAGGAAAATTAGTTTTGTCCATAAGCACATTGCACATTGGCCTTATTCAATCGACACAAAAAGATGCTTTATTGCTTCTTTTGCAGAAAGAGCTCGCATAATATAAAATAAAAAAAATGTCAAAATTTCATGAAACATTAATTTTCTTTTTTTTTTTTTTTTTGGACAAGATGAAACATTAATTTGAACAAGTAAACTCACGCACGTTTTTGTGTATTTTTTAGATTCGTACAGTATTATAGATTTTAACGAGGAAGCATAAGACAATCTATTGAACTCCCACTTTAAATACAAATCTCCTGGACGTCGTAAATATATCCCCACGAAGTGATTTTACTACATATAATTCGTTTAATTTTAATCCATATCGAACATGCGAGAGCGGGGAAGAATTTTTATTTATTGTAATTTCAAGCACGCTTAAATGATTTTTCACAGATAAAAAAAGCTCGTGGAAAAGTATAATACTCATTAAGCACCAGTCCCGGTCAATAACGAAAGGTCTCGCTCGCCGAAATCCCGCGAGCCAAAGAATCTAACGCGTACGAATCAAAGGCATAGGGACTCGATTGCATAAAAAACACGAATCGGAGGACGAGAAACGACAATTATTATATTAAAAAGAGATTAGAAGCAGACAAATCCTGTCTTAAACGGATAATCCCGGTGGGCCCCCCTCCCATCTCATACAGTTATACACCGGTCAAAGTCAACTCCTCCGCAGTCATCTTCCGCACTTCTTGTCTCTCCCTCTCTCTCTCTCTCTCCCCCTCTCTCTCTCTTTAGAACAGTCACCACGGCCGCGGAAAGAGAGAGAAAGCAAGAGAGAGAAAAGCACCGCGGACGGCCGACCGGAATCTCCGAACTCCGCCGCCGCCGCCATTGTCCCATCCTCCCAAACCCTCCTCAGCTCCGGCCGCCGCCTCCCTCTCTTGAGCCCATTCGTTCGTCCTCCCTCCTCCGTCGCCTCCCGCCTCCCGAGCAATGGGCGGCGGCAGCGGAAGGCGGCGCCGGTGGATTCCCTTCTTCGGCCGCTCCTCCCCCTCCTCCTCCGCCAGCAAGTCCTCCGCCGCGAAGGACCCGCCGCCGCGGGAGTTCCTGTGCCCGGTGGGCGGGTCCCTCATGGCGGACCCGGTGGTCGTCGCGTCAGGCCAGACCTTCGAGCGGGTCTGCGCCGAGGTGTGCCGGGACCTGGGGTTCGCTCCCGCCCTGGACGACGGCGCCCGGCCCGACTTCGCCGCGCTCATCGAGAACCAAGCCCTCAAGAGGGCGATCCTCAACTGGTGCGACAAATCGGGGTCCCCGCCCCCGCGGCCGCCGGACTACCGCTCCGTCGAGAGCGCCGTGCGGTCCAAGATCGCCGCCCGGGACGCGGCGAAGGAGGGGCCGATCCCCGTGATTAGGGATTCGGAGAAGGAGCTGCTGAGGGGGGTCGCCGAGAATCCGCCGATGATATACTCGCACGCGGTGAGCGCGGTCGGTCCCCGCGTCAACCACTTCTACTCGAGCTCGTCGGAGGAATCCGTGGTGATCCTGGCGAGCCCGGAGACCCCGTTGCCCCTGACCACGAGGCCCTCCTGCTTCTCGCCGTGGAGCTCGTCGGAGATCGTGGAGGGCGAGACCTCGGGCTCGGCCCCTAATCCGGAGGAGGAGAACCTGTTGGCGAAGCTGGAGAGCGCCGAGCTTCTCGACCAGGAGCAGGGCTTGCTCTTGCTGCGGAAGATCACGAGGACGAAGGAGGACAGCAGAATTTCCCTGTGCACGCCGAGGATGATCGCCGCGCTCAAGCCGCTCCTGGCCGCGCGGCACGACGCGGTGCAGGTAAATGCCGTTGCTTCGCTCGTCAATTTGTCGCTGGGGAATGGGAACAAGGTGAAAATAGTGAGGTCCGGGGTCGTGCCCCCGTTGATTGATGTGTTGAAGGGAGGTTCCGTCGAGGCGCAAGAGCATGCTGCGGGCGCATTGTTTAGCTTAGCTTTGGAGGATGATAATAAGATGGCAATTGGAGCCTTAGGTGCTTTGCCGCCTCTTTTACACGCGCTTAGATCGGAGAGCGAGCGCACAAGGCATGACTCCGCGCTCGCTCTGTATAATCTGACTCTGGTGCAGACCAATAGGATCAAACTGGTGAAGCTTAATGCGGTGTCGGCTCTATTGGGGATGCTGAAAGCTAGGAACTTGGCCAACCGGGTATTGCTCATTCTGTGCAATCTGGCTGCCTGTGTGGAAGGAAGGTCGGCCATGCTTGATGCCAATGCGGTGGCGATTCTAGTTGAGCTTCTTAGAAGGAAGGAGGTGGATTCTGAGGCAACCAGAGAGAATTGTGTGGCAGCACTCTATGCAATGAGTCACGGGAGTATGAGGTTTAAAGGGTTGGCGAGGGATGCAAAAGTGGTGGAGGTCTTGAGGGAGGTCGAGGAGAAGGGGACTAATCGAGCAAGAGAGAAGGCTAGGAGGTTGATGGAAATCATGAGAGGAAGAGAGCAAGACGAGGAAGAGGATCCTGATGGGTTAATGCCCTCAGAATCAGGCGGATTTACCAGGACTCGATACCGATTGGCCGGCTTCGGGTCTGATGGGAGGAATTTGTACGGTCCAAACACTGCTGATTTCTAACCATTCATTGCGTCAGTTTCCTTTCCCAATTCAGGCATTGTGTATCTGGTAAGATTAAGTGGCGGTTGACAGATTTGAGTTTTCAACTGCTGGTGGAAGGAAGGGAAAGAGTGTTTTCGTTCATTAAAGCTAAGTTACTAATCTGCGGAGTGAAAATTGGTGCCTGACATTCCACCGAAGATACCTCGAGGAGGGAATTTCAGTTTGTTGCCGGATTTTCGGTCGCTCTGGTTAGGCGAGTTTGTGCATATGTAGGTGTGCATATTACTTTACCAGCGAGAGAGTGAGTGATGCTATTGCTGTGTTGTGTTTTCTACATCTCTCTTTTGCCACTTCTTTGGCTCATTTTTTCTGAGTTCTGTATTCTGGATGGGGTATATAATTGATTTTTGGAAGGGCCATTGGCAATAAACTAGATTAGACTTGTTCTTGTTCTTCTTCCTCACCGGCTCGAGTTCTTTTCACAAGTGCCGGCTCTTTCGGTGCCATTTCACAATGGTCGCGGGGGACACGATTGTTTCAGTAAGAAATATGCCTGGAGGAAGCAGAAATGCACCAAGTCAATGGCGCATGTCTGTCGAGATCTGGAAGTCGGCTGGTGTATTCTGTCAGTACTGACGAGGGACGATGACATTGGCGAGTGCAGTAAGGCTGAGTCCGAGCTATGTCATTGAAATGTGCTCTGTGATGTCTTAAAAAATTGCATTGATTTAAGCAAGAAGGGCGTTCCTTCTCTCTCTCTCTCTCTCTCTCTCTCTTCTTTTTTGGCTCTGGAGTAATCTACTATGGATGGATTTGGTCCATAAAGCAACGAAAAGGATACTTGATTATTGATGTATGAAAAATTGCCATTTTACATGACAAGAATATGGCATTTGACATGGAAAATTAGCTGACCAGATGGAGAAATTACTGATTTTCACCTCCCTTCAGCACATCAATCAACAGGGGCACCTCCCTTGACCTTGCTATTATCACCTTCTTGTTCGCTATAAAGCTGATATGGGAGTTTTTAGGGTGTGGTTCTGCTTTTCCAAATGATTCTCATTACGAGAAAGTCCTGATGTTTTGTGAACTTTTTTTTAAGGACCTTGAGTAATTATTAAGCAAGTCGAAAGCTCTATGCGTGTAGAGGGGTAGGTTGAGCTTTCGGCAATTTCGGAAAGCAAGCATCAATATTGAGGACCCTTTCGTAGTTACCCCTTTTTCCCTGAAAAGCTTAATAATATTCCAAGTACTAAGATTAATGAAATAGATGCTCAAATTCAGGGATATGTCGGCTCAGCCCACCGCAACGAGGATTGCTTATTTCCCCGGTTGGCAAACATAACGTTCAAGCATCGAGATCAGACTAAACATTCATTGGTATTGTCGAATGAAAAATTATTTACATTCTCAGGACGCCTAAATAAATAATCAAATGTGAGTGAATATTATAAATTGTTCTGGCTCAATTTGTCAAAAATATATATTTTTTTTATTTTGCGCAAAGTGCAAGGTCTATCAACCATGCATATAATTTCTCTTGTAATTTCCATAGAAAATAGTAAATTAAAGTAATCAGTAATTTCTTCACTTGGTTAATAACTTTTGACGAAGAAAGTAACAACTTTGGGTGCAAATATAACCATTTCGGCTAGAAGAGAAATAGATATTTTTATTTTTATTTCTAAATGAATTTCTAAGCAAAAACATATGTTTGATAATGACGTAAAATTTACGTTCTTAAAATAGAACTTCGTTTTATAATAACATAAAAATTCTCTCTCTTGAGTGGCGGCAAATAGCGGATGGTAGCGACAGATGGATGGTTGATTAGTAGCGAGGATAACTTAGGAGAAAAAAATTTATTTCTCATTTATGTACCGTTCCAAATCGATTTTTGAACTAAAAATTTATTTTAAGAATAAAAAAATGAAATTATATTACCAAATAGATTTACATTCCAAATACAAGTTTGAAACATAAATAAAATAATTATTATACATACTTTTGATATAATCAGCAATATCCTTTAATATAATTAGTAGTATCCACATTTTTTGCGATTTTTTTTTGTGTGTTAATATATTATATATGATAATATCTACGCTCAAACAACATTTTTTGTATAATGCGAAATGATTTTTCCTCAGTGTGCAAGTTCTATATAAATATATTAAATTATTTATATAATCCTTCATGGATACCTAATGTAACCTGCATTCCTTATTTTAACTTGCTAGTGCTCGCAAGCCTCAGCCTCTCATCGGTAGTGAATATTTTTCTTGTTCACCACCAAGGAATACCAGATTTTTTACACTAAAAAATAAGAAAATGTTGACAATTCCTCACTTCAAATCATTCCTATATTAAATTCTTATGGAGGGTTGTTGAATGTGTTAGTGGTCATCTAATGTGAAATAGCTTTTACCATATGCCAGCAATATTTTGGTCCCCGGATTTCAATTTACTCTTTTGCCCCCTCTCGCGATGCTGTCGAAATAAGCGTATCCCCTCGAGCCAATCGTCTTCAAATTCGTACGCGGTCGCGAACTCGAGATTACACACTACTTCCAGACAAGATCCGTACGGCCCTTTCGCAGCTCGCGCCGCCTCGTCGCGGGCCGCGCGCCTCCTGTCGGAACCCCGCGCCGCCACCCGAGGAGAGACGAGCATGGCTCCTCGCGGTCTCGGGGCCTTGCTGATGATGTTCCTCGTGATCTCGCCGGCGCTTCTCGATCGGTCGGCGGCCGAGCCGGATTCGCGCTGGGAAGCTAAGCGGAGGCTGCTGAGGGAGAAAGTTCGCCGGATGTACGTTGAGAATTTTCATTACCTGTTTGACCCACTTGGTTCTTGTTCCTTTTGACCACGATGGTCTGTGTCAATTCTTGAATTTTTTAATGGGTATATGTCCTGTTCCTGCCAATGGGCTATTGGATGACTTGTGTTTTATAGTATCTTCCAGTGTCCTTCTTTCTCAAGATTTGATTTTTACTGCCGCCCTGCCGCTTCAGATGATATTGCCGAGATGGGTTGCTTGCTTTTGAGCTGCTTTGATGAAGTTTTAATAGATTGAGAGCTGTATGGGAGGTGAACTTGATGTGGATGTTGCTTTCGCTGTTGAGTACTTGAATGTGCCTAGGATTTTATTGTTGTTAAATCTTCATTTTAACCGTAAGTAATCAGTCTGACGAGAATTGTGCTTCGTGCTGGGAAGCTAAGAGGAGGCTTCTGAGGGAGAAAGTTTGCCGGATGTACGTTGAAAATTTTCATTACCTCTTTGACCAGCTTGATTCTTGTTCCTTTTAACCACGATGGTCTGTGCCAATTCTTGAATGTCTTATTGGGTATGTCCTGTTCCTGCCAACGGGTTGTTGTATAACTTGTTTTTTCAGTATGTACTGTGGTGCGTGAGGGTGTGATTGACTGAAACAGCGATCTTGCGGTGTCCTTCTCTCTCAAGATTTGATTTTAACTGCCGCCCTGCCGCTTCAGAATATATTGCTGGAATGGGTTACTTGCTTTTGAGTTGCTTTGATGAAGTTTTGATAGATTGAGAGGTCTATGGGAGGTGAACTTGATGTGGCTGTTGCTTTCGCTATTGCGTAGTTGAATGTGCCCAGGATTTGATTGTTGTTAAATCTCCATTTTTACTGTTAGTAATCAGTCTGACGAGAATTGTGCGTCACATGGCAGTCTTTGATAAAGGATGATGTGTAATGCGAGTTTATCTGATCTTCGAGTGTCATTGCCATTCTGCCAGGCACATGAATTGCATCTTGATTGATCAGGGGCTTTAGGATTTCATTTGACTCAGTTCCTCATTTGTCTTCTTTCAGGTTTTACCATGCATATGACAACTATATGACCCATGCTTTTCCGGTCAGTTGCTGTTCTTTCCGGATATTTGGAGATCGGGGGACCGCATATTGATTGTTCCGCTGAATGATGCTTCTTTTTTTCTCACAGCATGATGAGCTAAAGCCTCTAACAAAAACTTTCACAGACTCTCTTAGTGAGCTTGGCAATCTTAAGGTGATAACTAATTAGTTCAGTAATAGAGGACTAAATCAGTTTGAGATGCTCAATGACTGCTCATCCTCTTGGTGGTTTCTTTCCAGCTTGAGCACCTACCACAAGACTACAATGGATCCGCCCTTACATTGATAGAATCATTATCTAGGTAAGTTTGAGTCTTTTTGTCAGCTGTTGATGTCAATATTCACATGTATCATATGCTCTTGTAGATTCACAAACTGACAGCATTTCGTTTGGTGCATTGTTTGCTCCAGTATCTGGTCCATCTTGCTAACCTTCTTTCTGTCCCCCCCTCTCTCTCTCTCTTCCTCTCTCCTGCAGCCTCGTTATATTGGGAAATAATACCGAGTTTGAGAAGGCAGTTTTTTGGCTTTCTGAAAATCTCAGATTTGATGTTGATGCTCGGATAAATCTTTTTGAGGTATTCAGTTCTCAATTTTAATTTTAGATAGATAATCTGAAACTACACTTCAAACAAATTTATATATGTTTGTGCTTAATGAGAATGAATTAGTCTAGCAACATTGCTTTTAATGAATATCGTGAGATTTTCTATTGAAATTTTTAATAATCTTTCTTTACCTGACTGCTATTGTGTAGTGCAACATAAGAGTTCTTGGAGGACTTGTTTCTGCTCATATTCTTGCCACTGATTCTACAGACAGGTTGGTTCAAGGGTCTTACAAGAACCAGCTGCTTTTCCTAGCAAAAGATCTAGGTGAACGCTTTCTACCCGCATTTGATACACCAACTGGATTGCCATACGCTTGGATTAATTTGAAGGTACAATATGGGGATGTTTTAAGGCAACGATATAGTAACCCAAAACACAAAGATTTAGCATATGTGCCTGGTGTTGTAAATGATCACCAGTTTCTCATTTCAAGTGTTAAATGCGTGGCAATTTAACCTTCCTACATTTTCAATGAGTAAAATATGAAGGTCTTTGTGAAAGGAGTATCTGGACCTTTGACAATGTTATTGTGAACTGATGACGCATTATATCTGTTTGTAGCATTGATTTAAGGCAAGTCTTCTCTTCCATGGCTAGAATGAGTTAGACTGAGCATGTGGTTGTATCGGATAGGTACAAAAGTTGTTCTGACTGGTAATATCAAAGGAAAAAAAATCCTTATGGGGTTGGGAGATGCTGGTTGGTTTCCTTTGTGCATCTCTACCTTATTTTTATATGCCTTCCCTTTGTTGTCGGCATCATTTTATGTCAACTAGAGAAGCTGAAGAAAAGTTTACTTCGGTTGACTAAGTGGCAGAGATCCTCATTTCCTTCAGCTTATTCAATGCCTTTAAAGAAATGCATAGTCACAGTTATGGCTGCTGTAGTAGAATATGTTAAGTATTTTTCATGTGCCTGTTGTTTCTGTGAGATTTTCACTTTGCTTCACTGCAAATTGTGTTGACAGCATGGAGTAACGGCTGATGAGACTACTGAAACAAGCACCTCTGGGTGTGGTGAGGACCTCACTATTTACAGATAATTATGATGTACCGTCCTGTGTTGCTGCTGACATTTGTTTGCTTTTGTGGGTGGTTCAGGTTCATTGATTCTCGAAATGGGCACATTATCACGACTAACTGGAGACCCCAGGTTTGAGTCTGCTGCTTTACGTGCACTTCGCAAATTATGGAGCATGAGGAGTTCCTTAAATTTACTGGGGACAACTCTAGATGTGGAAACGGGAAAATGGATCGAGTATTCCTCTGGGATTGGGGCTGGTATTGGTCTCTCTGTACTTGTGTAAATTAAGGTGCCGTGTCTATTTGTTAATTAGATTTCTCGAAGAAGCACCTTTATTACCTCATTAATAATGTAATTTGAAGTGTTTAGGTGTTTGCACGACGACCCTAATGCTTCTGATCTTTGCTTCTGTATAATCTTGCAGGAGTTGATTCCTTCTATGAGTATTTATTCAAAGCTTATATTTTATTCGGGAAGGAGGACTACTGGAGAATGTTTAACTCTGCTTATCTTGCCGTACAGAAATACTTCAGATATGGTCCTTGGTATGATGGCCACTTTTATTTTGCTGTTGATGTTCTATTTATATTTCCATCTGGTCAAATATCTGTGCATGCTAGCTTTGTTCTGGTGGAAAGTTGTTGATTGTGAAGCATTCTCGTGCTTTTCATACACGTGGAATCCAGAGGTCCTTTATCATTTACTAATTGAAGATAATTGGCATGTCAGCTTTTGTGGGCACTTTTATGATTATGTCCTCACTACACTTCTCTTTGTAAGGAAACTGCTCTCGAGGAATTTCGTGAATTTACTCCGTAAAACTCTTCTTGTTTCTACTCTCAATGGCATTTTTTCACATGACATCATGCAAGAAATAGTCTACTATAGACTTATTAAAGAAAATTAGAGGCCTTAAGCACATGTGAACTGGATTTTGTCTGGCTGCTGAAGGAGTTAGACAGGGCAGCATTCAGTACGGATATGCTTGTATTTTACCACCGAAAACAAAACAGACTAAGATATGGTTACTAGCTTTAAGTTGACTTATTGTGATAAAAATGGAATGATCTGTTCATTGTCTAAATAGGTATCATGAAGCTGACATGAGAACAGGAAAAGCAACTTACTGGCAGCTGACAAGCCTTCAAGCATTTTGGCCTGGGTTACAGGCAAGTAAGCTATGTCCTATAGGGAACTATGGTTTCAAGCTTCAGGAGCGTTCATAATCCCAAATGATACTTAATTAGGTTCTTGTTGGGGATGTTGCTGCTGCAAATTCAACACACCGTGAATTTGTTCATGTGTGGAAGAAGTTTGGGGTTATACCAGAGAGGTACTTGCTTGATCATCAAATGGTTCATCCAACAGAGAAGTACTATCCTCTCCGCCCTGAATTGGCCGAGTCCACATTCTACTTATATCAAGCAACGAAAGGTCAGTAATATTGGTGTCATCTTACTTTCAACTTGATGTGGTGAGTTGGCTGGATGATTCGTATCTTCTCTTGATTAGTTAAATATACCAACTTCAGCTAAAAACTTTCCTATTCAGCTAGGGCAAGCAAAACATAACCTGAAATGCTTGAGTATTAGATACCGCCGGTTGTGATTCATCAGTTATCATGCGAACTTTTACTGTGATATACTATGAAGAGGTGCTTAAGTATATTCTTGCACGTCCTGAAAGCATAATTAATCTGCTGATCTCAGTGGCCATTGATGGTGTAAAAGTGTTTGCACGTCTATTTGGTAACCTTTTGCACTTTCTACATCTTTCACCTAATCCTGTAATTATTTGGCATGTTATTAGATCCATGGTACATAGAAGTGGGTGAGTCAATGGTTAATTCCCTTAATCAATATACCAAAGTGGAAGGAGGATTTGCAAGCGTCAGGGACGTAACAACGATGCAACTGGAAGATCATCAGCATAGTTTCTTCCTTGCTGAAACGTAAGGCAGCCTTTTCAATGCATATGCTCCCATTAGACTAGCATATGCTGAAGTTCCGCTTGAATTTTCTGCAGGTGCAAGTATTTGTATCTTCTCTTTGATGATCAGTTCTTGGTCAATCAGAACTATGTATTCACAACAGAGGGTCACCCTCTTCCTGTAACGAGAGATTGGCAAGAGAGGCTTCCGGAGACCTTCATTCCTTCCAACTGGACCTTTGTCGAGGTGCTCACCTCTCCTTATATGGCCGAAAACAAAACTGGCCCTTTGTTAATCATGATTCGTTCAATTCATAAGTTGCTGTTGCTTACTTCCTTTAGCTTTTTGGTACTTCCCATCTGATCAAACCTCATGGTCCTTGCCCCTTCATGTTTCCCCATTCCCGAGTCTTAGAAAGCGTCAAATCAATGTAATCTCGTGCGTCTTTGGCTTAAGCAGGCGGACGAGCGAACTAGACAAGCAAGTGCCATGTCTTTGCGACTCTGTCCTGCATCGAGCACCCCTTCACATGGGCACAGAATGGAGAGCGCTTGTCACGTCCCCGATGCATGGGACAACCACAGGTGTTTGACCGATGAAGAGTGTGGCATTGACTCCAGCACTTGTAGACGGAGATCATGCAGCATGGCAGGCTACTGTGGGCTCTGGCTGTCCTTGTGATACTGTGTACATTGCAAAATTCTTTTTCGTCCCCAGGGAGAATTAATCAGAGGCTGGCGCTACACAGACGGTTCGACTCACAAAAACACACAGGATTCTCTCACTGTTAGAAGTTAGCCCTCAACTAGATTGGGAGTTGAAATAGAAGTATGATTGGCAGGGTCCCTGTGTATCTTCCCCTCTAATCCTTGTACCGTAATGAGAAGAACCACCGCCACACGGCGCCGTCGAGTTTGGAGGAACGATTGATTTTAAAGATGATTGCTGATGACACTTTCTACATGTTTGAAGTTGAGGGGCGTTTAAGACACTGCACTGTGAAGGAACAGTTGATTTTAAAGATGATTGCTGATGACACTTTCTACATGTTTGAAGTTGAAGGGCGTTTAATGCGCTTGCGCTATCAGGTCATTGATGCTTGTTGCGTGGACGTGATGCAATGGGGTTGTTGATGCAAAAAGCATCTTTCTTTGAGTGGAGTTACGTGCTGGCCAGGTAAATTCGTCTTTTTACAAGACAACCCCTCTTGAGTGGGTTGAGAATCTCTGGCCTTGACTTTGACTATGAGGTTGTGCTGATTGAATGGCGGATAACGATGGGAATAGTTAAAATAGTTCCTGAAATTTGGGGATTCCTGATTTCTTATTTTAATTTGTTTAATATGATTAATGACTGAATTAAGTTATATATTGAATATTTTTAGATAATTCGGGGATTAAGTTGAATATATACTAAAGTTTTAAATATCATATTATATATAAATTAAAAATTCATTAATTGCGTTGTATATATACTGACAGTTCGTGGATCATTTATATCATTTTTCTTTAAATGAAATTATGTTGATACGAAAAAAGGTCATTATGCAAAATAAATAATTTGTTTTTTTTTAAGTCATTTATATCATTAAAATTAAATAATCAATGAGGTTATCTTTCAATATTGACAAAAATTCATATCTTTTCTGGGGACACGAAAATATTATTTTAAGCGGTCGCTTCTGAAAATTATTTTTAAAATTATTCGTTCTCGAAGAAGGGAACGTCTAGTCCAAGGCTCATCAAAGCTCTGGGCCCCGCTACTTTTTGGCGCTGCGAATCCAACGGCCACCCTCCGCTTTCCAGAAAAAAGCAACGGTCCGGATGGGCCCCACCGCTTGGAAAATTCTTCGAGCTTCTCGCCTTTCCCCCTTTGTCTCCTTTGTCTACCTCTTACCGAAACGCGCTTTCTCCCGACCCCACCACGCGCTCCTCCGTCCTCCCTTCCTCTGACGCGCTTCTCCTCCTCCCGGCCAGAGCCCGGCCACCGCGAGATCTCCTCCCTCCATCGACGCGCCCCTCCCCTCCCTCGACGGAAGAGATGATCGCCGCGCCTCGCCGGGACGGGGCGGCGCAGCAGCCGCGGCGGCGATGGCTGGACGCCGACAATGGCTAGCGGGGCCGCAGCGCCGCCGACGACGAGGAGCACGATTGACCCCGCGGCCCGTGGCCACCGTCGACCGCCGCCGCTTCTTCTTCACCGCAAGCACGCGCTCGGTCGCTCGCTCGCTTGCCGATACTGCGCTCACCGTCGCTCACCGTCCTCCGTCGCGTGTTTTCTCCGTCTGACTGATGTCGCAGAAGCGGCAGAAGGAGGAAGGCGCTCATAGCCCCCGGGACAAGCGGCGTCGGTTCTTCACTTTGAAGCAGTGAGTGGAATCTTCGCCTTCTTCTTCTTCTTGCTATTTTTAGCTTTGTCTCGGGAATCTGACTCTGTTTGGAATAAGCCTCGACCGGTGGCGTGAAACCTTGGTCTGTGCTAATGGAAGATATCAATCGGCGGAGGAGGATTGTCGGATTGTTCGTGTTCTTTGTTTAATCAGTAGAAGCTGCGCCGTGCTCTTGTTTGTTGCTTTCACGGCAAGGCGTGATGGTCAACTAGCGGATTGCTAGTTGGAAATGGTCGCTGTTGGACTACCGTGCTTGGTTGCTTAATGATGGTTCCGGATGATTGGAATTATTTTTGTGCTTCGAATGATAGAATTAGGAAGTGAAAGATGATTCCAGCTCGATTCTCGGCTAATCCTGCAATTGGAGGAACGGCCTAGTTTAAGAATACCGGTTCATTCAATACTGTCCTCGTTTGATATACTTGGCTGAGATACTGATTTGTAGACTTGATTGTGTACAGTGTTATTTCGGAAGTAATGAGGAAGCAGCGCATCCAGGATTTCCAGAATTTGTTGGAGCAATTTCTGGAGCCTTTGGTTCGAAGAGTGGTAAGCACCTTCTTAGATTGCGCCGACGAGGTAAATATGTGAGTTGCCGTTCCAAGATATCCTGTGATTGAAGCACGAGTTGTTTTTGTTCTGCCTATGGGTTGGTTTGATCTGACCTGCTTTATTCAGCCCCTTTTGTCTTTCCAATTAGCTTGCTCCTCAAACTAATTGACTTGGCATATATGATAGCTGCTGTCATTTTGTGCAGTCTGCCAAGCCTAATAAGAGTAACACATTAGATTTTTAGGACAGTCTTATCGTCAAATCATTAGTCTTTCTCACTGAAGGGACACATGAGAGGAGTTGTCTTTTTATTGTCTTACATAGTCTTACAAGTATTATAGCGGTAATCCAACCTTAGAAAACAGAATTGAAGATTTTTGTTTTCCGAAAAATTTAGGCTACATATCTCAACAAAACCCTGGAAAGACAGAAATCAAAAGTTGGAAGTACTACCTATGAAGATGAGAAACTGCTTTTATATGAATACTTGTTATGATCCGGTTGATCTTTTTAGCTATGTATGGAGCTGGTTCTCACAAATTCTTTTGTATATGTGTTCATTTCCCTCATAAATTAGCCTCAAAGTTGTAGGTGGATGTGAGTTGCTTGGATCTATTATGTAGGTGGCTTCAACATAAATATTGTTTAGGGAACTTGAAAATATGTCTTGCATGCAAGGACTTGTTGTGAGATGGTGTTGATGCTTAAAGTGCTGCCTAAGGGTCCGTTGCTAACGCTTTCACATAGGATGTAGCCTATATTCTTTATTATTCGTTAGATTCCATATTTCCCAGTTTCCATCATGTACATTTTCATGACATCACTGCCTGCTTCATGAGAAGTATATGTTGTTGACATCAAGTCATTACAGGTAAAGGAGGAAATCGAGGTTGCTCTGGCAAATCATTTTACTGCAATGAGAAGGTAAAAATTTCTTGCTATTCCATCAAAATAGATATCTATTAATTCGAATGAAATGGAAAAGGAATGAGAAAATACTTGGGCTCAAAGCTTGTAAAGTCTTAACAAAGTCATAGACTTATTGCAGGAGTTACGGGAAAGAGGTGCATCCTTCTGAATCAAGAAGCTTACAGTTACGATTTTCAAATGGTGTCTCTCTTCCATTATTTACTGGTGCTCGACTTGAGGGTGATGGTGGTTCTAAGATGGAGGTAGAACTAGTGGATGGTTTTACTGGGCAAATTGTTAAGACTGGCCCTGAATCATCTGCCAATGTGGAAATTGTAGTTCTTGAGGGAGATTTTGATGGAGATGAACGCAGCGAGTGGACAGCCGAAGAATTTGAGAATAATATCGTTAGAGAGAGGGAAGGAAAGAGACCCCTTCTTACAGGGGATGGAGTTGTGAAACTCAAAGATGGAATTGGCTCAGTTGGTGAAATCGCCTTTTCAGATAACTCAAGCTGGACGAGGAGCCGCAGGTTCAGACTTGGGGCGAGAGTAATGGATAAATTTGAAGAGACTAGGATAAGGGAAGCAACAACAGATTCTATTGTGGTCAAGGATCACCGGGGAGAATGTGAGTTCATATTATGTCAGGTCATCTGGCTGTCATTTATCAAGGTGTTTGACATCATCATTCAATGCTATGTATTTCATTTCATTTTATTTTCTTTTTTCATTTTTATCATTTTTATCCCAATTCCTCTTGTGTCTTCCATGCTACATGCGCAAAGAACCATACTTTTAGGAGCATAAAAGAGCTTACCCTTGCCATACTTTTCATTCATACTCCTGTTGTCATGTTATATATCTCAACAATGTTTGATATTCCTCTTATTTGACTTTGACTTTTCTGCATTGCTAGTCTGATATCAGCCTCTGCCTTTTCATTTAAATTGGAATATTGTTTTCAGCAAGGCACAGCATTCTTACTAGTATCTGTGATGTCTTTAATTTCATGAGTTGGGAATTTGATATTACAACTCTGGTCGAGTCAATAATGAAAGCATCCACCATTTCTACACCCAGATTATTCTGTGCTGTAGGGGCAAAGACAAAATTTTAAGACTTGCTCCTGAACTTTGTTTTCTGCTTGCAGTGTACAAGAAGCATTACCCTCCCACTCTGTTAGACGATGTGTGGAGATTAGAGAAGATTGGGAAAGATGGAGCTTTTCATAAGCGTCTTAGTGAGGCTAATATCAACACTGTGAAAGATTTCTTGGTCCTACTATCTGTTGATCCTTCAAGGCTCCGAAGTGTAATTGATCTCTTTCACCTCAATTAACATTTTGAAAGGTTGTTCTCATTGGGCATTGAGCATCTGCCTTAAGGGTGCACTGTCAGTGTACGAGACATGTTCAACAGTGTGAACTCATGGCCTCCTTCTAAGAAATGTCATGTGGAGGCAATAGTGTCTCTTAGCTCAGGCATACTTCTTATTTCAGACACCATGCCTTTCAATTTGACAGAAATTCGGTATCTACTTGCTTCAAAATAACTTCGCTTTCTGTTTACTTAGTCGTCCTAACGAGCCTTTGGGTTTTTTAGCAATAACAGTTTAGATGGTTTCAACTTTGGACTGATTTGTAATGAGTCATTCAAAGATGATTCATTTCATCTCTTGAAAACTACAATTGTTTAAGCAGAAGATCTCCTGACATCTGCAGATTCTTGGTGCTGGTATGTCTCGTAAAATGTGGGAAGTTACTTTTGAGCACGCCCGAACTTGTTCTCTGGACCAGATAATATACTTTTACCGCCCTCCTTCCTCAGAGCCAAAGGCTGGCGTTCTCTTCAACATCGGAGGGCAAGTAATGGGATTGCTTTCCGATAATAAATATATTCCCTCGGAGAAGCTATCTGAAGCTGAAAAGGTGCGCTTTTCTGGCTATTCTGGTACTTCTAATAGTTGTCAACAATCTCTTTTGACGTATATATCTTCAATCAGGCTGACGGCAACAACATGGTAATATCCGCACGGCAACACTGGGACGACGTAGTCGCTTATGGTGATGAAGCTTGTTCAACTGGGCTTTTGAATCCAAACGGTGATCTTTGCAGCCCGAGCTCACCTGGGACCTCCAGTTCTGGTAGTTTAAGGCTTTTGAAGAGGAATCGGATTGGTGGATCTGATTATGCACAGCGCCACATGTCTTCACCAAATACCATATCATCCATGTTTCCCATGGATGATTATTCCTTTGATTCCTTTGACGATATGGATTTTAGAATCAATCATTCTCCAACCAACAGGTCGATTCATGATCCTGGGTCGTTGAGCCAAAGTTTTCTTGAGGAACACCTTTCGTTTTTCGACAGAGAATGCTCAGAGGACATTTCTCGTCCACAGCGTCCATCTGATGCCACTGACAAAGCTCAGAGGAGATGGAGAAAGCTTTTCAATGCTTTTTGGTGGTTCTTTGTAAAAAAACTAGTGCTCCTTAGAAAATCGGGCGCTGCATCTGGAATTCAAGAGATGTTATGAGGATTCAGGAAGTTTTCCTAGATATAGTCATATACCGTGTGATAGAAGCTTATTAGATGCTGCTTTTTTGAAGTGCAATGGCTCGGGTGCGTTAGCAAATGTACAGGAGTTATGGCCTTTAATTCTTCTTCCGAATGCAAATCCTACATGGTCATCAGCAGAAATGCTGGCTTAGCTGGAGCCGCTTTAATTTGCGGACAAGCTGCTGTCTAATATTTGCAGCTTCTCAAAAACTCAAAATAAACGATCAATGGGTGATTTGTGTACAGAATCTTATGGTGTTTCCTTCGCTTTTTGTTGTACATCTGGTATTTCGTTTGAACAAAGAGTTGGGGAATAGTAAGCAACTACGATTCCTGCCGATATGTAGCATCCTATTGAGATATGAAATTCTACACTTATCGTCGATGCAGGGGAAACTAAGGCAAGTTTCTTGCGAAAAGAAGAAAAAAGAAGAAGAATGTGCTAGGTAAGTTCAAGTCTTTGTGCAAACATCTGAATGGTACGTGTCAAAGAGAACAATCTAAACAAACTATGCTGTGCACAAGATTGGAGATGGCATTTCATGGAGCCATTTACTCATGGGCAGTTATCACTTCCCACAGACAGGAGATTTTCGTGTTACAGAAGGGGACAATGTAATCTTCCTATAATTGGGCTATTCAATGCACGTCAATATACAAAGGCGATTTCGGGAAACAGAGTTTCATTACAAAAGCAACAAATGGAGCTCCTCTCCCCAGTATAAAAAACTTAACCTTCGCCAAAGGTTCACATCTTACATTTGTTGCCGTCATTACACATTTCACCCTGCAAAGGTATCAAATAACCAAGCATACCGATCAGGATCCACTTACTCCAGAAAGCTGCACTAGAATCGCTTGAGTATGGTCACGCGATTTCTTTTTTGACGCCTAAAGAATGACTACATGTCACTAACATACCATGAATTTCAGTTTCAATCCGCAATCTTTAGTACAATGAACCATTGCTCATACTGTCTAGTTAAGTTCAGCAGAAAACAAGCTCAAACAACTGGGAGCTTTTCTATAAATAGACATAAATACTAGATACACCAAAACAATGTCCCATCATTTGAGGCTCTCAGTGAGTAGGTGCTACTATGTCAGAGATAGGTGATGTTCCCCTGCTAGTAACGAATTTACCCAAATGGTGAACATCTTTAAGACGAAGAGGTGGTCAAGAGTCAAAAGTCCAAATTCAAGAAATGAAATGATAGGGATTTTAATCATAACAAGGGTGATTTCACCGGTACAGCACGCAGTAGTTACCAGAGTTTTAGAGGCGTGGGTCAAAAATGACCAAAAGATATCTTTGCATGTAAATTTCACCAGCACTCAAACACAATGCACAGAGAGAGAGAGAGAGAGAGAGAGAGAGAGAGTCCACATCACTATAGGGGTCCTACCTTTCTCTTTCGTGTTTCCAGTATCTCTTCTAACGGTGGACGCCCTGACAAAAATGCAGGTCCATGAATCGCTAGACCCAAGCGATATCTTATTTACCATTGAATTGACTATACCAATCTGAAGCAAACTGCATAGGACAAAGCCAGAAGCTTTGCAGGCAGCATGCTAGCGCCCGCTGACACTAGAATTAGATGAAGGAAAGCATAGTCCTTACTGCTAACGTAACCTTATGTCACAGAAAATTACAAGAAAGCATGATTGCATGTTTAACCAAACAGGAAACTTTCTGTAGATCAAGATGATGTGCAAAATGGGATAATCACACAGTAGATATAAGCTGTTGGACTGCAGAAAACTTTTACTTCTCAGGCATGTTACTTTTAGTTGCGGCAAATCAGTTACATAAAAGAAAGACCAGCAATGAGATTGATTATACATGAATGAGCAAGTACCTGACTATTTTGGTATGAGGCAAAGTCATTTAAATGTCCAAATTGTTCTTAGGACATGTGGAGTTTTGACAATTTACTTAAAAGAGAACTTACCAGTAATTTGCAGACGATATTTAGCCCAAACTTTATAAACTGCGTCAGCGATGGTTGCGATCTATGAAAAGAAATCACGTAAATTAAGCGCAGAAATGCAGAGTTTTGCAGCACATCAACTTAGTATAACTTTTGGAAATACATGATGAGCAAACTGAAGAGAACCTACCGGTTCATACTTGGTAATGGCATAAACCCACCCAAGACCAACTTGTTCATAAAGACTTCTAAATGCCTGCAAAAGTGGCAGAAATCACTGAAAAAGGCATATATGTCTATGCTGAAAGACTGTATGCCTATAAGAGGAGGTCCAATGACATGAAAAGCCCTTCACTAAACATTGGCTTGTTATTGCAGTCCTTTCCTTCTTTTACTTTTGCAATGAAATTATAATTAACTGTGGTTTTTTAGTATATACATGTTTTCTTTGTGAGGATAGATAACTATCAACTCATGAGAAGCCAAAACAATTTAAATTAACAAATGCTTGACAACTGCGACTTAGCATGAAGATTGTGAGAGGATCATACTTCCACATCAGTCACAACAGTTCCATCTGAAAGAATTGCATGGATCCTCCCCATAACCTGAAGAAAAAGGAAGCGAATCTTGATAATTCAGTGCTGAAAGTTGAATAGCAAGTCTATTTTCAAATATTACATTATCTCTTTTCTCCTTCCAAAGCCGCGATGGTTTCAAGATGAATGACTTTACAATATTTGAATTTTTCAATTCAACAAGCCAGTGGCATAGGCCCATAACTAATTTAAGATGGAACTTTCATGAGCAACAAATACCGTGAAAATCCTTTTATAGTCTCTCAATACACAGAGAATGCGGAAAGAAGATTGCTAGAACTTCAATCTTTTATGCTATCAAACGGCTGGGACTTGGCAGAAGCAGGAAATTATAAGTCAGCTAATTTCTGCGCGTTATTGATTAGCCATTCAATTTGGGCGTCTAAATAACATGTAAAAGTTTTCTTTTTTTTCCATAATGACGCAGGGAAGATATAAGAGTGAAGGCCCAAATAGCATAGTTCAGTCTGATACCGTTTTGTAATCAAGGCCCTGGTTTTCCTCCGGCGAATAGTCAGCCGAGCCAATATCAACAAACTTTATTGTACCATACTGCTTATTCCTCTCTCTCAGCATATCAACCTGTAAGACACAGAAAACAACCACCGAAAATTAGAAGAACAACTCAACCCATAGCTTCCCTGTCACCAACAAAACATCCCTGATTATATCATCCAATAAAGACCTCGCGCATGCAAAGCGGGCAATCCCCGTCGTAGAGCATTTTGATCTTCCAATCCTGGGGTGACTGCCGTTCATCTTCTTTCTTGGGAGCAACCGGCTCTGCAGTAGCTCCTTGAATTGCCCGAACGGATCTTCCTGAAAACAGCAAAACAGGGATTAAAACTCAGAAAACTCATCCTCTACAGTCTTCATCCAAGCAGCACGTACGCATAAAATACGACAAATTGCAAATCAAGAACCGACCCAGAAGACCCAGAACTCGAAGGCATAAACCAACACAGAAAACAAAGCCAGAACAGCATATTGTCAGCCAAGCAGCACGTACCCAGAAAACATGACAAGATGCAAATCAAGAACCAACCCAGAACTTGAAGACATAAACCCAAACAGAAAAACAAAACCAGAACAGCATATCGTCAGCCGAGCAGCACGTACCCAGAAAACATGACAAAATGCAAATCAAGAACCAACCCACAACTTGAAGACATAAACCGACACCCAAAACAAAACCAGAACAGCATGCTTTAAAGCTGCACGTTACAGGTTAACCATACAACAGAGATGGAGAGAGAGAGAGAGAATCCAGAGCTCACCAGCTTGGTATTGCAGAGGCGAACCGAATCCCGGCGGGGATCTTCGGAGCAGGCGATCGGGCACCGAAATCAAGCTCAAAGGAGCGTTCTTATGCCTCCCAATGCACACGGCCGCGGCTGCTCTCAAGGCCATTCTCGGTTCCTTCTCGACGGCGGCGGGCGAGAGGTTGTCGTCGGGTCGACAAAATATTCCAGTTCGTGGAATCGCGATCGTGGCGCAAAGAAAGCCAAGATTTCGGGCAGAAGCGAGAGACGGTTTTTCCTCGTATAGCCGCCCCCTGGCATGCGTGGCGACCTCCGCTTCACCCGCATTTTGCAGCCACGTTTCTTCTCCATTGCAAATATGGGGTTAACATGGTCGGATGGAAAGTTCTCACCTAGAATCGGAAATCATCTATTAAAGAGTCCACTCGTTAATTTCATAAATTCACTCGAAAATCCAATGGTGGGTTTGATCCGTTCCTTTATGGGTTTATGGAATCAATCTCACCAAGCTTCATGTACTCAAATCTGATTAGATTTTTTGGTGTACCCATTAAATCAGTCTCTCCAAACTTTACACATTCAGTATACTATTTTTTAGCAAGCTAAAGTAAGGCAAAAGAACAAAGAAGCTCCCTATTCTTAAGTATAAGATTAGTAAAACAAAAAGTGTTAAGATTTATCATGAAAATTTTAGGATTTTCATTTTTTTAATTTTTTATTGAAATTTTTCTTAAAAACTTAATATACATATTTATATATCATTGATCTAATTCGGGGTCCAATTCGGGTAAATGGATGGATAGGTCCATACCTTGAATATGGAACTGAATCGGTATCCACCGATTTCGGTTATTGAAACCAAGAGCTGAACCGGTTCTCACCAATTCCTTTAAGAACCGTTGGTTCCGATTCAGTCCAGTCAAGTTTCGGCGGTTTAAACGGCTCCAATTTTTTTGCACACTCCTGCTGGTGAAGAACGACGCCGTGCGGGGGCAAAGTCGGTAATAGAGCGGGAGCGCGAGGGCACCATTGGAAAAGCGCACGGCTTCGACTCGGTTACTCGTCGCAGCACGACTCTCTCTCCTTCTCCCTCCTTCTCTCTCTCTCTTTCTCTCTCTTCTCTCCTTCGTTCGACTGAGCTCGCGGCGCTGAGCTTCCATGGCGTTCCTGCTCAACCGGACTGGCGCCGTCCTCTCTCGCCTCCGATCTCATCCTCAGGTACCTCCGATCGAGCCGCCTCCGTCGTTTTCCGGTCCTTCCCGTCGCTCCGATCGGCGCTCCGGTTCTCGCCGGCGCCTCGTATTTGACGTCGCTCGATTCTCCGCTCACTCTTTTGTGGTTTTTTTTTTTTTTTTTTTTTTCCTTTTTCTCGATGCCGAACGCGTGCCGCCGCCGGTTCAGAAGACGGAGGGCGCGATCCCGCTGCTGCCGCGCCGCGGATTCCACGTCGAGCCGGGGGCTCGCGAGAAAGCGGTGAGATTCTCTCTTCCCCCGCCTGTTGTTGCTGCCGCTCTCTTTCCGTGGCTTTCCCGAGCGAGCGTTTCGGTCTGATTTCTCCGAGTAATCCCGTGTTCGGATGTCATCGTTGCCGCGTTGACACGAGCGCGAGATTCGTGAAGAGAGGATTACGCTGGGCGAAAGACCAGACTAAGCGTGAGTGGAAGTGTTGGAGTGATTAAATATTAAACAGTTTTTAGAACAGTCGGAAGTGGTCGTACAAAATCTCACGGCATGATAAGTACCTCGGATTGGATGATTGCTGTTGTTTTTTAGGTTAGCTCGGATTGGTTAATTGGTATTCCGGAGTTTTGGTGGAAGGCTTTGGTTAGTTTTACTTGGTACGATGAATGAATGAATTGCTGAGACTGTTTGCGTTCATGCATGCCGTGGTTCTGTTCTCAGCTTTTATGGTGTACTTTTTGCGCACTTTCGTCTGTAAGGTTTTGAATAGCTTTGAGATTTTTTTGATCTTTGTATCCTGTCTCAAATGTCGCCACATTCTTGGTGTCGGGCTGAGGGTAGATAGATGCATTGCAACAAGGATGATTTAGATTTGAAAATCTACTTTATGCTTTCCAGCGGATTCGTCTGTTCTATGACATGTACCCTTTTTCCAGTCAACCGGCTTAGAGCGTGTGCTTGATTATGATTCTTTTTGGCTTTTTGATTATGGACTTACGTAATTTGTCCGACTGCGAATTGCAGCTTCTGGCACCAGATCCAATTCTAAGCCGTTTCAAGTCGCATAAGAAGGGTGTTAAGCAGTTGAAAAGAATTGGAGATGTCCTCACGATTGTTGTCGTTGCTGGTATGCTTTTAGTTACTATGATGTGGATTGAACAATCTTCTCAATATTGTTATCCATGCTTGATCATAACGTTTTATATTATTATGTTTGGCAAGTTGGGATAATTGGACTTTTAAACTGATTCCTAAATTGTCTTTGCTTTTCAAAGAGGGAACCTTGCTGTAATCTTGTTTTGTTAGAAAATGCTTCTTTAGCTCAATCATCTCATAACGGTAGTAGTACTCTCTGGTGGAGTACCTTTCTATCTTTCGACTTGAATAATTTCCTTGAAAAACTGCCAACTTTGGTTTTGTTGCATGTTGACTTAGGTTGTACTTGGATGGTCTTCTATGAGTTCCATCGTACAGACTAATACTATGCAACTTCACCGATATTAGCATGTGTTAATGCAAATTTGTCAGAGATCTTTTTGCAGCATCACCACTAATTTGCACCTTTTTAGGGCAATTATGCTAAGCCAGTACCTAGGTGAAGCTTATGATTATCGTGCTTTGATTGTCTTTTAAATAACATACTCAGAGAGGCTGACAACAATGCTAGAACCATGGTACATATGTCATCTTGAGTAGTTCGACACAAAGTCCCTAGAATCATAACAATGCCTCTGAGACTGGCCAACCAGTTTAGTTATCGGGGGTTAAAGATGTGGACAATTGATAACAGATTCAAAATTTTCTTCCTATTGAAAGCTTTGGTTACCCCAAATCTGGGTCTCTGATTAAAACTCTCTCAAATCATTCTTTTTCTTGAAACGTGCTACAATTGATGAGTCAATGTGCGGTATTACTCTTAAGTTTGTTTCCTTGCTCATTGCCGCGTTTCATATCTTTGTGTTCCAATTTAATATGATAAAGTTTCTTGTTTTGCAATTTGGTTTTACTTTATTTTTTCATCATGATGCATTTTCTAGTGTTAAAATGCTACTGATATCGACTCATGTGCATCTTTATATGATAGATTCTCAATTTTGGCATTATTTTATATGGAAATTAGAACATATGCAGAGTACCATCGTCATTGGACGATGCGCCATATTGTGTGGAAATAGAGTTCTATTTTCTTTGTGTAATGTTACAGCTCTGATGCATTTCATGCTGCATAATGTTTCAGGATGTTGCTATGAGATCTATGTGAAAGCGGTGATGCGAGAAGAAGCTCGAAAACAGGGGAGTGCCTCCGGTGAAAGTGCTTAGTCAAGTGTTCCTTGTATGTTTGTTTAGCCTTAGTTTGGGAGAACAGTGGCCAATAAGCAGGACAGAAATGCTCCTCAATTTGAAGTTTTGTATCTCCATTTCCATATCTCGTTTTATTGGATGGAGCACATTTCTTCTGTCGTGAAAGGTTAGATTGCCCAACTTTGCTTGGTTTGCAAGATAAGAAACTCTTCGGATGGCAAATGGAGAGAGCGCATGATTGGTACATGACTGTGTTTCCTTTGTTTCTCTTTGGAGTAAGGTGATTTTAGTGAGGGTTGCGTAGCGAGAAGCAAGAGGAAAATTACCTACTGCACCTGCCTTATTCCTCGAGTCGGTGCACTCCTAGGAGTAATTTACCTCCTGTCCTTGACACTCTTATCTAACGTGGAAACTTTCGTCCTTCAATAAAGAAACCGCTATTGCATTGTGTGAGCAGGCCGATGCAAGCATCAACATATTTGCATCTTTGGTCGAAGCTGGATCGAAAACATGTAGTTTCTTTGGTTATGCTGGGATCATTTGAACAGGTTGGTTTCACATGAACCGGTTTTGCAGAACATCTTTTCAGGGCGCATTCAACTCTGTCTCCCTTTCGCGCCCGATCTTTGTGGTTCTCTTTATCATCGACTGTTGTGAAACAGGGGAAGAGAACGACGCGATGTCTGATGTTTCACCTCGTTTCCTTAAGTAAGTACTGAAGAAGAGTGTGTGCAGGCGCGTGGGCGCTAAAGAAAGTTAATATTTCTTTCCATCGGGTTATGGTGAGGAAGAAAAGCGAAAGGGACAATGATGGAGAAAAGACATAAAGTCAGATTCCGTTCCGTGAGGCCCCTCATTCCAATTAGAGAAAAACAATAGGCGATGGGGGCGCTGTCTAATTCAAAAGAGTGATTCATGTGTCCTGCGAGTGCGACCCATTTCACCAACCATATCTCCTCAAAAGAAGCTTTATCCTTTCAATTTGGGTCCCACCGAACTTTGGCACAGACAAATCATCCATATGCGGAAAAGCGCTGGGAATTATCCCTAAATTTGGACATGTTATGGTTGGCCTTTTAATTCGTTCAATATGAATTTTGAACTTAATCTCTCAACTTTTGAAAGTTAAGTCAAAAATTCTTATGTCCTTTCATTTCAATCCATTCCCTAAATTAATCTCTCAACTTTTGAAAGTTAAGTCAAAAATTCTTATGTCCTTTCATTTCAATCCATTCCCTAAATTAACAAAAAAAAAAAAAAACACTTACTTTTATAATAAAGGAGGTCGACCTTTTACTATTATGGAGACTGAATTAATAATATACTTAAATGAAACTATGGTAATATTTATAAAGACCAAAAAGGTAACGATGTAATAAAAAAGATAACATCTTCTTTGTTGATTTAGAAATTGATTGAAATTAAAAAAAAAAAAAACATTTTAAAGTTTAGGTAATAGTGTAATTATGAAAATTTGTAAATAGTATGGAATGGCCGATTGATTTTGTTATGGAAAGTTGAGACACTAGATTGAACATTTTGGAATAATTCAAGAATTATATTGAACAAAACCAAAATTCAAAGACGACATTGCAAATGCACAACGTGTTAGACTTCTTCAGAGACTGTTTGCATTATTTCCCCTAAATACGCAAATCACGTTAACAAGTACTCCCAAAACACTAATCAAGAGAGGACGAACTTTTGAAAATTTTGGTCATTTCGACAAGAGCTGCTGTCAATGTTTCACGAGCTTCTCTTTCCATTGTTTGAAATGGCAGGTTGAATGATTAGGAGTGGGGAAGCGAGCAGCGCGTCGTGCATGCACTCCAAGTATTAGCTGTCCAGAGAAGGGGAATAATACAGCCAACAAGGGAAAAAAGCATGAGAACAAAGACCCCAAGACAGAGAGAATCTCACTTGCAGACAGAACAACGTAATCTGCTCCGAATCACCGCCCTTCGCCTCTCCACTTCTCAACTTTGTTTTCAAGCGTCACGTACTATAATCCAGCCAATTAAGCCTACATCCATTGGTTTCTGACATGACTTTGCTAAGGAATTCCCTTAAAACAATCATAAGAAAATAATATTCGAGGTTCGAAACATCGATGCTGCATACCAGGAGGGACGACCGGCCCATTGAGGATTGCAATGTCTCATTTATTTGATTATTCATTAAGCATTCCAATGGAACTTTGAAATTTGACAAGTTCGAATTTTTTGCGCATGTAGATGAGACAAAGGTTGGCCCGATGGCATTGGCACTCCTGAGTTCCTTAGGAATTAGATCTTTGGAGATGTCCCGACCATCGAATGAAAATGCTAACAAAATCCACCTGCTAATGATAAATTTTCTTTAAATTTCTGTTTTATCAGTTTACATCAAAGTTGTAGTAAGATACATGTGATTACAGCGGAATTATGATGGGGGATCAATGTAATTCGGTCGAACGAAGGCATTTCCGTAAATTTCAGTCCACTAATCATATCATCTGCATTTGATCTTCCCCACTTGAAGTTACTTTAATGTCCACTAGTATATAGACAACCAAAATATATCAAGAACGATATCATTTATCTTTTTCTTTTTGCTTTTGTTGTGTCCGAAAGTCTAAAACAAACGGTGACCCGTGGCTTTTTTGTCGATGCCACTGGTGTTCTTCTGAGTCTAGATAGATAGAGGACTGGAAGTCACCGAGAAAAGGGTCTTATCTGGTTTCTTGATAGCCTTTTTTGGTTTTGTATTGAGAATTCACTTCGTTCAGAGAGGAGAGAGCCTGTGAGTGGTGATCGGAGATGGCGACAGCCTTTGCAGGGACGCAGCAGAAGTGCAACGCCTGTGACAAGACCGTGTATCTAGTCGATCAGCTCACTGCTGACAACAAGGTCTTCCACAAGGCCTGCTTCAGATGCCACCATTGCAAGGGAACTCTCAAGGTCTCTCTCTCTCTCTCTCTCTCTCTCTCTCTCTCTCTCTGGTTTTATTGCTTTTGTAGTGTTATGCTGTTCATGGATGTTCTTGTTTGGGAATATGAAGTTCTTTCATTGCTGGAAAAGCTGTTTCTTGTGCGAGGCATGGCTTGCAAATTTACAAGGTGGCTTTTTCATGTCGATGGTCATTCTGGGTCGATCTTTTCTTCTTCTCCCTCGTTCATTCTATTCCATTGATACGATTGTGTGGATCTGCTTAATCTAGTCTCTGGCGTTGTAAATGCTCGTTTTTTCATGGTTATTTAATACGTGGAAGTTATGTTGAACATCATCCATGGCTAATTACTTAGTGGCATTTCTAGGTTCTTAGAAGTCTTGCTTGTCCATATGCATGACTACCTGGTTCTCCATCTACAGCACTTCAGAAAAAAATTGAAAGTACTCTATTCTGCCGTCGCTACTTATTGATTGGATGGAAGGTGGAAGGTATCTTTTTTCACGGGTAGTCAAAACGGGATAGGTCCTTTGATCGAATCTGGATACGTCATGTGGGTAGTGTTTAAAATTGGGGACCGCATATTAGTCGAGAAGGCACTATGATGGGTTGATTTTTTGCGTCATCCGTGACTACTAATGACGCTGCCTACCGCTCTGAAGCTAAATCAATTCGCTAAAACAACTAAGTGATGAAAAGCAGAATCTATCAGCTATAGATTATGATATTTAATCTGATCTCCCTCATGAAGATTGAGGATTTAAGAGAAGAAGCTTTTAGTCTGGTGTTGCCTGGTCAAGGACACAGCGGGAGGGAGAGTGAGGGAGACTAATTCAATGTTGTACCCTTTCTTCTGTGTTTTTCCTTCCTTTGGAGGGGTTGGTAATGAGGTCTCAATGCTCTTCAAGTACCTAATTAATCCAAATTGAGTGCGGCAGTCCCTCTGTCCTGATACATTCTAGGTAACTAGTGTATTCGGGCAACCCCTTTGAGTTGAAGTTTTCATGTCTATTAATAATGATGGAAAAGACGGTCTTGCTTGTCCACCCTTCACATGCTAATGAGACTCTTTCAAATGATGTAATCTATCGTATGGGTTTGGCATGTTCAGTCTTTGCTAGTGCATGCATGGTACTAGAAGGTGATCCCTTTGCCTAGTTTTATTGTTTAGGGTCTTCATATACGGATATTTGTAGTTTCAGTAAGAGAATTATCATCCTGTTTGTAAGATATTGTGTGTAATTTGTCTCCCATGAAGGCATTTTGTTGCTGGCGATACATCTCTATAACTCTCGTATGCTTCTGCATTCTGCAGTTGAGTAACTATTGCTCTTTCGAGGGTGTGTTATATTGCAAGCCGCATTTCAATCAGCTCTTTAAGATGACTGGGAGCTTGGATAAAAGCTTTGAAGGTAATCCGCAAAGATGGCTTCTATTCCCTTCTATTCACGTATCTCTGCTGCTCTAGCCCCGTTCATGCTTACAGATAAATTGTTCTTCCATAGGCACTCCGAAAACTGTCAATAGGTCTTCTGAGCAGGTACCCCTCAAGCTTCAGTCTTCCACTTGCTTTCTTTGTTAACGATGTTTCTGAAATGTTAGTCCCATTTATATGTCCGTAGTATCACTACAAGTTGCTTCTAATAACGTCTGGAATTGTGCAGGGCCACAGTAATGCCAAAGTCTCGAGTATGTTTGCCGGAACTCAGGACAAGTGTGTTGCTTGCAAGAAGACTGTTTATCCCATTGAAAAGGTAAATCTAGGAGAAATCTATGGGGAGCTCTTCCTGCCAATATAACCTTTGTCATTGTAATTTCAATCTATGCCATGCCAAGTCTTTGTGCCTCGTAAAGTCAATATTCCTCTAGTCATTGAAAAGACCGGCAAGGCCTACTCATCTATAATCCTTTACCGCACTTAATCTGATGTAGCATGAATCTGTCGATATTCCTAAACTATTTACTTTACTAATCTGATACTGCTTTCGGATCGGATGTAGCGCTTGTGTGTGGGCGCATGCGTCTATTTTGTCATATCTAGTGTAAATTTAATTTGGAATCGGAGTCAAGTTCATCATATGATAAGATAACCTTCTCCAGATGTTATTAATAAGTGGTTATCTCTCTCTCTCTCTCTCTCTCTCTCTCTCTCTCTCTCTTCATGTGTCCACAAACATTGAATGGAACCTAAGTTTATCAAACTCAGTAGTGCTCATGAACCGACTGCTGCTTCGCCAGGTGGCTGTTGATGGCACGTCATATCACAAAGCATGCTTCAGGTGTACTCACGGCGGTTGCGTAATCAGTCCATCGAACTATGTAGCCCACGAGCACCGTCTCTACTGCAGGCACCACCACAATCAGCTGTTCAAGGAGAAAGGAAACTTCAGTCAGCTCGACAGCCATGAAGAAACGACAGCCTAAAGAGTATTTAGGGGCAGAGTAGTCATACTTCGACAGTCAAGTCAATACAGTTATCGGTCTGCTTTGATAAAAACCATGGATTATCAGCAAGATGCGGATTCGGTTCTAAGGCATTAAAAAAGTTAAAAAGTGTTGATTTTCTATATGGAGACAACTGAGTTTGTTTTACTTTTCAAGCGTGCAATCTGAATGGCTAACCACTGGAGACTTGCTGCTCGGTTTCTCGAGTGAACATGGTAAAACAAATTTTCGTGTGACTTTGTTCTTGTGGGTTTTACGTGGAATTGGAAAGAACGGAGACATATCCTTGTACTCAAGATGGTTGTCTATCTCTTGTTTTTATTTTCCGATCTTCTCCACCCGTTCGAGCCTTTCCCTTTATTTTGCAAACTCCCTTTCATTCGCTCTGATGTGCTGCTTGTCAAGCATTTGGAAAATTAGACTCTTACATTCCCACTATTAATCGACTTTGTCGATACCTTCTCGCTTCTTGTCCCTCCCATAGATCTGATAGCAACCTCTTCCTTTGTTTCATTCTCATGCTATGCATTGATAACGCCCATTGCATGTGTTAAACCATATATCAGCTAGAAAAATTTGTATTGCATATGCAGCCATACGCGGACTTGGATTGCTAATCCCCGGCAACGGTGCATAAAACAAATGTCATTAAGGATGAATTGGATTGTCTAGGATCATCGACGATACCCAGGCAGGATTAAGCAGCAATTTCAGTTACCATACTGGGGTTGTCTGATGGTAGTGAAGGAAAAACGAAAAAGGGCACGTGAATTAAGTAGTTTCACTGGTGTTACCTTCGTCCTAATAGAAGAAAAGGTAGATGGCACATGGTTTGTTTGTGATGAATCCATTCCAAACATTTCTGCACTCCCCAAAAAAAATCAAACAGCCTCCAGTCAAATACAGAGAAAATCCAGCTCCCATAAAAGCAGGTCAGGTCAGGTTAGGTTGATAGTGAAATGTGGGTGCTGCGTCGCCCCACAAGCTAGGCTGCTTGGCATAGATCACTCCCATCTCTCCACTGCCACCTTTCAAAATCACCTTCCCGAACTCTAGCCAAAGGGAATTTGTTCTCCTCCTTGTTAGATTCTGTCCCTTGACTTTGGTCAAAGAATTGAGAGCATGTTGAATTATGCCTATAGGAATAACTTTTTCTTCCCTGCCTATGAAATGAGACTTGGAAAGAGTTGGAGTCATTCTTACATAAGTTCGAGCACCAATGAGAGGACAATAGGTGGGCAATCGCAGGGGAGGTATAGTAACGTCAAGCCAGTCCATGCATATTGCTCTCCACCCTCACTCACATGGCTTCCATTGCACTCCAAAATCATTTCATTTCATCTTGGTACCATTTCTGGCTGTTCCGTCGCTATCAGTTCCCCGCCTCTGAGGGCACCATGTCACCTTCAACTGTTAATTTGGCATTGATTCTTCTTTTGCTCGAATAAATCTATCAACTTCCTCCTTAGGCACGTCTCACATAGATCCTCCCTCCTTTATCGGAGCTTGCTGTCCATCAGTCTTTAATTGCTGGCGATAAGAAAGGAGTCTATTTGTGTTGAACTGTCTCAATCGCCCACGTTCAATGTTTCTACTTGTACATAACAATGGCGAAAGAAGATAATTGGTGATCTTGAATGTGGAATTTGGAGGGTATTTCTTGTTAATGCTATACAACCCAAAGCCAAATACTTTTAAGGAAAGCTGGTTGTTTTGTGTCTGAAAGTCCACTTGCTGGGCTGCAATAACTTTTGGTGGTTGCTTATTCTCTCATAATTTTAATGCGAGGATGGCAAGTTGGTTGCGAAGCAGTTACTTTCAATGAAAGTGATGATCTCTGAAGCGAGTTTTTGAAGGGGTCAGTTCAAACCGAATTTGTTTTCATACTCAAAACCTAACAAGAATCATGGGTCATTGAAATGCTCTGTGGAAAGCGTTAGGAATTCTCTCCATAATAATGTGAGAGAGAGATCCTGACAAGCGAGAACATGTACACCACATCCAGCTCCATCAAAGTACAGCAAAGTATATATGCTCCCTTCCCTACTTATCAGCCCTGATTTGTTTTCCTCAATGATTGTTCAGAGTGGAGACAAAGTTTTACAGGATATATGACACAAAAGTTGGTGCAAAACGCCAGCGGTTAAAGGCCCACTTAGCAAGATATCTGAATCTGGAACTCTTTTTATGATCCACGTTTTGTGATGCTCTTGAGTTCTCATTTTCTTTTCTGCCCAAGTGTTTTTTGTAAGGTGAGTTGGCTGTGGTTGGCCTATTCAAGAGCCTCCATTAATAAACTCCGTAGTTCTTTTTTGTTCACTGAAAAGGCGCTGAAGTGAAGGATTCTTTTTTTTCTTTTTCTTTTTCTTTTTTGCCTCCTTAAACAAATATCTTTGAAAAAGCAAGAAACTAATTAACCCATGTTCTTCTTTCGAAAAAAGAGGGAAAAAGGAATTCTTTTTTCAGTCTTCAGTAAACTTAGTCTGCCTTCCATGAGTATACTTTAAAAAAAGATGGGGCATTACAGGTCTTTTAATTGGTGGGAAGCAAATTTTTTCTGCCACCACTGGCGTGCCAAATATAATTAGCAGTCATCCGATGGCTGTCCTGAAGTCAAAAAAGGGCTTGAACCATGATTAAAAGAAAATATATTTTAAGGTAGCCGCTCTCTTTTCATGCCCACAAAAAGCATGGAGCGGTCAAATGATTTCTTCCTCCTTGTGTTGGCCATGGAACATTTGACCCTAATCATGCTGCTTGGGAGCGAGTGATATCTCATGTGACAAAGGCACTTTGTCCATCGCAAATAGCCTTTGTCCCTGCCTTCCAACTTTTACTTTTGTAAGTCTTGTAGGCTAGAAGGATACAAAGGGACAGCCAGCCAGTAACCCCTTTTTTCAGCGCCATCACACTAGTCATGCTTTGCAAGTCGCAAGCAATGCATGACTTGATTCAACTGCGAAAGAAAAACATGACCCGTCATCCCTTTTGAGCCGGCTGAGAGTTGTAAAACATGGTTTTGTTTTATTCAAGAGACATGTTTGGTGCTTCAGATTACATTGCTCACCTAATTCCCCTTGTGGAGAGAATAAATTTCCTGCACATTCGGTGATTTGGAGCATGATGGAGTTGAAGAAACTATGGTCCCAGATAGGATTAGGCGAGGGTAATATTCAATTCAATTATGGAGCTATGAAAGAAGGGACAGGAAATAATCACTATTATTCTCTCTCCCTAGGGTTGAGGCATAGGGGATCGATCTCAAATGCTCAGGTTGGCTTTTTCAAGGAAACTTTGGATGCCCATTGGTCCCAAACCCCATCTGGAAATGGAAATTATAAATGAATCCGACAGAAACACTTCCCCTGTTTTCATTATTTTCACCCAAGTTACGGCAAAACATGGTACAGCTATTGACATGATGCCTCGGTGTAGGTGGTCTTTCAAACTCCAAAGTTGCGTTCAAATGAAGGCGTTAAAGAGGACTATTGACTATGCTCTTTTAATGGACGATTTGACCCTTATCACCCTGCTTCTTGCATTTTACTGGCTTTCGTTTTCGTGTACCGTTGCATAATTATCCAAACTCGAAGTTGGGTTAGATTTGCAGCCCTCCTTTTCACTAGCTATTTCCTGGCTGGAGTGCTGGAGATGCATTCTCTGCATCAAATGTTATGCAGTGGAGCTTCAGAAATGTTAAATAAGTTGCATCCATGGAAGTGGTGAGGATGGCTGATGGTAGAATTATGCATTATTTCTTGCATTAAGGCCAAAAATAGAAAATCTCTTTCTGACATGAATCAGAAAATTTAAATCAGAGGACTCCTGAGGAGGAGAGTAATGAACAAGTACGGAAGAGCAGAAGATTATGTCATCCAAGCTCTGAGTCAATCTTGGTCAATTGTAATACTGCCCAAATTTCATTAAGAAGAGCAGCAAATTGATTACATGGGATTGCTTCAATTCTTTTTCTCCTTCTTTTCTTTTTCCCCTCTATACAAGCAAAGATTTGGCCAATATCAACACTTCCAAGATGAGTTCTTACACACTCTCTCTCCCCCCCTCTCTGTGAAACATTTGAACTTCCACTATTCGAAGAAAGACTCGTTGAGTGCATATAGCAGAGTTATCAGAACCCACAAGACGCATCAATCATATCTGTCAAACATCCAGAAGGAAACTTCAGCTTGCCGCCTCAGAGATGCTCTTTAACGAGGGTTGCCATGTTCTTGGCTTGTTGACAGCTGAATTACTTGTCGCCGTACTTGTCTTCTGCCTGTGTCTGTCATGTCTCGCCACCTGAAATTACATCGAAAGATGATCAATTGACAAGAGAAAGGAACGGACAAAACGAATTTTAACACTTTTCTTGAGTTGCAGTACTCTCACTCAAAGCTTTCTTCAACCAGAATTTCGCAAGTCACAGACAACTTAGTACCCAGAAGTTATCAGCCAGAGGAGGAACTAAAAAACAAAACTTTGAACAGGAATCGGAAGAAGTTTCTTCTTTTCTTCCGTTAAATATTTTTCTTGATGTATGTACTGAAGAATGGGATGACATTGTTTTTTTCTATTTTTTTAGATTTCTACCTGGTGTTCTTTCCTCGTGTCAGAGGAATCAGATCTTCTAGGTGCTACTATCTCCAGCCCAGATGAAGACAGCTTCTCTTCATGCTCCACCCTGATCTCATGCTGGCCCTTCCTCATCTTTGCATGCTTCTTAGCCGATAAAACCTTCATGACCTCTGCAGAACAGGGAAAACAGAAAACATACAAACGCTCAGCACCAATTCAGCTAAAGCCACACGCAGAGAGAAAAAAGAAAACCCATTAGGCGCACTCAATTTCAGAAACCAAAACAGAACTGGTACGAGAAGGTAGCGACTCGAACCTTTGGCAGTGATGAGCCTATAAACTTGGCCGAGAGCAAGAGTATCCGTGGGCCGGAGAAGCTTAATGCGGGTCACGCGGACGGAGCTATTTTCGGCCCCCGCGCTGGCGGCAGTGGCAGCGGCAGGGGCAGGGGCAGGGGCAGAGCATTTCTCCTTGGCTGGAGCGGCGTTGCTGCTGCCGTGCGGCTGCTGCTGCGGCGGCGGCGGGGGGCACACGGCGGTGGAGATGAGGAGAGCCACGTAGTGGCCGGGGTTCATCTTCATGATCTCCGCGGCGCAGACGGGCCAGTACAGCTTGTCCACCTTCCCACATGGGTGCTGGATCACCAGCGTCGCCGCATCGATGGCCTGGCAATTCCCCATCTCTCTCTCTCTCTCTCTCTCTCTCTCTCTCTCTGCTTCTTCCTTCTTCCTTCTTCCTTGCCGAGCGAGGCGAGAGCGGCTTCACAGCTTTGAAGCAGGGGAGGCTGCTAAATAGCAGGGGAACGAGAACAGGGGCGAGAGAAAGGAAGCAGAGAACTGAAAAGGAGGAGGTGGCGAGAGCAATATGAAGGCTCTTTATAGCAACCACCGACCCCCCTCCCCTTTTTCTTCAAATGGCAAGCAAGTCAATGGCCTTTGTCTTATTATTTTGGAGAAACACCAGATTTTTACCATAATCTCCTGATTTTAACTGTACTGCCATATGGTATCAGATCCAACCCCCTTAATTAAGATCCCATTCTTGGCCTGATACATCATTTAATAAATCGATTCAGCAAAACCAGTGACCATCTCTTTCGATCTCATCATCATCATCATCTCCCGACCCATGTCTCGAGCAATTACACGGCACCACTGTAAAAAAAATACATACCTTTCAGGTGCGAACGAATGTTAAGCGTAACGACCCGAATTCACATATCGAATTGATGGAACATAAATATACTCGGATAATCAGATCAATAGGGTAATTGAATTTCCATGTGAGCTCGTAATATAAATTACCTTGATCCGGGAAAATATGTGTGTAATAACCCCTAGTCCCTAGGGGAAAAATAGGCTTGTTGGACACAAGGACATATACCCCAAGTCGCTTTCGCAATGAAGAGGCGTCTTTGAGTATAAATGCAGAAAGAGGGAGTGCCACAGGATGACGCACCATCTCTCTCTCTCTCTCTCTCTCTCTCTCTTCTTCAGTAACTTTTTTGGCTCGTTTGCGTGGAGACTTGGGTAGAAGTTATTGCTCCTCCCACCACCCCTCCCCATTCCCCATTCTTGTCAAACAGGATCAATTGGATGATGGAAAAAATGTTAAACTTGATTAACATGTGGAAAAGATGGCGTGTCAACTTCACCCCCTATACAAAAAAACTTTAGGGCCTATGACCCCCCAGGAAAAAAAAGAACCTTTAGGGCCAATCATTTTCATGGAAAAAAATTCTCGATTTCAAATTTAATCTCGATGCTTTTGATGTAATTCCAAACCTACTTAGCATTCTATAATCGATGTCAACTTAGTAGAAGTTATCGACATGGGGAGGCTACTGGAGTTCCGCATGAAAGTGAGGGTATTGATGAACACGTAGGTCTTGATAATGAACCTCCAACTGGTTCCTATATTAATAATTTTCTAAGAACTAGTGGCAACTTTTGGATGTTGGGGGCGAATTTGCGATCATAATGGAAGTTTTAAATTTTTCTTTGCTCTAGCAGCTTGCTTTCAAGCTTGAGTAAGCATTTTTAGGGAATGAAGCCCAACTTTAGTATCTACCTTTGAACAAAAAAAAAAAAAAAAAGGTTCAATATATGTAAAAACGTTGAGATTCGTTTATATCACAAAAAATAAATAATTTAGAATTTTTTTTAAATGATCCTTCGCATGATTTAGAAAAACGAAGGATCAAGGCTATTTTCATTGTTTATAAATATATTTAAATGTAAATTAGTAATAATAATAATAATATTTTCCATTTATTAATAATTTCAAAAATGATTACATTTAGAAAAATATTATCTGAATCACTCTTATTAAATACTTAAATTCGATTTTATTTGTACTTTGCCGGGCTTGGGGGGTGGGTCGGTCACCGGTTGCATAGAAGACCGTGGGGGCTGCCACGTGGAAGAGGAATTACGCAACGCTTACCAGCTGTTAAATTAAAATTAATGAATCAGTAAAATAAATTATTAAACATAATATACGTCACTACTATGATTTTTAAAGTTTTACATGGGGATCGTTGAACTGTGCAGACTGCAAAGCGTACGTCGATTTCCCTCTTTTTTTTTTTTTTAAAGTTTTTATCCGCTCTTTTCCCATCTTTTTTTGGCCCTATCGCAATTATGTCTAGACGTATTGCATTACGTCATTTGATAATGACCAATGGCCTTAAGATAACTTCAGTGTAATAATTTTTTCATAATTTTTCTCAATTATTTTTCAAGGCGTACGAAAACTCAGATATGCAATGCATGTGTAAAACAACAGTGGTTGGAGCTAAAGATGCATGGAGAAAGTATTTTAAGTAGTTGAAAGAGGATGTGAAGAATTGACTTTGAAATTTTAAATTGTAATTTCATTATTTATCGTAATATATTTAAAAAAATTTAGCCAATCCGGAAAGAAGGACAAAGTCCACCATGTCACTAGACATGGTTAGGGGGCCTGTCTTGTGAAGTTCTATTGGTCACAAAACTTTAATGGATTTCAAATTGAGATAATTGAACTTCGATTCTAGTCATCAAAAGCATCAAATTTAGTTCCTTCAAGGTTGATGCGCTTTGACCAAATGTCCAACGTATCATTGGAGAAAGTGCTAGCATGACAAACATATAGTCATTTTTTTTCTTCAGAAGTCGTGATTTTCATGAGATAACCACTTTAGACACATTATTTGCAAAATTTTACTAAGTTCCAATCAAAGGCAGTTAATCAAATAATTTAAATGGTTGGATAATCGCGAAAAAGGTCTAATGAGATTTGCCCTCACATATCATATACCATCCCCACTTTTAAAATCTACGATCTACATCTTTGAATTTTCTACTTTCCTATTAATCGGCATACTCATAACCATATTTATTTTCAAAAATTGCCAATTTTCTTCCGTTCATCAACCAAAAACCCACAAATCCTAGCACAGGTGTGTGGTTTGGTTGAAGGCATTGGAGGCAATCTCAAACAACAACAGCTGCAATGACGAAAGGTTGAGATAGACTACGGTGCGATCGAATGAAAGTTAATGTATTATTTGAATATCTATAAATTGGAGGTTTTTTTTTCAAAAGCAATGATTGATTTTTGACATGTAAGTAGAAACTTCAAGGTGGTTTTTAGCAATTCTATGTAAAAAGCGAAATTTAATCGATTGCGAAATAAATTAAAATCTAGAAAATAACTGGGGGAGGGGGAATCTCGTTAATGCAACATAGGAGCATGCGTGGCGCGTGGTGAGAGCACGGCCCCACTTATTACATCACAGGCAAAGTCCCAAGCCCAACAGCATGAGTGGGTGTCGCGCGTGGCGGTGGCTTCACTCCTCTCACTCGCATAAAAATTAAAAAAAAAAATTAAAAAAATTAAAAAGAAAGAAGAAAGACATACCTTTTTTTTTTTCTTTTTCATGTGGAATTCTTAGTTATCTCCAACATTCCAAAAGGCTTTTTCAGAAAAGCAATGATAATAAAGAAAGGATTTTATGAAGGTGGGAAAGGTTGCCACGCACCCAGTTTTCTTCCGATGCCCACAATTATTTTTTTTATTTTTTATTTTTTTGGTAAGGTATGTGCCCACAATTATTTGTTTCTTGTTGTTTTCTAAAATTAAATATACTCTCTCGCCTTTTTACTCGCACGCTGCGGAAAGTCACAAAAGTAATTTCCTTTTCCCCCCCTGCCCCTTTTTCTTGGATTTTGGGAATTCAGTGAATTTGAAGCCTGCCCAAAAATAGAAAAAAGCTGTCTTTTCCCCCATTTCCTTCCTTGCTTTGCTTGCTTTCTATCTTTCTTTTCTTGAAGCCTGTGAGGTGAAGGGGGGAAACGGTGGATTCAAAAGTCCACTGGTTCTGAATTGCATACATTGTGCATCTTTTGTTAGATTCTTTTGTGTCCTGAAAATAAAAAATAAAAAAATGAGGACATTATATACATCACGACTTTTACACGATGCTTACTTGAATATTATAACTTAAAAAGAAAAAAACCATTCATTGTATGTGTTATGCCATGCTTATTGAGGAGAGATCCCTACGTGAGGTACCAAAGAAGCCTAGATTGATATTTGGTAATTGATCAAAATAAATAATTTATATTTTATACATAAACAATTTTCGAAAAGAAGGAATTACAGAATTGGGGTGTTGAATAAAACAACCGATATTCAATAAGATAGTATTCTAGAAAAATTCATAGAATTGGAAGGACTCATTAGATACTATTTATGATTGTCAACTAAGCATTGTACGATTGAATAATCATTAAGTCCTCCTCTTTCTACTTCTTTATTTAGCATAGCATAGATTAATGAAGTTTTTTTTTTTTTCTTGGGGATGCGTTTTTAAATTTGTGGCATTTGGGTGAGTTTTCGATGAAAGTCACGACACTTGCAGTGTCTTCTTCATAAAAAAAATAAAATAAAATAAAAGTATAAGACGAGGGCCTAGATGATACATGAGTGACCTTATGTTCAAAACACATTTCCCACATGGGAAGAGAGAGGTGGAAAATTCGATTTCCCACATTTTCAGGAGTGCAAAAGTGAGGACATTTAGTTTCAAGTGTAAAGTTTGACTCTCATGTTCTAAAAAGAAGCATAACAAAAGTTTGAAAATAAATTAAAAGTTAGAATAAGGTAGACAAAAAAAAAAAAAGATGTAATGTTTAATCATTTTGGCCATTATGATAGTTTGTTCAAAGAAAAATCACGGAACTAGTATGTTTGTTTAGATTTTTTTAGGGTTCTCTTGAATTCCATAATAATATTTAAAATACTATCATAACGTAAAAAAATTTACAAAAAACCATACACGAATCTTTACTTTTTTTATTCTTTGAATTAGTAGAAATGCCCTTGTGTTTAGTTTTTTGAAAAAATTTAAGGTCAACTCAATGAAAAATCTCAAATCAATAGATTTATGATAATTTTACCTAAAAGCAATTTTTTGACAACGAAAAATTTCAAATTGATAAAATAATATTTTAATCTTTAATATGTAATAAATCTTACCCTCCATTGGTTTTGGATAAATTGGATTAATACCACGAAAAATCACAAATTGATATACCTATGATAAATGGAGGATAAAACTTTAAATCAATATACCTACCATTTGCTACACGTTATTTTACTTAATAATTTGATAGTCTAACTTTATAAAAACTAACTGATGGTAAATTTATGATAAACGTATCAGTTTGGAGTAAATTTATCACAAAATAATCAATTTAACAATTTTTTATGGTATTAATTCAAAATTTTACAATTTAAAATAGCTATTTTTTTCTTCTCAATTAATTGTGAATTCCCATCGAAGCAAATTCCCATCGGTTCCTCTTTCTTTTCTCCTGTCGGTAAGATATTATCCATGTTTTATTTATTTATTTATTTCTTTCTTTCTTTCTTTTTGGTCTAGGCGATAGATATTGGATCGGATCCAAGTCGACGTGGGGAAGACCTTCAACGTTAAGTTTTACCTTAAAAGGCGCACGCACGCATGGATGGAATCGGCCCTTCTTTTGTCCTTCCATACTTTATATTATCTCAATCTCAATCCCTTTCCACCATTATACAAAACTTTTTATATATCGCGATGCTGACATGTAACCCATGTTTCACTTCAATTTGAGAATCCGTATCACGAACTAATAAAATATCCCAACAAATCTCACCCTACATTTCATTCAATTTTTAAATTAGTGACGTCGGCGGCGGGCCCCGCGTTGGCCTATTCCTCTTTCTCCTTTAGAAAAAGAAAAAGAAAGAAAAGGAAATTATTATATTTCAGCTATTTCTGCCATTTTTGACCTCCGAGTTTTATTTTATTTTATCTTTTTTTTTTTTAAAAAAGGGGTGAGGGGGACAAGATTTTTATGGAGGCATCGAATGGCAAAATTCAAATTGGACATTAAATGAGACCAAAGGGGAGAACCATATGATTCTTTTCTATGGCTGTCTTTTTTCGTTTTTTTCTTCTTTTTCTGGTGTGGGAAGGACCATGATAGGGTCCCACGCTGGGTCGTTCGATCTGGGGACAAAACATACAGATCACCGGTCGATCTCTCGTGGGGCCTTATCTTCTGCTCTTGTCAGAATTTTTGTCCCTTTGAGAAGAGATCTCACCCCTCTTTTTTGGGCTGGTAAAAGTGTTGCTGCCTCCTCTTTGTAAGTTCTTCAAAATCATTACCCCTCAAGCTCTTGCTCCAGGTAAGATTTTTCCAATTCCGATTTCATTCGGTTCATGTATTAAGTCGGGTGATAAAAAACACATGATCCTTTCATATCCGATTTGGGTCAGGATTAGTTTTATAGACGCGGGGGATAATCCTAGAAATTCCCCCATTGTCTCCCCATTTTTGAACTATTTCGTCTATATTAAAATTGCGCCTCAAAGGCAAGGTGCTCCCCTAGAATTAGACTTGGCAGTTTAGCCTCATGCCCAGGAGGAGTCTTACGGGGAATTTTTCCCGGCCATTATATTTTTCTTGGCGTGGGAGCTGCCAGTACCTAAAATTAATTTTATAGACGCCGGGGGTAGCCTTGGGAATTCCCCCATCGTCTCCCCACTTTTGGACTATTTCGTCCATTTTAAAGTCGCGCTCCAGAGGCAGGGTGCTCCCCTAGGGTTAGACTTGGCAGTTTAGCCTCATGCCTAGGAGGAGCTGCCTCCTCTTTGTAAGTTCTTCAAAATCATTTCCCCTCAAGCTCCTGTTCCTGATAAGATTTTTCCAATTCGGATTTCATTCGGTTCATGTATTAAGTCGGGTGATAAAAAACACATGATCCTTTCATATCCGATTTGGGTCAAGATTGTCATGCTGACAAGACCCTAACCAAACCATAGACACTCATGTAATATGGGTCGAAATCATTAAGTACATTCGATAACTTTTAACTACGTGCAATTCAATTAGTCATTGTAAATGGGCTATTTATAACTTAAGTTAATGAGAATGTGGTTATTCTATTCGGTGCAATGTTGAAATAGTGGCCATATGTATAAAGGAGTGTATAAGTGGTTGACTAAATTAGTTGTGGAACGAGTGCGACGGTGGCAGTGGAGACATTGGGAAAGTTGCAAAGGATTGGGGTCACATGGCGGCAGCTAAACACGAAAATGGTGGTGGCATCCTCCTATAAATCTTTAAGCTCTTGTGCTATGATTATGGTGTGGCTTCAATTTGATTAGCTTTTTTCGGTTTGGATTTTATACGGTTTATGTTTCAATTCGGGTCGTTAAAAAAAAAAAAAAACACATAATCCATCCATACTTAGGTTTGGGTTTGGGTTAGGTTACCATGGTGGCCTGATCCAAATTGACTCGTTGATACCCTCGTAACTTGATCAATACAAAATTAATATCATTAAGTGCATTTGATAACTTCTAGCTATTGACAGGGACATGGTTAAGTTATTCAGCACGTCGTTGGAATAGTGACAATGTGTATAAAGGGCGTATTAGTGGTTGAGTGCATCGATCGTGGAACAAAATGCAACGGTAGCGATGAGAACATTGATGGCGATAGGGGAAATTGCAAATGGGATTGGGGTCGAGCGATGATGACCATGGTGATGGTGAAGCGGTACTGGTGTTGTGAATAACATGGCAGTGAAAGAAGATAGTCGTGGTGGTGGCGGCGGCCACGAAAATAGTCACGGTGTCAACGGGCATTGATGGGACAACTATACTAAGGTAAGCCAAAATAGCGATATTGGTACGAAGAAAATGGATTATGATCATTGTGAAAGTAGTGGTCCCTATGAATGACACTTGTCGCTATACTTATCGATCGAATTCAATGTGATATTGACTTTTTAGATATGAATATACATTAAATTTCAGCCCCTCATTCCGTTCAACCCAAAGTCAGGCTTTCATATTATTAAGCCCACTCCTAGGTTTGCATTATCATCTGAAGTCTCCACTTGCACAGAAGACTTCCAAAAGATCTTTTTTTTTTTTTTTTTTTTTTTCCAGGTTGAGATTAACCCAAGTCATTTTTTTATTCGAATATAATATTATGTTTAATCTCATTTCTTTATCTCTATAAAATTAGAAAAAAAAAAAAAGATATTAATTTAGGCCACCTTTATACGAGGCTAATGTATCTCAATTCTCGAACAAAAAATGATTTTTCATTCACGAGTATTCTCAATTTCTCCATCTCCCGATCTCGAAAGATGATTATCATAGTATCGTTTTATTTTTTTCAAAACCTAATGTATTCGCATGGTGTCTCTGTGCATTACAAGTACCTTCTTATGCCGACCTCAAGAGTTCACTTCTTGCAACATTTAGATTGTGCAATCGAGAATACAAAAATGTCAATCTGTAATTGCTTTCATTGAAAATTCACCCCTTACACGTGCATCAAGCCTCCTAAACAGGAGTTCTCTTACTAAAACACGCAAGGCAACGACCATTTGCACGCCCAATTATAATTCACAGTGCCACACTCATCATCCGTCGGCTTAAATTCAGATATCACGATTTCCAAAACACGCGTAAATCCAAAGAAAACGTAAAGATGGTACTGAATTTTTTTTTTCTTTTCTTTTCAGTGATTGATTGGTGGAAGTTCATCACAACAATCAGCGGTAGATCTGAACCTCCTCTGTCATCTGCAAGACTTTGATGAGTGGGGGTGGAATGTGCAGAAACTCTGCCATCTTCTTTGCTTCTGGGGTTTCACAACTCTTTCGAATTCCACACGGCCCTGCAGAATCATCACGTTCTCGAATCTTGAACTTCCCCCGCCCAACACCCGTAAACCCGCACGTGAAGCTGGTCTCTCCCCTCGAGAATCCGTACGCTCCCGCCCCTGTTCTCTTCTCCCTTTTCAAGGAGTCGCCAGCTAACATCATTAGCATAGTTGCCTAAGTTTTTTATTATGTAATTAGCGATGCAATTTAGTATATTTTAGGCCCACATTGGAGTAAGAGATGCTTTCTTGATTTTCTTGATTGAAGTTTCGTTTTTTTCTTTTCCTTATCTTGGAGTTTCGATTCTTGAGGAGAACAGCAGTGACCCATGAAATGATGGGAGCTTTGACTCTTGCAGGAGCTTTGACTCTTGCAGATCCTTAAACGATTCAACTGGTGCAGTTCCTGTGCACTCTCCAATGTCGGTGAGAGAAAAGCTGGCCCGGCTGGCTAGGGACCTCACTCCCCCTGTTTCTTTATTTTTCTTTTTTCCTTTTTTTCTTGAATTTTCTTCTTGAGACTCTCTACGTGCACGAGTAAGACTTTCTTCTTGATATGAACGCTGTGGCTTGATGTCAAAGCAATTGCAGCCACATGAAGCGCTTGTTTGGTACCCCGGGCTTTCCCCCTCCCGCCTCGAATTTGGGCAGTTTTTTCTCGTTTCTTTGTTTGAATTGGTGGTTTACAGAAGAAAGAAGATAATTGCAATTGGTGGGGGGGCTACTGGTATTTAATATTTTGGGGCAAGATGTATGCTTGCTTTGGTGGAGTATCAGGACAGCCACATAAATATACATGGGAAGGTCCAACTTTTTAGTTGTTTATGTGTCCCTGGATTTTGGTATTCAAAGCCTTGTGGGCAGCATCCAACTTCTTCTCCTTTTCATTGGAATTAAACGGTATGACAGCAACATTTCTTGGTCCCATTACTCTCTCTCTCTCTCTCTCTCTCTCTCTTTTCAAAAACTGCAGATGGAATGATTCTGGGGGACCTCGCATTTACTTTCCATGGATCACGTTCTTTCTTTGAGAGTTCGCGTTGGTTTTGGTAGTTTGAGAGCTCTGCACACTTGCAAATTACCCATGGATTTGTCTAATTTATGGAGAGAAATAGGCAGGGCACTTTGGGGTTCGGACAAGTTAAATTAGAATCCATATTTAGTGAGGTCAAAACCGCATTAGAACACTAGAAAAGCAAGAAGACTAGCATTTTTTCACAGATGCACAAATGGGAAGAGCAAAGAAAATGCAAATGCCAAATCACTTCACTGCAGCTTCAGAACCATTTCTCCCACTTGATTTACAAAGTTACTAAAGAAAGAAAGCAATGAAATAAATGTCTCGGATTTCCTATAGGGGAAGTACCACATATATCATAACCTTGCCGTGAGAGCCCAACGGCTCTCACGCAACAAACTACGGCATCATTACACAGTCATCAATTAGCTTTCGATGATGTTCTGATGGGGGTGGGGGAGATACCTAGCACCATGGCATGATGACTCACACCGGTGGGAAGTATTTGTTCAGATTGAAAGGCAAGGAGTAGAACTCTTCACTTCTTGTATCGCCCTTGAAGGACCGGAACTTGTCCCACCAGTGCTTGCCCCTCTCTTTCCTCACAGTGCCATCCTTTCGGTGCAACGTGTTATCGAGGAAATATGCTATGCATCCAGCAACAAACGGCTCCGAAGAAAAGGGAACATTGATTATATCGTTGAACTGTCAAGAGAAACAGGCACATAGTATTTGTTAAGGGAGGGGCCGAACTCTTCACTTATCGAGCATAAAGGAAGGGGAAATGAATAAAGTCTTTGCATACCCATCTGCCTCCAGTGTGAACTGGACCATATCCATTGACTACCGTATACTCATTGAAGTATTGTGGAATGGACAAGCCCATAAAGACGGAGAACCCCAATATAAACTTTGTTCTAAAGCTGTTGAGGTTGCAATACTGAAGAAAGCTTAGTCCCACAGAACCTGAACATACAAGCGACACAAATTAATAATCAAGATCCTTTATTATATCGAGCAACATTAACCGGGAGATGAGCTGCTCATTGAAGTGCTATGTATGGGCCTTACCCACATATGCAAAGAACAGACAGTATAAGGCAGCAAAGATGGGCGCAGGAATTGAAGCAAAGACGGCTCCAAATTTCCCTGCACAGTCGAACAAACCGGCAATGAGAACAAAATCCAACTGAACATTTAAGTTAATCTCTTTTTTTTTTTTTTTTTGTGGGGTGGGGGGGGGGGGTCTACTGACGCACCTAGAATGGAAAAGAAAATCATAAACCCAGCTGATATTTGCACGACCCTTCTGCTACCGACACGTGTCAAGCCCAAAAGCCCAGCGTTTTCTCTGCAGGGAAACCAGAAGAGAATTGTTCAGCTGATGGGCCAATTCAATTCTTTATCATGTTCATAGAATATGTCCTCCCAGATTGAAGACTTACACTGATACGGAGGAGCCAGTGACAGTTCCAAACAGGCCAGAGATCAAAATGCCAACTCCCTGAAGGAAGATTTAGAAATCAGGCAACTGAGAAAATAACTTGAAAACCACTAAAAGCTGCATGTCTGTAAGCAAGCTATCCCTAGAGGGAGCTAGGGAATTCCTAAAACATGCTAGACTGGAAATAACAAATGTAATCTCTCTTTCCTGAACCAGTTCAGTGACAGCTAAAGTGAAGCCAGTGAAAACCACGCACTACTTTGGCGTCATCAAGTAATCGTGAAAGATAATTATTCAGTTTCCCCTCTCTTTCCCACCTATCAGCACATGGATTTATAAAAATGGTTTTGGACAGTTAATTCAAGGACCCCAACAATGGACTAACATTCAAAAGAGAGCTCATATGTTTGTATCTACGAGAATTAGACTTGCCAAGTGCCACAACTCACATGGTTCAGCAACAGCTAAAGGAGAAAACAATAAGCCTTTCAATTACCTGCCAACCAACACCGCGGCTGAGAACAGATGGAGGCAAATGGGTTGCGCTCGCGTATCTTGCCACCGCCATGAAAGCACCAGTCGACTGCTTACATTTAAGTGATGAATGTGATTCAAGGAGTTTTGCATTATACTAATGACTACTAAACTAATTTCAGACCACACAAGATAAGAAACAAAGATAGTAGTCCATAAGAAGAAGTAAGCTGTCAACACCTCATTTATTGATTTTCTTTTTGACATGGAACTCCACCTCAGATGGAACCCATGTCTATAAAACATCTCGCTAACCCATGGATCAGGCAATATGCAACTCAAAGCTTGGAGGATGACCACACAGATTTAAATAGACTTCGCATGTTTCTAAGTCAAGTTCAGAAGCATAAAAAACAGGAAAAGAATAGCAATGACAACGAACCTCCACAAGAGCGACAAAAGAAGCCATCATCATTGCAAAGGCTTCACCAGCATCAAATGAAGGCGCTCCCCATTGAAATGGATATGGAATCCTTATCCTGCAAACTCACCCAGTCAATATAAATACAGTCCTAGTCTCGAGCAATAATATGATACCACAGCAGAGAGAACTCCACCTTTTGAATAAGCAACACAGATCTTCACTATATTGGTGACTATGGATGTGTTCAGATAGACCTTTTACTTTTTGCTTAATCTAAATATTGCAACACACACACTTTGATTCTTCTAATCCTAATCAATTGAAACTTTCACATTATACAAATGTCGACATGTAGATTCACAACTAATTATGTTATAATTTTTTGAAATTTGGAAAATATTTTAAATTTTGACAGGAAAGCAAAAAGCACTGTTTAATTAAACTTAATTCTAAACAAACAAGCCCATATCTAATGCGACAGCTCTTGCAAAATGAGAATGATGTCGAAAAGGAAAGTTTCATCCGAGAGGAGTCCTTCCTTAGAAGTCTTTAAGCGTAAGAGTGGGATCTGCTTAGTTAATTAAAATTACATGTACTTTTCCCACATATAAGGCTCCATCAATGAGACATTGTCAAGACCGACACCTAGATGCTAGGAATATCAACATATCTATCACCATTGGAAGTCAAAAGTAGCTATGAAATGAGAGAATGCAGATAGAAAAGGGTAAAATCTTTGCTTTGCCAGTTATGGAAGCTGCAGACACAAGTCATCAATCATAATAGTGGCTGAAAGGCTATATGTGGTAGTAATCAATGCATGCGAAGGTATCACGCAAGGCTTCAAAGTACACTAGAGTGGAGCAGCGCTTAATGCATGAGAAAATTTCTCTCTTTTACCCTTTTTCTTTTGTGATAAGGGATTGTCAATCCATATATGAAAAGAGCTCATTTAGAAGACAAGTTTCCAAAATCAATAAAAGCATTTACATCTGGGAAAGATCTCTTCAGATCAAAAAAGTGCAAAACTTTTTATTCCAAATTTCAGTAAGTGCCCAAAACACATTTCTTTTTTTTTTTTGGGCCATTCTTTCCTGACCAACCGAAAAACAGAAAGTGGAACAGCAGAAATCAATTTCAACCTTGTACTACAAGAGCCACCAATGGGTAGCAGGAGGAACACCTATCACATGCCACAAAATCTTGTAGTGAACTTTGCGTGCACATTTCCCCTTGATCCGAAGTAGGTATATTATCAGCAACAACGCGAAAAGTTCAAAAATGTCTTTTCAACATAATGTTTTCCATGAAAAAAAAGCAAGCCTAAAAGTTGCATCAACATTCCTTATACGAGATATGAGGATCGTTCAGGAACTGATAAAACCAGAGCAGAAATATCAAAATAAGCAAAGTTACCATGGAGCAGCATTGATAAGCCCAGCACGATCAGTTCGGCAGCTTGTTTGTGTCTTTGGTGCCGCGTTGTTGTAAGCCCCTCCAACGGTAAGCAGGTGAGCATAAATCCAAACAATCACAATGGAGAATATGACCGAAAATTTGTCATATATTTTTTTTTCCGTTTTATACACATGAGGCATATACTGCAAAACAACCATTTGCAATTACCACTTCAGCTACAGTATAACGACCCATGGTACAAATCACAGTAACCATGACAACAATGAGATCACTGTGCACATCATACCTGGGAAACAAACACCAAGATGACAAGCTCTGGGAGTCCAATCTCCACACATTTGGCGACCTGACATTTAAAGAAAGAATTTCTCAATAGTTAACAAGACAGTGCTCTTGGCACATGCGTATGTCCCAAATTTATAGTAAAGATAACTTACACCAGGAAAACCTAGCTCGTAGAGACCAAAGCCTACTAGTGCTACCAATGGGACAGCTGATAATGGGCTTAAGAACCTGAAGACAGGACAGAACAAAAGGAATCATTACAAGTTAACAAGACTGTCAATGCAGAAAACTTATCAAACCATCAAGCACGAGTAACCAGCATAGCCGGTGCCACAAGACTTATTTTATCTCAGTCAGCTCAATAGCTTAGACTGAAGCAAAAGTAAGTGGTTTTCATTATAGCCATATCAAGTTCATTAATTAAATTCGCAGTATCCCATGTTCCAACATGTTCAGGCAGGGAATACTGTTGTGGTTGAAAAAGTGTCTAACTTGAAGTTTGATAGAATGATACACTCATAAAAAAAATGCAAGCCCAAGTCAAAGTTGGACATCCACCAAATTTAAGTTTTTTTCTTCATTTAGTTAGACTGACCTTGTAACATTCCGCCAAAGGCCACTGAAGCCAAGCACAATCTGAAGAGTAGAAGCAACGATAAGGGAACCCTGTATTGCTCGCATAATCCTCTTGAATCTCTGGCAAAAAAGAAGACGAGTTTTTGAACTTGTATTAGAACCATATATAGTTTCAATCCCAATCACATTATGACTGATGATAATTCAAATATTTCTAGTAAAAACTAATCAACACCTTAATGTCATACTCTAGAGCTGTCTACAGATTGCATATCTTGCAAGATAAACGTTCAGTGGCAACTTTAAACATGAGATAATAGATTACAGGGCGGATATAGATGATACAGCAATGCAAAGATTAAAAGGAGCATCGAGAAAGTTCACAATCAGTTCAGAGATCGCATGAAGATGTCAAATAGAAGTAAATAAGGTTCAGTGACAGTACCTCTACAGGGTCAGTATTATCACTGAATCGACCAGCGAGGATGATTGATATTGTGGTCGGGACAAAGGTATAAGACCCTCCTATTACAGCAGGTAATCGGGTCCCAAAAAACGTTTGCTGCAACGTGTTGATGCCAGCAACAAAAAGTAGCGTCTGGATGACTTCTGCCTTCTCTTCCTGTATCAGAGGCGGTTGATGAGTCACAAAGCCAATTATTTAAACTTGAGTTGGCGCAGCATCAAGTATAACACATTTCCCTTTTACATGCATAATATCATCTTACATTTCTACCTCCCATCTGGGGGACAAGGGCAGTGGGAATGATGACCGACGTGCTGAGCATCACCAGAAAGTGTTGGAAGCCGAGGAGAATTGCTTCCGCTGTATTAGACACACAAGACATTTCAGCACATAGATTTCACGTGTGCTATTAATCTCGATCATAAATAAAGAAATGGGACAAATGAAGAATATCACGCTTTAGAAATAAAGAATTCTCAGCCTGCGTTGGTAAGTTCATACGGAGGACAAATTGGCAGCAAGTCCCTAAACAAATGATATTGAAAAGAGAATGGATCGAGTGGCACCCACAGAGAATCAAAGAATCGCTGAAGAATATCAGTTCAAGCACAACTTTATGAAACAAAAAATTTAAGGAAAAAGAAGCACAAAGGGGAAAAGTCAAGGACCCAGATCACCGTCAAGCTACTCATCAATATGATAGCAATTCTAACTAAATTTCATTGCTCGTTAAAACTAAATCAGAAAATTTCCGTTCATGTCTATAAGCCTTAGAATTTTCAGGGAGCGCAATTATCTTTTCCTAAAAGCATATCCCAACTCTAAAGCAGCATCCCGCAAATGAAAGTGAATTTTTCAAAAAAGCCACTTTCAACAATTAAAAACAGGTGAGAATATTCACAGCACCAAACAAAAAGAACACGAGCAAGCCTCCTTCAGATATACCACATCAGATCAGCAGAATCATCCCCTAAAGCACAAGATACTTAATTTGAAAAGGAAAAGAAAAGAACTCTTCGAGGGCCCAAAAAAGAGCTCAAACATTTCACTGTAAAGACACTCACGCCATGGAGGAGGACTAGTAATGCAGAAATGAACGCCGGGCAGCTGATCTTTTGGCGGGTGGGGCGCTGGCTCATCTGCTGCTTTTGCTCCTCCTCCGCCTCCAGCCATTTTCTCTTCTCACCAATCACTGCTTCTGCAAAAAGCCCTGTCCTTCTTAATCAATAACAAAGAAAGAATCCCACTCAATCAAAGAGAAAAAAAAAAAAAAAAAAAAAAAGCCACTAGCCCAGCAGAAATCTAAGCAAAAGCCTGCTCATGGCATACCCAAGCACCCCCAAGCCAAGCCAGTGAGAGCAGAGAAACACACTAGGAAAACGACAGCAACCCAAAAGATGGAAAACAGGGGAGATAAAAACAACAGAGAAAAAGGCACCGTCCAAAAATTACACTGGGAAGTGGAGGTCGACGGGATGGAGAACAGGGAAGAAAAGAGGGGAGGGAGCAAAGGAGAGCACCTTTTTTAATCAATATTTTGGGAGCAGAATCAAGTGGAGATCAATAAAGTCGAGGACTTTATTGGGTGCAACCCCACAAGGCTAAAAGATTGCTATGCCCAGATGGGGGCTACAAAGCAGGGAGAGGAAGACAATGTAGAAGGAACAGGGATGTATCAACAGACCGAAGAAGGTGATTGCATATGCTAGTGCTACCAGGTAAAATAGCTGGTACTCTTACCTACTCACCCAAAAGCAGCAATGAGACTCCCCCTTTACCCTCCTTCTCTCCTTCCCTCTCTCTCTCTCTCTCCTCTCTCTCTGCCTGTGTGAAAAAAGAAAGTACTTTTCTTTTGTTAATTTCCCTCTCTCTCTTTCTCTCTCTCTCTCTAACGGGAACCCACCTCCCAAAATACCATTTCCAACCTTGATAATTCTTGTGTGCTTTTATACAGCCAATGCAGTTAGAGGGTGCGGTTCATTCTCTCTCTCTCTCTCTCTCTCTCTACCTGTGTGAAAAAAGAAAGTATTTTTCTTTTGTCAATTACCTTCTCTAGAATCTCCACTCTCCCTCTCTCTCTAAAACAGGAACCCCACCTCCCAAAAAAAAAAAAAAAAAAAAAACCATTTTAAACCTTGGCAATTCTTGTGTTTTTATAGCCAATGCAGTTTAGAGGGCGTGGTGCATTGTCCAGGAGCTTCTCGCATGGGGTGGACGGCAGGAAGATGTGGACAGGCTCCACAGCAGTAACCACCCGTCTGCCGTCCCTCTCACCCGCATTCTGACCAGGGAAGAAAACCCATCAAATTCCAAAGACTAACCACGACAAAAATGCCCACTAAATCCGGGAAAGCCTCGTTGAAAACCTTAACAAAAGTTCCCACCTTTAAGACCCAAAAAATGTCCGAAAGCCTCATTCATTCCTCCGTATTTCTCGGCAATAAGTCCAGCACGTTCCGCCGATTTGGGGGGGCGAAAGGACGCCGCTGCCCCCGGTCGGGAGCCGGAGCGGCGCCCCCACCGAGACCAATCATTGAGCGCGGGGGCAGAACGGTCATTTCACGGTCATCTCTTTGCCGGCCGGGGCCCCGATCACGTGCGGGCGGGGGTGCTCGGCCCGAGAGGGCGGGAGGCGAGATCCGCTGCGGGAGTGCGCACGGGGGCTATGGTGCGGTCGCGCGGGGGGTGGGGAAGGATCGATCGACGAGGCACCGACCGACAAATCTACGCTATCCCAATCCCGCGATTGGCCCAGTAGATGCGGGACGCGTGTACGGACGGCGTGACTGCGCGTCCCACCGGATTACAGCTGGCGGGAATTTCTGGGGCGCTCTGATTGGTCATTGGGGTTCTAGGGGACGGTGCCGTAGCGCGCTCTTTTTTTTCTTCAGGGGGAGGAACGTGCTGCCGTGCGGGTTAACTCGGTTTTTGATGATGAACGCTTCCCTGACTTTTTAGGACACGGGAAAAGTGTCGGGACCCCGATGGGGCCGTCATTGGCCTCTCATTTCTAACCCATAGATTAGGGCTGATCGCTAAAGAAGTTTTTGACTTTACATCCAATCCCAAATTTGCGCTTAACTTTATCCGGAATTCATTCACACGTCTAGGTGTCATCACTAGTTTCGTCAATACTATCGATATCAAAAGACCACTATTGTTTCTGAAGTCCTTTGAAGTAAAGCGAGTATTTATGAAAAAACTTTCAATGTTTTTTTTTTTTAAATATTTCTTCTTCTCCAATCTGGTAAGATTCTCTAAAAAAATGCGAAACTTGGATAGTTAGAAATGTTATCATCCCGACGTCTTTGAGCGTCTCTAAACTCTAAACTAAAAGTCTGTGTAGTTTTATGCTGAAAGAGAATGGCTTCAACCAGAGGTTTGCTTATCGTTGGAAGACATACTTGTAGGAAACTAACTCCGTCTTCCTCGGTTCCCTCATATGAAGTTCTAATAATGAACTTCTAACTAGTTCTAACTTTTGGACGAGTTAACAAATCTGAAATTAAAGTAAAGTTTATGGATATTTTATGAGGCAAAAGAAAAATTCAGGCTTTTTAAGAATCACCTAAAATTTTCGCGCATAAATCATGTGTCTAGAAAATCGAAGGAGGTTCGGATAGAAAATGTGAATCTTGATAATGAACTTCTAACCGATTCCGATGTCGCTAATTTTAAGTAAGCTAATAATGACTTTTATATGGATAGGCAGATTTGGGATTATAGTGAAAATTATGGATTATTTTATGAGACAAAAAAATTATGGGCAGAATTAAGATTAAACCTAATATGATGAGGTTGTTTTAGGGAATTGGCTCAAAAAAATAATTTAATTTGCCTTTTTATACAATCTTTCTCGAGAACAGGTTTCATCCAGGCCGAACTTCCTTGAGTTTCAGGGTTTGCTTTTTCTCCACGCCCATGGAAGTATTTTTTTCTACAAAGAAGGCGAAATCTTCCATAGAAGATTCTGTGTGCAATTTCAAGTGCATTTGTCTATGCAACGTGATAAATTCTCTCATGAAAATTCCCGAGTATAATCGCATGTGGAAGGCTACTTGGAAAATCACATGGTGATGCAAGAAAGCACTTTTTTTTTTTCAAATTGGAAAAGGCCAATTTAGTGCGACACATATCCATCGACAAGATCAGTGAAAAAACGATCCGTCTTTTCCTCAATTTTATCTGGTAGGGAAAGACATTGACCCTGTGCAAGTAAATAAGACCAGCAGTTCAATTGACTGGTTGATAGATCCTAGGATTTTGTTTTGTTAAAAGTGAAAAGGGCCTTTAGCAAGGGGTCCCATATCAAAGGGATAAAGCTTTGACAAATGCAGAACAGATAGAAAGCTAACCAATGGACTGGAAAAGTTTTGACCAAAGTTTTGCTGATTTCCAGGGCGGTGATTAGGCCTTTTGAAAAAGATAAAGACAAGTGACGTAAGATTTTGCGTGGGGCAATGGTCATTGAACCAGGCGCATACGCGTGCTCATCTCCTTCCGGTGAATTCTTCTGGTGTGGTGGTATCTGTCATCCCGGATAGGATGAGGTCGCTTTCTTGAGATGGACGAAGGGCATGGAAAGCATCATCGACCCTTTGGATTGGTCAAGTCCGAGGGGCTTTCGAAACTCGCGGTTACGCATTCGAGGCCGGCAGCGAGGGGTTCGGAGATGAAGGATTCATTGCATGTGCATCAGATCGTATGTACCTAATCTAATAGTTTTATCAAACGCAATTCGGCAAGATGCTTGTCAGTCAAAAGACGACGGATTAAAATAACAGTATGAACCCAAGTAATGACAAATGCAGCATGAATTTCGTATTGTATATACGCCCACATAGTTCCTGCACCAGCATGATTGTCTCCCTCTTTTTGCTTTAAAGTGAAGATAATCATGCCAGGGGGATTGCTTACTTGATCGTTCTTTTGACAGATTTGTCGACCCATCTAATTGAAATTGGCAGAGAAAGAAAACAAAAGCAACAGAAATGACAGAAATGAAGAAGCGAGTGTGTTGAGATCTGGTTGGGGAAATTTTTGAATTGGAGGGGAAGAGGAGCTTTATGATCTTGTCCTCTTCTGGGGTGGGCATCACTACGCGTCAAAATCAGGTCGGTGGGGGGGCCTCAAAAGAAAGATATCAAGAACGCTTTGAAAGCTCCTGATTGAGTAAATGATTTTGAAAAGATTGCAAGAAAGGGCACTGGAGCCAAAAACTACAGAAAAGGTGGTGAAAAAAGTGGGAAACGATGGGCATATCCTTGAAACCAAGGAAAAAAGAGCGGGGAGAAAATGAGCAGATCCAAAAGATGAAAACAGGAAGGAACATGGAAGTTGCTTTCACTTGCTTTGCAAGATAATCCAAAATAATAGCATTGCTTTCTGGTGGGCTTCCCCATGCAAAAGGGACCACATGTCGGATTGCCAAAATTCTCTGCTGCACTGGTCCTGAGGGAGAGAGAGAGAGAGAGAGATGGCGGATGGGGCTGGTTATTTCTTGATGGGTATTTCGCTGTCTCTCTGCGGAAGTTCTTCTGCAAGTATCCTCGTTTTTTTTGGCCTTAGTTCTGATGGCATTCGTTCAGTCTTTCAGGCCTGGAAAGGGGGAGGTTCAGGAAATCAGAACGATGGCAGAGAAGGCTTCTTTCGCCTTCTTGCATCCATCGATGCGGTCGAAGTTCCTTCATTTGCACTCTCTTTCCCCCATTGGGACCAGGGTCTTTGATAGGATTTTCTTAGGCCAGGAGGGGTTGCCAAGGAGGTGGGGACAGGGAGTGCAAAAACCGCTCTCGGTTCTTGCCAAAAGACGCAACGGATGTGAGCTTCCCATCTACGTAAGAACGATTCTATGGTCACGATAGTTGACTTGCAAAACTAGCAAATTTCAGCTATGTGGTGAGTTTCAATTGACCCTTTAAGAATGACAAACTTGTTGACAACTCTATAGAGACATGGCTGCTATGGCTTGCCCTAATTTCTCGTTCACGACATTGATGACATTCTGACCATGAAAGCACCTTAATGCTAGGCGTAGCAGTTTTTGCATATAAAAAGAAAAGTAGTCGCTCTTTGTGACATATATACTCCTCTTGTTTTTTCACGTAGCCATGAATGTCACTTGATGTGAAATCTCTACCACTCATTGAGCAAGAACTGCTACTACGTGTGCAATTAAATCTGGTCAATAAGATGGATGAGAAAGAGACCATCAAGCTACCCGCATTAAATTCAACTCTTATCACCGACCACAGAAAAAAAAATTCAACTCTTATCTCCCCTATATTCCTCGGTTTTTCTCTGGACCAACTCCTCTATTCCTCAATTATTCGACTTGAAACTAAATGTCCCTACCTCGTCCCACCCCACTCAATTCCCTTACCGGTCAAGTGTAAGATGAATCGTAAAAATCCTGACTTCTTATTATTAATTGCTTGGAGTAATGTACAACTTTATGGGTCTAAATAATTTCTTTAAAAAACCCTAAATTTTAATTCTAGTTCCAATTCGCCGTGAACATTTTTTTGACAAAAAAATTTGAACTTTACTTCTATCCTGATTCTACCTTGAACAATTTTTTTGTCCCAAGAAAAACGCAGACTTCAATTTCAATTCCAAAATTGTGTCGAATTTTTTGTGTTGTCTAAAAAATCACTGATCTTGAATCTAATCTTAAATCCATCCTTGTGAACCCTTCTCTATCCAAAAATGGTCCAAAATAAATATAAAGGACCAATATTCACAAGTGAAAGATGAAAACAAAAAATGGAAATTCTATTTAAATTTTCATGGGAAAGTAATATAGTAGCTAAAGTTATAATCTTCAATAAACAAAAGTCCAACAATTCTTATGGACCTAACAGTGATTTTTTTTTTTTTTTTTTTTTTTTTTTTTTTATGGGCGAGCATTGGTTTAGGGTCAATCTTGGACCGGCCCAACCCAATCGGACTTCGTTGCTCTAGTTCCTCAAGGGGACAAGGTCGATCATTTGTCTTAAACCCCCAAACTCTACATTGTACAAATTAGTCATTAGTTATAGGAGTTTAGGATTGGTCAAACCCTATATGTATCATATATTATATCTAATATATTATATATTATATGCTTTAGTCTACTATAAATCCTAACCCCTCCAATTTGCCGTGTAAATTAAAAAGTAGAAAGAAACCAACCCTAATTCGACCAAAAAAAAAAAAAAAAAGAGAAACCCTCTTCACTCGCCTCAATCTCACTTTCTCTCTGGCTCGCCTTACTCACCACTCCTCTTGCATGTTCGTTTTTATGATCTATTGCTTTTAGTATATATGAAATTTCTATTATTATGTTATCCTATATTTATGTTCGATATGTATTAGTATTCATAATTTGATTGTTTAGTGTTACATTGTTGATCAATATATAATTTAAAATAGTATGTTTATCCTTTTAAGAAATACAAAAAATAAAAATAAAAAATCGATTAATCCAACGTTAACCTGATTTCGCTTAACCTTCAAATCAGATTGGATACGTAGGATCAGTTTGATCCTCGATCTTAGGCTCAATAGGATTAATCCTCGATTCTAAAAGTTAAGGACTAACACTGTGTTGGCTAATTCTTGGGTTAGGTAGTGGACTGCCTCAATTCGGATCATACTCACACGTAGCTTCTTTCCCTTTGCCCTCTCCTCTTGCGACGGGATGGGCTCAAATTGGGCCCAGTTTGGGCTATTGGGCCCTTTGGGCCCGTGTCTGCAACTATCTTCTTCCTCCTCCCCTTGTCCAAGCAACCCGCTCAAACAGTCCCAAGAACTCCCACAGCTTCAGCTCTCTCCCTCTCCCCCACTCTCTCTCTCCCTCCTCCGTCGCTTGCCGGGAGTTCTGCTTCGCAGAGATCAAGAAACCCTCCGACGGTATCGTCCCAGTCATTCTCTCTCTCGCTCTAATTTCGCGTGACTTCTCTACTTCGGCTCTCCCGGTTTTTTCTCTCTCTTTCTTGATCTTGTTCTTGTTCTTGTTCCCTCCTTCGATTGATTCCGACTGCACTAGGCGCTTGACATGTGACTTTCGGCTAGTGTCTTGTGTACGTCTCGCTATAATTCCCTAACCCATGAAGCGAGATTGAAAACTGCTCGTGGGCTGGTCTCTTTGTGTGGGCGCTCGTCCTTACTGCGCCAAGTGTTCGGTGAAATGTCTCAATCAAAAATGATGGGAACTACTCACCCATCCTCCCCCGGTCCATTTCTTTGCCCTCTTTTCCACGCCTTGTGGTCGAATGTCATGTCGGTAAGGCTGGAGAAGTTGCATTAATTGGAGCTGGCCGATTCTTTGAGTTCTGTCTAGTATGTTTACCAGCGAAGTAAAACATGCTTCTCGTTATGGTGGAAGGAAGTTTATGAAATCCATTGATCTTGACCTGATCGTGCTTCCGGATTAATTTTTGATGTGGAAAATTAGGCGCAACTTAACTATTGTTAACTTGATTTCTCTGGGTAGTTAGGAGAGTTGAGAAGATACTCGTAATGAACAGAGTGCAGCAGATGACAATGTTTGATGGAGCAGGGCACGATCTTGCAATGTTCCCATGAAGTACCTTCCTTGAAGAGTTGAAGTTTAAAGGAAAAAAAGAACATTTTGATCAATTTTGCAAAATTGTAGTCTTTTAGTTGTCTCTTCGAGTCCTTTGATGATGCAATTATTTGAAAATGCTTCGCTTTGTTTCTCTTTTTCAAATTGATATGTGAGTTCTGTTGTTTGCAGCTGATTGGTTTATTATAATCATATTTCTTCTTTTATGTGTTCTCTTATGCAGCCATCTGGTCAAGATCAATGTTACTGTCAAGATTTTTTGGCAGAGCACTTTTTGCTGCTGCTAGAACAGAGTCTTCTGCTGGGACTGCCGCCGCTGCTTCAGCGGCTACATCTAGGACGGGACACAACCCTCTCGAGGCATTCTTTGAGGCAGATAGAAACCCAGAGAATGACACACCTGTTGTCTACGGTACAAGCTTCTCCTTTTGCTAAATGAATGCTCATTTCACATGTACGTTTGATTAAGAAGGAAAGACTATATAATGCTTGAAAAGATATGAGTGGGAATGTGTTGAATTTGTAGGAGGCCAAGTTCACATTGGAAGTGGCATGAGATGATATATATGCTTGTCTTCTGTACTGAACAGCTTTTAGTTACAGCTGACCATTACATGGCCTATTCAGCCCCTGAAAACAAAAAAACCTGTGTGTGGCCTATGCGCTTATCATGTAGCCACATGAGTAAAGGAATTGGCATTTTGAAAGGGGAGCTTATGTGGTCGAATGTAGAGTAGACTGTCTGTTCCGGTTATTACAGTGATTGAATTCGTCCAGGCCATGAATAAGTGTAGTTTCTGCCATCATCTTGCAAATTGGCAGTGCCACCACTAGGAAGGGATTCGACTTCTGGTGTAAATACTATCTTAAATCACACTATAAACAAGCATTCCAAAAGCGTCATATTACAAGAGTAGTGGAACAGTGCAAGATGGAGTATGTTTAGGCTTTATTAGATTATGCATTGTGTAAGTACTTGCTGGACTTCAGTAAATGACCATGTATTGCTGGCCTAGAATTGTACTTAAGAGGTATAGTATTGGATTGTCTGGTTCAGTCCCACGGTACAGACAAATCCATGAATTGAGTTTATTCAAGTTACCAAATTCAGTGTTATCTGGGGAACTTTTTAAGGATATGTATCTAGTCAAGAATTGAGGAATCTAAGTTATGGATTGGGATTGAACAGGCAGCTCGAATGTGAGGATTGAGTTCAGTTATAGGTGTAAGCTAAGAGGACTCAAGCACAGAAAATTGTGCATCTTAATGTAAAGTGTTTAATTAATTTGCTCATGAGTAACCTAATGATTGCATTAAGTTATGATGAAGATGTAGGCAATTAACATTCATCAGGGTATTGGCACTCTACCCTCCTGGAAAATGTGATGATCCTAATGATGATCCTGCATATTTCTTCCTTTTCAGCCTATCCATTCATTAGATAGATGAGATCGCTCAGGACTTGATTTGTTCTGTAGGCCAACAACACCATTTAAAGCTTTTATCTCTTAGAGGGTCTGATATGAAGTCATGGAGCCATCAAAGTCCTCGTTCTCTGTGATGGATAATGCATACTTGCAATCAAATGTTCTTACATCCCTTGGTGGCTTATAATTTTCAGGTCGGAGTTGGAAGGCTTCTGAACTGCGCCTAAAGTCGTGGGACGATCTTCACAAGCTTTGGTATGTTCTGCTCAAGGAAAAAAACATGCTGATGACTCAACGGCAGATGCTTCATGCACAAAATTTGAGGTTTCCCAATCCAGAACGCGTCCCCAAGGTGGATGTTGGTTTTGCTCCTTTCTTTTCTGAATGAATACGTCACTCCTCAAAAGTGTTCTTTCACACTGGCATCGGGGTGCTATGAACTAAATAAAAGTTGACTTGAAATAGCACTGTTGCTAATAGCACCTCTTTATTGTCATGGATTCAGGTGAGGAAATCAATGTGCCGTATCAAGCATGTGCTCACCGAGAGAGCTATTGAAGAACCGGATCCCAGGAGGTCTGCTGAGATGAAAAGAATGATAAATGCTTTGTGAGAACTTTACTAGTTTTTCGGTAGGAGATGAAAACTACGGTACTGACTACCGAGCCCGCAAGTCTGCAAGTTTTTGGCGAGGGACCTTCATGTCTTTTTGTATTTCAGAAACAAGAAACATATTGTTATCCTGCTGATGACCTTCTGAATGGATTTTCTCTTTTATTTCCGCATAGGTCAGAATACATGTTGATTCGGTGAAACACTTCTTTTTGATTATGAATCATGATGGTAGTGTGGAGATGCCCGAGTTTGGGACACTTAGAGTGCCATAACTTGGCACGGGGGACACTTAAGTGCCATAACTTTTTTCGATGCAGTCTTGCACTTTTTTTCAAATGGGACACTTAAGTGCCACCTCCGGCGACCTTGCTTAAAATCCTACGTGGCGCGTGTTTATTATTTTTTAATGCTTGCGTGGCTCGTCGGAGAGTTGAGTCGGCGCCGACACGGCGAAACGACGCCGTTTACATAATAAAAAATTAATTAAATTAAATTAAAACTTAATTTAATTAAAAATACTCTAAAATTTAAATTAAAAAAAAAAAAAAAAAAAAAGGGGACGAAGGGGCGGGCGGTTGAGGGCGAGCCCTCGCCGCCGCCACCTCCCGGCCGTCGCCGGGAAGGGCCGGCGACGGAGGGGGAGGGTCGGCCGGGGTTGCCGGCCCCGTGACCGGTGGCGAGGGCGCGAGCCCTCGCCCGGATCGGCAGGGCGGGGCGGCGACCCCGGCCGACCCTCCCCCTCGTCGCCGGCCCTTCCGGCGACGGTGGGGAGGCGGCAAGACTGTAGCCCTCGCCGGATCGCGGCGATCGCGGCCCTCGCCGGATCTCGCGGGCCCTCACCGCGATCCGGCGAGGGCTCGCGGCCCTCGCCGCCGGCGGCCGGGGCGGCGACCCCGGCCGACCCTCCCTCCTCCATCGCCGGCCCTTCCGGCGACGGCGGGGGGCGGCGGCGGCGCGGGGCTCGGCCCTCGCCCCCGCCCTTTCGTCCCCACCCTTTTTTTTTTTTTTTTTTTTTTTTTTTTTTTTTTTTTTTAATTTTTAATTTTTAATTTTTAGAGTATTTTTATTTAAAATTAAGTTTTAATTTAATTTAATTAATTTTTTATTATTTTTACATGTCAGACGCGAAACGGTGTCGTTTTTGCATTTTTTGCCACGTCAGCATGCAAAAACGACGCCGTTTTGGACCTTCATCGCCTGAAAATTGCGTTTGGCCGGATTTTCGCCGGAGTGGCACTTAAGTGTTCCATTTTACTCCGATATTGGCACTTAAGTGTTCCATTTGAAAAAAAGTGGCACTTAAGTGTACCGAAAAAAAGTTATGGCACTTAAGTGTCCCCCCGTCTCAAATTATGGCACTCCAGGATATTCTTTACTCGAAAATGCCTACTTTTTTAAAGAGCATGCACAATATCACATGACGACATGCGCTTTCCGCCTGATATATCCAAATGGTTTTTATCCATTGCAAATATAGATTGTATCAGTAATTGCCCTCGGAAAGTTTGTGAAGTACACTTTATCAGATACGCCATGCACTGGAAACTTCCGACTATTTTTTCGAGAAATAAATGATTTGTAATTTTTTTAAAATAATCTCTTATATCATTCATAGAATGAAGAAATATGTTTTCATTATGAAAATATTCAGGCATGAATTATTATTATTGATGATGAAAATATTTTTTTATGAACTAAGTTTTTCTAAGTGATTTAAACAACTTTTTTAGAACAATGTTTTTCGAATCAATCATATTTTGCGTAACAAATATGTCCCATTCAATTTACTCCACTGTAGAAGTAAGAAGGTAAACTGAACGATTGTGGATAATCGTGGGAATTGGAAGGACCAAAGCCAGTTAGAGATTGCAACTGACGAACGATGCTTTTCTTTAATGAAACTTAAAAATGGAGACAATTTGCACTCCTCAGCTAGTTAAGAAAGCAAAACACCAATGAAATCAACATTTGAAAGTTCTGGGTGGATGAACGAGGCTCTTAAGACTAGATTCAGCAGGTTCTGGTGGCGCTTTGCTTTAGCAGTTTCTGCTTTGATTCCACGAAGGTGAGAGCTATGCTAACCAGCATACTGTGAAGCTTTGAATTGCCATTTTTCTTATAGGACTCGACTCAGACAAAGTTGAAACCACACTGGTGAGAACAGGATATAACTAAAGAAGATATGATGCACGCAAAACTAGTGTCAAGAAATTAAATCTATTCTTTTTTTTCTCTGTAGAATAGTCGATGCTTTACACAACCAAAAGAGGGAAATCAGTGGAAAGATGCAACTTCATCAGTCATTGCCACAAATTGGTAGAATGAATGCTAGGGGAATAAAACTGAAAACAAGCCATGCAAGTGGAAAATTTATCTACAAAGTACACACATGAACAGCTAACTAGCCAGTCTGATGATGAACCAGTTCTTGTCAGCGTTCACACGGAGCCGTTACCAGAAGTGACGGCAGACATATACATCCTAGCAGATTAGGCACAATTCACTTCAGACATGGGAAGCTCCTCCCGCAAAAGATGTTCCTGCAATCCGTACAAGCACCGGCATATGTTACTACAGTTTGACAGGAAAGAACAAGCAGCAATCAATTCTAAAAACTTTTTGCCTCTATTAACTCATAAAAAAAAGCCTCAGAAGGACAGAAATTGAATGGAGAGGCAAAGGGAAGAGAGAATGATCCTTGCCCTTCCATCTGAAAAGTACCATAAAGATTGTACTTTCTTTTAGTTAGGGGTTGGGAAGGAGATGCATAATGTATGGGATGCACCCAATGCAAGGTTGTCCTTTCCTCTCATAACTTTTTCTCCAACACAATTGATGTACTATTCCATTTACAAGCGTGATCTACAGGATGCATCTGATGCAGTGTTGTTGTTTCCTCTCATAATTTTCATCACCAAACACCATCTATTGGCATTTCTATTTCCATTCATGAGCATATTGGTTCTTGCAGCATTGCTACCTCCCTAGCTTCACCCCACTCAATCTCATCCACCTCTCTTAAGGTAGATACATTCACATGGCTACGCTCTTTTGCACCAAATAATTGTGCTATATCCATTACTGTGGTCGCAGAACATTTATTCACAGAGTGATAGTTGGGAGACTTCACAAGACTTTGACAGAATCAATAGAAGCATTAACAGCAAGAGCAAAAAGGTCTAGAGGCAACAAGTATGCAAAGAGTTAAGGAAGTTTGAAATCAGAGATCATACAGACAATTTAGGCTTTGGGATAACGTGATAATTGCCAGGTAAGCATTGACAGCGAGGCTGAAAAATTACTACAATGATGAAGGTCACATAAATATCATTTGGTTTCTCAAAAATTTCTATCAGAAGTGTCTAAAGCATTATTTCAAATTGAAAATTAAGAGTAAATGCACAAGAGATCAGGGAAAAAAAAGATTGGAGGACCATGGGACAAGCCATGTTAAAACTGGCAATACTATTAGGTGATTTGAGGTGGCTCATAATTTTTAACTTTCCACTTTTCACTTCTCCTTCTAGTATTTTAGATATAACTTCCACATCAAATATTAGAAGTATTTATGCTCTGTTACAACGAATACATCTCATCATATTTTAATTGTTAGTTTTGGATTAGACATCTGTGCACTCAAATTCAAGTTGATATCAGAGTTAGAAATCTCGAGTTCAATTCTCCTCCACCCATTTATGAGTTTCCATTTCATTATGGGCAGCAGGGTCAAGCAATTCGTTCACTCCCCATTATCAGGTTCTCAAATAAGGCCTTCATCATCAAATCAACCTTCATGCAGAGGAGAGCATTAAGCTATTACATACATTTCGTGTCGTATTTTAATAACTTAAAACTTTTAGAGTAAATGGTTATGCACTTAATTTCAAGTGGTTAGAAACATAAAGATCAAAGTTAAAATTCATTTGAAATCATGTGAAATTCACATGTTCTTTAATGATGAGGAAACCCACCTGAGGTGAGTAAACCTCATATGCAACTAATTTCGTGGGCCAGGTAGAGTGTAACCCAAATCCTTAAATGGCTAAAAAATGTAATAATTTACACTTGGAGGTGTGAAAAGATTAAACTGTGCCAAGTGCCTAATCCACACAACCTAGTCTGAATTGTTAGGCAAAAGAGACATAACTACCTTTTGACTTAAGTGATGTCAACCCAAACACATCCTTAGTTTCTAATTGGAGTAAGCTGAACCAAAAAAAGCTTATACGCATTATATGGGAAACCGAGATCTATGGGAAGATTAAAATCCTATATAGTTACTGGTAGCTGTAGATCACAAGTCAAACCTAGGTTGGTTCAATTGTCAATTCTATACTTGCGGATGTCATCAATGAATTAACTCTTTTAATAATGCTAGACTAAACCACCCTCTGCCAGAAAGGGGAAAGTGTGAGCCATTTCAAATTAAGCGGTGGTAATTTAACGGCAAGCTTTTGTGTTTTTTGTGAAATTAAGTCTCTCTCAATCCAGCTAAGAGATGAATATAGATAACCACAAATATAGGGTTCTCACAGACTCAGACTTGACCCAAAACACCCACAATTATACATGCTGCAGAGTAAACTGCACTAGATATTAGCTTCATACAGTCTGCATATCCTTCACAGTTAATGTAATAAGCCTCAGAGGTAGAAAAATTCCAGCACTCACACAAACCATCCTCGACGTGGTTTTTTCTTCTTCCTCTCCTTTTGCTTCTGAGGTGGTTTGATCACTACCCTGATTGCAGCATCAAACACTGCCTTAACATTCTGCATTTGCATCAGAGAGCAAGCATCAGTATGCTGATGTATTTATGCATCAGATCATTAACATGGGGACATCACTCGAAGTTACAAGTCTGAGCAATAACAAGGATAAGCACCCACAATCTCAAGAATCAAGATATCGGGTGATGACACAGTCAGCTATTGAGAGTAATCAAAGGTCAAATAGCTAGCAGAGCAATATACCTAGAGGATCTAATATCAGATTCCACTGAATGCTTTGGTATGGAGTTCATCAGATGACACCCTAAGGACAGGTAAAGTTCCCTTCTTCAACTTCAGCAAACACTCATTGATGCTCACTTGAAATCACAATTAAGTTCATATACTACTACAAGCCAAGTTCCAGGAGCTTGTTTCTTAGTTGGCAGTAAAGAATTCTTTTGCTTTTTTTATTTTATTATTTGGGTTGCAGACAGGTCTAGGTCGGTCATTAATGTTTGATGATTTCCTTTTATCTTTTCATAAACAAAAGTCAATCATTTCCCAGACTCCCTACATTTCTAACTATCATAACGTTAGATGCAATTAAAGAAATCATGTATGTCAATACAGGTTAGTCTGTACTTTACCTGCTGAGTTTTTGAGCTGCATTCTATGTAATACATGGCACCAATCTGTTTGCGCATTTCCTCACCCTGAGTATAAAAAATGGCAATCAACAACAGGGACCGATGTACACCACAGGAAAAATATTGCTGACTGATAACGGAAACCTAACTTGAGCAGTGGTCACAGGAACCAGTCCAGGATGATCAGCCAAATAGTGTTTATCGTCACGAAGATCTAAATGTCAATCGAAAAGCCAGAACCCAGTGAGAGGAATTAGTAAGTGCATTAGTTGGGGATATCCACCAATGAGCAATAACAATATTCAGTTAATTGTGTATCTGACATTCAGATATGATAAGAAGCAACAGAAACCAAAAGAAGACTTATTTGAAATCTATCCGCAACTGTGAAAATAAATTCTTTCTACTCACCCATTTTGGTTCCTACAAGGACAAGAGGAATGCCAGGAGCATGATGCTGGAGTTCTGGGATCCACTGGCCAAGACAGGAGCGGACAGTTGAGATACACGCACAAGAAAAATTAGGAAATTAAATGCGCGAATTCCCAGCTTACCTTTTTCAGGACATTCTCGTAACTAGCACGGCTAACTAATGAAAAGGCCAAGACAAAGACATCTGCTCCTCTATAGCTCAAGGGCCTTAATCTATTGTAATCCTCCTGCCCTACAAAATGGTAAAAGTACGTCACGGGACACAATGCCATGACCCACACGGCAAATTAGTCGCAGTAAACCCAGTTCCCTCATAAGTTCTGACTCAGAGATATATATGTTTGAAGCTACCAATATAAAATATATGTGGAAAACTGGAATTGATCTGAAAGTCCCAATTCCTCACCAGCTGTGTCCCAAAGACCCAAGTTGACAGTGATGCCTTCAACCACCACATTAGCGCTGAAATTATCAAACACTGTAGGTATATAGTCCTGATAAATATATAAACAGTTAGATTGGAATAAAAAGAAACGCTACAAAGTGGTAAAAGACAATGCTCGACAAAAGCTAAGAGTCCTGCATAAAATTACATAAAGAAGAAAGATAAGGAAACCTCTCCACAAACACGTAATTTTCAGTGAAATCTCAAACCAATACTGAAAAGACTCTTGCGATGAAATCAGAAGTGAAGAGAAAGCAATCGGTGCTATGAGGAATAGGGCAAAAGCTGCAAAACCCAGAAACAGGGACCCATAAAGTCGAACGAAAGATAAAAAATTTAAGCTCCCCAGAGAAATCCTTCGGGGAAAAGAAAGCACACATACAGTCGGGAACTTGTTGCTGGTGTAGCAGATGAGCATACAAGTCTTGCCCACGGCCCCATCGCCCACCGTCACGCACTTGATGAATTTTGATGCGTTCGCAGCCATTTCAAGAACGTCGAGAGAGAGAGAGAGAGAGAGGGACAGGATGAAACTGAAGAAGCTAAAAATTCCGAGGATCAAAACCCAACTCGCGGTGGGTTAGGTGGGAAGGATTTAATAGGGGTGGGTTTCTTGAATCCAAAGGGACAGCGGAAGTCAGTGAGCGGGGCGGATGATCACATGATCCTCGCTCGCCCGCTGTCGCCGCTGCAGAGCCGATCGTCCTTCGCAGTCCTTCGTCGTTCTTGAGACTACCCACTTGGCGAACTGAAGAAGCTGGGACGCTCTGGCCATGGGATTCCCTTCGATTCCGATCTTTCCTCAATACAATATTGCCTTGCTCTTAATAGGCAACTTCCCCATTCGTCAACCTCGCGTCCACAGAAAAAGAGAGAGAGAGAGAGACTGCGGACTAGGATTTTCCAAGGAGTCCAATCAACTTGCAAACGCCCAAGCAAGCCTTTTTATTACGTAAACACTAGGGGTAAAGTTTCCAGCTTTTTAGCAGAAATGTTCTAGCTAGAATTATTTTTCTCTTCCCAAATTTTAGCACAAGTGATTAATAAATTCTTCAGAAAAAAAGGTCTTGACAATCTGATGTTAGCAGCGCAAGGTAACTCTAACGAATGTTCACGGAAGGTAGTTGTATGAATCGCAACTTTTTCCGATTCTAAAAAGATGCGGATGTGATTTTGTAAGAATCCCGGAACCTCGGTACCAGAAAGTAGCACGTCGTGTGCATGAGTATGATTTAAGCAAATGCGTGACCATGCTTTTTTAAGAATTTATGGGAATGGACCATCCATAGGAATCTTCAAGGTTGTCACATTTAATGAGCCAAAGTAAAAAAAAAAAAAATTTCTACTTATGCCATCACATGATGGCCCGATGTTTTCTCTGGTTCAGGCAATGACCCGTGATGGGCAAGACAACACCGAAATCAACCGTTTTGGGAACGCTTTACGCTTGACTTGACTTCAATAGCGTTTGCATCCCGCCAATCATTTATGAGCAACCTCAGAAAAGGCCAAGAACCAACGTATGATCAACGGACCCATCTACGATGAAACACTGACAAGATCCAGCCTGAATCAACTCAAGTTGATCCCTAAAAACATCAATGACTCCATAAGACGAACCGGTGGAGATGTCAGGGACCGCAAGCAGCTCTTTTGACAAGCAGACCTGTTGAAACGACAGTAACTTTGCGAAAAATGAGAGGGAAAGAAAGAGAGATTACTTTGTTCTTTTCCTTTTACAAAAGCGCGATTCGATGATTTCTTTCCGCTATCAGAAATCCAACAATAGCAACTTTACTATATGGAGCAACTTTTAATCGATGTCCCCAATGATGTCCAACGAGTTTAATATTATTTGACAGTCCGCATCTCTCTTGATGATGATGATCTCTAGCATGGCTTGTTCCTCAATCATGTGAAAACAGAACTGAAGTAACTTTTGTGGTTAAGAGATTTATCAAAAGAAAATAAAGCTTGAAGTGCAATGAGGGGAGAGAGGGAGAGAGAGAGAGAGAGAGTAGTTAGTTCAAGACCAACCAGTCTAAAGATAACTCTGAAGATCGACAAAGTGAAAAACTAGAATAATTACAGGGCTTTAAGAGGGTTTGGTGGAAGGCATAAATAAGGTTTTAAGCAATGATGCCAAGCCACACATCCGTGCAATGGGCACGTCCTGGGATCAAATCCATGAGGAAGCAATGGGATCCGCGGGATCCTTACAGCCGGAGAAAAAGTAAGCAATGATAACAAGCGAAAAGATTATTCTTTTACCATCAGTGCTAGATAAATTATCTTCCTCCATGGCAATATGAATTTTGGTCTTGGAATAAACCTCTGTGGAGATGAAGAAAATGAGATGGGAAGAGGGAGATATACACATATAATCCAATCCTGGAAGCTTGTCAAGCCAAATAAAATTATGCTCGTTGTCCCATGCCATTAGCAATCTAGCATTCATGTAGATTGCCTACCTTCAACAGGTGACAGCAGGTGGCAGGGTCCAACCAAACACAACCGCAAGCTGCAAGTATCTAGTACAGAGAGAAAGGCATGCACCACATGATTGCCTGGTCATAAAGTGCAAGTAGGTACTTCATCTTTAGTTAGCACTAGGAAGAAGCTTTATACTACCAGCTCAAGAATCAAACAACATATACAGAAAAGCGTCCTGAAGCCCCAGAATAAATACGGACACCATTTTTCGCCATATGCTCGTGAATAACTCAAACAAGATGAATAGGCAGATCAAGGCCCAGTCCACCTTTCTTATTATACAAAGCATTACAATCAACAGGGAAAACAAAAGCAACATCGCAATTTTCTATTTGCGTAAGTACAACTTCACAATGCACTTGCCAGTTCTATCTGGACCAACGGAGGGACAAGGTCATTCCTAGACTAGATTGAGGTCATTGCTTTTATGAATAGCTGACCACTTGTCAACACTTGTACTAAGGACGGCCCCATTGCATGTGCACGCCTTCTTGATAGTAGAACTAATACCGCGATCTAAGATAATTATTGCACATAATTTTGAATATTTTGCACATGTCGGCATACATGGAGGAAAAATCTTAAAGAAAAGAAACTAACCAGCTTAATTTATATTCACGTGGCTCTCAAGTAACGGGGTTTTCTGGGAAGGTGATTGCAGCTCACCACTTGTGCAATTTCTACCATCCTCTTCTTCTTGAGACATCGCCCAAATAACCCCATAAAAGCCAGCCACAATTACAACAGCGCCAACGATACTGCACACGAAAGCATAAAAAGTTGTGAATACTCTACATATTGTAAGCAGTGTCCAAAGTTTGATGAGCAGGGATTATGTCATTGAGAATTTCAAGGAAGCTCATTATCCGGGGAAAATGGATTTTTTATCATCACAAACAACAATATCAGGAAAAGAAATCATCAAACAAAAGATTTTTTCTCTCAGTTGTCCATAGCCAATCTCTAAGTTGCCTCATTTGAGCTCCTCAGCATGTAAGTGAGGTTTGAATAAGAGTTGAAGTACTTCCTGCATCTTGATGACATCCATTTAAACAGTTGCTGATTAATGCCATATATTTCTACCATATTCTTTCTTTGAAACTGGAGTGATGGCTTAACAATGTACTTGATTTGATGTGAATGCTTACTAATAAATCTCAACAAGCCAATCATTTACCCAATCTACTCGATAGAGGATCTTTAGATAACTGACCATCACTTTAGTTTTGTGACTGTCTTCTGGTGCTACAGAATGTAAACTATCGACAGTTGCAGAAAATGAAAGAGGAGAGCGCATTAGATTCAAGACGTGCTACTTACTTTCCAAATATTTCTTTTGCCTGGCCGGTTTCCAATATAGCCTTTGTGTAACACTCGAAACATGTTCCTCGCCTCAAAATATCTATTGATCTCATATTAACTTCTTTCTATTGAAATGCTGACCAACTACACAACATCTATGACACTAAGTGATTGACAGTAAGCTGGGATGACTGGCGGAGGAGAAGCAAGGGGTGGTGAAGAAGGTCCTTACCTGCCGACATGGAGGGCATCACCAAGGAAAATGGCACCCATCACGGCAGCTATACCAATGCTTAGTGGTTTAAACATTGCCACAAAAGTAGGACCTTTCTTGTGTATGCACCAGGAACAAACACAAAAGGTCACCACATTCCCAACTATCGCCTTTGGAGAAAGGGCAAAAATAAAAACATGTAAATTTTACAGCAAGATGGTAAAAAGATTTGTCAAACTTGAAAGTTATATTAATGCTCACTGTGTAGATGACTGCAATGAGCTCAATACCTAGCCCTAGATTCCAAGCTTTTAGATCTCTTTCTGCAATTAGAGCAACTACTGCACACTGAAGAGTCCCAAAGAAGCAACAGAAGGAGACCAAAGTCACCTCTGATGGATACGATTTCAGAACTGCTGCCTTTAAATGAACAGCAAAAGTCAGTTGGCCCCATTTCCCTGAGAAATAGCAAAGAAAGTTCGCACACTACCTGAGCCGTATTCCATGTTGCCAAAGATAAACTAGCGGCTGCCAGGAACATGCCACCGATAACCCAATTAGGGACACCAGCCAACAAAGCTTTGCTGGGTTGTGTTGTTGGTAAGCTCTCATCAGGGTAAGGAATAGCAGATATGCCACCGCCACCAATTACAGGACCTTTATACAGCGTCACGATTAAGGCTCCGGAAATGCACACCATGGTGCCAAGAATTTTGATTTGGCTTCTCAAGCTCCTCAAGTTCAATTTTTCGATCCTGCAGGAGCGGCAAAAGAAGATGGCATCAATTCAACTCGCAAAGATCACACCAAATTCCCACTCGGAAGCATCGATTTTCTAAACTAGCTGGAGTTCCTATCGAGATTACGGAGGTACTCTCATTTATACTACTTTTGCTCCTGGAATTGCAGGCCTATTCGATCGCTCGCTCGCTCATGAGAAATGACCCATGTCGCGAACGGTGCTAAATGCCGGAGAATCAAAGGCGAACCTGAAGCTAACCGCCAGCAAGAAGGTGAAAGCGGGCACTAAATTCCCCATAGCAGAAGCGAGCGTGGGCGAACTGTAGCTCACTCCAGCGAATACACAGTTCTGCATCGTCGTTATCCTGCAAAACAGAACTGTCAATCAAGGCAGAGGATCAAAGACAGAGAAACCCCAACATAAGTCACTCGATCAAAGCTCTCAAGTTCCGTCCTTTATCACTTACCCGACAAGCGCGAGGAAGAAGAACTTGCAGAGCACCGAGAAGGTGAGCGGGGGCCTCTTCTCCCTGCCACGAGCTCGCACGAAAAAGCAACCGCCGCCGATCAGCCGCGCCGGCGGAGGGACGAGCAAACGAAACGGCGACGGAAATGGTGGGGAAAAAGATTACCTTTGGATGAAGGAGACAGGGAGGAGGAGGAGGGAGGCGAGGGCGTTGGAGTAGACGAGGAAGACGAAGCGGCTCATTCCTCTGGACATGGCCGCCTTGCTCAGCGTCGTCAGGCCCACGTCGAGGCACTCGATCGCCACCATCGCCGCCACTGGCAGTGACCGGAGCAGCCACGGCCTCGCCTCCATCGCCGTCGCTCGCCGCCGCGCGTCGCCGTCGGTGCTGGGAGGAGCTGGCTGAAGCTTGGCCACCAGTAGTATAGTTAAGAAGGATTGCGTGCGCGGTTCGCGAGCTCCCCATTGGCTGGGAAAGTGAAGAGAGAGACGACAAGAACGTTAATTTCGTCGAATAGGAAAAATGTACTAAAAAAATCGAAACTTTAGGACTTAAATGCACTGTGGCAACAAGTTTTAGGATTTTTGTACTGAAAAAAGACATCTTTTATGGATCTTTGGACGTACCACTTCCGTGAGGACATAGATAGAACCGTTCCTCTTTCGTCGACCGGGCAAACTCGGCAAAGAACTCGTTAGAGTCGAGCAAAGTGGCCCTGCTCATTGGTGGAAAGAGCAGCATCGGATTGGAAGAGGCCTGTGTTTAGCCCGTGGGACGGGGTGGGAGTCGATTTCGGGTCCGTCGGCATGACAGTGATTAGGGTCTCTTTGTCTCTCTGTCTTTCTATACATGCATATACTGTTTCCATTTCTTTTCAAGTACTTACCGATACTAAGAATGCGGAGGCGATTGACAAAGATTGGAATCACCTGATGATTCGAAAATTATTTCTTTTATGCGGAAATTGGTTATTTTTAAAAAGACATTATCTGGAATACAATGATGAAAATTTATTCACTATGAATGTTGTGAATTTTTAAATTTAGTAGAATTGAAATTGGCCTGCTTAACCGATGTTATAGGATATTCGCTGACATACTCCTTTGAAAAAGCAAAATGCGCATGAAAATCTGATCAATGGTCCACGTTACATAAAGGAGACGATGATGACGACTCAAATGTATGCTTTGAGCAACCTTTCACCTTTAATCAGTTTACTGTACTCTAGCATGCGCTGCCAATCTTTCCCTGTTTTTGGAGATGCTTTGACCGGTTGGTCCTCGTGCCTTTCTAAGGATTGATTAGATTCCAATCACGCTCTGTGCATAGGACACAGGCGTGGTTAGAATAGTCTTCTGAGGTTGTTAGAACGAGCACGTGGTCGAAGATGACCGCGATGTCAATATCGTTAGGTTGTACTTAATTTAAGACGAAAGGGAAATTCTTTGATGTAAGATCTGTAGATTTCTCATTGAGGAAGGAGAGCGTTTCATCCCAAGAGATGCAGATTGCCCTTCTTTCTCGATTCTGGTTGTACAAACCGGCCAGCAAAGCTAACTCTGAGTTTGTGAAAGCAGAACGGGCTCGATGTAAAATGAAAATGCACTGCAACACCATATGCCCATTTTGGGTTACTGATAGGTAAGTGATTTCTGAATGACCAACGTCGTTCAATTGATAGTATCCCTTGGACCAATTTAATAAAGATGGACTGCCGGAAGCATCCTTACTTCTGCAGAAAGACTGAAATTCGCGTTTTGTGGAAGACGTGGCTAGAAGCCCATAACTGCTTCCTTAAATTACTCAACCTATGCCGAAATATAACGTCCTAAGGCCTGCTGATAGTTTGTTATCTGGTCCAGATTAAGCGTTTCAATTGATGTCTTAATTTTTTTATGTAATCTGCTTGTACGTGTCTGGTATGTAGGATTTTTCTGTTCATCAGTGTGAACATGGACATCAACAGTTAGTCTCCTTCCCTGTGTTTGAGTGTGTTGTACCTCTTGCTGAGACGTGATCAAGCCTAAGGGCAATCGAGGGCGAGTGTTCGGACCACAGCCGTAGTCATTAGTATGCCGCTGAAGTATGACAGGTTAGTATGAATTGGTCCAATGTTGGTATGATTAGATAGCAGATTGGAATGATTCTTGTCACTTAGATATTGTCACTAAGTTCTTGTCTTGCTTCCAAATTGGAGCTCCTCAATTGTACTCTCACGTGTTTATATTCTGACAACATAATCGGTACGCCTCGCTCTGCAACTTCAAGCATCTGTCCAAAGAAATTGACTTCTGTACATTGATTTGCTCGTGAAAATGTAGGTGCCCTTTAATTCTTCCGCTTTGTCATATTCTGTTACCCCATCGATGCAGAAAAATCTAAGAACTCGGCATAATCCCAGACTCTCCTTCATATATAAACATGAAGTTCTTGATCAGCTATTACTGTGATTAATATAATGCTCGCTCATGCCATCAATCAGCAGCGTTTGGCGACGTGCGTGTTCAGGACATCTGAGTAGGTTAAAATTAGACCATTTCAGGCGCTGGCTCTCAGTTAAAAGATTACCTGGGATATGCCTTTATCTCACTTTTGATTCCTTCTCTTCAATCTCGGAATCGTTCTGTGTATGCCAACCTTGTCACATACTCCTTGTCCCACAATACCAAATAGCCGAACCTGATTGAGTATAAAGATTTAGGCAAATGCATTTATCAAATTCTAAGCCACTTCTCCGAGCTTCAGTTCTTTCCTGAAATGGAGCGAGTGCCCTTCGCGAGTGCCCTTCTGGGTACTCCTCATTCCAATTTCTCTTCTGTTTACATCATCAGCTTCAGAAGCAGATGACACCAAGCAATTGTTAGTTCGATTCATGGAACAACTCTTACCAGCTAACGCAAATAGAAATGAGAGCTTGGGCTGGAACATGAATTCAGACCCCTAAACTCACGGATGGATGGCGTTACCTGGAATTCGCACACCCAAACTGTACTAAAAGTCGTCCTCGACGAGCTCAATCTCATTGGGACATTCGATGCTGGAACTCTCTGCAGTGCAAGATCTCTTCAAGTCCTAAGCATCAACAACAACAGTATAAGTGGAGAAATATCTGGAGAGATTGCGAATTGCAAGCATCTGACCCACTTATACGTAAGCGGCAATTGGTTCCCTGGACAACTCTCCAAAAGCATTTCTCACTTGAGTAACTCAAAGAGTGGGACATATCGAACAATAAGTTCACTGGAGAACTGCCGAGTTTGCCTAAAATTCTGGGCTTGCTGTCGTTCCTAGCCCAAAACAACCATCTCCAGGGGAAGCTTCCCCAGTTCGGATTTGCTAACTTGGAGGCATTTAATGTCTCTAACAATGAATTTAGCGGCCAAATTCCCAACATGAGGGGTCGTTTTAGTGCAGACAGCTTTTTGGGGAATCCCAGTTTATGTGGGCAACCGTTACTGAATCCATGTCCCCCATCCCTTCATCAAAGGCCGCATCAAAGAAGTGGTCGGCAGATTGCTTCCTTATATACACTGGCTACGCATTCCTCAGCTTAGTGACAGGATTCCTCATCATTTACCAAATAGTAAGTAAAAGCAAGTCAAAAGATGAGAAGACTGATGATATAGAGAATGCAGAGTCCAACACGGATGACAATAGCATCAAGATGAATGCCATTTCCAGTGATGAATTTAAAACCATTGAGTATAGGTCAGAGTACTCGGCGACATCTATAGATAGCAAAGTGGCTCCCGCAGCTCTTGTGATTCTAAATAGTTCCTTGGCGAAGGATTTAAAGTTTGAGGACTTGCTCCGAGCTCCAGCCGAGCTGCTTGGGAGGGGAAGGCATGGGACGCTCTACAAGGTCATGATTGACAATGGCACCACATTGGTTGTGAAGAGATCAAAGAGAGGGCGATCACGAGCGAAGAGTTCAAAAGGAGGATGCTGAAGATGGACCAGGGGGAGCATCTGAATGTACTACCGGCAGTGGCATTTTATTGCTCAAAGCAAGAGAAGCTCTTGGTACATGAGCATCAATCCAATGGCAGCCTCTTCAAACTCCTCCATGGTAAGTTGAATCACTTCATTCTCAAGCATTAAACTCCTTCTGATAGGATCTAGAAGTAAAAGATCAACTGCTTGAGCATCCATGTTCATCAGATTTTTACAGAGGTAATATGGATTTCAGGGTCTAAAGATGATGATAGCTTTGACTGGGGAAGCAGACTGAACACAGCATCCAGAATAGCTGAGGCTTTGGCCTTCATGAAGATGGGATTGCTCATGGCAACCTCAAATCCACAAAAATTTTGTTCAACAAGAACATGGATCCGTGCATCAGTGAGTACGGAATAATGGCCTCTAAGAACCAAGTACAGCCAGAACTTTCCCAAAGCATAAGTTTTGCAAAGATCACACCAGCCCAAAACCATGAAAGTGATCATATTCTCTTCAAGGGTGACATATACAGTCTCGGTGTGATTCTTCTGGAGCTACTAACAGGTAAAATGGTCCAAGATGGCGGATTCAACTTGGCAACATGGGTGCACTCATTGGTTAGGGAGGAATGGACTGCAGAGGTGTTTGATTGCACCCTGATCGCAGAGGGCGTCAATGAGGAAAGTATGGTGAACTTTTTGCAAGTAGCACTAAAGTGCATTGCGTCCTCTCCAACCAAAAGGCCAAGCGCAAAGGAGGTTTCGGCTATGATAAATGCAATCAAGGAGGAGGACGAGAGATCAATCACCTTGGAGACGAGAGATCCATCGGCCTTGGAGCCAAGATCATTTAAGTTAATGTGAAGGAGCACATGACAACTGATGAATAAGAAGCATTTGCTAGAGAAAACTTATTGTCAATTCTCAGGTCCTCCTGTATCTGCTTCTGTCACCGCACTTGTTGCTCAACCATAGAAAATATGTAATTTCATACTGTGGAGTACTGACTATTTGAGTTGAAGTTATGATTGGACGATTGCAATGTTATTTGAGCGGCATTCTTCTTGGAATCCCAGAGGGATAATCAGCATAATAAATGGCATATTTACTACATCCGGCACAATTTTACTAGGCTCCCGTGGTAAGTAGTAACAAAATGCAAGCCTGCTCTGATCCTACTCACTGAATCTGCTCATGAATCAGGCCCACCTCTTATCAATTAGATCTGCCTTAGTCCTTGGTTCCATCATCTTTTTACAGGGGATAAGAAAAGAGTGTAACTTCAACATCCTAGTGAGAAGAGGGGGCTGCCAAAGAATCCGGGCATCAAATCGGACCCGTCGCCCAAGCTAGATCCCCTGAGATACTCAGGTGTGTAAGAGAGGAACTAGGCAAGGGCTCCTTTTACGGGCCCGTCTATACTTGACTATTCCAACCCCAGCCCAGCCTATTCCATTTGATCACCTGTTGCCCAACAAATACTTGACTTAGTTCAAGCAAGGTCGTCCCATGTTATCATGACTGGTGGAGGGTCTTGCGGTGATTAAATTATCCACGACAAAGTCTTCACATCACACGGTAGTGGTTGATCCGTGAGTTGAGGTGTCAATAGCTCAGTGGACAGCCCCATTTTCTCCCGCCATCCAACCTCGGTTGGCCGTCTTTGTCAAAGTCAAGATCCAAGAAGCTAACCAAAAAAAAAATGTCATCTTGGAGGGGGTGACTTCTTGTCTGGGGCATCATCAACTAACATCCCCAGAGTTGTCAACGTTAACAGAAAGCGTGGAGGTTTTGGCCATGATCACCTGCTCGTGTTGGCACAATCCATCAGATCAGACAGATCCCATTCCATGCCTGATGGGAAAAGGCTCATTTGGTCCCACCATAATTTATTATGAGATAAAAATAATTGGTTACAACCAATGCTGATTTTCTCCTCTGTCATCATTGGCACCTGCCATATTTTGGATTCCTGATTCAGGACAGGGACTTCACCTGATATTTCTCAGGCCCCCCAAGAGATTTCTCCATTGGAATTGGATGGATGCCATGGCCATGTTGGGAAGGACTCACATGAACCGGATGCAGGCAGTGCTTACTCCTCCTGCTAGACCCGTGATCAAGGGCGGGGTCAAAATGCCCCTTTAAGCGAGTGGAGTTTTGACCCTTTTACAAATTTTTGTCTTCACCTTACAGGTCTTGCACAGCTCAAAGAAGAGGGAAAATTCGACGCTTAAATATGTTCTTGTTGCGCTCGTGGGTCGCATGAAACTATAGGTCAAGGTTGACAGACCCTTGCCGCCGAGATTAGGCAAATGTGATGACACGGCAAACCCATCATTTGGTGTTGCTTTTGATAGATTCTTGATGAATAAAGAGGTCACGAACGCAACTGTGGACAATCAAGTTGTGCGCAATGGTGGACCTTTAATCATGGTTCAATTCCCCCCTTGGTCTGCCTCATCCCCCAACTTTTTTGATAAAATGTCTCCGAGCCCAATGATATGGAGGAGACCGGGAATGACGTTAAAAGCATCGGCCTTGAGCCCTTTTCTAGTGTCAGCATGACCTTTCCGACGCGATAATTTCCGGGTAGACCAGGAGTAATTCGGTGTCGCGCGAGTAAACCCGTCAAACACGTTAGGCCACCGTTCTTTGAATATGGCTGGTGTTGGAAGGCCAAATTCGAAAAGCTTTGGACTATCAAAAGAGTTGCCCAGGACTGTGTTGAACCTGATGAAAAGAAAAAAGTGCCCAGGACTTTGTCCATGATTGAAAATCTAGGATATGGGGCTGGTTCTGCATTGACTGCTGAGTCTATTTTCAGGTTTTCTTCCTCAAGCCATCACACCATTCACTGCCCTTTTCTAGCTTTTTCTTTTTTTTTAGTTTATCTTGTGAGACTTTCCATTTCTATATTCTATCAGAGAAACAAACAAAGAAAAAATCCCCTGTTTCAGGGACCTCCTGTGGCGCAAAAGAAATTCAAAGCAGGACCCACAGCCATCAACTAACCAAAGACGATGGAACCCTCTTGAGGCCTTTGAGAGCGGCATAATAAAATCCATTCCATTCACGCTTCTTTCTCTTCGGAAGAAAGGCAGGTACTCTCCAACTCTGTCTCCCATTTTTTTTTTTTTTTTTCGCTTTTGAAGTCTCTTGCTCTTCACATGCCTGTCTTTCTTGTCCAAACACCAAAATGAAATCGCAAAGTTAGTCGCTTTTGTGCCACAAGGTCTCCATATTGAGACCATTTAGCTTTAACAAGTTGAGGTTTGATATGATTCCGTGTTATGTAGCATGCACTGGTAGATATGTCCAGAGCGAGGTTTTTCGCTTCTGCTGAATAGAGTGGTCAGTCTTCCAAGTTTGAGAGCTGAAAAGATGTCTAGTATTGTGTATAGGAGGAAGCAACAAGATGGAAGCTTGACATATGCTCCTCCTCAGTCACCTCTCCTTTCATCGTCAAGTCCTTACATCATGAACTACGGCACAGAATCAACTCCGGAATCATCTTCCACTCGAATTAGCCCCGCACTCCTCCTGTTCATAGTAATTCTAGCTGCTGTCGTCTTCATCTCCGGTCTGCTTCATCTGCTCATCAGATACCTCTTGAGGAGGCCATCTACATCCATCTATGACTCCAATAGGTACACGGAGAGCTCGGACTCCCATGCCCTTCAGAGGCAGCTTCAGCAGCTCTTTCGTTTGCACGATTCTGGCCTTGAACAAACCTTGGTAGATGCTTTGCCCGTTTTCTACTACAAAGAAATCATCGGGCTGAAGGAACCATTTGATTGTGCTGTTTGTCTGTGTGAATTCTCGCACAATGACAAGCTCAGGTTGCTTCCCACGTGTAGCCATGCTTTTCATATAAGTTGCATCGACACATGGCTTCTTTCCAATTCGACGTGCCCACTTTGTCGAGGGTCCCTTGTGAACACGGATGTCGTGGCTGGCCCGCAAGCCCTCAACTTAGATGATTCCTGGAGATTGCCTAGTGCATTTCCCATTAATGTGGAAACTTCAGCTCACTGTGGTCCTAAACTTGCCATAGATGAAGAAAAGGACAGCCAAAAGAGGGTCTTTTCTGTGAGGCTTGGAAAGTTTAAGAGCTTGAACGTGGATGAAGAGAGCAAAGAGATAAAAGAAGAGACCAGTAGTTGCCGTTTGGACTCGAGAAGATGCTATTCGATGGGTTCATATCAGTATGTGGAGGGTGCTATGGATCTGCAAGTGGCTTTATCCACTCCTGGAACGCACGACACGAGGGTTGTTTTGAAGAATGGAAATGTGAGAGGGCGACAGTATCGGATCTCTCCAGGGGATGAAGAGGGGAAGAAGATCAGCGGGAGGTCAAGGGGAGAAAGCTTCTCTGTTTCCAAAATCTGGCTTTGGTCTAAGAACAGCAGAGGCCCAAGTTTTCCGAATGCTCATGTTGTCCTCGCTCGTCAACCAGCAGGAGTACCGAATGATGGTGCGATTGAGGAAGTTTGAGATTTTTTGTTTCCAGATGTAATTTACATAGATTACTGCAGACCCCAACAGTTTCATGTTTCTTTCTAGCTATCTCGAAATTAATCTGAGATGTCCCATTCAGGAGCTATTTAGCCTAGGTGCTGGCATGAGTTATTTGTCGGTTACTTCTCTAGTTCACGTAGGCAAGCAGATAACTTTTTCAATATCTATCTTCTTGTTATCTTTATTTCCTGCGAATCTCTCAGACAAATTCAAGAAGCAATGAAGATGCTTGAGCTTTTCTACTGTCTGCTTTTCTGTGGCATCTTGGAGGTGAGGGCTAAGTATACAACCTCGACTGAATAAAGTAAGAAGACATTATACAACAAATTTGGCTGTAGGGTTATATGACACATCGCACACAATGCAACACAATACAATGAAAGCAGTCCTAATAACCGGACCGGTTTTAACTCTGTTTATCTAGCCATCCTTTTCGGGCATGTACTGCATCTTGATCTCAACCTCGCCCAGCTCCTTACACAGTGTTTCGTCACGCTAGTCCCGTCATCAAGCTCACTCTTTACTCAGGAAACGAACTCTGTAAATCTCGCGCGCACCACAGGATCATGATTATGGCTTTGGTAACATGATCACTGGAACAAATGCATCTGTAAGTATGCTGAGAAAGGAGTGAACTTGACATATTAGGACCGTCTGCAATCGTTGGCTCAAGTTCGACCCGATCCATGGCCCATGAGATTGGCCTATGAGCTTGGCCCATTTCGACGAACGCCGTGCTCATTGGGCTGTCCGAGTCGGCCCACCCAGATGGAAATGCTTTTCATGTTGTCCCATCCTACCTGAGTGATAAGATCAACCCACTGCCCACAGTAATAAAGTGAGCAAGCAATCCATGTTTTTCTCATTGTGGGCAGCAAGTAATTAGTGAGGGATATTATATTTAATAGGAGATAAGGATTGAGAGGATATTGCCTTTCCACGTCTGGTGTCGCCATCAAAGCGAGTTGGCGTGGTTCATCCTTGTGGGGAAGTGCAATCGCTTCAATCATTTATTAAATCTAATCCCAGAATAGTGCTGGATCCGCGCAATCTGCCTGCCCTGCCTGCGATGTCAAGGCATGTGTAAGTGCAGCGTCAAGATTGCATCTTCCTTTCCTCCTTCCTCATCATCCTACTTTTTGACTGCCGTCCATTTATATCCATTGGTCAATTTCCAATTCATAGCTCATTTTTCCACAGGTCGTGTCATCGCTTCGTGGCGCATCATAAAAAACCAGGCCATACTTACTAGGAAAGAGCAGCCATGTTCTTTTTCAAAAGTGCAGCTTGAACACTGCACCTTCTTATCTCCTCATCATCCTACTTTTTGACAGCTATCCATTTCCTATCAAAGGGCAATCTCCGATTCACAGCTCATTTTTACAAATTTTCTTTTTCGATAGCTTGATATTTGTACAGTAGTCAAATAAGGTCATGTCATTACTTCGTGACGTACCATAGAAGGCATGTCATACTTATAAAGAACTGTCTCGGAAGGTACTTAAAAGTGTGGCCATTTTTTTTTCGAAAGAGCCCCTAAATTGGAACTTATCTTAAAAAAGGACAAATTTAGTCCCGGAACACAACCAATTCGCCGGCCGGCCAATTCGTCGCCGATGGCAATAGGGAAAAGGAGAAAAAAGCAAAAGGGGGACTTTGGTTCTGCCTCATTTATTCATTGAAATTGATCAATCCTCGGATGAATTCGACAACCTTTTTACCATCACAAATAAAAGTTACTCCCGACAAGTACTTTCAAACCCAAACTCTATACAGACACTAACGCCATCTCATCATCTATGCACGCTACGCTGACAATGATCATTTCAATAAATTAAAAATCCTATCTTTCTGTAGAATTTCTAAACGGCAAAAAGAGGTGGCACCGCCTCATGATCCGCGCCGGCAAACGTCAACCAGCACGCCGGAGCACGCCCAGCCAATCATCCGCTCGCGATTCGCCTAACATCGGCCGGCGTGCGCCTCCCCCGCTACGCGAAAACTGGCACCTCCGCCACCTTCCCTAGATCCACCGCCCGCGCCGGCGCCGGCGCCGACTTGGCCGCGCCGCCGGGCAAGGAGGCGTACCGGGCCGAGAAGTTCCGGAACCCGCCGCCCTCGCCGCCCTCCTCGTCGGCGTCCTCGCCCTGCCCCTCGTCGAAGTTGAGGGCGTAGTCCAGGGGGTCGTAGTTGAACCGCCCCTGCCGGTGCCCCTTCCGGTTGAACCGCCGGATGAAGGTCTTCCACCTGGGGCCGGCGGCGATCTCGGACCACTCGCGGAGCTTCTTCAGGGCCCGGAGCCCGCGCGACCACAGGCCACCTTCGCCGTCCCGGCGGCCGCCCGATCCCACCCGCTCCCAGAAGGACAGCCCGGCGGCCGCGGACGGGGGCGGCGTGCGGGCGCGCAAGCGGGGGATGCAGAAGCAGCAGGTGGAGGGCGACGATGGGTATTCGGGCATCGGGTCGGGCTCGCCGGCCGCCGCCGCCGCCGCCGCCATGGCCGATGCTTCCGTCCTCATCTCCGGACCTCGAAACGACGTCATCCCTCTCTCTCTCTCTCTCTACAACGAGAGAGAAAATCGTAGGCTTCCTTATATAAATATAAAGGAGATAGGATGACCGGAAATCCCGGTTTTGATGAGATTTTCCGGAGGGTATCTTCTGCTGTCGAGGGCAGTGGGGTTTACTTATTCTTCCGGTAAACGGTTGACTTCCATTTTAACGTGAAAGCCTTTATGGTTTCTCAATCCCCACCATTAAATTTGGCTGCACTACTCTCCTATTTTATAGAAATATATATATGAACTATTGGAAAGTAATTTAATTATATTCTATATATTAATATTCTTCCACTAATGTAACTTTCAAAGCTGAACAATTAGTCAAGCCACTTGCAGAAAATATTCTCTCCATTAATCGTATCCTTCCATATATTAAAAATGATGTACATTTCATGTTACCATTAATCTATTAAAAAGAAAAAAAATCATTTTCTGCGCTCCCTATATGGTTCTAAAGGTAATCGAGATCATGCTATCATAATCAAACATTTTGCCTACCCAACAAAATTAAAGAGCATTATTAGTTATATTACAATCATCTCTTTTATTGTTACATTAATAAGATAAGTTTTTGAACCGTCCAATCTACAATGTCGTTCTTAAATTTTTAATTAATTTAATTTAGTCCATGAACTTTTTTCTAATATACAATGCCGTCCCTAAACTTTTGATAAATGTTCAATATAGTCTATGAATTATATGAAATTTATCCAAGATTGTCATATCACTTCAGAAATAAAATATTGAACATTTTTATATAGTTCGGAAATAAATTGAATAAATATAAAATAAAAGTCCATGGATGCTATTGCGCATTGGGTTAAAAATTATAGACCACATTGAATAAATTAAAGACAGAAGGTCACATTACATATTAGCTCAAATATTAGACTATTTGTGTCATTTTTCCTACATCAATCATACAAGGTACCTAACTTTGTATGTGCCAATTCATCAAACCCGATTCCGTTTCGAAATAATTTAATTGCAAAGATAGAAGTACCAACCATCCACCCATGATCGAATTGGCAAGATCCCTAATTCAAGGCCTAATTCTCCCTTTTGTTAGGCGAGCCGCCGAGGGTGTTTCGGTAACTTCCAGGGGAGCGGAGGTAGTCGTTAGATGCCCGTTGCGCTGGAAGCGGCGGTGGTAGGTGGGCGATGATCTGGTGCTTCGCGGGAGAGCATAATTCCCAGGTGGGCCCCGGGATCGGGTGGCGGTGGATGATTGATTGCCGGGAATCGCGACCCTTTTAGGCCTATTGAAAAAAAAAAAAGGGGACGATTTCTGACACCGGCGGGCCCCGCCACCGAGGATCCTTGCCAACTCCGAAAAGATCATGGATTTTCTCGACACGCGATGACCGCCACAACCATCAACGCGCATTAACGTTGTAGTAAAGGCAAAGCGAAGGACCATCTTTCGACGCTTTTCGTTCATGCAAACGAATGATTTCTTACCTCGACCCAGATGGCATCTTAGGCGGGATCGAAATGGGTCGTGTTGATTTGGCAAGCGAGAATCGGCCCGAGACGCCACGCGATCCGGCGGCTCCGCGACTGCAGCCGAGAGACCGAGAGAGAGAGAGAGAGAGAGGTGGGGGTGTTCTTGGAGGCAAAAGGTTGCATTTTTAGTCTACTCTCTGCTTTGGCAAATGCAGATGGAGAGCATTATTACTGAGAAATATGGCCATTCCATGCTTCGTGCCGCAGGACGGCAATTTTCTGCAACTACGAACTTCCGATGGAGCGTAAGTTGACAATTCGCAATTCAGCAGAGCGAGTGAGTACACACTATCGATGCCATTTTCACTAAAGGCTTAGCTGTGTCGAACATTTGGCCAGTAAACTGAGTATACAACCAGAGCATTCCACCGCCAAGAGAAATATGTACAACCCTGCTTTCCACCCAGCCCCCAGTGAAATGTGAAGAGAAAACAGGGAGAACGGTATTCAACAAAGAATTATAACCCCCGAGATGCAAGCGACAAGAGGGTGTCGAGCCGTCTCGAGCCATTTCGCTTTGCAGCAAAAAGGTGCAGAGCGAATGCGGCGGCCCAACGACATGCCTGAACCTTCCTCTCGACCAACCAACAATAAGGATTCGTCCAGCCAGTAAAAAGAGCAAGCCTACCTGAGCATATGGCTGCCTCGCCCTCCCACTATCCGATTCCGCGTGGTTGTGTTGAGAAAAATCTCGTCATCGCGTCCCGAGCGGGCAAGCATAGCTTTATTCATGCGGCTAGATCTCTCTTCTGCATGAGGGCTTTGAATTTGAGGCAGAAGCCATTCCTTGAAGCAACGTCAAAACGTCTATCGTGTCGTCTAGGTAGTAACGAGCTTTACTCGGCTTTTGACCGACGGTGCATGCGAAAATCTCTGGTGCCGAAGAACTGCAAGCCAAGCTTGTAGTAATGCTCTCAAACATGTCCTCGTCAGATCTATCGTCCCCAATGCACAAAACGAAATCTGGCGATTTCTCCCCTTCGTTCAGAGTGGAAAGAACTTTCTCCGCCACTAAGCCCTTGGTCACTCCCTGCAAATTTTGCCAGGAACAAAGGAAATAAGAACGATGACTGAACATAGGACAGAAGAGAGAACCGTGAGTTCAGACCTGTGGCTTCACTTCAACAATATGCTGACCCTTCTTCACGACTACAGGCTCGTTCGCAAGAACATTCTCGAGATGGTCTAATAATTCCATGGCCTGGAAGGATCCAAAATCAGGGTCAGCGTCCTGGTAGTGCCACACCAAAGCGCTCTCCTTAGTCTCCACGTAGGAGCCATCAGTAGTCTCGGTATAAAGTGTCATTACGGGTTCAGCAATCCTTTTCCAATTGAAATCTGCCTCCAACCGACCAGTTTCCCAAGTTGCTGCCCTGCTCCACCTGCAAGAAAGACCCAAATTTAACCTCCAGTGATGGTTTAAGCAAATGAAAGTTCATAGCCACTATCAATTATATATAGAAAAGGGACCTGTGTACACAATATACCTCATGAAATATCCATGTTCGGCTGCTATACCCAAATTCTCACATTGCGAAAACCAGCCACTCAAAGAATCTCGGCCCCGGCCACTAACTAAGAACACAGTGTTGCTCGGATCATTGCAGAGATCATTCAGAACGGAGATGACGTGAGGACTTGGGGTCTTGCTGATGGAAAATTGAGGGACCAGCGTTCCATCATAATCCAGAAATATAGCTCTCCTATTAGCTCTCTTATAAGAAGAGACTAAAGTTTCAACAGATAGTTTCCTAAAGCTTGGAGACAGAGACAAGATCCTGAAGTTCAGGCCAAAACCAATGCCCCAGCAACGCTTTCTATAGTGATCTTTGCATGATCTCTCCAAATCCTGCATGAAGCTGTGGGCCCAATATGCTACATCATGGGAGTTGACGTAACGATAATGCTTCTCATGCCTAAGCTGCTTCTCAAGTGTAGACGTTGTGATGGCTAAGTTGAGCGCATCAGCAACCACATCAACATCCCATGGATTAACCCTGATGGCCCCACTTAATGAGGGTGAGCAGCCGATGAACTCTGAGACAACAAGCATGCTAGTCCGAGGGGTCTCAGCAGCTATCCCCAAAGCATCATCGATGGTTTGAGACCCTTGCCTACAGACTATGTACTTGTAAGGGATCAGATTCATTCCATCTCTCACGGCATTCACAATGCAACATTCTGCAGAAGCATAGTAGGCGCTCTTCTCATAAAAAGAAATGGGACGGTCAATCAAAATTACTGGCTTGTAGCCTGGGAATCCAAACGTTTCGTTTATCCTGTTGGTAGTTGAGTAGACCTCTTTCTTCACTTCTTGAACATCCTTCCCAGTACTCCTGGCAGGGTTCATAATTTGAACCATCACCACTTCTCCTTGCAATTCTGGGCGCTGTCTCAGGAGTTGCTCGAGAGCGAGTAACTTTAGACTAATGCCTTTAAATATGTCCAAGTCATCGACCCCTAGTATAATCCTTTTACCCTGAAACTGTTTCTGAATTTCAATTGCTTTGGCGGCAGAAGAGCAGTGGTTCAATGCGGATTTTAGCCTTCCCATGTGCACACCAACGGGCAAAATCTTAATGTAGATTGTCCGACCCAGATATTCAAGTCCGATGTAACCTCGCTTGGACTCATAGTTTAACCCCAACATTCTACTGCAGCAAGAAAGAAAATGACGGGCGTAATCAAATGTATGGAATCCAATCAGATCTGCATTTAGGAGTGCTTTCAGTATTTCATCTCTGACAGGCAGAGTCCGGTAGATTTCTGACGAAGGGAATGGGCTGTGAAGAAAGAACCCCAGCTTAACCCGATTGAACCGTCTCCTCAGAATAGTTGGCAAAACCATGAGGTGATAGTCTTGAACCCACACATAGTCCTCTTCTGGATTTATCACCTCCATGACCTTATCTGCAAATACTTTATTAGCGGAAACATAGGCCTGCCAAAGCACTCTGTCGAAACGATTGCCAAGCTCAGGGCACATGGGAAGCATGTAATGGAAAAGAGGCCACAAATGCTGCTTGCAGAATCCGTGATAATATCTCTTCTGAGTCTCCGGAGGCAGAAACGTGGGAACACAATTGAACTTCTCCAACAACTCCTGCGCAATTTCATCTTGCTTGCTCGACTCTACATCAATCTTTAAGGATCCAATGTAAATCACATTAGCCTTGGCTGAGAATCCATCCTTCATTTGTAAATAAAGCGAGTCTTCATCCAAACTAAAATGCAATTTGCCAGATTCCAAGTCCTTCTGACAATTTAGGGGCAGAAAGTTGGCAACTATTATTATCTTTTCCTGAGGCTTGGACGATGATATATTTAACTCGTTGCTAGTGCTTTCATCTTCAATGTCAGAAATGATTCCCGGTACAGTTATCACTCTCGGAAGGTTCCTTGGAGTATGAGGAAAATTCATCATGTCCCCAGATGCCAAGTCCAATAAACTTATGCAAGATCTTGACAGCATCATAGTGAATATATCGGCGTTATTCCCTCCTCAAGAATTTGAATTGGTGCAGAACTTAAAACACTTCTTGAAGAGTCCTCTGAAAATATCTGCAGGGAGTGGCGCACATCACGCATCCTATAGTCATAGTCATTTTAGATCTGACAATTACTTATGGCAAACTACCCATGGAAATGCAGTATGTCTACAGATGCAGAGATGCCATGTCAACTTTCACATTCTTCATTAGGTACTTTTACTTTGGGCACCAAAAGGATATTCAAAATTCTGCAACTCAATCTCACACATGGATAAGAGTCAATTTTCATACCTGTGGATAGAGTATTGCCCTCTAATCTTGCAATCCATAACCGTGTAAAACGTGAACACAACTAAGCTTGGTATTCAATAGTAATATGATTGAAGATATATAACTTTATCAGATAATTCACAAGGTGCTCCTAGTTCACTTGAGGTAGAAACATATCTATTATTCAGGATAGGCTTCAAGAACATGATAAGTGGTGATATTCTAAGCATAGAAATGAAGGAACGACAGTACCGTAACAACAGTGAGAAAGAACATCATACTATACGAAAAAATTAGAATTTTCCAAAGATCACTGAACTGATGTACTGGGTTCCAATTTCCAAATTGGTCATGATTGTACAAAATCAAGATTAAATCAATATCGCCCTTCAGAAAGAATATGCTAAACATTAAGCTTTCAACATGATCAGCAACAGTAAAGCAAGCCGTTCCCAGAATAAATCATCTCAATTACTCATTAATTATCTTATCCTTCCAGTAACCGTGCTCCAATAATACGCTTAGTTAATGCACTAAGCGAGGGACCACAAGCCTGATCAGCTACCAAATTTTCAATATTAGAATGAAATCTTCAACCAAAAAAAAAAAATAATAATAATAATAATAATAACAGAAACTAAATGAGGATCGTTATGCTAAAGAGAAAACATCATTTTTTTTTTTTTTTCATTGAAGCTCAACCAGCATTTTGGAAGTCCTCAAGGAGGCTTGCTTCTCAATGGGGTAAACTGACGTAGCCTCAAAGTTCTGGCAGATTCCACATGTATTGTAGATAATAAGGAACTGATCGATCTTTGCCAAGGAACTCGAAATGCGGGGGACATTTCGGGTATTATAATATTCCCCAGAGGGTTCTTTCGTGAACTTTGCACTCAAGCAGGCACTGAAATGCAAGTCCTCAGGGGCTTAATCTCAAATGCACGACTCGTTTCAGATGACCCCGAATTCAATGAGAGATGAGAGCGTCAGATCACCCACCGAAGAAGAAGACGACGAAGAAGAAGAAGATTCAAACTTTTCCACGGCGCTTGTCGGGCGAGAGGCTTCGCTGCACAAATTTGCACCCTCCCTGCAAAAACGCCATCATCAGGCCAAGATCATCATCAAAAAAAGTAAAAAGCGAAATTCTGGGCTCGGGAAGAAATCACGGTTCTCGCACGCGAACGACCCACGTTGCGTCCAAACAAAGAGATACCCACGACTTCCCTTTCGTCCTCGGCGACAACCATGGGAGAAAAAAGAGAGCTTGCGAGGAAGAACAATGCGAAGGGAGGAAGGAACTTACAGTAGAGGAAGCATGAAGAAACTGTCGAGTAAAGAACGCTCCTTTACACCGCTCAAGACTTCACAGAGAGAGAGAGAGAGAGAGAGAGGAGAGAGGGCGTGTTAGGTTCAAAACTGGTGAGGTAAAAATGGTGGGATTTGGAGAACAGAGGTAGAGAGAGAGAGAGAGAAGGACCCAAGAAAAGAGAACAACTGGAAAGTCTTTTATCTTTTATTTTTCTTGAGGGAGAAGGGGAGGGGGAGAGGGGTCACAGTTTCGTGCGGGCTGGTGTTTGGTGTCCTGGGGTTTTTGTTCATTCGATAAGGAAGCTCTCTGCGGATAAAACGTGGAATCAGAAAAGTCAAAAAGAATGAAGATACACTGCACAAACGCAGAGAAAGAGAGAGAGAGAGAGAGAGAGAGATACAGAGAGAGAACAGTAGGGATTGTTGTTATTATTATTATACAGTTGGATTCTGACTGTGGTTGGTCTTACGTTATTATCTTGGTGGATTTCCTCTTCCCTACCCTCCTTTCTTTCCTCCCTCTTCCCTCAACTGCCCCTCTCTCGAATGCCTTATTGCACCATTGCCACCCCTCCCTTGCTTCTGCAGAAAATGCGCATCCATGACATATAAAGAAAAAAACGCATATCGGATGTGCTGATCTGCACTTAATTTTCCCTTCTTAAATGGAGGGGGGAGATAAGAGCCAGCCACCACCCCCAGATCTTGAAAGATCTCTCTACGGCCGTTATGCTATCCGCCCCCTCCATAATGACTGCCCATCCACATCCGTTCAGACGTCGTGCTGCACGAGAAAAATCTCAGCTTCAAAGATCAAGAAAGAACCGCGGATGCCCGTGGGGCATGGACAGATCTTTGCCTCGTGATTCAATCCCGACGTCTCGTCACAAGTAATTTGCCCACCAGACCTTCGCCAAACAACTTAAATTTTTAAAAAATTATCAAGTGATTCTATAAAATTTCATACGTTATTAGAAATGGAGGTCCTGAATTCGAGTTTTTTTAGCCCTTATTTACTTTCCCAATTGAATTCCCGCGTTTAGTATTAGAAGACCAAACTAAATGTAAAGATAAATGTTAATATATTTAAATAATAAATAACACATTCATTTAATAACTTAAATTTTTTAAATAGTTAACGGTGATTACATAAAATTTCATACAGTTGATCCTCCAACTTCTTTTTATTTCCAATCTCGAGTTCCCCTCGATACAATCTAGCACGACTGGAGGAAACGGGTGGGATCGAACCCAACTCCGGTACCAAATTAGAATATTTGATCTGAAAATTTAAGCCGATAGGCTAGGGGAGACTATGCGAATATAAACGGCATATCCGACTTTAGGGACAAGTGACGTGGGATGTCTTAACAAAGCATGCGAGAAAATGGAGAGCGAAATCCTCGTGTCGTAGCCTATGAATACCTAATTTCATTAGGCATCGTCGAAGGGAAAGTCCGACCCTAATAATATAAATAAACAAGATTATCCAACTCCCACAGTGCCGTGTAGACCCACCACATCCAGCTTCCCCCCCCCCACTCTTTCTTTTGATCATTATAATATATATGACCATTTGCATGGATAGACCACGCACTAGCGTCCCTCAACCTACTTCTCAAGACAGCACGCTTTTCGATCTCGGCACGGCCACTAGGGATTTTAATTCTTACGTGGGTAGTTAGAAAAATAACCAAAACAAAAAAATAGAGGATAAAAGTCATAAATAACTCTCCAAATTATACCTATTATGACATAAATACTATAAATTTTTTTTGTGTCATGAAAAAACTCGAACTTATAGTGTATTTATCACACCGATATAAATCCTAGAGTTTTTATGATGTAAAAGAATAAACAAATTTAGGATTTTTAGTGACAAAAAGAGTTTGAGATGATTTGTGTCGTGGTAGACATGATTTAGAAAAAAGTGTCGTTTTATTCAAAACCCAAATTCTAAATCAAGGAAAACCACTCCAATCTCCTATTTAAAAAAAAAAATCCCAAATACCCTTTTGTGCTCTCTTGAGTAAGTCAAGTATAAAAATTGGAATTGTAATCGACCGTAAAATAAATCCAGAAGAAGGACCATGCCGCCATCGCCGCCTCGGATGATTTACATCTTAAGGTCGGGCACTATTATTAATATGTTATGATATGAATATATCACGTCAATTCGTTCGTTACGTATGAAAGAGGTTTCCTTCTTCTTTTTCAGTATATAATGTATTATTTTTCAACTATAGTGGCCAATGAACATGCATCACGTGGATACCTTGACTACGAGGATCGTGCCCCAACTGAGGAGATTTTTCCCTCGCCACAAACACATGCGTATGGAAAGAGACCGCCCGACTCGACAGCTTGGAAAATCGGATAAGTATCGAAATCAAAAGGGCTGCTCCTTCTTCTTCTCTTCTTCTTCGAAGATAAGTCTCTCCCCCTTCCCTTCTTTTAATGGAATTTCCTCCCTCTCTCTCTCTCTCTCTTTCTTTTTTTTTATTATTATTGTTTTCTTTTTGGTCATCAATCGCGGCCGGAAAAAGAAAACGTGAAAACGATAAATTTGGACAAAAAAATTCGAGAGGATTGATGGAATTTCGGGGTCCGAAGTTGGGGATGTCGGCACATGTGGTGGTCTAATCTTTTAGTTTCCTTGTCACGCAACATGTCGCTTCCGGGGCATGGTTTCAACGTCCTTGTCGTGCTAGATAAGCTTAGCGGGGGCGTATGAAAGATGCTTGGTAGCAATTGATGACACGATAGTTCGGAATATCGTCTCCACTCTTCCAGGATTGCGACGTAGAATGGCGATTGGGTATGGAAATTAGGTCGAGAAGGGCTGGTCTTTGCTAAAGAAAGTCGTGTTGAATGACCACGGAATTGAGACAAGAATGGTCGGCGGATTGGAAAATTGCATAATTGTCTTGATTCGTTAGTTAACGAATACTCTCGAAGCACTCGTTATGAAAGCCTTGCTAGAAATCACGACCCGCCGAGTGATGGAGAAGACAATGATGCCTTATGCCATTGGTTCACTATTTGTCACGGAGCATGTCATACACCATTCGTGATTATTTATGTTGATATGGACATGATATATCGACTTGATTTATGATTTTGAAGACGTGAAACAACAAATGGGTTGTCACTTAATACAATTAAATTATGTTGGTAATGTTAACATTTTTATGTTTCGAAAGGTCATGGAAGCAAATTTTGACATAAACAAAATATCCAAAATTCCTAGAAGTATGGCTTTAGACAAAATCTTAAATGTCAAATCACTTTATTTTATTGCATCGATAGTAGTATCAATTTCTAACGTGGTCAAAAGAATATGATTTTAGAGCAACATGAACATGCCGATTTGTACCCAAACTCAATGAAAGATAACATGATTTGACTTATTCAAAGCTAATAAGAAATGCTAGGCTTTCCTCTATTTATGAAAGATGCTTGTTGGCAGATGATACGATGGGTCGAAATAGCGACTAGGTATGAAAATTAGGTCCAGGAGGGCTGGTCTTTGCTAGAGAAAGTCGTATTGAACGACTGCGAAATTGAGACAAGAATGGTCAGTGCATTGGAAAATTGCATAATTGTCTTGATTCGTAGTTTATCGAATACTCTCGAAGCACTCGTTAACAAAGCCTTACTAGAAATTACAACCCACCAAGCGATGGAGAAGACGATGATGCCTTATGCTATTGGTTCGCTATTTGTCGTGGAGCATGTCATATACTATCCGTGATTATTTATGTTGATATGGACATGATATATCGACTCAATTTATGATTTTGAAGACGTGAAACGACAAATGAATTGTCACTTAATACGATTGAATCCTATTGGTAATGTTAACTTTTTTATGTTTCGAAAGGTTGTGGCAGGAAATTTTGACATAAACAAAATATCCAAAATTTCTAGAAATATCGTTTTAGGCAAAACCTTAAATGTCAAATCACTCTTTTTTATTGTATCGAAAGCGGCATCAATTTCTAAGGTAATCAAAAGAATATGGTTTTAGTGCCACATGAACATGCAGATTTGTACCCAAACTCAATGCAAGATGACATGATTTGATTGATTCGAAGCTAATGAGAAATGCTAGGCTTTCCTCTATTTTTGAAAGACGCTTGTTGGCAATTTATGACACGATGGGTCGAAATATCGTCTCGACTCTTCTAGCGTTTTGACGCAGAATAGAGACTGGGTATGGAAATTAGATCAAGGAGGGCCAATCTTTGCTAAAGAAAGTCGTGTTGAATGACTACGAAATTGAGACAATAATGGTCAACGCATTGGAAAATTGCAAAATTGTCTTGATACACTAGCTAACAAATGCTCTCGAAGCACTCGTTGACAGAGTCTTGCTAGAAATTACGACTTGCCAAGCAATTGGAGAAGACGATGATGCCTTATCCTATTGGTTTGCTATTTGTCACGGAGTATGTCATACACCATCCGTGATTATTTATGTTAATATGGACATGATATATCGACTCGATTTATGATTTTAAATATGTGAAACTATAAATGGGTTGTCACTTAATAAGATTGAATCCTCTTGGTAATGTTAACATTTTTATGTTTAGAAAGGTTGTGGCAGCAAATTTCGGCATAAATTAAATATCCAACATTTCCATAAATATAGCTTTAGACAAAATCTTAAATGTCAAGTCACTCTCTTTTATTACATCGAGGGCGATATCAATTTCTAACATGATCAAAGGAATATGATTTTAGTGCAACACGAACATGCCAAATTGTACCCAAACTCAACCCAAGACGACATGATTCGATTGATTCAAAGCTAATAAGTACTGCTACGCTTTCCTCTATTTCTTTCATATATGTATATATATGTCACACTTCATCTCTTTAGTAAGAGCAAATATCATAAAAAAATAATTTAAATTATACTCATTATGACACGAACACCCCAATTACTCATTGCAATACAAAAATCTTGAACTCTTTTGATTTTTATGGTATAAAACAATGTTAAGTTTCGTGTCGCCGTTAATAAGTTTAAAATTTTTAGTGATGCCAAAACAAAGGTTCGAAGTTTTAGTGACATTTATTGACCTTACATATAAATCGACGCAGGTTATTTTCTGATAAAACCTAAAAAATGCAAATAATGGAGGCGGTATCATTTTGATATAACCCCCTGCGGTAAAAAAAAAATTCGAGAATTATGACGCAAGGAATGACGCGCGAATGAGCTGTAGGCCAATAATTTTAACAGCTGGGGCCCGAGCGTAAAAATTTGGGGAACTCCCACTCCCCAATTTCCATCCATCAGCGCCACAACAGGAGAAAGAGAGAGACAGAGACAGAGAGAATTCGTTTTAATATTAATTATATCGTTTTTATATTAATTAATTAATTTATTAATTAATTAATCGGTTTTAAATTCGAATTAGTTGGGCTGCGGAAAATGACCGACAAGGCGCACGCGGCTGCTCGACCACGCCACCCGCCTTCGACGGGACACCGCATTCATTGCTCCGGCCGCGCCGGCCCCCCACCCCTTTTACCGAACTGCCCCCGCGGGTCCGCGCCATCTTCGGCGGCAGGCCCCGTAAATAGGGCCGGACCCGGAGGGGCGTTTCGGGGATTACGCGGGGCGGGGGCGGGGTGGGGAGCCTTCGGTGCGGATAAGGATCATCGGGCCAGCTCGCGTGGGGACAGGGAGGGAGGATCTTTTCCGAGATTTCGACCCCGCGAATTTCCACTTTTAGCCCCCCAACCCCGCGCGCGCGGGGCCCGCGCGACGTCCGTACGGACGCTTCGCTGTTGCGGTCCACGACAGGGGTCCGGCGGCGGGCCCCACGGGTTTCCCCCGCGCGGCCTCGCGAAGCGCGAGCGGCCACGTCATCGGGCGCCAGCTGTGTTGTGGTTGGGGGTTTTGGGGTTGTTTGTTTGGTGGTGCAAATGTCGGAATTGCACCCCGGGGGGGGTTTGAATGCGATGTCAGTTTGGAATTCGCTTTTGCGGTCGCATTTATGGTCGGGCGAACGAGAATTGTCAAGCACCCCAGGATTGAAAAACGATTTAGTTCTTCTTCTTTTTTTCAAAATGGTGACTATTTGCGGGTCCATCGAATGGGCAAATGAATGTGCATAAATTAGGTCTGCGTTACATGAAAATGGGTTAATTTAGAATAGATAAAAGAAAAAAAAAAAAGAGAAATGAGAAAAAGAAGAAGAGCTGGAAAAGAGAATAAAAGGAAAATAAATAAATAAATGCAAAAAGTATTAAATCATTATTAAAATTTGTCTATAATATTAGCCATGTCAAATAGAATAATTGGCATCCACGTTAGCGATTTTTAATTAAATTAACCGAATTGACTCAATTGGCAAAATGCGGATAGATTTGGGGTTCAATCGACGTGATTGAAGAATTTAGATTTGATTTAGTGAATATTGACTTCCTAAACAAATTCCCCTAGAGAAATGATAAATATCACAAAAAATCCCAAATTATATCATACGACATAAAATCTCGAACCGTTTACTGTGTTGCTAAAAATTCTAGACTTCCCAATTATGACATAAATGCCCCAAATTTTTTCAATTTTTGTAACAAAAAAAAAGTGTTTATTCGTAACACAAAAAAGTTCAAATCCCTTCACGGTCGGGACAAGTGTTTAGGGTGGTGGGTCCTCCGCTAATGTCGGCGTGCGGGGATTTCTGGCAAAAAAAAAAAAAAAAAAAGTTTTTGTGTGACCGTGGAGGCAAGTTTAAGGTTTTAGGTGACAAAAAAAAAAGGAGGATATTTTTGTTGCAGCTGACATGATTCAAAGGTTTTGTGGTATTTTAAAAATAACTGCCAGAAAACATGGTGTTTGTTTGGTCGAATTAAAGAAAGACACACCATGTTTTGTGCTCAGTCCCATTTGTTTTATCGAAAAAAAAATTGGGGTTCAATAGTTTGTTTTATGTCAATATATTCAAATCCCGCTGGTGCACTCCGCGCGACATTGAAGCAGTCTCTTGCTTTAGTAGCTCAAACTTTGTCGGACATGCTTTGATTTTTTTTTGGCCGATGCATGTCCGGTCGGACGATACTTCCGGCAAAAGTTTTCTGCCAATGCCGTTTTCTGTGCGGTTCGCATCAATGCTATCCATTCCTACTTATAAAAACTCCCATCTTACGCATAACATGTCGTTTTGATTTTTGACCTATTAACGTTCGAAAACATCATAAAATCCAAAGTGCAACCTTTTTCATATGTCATCATGCCACACGTATAATGACTCGATCAAAATGGAAATGAATTTGTCTCCTTAAGTTGGGGGTCACGCATGCGATAATTTTTCAATACATAGGTAAGATCACAAAATCATTACATCAAATTCGCATGACAGATCTAATGTACATCTCCCACATGCATCTTCAAATCAATAAGTGTTGTCTTGCTGCTTGATTAGCATTCTCATGACAACGTCACATTAGCCACTTCAAGACCTTATCTTTTCGCCTCTCGCTAAACTAATTACGAATTTTATAAGAATTGAAATTTAATTACTTCGAAATCACCTGTCAATTAAACATAATAAACAGGTCAAAATAAATCACGCATTTCCACAAGAAAAATGGCATTTTAATTTACCCATGAGCTTATTTTAATATAATAAAAAATAAAAAATTGGTATACTTGTAATCATTTTACCTTAAATAATTCTAAACTAATAGTTTTAATTAATTTTTATCATTAAATTGCTGAGTTAAATAACACACGCGATAATTGATCATTGTATTTTTTTTTACCCCAGGAACCCCGCACGGCTGGCAACTAGAGATAAACCATTGGGGGCGACACGTCTTGTACCATCACACACATGCTTGGCGTAAAATCACCAATATCTCACGCGAGGCCTCCTGCAATTTACATCGCGAGAGCTTCGAACTCCGAATCTCTCGGTCTATCCAACGGAGCCACCACGACAGATGATTTGATCATTGTATTGTTCCCTTCTATTTGTCATACATGTATACTTGTGATTTCGATGATATTAATACAAATTAAATGAAATTAACGAATAATAAGTTTATTATAAATATATTATTGATTAAAAGATTAATTTGATGTAAATTTATTGAATGTGTACATGAGAATTTATGATAAGTGTATTAATTTAAAATTTCTTTGTAATACCGGCCCTAATAAAAAATGTGGGTGGACGAACCACGTGGTTGAAGTCTTGCCACGCAAGCAAAGTGCGTGTACGAGGAAAGAAGGAAAGGGAGGAAGGGATATTTTTTTCTTCTTTCCCCTTCATCGTTCGCGCCCATGCAGACAGAGAAAGAGAAAGGCCAAGGCCAAGCCGGGGCCCACCTTATCCGGAAGCGGGTTCCGTGGTGGCCTGTCGGGTCGGGGGCGGGCCCCGGGGAGGTAAATTGCGTGAGAACCGTCGCGCGTGGGGCCCGCCCCCCCCGCCCGTCCTTATCCACTCATAAAAAAAAAAAAAAAAAAAGAAAGAAAAGGACCCCGACCGAATTCTATTTAAATACGAATTGTCCGAAATTGTTCGAAATTCAAAAAAAGAGGTTGCAGTAAATAAGGTTGGGGGCCCACCGGCCTCCGCCCCTCCCTTATCTGTCTGTCCGAATTTGACTTTCGCGGGTCGTCGACGGAATGTTCTCCTCCATGCGCCACGGCCTTATCCGTTTCGGCCGTGACGTAAAAGCTGGTGACGTTTCCTCCCGATCATCATCCGTTCCTTCCTTCCTTCCTCCCCCCCTTCTTTTTTTATCTCCTCCCCAAGGCCAACGAGCCAAGACACTATTGGGCCTCCTCCTCCTCCTCCTCCATTTGGATTAAGACGGCTCGGAAATTATTTATGATAATTTCGAGAGTTGATTTCGTTATCTTGATTTAACAAAGCCCCATCCCTTGTGAGAGGGAATGGATGTGACGATTTGAGCACATAGAATGAGTTAAATTAAATCGAGAATGCGATAGCATGTCCCGATAAGGTAGAATCCCTGGATTTCTTTACACTTCCGTTGAAAGGGATGCTTTTTGTGCTCTCGGATGTTCGGTTTTGGTAATAATGTATTAGGATTTTAAATTGCCGATTGAGTTTGAAAATGAAATTTTAGAAAGGACGGCGGAATATAAATATAATTCTCAATTTTTTTGGAAGGCATGATGCGTCAATGGTTTTCGTGTATGAATGTAAACCGATTCATCCATGTGCACGTTGGGACACGTAGTACAATTACAAGGAAATTTGGAGAGTTGAATTTGTTTTGTCTTAGTTTAACAAAACCATATCCCCTCCGGGGAGGGGGGAATAGATAAGATGATTTGAGCATATCAGATAAATTAAGTCAACAGCACAAAAACATGTATTGACAAGGAAGGAATCTTGTCTTTTCTTTTCCCTTTTGTTGAAAGGGATCGGACGATCGAGTTTGGCAATTTAGGATTTCGAAAAATTCCCATTGATTTTTAAGATGAATTTTTAGAAAAAATGATGGAATATATACATATTAAGATTTGTCACACAATCACGAGAAAATAGAGAATAAAAAGAGAGAAAGATAATTTGAAATACAAGATTTTATCTCGATTCACCTTTAAACTCTAAATATAGGAGAGGATTCTATTAAAATTAGTACATCATATCTATTTGTTATATCCCTAACTTATAATATAAATTAATCATATATACCCAGTAGCTATCTATGGGCTCAAACCCAAAATATCAATAAATTATGAGCTTAAACTTTAAAATTTATCCAATGACTTAAGGTGCCATCCTGTGACATTTGCTGATAAGAAGTACGATTCACATTCAAAAATTACATTGGGCAAGACTTCGACCATCAGAGTCGTCGAGTAGATTAGTTTAACACGTGTTTGGTTCTCGAAGCATTTTGAATCGATCAACCGACTCTTTCTTCCTTCCGTTCTCATTCACGGCCTTATCTTATATTAATTTCTAATCATAAAAGGATACGTATACCGTAACGAATCATCTTTCTTTTTCCTTTCTCTGGCTAGCATCCAAACAATTTCGTGTCCCACCCCTTTCAAATCCTCTCTCTCTTCTTTACCCTCGTTATTATCCAAATCCATCCTTTTCCTTTCTAATCATCCTGCCAGTGGGAGAGCCCGTGATCCGACAACGAAATCTGCCGCATTAAAACCGGACACCGGACTGCTTACCCAGTCCCTTCCAATCAATCCTTCGAATCTTCAGAAGTCATCAATCGATTAAAGTTGAAAAAAAATCAGAGCGTCGGCTCATGACTTTTCTCTATGACACTCCACGAGAGGAGATTTCTCTTTCTCTATGTGCTCCTAGGGCTAGCAATGTAGGCCATGATTGATAGGGAAGATGTTCCATTTCGTTCCGGATTCGAGCTGAAATTGGATTGGTTTGGACATTGAGAGCCGTCTTCGATCCAAATTAGGCTTTACAATGATATGGGCTTGTCTGGCCCATCCTAGTCTGACCTAAGAAATGGCACTAGACGTAGACCCTATTCACTACCCTTTTACCCATATAAAATAAAACAGCCAAGTTAGCTCCTTTCTTTTTCTCTTTCCCCCAATCAAAGATGGAATATGTGGTACTTTTATTCCTCTTTAGATGGTTGTGCGGAAGTCACATGCAACATTGGAGTCATATGTGTCTGCTGCCGTCGAGCATGATGTGTACGATTGTATTTGATATGCTTTTCTAAAGCAAGTCTCATATCTGTCGATTTAGAAAAAGTTAAAATTATCTTCTTACCTTTTTTGTAATTTCTTATTGTCATATCATTGATTTAGTTATTGATTACTAAATCATGCATTATAATACAATACCGTACCTTTTGGAGGGTTATATATGAATAGAGACTTTTGGAATCTTGTCATGACTAAAAAGAAGGCCATGCATTTTTGCTTTTTCTCTTGAGCTTTAGCTCAGATGATGCCATTGAGAGCTAGGGAAATGTCACTGAGCAAAGCCCCTTTTTGAGGTTTCACACTGAAAATTAGGTTTATCCGCAAGAAATGAATTATTAATCCGCAAAAATTGAATTACATCAGTCCGTTAAAATAGTCTTTACTCTCTTTCCCACTTCCTTTTTCTTTTCCTTTTGCTCAAAGTAGTGGAGCGATGATGATTCGATGAAATCTTCATTGGCTTCGTGCAAAAGTGGGGTGTGCGTGAATTTGGAAGTATGAACAACTGAGGGGGTCACGAAAAGTATTTATTCTTTGTTTCCAAGAAAATCTCATTCGTCGTTGATTCATTGGGTTGGAATCTTTCCTTTAATCTTTCTCTTTTGGGGGCCATTGGATTGCAGAAATGTTCTCTTTTGGTCAAAGGTTGCAACTTTACCATATGAACCCAACAACCTCGTTGAGAATGCTGGAACTTTGTTCAAATTCGAGGGGTGTTGGTCCGACCTTGATGGACCGAAAGGATTTATATCAAGATTGCACTGTAGATCTTATACACATTCGGCGTCTTCCAATCAATGTAAAGATCGAGCTCGACCCGTCGCTTGCAACCCAAAAAGGCCTGATCTCACTAGCTATCTAACAAAATGGGGATCCATCTTTACAAGATAGAATTGATTAGAGAAGTGATAAATCGGATTCTGATGATCGATCAAAGTACGTATTTTGGAAAATATCGATCATTTTGCGTGTAAACATCCCTAGGAACTCCTCTAAAATCCTCACATAAAATAGCCAACACAAGAGGAATGAAGGAATGATTATGTCTTTCGGTAGAAGTAATTTCCAATGTTGCAAACCCACGTAAAACAACAACATGATCGTGTTGAAGATAAATGGACATCGTTGTCGGACTGATGCATGGAGTGTGGCGAACAATCGTATCTTGATGTCTTGTCTCGTGTGATTTAGAGAGGCTTTCGCTGTTCCATTGAAGCGATTTGGAGTCAAAGGCGATCCCTCGCGATTGATGGCAGACAGAACGAAGCCGAGTGCATCTGGACACGTATCAAGCAAAGGAGAAGATGACATAATTATCAGCAAGCGTCGGTCTTGGTCAATCGATTGTCCGAAAGCGAAAGGAGGAGAATTCGATGAAAAGCAATATGAATACCTCCGCGTTGTAAAACTTGGGCGGCTCTTTAGCTACGCCAAAGGAGCTCGCGGCATCATGATGGTTTAATGGGTTCACCGGTCGGGTGAAGTCGACATGGGGTCCCTCCGTCGAGCACAGCAAGAAGCCAATCACCCCGCTAAGCACGAGAGGATTTCGATTCAGTCGAATCGCATCACGACGTAAAACCATACGTACTTGCCCTTGTTTCCATTTAAGTGATCCTAACACTCATTTTGCCGTTGAAAACACTTGAAAAAAAAAATGAAGGAAAGACGGTACTAATCGAATCGAATTGCCGCCTAACGATGTGAACTAGCAAAGGCATATAATTTGGAAAAATTTGACGGTGACACTCGTGCATAGTGCAGAAGATTAAAAGAAGAGATGGATAAACTATGTGTATAGATACCTAGGATATGCAGGAACCGTTGCCCAGGCATAGTTGACGGATCCTTTGAATATATTCCGGAAAGTGTGGATGAGTTGTGGGAGGTTAAGAGAGGGAAACCACAGGCTTTCTGCTTGAATGCACATCACTCCTCCTTCCCTTAAAGCTTTCACCACCATTTCGAAGAATGAACTCCCGAAAATCTCGTGTTCTAGCCCTAATGAATATCTTCTATTAGACCTGAGTACGTGTTTGTTCTCTTTGTAAATCATCATTTTTGGAGTCACATGGCACGTATCTAGAAAGATATCGAACACTTTAATTTTGATTGGTTTTGTCAATCTTGTTGGAGTAGAAAGAGTCTAGAATATTATTTAAATATTCGAGAGAGAGAGCGTCGGAGTAGAAAGAGTCTAGAATATTCTTCAAATATTAGAGAGAGAGAGAGTGTGTCAGATATATGAGAGAGAGAGAGAGAGAGAGAGAGAGAGAGAGAGACTTATTGGGTCGAATGCGTCTACTATGATCGCGTCATATGTACCTCCTTGCGCCGACTTCAAGAATTCACTTCCTGCAACATTTAGCACGTGCAATTGAGAACACAAGTCATTTGATGGCTAGCACTTATGGAAGCAAACATTCCACAGGTATATCATACCATCCATTATGTGAAGCCTTACACGCGGGTCCTCATATCCCACCGCAACCTCCGGGAAGAATTCTCGATACACCTACATACAATGATGTATGGTGAACCATGCATACAAAATTTCGAAATACTATACTCGGGCCATGTCAACAGTATGGTACTGCATTATATGATCCGTATGTCGCATGAAAACCAAGCACGAAAGAGAAGGGCAACTTATCAAGTTATCGTCACTCACATCGATAAGCATCATGTCCATTTCGCATATATCTATGTGCACGACTGAAGAGTGACGGGAGATCTCCCTTAGAATGCCTCCATCTCCTCCGCCAATGAGCAATACCTGAACGAACAGAGATGGTAAAACTAAGTCAATTAAGCATCCCATGAAAGGATCATACAAGTACCGCACCAGTATCAACACACAGGATATGCAAATCATGTCATTCTCGGATGCTGCCGACTACCGGACCGATGAACTTATGGCAGCGAACGGGGACCGAGCCAGGCTTTCACGGTGGACGACGGATGAGTAAGGAAGAGATATAAATGGCAGGAAGAGGGAGGAGACCTTTTGCGGCTTAGGGATGGAGCAAAGAGGGAGGTGGGTAATCATTTCTTGGTATGCACACTCGTCCTTCTCGGTCAGCTGAAGTGCGCCATCGAGGACGAAAACCTTGCCATATGCTGTCGACTGCACGTCCGGAGACAACATCATCGTCGTCAACTCAGAGTGCAATGAATCTGCCATTGCGTAGTGGCCATTTTGAACGATCTCTGAGCTAGGGTTTTTCGCTTTTACGTACCTCAAGTACCATCATGTGCTGGTATTTAGACTTCCCTTCGAATAGCACCTTCTCTGTCTTTAGGAAGTGTGCTTGTCCTGCGCTACATGCAGATACATGTGGTGTTATCAATAATTACACATTAATTTGATAAAGATACATGTATTTGCAATTAGATAATATGCAGGTATATATATGAATAAAATCACTCATACCCAGTGTAGATTTCTAGGTTATATTAGTAAAACTTTTTGCTTGGAGAATGATGAATATAATGCAAGAAATGAAGCCGTGGCATAACCTAAAATACTAAACTATGAACTTTGGTCAAATAGTAAGATCCTGCACCCAAAAAGGGTCGTATGAATATTAAAGTGTTTAGTTTAGATGCCGCAAATCTCGTGATCAAATTATAATATCTCTACTGTTCATATTAATCTTGGATATTATACGCAACATCCCATGGATGGAGCCTTACTCAATATATGTGGATGAATAAAAAGAAATAAAAAAAAAAAGATGGTGCCGACGTACAGCGTCGTGCCGACGTATGACGTGTTTATTGACAATTAAGAGCGGTTAATTACAATGCCGAAAGCACACGGATATGAAGATCAACACTAAAAAAGGTGCAGACAGCAATCGGGAAGTACGATTCTGCGGGCTAGAAAGGATTGTGAACTTTTTTAAACAACTTTGGAAAAGAATTTCCCTGGCCTCCCTCGGTTGTTAATCATGGTCTAAAGAGAGAGCAAGTCCAACGCCATTGGACAAGCAGGAGCTTTTTTGAACGAACGATTCTCATGTCGCAAATGCGCCTGCAACTGTGCAAAAAGCACAACGTGAAGCACGCACACGTCCGCTTGGTAGGCCTCAACGAATGAGAAACAATCGAGAGTCACGTTTGAAATTTTATATGAAGACTTCATTGTACGGGCCGTCGACTTCGAGCTACTTCGTTACACGACAATAAGTTCCTCGCTACCTCCGATCGCCTTGTCGCCGTCGTGCAAGAACGACAAACCGCCTATATATATATCTACGTCATGCCTTACATATTTTCTTCTTGTTTTGACTAGTGTCTGTACTAACAGCGAACAAGAGCAAATTACTCGTTTTCTAATCTGAATAGCTAATCAAGATCGACCCTTATCACGCATTTCCCCTAAGCAGAACGTCATTCACAAGAAAAGAGTGACAAACCTGGCCAAAGGGGACTGTACTCAGCAAACCATCCCGGCAGCTGGGGATTTTCCAGATCGCTGCTGCTGTCGTCGTGTCGTACGTCATTTTCTGCGATGGGTTTTGCGGATACATCACTGCAAACTCCGTTTTCGCAACCCTTTTCTTTGCCGCAGCTGCCGCCGCACTTACTCTCCTCTCCCTTGGCCATGTTGCTGAAGATCAAGAAAGTCCCTGGACGGTAGCTCTGCTGCAGCTTCTCCACTGCTTGCATGGCATCTATATATCTCTATCTCAAGTGCTTCTCCTCTGGTGCATTCTCAGAAGAAATGACCCCGGCGACACGTTTGTTTCTGTCAACCGGATGCAATCATGAAAGCTTATTGCGGACACTCCCTCTCTCAGAACGCTCGCGATAATCGACACATGCACCACAGCGAAAGATCAATCGAGCGCGCGCGCGCCCGAGAGAGAGAGAGAGAGAGAGAGAGAGAGAGGAGAGAGGAGAGGAGGGAATGAGAGAGAGCCTTCAAAAAGGTCGCTTTATATAGCAAGGCGCATGATTTCTTTATATAGAAAAAACACTCAGCAGCAAATGTACATGCGCCAGCAAGGAAGTCGTTTTCCGGAGGAAGCTGCTTTTCCATCATTCTATATTACCAAGTACGTTACCCAAATGAAGCAACGACCGAGGGGGTTTGGTATAATTGCTCTCGCCAAGTTGCTCGTCCCTCGGTGTTGAATAAGGGACGTGTACAGGTAGGGTCTACGCTCTAATCAAAGCGATTTGTCCTTCTCAGAACAAGCCAAGAGGAAATCAATGAGAAAGAGAGATAGGGCTTCTTCTTTGGAGGGGAGGGGAGGACCGACACCTACCATATGAGGAAAAGGGTACCGCCAAAGTTAGGAGATACCATATGATTTCATCCTTGAATCCCAAGGCATTCTTGAGAGAGAGAGAGAGAGAGAGATTTTGTGAATCATGCAAGGAATTGGGAATTCTTGTGCATGCCTTGGTTTCACATGCACATCAGATACCCGATTGATCATGATTGTCGAATACATGTGCTGTATGACTTGGTGAGGATGCAACTCGATTGCTTGAAGCCTTGGTAATACTGGTCGAGTTGAAAAGTTATGAACATTCTGATGTTACTGAAAAAAGCATTTGTTACTAAGGCTGCGAATGTAACTTCAAGAGAGAATAATCTACTTTTTAGTTTTTCTTTCCTGGAAGAATGTTGGGTTCGAAATAGGGAGCAGGGCCTTCCCCGGCATCGGGTAACCATAAATCAAGAGTTTCAATGAAGTCAAGATTGCATGTGAGTAAAATGAAGAGCATGTGCAAATACAGGAAGACAAATAAAGGGGAGGAGTGGGATATATATCCACCGCTCATGTATACCGCTCATGTTGGAACCAAACATTCATCCTTTTTCCCTCTGAGACTTTGCATTTTATAGAATATTCATGGTTATATTTTCATCCATCTAGTTAGAGGAAAATTCCTCAAACCATGTCTTTGATTGGAGGTTGCAATCGAAGATATTACCCATTTTACATTTTAGTTAGTTAAGTTTGAATGTGAGTCATATCCATAACCCACCAAATAATGATGTACTGGAGGGAGTCCTCCAATTAGAGATGGAAGAAATATGACCCGTTATTCATCTCTCTTAAGATTGTTGGTCAAACTGCCATGGCGGTATGCACTAACTAATTTATTTGATGTTAACTAATTTAGCCGGCTAATGATGAAATGTCTTGCAATGGAGTAGTAAGAATTTGGCTCAATAAGAGCATATAGTGATGAGAACGAAAAACTGAAGGTTGAGGAGAGAGAGTTTGGGCAACATTCAATTTCCAGCAAACTTTCAAGATCACAAAAGTAACATGAAATGATTGAATTGCAAACCTAAAAAAAGAAAAAAAGTCACTGAATACACATACGAAACCGAAACCGAAACCGATATATATCTTCAGGCGACGAACTTAATTCAACAATAGAACAACTCGACATGGGACGGGACAAAAGCGGATTATACCTCGAGTGAATCAAATTAAAGAAGGAAAATCCTAGGACCTGTTCAAGAATATATAAATATATATTTATATGTATAAAAGGTGAGTTGGGCTTAGTGTCTGGTATGAGGCCCAACAAGGGCCCAAAAGGCCCAGTTAGGCCCAAAGTAATGAGTAACGACTCCATTCAATCTTCTCTCTTCTTCCTCATCCATTTTCGCGCGCTCCTGCAACTCCTCCGGCTCTGCGCAATTCTCTCTCTCCACTCTCTCTCTCTACACGACCGCCACCTCCTTCTCCGCCCCGATAAATCCACGCCCCCTGCCTCCAATCGCCGCCATGGACGGAGACCATGAATCGCCGCCGCGTCCACTTCCCGCCGGCGGCGGCGGCCGCCTCCGCCGCCGCCTCCCGCCATTTCCCCGCCAGTTCCCGGGGTGCTTCTCCCTCCGCCACGGGATCCCCTGGTGGTACCAGACCCTCGACCCCGGGAGCGAGTTCGTCGCGCGGTGGAACCACGTCTTCCTCGTCTCCTGCCTCATCGCCGTCTTCGTCGACCCGCTCTACTTCTTCGTCCCGCTCGTCGGCGGGCCCGCCTGCGTCGAGATCGACTTCCGCTTCGGCGCCGTCATCACCTTCCTCCGCACCGCCGCCGACCTGTTCTACCTGATGCACATGGTTTTCAAGTTCCGGACCGCCTTCGTGGCCCCGAACTCCCGGGTCTTCGGGCGGGGCGACCTGGTCATGACGCGCGGGAGATCGCGATCCGGTACCTGAAGACGGATTTCGTCATCGATCTCGCCGCGATGCTTCCCCTTCCCCAGGTCAGCGTGATTTCGAACGGAAGTTTCGGTTTTGGATCGTTTGCGTCGAGAAGAGTGCTCCTCGCCTAGGGAGTGATATGTTCGACGGAAGTTCATTAGTTCGTCGCCTGAAGTTTTTCCCCCCTATTTCAGTAGTTGATGTCTGAAGGTTTTGTAAATGAAGAATTTTTGAAATGGAACGTTGCAATTCTGATGAAACTTGTGAGAAATTGAGGGAACAGGTGGCTGGAGTGGCTATAAAATGCTATTGACGACGGAGCTTGAAAGAATTACGAATAAAGTTCTCTTTGGCAGAGTGTATTTGCTTGGTTCGATGAGAAGAGCTGTTGCAACTAGTGCTTTACACAGAATGATGATGGACATATGCCTTTGTCAGTGTCTAGGAGTATGCAACTAAATATTTCCAAAGTCTAAGCTGTTACTTTGGACACGGAAGTTATGTTTTGATATCGCAGGATTTAACCCACTTTGAACTTTGATTATTTCAAAAGCTTAAGGATGTTGGTCAGTAGTTTGAAGCGTGTTTTCATATCTAGACGGTTCATCCAGATGTTCTTTGTCTTGCCTCTGAATTGCCACACATCTGAGTTTGGTAGAATGGATGGTTATATTGCTTTTGTTCGATAGTCTTTCTACTTCTATAGACTTGGATCTTCCTTTGTAATTTCAAATTAACATGCTTGTCTGCTGAAATGCTGTTTAACTGCCGTCTTACACAATTCTCAAGAGTTAAACGATATTTTTGTAAATATCTATGTACGGCCATTGATGTTTTCCCCTTTGGCAGATCTTTATTTGGTTCATTATCCCAGCAATACAAAATCCTACAGCTGTTCATGCCAACCACACGGTCTCTCTTATTGTTCTCATTCAATATTTTCCTCGATTTTTCCTCATTTTCCCACTGCATAGACGGATTGTGAAAACAACTGGGGTGATAGCCAAGACTGCTTGGACAGGGGCAGCATACAATCTCATTCTCTGCACACTAGCTAGGCATGTAAGCATATTTTTACTGCTTTATGTTATTTCAATGCTGAAGTGCATGCGTGGATCATTATTGCTTTTAGTTCTTGTCATGTGATCGCATTTACGGTCATAGTTTTCCCACACTCTGGTACAGGTTATAGGATTGGTATGGTATTTATGGTCCATTCAGAGGCTGAATTCATGCTGGAGGATTGAATGCCAGAAGGAAATTAAAAACAAACGCTATCCACCCTGTCAACAACATTTTTTTGATTGTAGTACCTTAGATGACCCTCAACGCAAGTTGTGGTTGAATTCCACTCTGGTGTTGGCCAAATGTGACGCTTTCAAGGATGACGACCATCTTCAGTTTGGGATATTCGATAGTGCTTTTATAAATAAATGAAGTAGCTTCGGCAGATTTTATTGAGAAATATTTCTACTGTCTTTGGTGGGGCTTGCGGAACTTGAGTATGCAATTGCCAGTTTTGCTTTACAAAATTCACGTAATTGGATAGCTAGATGTGGATTATGTGTTGACCATCCATAAACAGATTATCATGGGATGATTTAGTTTCAACTTTTTAGGTGTAATATGCTGGGTGATGTCAATGCAGTTTGAGTAATGCTCATCAGTAAATGGAATTTCATGTAGGATTTTTTTTTTTGGCCAGCAATATTATATGGGTTTGAATGACATGGATACAATTTACTTTTACAGTGCATTTCAGAAGAAGGTTTTCTTGACTCAAAATGGGACCCCGTCTGCATAATCTCACAATGCACAGCTAATACTCTCTCTCTCTCTCTGTGTGTGTGTGTGTGTGTGTGTGTGTATATATGTATACACACTTATCTAGTATATGAGGGAATGTCTATATGCTAGAAATTGTATTGTAGTCTTTCTTGTTAATTTTTCCCCTATAAAGTTCAGTTCTGCTTTTACTTTCAGTCCCAGTCTTCACAAATGCAGAATAGATGATATACCAGGTCCTTTCTTGTACTCATTGTGTTTTTCTCACTGGCAGTTCATATGGGCAGAGTTTGATGACCACCACTCTTAGTGGTGAAAATTTATTCTCCATATTTATCTGCATTGTGGGTTTGATTTTCTTCTCACATTTCATTGGAAACATGCAGGTTTGTGCCTTTCTTGCACTTTTTATGTATTTTATTGGTAATGTCATGGTCAAAGCCGCTAAACCTGTCTGAGGAACAGTGCATAAATTTTTAGTTTTTAAATCAGTGGGACCACTTTCATTGTGGTGCCAACATAGCAGAACCAGGATTTTCGATCTTTTCTGCCTTTCAAGTCCCTTGCTTCTCCTTTGACTAAAAAAGAAAAAGTCTCTTGCTTCTCGTATTTGACATTTTCTGGAGTCATAGGCTTAACAATCAGTACATGGCGACATTTCCTTAAGCAGATAAGCTGTCATGCAGGTGCCAACTATAGATTATAGCCTTTTTCATTGGCTTCCCTGTCTAATCAAAATCACCCATGGTTAAGCATATTCCTCTTTGGTATTCCTAGACAAAAGAAGTGCCAGATATAAATATAGATACTAATTGAAAGGAAAATATTTCAAGGAGTGTTTGCCCAGCACATACATTGTCTTGCTTATTAATAACTAATGTTGAATCAGGTTTTCCAATATTATAGATAGAATATCTTGCATATAAATATATGCTTATCACTTCTCTCGCTGCTGTGCTGTGCTCTTGTGGAGGTTTATCTGTAGCTGTTTAAAACTTGTGACACCAATTATTTCCGAAAGCTCAAGAGAGTTGCAGAAGCTTTGTAGCCCAGTGAGGGGAGCATGGTGTTTAACCAGTAACTGAACAGTTGCAGTCACGTTTCCCAGAGTCTCCTTGACATTTATTAGTTAGTATTGTGATTTCGTGCTGCTTACAGTTCTCTCTCTCTTGAAAAAATTTTGTTTTCTAAAGACATATTTGCAATCTTCAACGGTAAGACTTGAAGAATGGAGAATTAAACGGAGAGATACAGAGGAGTGGATGTGGCATCATCAACTACCTCCAGAACTGCAAGAACGTGTCCGCCGGTTTGTTCAGTACAAATGGGTCGCCACTAGAGGTGTCGATGAGGAAACCATTTTACAATCGTTACCTCTTGATCTTCGACGCCAAATTCAAAGGCATCTTTGTCTAGCCCTTGTTTGCCGTGTAAGATATCAGTCATTGCATTTAACATTTGAAAGTGAAATCTATTTAAAGAAAACTATTATAAAGTCAGTTTTTATCATGGTTGTTAGAAGTTTTATCACACTGTTGTAATGTTTAGTTTTTTGGCACCAAGTCCAGTACATTAACTCTATGCAAAAGATATTTAAAGTAGCATCTGGTAGGTTACAGACACAGATGTCAAGTGTATTTTTTTCTTTTTCCTGGCCGAGTACATACCGAGGTTTAATCTTAGCATAGTTAAAGTATGATGGCTATCTGAAAGTTGAAACACAGAAAGTCTAAGGGTTGCCGTCTTCTTGGTGATTAGGCGGCACCTGAAGCCACTGGTTTGAAAAAGAAAGTATAGCTTTCCTTGTATTCATCAAGTTGAGCATCCGCTCTCTGCTTCTGAATTCTGATTTGGATGTGCTATGGGAAAATTGACTTGACAATTGCATCCTCATTTGCTTCTGGAGGACCTTCATGAGGGGATCAGTTTGCTTCAGTGAATTCAATTTGGTTCTTAATTCATAATACTGTTTGACATAGTTTAACAAATATGTTGGAGAATAGGCAATGTGGTTCTCTACTTCCAAAAAAAGTGGTAGCATTAGGATTTTCTCATCTACGAAAGCTAGATATTCTTTATCGGAAACTGTTAGGTGCTTGTAAATATTTATCCATTCTCATCCTTCTGAAGACATACAAACTTGAGAAATCTGAATTATTTTCTTTTTCTTATCTAGGTCCCTTTCTTTGCACAAATGGACCATCAGCTCTTAGATGCTATATGTGAACGCCTTGTCTCATCCTTGCATACTAAAGACACATTCATTGTGCGAGAGGGTGATCCGGTGAATGAGATGCTTTTCATCATTAGGGGGGAGGTAGAGAGCAGCACCACAGACGGTGGAAGAGTAGGATTCTTCAACTCCATCACCTTGAAAGCTGCGACTTTAAAAGAAACAAAAAAAAATTATACAAATTTACCAAACGTATTTTTGTTCTTTTTCTATTCAAAGAATAAAAATTTTGTGCAGTTACCAAATGCGTTCTTCTGTTCAAAAATTATTTCCCGAAAAAATTATTTCCCGAAACAGGAAAGTTCGGGAATAATTTTTGAATAGAAATGTTACTAAACGTGTCCTTATTAGCTTCTTTTTCCTCTATAACTTGTATTCACGATGTAACATGATCTCCAAAAGACATTGTTTTGTTCCTACACTACATAGCAAGTTTGAAAAAAACAAACTTGATTTTCTCATGTCAGAGGGGTGGCATCTGCTACCCACCTTTGCTGGACAGCCCTCGCTAATGACCAATGGAAAGCTGGCCTCCCTCTCCAGCGATCACCATTGTAGCCCAGTCTCTCTCTCTCTCTCCTTCTCCTTTGGGCTGTTCCATTAAGGGAAAGGTTTAGATGCGTCGCACGTTAATGCTGCTGCCCGACCGTATTCAATCATTCATGGAACTTTCAACTAGCAATGTGTCAACGTAACATGATCAAGAAACTTGAATAGAGAAAAAAGAAACCCTAAAACATCAATTTCTAGCCAAAACTAGAAAAACCACACAACGCCCCTTTGATCTCCCTCACTCTCTCCTCTCACAGCTCTACCGTCCCCACACCACCTAGGTGATGTGCATCTCGCGGCCATCGCGGTCAACATCACCGTAGCTACCATGGGGCCATTGGCAGGTGGGAGGAAATCTCTCTCTGTTGCACAGATTCGAGGTGGACCATCGACCTCTGCTGCGAAGTCAACGGTAAAGGTCCAACCTCAGATCGACTCAACGAACCTCAAATCCAATGGATCAGACACAGAGACGGAGAGAGAGAGAGAGACAGATCGGCACGGTAATGACGGCAATTGAGACGACGACGACCAGCGGAAGTATGGGGCTGTGTTGATTTCACGTGCCGTTGTTTGTTTTGAGGGTTGAATCAGGAAGGAGAATCGTAGAGTTCCCCGTCGATGGAGCTCGAACTCGGGAGGGGGCGATTTTGACATTGGGAGCTCGTGCGTGCGTCACGGGCGTGAAAGTTGTGAAACGGGCCTTTGCGGTTTGGAAATGAGAAAACGGCAAATTTACAGCTCGCGGCCCTGGATTTACACGATTTTGCACTTTTTCCCCAATTCGTTGCATTTCGGGCCCCCTTCACGTGAGCCGCACGTGCGGAGGCTTTCGCAGGTAAATGTTTTTTTTTTTTTTTCAGTCATACTCTATTCCTATTCTACACTCACTCTCAAACTTTTGTTATACTTCTTGCAGGGTGTGGGAGTCGAAACCCAGTTCTAAAACTTATGCGTTCCCATCCCCATCCCCTCTGAGAAGGTGGGGATTTGAACCCCCCACCTCTCTCTTCCATGTTGGAAAGGTGACTATTGAGGCGAATCCCAGTGGTTCGTAGGTAATTGTTTGGGGACTATTGAAGAGGGCTCGATGTTGTCATTAGATCCTAGAAGTTCGAGATGTTAAGGGATAATTTATTCACATGCTGATTGAAATTTAGTCGTATCCGTAATCATGCTCGTGGAATTTCAATTCCTGATTATCGATGCATCAGTTTTTTCAACTTATTATAATCGATTAAACTTTTAACTAGAATTTAACGGACTTTTTAGAGATTGTTAAAATGATAAACACATGGCTAATTTTTTAAAGATAGACTTCATCACTAGGTAGCCAACGCACCGGCATCTATTGATTGACTTCTTCATTTAAGTGTATTAATCACAAAAAAACATGGGAGTGTCGAGCTCTTTCTTCCTCCTCCTAACTTATTGGATTGTTTTATGAATGTCCATTGATCACATGAAGGTCATTAAAATTAGCAATTAACAATCATTTCTAGGGACCAATGTGAACATTTTGTGACCACGCTTTTTGGTCGCTGAAGACCCTCCTTTCTTCTTATTGTAGTGATCGATGGAATTTACTACTCCCTGAAGTTTCGATTTTGTTGCACTTTGGTCCGTAGGATTACATCATGTGGAAAGTGACTTGTGATGATCTTTCTCAGCTTTTTGTAGGTTTCCAATTGATGAAAGCATCGCATTAACCTTTTTTTGCATTAATGATGAAGAGCTTTTTTTTTTTTTTTTTTTTTTTTTTTTTTTTTTTTTAACTTTTTATTTTGGGGGTGGTGAGGAGCTTGAAAGGAGCACTTTCCTAAATAAGATTTTAAGTTCTTAGTGGCTACTCTTCCAACATGAAAGGAGAAGGTGGGGAGTTTAAATCTCCATATTCTTAGAGGGGTGAGGTGGGGACGAATTAGTTTAAGGAATGGATTTTGACTCCCACGCTCTGCAAGGAGGTAAGACAAAAATCTGATAGTGAGAGTTAGACTAGGAGTAAGGTAGAACCGACAAAAAAAAAGGGGGTTTTGAGTAAACATTAGAGGTGCACGCCGATTTGCCTTTCATTTTCGCTCTTTTTAACTCTCAATATGACAGTTCAAGCAAAATAAATACAAACATTTTGAAATAGAATCACAAAATGGATAGTCATAATTAAGGCTGAGCATCGGTCAAGGATTAACCCTAGATTGACTAAATCTGGCCAATCCTGGTTCAATTCCCTGAGGACTAGATTGGTCTTTAGTCTTGAAACCCCTAAACTATATATTGTGCAGATTAATTCTTGATCTTGGGAGTTAAAGATTTGTCCAACTTGGACCAACCTTGTACATAATAAATATTATATATTAAATGCTTTTGTCTACTCTAAATTCTAGCCAGCCCCCCTCGAGTTCTCTATTTATTAATGGTGATTTCAAGACCAAGGTCAATGGAAGCCCCGATATCATCATTGGGAAGTATCAAAGCTACACTTCAAAGGGCTGAAATTTGTCACTGAAATCTTCAAAAAGAAGGAAAACCGAAATCCCAAACTAAATTGACCGTGTTTGAGGTTAGAATAGTGGTGACAAATGGGTGGATTGGGTTGGGTAAAAAATGATCCAACTCATATTAACCCATTTTCATGCAATATAATTTTGACGACCTATACCTGAGCCGATCATAACCCAACCCATACTCGTCTAGACCCATATTAGTAAAACACATCCATAGTTAAACCTAATTATGAAAATAAATACCAACTCATTTAATCCATAAACTTTTCATGTTAATGTGTTTTATAGATAAAATTTTATATCAAATTACAAAAGTAAAATAACAAAATATGAATATGTAATTTATTTAGACGAAAAATGTAGTATCTAAAGAAAACAAAAAAATCAAAGAGACCGAAAGTGATTACGGTCTTTTATTTTATTTTACTTTATTTAAAATTTGATTTTTAATTGATTTTTTTTTTTCCCTTTTTCTTCGCTCAATTGACCATGGTGGCAACCGGTGACTAGCTACAAGCGAGCTCGAGCCTTGCCATAGGCCAACAAGCTCACGCTCACCCGAGGATGGCAAGCTCGAGTCTAAGGTTGGAGTCTCACTAGAGGTTTGCGAGGCTTCAACCTCGCCAAATTGGTGAGCTTGAGTTTTGCTAGATCGACGAGCTTGTCCCACGTCTATGGTTGGGCAGAGGTGGGAAGGATGAAAAAAAAAATGAATGAGGAAAAAAAAATTAAAAAAAAAAATACAAACATTTTTTAAAAAAAGAAATTAAAAAAATGACCTATTTGTAATTAATTTAAAACTTGTTAGGTAACCCATTTACCCTAAGACCTTATAATTATGTGGTGGAAAGTGGATCTATCTCAGGCTGACTCAGACTCATTTATTTCTGCCGTTTTTTTTTTTACAACTTATTTTTGACCCATATTTTCATTATTGAGGTGATCCATTGACAACTCACTATAATAAATATGAGTTAAAATATGGGCCTCTGACCTTTTTTGATAGCTCCAGATTCGGATCAGATGTGGTTCAAGTCTCAGTTCGGGTTGCGGCAAATCCGTACCCGAAATGTTTTAGTTCGGTTCAAGTATCACGGAAACCAGAACCGAAATGTTGACAAAAAAAAAAAAAAAAAAAAAGGACAGATTTGTCTTGCATGAAAATGTATGGTAAAGGAAACGTGGCTCGTTTGCATGCTGAAGCATTTGCTAGTGGACGCACGTTATATGAAGAAGCTTATCTTGAGAGACTTAGAGAGGTTGGTCCATGTGTCATGCTTCATTCGACAATGAAAAAGGAATTAGTTCGTCTTCTTGAAATCGGGGGAGTGACCGAGAGAGAGAAAGAAGAGATTTCGTTCACCCCAACCCTAGTCATTGAGTAATTGTCTTTTATGTTTTATATGTAAAACCGGATTAGTTGTGTTATTATGTGTTCATTGTATATAAGAGATAATTGTTCAAAAAGTTCTAAACCTATTATGCGCCGACCTATTTAATTATAAACATTTCATTTGTACAAATTTAATTCTTAACTATTAGATGATTTACTAATTTAGTCATTTTGTCCAATTTTGATTGAAAATCACTGACATGAATGCTAATCATCCTACATGATATGCCAGTCATCTTACGTGATGTGGTGGTGTGGCCTATGCTGACGCGAACAATTTTTATATTAAAAAAAAATTGAATTTTCCTTTCTTTCTTTGCGCAAATTGGGTCATGTGAATTGATTAGTTGGACTTATGTTTTCTTTCTTTTCTTTTCTTTTCCCCTTTCACTCTTTATATATATATATATTCGTTTATATGCACATTTGATTTGTTGACTAAAATTCAGGTCAGAACCTGAGAAGGACACGGTCTAAGCTGGTCACGCAAAGGCAATTTGACCTGGGCCACAAGAGTTCGTGTTGGAAAAGATCAGCTTCCAATATTCCATGGTTTCCTTTCGTTATAGTCCTTATTTTCCTCCAATCATGTGTATACAGAAAATATTATGTAATATATACTCTGAACCTTTGTACCAACTGCTTAATGTAAATATGAAATCATAATTTGCTGGTCTTAGACAAGGATTTGCGTCTCATTGCAGCAATGAATATGAACGACTGTGACAAACTAAGTAATATCTAAGACTGTAAATTCGACTTTAAGGTGCTTACTAGTAGAGTCATTATGAGATTACAACACTCCGACGACAGCATCTAGGGTTTCTCGAATAATATGACATCTTACACTGGATAGTATTATCAATCCCGGAATCGTACTGGTTAGAACACGGAGGGTCAATATGCACGGCATCTTGGTGACCCAATGTAGCTTCGCAAATCGTAATTTGCCTCAACCCACTTTCATCTCTCATCAAGTCACTGAGAAGCACAGAAGCAAGAAGATGTCAGTTATTATGGTCATTCAAGCTCACGGATTATCGTATTTCATGGCTTATACTATCGAATGGAATGAATATACGTATAATAAGAGTAATAATGACAGCAACCTCCGTATGGTAATCCTTAGTGACTCAAAGGGACGAATCGTGAATCTCAAGATATACATGCGTGGTCAAATAAGAAATGAACAGAGAAAACGATGCGGATGGCCATGTGTATCTTAATGGATTATGCTCTCACCCTGATGGTGTCCCCGAGAAGTTGATGTGAAGCGAAGGCACCAGGATGCCGCGAGCAACAAGAGGGACACCGCAGAACAGCGACGAACGGCAGCAAATGGCAGCGGACAGTGACAGCAAGCAGCAGCAGCGAAGAGAAATAAATTGTAACAAACAGCAACGAACAGCAACAACGTAGCATCGAGCAGCAGCAGCAGCAGACAGCAGCAAATGGCAGCAAAGCAGCGATGAACAGCAGCCGAAAATGATAAACACCAACAATGCAGCAGCGAACAGCAATAAACCACAACAAATTGCGATGAACAACAGCGAATAAGAGCGATGCAACATGTTACCTTATCATTTCGTTCTCAACTCACTTTCCATGGCCATGGAGAATTCTATCTCAAATGCCTAAATATTCAGAATCGATTTGACCAAAGAAATTTTGAAATTTATCATTACGATCATTGAAAGATCAATAAGAAAAAATAAGAAGCTTCTAAGCAAAACGAGAGATCTCGAACTGTCTGAAGGAGATTGAATTGAAGGAAGAGAGTACGAGGAATGGAAAAATAAAATAACTCAATGCCCATCTTTTGTACAGAAGATGACAAGGCTAGGCTGGTAGATAATCCGAAAAAAGCTATATGCTTTGGTAGACATGCGAGGAAATATGAATGGAAGGATCCTTGCCTTTCCCATCAAAATCTAATAAAACTTTGGTCGATCGCTAAGCCATTTTCAAGCCTGGATTTCTGAAGGTGCAGTTCATGACCTCAATTTTTAATACATGAGACAGAAATAAAGCGTCGGGGATTATGTATGGACGGATATATCTCGTCGTATATCTTGAAAATAGGTAGACAAGAAAGAACTTATATCCCTCAATCCGATAATACTGCATACAAATATTATAAATATGTGAACATGTAAGAGTTTTCATCTAATGTGGACTAAATTAATTGACGCTATTATTTACTGTTTAACGTTTACCGTTTTACGGAGTTTGGTCTAAGGTGAGATAGAAGGTTTCTTAATCAGTCTAATATGGGGCTTGCTAGTGTGGGCCGAGTTAAGCCTGGCCCGTAATGAGAGGGACTGGCTGGAAACTCTATAAATAGTGCTCAAGTCTCTCCTCTAACCCTAATCTCACATATCCTCACCTAAGGGACGTTATTCTAACGTTAATCGTGAGGGGCCGCCTTATTGAGCCAGTGATACAGAGGGTAATAGAGGAGAATGATTTGCGCAAGGAACATTGTGTTTCCGCTTCCGCTTCAAGAACAATGGACCTCAAGTGCATTAATCTTTCGACTTAATTATGCAAGTTTTTGTTCTGGTTATGGAGATCTTGGGGTTGCGCAATTTGCGTCCTACATGTGGTATCAGAGCCTCCATAACCCTTGAACTTGAACGCAATTCATTTTGCCCTAAATTGTACAAATTTACCATAATTTGTACAAATTTACCCTAATTAGTACGGATCTTGCCATAATTATGATTTTCGAGACTTTTTGTTCAATAAAAAAATTAAATTAAATCACAAATTCGGACTGAGAAAGTAGCGGTAGAGTTTGAATTTTTGCAAAGTGATTGCGACTTGGCTCAAACGTCAAGCCAAGATGGAGATTGTTAAAATATGTCTCGAGTTTGGGTCCAATGTGAAATTCCGAATATTCCGAATTGGATATGCTGCGGACGTTTGAAATCGAGCAAAGAAGATCCGAAGATCAAATCTTCAAAATTTGAATCTGCGTTGGAGAGTCTGATCGCTAAAATAGGAAAGTCCAACTTTCACTAGGACTTGGATTTTGTTTAAAATATATAGAGATATATTTTGGATAAAATCGTTTAAGATAGGAAACTGAATCCTATGAGAAGCTGACTTAATGAGATACAATCATTATGAGATAGTAATTGAACTATATCTTGAAATAATAAGAAACATAAAAAGTCGTGAACCTCTTGTTGCTCATGTGTACTCCTTTATATGCTAGTAACCTTTGAATGAGGGACGTCTTATTGATTGTATTGATTTACACATCTGCTGAATGTGAGTAATGCATGTCAATTAATTTATTGCATATTGTACCTAAACTCATTTGGTCACTTATTAACGTCTATCAAGTTGAATATTTTTATGGTTAAGGAGTATGGCAATATTTATGCAGAGCAATAGTATCTATTCCTATAGTTCAGATATGTGGTTCTATAATTTGACTCAATTTATAGACCACTGGTTGAAGTAATGATATTTGTTACCTAAAATTGATTAATAAATCAGTTGTTGGCCTTGGAGTCATTTTTGCCTTATGAAATTTATGAACTATAATGGATTAGCTGTCTGGCTTCTTGATCTGGTGTACCATGTATTGCTATTGATGTTAATTTATGATAAATCCTCTAGATCAACATTCGTTTTATGTTGTTCTGGTAATCAGTAATTTTGGTGCACAAGAGAAGTTTTTTGTGTTCTGTGATCGGTGATCTCATTGGAATCTGTCTTCCAGGTTCTCTCTATTTATATATTTATGTATATATGCATGTTTAATTTTGAATAAAGCAATGTAATTAGCATGATATGTGATTTCAGTAATATATGCCCCTATCACTAAAGTTGAAATCACATGTATATGGTGTATGTGAGATGTAGATTTTATATTCCTCGTATAAGAGAGTTTCAAAGATTCAATTGAGTAGTGACTGCCAAAGTGGCACGCTTGATTGGGTTTGAGAAATTTCAGTCTCGTATGCTGACTGGGATGTCTCCTGATCTAATGCATGGTCATACTCCCAAAGGAGGTGATTGTGTATTAATTCATTGAGGGATACATGATGGTGCGGTGGAGGAGTGACTGGTCCTAGTGGTTCATCTGCCTAAAGGTGATGAATTCACGAAAATTGGAATATATTCTCACAGCTGCTATCATGTGGGGAGTGTACAACTGCATGTCATGTATTCTGCCCAAATGTGATTATATGATTATGCGTGTAACTCTCTGAATGTGTACTTGTACGTCAAGTTACACAGTGCTCACATTATGCTAATTATATACATTACTTGTTTTTTAGTCACATTTTCTGTAATTAATAACTCCACTATTATTGAGGTTTTTACTGCTTCAAATTTTAAGTTGTGAACATATGATTTATTGCTTGAGAAAAGAGCAATAGAATGTGCTTACTGTCCATTAAGCGTTTTATTTTAGGACACTCGTAATGTGGATTGCCTACTAACTGCACTGCTAAAAGATGATGGAAGCCTTAGTAGCTTGTAATTATGTCTGGTCAAATATCGAAATTAGGACACATCTGTAAAGATTGCGTTTAAGTCCTAATAACATATACATCTAGTATATGGTTAAAAGGTTGTCAGGCTTAATAGTGGCTATAACTATTTTGGCAAGTATGACAATAATAGCTTAAAAGGGTCATTTGTCAAATACTTGGTAGATTCTGGGGTGGTAACTTAATTACTATGCTTGAAAATCCTGACAAAAGATTTAGCCAAAAGGCATAATTGCACCATAATATACATGGTGCTGAATATGATTAGTAAGACTAATTTATTCGGTCTTTTATGGGATGGTATTTTGAAAAACAACCTTTTCACACATAAATGTTGTTGCTTATCCTCAATTAAATATTTGTTTAGATATTATAAAAGGCGATATGCAATCTATGAAACATGTTTGGAAACTTACTGACTTGTCTAAAGATCACAAGTTTATTAGTTGCAAATTGGCGTACAAAACTAAAAGATTTCAAAGAAAGATTATTGAATTTAAAGCCAAACTGATAGCTAAAGTTTTCACTCTGAAAGAGGGGTGGATTATTAATGGTGAAGAAATAATTATTTCTTTAAAAGATTCTTTTAGAGTGAATGTGGTATTAATAGTTTATTCATTTATTTATGGAGTTACGCCAAATAGATACTAAATCTATATAGTGCAACTGGAGGATTTTACGAAACTTGTGTGCAGACTGAAAGTCTTATTAATAATTTTATGTAAGTTTTTAGACAATATTAATAAAGTTTTATAGTGTTGTTATTTTGTTCAATTGAGAACAAAGTTGTTCAATAAAGCTTTTGCAAGGTCGGTGGGAGGAAATTTATTTATTTATTTATTTTTCATATTCTATGTACATGATATTTTGTTTACAAGTAGTGACCTTGAGGCATTTTTTATTCTTTGCACTAAGGTCTGTAAGGATTGTTCTTGTCACATATATTAGATTTTATTAGATTTTCTCAGAGGACATTTGCTGGTCGTATTTTGGAAATATTCAATATACGTCATTGCAAGTCAGGAATTACTTCTGTTGTAAAGGGTGATGGATTGAATCTATCACGTTGTCCTTATTTAGATATTGAGAAAATCTAATTAAGTGGTGTACCTTGTGTTAGTGCACTTAAAAGTATAATATATGCTTTGATTTTGCACTAGATTAAATATTGCTTTTGCAATGGGACTTTTAGGCAGATATAAATTGAATCCAGGACGCGATCACTGGGTTGTTGCCAAGAAGGTTTTAAGGTACTCAAAAAGACAATAGATTATATGTTAATTTACAGATAAGTTTAATTATTGTAGTTAGTAGGGTATTGATGTGAATCGTTACGGAAAGATCCTTCTACGAAGGCCCAGATGATGCGAATTACGAAACCTCGACCTCCAATCAAACCTGTGATTGGCAACCTCGGTATAAACGTGACCTGTTGACGAACACGTGTCAACCAACCAACGTTATAGACGCCACGAGCGAAAGAATTCGCTATCTCGCTCGATAAGTCGAATCGACCGTCACAAGAAACCTTGATAAGGTCAAGTCCTCAAAAGAACAAAGAGAAGAGAAATTCTCTCAATTTTTCTCAAAGTAAATCTGTCTCAAAGAAAGTCGGCCAATTCTTAATATAGGCCTTCTAATTGCCACACAAACCCTAAAACCAACCCTAGAAATCTAATATATTATATTCTAGAGTATATCTAAATAAAAGATAATGTATTTGACTTGATCAAATATTTGATGACTAGATAAGGTCAAATATTTGATGACCAGATAATCAAATTTCGTCAAGATTTCCAAGAATCAAGATTTGATCCAACGTCATCTCCATGCCAAAGATTACGCCAAGATTTCCAAGATTCTTCAAGATTTGATCCAACGTCATCTCCACGCCAAAGATCACGAACCATGACGCCAACAGCTTGCCTGAATTGCCTGGCCCGCGCTCGAGTAATTGAACCAGTAGGAATAGACAATGGATCCCTAGCACCTCCTCCTCGATATGGCTCGATGTCCACATCATTCCCTCCCCGTGCAAAGGATTTGCCCTCAAATCATCACGGCATCGAAAAGAGTCAAGTCGAAACATTAAATATAGCACTAACGTCATACTTACCTGGAAGATCAAGCTTGTAAGCGTTATTGTTAACTCTTTCTAACACCATGAATGGTCCATCCCCTCGCGGTAATAACTTAGAATGTCGCTGCTCAGGAAATCATTCTTTGCGTATATGAACCCAAACCCAATCGCCGGGTTCAAACACTATTTCCTTGCGCCCTTTATTGACTTGCCTTGCATATTGCTCAGTCTTGCGCTCAATATTTATGCGCGTCTTCTCATGCAATGCCTTGACAAATTCGGCTTTCTTTGCTCCATCTAAATCCACACGCTCATTAACAGGTAAATGGGTTAAATCTAAAGGAGTTAACGGATTAAAACCATAGACAACCTCAAATGGTGTAAATTTAGTAGCAGAATGCATGCTCCTATTATATGCAAACTCAACATGTGACAGACAATCTTCCCAAGATTTTATATTCTTTTTAATAATAGCATGCAACAATACCTCTAAAGTTCTATTAACTACCTCGGTTTGACCATCAGTTTGTGGATGACAAATAGTAGAAAATAACAACCGTGTTCCTAGTTTTTTCCACAATGTTTTACAAAAGTAGCTAAGAAATTTAGAATCTCGATCTGAAACAATTGATCTAGGCATGCCATGCAAACGTACAACTTCCTTAAAGAACAAATCAGCAACATGAGCTGCATCATTAGTTTTATGACAAGGAATAAAATGAGCCATCTTTGAAAACCGATCAAAACCACATAAATAGAATCTCTACCATACTTAGACCTAGGCAATCCTAACACAAAATCCATAGAAATATCAATCCAAGGATGCGTTGGAATAGGTAATGGCGTATACAAGCCATGTGGTTTAGTTGTAGGCTTAGATTGCTTACAATCAATGCATCTCTCACAGACGCGTGTGACATCTCTCTTCATATGTGGCCAATAAAAAATGTTCATGCAGCACTTCTTAAGTCTTATTAATGCCAAAATGCCCCATTAAACCATCACTATGCGCTTCTCGCACCAACAATTCACGCAAAGAACATTTAGGCAAACATAGTTTGTTTTCACGAAAAAGATAATCTTCATGCCTATAGAATTTATCAAATACAACATGTTCACATGCTTCATATACTCTCCCAAAGTCATCATCATCAGTATATAAACCATTGATATGCTCAAAACCTAAACACTTTGCTTCTAAAGTAGTTAGAATTGCGTACCTTCGAGAAAGTGCATCGGCTACCACATTCTCCTTACCTTTCTTGTACTTTATCACATATGGAAAAGTCTCAATGAACTCCATCCATTTGGCATGTCTTTTATTCAATTTTTGCTGCCCTTTCAAGTACTTCAAGGTCTCGTGATCGGTGTGGATCACAAACTCTTTTGGCCATAGATAATGTTGCCAAGTCTCCAAAGCTCGCACTAAAGCTGTGACAGCCCGAGTGGCGGTGCGCGGGGAGGAGGGATGGCGGTGTGTCCGCGCCTCAGTCCCTGGACGTGCGCAAGGAAGGAGTCCCTGTCCCACATCGCCTAGGGAGGAAGTCTTGGGCCAGTATATAATGGCTTGGGCCCCTCTTAACCTGTATGACGCATTTTAAAGCCGTGAGGGAGGGAAATGGCTTCGTGCAATCCCATCCAAAGCGGACAATATTATATAGTGGAGCTCGGGTCGTTACAAATGGTATCAGAGCCGACTCCCGACCGCGTGTGGGGCCACAGTGAGGGCGCTGTGCTCCCAAGGAGGGGAGAGTGTGACAGCCCGAGCGGCGGTGCGCGGGGAGGAGGGATGGCGGTGCGTCCGCGCCTCAGTCCTTGGACGTGCGCAAGGAAGGAGTCCCTGTCCCACATCGCCTAGGGAGGAAGTCTTGGGCCAGTATATAATGGCTTGGGCCCCTCTTAACCTGTATGACGCGTTTTAAAGCCGTGAGGGAGGGAAATGGCTTCGTGCAATCCCATCCAAAGTGGACAATATTATACAGTGGAGCTCGGGTCGTTACAAAAGCATACATCTCCTTATCATAGGTAGGATAATTCAATGTTGCTCCACTCAATTTCTTGCTAAAATAAGCTATGGGATGCCCTCCTTGCATCAACACGGCTCCAATTCCTATACCAGAAGCATCGCACTCTATCTCAAAAGTAGCACTGAAATTCGGCAAAGATAACAAAGGAGCATTAGTCAACTTATCTTTTAGCAGATTAAATGCTTTCTCTTGCTTTTCTCCCCATGTGAAACCCATGTGCTTCTTGATAACCTCGGTCAAAGGTGCGGCGATAGTGCTGAAATTTCTCACAAATTGCCGATAAAAACTAGCCAATCCATGAAAGCTACGCACCTCTCCTACGGTCTTAGGTGTTGGCCATTCGCGGATTGCTTTGACATTTTCTTCATCAACCTGTATACCATCAGCACTAACAACAAATCCTAGAAATACTAATTGGTTAGTAACAAAAGAACACTTCTTTCGATTAGCGTATAATTGCTCGGCCCTTAAAACTTGTAAGATAGCTCGCACATGCTCAATATGGTCATCAGGGCTTCGGCTATATATCAAAATGTCATCGAAATAGACAACCACAAATTGACCAATAAAAGCACGCAAAACATGATTCATAAGTCGCATAAATGTGCTTGGTGCATTAGTTAACCCAAATGGCATGACTAACCACTCATATAATCCATACTTGGTCTTAAATGCAGTTTTCCATTCATCACCTTCTTTCATCCTAATTTGATGATATCCACTTTTCAAATCGATTTTAGTGAAAATGCAAGAACCATGCAACTCATCCAACATGTCATCTAATCTAGGAATAGGATGTCGATACTTTACCATAATATTATTGATTGCTCGGCAATCAACACACATTCGCCAAGTTCCATCCTTCTTTGGCACCAACAAAACAGGGACGGCACACGGGCTAAGACTCTCTCTCACATGCCCTCGCTCCAATAGTTCGCTAACTTGCCGTTGAAGTTCCTTTGTCTCCTCAGGATTGCTTCGATATGCAGGTCGGTTAGGTAATGACGCACCGGGAATCAAGTCGATTTGATGTTCTATGCCTCGAATTGGTGGTATCCCTCCGGGAAGTTCATCGGGAAAGACATCTTCAAATTCCTGCAATAAAGTCACAATAGGACTAGGCAAACTTGGGTCAAGATCGTTAGTAGAAAACAAAACCTCCTTGTACAAAAGTACAAGCATTGGTCGATCTAGAACTAAAGCTCTCCTCACCTCACTCGAATTTGCATAAATTTTTTTTTGCCTATTTTCTTTCCTCTCTTCTTTTCCCTCAGTTTTTACCACAATCCTTCTCTCGGTCTCTCCTTTTCCTTGCGTCTCAGACACATCACGCAAGCCCTTAGATTTATCACATTTTCTCTCTTTCTTAGCTTCTTGTTGTCACTTTAATTGATCTTGATACACCTCACTAGGTGTCATTGGTACCAAGGTGTAAGTCTTTTGATTCATCACCAATGAGTACGATTACTATACCCATCATGATGTACCCTTCGATCATATTGCCATGGTCTTCCAAGTAAGATATGACCCGCTTGCATAGGTACAACATCACACTCTACCTCGTTCTTGTATCTTCCTATCTCAAATGGGATTCGAACTTGCTTTGACACTTTCACCTCACCACTATCATTTAACCATTGAAGTCTATAAGGCCTAGGGTGCTTTGTCGTCTTCAAACCCAACTTATCCACCATAATACAACTTGCCACATTTGCACAACTACCTCCATCAATTATCAAACTACGAGATCTTACCATTCACCACACATCTTGTATGAAACAAGTTATCTCTTTGTTGATGATGCTCCTCCTCATTTACTTGCACACTAAGTGAACGCCTAACTACCAATAGATCTCCTTTTATAGCTATTTCTCCATGACTACAATCCTCCAATGGTGGCATCTCATCATCCTCTTCTTCCCTTTCACTTTCGGACTCAATAACACCATGTCCAGTCATGATCATCACCCTTCTATTAGGGCATTGATTCGCCATATGACCCCTGCCCAAACACTTAAAACATTTAATTTCACGAATTCTAGTGTTAGGGTTTTCAGTTTTACTCGAAACCGGATTTGTCCCGACTTTACCATCCCTCTCCTTCTCCTTTGAGGTTTCAATTTTGGTGTTGTTTCCTCTCCAATTTGGCTTCTCATCTCTCTTCCAAATGGATCTCCAATTTTGATTTGAACCTCCTCCACTCTTGTGATTTCGATCCAACTTCAATTGCCGCTCAACTTTGATGGCTTTGTCCACCAATTCCTCTAATTCGACGTAGTGTTGCAGCTCCACCACCCTTGCTATGTCTCGGCTCAAACTGCTCAAAAATCTTGACATTGTGGCCTCACGATCCTCCACCACATTAGCACGAATCATGGCAATCTCCATCTCCTTGTGATACTCTTCCACGCTTTTATTGCCTTGTGTGAGATTTTGTAACTTTTGAAACAAATCTCGATGGTAATGACTTGGTACAAAACGCCTCCTCATCACTGCTTTCATCTCATCCCCCGTCTCTATCGGTCTTTCACCATTGCGCCTCCTACTAGTCACAACTTGATCCCACCAAATTATAGCATAATCAGTAAATTCAACAGCTGCAATTTTTACCTTTTTGAGCTCGGAGTATTGTTGGCAATCAAATACCATCTCCATGCGTTTCTCCCACTCTAAATACGCATCGGGATCATTCTTCCCTCGGAAAGAAGGAATCTTCATTTTGATATTGCCAAGTTCATTATCTTCTCGGTGTCTAAACCCGTGGCCTCCATTCCGCCTTCCAAATTGAGCATCTCGATCATCCTCCATGTCGGCCTCATCATCATCATAATGCCGTTGCCTTCTAGGTCGTGTTCTAGAGGTGTCTTGCTGATGTTGCGGCTTTCCTCGGGGTAGCTCTCAGTCACCATCAACCCCCATGCCATTCCCCATCAATCGGCCACTAAGTTCCTCCACTATGGCCCTCAGTTGCTGGATGCTTTCCACGAGCACTTCATCCCTTCGTATGGGGTCAACCTCCCTTTGATTCACGCTTTCTTCGCGCGACATATTTTTAGACCTGCAAATAAACGTTAGTCACAAAAAAAAAAAATCCTCACCAATCGCTCCCTCACGTGTTTCTCTCAAGGTGTTTGTCACTTCCCTTGTGTTTAACTCAAGTCTAGGCTTTTTCCACCCTCAATTAAACTCACACACTCTTGCCTTTTCCCTTTCGTATTCTCTTCTCACAAGTTCTTTATCAGACTCAAATTTGTCTCTCAACCCCCTCACGACAATCAATCAAACTAATCAAACAAGATTAGATCACTACCGATTTTGTAACAATTTCAAACCAACAAGTACAACTTTCGAAATTCCAATTGAAACGCAAATCACTACTGATTTTGTTTCAATTCGATCCACTAATAAACGAGTCGCCTCCTTGATTTTTTTTTTGTTCGGCTTTTTTTTTGCCGAATCTGTTTTTTTTTCTTGCGCACTTTTTTTTGTGCGTTTTCTTTCTCTTTTTTTTTTTTTTTTTTCTGATGAACTTTCTCTCTTTTTTTTTTTTTTTTTGACTCGAGATACAATTCAAGATGCTAGAAAAAAATCAAAACTAAAAGCAAACAACTACGTATTGAAGCACAAAAGTAATCGGATCCCTAAATTGGCTAGAACCGAAACCCTAGCCCAATAAATCTCAAATTGCCGAATATAAACAGAAAATTAAAGATAAATAGACCTTGTAGAAGCAAGCTCTAATACCAAATGATCTGAATCGTTGCGGAAAGATCGTTCTACGAAGGCCCAGATGGTTCGAATTACAAAACCTTGACCTCCAATTAAACCTGTGATTGGCAACCTTGGTATAAACGTGACCTGTTGACGAATGCATGTCAACCAACCAACGTTATAGACGCCACGAGCGAAAGAATTCGCTATCTCGCTCGATAAGTCGAATCGACCGTCACAAGGAAGCTTGATAAGGTCAAATCCTCAAAAGAACAGTAGAAGAGAAATTCTCTAAATTTTTCTCAAAGTAAATCTGTCTCCAAAGAAAGTCGGTCAATCCTTAATATAGGCATTCTAGTTGCCACACAAACCCTAAAACCAACCCTAGAAATCTAATATATTATATTCTAGAGTATATCTAAATAAAAGATAATGTATTTGACTTGATCAAATATTTGATGACCAGATAAGGCCAAATATTTGATGACTAGATAATCAAATTTCGCCAAGATTTCCAAGATTCTTCAAGATTTGATCCAACGTCATCTCCACACCAAAGATCACGAACCATGACGCCAACGGCTTGCCTGAATTGCACGGCCCGCTCGAGTAATTGAACCAGTAGGAATAGACAATGGGTCCCTAGCACCTCCTCCTCGATATGGCTCGATGTCCACATCAGGTATTCAGATGTTAACTTTGCTGGCTGTTAGGATGATATAATATCAATAACAATATACATATTTATGTTAGCAGGAAGTGCAGTGCAGTAAATAAAGTTCTATGTCTACTATGTAAGTAAAGTTTGTAACTTTCTTTTAGGCTGTTACTTGAGTTATTATGCTTCGGAACCTTATGAAGGAGTTGACCGTTTTGACTTTTTGGATAGATCCATGTGGTTGTATTGAGATAATAAATTTGTTGTTTATTAATAACAAATGTCTCAATGGGTCTAAATATATAGCGGTCAAATATTTTTGACTCTAAAGAAACGGTACGGAAATGTGACTTATAATATAACATATTTTCACAGATGGTGTGGTTGTAGATCCACTAACTAAAGGCCTACACCCATGTGTATTTGAGTGACATGTCATTAGTATGGGCCTAGGAGTATCTTTGGATACTGTTGTTTAGTGGGAGCTGTTTTGGCTTTATTCTGATAAAGTTCACATCTGTATTTGTTACTTTTGGTAACGGTTTGATATATATCAGTTTTTGCATTAAATAAAATAATTTTGAATGTGTTGTTATCATGTTGAATACATATTGATAAAGTCTCAAGGTATTGCTTAAACCTTGAGTGAAGGCTAGGGGCATTCGGTTATTAGCCTTGTGCATATGTCTTGTGATACATAAAGAAAGGTTAACCATAAGGTAGACACATGTGGGTTCATTGGAACCATAATTTCATTTTCTTGTGGCACAAGTTTTTGTGTCGCCTAAGGTAAAAGAATGGTGACTAACAAATAGATCTCTCTATGAGAGATGTAAGCCATTTGCCACACTACTATATTGAATCCATATCAATAAAGTTGAAAGCACTTGTGGCCATGGAAGGCTCTGTGTGTATACATGCAGTTACTGCCATGATTCGGTGTTGCAGACATTATGAGATAGGATTGACTATTAAGAATTATCTCTGGACCAATTTGCGCACATACAATACAATTTCAATTAATATAGTCCAAATGGGAGAATGTAAGAGTTTTCCTCTAATGTGGACTAAATTAATTGATGTTGTTATTTACCGTTTAACGTTTACCGTTTTACGAAGTTTGGTCTAAGGTGAGATAGAAGGTTTCTTAATCAGTTTAATATGGGGCTGACTAGTGTGGGCCAAGTTGAGCCTAGCCCGTAATGAGGGGGACTAGCTAGAAACTCTATAAATAGTGCTCAAGTCTCTCCTCTAACCCTAATCTCACATATCCTCACCTAAGGGACGTTATTCTAACGTTAATCGTAAGGGGCCGCCTCATTGAGCTAGTAATACGGAGGGCAATAAATGAGAATGATTTGCGCAAGAAACATTGTGTTTCCGCTTCTGCTTCAAGAACAATGGATCTCAGGTGCGTTAATCTTTCTACCTAATTATGCAAGTTCTTGTTCTGGTTATGGAGATCTTGGGGTTGCGCAATTTGCATCCTACAGAATAGCCTTCCATGTCTAGTGGACCAAAACATATTAGTTCGAAGGAAAGACACTTCATACTTTTATATGTAAAGGAAATAGGCGTTTGATCATTGTCCGTCAGTGATCTCAGCGGAATGCCTAGGATCCTTTTACATCACCGTCTGCTGGACCTGAACTTCGGCGACCGCCATCTCATTAGCCGATGATGTCGTAGAAGACCGGTTGTTGGGGCAGTTCAAGAGCAACAGGGCCGCTTAATTCATGGACTATGGTCGCCATCGTGGGTCTAAGACTTGGGTCTTCCTGAGCACATGCCAACGCAATTTTGAGGCATCTACGAACTCCGTCCTCTGAATATGTCTCTCCGATGGCTTGATCTACCACTGCCAGTGGCGTACCACCACGCCAATTTTCCCAGGCCTAGAAACAATACATCGAAAAGGATTTATCAATGTCAAATTTGCTTAGTTTACCAATTTTCGTTTGAGTTATAGAGTCGATTTATGCAACTTACATGAATAACAATACCCTGCGCCTGTCTTGGTAGAAATAACAATTCTTCTCACCGATAACGAGCTCGAGAAGTAGGATACCAAAACTATAGACATCGGACTTTGGGGAGAATTGATGATGTAGTGCATACTCAGGTGCGATGTCACCCCTGTAGTCCATGACATGTCAACAATATAACCATACATAAGCATAAAAAGGTTGAGAACAAGGCATGATAGTACTTACGGAGTCCCCACAACTTGATCGGTGTTTGCCCGTGATTGATCGTCTCGGAAAATCCTCCTCAGGCCAAAATTTGAAATCTTCGGGTTCATTTCACTATCCAACAAGATATTGCTTGCTTTTAGATCACGATGGATGATCCGAAGTCGAGAGTCCTCATGTAGATAGAGCATTCCTCTAGCAATTCCACATACTATTTTGTAACGTGTCGGCCAATTTAATTGCTTGCTCCTTTTGTGATCTACACATATGCATAATCAAGATGCGAGTATCTTCAATTGCCAAATCCTCTTAAATGGATATCAAGCAAGGAACTATCTTTAGATTCCAAAAGATAGTGAAATAATCAACATGATTCGAGGCTAATCACATATTTGTCTCGACATGGAAAGCGATAACTTAGGAATATATTAAAGTACGACGTACCAAATAAAAAGTAGTCAAGACTTCTATTCGGCATAAACTCATAGACAAGCAGTTTTTCTTCACCCTCCGAGCAGTACCTGAGTAGATGCACAAGGTTTCGATGTTGAAGCCTCAGCAGAAGTTTGACTTCGTTCTCAAATTCTTTGGGACCTTGTGTTGAGTCACTAGATAGTCTTTTCACGGCTACTTGTTGTCCATTAGAAAGCGAACCTTGAAAGATTAGTATTTTGATGTTTTAATAACCAGGAATAGCTTCTGATAACGAATCTTCAAACTACCAAATCAAAGATGCACTAGATATCTTTCGAGTATAATAACAAACAGCACCTTGAAAACTTCACCAAATCCACCCTTGCCCAATTTGTTTTGAAAAGAGAAATTTCTTGTGGCGTCTCGTATGGTAGCAAAATCGTGCTGCAAGGACTCGGCTGTCATCTCAATTTGGCCTACACAGCGAAATAAATACGAGATGGTCATTTCATCAAAAGTGTAGCATAGTACATCCGCAGACATACGGTTTCATCATTCTCTCCAAGTATACAACACACTCACCATCTCTCTCTTCTCTATTTAATTTTACAAAAATAATTTTTTATAAAAATCGAAATTATAATTATTTTTTATCTTTATTTTTATTTTCCTTCCTTTTTATTTTCGTCGGCGAGCCGCGCGAGCTCGAAGCTTGCCTGTGGCCAGCGGCTGGCCAAAGAAGAAGAAGAAAAAGAAAAAGAAAAAGAAAAAGAAAAATTATATTTTAAAAATAAAAAGTAATTAAAAATTTAATTTTTTTAAAAAAATTAAAAAAATAATTAAAATTCTATTTTTAAAATAATTATTTTAAAAATTATAAAAATTGTCCATTAAATTTATGTTGTATAAAACTATTTTAGCAGTAACATTTTTTAAAAATATATATAAAAAATAGTTAAATGTGTTGGATTTGAGTCGGGTATGGGTTGGAAAATTTATATTAGGCATAAATGGGTTAATGGGTCAAGTTGGGTTGGACCATTAATGACCGATCCAAACCCGACCCGACCCGACCCGACCCACCCATTTAACACTTCTATGGCACAGGTACATATTTCATACTGCTTTGGTCTCCCTGGATGACTGCGTCCATCTTGGTCGCTTTACTCCGGCAGAAACAAGCAAGGGAGAGAAGCAACACGCCTTTGCTAACATGAACGGCGACGGTGATCATTATCACCTTAACTTTATTGTTTTTGCCTGCATACGTGCAAATCATCTAAAATCACTCTGTGTTTATGATTGTATGAGCTTTTTAGAAACTGGAATTGCTACCATAGGCTAGAGCAAATGTAAAATATAGAATAAAACAGAAGGAGTACACTGAAAGAGCAACTTTCTTGAAGAAATGAAGCTGTAATTTATACATATATAGGGCAGTAGCCATTAATTGATTAAATTCGAACCTTAAACAATTGTTATGTAAATCATCTATTGCCATGACTCGGTATTATTAATCCACCCTAAAAATAGTATTTACCTATTAAGCCTTGACTCAACAGGACGAAAGACATGGATGAAGTATTAATTTCTCTTAAAATTCAGTATTTGTTAATAATATCATTAACGCAGATACTCAATGATTGTTTAAAAAAAAGGGAAAATTTTCCAAAAAATCCTAAACCTATTGCATTTTTGCCAAATTAGTCCTAAACCTTATTTTTTTTGTGCCAATTGAGTCCTAAACTTTTTACAATTGTGCTAATTCAATCCATTTGGCCGGCCGGAGCTGACGTGGATGCCGACCGGAGACAGCTGGCCAGCAAACAATTTTTTAATATTTTTTTATTTTTTTTCCACCTTCTTCTTCCTTTGGCCGGCGCCGGCCAGCCGGCCAGAGGCGAGGGTCGGTGATATCAGCCTCGCCGGCCACTGGTGAGACTCGCCCCCGCCGGCCACTGGCCAAGGCGAGCCTCGCCCAGCCAAGGTGAGGCTCGGCCTCGCCCAGCCATGGCGAGGTTAAGCCTCGCCAGATCTGGTGACGGCGGCCTTGCCATCACTAGGCGAGGCTTGCCTTCGCCAGTGGCGGGCGGGGGCGAGCCTCGCCAGTGGATGGCGAGGCTGACCTCGCCGGCCCTTGCCTCTGGTCGGCCGGTGTCGGTGCCGACCATAGGAAGAAGAAGGTGGAAAAAAGGACAGACCAACAAACAATCCAAGACCAGAAATATGTAATCTATATCTTTTTCTTTTGTAAATTAAAATATATATTTACGCTAATTAATGTTTCAAGATCAACATATTGATTCAAAATTGAAAGAGGAGAATTAGGAAAAAAAATCCAAATCCAATTAAGCTAGACTCCACGATCTGTCCATCATGCAAAAATCCAATTCTTCTCCTAAATTTCTAAGAGAGGGTACCGATTTTGTGGGAAAAGTGCCAAAAAAGTCCTAAACCTTTTGTCTTTGTGCCGATTTAGTTCTAAACCTTTTTTTGGTGCCGATTCAGTCCTAAACCTTTTTACCTTGTGCCAATTCAGTCCTTTCCAGTCAAAAATTAGCCAGATTTTGCTGACTGGACGCCGGCCGGCTAACATAGCCTTTTATCGGCGACGCGGACAACTTTTAATAATATTTTAATAATATTTATTATTTATTATTTATTATTTATTATTTATTTTTATTTTTATTCTTATTCTTTTCTTTTTCTTTTCCTCCGGTCGGTCATCGGTCGGCGACCGCCCGAGGTGACGGCCGGCGAGGGACGGCCATGGCCTCGCTGGATCTCGGCGAGGTTGAGCCTCGCCGGATCTGGTGAGGCGAACCTCGCTAAGAGGTCGGCCTCACCCTCGCCGGCCGTCGCCTCTAGCCGGTCGCCGGACCGGCGACCGGCTGGAGGAAAAAGAAAAAGAAAAAAATAAAAAAATGTTAAAAAATATTAAAAATTATTCACGTTAGCGTCGATAAGGCCACGTCAGCCGACCGGTGTCCAGTTAGCAAAATCCGGCTAATTTTGGCCGGAAAGGACTGAATTGGCATAACGTAAAAAGGTTTATGACTGAATCGGCATTAAAAAAAAGTTTAGGACTAAATCGACACAAAGATAAAAGGTTTAGGTCATTTTTGGCACTTTTCCCCCGATTTTGTTTATTGGGAATTGGTTGATGCTCCATGACTAACCCAGCGGATAGGAATCATCGATACCTCCTGAATCAAGATCTTGATCTAAAATAAAGCAAAAAGAACTAAGGAAAAAGATCATAGGTTTAACTCGAGAAGTTATTATACTTGAAATAAAGAGCAGTAAATTAAAGACAAACACGTACAGAAGCAAGACCATTTTCTTCGGAGCGACATGGAAAATTTTCCAAGACCCTAAAAAAACTCATCGAATACTCCAACAAATCTCACTCACCCGCTTGAATACCACAAAATAAATGCTCGAAAATCAAAATTCACTAAATTCGTCACAATTCCAGCGCTTGTTCCATCTAGACCCGTTAAACGGGTGGGTCGGGTCGGGTTTGGGTCGGGTCATAAATGGTCCACCCAAATCGACCCATTTAACCCGTTTATGACCCGTTTATTGCAATGCAAAATTTTTGACCCATACCCGACCCATTTAACTAAATTTAATTTATTATTATATATAGATATATATTTAAAAAATGATATTGCTAAAATAAATTTATACAACCCAAATTTAATGGACAATTTTTATAATTTTTAAAATAATTATTTTAAAAAATCGAATTTTAATTTTTTTAAAAATAAATTTTTAATTATTTTTATTTTTGAATATAACTTTTCTTTTTCTTTTTTTCTAGTATCAATTTTCCAATTGGCCAAGTGACTGATTTTTCTAAAGAAATTATTTTTATTTTTGAATATAAAAAAATTTGTGAGACAAGTATCCGGTACACCACGCGCGCGAGGGGAGCATCTAAAAGTCCTCGTCCATCTTGAACACGTGGGTGCCGTTGTTGCCGTTGATGCTGGACATGACCGAGGCCTTCTGGTACTCCCCGACCCGCTTCTCGAAGAAGTTGGTCTTCCCCTGCAGCGAGATGAGCTCCATCCAGTCGAATGGGTTGGCCATGTCGTACTCCTTCCTGCAGCCGAGTGCGCCGAGCAGCCGATCGGCGACGAACTCGATGTATTGGCCCATCAGGTCCCGGTTCATCCCCACCAGGGCGCACGGCAGCGCGTCGCAAACGAACTCCCGCTCGATGTCGACGGCCTCCCACACAATCCCCTTCACCCGCTCCTCGCTCGGCTTGTTCCGCGGCGGCGAGTAGAGAGGAGGCAGGCGAAGTCGCAGTGGAGGCCCTCGTCCCGGGAGATGAGCTCGTTCGAGAAGGTGAGCCCCGGCATGAGGCCTCGCTTCTTGAGCCAGAAGATGGCGTAGAAGTTGCCGGAGAAGAAGATCCCCTCGACGTAGGCGAAGGCGAGGAGGCGCTCCACGAAGGACTCTCCGCTGTCGATCCAGCGGAGGGCCCAGTCGGCCTTGCGGGCGACGGCGGGGCGGTGTCGACGGCGCGAACGGGCGGTCTTTCTCGGCGGAGTCCTTGACGTAGGTCTCCGGGAGGAGGCTATACATCTCGGAGTGGATGTTCTCGATGGCAATCTGGAAGCCGTGGAAGGCGCGGGCCTCCGAGAGCTGGACCTCCTTCATGAAGCGGACGGCGAGGTTCTCGAGGACGATGCCGTCGGAGGCGGCGAAGAAGGTGAGCACGTGTGTGACGAAGTGGCGCTCGTCGGCGGTGAGGCCGTCCCAGTGGCGGAGGTCCTGGGAGAGGTCGACCTCCTCGGCGGTCCAGAAGGAGGCCTCTGCCTTCTTGTAGTACGTCGTACGATGGAGGGTAAGTAAGAAAATGAAGACGTGAAAGAGAGAGAGCAAATGGGTTCATTTTAGTGGGTTGATAAGTGGGTCATAAATGGGTTTGAGAACAGACCCATTTAAGACCCATTTATTCCAGCCTTTTAACTTTTAAAACCCATTATGGGTGCAAGCTTGACTCATTAACGACCCATTTAGCTATAAATGGGTCAATGACCCATTTTGACACCCATAGTGATCCGTCACGGTGAGATGGACCACTCCGAGATGTACAACCTCCTCCTGTAGACCTACGTCAAGGACTCCGTCGAGAAGGACCGCCTATTCCGCGCCGTCGACACCGTCTCGGCCGTCGCCCGCAAGGCCGACTGGGCCCTCCGCTGGATCGACGGCGGGGAGTCCTTCGCGGAGCGCCTCCTCGCCTTCGCCTGCGTCGAGGGGATCTTCTTCTCCGGCAGCTTTTGCGCCATCTTCTGGCTCAAGAAGTGGGGCCTCATGCCGGGGCTCACCTTCTCGAACGAGCTCATCTCCCGGGATGAGGGCCTCCACTGCGACTTCGCCTACCTCCTCTACTCGCTGTTGCGGAACAAGCCGAGCGAGGAGCGGGTGAAGGGGATTGTGCAGGGGGCCGTCGACATCGAGCGGGAGTTCGTTTGCGACGCGTTGCCGTGCGCCCTGGTGGGGATGAACCAGGACCTGATGGGCCAGTACATCGAGTTCGTCGCTGATCGGCTACTCGGCGCACTCGGCTGCGGGAAGGAGTACGACGTGGCCAACCCATTCGACCGGATGGAGCTCATCTCGCTGCAGGGGAAGACCAACTTCTTCGAGAAGCGGGTCGGGGAGTACCAGAAGGCCTCGGTTATGTCCAGCATCAACGGCAACGGCGGAACCCACGAGTTCAAGATGGACGAGGACTTTTAGATGCTCCCCTCGCGCTGCGGCGCGGTGTACCGGATACTTGTCTCACAAATTTTTTTTTTATATTCAAAAAATAAAAATAATTTCTTTAGAAAAATCAGTCACTTGGCCAATTGGAAAATTGATTCTAGAAAAAAAAAAAAGAAAAGTTATATTCAAAAAATAAAAATAATTAAAAATTTATTTTTTTAAAAAATTAAAATTCGATTTTTAAAATAATTATTTTAAAAATTATAAAACCATTAAATTTGGGTTGTATAAAATTATTTTAGCAATATCATTTTTTAAATATATACTATATATAATAATAAATTAAATTTAGTTAAATGGGTCGGGTATGGGTCGGTATGGGGGTCAAAATTTTTGCATTGCAATAAATGGGTCATAAACGGGTTAAATGGGTCGATTTGGATCGGACCATTTATGACCCGACCCAAACCCGACCCGACCCACCCGTTTAACGGATCTACGGATCACCAAAACGTCATAGGTTATTATTGTCATAGAAATTAAGAAAAAATAAAGCTTGTATAATGAACGTAATGAAAATTGGGAAAAGTGCCAAAAAAGACCTAAATCTTTTATCTTTATGCCGATTTAGTCCTAAACCTTTTTTTGGTGCCGATTCAGTCATAAACCTTTTTACGTTATGCCAATTCAGTCATTTAAAGCCAAAATTGGCCGGATTTTGCTTGGCGGACGCCGGTCGGTGACGTGGCCTTATCGGCGCGACGTGGACAATTTTTAATAATATTTTAATATTTTTATTTTTTAATATTTATTATTATTTTGTTTTGTTTTTTTTTTTCTTTTTCCTCCGGCCCGGTCGCCGGTCCGGCAACCGGCCGAGGTGACGGCCGGTGAGGGCGAGGGCGGGCGACCTCGCTGGCCACCTCGTCGGATCTCGGCGAGGCAAGCCTCGCCGGCCATGGCCTCGCCGGATCCGGCGAGGCCATGGCCATCCCTCGCCGGATCCGGCGAGGTCGAGCCTCGCCCTCGCCTACCGTCGCCTCGGCCGGTCACCGGACCGGGGACCGGCGGGAGGAAAAAAAAAAGAAAAAGAAAAAGAAAAAGAAAAAATAATAAATAATAAATAATAAAAAATATTAAAATATTATTAAAAGTTGTCAACGTCGCGCCGATAAGACTACGTCGGCCGGCGGCGTCCGATCAGAAAATCCGGCCAATTTTGGCCGGAAAGGACTGAATTGGCACAAGGTAAAAATGTTTGGTATCAAAAAAGGTTTAGGACTAAATCGGCACAAAGGCAAAAGGTTTAAGACTTTTTTGGCACTTTTCCCAATGAAAATTATACATAATCAGCCTTATTTATCTTTAATTTGAGAGTTACAACTACTTACTTTCTCTCAAATCGATGATGTAGAAAGCAACTAGTGTAAAATAAAAACATTTTTTTTACACAACGCTGTATACTATATCTAATTAAAATAACTCCTCGATCTGATGAAAAAAGGAGAGTAAGGATGAAGAGAAGCAATACAAACTATACCTTCAGGTCCGGTCACCAGAGCAGGTGGCGGAGGTATTGGCGCTGCCGTTGCAGGGTCGTAAACGAGGTGGAGCTCGTACCTCATGTTGCAGCTCGGAGTGAGAGATATCCCCCTTTGCTTCCCCTGAGGCAGATCAGCGATTACGAACTGAAGGCACGCACGACAGTCTGATGGGGTGAGGTCTAGCATGCACTGTCCAAGTACGTACAACCTCTACAAGCTCATGAAGTTCAACTCCGCCATAGCAACCTTCTTTCCCGAATCACCAGCTGAAGCCCTCGTGGCGATGTCATTTAGGGTTTCTCCTAGGAGCTGCATGAACCGGGTTGGCTCGGTGACGTTCCGGAAGTTGGAGAAGCTCCTATTCGGCGATTGCTTCATGGCCGAGAAGATGGACTGGTTCGAGTACCGCAACATGCACTGGTCATACCAGATTGCAGAGACCCGTCGGTTATGGCATCTTTGGAGGATATCCAGTACTCCAGTGGCCACGCAGTCGTTGCACGTGGCAGTGTCGAGGTCGCCGCGGCAGAGGAAGAGCCCATAGGCCCAGTCAACAGGGTTTTGGCCGGTGGTGACATTGGCAAAGCCGCCGGTGATGTTGCCGGCTGTTGCGGAGGAGAGGGAAGAGAGGAGGGCGTGGAGGTTGGAAAGGAAGATGGAGTTGGGAGAGAAGAGCGTGGTGCTTGGGCAATCATGAAACAGATATTCAGGTAGAGCCTCAGTACTGAAAATTTCTATGAAGAAGATGAAGATAGAGAGGGAGACGGTGAAGCGATAATTCATTTTTGTTTAGCTTGTAAAAAAGAAAACTTGGGAATGAGCAAGAGGAAGGAATGAGAGAGAGCCTTCAAAGAGGTCGCTTTATATAGCAAGGCGGCGAATGTACATGCGCCAGCAAGCGGGTCGTTTTCCGGAGGAAGCTGCTTTCCCATCATTCTATAATAGCAAGTACGTTACCCAAATGAAGCAACGACCGAGGGGGTTTGGTATAATTGCTCTCGCCAAGTTGCTTGTCCCTCGGTGTTGAATAAGGGATGTATACAGGTAGGGTCTACGCTCTAATCAAAGCGATTTGTCCTTCTCAGTGTTATTTATTTTTGTGATCCCACATTTTGGATCCACATTTTCTCCTAAAGTTGCGACTATTCGACGTGAAGTATTTCCACGCTTCGTACCCTTTCGTGACAACCCCCCTTTGGCAACCGTCTTGATGGAAGACGGTATAAATAAGAACGTACGTTCATTTCTGACGGGGTGATGACAAGGTCTAACACAAACTCTTACATTTGGAATAAACCATCAGTACGTGAGAGAATTTGGTTAGTAGAGTGCGCCCAATTTTTCTTGTTTTTTCAGGGTATTTTCAATGAATGTGAATTCAAACAATGGCTGGAGGTTTGTCTTAATTGATCCTGGCTTCCGCATCGTGAATATTATGTCTTACATTTGGTATCAGAGCGAGTTTAGTGCCTCTGCCTTGTTTTTTGTTGAAATTTTGGTGTATTTCGGCCATTTTTGGGGATGAACAGTAACTCGAAAATTTGAGGGAAAGAGAGATTCATCGATTCCTGGCAAAATCCGGCGACCCACCCCTGGATTTCGGACCTATACGATCGCACCGCCATGAGGAACATTAGCCTTGTGTTTTTTCGGTATATCGGTGTTCGCCGGAGGCTAATCGGGCAGCGGAAGTCGCGGTGGTTGAGGATTTGTGTTTTTGGGAATTTTCTTATGATTTGGGGCTCATTTCTTCATCATTTTCGCCAAAATTTGAACCCATGTGGTCGTGCCGGCATGATCTTCAAAACCCATTAATTATTTCGGTCTGAAATGGGCTGCCGGAGAAGAAATGGCCGGCGAAACCGCGGCGGAACGGCGAAAATGGGTGACGAAACGCTTCTGTGCGCACGAGGAAGAAGGCGCGTGGAGTCCACGCGCGCGCTGCGGTTGCAGGCGCGTGAATCCCACGCGCCATGCGCTCCCACGCGCGCGGCAACTGTTGGCGCGTGGATCCCACGCACGCGGCAGTCGCTAGGTGCGTGCAACGCACGTGCTTGCGAGTTGGACCGCGCGCGTGCCGCGGAAACAGGCGCGTGCTCGGCACGTGCCTGACGTCTCCTCCGCGCGGATTCTTCTGTTTTTTACGTTTTTGACCCAAATTTTTCACGTTTTTGCAATTCTGCCCTTGGCCAATTTATTTATTTACTATTCTGCCCGTGGTACATTTATTTATTATTCTGTCGTTTCATGCATTTTTATGAATACTTTGTGCATGAAATGAAATGTCCAATGATTCATATATTTAATTAATTAGAGAGTAGCCACAGCATCTTTAATTAATTAAATTATATATGAAGAGCTTCCGAATCATATTTAGAAATAGACATTAATTGTAATTAATTATATTAATATGATGAATTTTATCCCACAGGAATTTTCATGGTATTAATATGATTAATTAAGAAGAAATATCAAATTATTTTTCTTAATTTACCCACAGGGATTAAGAAAAGGCATATAATATGGTAGTTTCTTAATGATGTAATTATGAATCTATTTAAATTAGAAACTTAGCCCACAAGCAGTTTTTATGTTATGTGATTCATATTCGTGACATTTTTACATTGGTAAAACATGATTTATGTATATTTGCCTCATATTTTGTGACATAAGCATGATTTTTTGATATGTAGTTTCGCAACCTGTGAATTTCTCTGAATTTAAATTTGATGTTCTTATACTGAATGGTGAGAACTATAAAATTTGGAAGGAGTCAGTTCTTCTTCAATTGGGGTGGATGGACATTGACTATGCTATAAGGAAAGACGAACCACCTGCTCCTACCGATTCGAGCACTTCAGGCGATATAGCTCTTTATAACCAATGGGAGCGGTCCAACCGCATTTGTGCAATGTTTATAAGAGCTAAAATATCTCCTAGTATTCGTGGTTCGGTTGCTCAGCATAGCAATGCTAAGGCTTTATTGGAGGCCATAGATGCGCAGTTTGAGAGTTCTGAGAAGGCGCATGCCAAGACCGTGATTATGAAGTTTTCATCATTGAAGCTCACTAGTGTTAAAGGTGTGCGTGAGCACATCATGCAAATGAGGGACATTGCAGCTCAGCTTAAGAAACTTGAGGTTGAGATATCTGAATCTTTTCTTGTGTATTATATTCTGAACACTCTCCCATAATAGTATGCACCTTTCAAGATCTCTTACAACACACATAAGTATAAATGGTCAATTAATGAACTCATGACCATGTGTGTTCAAGAGGAAGAAAAACTGATTATGGAATTGGGAGAAAGTGCTCATTTGGCAATACAAGGAAAGAATAAGGGTCATGGCAAGCATAAGGGAAAAGGTAAAATACCTCCCCAAGCTGACATTAAGAAAGAATCCAAATGTTTCTTTTGTAAACAGAAGGGGCATATAAAGAAGGATTGTGTCGATTTAAGGCCCGGCTCGAGAAGAAAGGTAATCCAATCTCTTGTGTTTGTTATGAATCTAATATGACCGATGTAAGTCACAACACTTGGTGGATTGATTCTGGATCTACAATCCATATTTCGAATTCCTTGCAGGATTTTCAAAACCACAGGAAGCCAGTGGGAAGTGAACAAAGCATCTATTCAGGAAACAAGATGCGCTCGCATGTGGAAGCTATTGGGACATGTAGATTAGTTCTCAATAGTGGCTTTATTTTGAATTTGGAAAAGACCTTTTATATTCCTAGTTTTTCTAGAAACTTAATTTTAGTTTCAAGACTTGTACCTTTGGGATACTCTTTTAACTTTTCAGATTCAAACTTCTGTTTATCATTTAAATCTGAGATTGTTGGGAGTGGTACTTTGTCTGATGGTCTTTTTCGAATTAATTTACAAGACAATGCCTATTATGATGCGATGCATGTTCATGATAAAGCTGGTATGAAACGATGTGTTGTGAAAGAACATTCCTCTATGTTGTGGCAGCGGAGATTGGGACATGTCTCCATAGAAAGAATTAAGCGATTAGTAAATGATGGAGTACTCGGTACTTTAGATTTTACTGATTGTGATACTTGTGTGGACTGCATAAAGGGAAATCAGACTAACAAAACAAAGAAATGTGCCAAGAGGAGTACAGAAATATTAGAAATCATACATACGGATATTTGTAGTCCAGATATGGACTCATGTGGTCAGAAATACTTCATCTCTTTCATAGATGATTACTCACGTTACATGTATCTCTATTTGATTCATAATAAGTATGAAGCATTAGATGCCTTTAAGGTATTTAAGGCGGAAGTAGAGAAACAATGCGGTAAGCAAAATAAGATTGTGAGATCAGATAGAGGTGGAGAATTCTATGGTAGATACACTGAAGATGGACAAACACCTGGTCCATTTGTAAGGTTTCTTCAAGAGCATGGGATAGTTGCCCAATATACTATGCCTGCTTCTCCGGACCAAAACGGTGTAGCGAAAAGAAAAAATCGGACCTTATTGGACATGGTGCGTAGTATGCTTAGCAGCTCCAAACTTCCTAAATCCTTGTGGACTGAAGCACTTAAGACGGCAGTGTACATATTGAATCGAGTTCCGACCAAGGTTGTCCCAAAGACACCTTTTGAGTTATTTAAGGGTTGGAAACCGAGTTCGCATCATGTGCGCGTTTGGGGATGCACGTCTGAAGTGAGAGTTTATAATCCACAAGAAAAGAAGTTGGACCCAAGGACCATAAGTGGGTATTTCATTGGATATGCCGAAAGGTCTAAGGGATACAGGTTTTATTGTCCATCTCATACTACTAGATTGTGGAATCAAGAAATGCTAAATTTCTTGAAAATGAATTGATCAGTGGGAGCGATCGATTGAAGGACCCTAATCCTAAGAAAGATCATTCAGACATTCAACCTTCCACCTCAAGTTTAAGGTTGGTTGTTGCTTATAATGCCCCTTCAGTTCAGCCAGCTAATGAATAGCCAATCGTTGAAGTTCCACAACCTATTGATATTGATTTAGTGGATCCAGTTGTTCAGTAATTGCCAGAAACCGTTGAACAACCAGTTGAGCAACACACTCCTCAAGAGAATGTTGATGCAACATTGAGAAGATCTGCTAGAATAAGGAAATCGGCTATTCCTAGTGATTATATTGTGTATTTACAAGAGTCTGACTACAATATTGGAGCTGAGAATGATCCTGAAACGTTTTCACAAGCCATGGATAGTGATAAATCCAATTTGTGGTACAATGCCATGAAGGAAGAGATGAGTTCTATGGCATCTAACAAAGTCTGGGATTTGGTTGAGTTACCTGATAGTGCAAAGGCCATTGGTTGTAAATGGGTCTTCAAAACTAAAAAGGATTCATTGGGTAACATTGAAAGATATAAAGCTAGACTCGTTGCCAAATGATTCACTCAACAGGAAGGAATCGATTACATAGAGACCTTTTCTCCTGTATCCAAGAAAGATTCTCTTCGTATTGTTTTGGCATTGATTGCCCATTTTGATATGGAATTACATTAGATGGATGTGAAAACGGCGTTCCTCAATGGAGAACTAGAGGAGGAGGTTTATATGAAACAACCTGAAGGATTCCTCTTTAGTAAAGGTGAGCATTTGGTGTGCAAGCTTAAGAAATCTATATATGGCCTGAAACAAGCATCCCGCCAATGGTACTTAAGGTTCCATGATGTTGTCACTTCTTTCAGTTTTGTAGAGAATGTCATGGATCAATGTATATACCAGAAGGTTAGTGGGAGCAAAATTTGTTTCCTTGTGCTGTATGTGTATGATATATTACTTGCAACCAATGATAAGGGGTTGCTACATGAGGTGAAGCAATTTCTCTCTAAGAGTTTTGACATGAAGGATATGGGTGATGCATCTTATGTCATTGGCATTAAGATCCATAGAGATAGACCTCGAGGCATTTTAGGACTATCTCAAGAAACCTATATCAATAAGGTCCTAGAGAGATTTCGGATGAAAGATTGTTCACCAAGTATAGCACCCATTGTGAAGGGTGACAGGTTCAATTTGAACCAATGCCCGAAGAACGATTTAGAAAGGGAACAAATGTACAACATTCCATATGCTTCGCTGTTGGAAGCTTGATGTATGCTCGGGTTTGCACTCGACCCGACATCGCTTTTCTTTGTGGGAATGTTGGGAAGATATCGAGTAATCCAGGTTTAAACCACTGGAGAGCTGCAAAGAAGGTGATGAGATACCTTCAAGTTACCAAAGACTACATGCTTATGTATAGACGGACTGACAACCTGGAAGTGGTTGGTTATTCGGATGCGGACTTCGCGGGTTGCGTTGATTCACGAAAATCAACATCTGGATACATTTTTATGTTAGCTGGTGGAGCCGTGTCATGGAGAAGTGCCAAGCGGACTTTGACTTGCTACTTCCACTATGGAGGCTGAGTTCGTTTCTTGTTTTGAGGCTACTTCGCATGGTGTATGGTTAAAGAGTTTCATTGCTGGGCTTAGAATTGTTGATTCTATTGCTAGGCCATTAAGAATGTATTGTGACAATTCAGCTGCAGTTTTTATGGCTAAAAATGCCAAAAGTGGAAATCGAAGTAAGCATATCGACATTAAGTATTTAGCCATAAGGGAACGTGTTAAGGAGAATAAAGTGGTTATTGAACACATTAGTACTGAATTGATGATAGCTGATCCTTTAACTAAAAGCATGCCACCAATGAAGTATAAGGATCATGTAGCTAGTATGGGAATAGGTCCCATCATGTAATTTGTCGTCATATGAACGATTTTTGTTGTATGAAACTCTTATTCAGTTGTAATGTTGATTCTCAATCTTGGTGTACACATTTGTTGTTTATGAGAACAACATTTAACCTTGGTTTTGGAATAAATATAGGGTTTATTCATTAAGATATGTTGTCACATATAGGCTGACATTAAAGAAATAAGATGCATTGTGATACATGGAAGATATTACTCACTCTTCGAGGACATGTCGCCATGATCCATGTGTTTCGTTTCTTTTCTTTAAGTATAAAGTTTTCGTGGAATTAGTTGGATAATCCGTATGATGGAAATGATGGGATCAAGTGAGAGAATGTTATTTATTTTTGTGATCCCACATTTTGGATCCACATTTTCTCCTAAAGTTGCGACTATTCGACGTGAAGTATTTCCACGCTTCGTACCCTTTCGTGACAACCCCCCTTTGGCAACCGTCTTGATGGGAGATGGTATAAATAAGAACGTACGTTCATTTTTGACGGGGTGATGACAAGGTCTAACACAAACTTTTACATTTGGAATACACCATCAGTACGTGAGAGAATTTGATTAGTAGAGTGCGCCCAATTTTTCTTGTTTTTCAGGGTATTTTCAATGAACGTGAATTCAAACAATGGCTGGAGGTTTGTCTTAATTGATCCTGGCTTCCACATCGTGAATATTATGTCTTACACTCAGAACAAGCTAAGATGAAGTCAACGAGAAAGAGAGATACGGCCTCTTTGGAGGGGAGGGGAGGACCGACACCTACCATATGAGGAAAAGGGTACCGCCAAAGTTAGGAGATAACATATGATTTCATCCTCGAATCCCAAGGCATTCTTTTGAGAGAGAGAGAGAGAGAGAGAGAGATTTTGTGAATCATGCAAGAAATTGGGAATTCTTGTGCATGCCTTGGTTTCACATGCACATCAGATACCCGATTGATCATGATTGTTGAATACATGTGCTGTGTGACTTGGTGAGGATGCAACTCGATTGCTTGAAGCTTGGTAATACTGGTCGAGTCGAAAAGTTACGAACATTCTGATGTTACTGAAAAAAGCATTTGTTACTAAGGCTGCGGATGTAACTTCAAGAGAGAATAATCTACTTCTCAGTTTTTCTTTCGTGGAATAATGTTGGGTTCCGAAATAGGGAGCAAGGCCATCCTTGGCATCGGGTAACCATAAATCATGAGTTTCAATGAAGTCAAGATTGCATGTGAGTAAAATGAAGAGCATGTGCAAATACAGGTAGGCAAATAAAGGGAAGGAGTGGGACATATAACCACCGCCCATGTTGGAACCAAACATTCATTCTTTTTCCCTCAGAGACTTTGCATTTGATAGAATATTCATGGTTATATTTCCATCCATCTAGTTAAAGGAAAATTCTTCAAACCATGTCTTCAATTAGAGGTTGCAATCGAAGATATTACCCACTTTACATTTTAGTTAAGTTTGTATGTGGGTCATATCCATAACCCACCAAATAATGATGTACTTGAGGGAATCCTCCAATTAGAGACGGAAGAAATATGACCTATTATTCATCTCTCTTAAGATTGTTGGTCAAATTGTTGTGGCGGTATGCACTAACTAATTTATTTGACGTTAGCTAATTTAGCTGGTTAATGATAAAATGTCTTGCAACGAAGTAGTAAGAATTTGGCTCAATAAGAGCATATAGTGATGAAAACGAAAAAGTGAAGGCTGAGGTGAGAGAGTTTGGGCAACATTCAATTTCCAGCAAACTTTCAAGATCACAAAAGTGACATGAAATGATTGAATTGCAAACCTAAAAAAAGAAATAAAAGTCACTGAATTACACATACGAAACCGAAACCGATATATACCTTCAGGCGACGAACTTAATTCAACAATAGAACAACTCAACATGGGACGGGTCAAAAGCGGATTATACCTCGAGTGAATCAAATTAAAGAAGAAAAATCCTAGGACCTGTTCAAGAATATATAAATATATATTTATATGTATAAAAGGTGAGTTGGGCTTAGTGTCCTGGTATGAGGCCCAACAAGGGCCCAAAAGGCCCAATTAGGCCCAAAGTAAAAGAGTAACGACTCCATTCAATCTTCTCTCTTCTTCCTCATCCATTTTCGCGCGCTCCTGCAACTCCTCCGGCTCTGCGCAATTCTCTCTCTCCTCTCTTTCTCTCTCTACACGACCGCCACCTCCTTCTCCGCCCCGATAAATCCACGCCCCCGCCTCCAGTCGCCGCCATGGACGGAGACCATGAATCGCCGCCGCGTCCACTTCCCGCCGGCGGCCGCCGCCGCCGCCTCCGCCGCCTCCCGCCGCTTCCCCCGCCAGTTCCCGGGGTCCTTCTCCCTCCGCCGCGGGATCCCCTGGTGGTACCATACCCTCGACCCCGGGAGCGAGTACGTCACGCGGTGGAACCACGTCTTCCTCGTCTCCTGCCTCATCGCCCTCTTCGTCGACCCGCTCTACTTCTTCGTCCCGCTCGTCGGCGGGCCCGCCTGCGTCGAGATCGACTTCCGCTTCGGCGCCGTCATCACCTTCCTCCGCACCGTCGCCGACCTGTTCTACCTGATGCACATGGTCCTCAAGTTCCGGACCGCCTTCGTGGCCCCGAACTCCCGGGTCTTCGGGCGGGGCGACTTGGTCATGGACGCGCGGGAGATCGCGATCCGGTACTTGAAGACGGATTTCGTCATCGATCTCGCCGCGATGCTTCCCCTTCCCCAGGTCAGCGTGATTTCGAACGGAAGTTTCGGTTTTGGATCGTTTGCGTCGAGAAGAGTGCTCCTCGCCTAGGGTGTGATGTGTTCGACAGAAGTTCATTAGTTCGTCACTTGAATTGTTTCTTTTTTCCCTACGTCAGTAATTCATGTCTGAAGGTTTCGTAAATGAAGAATTTTTGGAATGGAATGTTGCAATTCTTGTCTGAAGGTTTCGTAAATGAAGAATTTTTGAAATGGAATGTTGCAATTCTGACGGAACTTGTGATAAAATGAGGGAACAGGTTGCTGGAGTGGCTGATATGTAGAGTATGGCTATAAAATGCAATTGAGAAGGGAGCTCGAAAGAAGTACGAATGACGTTTTCTTGAGCGGAATGTTTTCGCTTGGGTCAATGAGAAGGAAGAGCTGTTGCAGTTAGGGCTTTACATGGAATGAAGATGAACATATGCCTTTGTCAGTGTCAAGGAGTATGCAACTAAATATTTCCAAAGTCTAGGCAGTTACTTTGGACACGGAAGTTATGTTTTGATATCGCAGGATTTAACCCACTTTGAACTTTGATTATTTCAAAAGCTTAAGGATGTTAGTCAGTAGTTTGAAGCGTGTTTTCATATCTAGACGGTTCATCCAGATGTTCTTTGTCTTGCCTCTGAATTGCCACACATCTGAGTTTGGTAGAATGGATGGTCATATTGCTTTTGTTCGATAGTCTTTCTACTTCTATAGACTTGGATCTTCCTTTGTAATTTCAATTTAACATGCTTGTCTGCGGAAATGCTGTTTAACTGCCGTCTTACACAATTCTCAAGAGTCAAACGATATTTTTGTAAATATCTATGTACGGCCATTGATGTTTTCCCCTTTGGCAGATCTTTATTTGGTTCATTATCCCAGCAATACAAAATCCTACCACTGTTCATACCAACCAGATGGTCTCTCTTATTGTTCTCATTCAATATTTTCCTCGATTTTTCCTCATTTTCCCACTGCATAGACGGATTGTGAAAACAACTGGGGTGATAGCCAAGACTGCTTGGACAGGAGCAGCATACAATCTCATTCTCTGCACGCTAGCTAGTCATGTAAGCATTTTTTTACTACTTTATGTTATTTCAATGCTGAAGTGCATGCGTGGATCATTATTGCTTTTAGATCTTGTCATGTAATTGCATTTATGGTCATAGTTATCCCACACTCTGGTACAGGTTATAGGATCGGTATGGTATTTATGGTCCATTCAGAGGTTGAATTCATGCTGGAGGATTGAATGCCAGAAGGAAATTAAAAACAAACGCCATCCACCCTGTCGACAGCATTTTTTTGATTGTAGTACCTTAGATGACCCTCAACGCAAGTTGTGGTTGAATTCCACTCTGGTGTTGGCCAAATGTGACGCTTTCAAGGATGACGACCATCTTCAGTTTGGGATATTTGCTAGTGCTTTTATAAATGAAGTAGCTTCGGCAGATTTTATTGAGAAATACTTCTACTGTCTTTGGTGGGGCTTGCGGAACTTGAGGTATGCAATTGCCAGTTTTGCTTTACAAAATTAACGTAATTGGATGGCTAGATGTGGATTATGTGTTGAACATCCATAAACAGATTATCACGGGATGATTTAGTTTTAGCTTTTGAGGTGTAATATGCCGGGTGATGTCAATGCAGTTTGAGTAATGCTCATCACTAAAGGGAATTTCATATAGGTTTTTTTTTTGGCCAGCAATATTATATGGGTTTGAATGACATGGATGCAGTTCACTTTTACAGTGCATTTCAGAAGAAGGTTTTCTTGACCCAAAATGGGACCCCATCTGCATACTCTCACGATGCACAACTATTACTCTCTCTCTCTTTCTCTCTCTCTGTATCTATGTATGCACACTTATCTAGTATATCAGGGAATGTCTATATGCTGGAAATTGTATTGCAGTCTTTCTTGTTAATTTTTCCCCTACAAAGTTGGGTTCTTCTTTTACTTTCAGTCCCAGTCTTCACAAATGCAGAATAGATGATATACCAGGTCCTTTCTTGTACTCATTGTGTTTTTCTCACTGGCAGTTCATATGGGCAGAGTTTGATGACCACCACTCTTAGTGGTGAAAATTTATTCTCCATATTTATCTGCATTGCGGGTTTGATTTTCTTCTCGCATTTCATTGGAAACATGCAGGTTTGTGCCTTTCTTGCACTTGTTATGTATTTCACTGGTAATGTCATGGTCAAAGCTGCTAAACCTGTCTAAGGAACAGTGCATAAATTTTTTGTTTTTAAATCAGTGGGACCACTTTCATTGTGGTGCCAACATAGCAGAACCAGGATTTTCGATCTTTTCTGCCTTTCAAGTCTCTTGCTTCTCCTTTGACTAAAAAAGAAAAAGTCTCTTGCTTCTGGAATTTGACATTTTCTGGAGTCATAGGCTTAGCAATCAGCACATGGCGACATTTCCTTAAGCAGATAAGCTGTCATGCAGGTGCCAACTATAGATTATAGCCTTTTTCATTGGCTTTCCTCTCTAATGAAAATCACCTATGCTTAAGCATATTCCTCTTTGGTATTCCTAGAGCAGAGAAGTACCAGATATAAATATAGATACTAATTGAAAGGAAAATATTTCAAGGAGTGTTTGCCCAGCACATACATTGTCTTGCTTATTAATAACTAATGTTGAATCAGGTTTTCCAATATTATAGATAGAATATCTTGCATATAAATATATGCTTATCATTTTTCTTGCTGCTGTGCTGTGCTCTTGTGGAGTTTTATCTGTAGCTGTTTAAAACTCGTGACGCCAATTTTTTCCAAAAGCTCAAGAGAGTTGCAGAAGCTTTGTAGCTCAGTGAGGGGAACATGGTGTTTAACCAGTAACTGAACAGTTGCAGTTATGATTCCCAGAGTCTCCTTGACATTTAGTAGTTAGTATTGTGATTTCCCGCTGCTTACAGTTCTCTCTCTCTTGAAAAACTTTTGTTTTCTAAAGACATATTTGCAATCTTCAACGATAAGACTTGAAGAATGGAGAATTAAACGGAGAGATACAGAAGAGTGGATGCGGCATCGTCAACTACCTCCAGAACTGCAAGAACGTGTCCGCCGGTTTGTTCAGTACAAATGGGTCGCCACTAGAGGTGTCGATGAGGAAACCATTTTGCAATCATTACCTCTTGATCTTCGACGCCAAATTCAAAGGCATCTTTGTCTAGCCCTTGTTCGCCGTGTAAGATATCTCAGTCATTGCATTTAACATTTGAAAGTGAAATCTATTTAAAGAAAACTATTATAAAGTCAGGTTTTTATCATGGTTTGGTAGAAGTTTTATCACACTGTTGTAATGTTTAGTATTTTAGCACAAAGTCCAGTACATTAACTCTATGCAAAAGATATTTTAAGTAGCATCTGGTAGGTTACAGACACAGATGTCAAGTGTATTTTTTTTCTTTTTCCTGGTCGAGTACATACCGAGGTTTAATCTTAGCATAGTTAATGTATGATGGCTATTTGAAAGTTGAAACACAGAAAGTCTAAGGGTTGCTGTCTTCTTGGTGATTAGGCGGCACCTAAAGCCACTGGTTTGAAAAAGAAAGTATAGCTTTCCTTGTATTCATCAAGTTGAGCATCCGCTCTCTGCTTCTGAATTCTGCTTTGGATGTGCTACGGGAAAATTGACTTGACAATTGCATCCCCGTTTGCTTCTGGAGGACCTTCATGAGGGGATCAGTTTGCTTCAGTGAATTCAAAGTGGTTCTTAATTCATACTACTGTTTGACATAGTTTAACAAATATGTTGGAGAATAGGCAATGTGGTTCTCTACTTCCAAAAAAGGCGGTAGCATTGGGATTTTCTCATCTACGTATGCTAGATATTCTTTATCGGAAACTGTTAGGTGCTTGTAAATATTTATCCATTCTCATCCTTCTGAAGAAATATACAAACTTGAGAAATCTAAATTGTTTTCTTTTTCTTATCTAGGTCCCTTTCTTTGCACAAATGGATCATCAGCTCTTAGATGCTATATGTGAACGCCTTGTCTCATCCTTGCATACTAAAGACACATTCATTGTGCGAGAGGGTGATCCGGTGAATGAGATGCTTTTCATCATAAGGGGGGAGGTAGAGAGCAGCACCACAGACGGTGGAAGAGTAGGATTCTTCAACTCCATCACCCTTAAAGCTGGCGACTTTTGTGGTGAGGAGCTGCTCACTTGGGCGTTGGTGCCTACTTCGAGCCTTAACCTACCATCCTCAACTAGAACAGTTAAAACTCTCACTGAACTGGAGGCATTTGCGCTGAGAGCTGAGGACCTGAAGTTTGTCTCTACCCAATTTAAGCGCCTCCACAGCAAGAAACTCCAACATGCTTTCAGGTATTCATATGTATTCTGCGAGATATTCAACTGGAGAAATCGCTCACTTGCTTGGAAGATTTACAAACTTTTCAACGTTCTTGTGCATTCCGAAGTTTGTAAACTGAGATTGATTGCGATGTAAAACACTTCCCAGGTATTACTCCCACCAGTGGAGGACTTGGGGGGCATGCTATATCCAAGTCGCTTGGAGAAGATTCAAGAAGAGAAAGCTGGCAATGGAGTTGGCCATATACGAGGACGTCTATTACATGAATGGAGCGGACAAGGAGAGTGAGTGTGGACAGGAGAACTCCAACGGCGGCAAGGAATTGAGTCAGTTGACTGACGACGCAGCCGGCACTCAACACCTTGGAGCTACAATACTGGCTTCCAGATTCGCCGCTAACACAAAAAGAGGGGCCAACCATAAGGTCACTATACTGGATCCTCAAGAACTGAAGATGCCTAAATTGTTTAAACCCAACGAGCCTGATTTCTCCGCGGACCTCGGAGAGAGTTAACTTTGCTTTGCATACTATTATCACACACCAGCTGAAATCTCACCACCTCGTGGGGTCCTTGCCTCCAAGCGGCAATTCGTGACGCCATAGATCGTAAGGTGAAAGCAGTTGCTCAGATTTTACGTACTGTTTTCAGCTGGTCCTGCCTTGATCCTTAAAAGAGTTTACTCAAATTGTGTAAATGTTGTTTTAGCCACTAGCGTATAAAGTTCTTCATATTTCAAAAAGGTTCACTGAACATGCTTGATATCACTCGCTGGGAGTATATCTATGGTTATATAATACAAAGACTCGCATATCGTATGAGTAAAGTACTTTTAAATTTAATATATATTAACTACATGAAAGGAGAAGAGAGACAACCGTTGCCTAAAGTCAACGGAATATTGTAACGGACGATGATGGCATTTGATATGGAGGGATGATCCAATTCCCTTATTTCCACCATTTAGATATGCTGTTTTCTTTCTACCCAAAAAAAAAAAAAAAAAAAATGCTGTTTCTTGCTCTTCTCCTACAATGGTATTCGAATCGTATTAAATTAATCCCTTCGATATATTTTTAAACCAACTCGTGGATGTGCCCCGGTAGAACTCCGTTTGTATGGTGGCAGTAGGCACGGCCCCAAAGGTTTAGACTCAATAATCATATGTTCTTTTGTCATGCGAATTGATAGTTTTTTCACGATTTTTAGGAGGCCGATTCCTTATAAGGTCTAATTGGGCAAGTATTTAGTTGTACAATTAACTTCTGGAGACATTATTTGTTAAAGGGAAAAAAACCACGAAAAAACCCCAAACTTTGTCTCGAGTGACACATTTACTCCGAACTTTTTTTTGCGCCGTGAAAAACCCCAAACTTTCCAAACCGTGACACATTTACCCCAAACTTTTTTTTGCGACACCAAAAATCCTAAAGTTTCCAAGTGTGACACATCTACCCCAAAATTGAAGGGCATTTTGGTCTTTTCATTTTTAATTTTTTTTTTTTTTTTTTTTTTCTTCTTCCCTCCGCCGGCCATGGCGAGCCGGCGGAGGGAAGCCGGCTCCGGCGAGGGTGGCCCTCGCCGGCGTCGGGCGAGGGCCGCCCGACGCCGGATCCGGCGAGGGAGGCCCTCGCCGGCGTCGGTGAGGGCCTCCCTTGCCAATCGGCGAGGGCCGCCCAACGCGGATCTAGCGAGGGGTGCCCTCGCCGGCGTTGGGCAGGGCGGCCCTCGCCGGATCTGGCGTCGGGCGGCCCTCGCCGGCGCCGCCTTCCTCCGCCGGCTCCGCCATGGTCGGCGGAGGGAAGGGAAAAAAAAAAAAAAAAAAAAAGAAAAACTAAAAAAGACAAAAATACCCTTATGGGGAAATGTGTCACAGGATTGGAAAGTTTGGGGTTTTTCACGGCGCAAAAAATGGTTCGGGGTAAATGTGTCACTCGGGACAAAGTTTGGGGTTTTTCGTGATTTTTTTCCTTTGTTAAAATACTCATGTTGATACCAATATTCGAATTCAATATGTACTTTTTCCACAATGCAATGCCTCTCGCTTAACGAGTAAATTGCACAATCTAAATAGCAATTAAAACCATGAAGGTCTCTTTCCCAATTTCGCATCCTCAAATGGACCCCTCCCCGTTTCGTATCCCTAAAAGATGGTGATGGCTCCTGCTTAGTGTGGTCCAGCTTCTCCTCAAAAGAGCTTTATCACAATTTATGGGCCAATTCCATAAAGAATTTTAGGTATTGTCCCAAATCTCGCTCGAACTTTATTTTATCTAAGAAAAAAGCACGAACTTTAGATGTTATTCCAAACTTGGCTCGAACTTTATTTTGTCTACAAAAAAGCATAAATTTTCACTTGTGTCCTAAATCTGGCCCTCCGTTAACCTTCATTACATAGTCATCCGATGTGGCATTTCCACGTCAGTAATAATAGCCAACACAACAAAAAGATGCTGCATTCAAGTGTTTGGAGGAAGTGTTAAATTTAAATCTATTTGCTCTCCAATGAGGTGAAAACTTTACAATGATTCTCATGGGAAAAATAATTCAGCAGTTTCAATTCCAGGGGACGAGGCACATAGTTAAGACCATTAGATCAATTAACAATTGGCAAGCTATTTGCAATGTCAAAAGATGGATTGGATGCAGAAGATTACATTGCTTTAAAGCGAGATATTAAAAGCATGTGCATCTTGTAGTTAAATAGAGATGTGAAGCTTATTTGTAATAGACTTACTTTATTTTGTCTCAAATAAAGTTCGAGCCAAATTTAAGACAATACCTAAAGCTCGTGTTTTTTTTTATGAAATTGGCCCCACGATTTATAGCCACAAGAACTCGAAAGCAAAAGGTGGGATAATACTTCATTCGAGCATCTTCCTTAATCCAATTCAATGCTCTTCAAGTTTACTTTCTTCAACCACGAGTTCACCCTTTTCACATGGGAAGAGAAAGGTGGGAGATTCAAATTTCCATCTTTTTAGAGGTTGGAATGAGAATGATTTAGTATTATGTATGGGTTTCGATTTTCACGTTCTGTAAAGACGCAAGTGAAAATCTAATAATAAGAGTTGTAATGGAAGTAGAGCAGAATTGGAAAAAAAAAAAAAAATCTACTTTCTTCTACTTTCTTCTCATCTTTTTTGGGAGAAGATTTTATTTTCTCCAATTTGACTTTTTTTCCGGACGAACCTGGCTCCAATAATGGATAATTGGGGTATGAACGAGCTACGCACGAATATTTTCCGTACATGAGGCCCGTGCCATGACAAGTTCAGCACAAACTTAACTTGGTCAACTGCTAATCCTCAAAAAAACTTTGTCAACTGCTCTTTGAGAACGTGTGTAGACTTCTTGCATAGGAAAGAGACCAGACCACCTGTAAGACAAGCAGCCATTTTGCTAATTACCTCCGTGCCGCCCCCGCGGAAGTTCACCTGTCGTCCTGTTCCGGTCTGTGTCTGATTTTCCAGAGGGATAGGAACTGTTGGGTAGATTTGAGGTCGTATGTTGATTGTGATATCTCAAGTAAAATCAATTGGGGAAGGCCAATATAAATTAACATTCACTATATATTATCTATTGGTTAAAAGTATTTATTTTGGTTTAGTTAGATAAAACACGTCGAGTGTATAAATAGTATCATGACAACTCTCGTTCGTAACTGATAAACTTTTATGATAGCCCAAAATATTTTTTCTAGAAATTAGGTCCATCCCCTATTCGATTAGGGACATTATTGGATCGACAGTATATTGCTTCACCTACACGAAACAGGCTAACTTGTTAAAAAACTTGTCCCATGATTGCTTGCCACTTTAATACTTCACTACATAGGAAACAAATGATCAAACAGAAAAGCAGCAAACTAAAAATGAAGGAAGTTTCTTAATGGACGAGTAAAGTATCAAAAAAAAAAAAAAAAAAAAAAAAAACAAGAATTTGCTACGAATTAGAAATGTCTAGTTCCATTCGAGGAACTGGCTCCAATAAGAACTAGACATTTCTTATTCGTGGCAAATTCTTGGTTTTTTTTGTTTGATACTTTACTTGTCCATTAAGAAGCTTCCTTAATTTCTAGTCATCGTTTTTCTGTTTGATAATTTGTTTCCCGTGTGGTATAGTATTAAAGTGGCGAATCATGAGACAAGTTTTTTGTGTAGTCCAGTGTCAATGTAACAGGTTAGCCTGTGTTGGTGAAGCACTATACTGTTGTCCTGATACTATTTATATAGTCGACGCATTTTGGGCAATCATAAAAGCTTATCAGTTACGAACAACAGTTATCCTGATACTATTTATATAGTCGACGTGTTTTATCTAATTAAACCAAAATAAATACTTTAAGTAATAGATGGTGAATGTTAATTTATATATCATCGGCCTTCCCCAATTGATTTTACTTGAGATATCATAATCAACGTACAAACTCTTACCATGAAAACATGAAGGGAAACTTCCTAAAAGTTCTGATGCACATTGGTACACCACTGAATGCAACCACAACAACCCAATTAAGAGGCAAGTGGACAACCGAAGCATGTAATCCCCTTAAACAAAAAGACAACAGTGATCCCGACCTTCGAAGTACCTGACGATGACTGCAGGCATGACCTTCTTCCCGAGGTCGGGCTTCCCCCCTTCTTGACGGTGGCCATCAACCATGTCTCCAACACAGGCAGAGGGCAACCTGTTCAAGCGACCCTCGATTCTCTTTACCGAGATAATGTAGAGATTCTTGGCCCCCGGCAGACCCAGGGACATCCTGAACTTGTTACCCGCACTACCTCCGCGTCCTACAAGATCTACAGATCATCAGAAACACGAATTCCAAACTGCCCGATTCACTATCCCTACTCTACCCAGACCAAGTTTCCCCAGAATCACACGAATGGCAACCGAATTTAAGACCATCCAGTTCCCTCTCTCAAGCTACAATCATATTCAGCCAAAAGCGCCCACAATGCCCGATCAACAACACAGAGAGCGTGTCTATCTCAAGAGATCCCATCCCACCAGTCTAAACCCACGAGTAAAAACTTAAGCTGCCATGAACCAAGCATCGATTTTTTTCTCAAGCTAATTCAAATGGGTATGTCCCAAAGCAAGATCTTTTGCGAGAAATCGAACACCGCGGCCATAGATTGATAACTGCCATCGCTAGTGGTTTTGGGTTTCTTTGCATCGGCCCATTTGTCTCTGTCGAAAAGCCCATCTATACACGGTCCACCTAAAATCTCAGCTTTCACTTTCAAACTTTTATTCTATTTGTTACGAAAATGTAATTAAATCTTAAAATTTAAAAAAAAAAAGACTCTTGTCATAAAAGTATAATTAAGTCATAAAATTTTTAAAAAATATAATCAAGTCTTAAAACTCATAATAAAATGCAATCAAGTCATAAGACTTTCAAATGTGTAATTAATAGCATATTTTGAAAGTTTTGTAACTCAATTGCACTTTACAATAAATTTCTTCACTTGATTTCACTTTTTGAAAGTTTTGAAATTAATTGTAGTTTCGTGATAAGTTTTTAATACTTTCAATATATTTATCCCTTTCATATAAGTTTTTTTTTTTTTTTTTTTGTTCTTTACTATATATTCTGACTATAGATATGATAACCCATATAGATAATTGGATTACATCAGTCCAAAAAGCTTTGATGCGTTGCTTATTGCAAATAATTTCTTTTTATCAATTATTTTACATTTCCACTTTGTCTTTTGGGCCATCAAGGCTTGCCGACCCATCACTCCACTAATTACCTTGTGCTTAGCTTACCGACGAGCAAGTGTCAGGTCGTTCAAGCCTTTTTATTTAAAACCCATAATTTTCCAAAAATAAAAATAAAAATTCAATCGGTCATTAGACTTCCTTATAAGTTAGAGGTCATTCCATTCGCACTCTAATGAACAAACGGTCACGATATCTTTTTCATTTTTTCTTTTAGCTCGTTCCTTAGTGTGTCCCCTAACGATGTCCATGTAGGGAAAAATCATCAATTAATTTAATATTAAACGTGTTGTTCATTAATAAGAAAATGAAATATAAAAAAAATAATCATTTTATTAAAAAGCGTACTTAAATTTTGCCGTGTAATTTCGAAATAGGTTAGCAATTATGTTTTATATCTTAATTATACTACTTGATGGTTAATTGTCTTTAGTTTTATTAGTTACGCGGTTTTATTGATTGGTTTTCTTTTTAGTTAAAAATGGGAAGGAGTACTATGATTCCCTTATTTCGAAAGCCCCCAATTCTATTGCAATGGCCCAAAAACCAAACACATGATGAATTAGGAACTAGCATTCCTTCCCATCAAACATATCAGATTTCAAGAGAAAAACCCACATATTCTATGGTACTGTCAAAAAGGTTGATAAATTCCAAGAGGAGTGCCTAAAAAAACCTTGGCTATCATGAATTCTGCATACAGCCTCCTGCAATTCCAAGAGGCAACGTCATGTTCCTCTTAGAAAGAGTAGAACAGCAGATATCGCAAGCTGAAAAATTCAAACTCGAGTCCTCTACACCCTCCCTTGTTCAGATAAAAAACAGATGTTACACAGTATCCCGATTTCTCGCTTTTCGAATGATGTCGTTACATGAAGTAATACGGATCAGCTGATAGGTTTAGAGGAAAAATTTGGCAGTTCAACGCTCAAACTCGCCCTTGATCTAAGATTGAACAAGAACTGGCGAGAGAGCGAGAGAGAGAGAGAGAGAGAGCTATATTGTCAAAATCTCTTCATTGTCCAAGTTTCTTGTCTCTGACCGGGATTTTCTTCATCTTTTTCTTTAGTTTTTTCCCGTTTTTTCTCTTGGACTTTCATGTAGAGTTTCGATGACGAGTGCATTCCCAGTCGCCGGGGCGAAAAGGTAGTCTCGAGATGAGATAAGGGCGTGTGTGGTAGGTGCTCTTGCTCTCTGTTTCTTGCTCTTCTCCTACGAGGGTATTTGAATCTTATTAAATTAATCCATTCGATATATTTTTAAACCAACTCGTCGATGTGCACTGGTAAAACTCCGTCTGTATGGTGTTGGTGGGCATGGCCTCCAAAGGTTTAGACTCAATAATCATATGCTCTTTTGTCGTGTAAATTGAGAGTTTTCTCACGATTTCCATGAGATCGATTTCTTATTAGGTCTAAATGGGCGAGTATTTAGTTATACAATTAACTTCTAGAGACGTATTATTTGTTGAAATACTCATGTTGATACCGATATTTGAATTTAATGTGTACTTTGTCCAGAATGCAATGCCTCCCACTTAACGAGCAAATTGCACAATCTAGACAGCAATTAAAATCATGAAGGTCTCTTTCCCAATTTCTCATCCTCAAATGGACCCCTCCCCATTTCGATTCCCTAAAAGATGGTGATGGCTCCTGCTTAGTGTGGTCCGGCTTCTTCTCAAAAGGGCTTTATCACAATTTATAGCCACAAGAACTCGAAAGCGAAGGGTGGGATAATGCTTCATTCGAGCATCTTCCTTAACCCGATTCCATGCTCTTCAAGTTTACTTTCTTCAACCACTGAAATTTCATCTTTTCCACACGGGAAGGGAAATTTGAGTCTCAAAAATTAGAATGAGAATGATTTAACTTTAGATGTACATTTCGATTCTCATGTCATGTAAGGAAGCGGGTAAAAATATGATAATAAGAGTTGGAATAGAAGTAAAATAAAATTGATTTTTTTTTTTTTTACTTTCTTCTCATCTTTTTTGGGAGAAGATTTTATTTTCTCCAAATTTGACTTTTTCCGGACGAACCTGGCTCCAATAATGCGTAATGGGGATATGAACGAGCGACGCACGAATCTTTTCTGTACATGGGGCCCGTGCCATGACAAGTTTAGCACAAACTTAACTTTGTCAACCGCAACGTGTGTAGACTTCTTGTATAGGAAAGAGACCAAACCACCTGTGACACAAGCAACCATTTTGCTCATTACCTCCGTGCAGCCCTTGCGAAAGTTCACCTGTCGTCCTGCTCCGGTCGTGTCTGATTTTCCAGAGGGATCGGAAGGGTTGGGTAGATTTGAACTGTGGATAATATCGCTCAATGTTACTCGTTATTCGTCTCGCAATTGACATAATTTAAGGTACGTTCCATAATTATTCTACTTTTGAAAATAATTTTTATTTAAAAATAATTTCTCTTTATTTTATTACCTAAACGAGTTTACGAGTATTCGAAAGTCCATCTCAAAAGTCAGAGCTTTCGTTGCGGACAAAAAAGCGGTTGTTTCTGTCCCCGTCTCTATCTCCTTCGCCACCTTTCGGAGCCACAAGAGAGAGCTATATTGTCAAAATCTCATCGTTCTTTAAGTTTCTTGTCTCCGACCGGGGTTTTCTTTATCTTTTTCTTTAGTTTTTTCCCGTTTTTTCTCTTGGACTTTCATGTGGAGTTCCGATGACGAGTGCATTCCCAGTCGCCGGGGCGAAAAGGTAGTCTCGAGATGAGATAAGAGCGTGTGTGTGGGGTGGATGCTCTTGCTCTCTGTCATAAAGTGAAAAAAGGCCTCCCTCCCTCTTCTTTCCGTATCCGGATAAGGGAACCTGTCCTCTTGCTCTGTTTTGTGGGGAGTGTGTGAGCCATGGCTGCTCGCAGATTGTCTTCCTTGCTGACTCGTTCGCTCTCTGCTTCGCGCCTCCTCTCTTCAGGTGACTACCCTTTCATTGCTGAGTTTAGGAAGGTCTTCAGAGAAAAGGGTTCAGTAGGAATTTAGTTCTTGAACGGATGGCCATCTGGTTCTTTCTCTCTCCCCCCCTGCATGGCGCAGGGTTGATGACGAACGTCGAGTCTGATGCTAATACTCTTGGCTTCGTGATTCTTGATGTTATTTCTTGAATTGGGGACTAAATAAGATGGAAGAAAGAACTGTAGTAAGTGGTCCCGCAGAGCCAAATTGGCCTGGAGATTTGTGGGATTTCGGCTCCTAGAGATGGGTTCTGATGAGGATTTGATATTAACTGAGAATTTTAAGCATGGTGATTGTACTTTGTTTGAAGGAGTTTATGTACAGTCCGCCATTCGTTTCTTTTCAGCAGTACTAGCCTTTTGTCTGCTCTTTATCAAATTATAACGTAAATGCAATTAGCTTCAGTTCTCTCTCCTTAGTATTTTCACTATATTCATTTTTGCTTGCTTGTTGGTACTTTCCTGTGTTCAGGAAGGAACCATGGCGTGGGAAGTAGCATCAGCAGGTACAGTACTGCAGCCGCAGTCAAAGAGCTGATTTCGCCGCCTGTCCAAATAAGTTACACACAGCATCTGATTAATGGGCACTTTGTGGATGCGGCGTCAGGTGAGTGACATTAATTGGCAAGTAATGGCGATAGCTTTAATTGCTTGGTTTGTTGTTCGTAGATAGGATTCTTGCATGTAGCCATTTTGAAATAGGTCTGAAAATTGATTCTATCTCAGGAAGGACTTTCCCGACGTATGATCCTCGTACTGGGGATGTCCTTGCTCATGTCGCTGAGGGTGATGCCGAAGATATTGACCGTGCTGTGGCGGCTGCTCGCAAGGCATTTGATGAAGGACCGTGGCCAAAGATGACTCCTTACGTGAGATTGAAAAATTACTGCCATGATTTTCCTTCTATTACATAAGTCAGTCATATCTTGAGTGTGTCCATGTTTTGATGTGCTGCTTGTGCTCGCCCTCCAGGAAAGATCGAGGATACTGCTGCGCTTCGCCGATTTGGTTGAAAAGCATAATGATGAGCTTGCAGCTCTGGAGACATGGAATTGTGGAAAGCCTTATGAGCAGTCTGCCAAATCTGAATTGCCAATGCTGGCACGTCTGTTTCGGTATTATGCTGGTAAGGAATGATGCATTCTTTCTACGTCATTGCCCTTTGACTAACCTGTCTTGTCAGTGTTTCTGATTCTTCTTCTCATATTGTAGGTTGGGCTGATAAAATCCATGGGCTGACAGTCCCGGCCGATGGAAATTACCATTTGCAGACATTGCATGAACCAATTGGTGTTGCAGGGCAGATCATTCCGTGGAACTTTCCTCTCATTATGTTCGCTTGGAAAGTCGGACCTGCATTGGCATGTGGTAACACAATTGTCCTAAAGACGGCAGAACAAACACCTTTGACGGCACTGAATGCTGCAAAACTCTTCCAGGAGGTCTCTCTCTCTCTCTCTCAAAAGACACGGGGGCATAATTTGTCCAGACTCGGACTGAGCCTATTTCTATACTCTTTCATATACATTTTGATTGGAACTTTTTCTGTTTACAACTCGTTAATCTGTGAGGTCTGCATGGCCATTGCCACTCTTTATCAGAGTGAACAGAAAAATTTAAATGGCAGCTGGTATCTTGAGACACTTTTGATATTTGTCCAGACTCTAAGTTTAGATGCTAGAGAAATCCTCGGCAAATGAGTGTATCTTGGCCGTTTTGGTTTATTGGTGCAGTGTCTTTGTAGTCCAAATTTGAAAGCACTGAGTGTTTATGCAGATCAAGATGGGTACCTAGTGTTTCCTGGTCTGATTGGCAAATGAAAATGCCCAATACTTAATAGTCTAGGTGGAAAAATAATCAGCATATCTTAACTATGAAAGGCAAGGATGTAACTCGTGCAGAAAGCCAGACAAACAGGCTGTTAATTACCTTTCAAGTTATCCAAGGAGTTCTTACTCACGCAAGAGTTCTCTGTTTTGCCAAGATTCATTTGTACATTACCGAGTTGATTGTGTTCGTGGCAGGCTGGCCTCCCCCCTGGTGTTCTAAATGTCGTTTCTGGCTATGGTCCTACAGCTGGTGCGCCTCTTGCAAGCCATATGAATGTGGACAAGGTATATAAGACCAATCAGCTGAAATTACTATCTGGGATTGCTTGGTAATCTGAATAGAGATAATTCAGCTAATAAGCCAATTTTACGAGTACTTAGTACAATGAGTTCAGGTGTTATAATTTGTAAAAAAGATGAGGAATGGATATGCTGCAATGTGCATGTGATGCTGGAGCTCTCAATAATCTCTAACACGCAAGTCGTTGTTTTCTACAAGATGTTTCAGGATTCTTGTGCAACACAGGAAAAAGGAAAAAGGGAAAAAAAAAAAAAAATCCTCTTTCAAAAGATGGCATAAAAATAATCCTTTTCGTGGTATTCTGATTTAAAGCGAAGCATCCTACTCTTTATTGGATATCATGGGCATCCAAACCTTCTTCTCTGCTAGTCCCCATGAATATTCACCAACTGCCCAGTCCACAAATGTAAGCATCATACTTTAGATGGAAGTGATCAAAGGATTCTAGATAAGAAAGACAGCCTATTCTTTCATGATGGCTTTAGACAAAGCGCCTCTGTCCCCTAATGGAGATACTAATGTCGTGAGTTCGTTCTGAGATCCTATGTCTACTTGCTTCTTAAAGTTGAAATGCTAAATCCACGGTGAATTGGCATTAGATGGACTGGTATGAATATATAGCAGCCACGTGGGTTGAAAAGATTCTCATCCAAGAATGTCAGCTCATCTAGGCTTCATGATAGCCCATCATCTGGCTAGCGTCATTTCATAATTTTGACAAGTTAAAATGAACACTCCGAACTTGGGCACATGTGCCTTTTAAGGCCTAAAAACTTGTGTTCTGCCGTGCAGCTCGCCTTCACTGGATCGACTGAAACTGGCAAGGTTGTCCTGGAGTTGGCCGCAAGGAGCAATCTGAAGCCTGTGACATTGGAACTAGGAGGCAAATCGCCTTTCATAGTCTGTGAGGATGCTGATATTGATCAAGCCGTGGAGCTTGCACACTTTGCTCTTTTCTTTAATCAGGTCCGTCTGATCTTAGCATCGTGACATTTTTATGGGATGAAAATGAAGTCACCACAGATGAATGAATGAAGGGATATATAAACAGGGGCAATGCTGCTGTGCTGGGTCTCGTACATATGTGCATGAACGAGTGTATGATGAGTTCGTAGAGAAGGCAAAAGCTCGGGCACTGAAACGTAGTGTTGGAGATCCTTTCAGGAAGGGTATCGAACAAGGTCCTCAGGTATGAACCTTTTCAAATCTCTCAATTAGTAAGTGACATGAGAGCTTGCTGCAGCTTTGCTCGTTCGATATAATCTGTCATAATTATGTCAGAGTTTGTACTTAGAGCTTTCGATTGATGCTGTCATGACCATGTGATGTCATATCTCCTAGATTGATGTGGAGCAATTCCAGAAGGTGCTTAGATACATAAGAGCTGGCGTAGATAGCAACGCGACTCTTGAATGTGGAGGCGATAGATTAGGCTCCAAAGGTTTCTTTGTTCAGCCAACAGTTTTCTCGAATGTCCAGGTATCGCTCAGTTGTTTAGTTGCCGGTTCCCTTGTGCATCGGGGTGAAGTGTTATCTAACCGGTGACCGTGTGTGGAACTTTTGTCATTCAGGATGATATGCTGATTGCAAAAGATGAGATCTTCGGCCCTGTGCAATCGATATTGAAATTCAAGTGAGTGAAGAGCTTTCTACATTCATATATTCCAGGTTTCGCCCCTTTGTGTTGATTGAATACTAAAAATTGCTTTCATGTCATTATTCAACAATGATTTTAGGCTTCAATGAGGGTTTTTCTAAATCTAAGGGCTAATATTTCATTTATAAAACACCTTCCCTGTATTTCTCCATCTTTTTTCTCAACTTCGATTTCCGTTTAGCACCGTATAACTACTTATATTCTCTTGAGCAGGGACCTCGATGAAGTCGTCCGAAGGGCCAACACCACACGTTATGGTCTAGCTGCAGGCGTTTTCACTAAGGACATAGACGTAGCGAATGCGCTATCACGGGCGTTGAGGGTCGGGACCGTGTGGATCAACTGCTTCGACGTCTTTGACGCAGCGATTCCATTCGGTGGTTACAAGATGAGCGGGATAGGAAGGGAGAAGGGGATCTACAGCCTCAATAACTATCTGCAAGTCAAAGCCGTTGTTATGCCCTTGAAGAATCCGGCTTGGCTGTAAAATCTCAGCAAATGAACTGTTGAAACCGGAGACATCAACACCAAGTGAGACTTGCATGCAGTGTAGTGATGAAAGTATATTCTAAAGAACTGGTGAGCCCATATGTAGCTAATTCTCTGTCCAATCTGTTCATCTCTTTCCATCATTGTCGGATCGCATGTGTGTTAAGGTGGCTAGAACTATTAGTTAGAGGGGGATGAATAAGTGATTATACACAATTAAAGCGGAATTTGAAACGACCAAGTTTAATATCACGAAAGAACGTTTGATGAAAAACTACGTAGTACTCGAATTCTCATGTGCAATAAACTATCAAACAAAATAATAAAGAGGTTAAGGGATGGAGGAGATTGCATAAAGGAATTATAGTTGTTCAGTATGTAGTAAGCCTATATCTACTCTTTTATGCTAACGGTCTATTAGCTGGATTTCAATTGAGAATCTATAAGAAATTATAGAGTCTTTCTACTCGAGAATGTGTAATTATATTTTCTGATCTCACATAGTCACTCTAAAAATATGTCTCTCAAATATGATAATTTCAGCTCATAAAGACAATGGTCTTCGAATGATTGTCAATCGAATCATGAATCCCAGAAAGAGGAAAATTACATTGATATTCATTATATATATATATATATATATATATATATATATATATATATATATGAAGATTTCCATCATCTGAAAATACTTCGCGTACTGTTAGAAGATGTATGTTATCTTAATAACACTCATGCAATCTCCAGATAACCTCAATGTCTTTGATGTAGACAATCGGAACGTTTTGATGAGTCTTTGAGTTTGATGATATTCAGAACAAAGTCGGAACCAAGTTTAATATCACGAAAGAACGTTTGATGAAAAACTACGTAGTACTCGAATTCTCATGTGCAATAAACTATCAAACAAAATAATAAAGAGGTTAAGGGATGGAGGAGATTGCATAAAGGAATTATAGTTGTTCAGTATGTAGTAAGCCTATATCTACTCTTTTATGCTAACGGTCTATTAGCGGGATTTCAATTGAGAATCTATAAGAAATTATAGAGTCTTTCTACTCGAGAATGTGTAATTATATTTTCTGATCTCACATAGTCACTCTAAAAATATGTCTCTCAAATATGATAATTTCAGCTCATAAAGACAATGGTCTTCGAATGATTGTCAATCGAATCATGAATCCCAGAAAGAGGAAAATTACGTTGATATTCATTATATATATATATATATATATATATATATATATATATATAATGAAGATTTCCATCATCTGAAAATACTTCGCGTACTGTTAGAAGATGTATGTTATCTTAATAACACTCATGCAATCTCCAGATAACCTCAATGTCTTTGATGTAGACAATCGGAACGTTTTGATGAGTCTTTGAGTTTGATGATATTCAGAACAAAGTCGGAACCAAGTTTAATATCACGAAAGAATGTTTGATGAAAAACTACGTAGTACTCGAATTCTCATGTGCAATAAACTATCAAACAAAATAATAAAGAGGTTAAGGGATGGAGGAGATTGCATAAAGGAATTATAGTTGTTCAGTATGTAGTAAGCCTATATCTACTCTTTTATGCTAACGGTCTATTAGCGGGATTTCAATTGAGAATCTATAAGAAATTATAGAGTCTTTCTACTCGAGAATGTGTAATTATATTTTCTGATCTCACATAGTCACTCTAAAAATATGTCTCTCAAATATGATAATTTCAGCTCATAAAGACAATGGTCTTCGAATGATTGTCAATCGAATCATGAATCCCAGAAAGAGGAAAATTACGTTGATATTCATTATATATATATATATATATATATATATATATATATATATATATATATATATGAAGATTTCCATCATCTGAAAATACTTCGCGTACTGTTAGAAGATGTATGTTATCTTAATAACACTCATGCAATCTCCAAATAACCTCAATGTCTTTGATGTAGACAATCGGAACGTTTTGATGAGTCTTTGAGTTTGATGATATTCAGAACAAAGTCGGAACCAAGTTTAATATCACGAAAGAACGTTTGATGAAAAACTACGTAGTACTCGAATTCTCATGTGCAATAAACTATCAAACAAAATAATAAAGAGGTTAAGGGATGGAGGAGATTGCATAAAGGAATTATAGTTGTTCAGTATGTAGTAAGCCTATATCTACTCTTTTATGCTAACGGTCTATTAGCGGGATTTCAATTGAGAATCTATAAGAAGTTATAGAGTCTTTCTACTCGAGAATGTGTAATTATATTTTCTGATCTCAGACGGTCACTCTAAACAAATGTCTCTCAAATATGATAATTTCAACTCATAAAGACAATTGTCTTCGAATGATTGTCAATCGAATCATGAATCCCAGAAAGAGGAAAATTACGTTGATATTCATTATATATATATAACGAAACTGATTTCGAAGATTTCCATCATCTGAAAATACTTCGCGTACTGTTAGAAGATGTATGTTATCTTAATAACACTCATGCAATCCCCAAATAACCTCAATGTCTTTGATGTAGACAATCGGAACGTTTTGATGAGTCTCTGAGTTTGATGATATTCAGAACAAAGTCAGAACCAAGTTGCTCCAAAAGCATTAGCTGGAAATTCTATCATCATCAGAATCATTAAACACTTAAGAAAGATTTTGTCGATCTTCAAAACAAATGGGGAAAGTTAAACCCAGTCTGCATATCGAACTAAATGCGTTAGTCCTCTACTGATCGAGCCCGCCAGTCCGGCTCCTGTGCAAACGAGACATTCACACGATGCTCAAACCCAATCTCAGGCCCCCCTCCAATGGCCAAAACCAGATCCAGCAGCGAAAAAGCTCAAAGCCCAAAGCTGTGCGCACCCGCCATTAAATTTGCCGACGAAATCGGATGCCAAGCCTGCTCGAATCGACCAGCGACAGCACTCATCTCTTGACTGGCCCCGTTCCATTACGTGGGTCGACGACAAAACCTGTCGTTTTCGCCATTGATTAGCATGCAAAGATTGACCAGCATATTAAAAAATCCTTTGCTTCGCGTCATAGCCGAACCTGAACCATAAAACTTATGCACACGAGAGGGGGAATACCGCGTGACACTCATCAGGCCGTGATTGGTACACGTCAGGGCCCGTCCCCTTTCACATCAGTCCCTGTCGAGCCAAGGGGGGGAAATCTGGCAGCAGTTTCTTGAACCGGAGAGAGAGGGAAAGAGCTTGTGGCTGCGGTTGGGTTTTGTCGGTTAATTAATAATTCTTTGTTATGTGGTGATCAAGATATGGCCACTGTGGATTAGGACACGACCAAGGATGACTTGTCCTGTCTACTCACGAGGCACGGCCGCATCCTCAAATGAGATTTGAGCTGAAAATCTAGCTAGAAAACCCAGATTCGCATTGATGCCATACGGTTGAGTGTTCACATCTTAACCGGAACATCTTCAGTGTGGTTGCTAATTAAACTCTCAAACGGTTCAGAGCATCTTTTACATCGAAATAAATACTCTGGACGGCGAAATCTCGAATGAAAAATGGAAGCCATTCTGAGTAAAACTCGAGTAATATTGTAGCATGTTTAGTGAAGATTTTCTTGGTATATGTTTACTCGTACATGTTGATCACAGTGATGGAATTGGTATGTGTGTGTTGTTCTCTTTTGTCATGAGTTGAGATGCATTATACCAAAAATGAGAAAAATGGAAGGCACTAGAAGAGTTATTTGTTCAGAGAGAAATTGTTTTTCAATTATTCGATATTAGATTGAAAACAACGGATTTAGATATGAGAAAATAGCTTCATTTTTCAACAAAAAAAAACAAACCACTTTCCTTAAACTACTGAACAAACGAAAGTTACGAGATGTACGCATTTTGAAAGTTGCTTAACTTCATTATCTCTAACATCAAACAAACTCAAGGAAGCTTATTCGTTTTGTTTTGTCCAGCATAAACAAACATCGATTAGACAATACACCAAATGCTGGGATTCGTTGTGATCTACGTTTCCTTCTCCCGTCCTTACACGTCTCTAGTCGAATTTGCTCTGTCCATGATGCAAATAAGTTATTAAAATCACGTATATGATTTGTTGTCATTATTAAATTCTCAATCACTCTTGTTGTTCACACGAGGTTTAGGCACTCTTCGAATTGTCTTCATTGGTTTCCACCAACCACATTACCAGAAATTCGAGCGCGTCATCCACCTAGGACCATCTTTGACCAACTAATAGTTCACATCTCCATCACGAGCACCGGTGAATTTTTTTTTTGTTCGAGAGAAAATTCTATTCATTACTCATAAGGATACGGAAGTACATAATTTTCATGACAAAGCAAATTGAAATAGAGTAAGAACATTGAAAAGCAAAGCCAAATCTAGAATATAGGGAGGATCGACAGAACACCAGTAAAGTTAAGTATACACTCATTTCATAAGAATGGATTTGTCATGTAAAATCAGCGGTCAATCACTGAATCTCGTGTCTTTGTCAATGATGAGTACATGTTGGAAAATTCTTTTCCAATAACTATGACGTTGCTTGTTGGCAATGCACGCTTAGGTTCATCTTCATCTATATCATGTTAGAGGAGGTAGGAATTCCACTCGTCTTTATGAAAACTTGTAGTGTCATGTAAAAAGATTAGAGGGCTTGTAGAGAAAGGGTTTGTAAACATTTTGATGTATCATGCCTTTGGCTATGAGTCAAATAATTATGCTATTCTATGGCCAATAAGAAGATGACATAATGACTTCTTATCTTGACAATTGAGAGTCAGCTTGGATCAAGCCTGGGGCCGATCTAGGAGTCGGTTTGCTCTGTCATATGGAGATAACCAAAATAGGTTCAACAAATACAAATCTAATATATGGAGGAGTAAATTTTTGTAATTCAACGAGATGACAAAATTCCTACGAGCATCATCGAAATTAGAAGCAGATAATCTATACACAAATAGAGTAAGGAGCCATCGAATCCCCAAATCCACATTTATCAAACTTCCAAATGTGGATCGGGAGAGGACATCACTTATATTTAGAACTAGATCAGGGAAGTTCAAATTCTTAAATCGACAACTAGATCCGGAGAAGGGAGTTCTCAAGTCTAAATCTAGGGAAGAAAAAGTAAGAAAAGAAGAATAAAATACAAACAAAATTAATAAAAGAGGGAGGAGGAGAGGGTAAGACTAGCTCAAGACAATGGAAAGAAAAGAGAGACGAGAGAGAAAAGACTACACACTTTCTCTTAGACTATAGGCAACATCCGTGAAATTTCAATGATCTAAATATGCGTATTTTATTTATATTCGAGAAAAAGCCATACATTTTCATATTTCAATCATTATTCACGTCGGCCAACCCCTCTTTTGTCCTGTCAGGAAATGAAGCTCAGCGAAATTTCAATTATCTAAATGTGCGGCTGGGTTTTGTCAGTTAATTAACAACTCTTCGTTATGTGGCGATCAAGATTTGGCAACTGCGGCTTAGGACGCGACCAAAGATGACTTTGTCGACTCACGAGCCACCACCGCATCCTTAAATGATATTTGAGTTGAAAACTGTCTGGAAAACCACGATTCGTACTGATGCCGTGCGGTTGAGTCTTCACATCCTAACCGGAACATCTTCAATGCCGCTTTGCTAATTAAACTTTGATAAGGTACCGAGCACCCGTTTCTTCGAAATAAAGACGAAAATTGGATGGACTCGAGTAATATCGTAGCATGTTTAGCGAAGATTTTCTTGACATATATCGGTCTCCAAACATATAGATTACATTAATGGAATTGGTGAGCGTGTTGCTCTTTGTCATGAGTTGAGATTCATCGTCCCAAAATAAGAAAAATGAAGGACACAAAGGATTTATTTATCTAAAGGGAAATTATTTTTGAGAAATTATTTTTTGACTTCTTGGCATTGGACAATGTAGAATATTTTCTTTAGATTGCAAAGAACAAACTTAGATTTGAGGAGGATAATATCCTTTTTTGGTAAGGAAAAAATGATTTTCGTGAAAATATTTTTCTTTAATTGTGAAGTTTATAGTCAAACATACGTTCTCTAAGAGTTGCTAAACTTCACCATCTCTAACGTCAAACTCAAGTGAGCTTTTTTTTTTTTTTTTTTTTTTTGTCCAGCATAAACAAATATCGATTAGACAATATACCAAATGCTGAAATTCTTAGTCATCTACGTTTCCTTCTCTCTTCCATACACGTCTCTCAAGTGGAACTTGCTCTGTCCATGATCACATATCTCATCATTATTCAATTCTCACATCACTCTCTTTCACCCGATGTTCACGTACTCTTCGAGTTGTCTTCATTGGTCTTCCACCAACCTCATTACCAGAAATCAGAGCGCATCATTTACCTAGGATCGTCTTCGCTACTACTTCATAATTCGCGTCTCCATCAAGAACATCCGTGAAATTTTAGCGATCTATATTGTATTTATATTCGAGAAAAAACCGTACATTTTCAATTTTTCAATCTTTATTCATGTCGACCAGCCCCTCTTTTGCTCTCTCAGCCTCCGTTTAGCCAGCCTGTCGGAAAATGAAGCTCAGCTGAGTTAATCACACAATCATTATTATTAATAAGTAAATTGTAGGCACGCGCTTGATGTTCCTTAAAAATTCCGAAAAATTCACCTGATCCTCTTAAAAAAATAGAAGAAAACAAAAAGGAAAATCGACAGCTGCATTTTACTTCGCCTTCAATGCAGACTGACATCCCCTTGACTTGGGGAACATGTCGCCTCCCCATTCGTCCACGTGTCCAAGGTCGGTCTCGGCGGGGCCCGCCCCAAAAGATTCGGCTTTCGGACAGGACAGTCGCTCATCGCACGACACGCGGGAAAATAAACAAAAATAAAAAATAAAAAAAGGAAATTCGCATCGTAATCATCTCCCGAAGAAAAAAAATAATAATAATTCATCAGGATCGGAGAAACGGCACCCACCCAAGCCCGGACCGACACGTGTCCCGCACACGTGTCCCGGGATCTTTCGCGCCAAATCCACGTACGAGGGTCCGCATCCTCGCGCCACGTGTCCGTCGAGGTCCGCTATTTCTCGTTCTTATAACCGAAACGCTCTTTCGGTTTATCTTTCAAAGTTCGGAACTTGGAGGAAGAGAAATTCCGGCAGCCAAGAAATCCGTCAAAATTCTCGCCGTTCCGATGATCCAGAAGCCCGACCGCCGGTTCCTGTCGCTCCCGGCCGTGCGCCCCTGCGACACCGTCGAGCCGGCGGTCCTCCTCGACTCCCTCGCCGCCCTCTCCCGCGCCATCTGCGGCTTCCAGTCGCGGCCCTTCGCCACGCAGCGCCGCAACGCGCGGGAGGCCGTCCGGCAGGTCCGCGTCCTGCTCGAGTTCTTCGAGGACCTCCGCGAGCCCGGCGGCGGCGGCGGCGGGCCGGCGCTGGCCGGGTCGTCCGCGGCGGCGGCGGCGGTCCTGCTCTGCTTCTCCGAGCTCCACACCACGTTCCAGAAGATCAGGTTCCTGCTCGAGGACTGCTCGCGCGAGGGCGCCCGGGTTTGGATCCTGATGCGGTCCCGGTTCGTGGCGTCGCAGTTCCGGGTGCTGGTCCGGGCCATCGGCACGGCGCTGGACGTGCTGCCCCTGGACTCGATCGACGCCGGCGGGGAGGTGAAGGAGTTGGTCGAGCTGGTGGCGAAGCAGGCGCGGCGGGCGAGCTTCGAGCTGGATAGCCGGGACGAGTACGCGATGAGGCAGGTCCGGTCGATGCTCGATTACTTCGAGCGAGGGATCGAGCCGGACCGGGGCCTGATCGAGCGGGTTCTCGAGTATCTAGACATCAGGAGCTGGAGCGACTGCAACAAGGAGATCAAATTCCTGGAGGGCGAGATCGAATCCGAGTGCGCGGACGGAAACGAGAGGGAAGCGCCATTGCTCAGCAGCTTGGTGGCATTCATGAGCTATTGCAGGGTAGTCCTGTTCGAAGTCCTGGACCACGGGAGCGCCCAGCAAACTGATGCTGCGCAGAGCTCGGAGACTCTCAGTTCCTTGAACCCGGAGGACTTCCGGTGCCCGATCTCGCTCGAGCTGATGACCGACCCCGTGACGGTATCCACGGGACAGACCTACGATCGGTCCTCGATCGAAAGATGGCTCAAGGCCGGGAACGTCACCTGCCCGAAAACAGGGGAACGGCTCACGAGCACCGAGCTAGTGCCGAATTCGACTCTCAGGAAGCTTATAAAAAAGTTCTGCGCCGATAATGGGATCTCGCTCACCAATTCAGGAAGGAGAAGTAGCGACATCGCGAGGACCATCGTTCCGGGAAGCACGGTGGCTGCGGAGGCGATGAAAAAGCTCTCTAGGTTTCTCGCAAGGAGGCTGGTTTTCGGGACCGCCGGGCAGAAGAACAAGGCTGCTTACGAAATCCGGCTGCTCGCGAAGTCGAATCTCTTCAACAGGACGTGCCTGATTGAAGCCGGCACTGTGATGCCGCTGCTAAGCCTCTTGTCTTCGCACGACGCGGCTACTCAGGAGAATGCGATCGCGGCTCTATTGAAGCTCTCGAAGCACACTAGCGGCAAAAGAGTAATAGTCGATTGCGGCGGACTGAGCCCGATCCTGTCGGTTCTAAGGAAAGGGTCGAGCCTCGAAGCGAGGCAAATCGCCGCCGCGACGATGTTTTATCTTTCTTCCGTGAAGGGGTACCGGAAATTGATTGGGGAGACGCCGGACGCGATCCCGGCTCTCGTGGACCTCATCAGGATCGGAAAGCCTTGCGGGAAACAGAACGCGGTGGTCGCGATCTTCGGGCTGCTCCTCTATCACGGGAACCAGTGTAGAGTCATCGCAGCAGGAACTGTTCCATTGCTGGCGAACCTCCTCGCTTGCTCAGAAAAAGATGAACTTATAGTCGACTCATTGGCAGTCCTCGCGTCTCTCGCCGACAATGCCGACGGGACCGCGGCGATCCTGCAGACTCCGGTCTTGCCTCTGATCATCGGGTTCTTGCGGTCCTCGGCTTCTAAAGCCGGGAAGGAATACAGCGCCTCGATCCTGCTGTCCCTATGCCGCCACGGAGGGAGGGACGTGATCGAAGTGCTGGCTAGCGACCCTTTGCTCACGGCTTCCCTCTATTCGCTCCTCACCGACGGGACCTCCCACGCGAGCAAGAAGGCGCGGTCGCTCCTCAAGATCTTGCTCAACTCCAACGAGCGGAACAGATTTCGGCTCTCGTGATTCGGTCGTGCGCTCCCGCATTCCCCGACCGGCGGCGACCTAGAGAAAGTTCATGTAAATAGATATGATTTTTAGTGTGTTGAGAGTGCAAGATGAAAAGGACGCTGGCTCAGTTTTTGCAGGAGCCAGCCTCCATCTTTGCTTGCAGAAATAAGGTTGAAAATGCCCCAATTTGTTGTAGCCTCTGTGATTGTATATGGAGATGGTGTCGATTGAATAAAAGTCAGACAACAGAAGAATCAGGTTGAAAATGCCCCCAATCCAAAGTATACGACTTTTAATAACATATTCAAGATTGCATACTTGGTAGGAATTATTTTAAATACTTAAATACAAATCTGCATAATCGATGCATGATTCACGAGATATCGAAAGTATATAAGCAAATGGAGTTCACATGAATCAAGATTCCATGAAAACACTATCCGAGTCGTCTTGTACGGATCTTTAATTTCTTACCATTGTCTTGATGGAGGCTGAATTCTACCTGGGATTCAAAAATTTTCCCTCCTTTTGCCCCCAAAGTTTCAGTCTTTTGCAAATTTCCGCTTCTGATTTACTTGAGGGCCAAGCCTCATCTCTCTTATTGGGCCAAGTTGCTGTCCGTGCAGCCCAGACATTCGCCATGAAGCCCAATGGGCCTTGAAGAATGGGCCTCCCATGCTCTAGAAAGATCTCTCTCTCCCCCCTACTCTCTCCCTCTCTCTCTCTCTCTCTCTCTGCTGTTTGAGCTTGCTTGAGCATCAATTCAAGGAGGTACGCTCGGCAATCTCTACTCTCTCGTCGATTCCTCATCTTTCGATCATCGGTTGTCTTGTCGGTCGGTGCCTCTTGGGTTCGCTCTGAATCTGGGGTTCTTCTTTTCGAGGATTCCGATTGTCGGGTTTTTCTTTTTCTTTTTTTTTGACCTAATCGCGCGCTTGAAGTTGCCAATTCGTTTCCCGTCGATTTCGCAGGTTCTGTTTTTTGAGTTCTGATCCGAGCTGACATGGCGACCGAGACGAAACCCGCGACGGAAGAGGCGAAGATGGACCTGTTCGAGGACGACGACGAGTTCGAGGAGTTCGAAATCAACGAAGGTACTGCTTTTCTTGGGCGAAACCCTCGTTGCGCTCTGTTGAACCTAGGCACGACCCATGATTGTTGAACCTGATGTTGATGTAATAGCGCTGCTTGTCTGGACTCGGTTTGAGGGAGGTTTTAGTTCTTTTGCAATTCGGCTGTAGAGAATGGCCGGAAGGAGGTAACTTTGTAGGTTTTTGATGTAATAGCGCTGCTTGTCTGGACTCGGTTTGAGGGAGGTTTTAGTTCTTTCGCAATTCGGCTGTAGAGAATGGCCGCAAGGGGGTAACTTTGTAGGTTTAGCGCAGATGGCGAGCTTTTGAAGGATGTGGGGTGAGGATTTCATTGATGAAATGGCTAGCTGTTGTTGGAGGATGTCGAACCCCTTTGATGTGTACTCCTTTCGATTGTCTGTTCGTATTGGGTTATGCATCAGTCGTTGAGAACAATCGTGTTTCTATCTGCTTGATTGATCATTTCAAGTATTGAAGAATTTGTCGGAAAATTGGTATTCTCTTTGCATGCTGTTGTCAAAAGCTGTAGGCTGTGGAGACATTTTGAACATTCTGCTGGAGCATTGCAGAAAATTGCCGGCTTCGAGAATCTGATTTTATCTCTAGTAGGACGGGCGATTATAGTATTGGGATTCAAGAGTACTGGGGTTACAAAACTGACGAGGGCAACTTTTCGTCGTTGTAGTCTCTTCGTCCAGATATAAATGCTTAATAGGTGTCACCGTGGATTGTTCATGCAGCATTGCAGGCCAAGGTGTCTTTTATTTGAGGTCTAGGGCTGGACCAGATTCATTTGTGCTTGTTTGGAGGGAAGATACTAGAATTTTTTAGGATCTTACTTACTCTGAGTGTTCATGGTCTACTTCTGCCTCTTTCTAACTGTTGATTCTTGCGGTGGTTTTAGCTTACCATTTAATTAATGTTTAAATAGCTTATCGTCTTTCTGTTTTTTTTTTATTGCTAGCGGCTTCCAGTCGATGAGTATGATTTGACTTCTCTTCTCGTCCTCTTTAGCAATCTTGATGACTGCCATTCAATTCTTAAATCGTGTTTTGTTCCCAAAAATATTTGACAGAATGGGAGGAGAAAGAAGAAGGGAAGGATGTGACTCAGCAGTGGGAAGATGACTGGGATGATGATGATGTCAATGATGATTTTTCGCTGCAGCTGAGGAGGGAGCTGGAAAACAATGCTGAGAAGAACTGAGACAGATTTGGAGAACTACGCTTGTTTCATTATGTTTCGCCTTCTAGACTTTATGGATGATTCCTGGCCTCTTTCTTTCTTTTCCCCTTTCTGAGAATATCAGCGAGCTTCTGAGTTTGAGGAAATGGAATTGTGAACAGGATTTGACTGCAAGTGCTGCTTCACTCGAATAGACAGTTGTACTGGTAGAGAACTCAATACTCGGTCTTTTGATGATGATTTGAGAAGCAATTGAAAGCGCATGAGTTCAGATCCAATACAGCGGGTCTATATCACTATAATTGTTAGTGGCGTCTTGTCTATCTTCGACTTTCCATGCTTCTAAATTGGCGTGAAATTATAAAGCTGTGATGGGCCAGTCTGTCAGAATACTAGAGAGATGTTCTGCTTTTTCATAAAAATTTGCTGCTGCTGACTCATAATTTGTCCCTGGCAGACTGCTTGGCCTGCAAGGTAGTGATTAATCAATTGGGGGCATAGGTTTTGATCATCTGTTTGTCTGTATTTGTGCATGTGCGCAATCAAGGATGATTGATGTGAACTGCCCGCGCAAGAAAATGGCAGAATGAGGAGATCTACTCATCTATCTACATGGAGTTGCGTGTTCTCGTTGGGCAGATGTCTGCTGGCCTTTGTAGATTCCTTCCCTTTCAGATTTTTGCGTACGCTGGATTAGGGAATAACATCATAATGCAGTTATATATCATGAGGTCGCTTTGATTGGTTTTCTGGTGACGCACTTGGGATGTGACACGAAACTGTGCCCGGGGATTTGTTAATCGTCCTATTCCCCTGCATTGTGGTGGGTACTCTGTTTGCATGGCGTTCGTTTCTCAACTGTACTTTTGCGGCCTTGTAAGAGTGACTTCGGGTACAACTACAAACGAGGAATAAGTAGGTACCTTGGACAACCTTCCTAACATCTCGTCTGTTGGACCGTGCTGCCGAGCTTGCCTGTGGAGCTACAGTCCTGGTTGTACCATCGATTTGTTATTCTCTCTTTAGTGGGTCGTGCGCAGGTGGTTCCACCAGGGGCTCGCGAAGGCTGTCGTCGTCGACTTCGGTTGGGAATAAAGATGTGTAATCCAATCATAGTTTGTTCTAAAACTTTGTTATCTCGTCTCCTTAAAATCCGTTCTTGCTTATTTTATGGCCCTCCGTTCCCTTGAGTGTGGACGTCTTCAGGGATCATTTTCAAATTAACATTATGTACCAAGTCTCATGAGCCTGTCGTGTTCGGAAAAGCCCTTTTTCCTGTCCTTTCCTGTTGAGAAAACGAAAAGGTACGCCACGAAGCTAAAGAAACAATGGAATAAAGCAGTACAATGTCACCCAAGAAAGTGCAAGAACAAGCTACAGCTCGTGTGTATATATATAAGAAGAAGAGGAGGAGGAAACAAAAGAAGGCCTAGATGACAATATGCACAACTGAACACAAAACTCTCTGTTTCCTATCGCACCATGCCCAGGCTGGTTTACACGTATCGCTGGGAATCGGCGCCGTCGCCATGTTACCAAAAACAGGTGCAGAACTTCACAGTTGACACCTTTGCCTACCTCTCATAGCCCTTTCACTCAGAAGAGTAACTGTGTAACCTTTTCTTTTTGCAGAGAATGAGTGACAAAATTTTGGGTTTGCCTAAAATTTCTTCAAATAAAAAGAACCCGGCCTTCGAAAGAAACCATCAGGCCTAAAGGCAAAAGAAGCAATGATAACAGCAAATGAGTAGGCCAGCAGAGCATGAGCACCTGGCTACCCAGGAATCACTGAGGATCCACAATTTGCAGCCTCAATACCGAGATGCTCTCTTGCTTTCTATGTCAAATCAATCGTGACGTCGCTGGGCGCCCTGGTCTCCTCGACCAAGTTCTTGAAGCTCCTCGAACGGACGACGACATGAGTTCGACAGATTGGGCAGATGGGTGTCTTCAGGAGCCAAGAGTCAATGCACTGAGCATGGAAGCTGTGGCCGCAATCGGGCAGGGACCTGCATTTCTCACCCACCTTGAAGCTCTCCAAGCAAACCGCGCAGTCCCCGGGCCCATTACTAGTCCCCCTGTCGCCCGTCCCTCCCGCATAATCAAAGCAGGGCAGGTTGTCCAGATCCTCACTCGAGATGGTCACGGTCGGGGCATTGACCCTTTGCACCGACTCCCCATTTAGATACCCTTCTCTAAACAGCCTCCCCACTATGCACATATGTATCACCGCCAGCACAGCGATCCCCAGGAGCAGCAGCACCACCGAGATCACTATGTCCGTGACCATATTGAGCTTCAGCATGGAGAGAGAAATCAAGAAACGAGGCAGAGGAAGTATGTCCAGGTAAAGGTCAAATCTTTCAGCTCTCATCCCAGAAACAGGGGCACCGGCCAAGAAGGACGTACAAAGGGACAGAACCCTCCTCCCTCTCCGCAGCCAGCGAGCTTCAGCTTCGAGATCACGTCCCTGCGACCTCCTTCATGCTGTCGCCGTCGTCGCTCTTCTGGGTCCCCGTCACCGCCCCATCAAAGATTCAGCAACACCCAGAAGCCGAAAACCTCTCTTGCTGCACTCATGCATTGGAGATCATCTATCTCAAATCAAATTTCGAAGTGGCACGACGGGAAACGGAGGGCGAGAAGGAGGGAACTAGAGCTTTTTACATGTGTTGTGTATGACAGAGCCCGAGGGAGAGAAGTTTGGTGGGCAAACAGAGGGGACTGTAGGGTGGCATTTTCCTTCTCCCAAGTGGGCAGTTTTATCTTTTGTCTCTGTCAAGTCTTACTGAAATAATATTATAGGAAGGAGCATCCATAGCTGACCAGTAATCCCTGATTCTCTTGAGCGGAAAGAGTTAAAAATATAAAAGTTCTCAATCATCCTCCCTTGTCAGTCTCTACATTTCTTAAACCAGTTGGCCCCCCCCCCTCCCCTGAGATTTTGAAGGACTTCCTAACCTTTATCAGGCTATGGAAAAAAAAAAAAATTTCCCTAGAAAATGATCCAATGATTAGCCAGGGCTTAGCAAAAAAGGGGTGGTTGGAACAGCTTAGCCCCATTCCATTATGAGGCCATCCATGCATTATACCCAAAAAACTGAACCTAACGAACAGAATCAAGCTCATAAAATCTTTTTGGCAGGGTGAAAAAATCGCCAAAGGAGAAATTAGGCCGGGGAATTCAAGCATCGGATTCAACGGTAATTAAAAGTTGGCGGGTTGCTATCGCTCGCGCACCATGATGTCGACGGTGAAGATTTCATCGAAGGTCCCTATATAGGAAAAGATCTGTTTCGACTTTAGACCACGACAAACATTGTATATTCATTGTTCCTTGTCTAAAACAAAGATTCATTCACATGTTCTCGAAAGGTGTCTTAATTTTTTTATTGTCAAATCAATCGCATCTCCTTAACGATGAAATCATACCGCAAAAAATTATATGATTTTTGAGTTAGATTTTTGGGTTAGAGTTCATGTCGATTTTGGGGGCTGATCAGATTTTTCTTCTTGCTCAACGTGCTCAAGACCGTTTGAAACTCGAACTCGTTGAGTGTTCACATTTTCCATGTGGGTCCTCAAAAGAGTTTCACCAAAATCAAATTCAATAAACAAGGTTTGAACTTTTCAAAAGGGCTTGTGTAATGTTATGACCAAAGATATAAAATCAAGAGATACGTGGTGCCAACTAGGTTTAATATGAATCCGAATCGCGTGAAATTTCCTGAGCATGCGTGATGTGCCATAATAGATAAATGTCAAGCCATCTTCACAACTCGACCGGTGTAATCTCTCCGAATGAGGTGACGACACTCGAGCACAAATCATTCAAAGGCGGGCTCACGACATGGCTTGAGCAAATGAGACGGAGGGGAAATTGCCTTGAATTCAAGAACGTAGATAAATGCTGGCTTAATTTTATGCTAGTTTCCCCAAAGTTATGTGTCGAGGAAGACGCCAAGGAAAGGGTTAAAATCAAGAGACAGCACGAGGCATGGCAAATCAAAAAGATCAAACCGATGACACTAAGAAGATCTTCTGATCATGTTATCCAACATCGGCCGCCGCTGTGGGGACAAGAGATGCACCAAAACGTCTCTTTTTCGGGCACCCCATAGGCACCCACAGGAATTTGGGGGAAAAAGAAAGAAACCGATGAAGTGTCGTAATAAGACAGCTTTGCAAAGCAAAAAAGCCCTTTTGCGATGGGTTCACGTAAAGGTGCTCTATTTGCGTATTGTTCATATGCAACATTTTTGTCTGCCCATTTCTTTTATTGACTGAATCTAGGTTGTTCTGTTTGACCAAAAAAAATAAAAAAAAAATTGGGTTGTTCTTAACACTCCATATATAGAATCACTAAAACTTAAAATTCGAACCCCTTTTAAATAGTTGAGAACCGTGGGAGAGTATAGAGTACAAATGTATTTCGAGAAAGTTTTTTCATGTCGTAAATTTCAAAAAGTTTTGGTAATTTAATTATAAAAAAAAAAAAAAGGGTTGACAAACCAGACAAATAAAAGTGGCAACTGAATAGAAAAATTGATAAATTAGAAAAAAAAAAAAAAAAAAAAAAAGACTAAACATCGGTAAACAACTCAAAAGAAAGTCGATGACCCAACAATAATTGGTAACATAATTGGATAAAAAATTATAAGCTGCATGAAAAAATTGAGGCACGAGTAAGAAAGGTAAAATAAAAGTCGATGAATGGCTAACTCGATGAGAGTTATAAAGCAGATTTAGTTGGTAAAGTAATTGGAGAATAAATCACTCTAATTAAGATTGGTAATTTCTTAATAGAGTTGGTAAACTAAGAAAAACAAACTAAAAGTGGGTTATGATTATACAGAAAAAAGGATATAGATTCATTGGTAAGTAACTTAAATGAATGTTGGTAATTTAAATCTATTGGGACTTTAATCGGACAAAAAGTTTGTAAGTCACTCACATAAAAGCCTGTAAATTCATAGTTTAATGGTTTGGGAAGAAAGACAAACAAAAGTGAATAAAAGACAAGAAAACTTGGTGATTGCAAACTACAAAAGATAATTAAAAATTTCATAGAAGTTGTCGGTAAGTTAACGAAATTATAAAATCGCCGATATATAATATCGACGGCTCTGTCATTTATGGAAAAGACTTGTTCAATACGAAATAAATTGAGCACGTTACACATTACCTATAAGATAACATGAAAGCAACCTTAGTTGGAGGTGATAAAAATGAACCGACCCCAGATTTTTATCGAGGATCACGACTTCCCTTGGGAAGTCAAATTGCTGTTGCAGACGTTACCTACTACTTCCAGCATCAACCTCAATCAATCAGAAAGCAACTCAAGCTTTTACTTTTTTGGAATAATATATCTACGATTCATGTGTTCGTCTAGGGTGGGTCCCACCGGGGTTGGAGATATGGCTCTTTTAATATGATCGTGTTATAGCCTCCCCTGCATGACATTAAAGCCAATTTCGGCCAAATCTGAATCCCCAGATAGATCATTGAGGGGAAAGGCCTTCTCGAAGAAAGTTGCTGACAGCAGGCTCAAGGTGATATCTGAGATGAACCTGGGAAAAAAAAGAAATTCAATATTCCCATAATGATTCCCCTAGAAGGTGGCTATGCAAACTCGTGCTCAGGATAGACCTTTCTTGACAGTGGTTCATGGATTGTCGAAGTCTAAGTTTATGAATCTCAAACCCTAACTCACGGCTAACGTGATGCAAAGACCAGAGAAAATAACCAAAAATATCTTAAATTTATTATATTTTATGCCAATCCTAAATTTTTCTATTTTTCCAATCGAGTTCTCAATATTTTCACGTTTTATTAATTGAGTCAATTTGCATCAAATTTATCTGTAAATTGCTAATGTGGATATAGATATGAATAATTTTTTAAAGAAATTATTTATTTATTTTTATTTCTTTCTTTTCCATTTTTTTTTCTTCCAAGCTCGTTGAGGGTCACCCCCAAGGCCTTGCCCTCGTTGACTGTGGGCAAGAACCTTCGCCAAATTTGGGCCTCTTGCCCTCGATCAATGATGGCTTCGTGGCTGGCGAGGGTTGGCAGATTACTTTGGCCGGACTTGGTAGGAAAAAAAGGAAAAGAAAGAAAGAGAGAAAGAAAGAAATATTATTTACGAAAAAAGAAAGAAAGAAAGCAAGAAAGATATATTTTTAAGAATAATTATAAAAATTATTTACGTCAATACGGCTATCTTACGTGATATTACTAGCGTCCATGTTAGCAATTTCTAGCTAAAATTAGTTGAATAGACTCAATTGACAAAACAAAAAAAATGTTTAATACTTAATTGACATAATTAAAGATTTGTGAGCACAAACAATATAATTTTAAGACTTTTTATTTATTTATTTATCATTTTTCCCAAATATTATTTTTGTCATCAAGCTTGCATGTTCTAGACTGATCATACTCGACTAGACCCTATTGGCTACCGAATTCAATCATTCGATTAAGTTAGATGTTTCATGAGTGATTATTACTAAATACTTGAACCAAAAAATGTCTAGTACTAGTTACAATGCCTACAAATCAATTCAATCCAACGACTATGTTATTTAGATAATAATAAGATTCATCCTTATATGGGAAAACTACCTAGAAAATCCTAAATTTATCGCATGATAACCAATTAATTTTAAAATTTTCAATTTGGCCAATTTTGTATTAAACCTTTTGATATATTTTCGATGCAGTTCTTTTGGCTAATTTTGGCTGGAAATCGTTAATGTGGTGATCTAATCATCGCCAACTATTTTGGGCTGCATTGGCAATTTCTGATAGGAATATCATTGAAAGGCATATGACTAAATTGATTATATCAAAAAGTTTATAACTGAATTGATCATCGTATAATGAATTTAAGATTTTTCAGATAACTTTTCCACTGTTGTACCCATCCATGGACCGCAAGGATACCTAAATTTTGTGAAGGCAAAATAAGGTTTGGACGTGGAGAATAAGGAGCATACAGCGCATGTTCCATGTTTTTCATGTATGTTCCATCGTTTTCGGTTGGCTACGCTTGAAAAGCGTACATTGTGCGACTCCTAAGTTAACTTATAGCATTAGAAAAATGAGAGTTGATAAGATGGGCAATAATTGCTGTGCCTCCATTATCGATATCTTACGAGTGACGTGAAATAGGGTTTAGATGTTGATTATACTTTCTCTATTTTTTCTTCTTTTTAAAAACATTTTTCCTAAAATAATGAATGTTTTTCACGAGCACAAAATTCTCCACGTCATCATCCTCGTGATGCTGAAGCAGGAGATGATTTAAGAGTTCTTTTTTTTTTCTTAAGGGAAGCTCTGGCTCATGATTATTGGATCTGAGGAGCCATTTCCTGCCGATTTAATTAATGTGTGCATAAATAAATACAAGCTGTATATATATAAAAAAAAGTAATCTTATCAAATCCAATTTTAAAGTACCGATTTAAAGAGCTATTTTGCTGGTGAGCGTCTGGCCAGTACTCTACCGAGGGTCTACGCAGGATTAGCATCCATTTGCAGTTTAGGTCATATTTAATTGCGACTTTGAATTTTTCTTTTTTTGTTTTGTTAGGGTTTAGAGGATGAATCTGCTAAAACAAGTATTTCACATAGTATGACCTGATCGAGTGCCGATTCACTTTTAGACATATATACTAATATATATAAATACAAATGTTTCTTTGGAACTTATGTTGTAAGAGTTTGCATCTTCTTCAAGGAAGTCATCATCTAATTTAAAAGAAAAGTGGCTGGTCAGCTGGCTGCTAGATCATATTTAAATGGGATAATAGTTTGGGAATCATATGGAAACCCCACCTCCCCTGATTTTAGGAAAGATCTAGGCAAAGAACAATTATCTCGTATCAAACAAACCCTAAAATCTTAACCTCTGGGATTCGCCTCAGTGGCCATCCTTCTAACATGAAAGGGGAAGGTGAGGGGGTTCAAATCCCCATTTTCTCAGGGAGGGATAGGGTGGGGACGAGTAAGTTTCAGGAGTGGGTTTCGACTCCCACACCCTGCGAAAGGTAGGGTAAAAGTCTGAGAGTGAGTGTTAGTTTAGGACTAGAGTAGGACTGACAAAAAAAAAAAAAAGACCTAAAATCTCTCTCTCCTTTTTGTTGAATACTCTCTTATTAGGAAAAGAAACTCTAGATCTATTACATTAATGCCAATTTATTTCTAATCCTCTCAATTATACTAACTGAGTTCTAAAATTTTTAATAATTAACAATTGACCAACGTAGTTCATCTAGCTAATTTTGACTGGAAATCGTTGACATGAATGCCAATCATCCCAATAATATAACCAGTACTGATGTGGATAAATTTACAATTTTTAGTAATTTTTTAATATTTTTTTTTATTCCTTTTCATTCTAGCAAGCAAGGGTTGTGACCCTGGCTCTGTCACGAGGGTCAAGCCCTCACCAAATTTGGTAAGTGCTTGACTCCTACGACCTAGGCAAGGGCCGCACTTGCCTCGGGGAGGTTTCTCTCTTTGGACTTGATGGGGGCTCAACCCTTGTGGCCTAAGTAAGGGCCTTGTAGCTGAGCAAGGGCTGCCATCGCTAGATATGGTGAGAACTTGCTAGCAATTGACGAGGGCTCATGGGCCCTAGCTCTTCGCTAGGCAAAATGAAATAAATGAAATAAAATAGTAAAAGAATAAAAATTCAGAAAAATATATTAAAAAAATATAAATTTTGTGTAGGTTAGTGCTAGTCATGTCACGTAGGATGATTGATATCCATATTTATAATTTTCTCCAAAAATTGACTGAATTGATTATATTGATAAATTGTCAAAAGATTTAGTACTAAATTGATATAATTATAAGAATTAGGATTGAATTGGCATTAGTGTAATAGGCTTATGACTTTTTTTGTTCTTTTCCCTATTTTTTTCCCTTTTTATGTTTAAATTATCACTAATCTATTTGTTTTTTAAGTATAAACTTTGAAGCTTCAACTATGTCTTTGAATTTCCTAAGTTAGAGACAAGCATAAAGACTTGCAGCACGACCAAAAAAAAAAAAAAAAAAAAAAAAAACACCAAAATGCTAACACAGTTTCATAAAGCAAGTAGGATTCAACTCAAGCTTAGTCACTAGATTGCGGGCAAAATTTTCTCAAATATCATAAACCTATTATACAATAGCCAATTTATTCCTAAATTTTTCGATTGTGCTAATTTAGTACTAAACCTTTTAATAATTTATCAATTGTCTCAATTTAGTATTAAACCTTTTAAGGATTTGTCAATTTAGTCATAAACTTTTTATTGAATTACTAAATAATACTTTTAAATTTTGGCTAGAAATTACTAACATTACAGTTTTGTTAATACTGATTGTCCAACGTGATGCTATCGATGTTAACGTGGACTTTTTTTAATTTTTTTTTTCAAATTTTGTAATTAATTTTTTTCTTTTTTATTTCTTTTCTGATTCAAAGGGCAGATGAGGGCGTTGTGAGAAAAATCGTGCGACCAAAAGAGAAAAAGAAAGAGAAGATAACTTATGCTTACTGTTTTGGCCATGGTATAAATCAACGGATTCGATTTTCTTTAGAGATAATTGCTCAAACTCCCTAAACATTGGCAACGCTGTACAATAACTTCCGGACTTTCAAAACTTACAAATTGACCCCCAAACTTTGGTTTACATTTTAATAGGAAAAAATCACCAAAAACTCAAAACTTTACCCAAAGTAACAAACTTACCTCAAACTTTTTTTTGGTGACATAAAAAACTCCAAACTTTGTTAACCGTCACATTTCCCCCAAACATTTTTTCGTGACATAAAAAATCCTGAACTTGTATTTATGTGACACATTTATCTTAAACTATAGGGTATTTTCGTCTTTTACTTTTACTTTTACTTTTACTTTTACTTTTTTTCTTCTTCTTCTCTCTTCCTTTTGCCGGCCATGGCGAAGGGAAGCTGGACTCAGGCTCTCGCAGGCATCGAGCGAGGGGTGCCAAATCTGGTAAGGGCAACCCTCACCCGATGCAGGCAAAGGTGGCCCTCATTGGCGTCGAGTGAGGACGACCCTCGCTAGATCTGGCGAGGGCAACCCTTGCCTGACGCCCCTTACCCAATGCAGGCAAGGACGGCCCTCGCCCGTGTTGGGGGAGGGCTGTCCTCACCAATTTTGGCCCAAGCGAAGGTTGCCCTCGTCGGATCTAGCAAGGGCTGTCCTCGCTTGGGTTGGCGAGGGCAAGGGCTACTCTTGCTTGAGTCTGGCTTCCCTTCGCTGGCCATGGCGGAGGGAAGAGAGAAGAAGAAAAAAAAAGGGAAAAAAAGAAAAAAGAAAAAAGAAAAAGGAAAAACAGAAAAATAAGGCGAAAATACCCTTGGTCATAGAGTTTGGGGTTTTTCATGTCACGAAAAAAGATTTGGGGTAAATTTGTCACTTTGGACAAAGTTTGAGATTTCTGATGATTTTTTTCCCTATTTTAATTAGTGATTTTCCCATGTGGATAACCGTGGAGTATTATCTAAAAATGGACTAACTCATTTTTTCTTGATTAAAACAACTTTCGCTGAATTTTCATAATATTAATCATGATACTTCTCTATTTTCTTGACTTCATTAACTTATGAATTTCAAAATTTAAAGGCTTTTTAAGCAACAATGTAAATAGTCATCATCCCCTCCTATTTTATCTAGGTAAGATTTTTTCCCCTTTTTCCTTTTCTTTTTCCCCGTCTGCGACATCTATGATCTCCAGCCAATCTTCTTCAATGATGATGACAACGATGGCGGGTTCTTCTATTTGCTTAGCAAAAGCTCAGATGGTTCGAAAAATTTGCCCCTAATTTTATATTGTTTGACTGTTCTTGCTGTGAGATTTTGTGGATTATTGTTAACCATTCTAGAAATTTAAATTGTTAGATGAAAGTGTGGTTTAATATTTAATTATTCTAATACTCTCCCTTACGCATAGACTAAATTTTGGTGTGAATTAAAGAAGTATATAGGAGTTTGGAAATATTTTAATTTAGAACCTGTTACTCTGATATTATGTAAGATTTCGTGAAATTACCGTCGATTATTTTAAAATTTTAAATTATTAAATAATAGTATAATTTTTTTTTTGATAACTTAAATAATAGTATAATTTAATATTTAATTATTCTAACGAAATCAACACGCAAAATTAGTGCCTTTATCCCGGAAATCCTTCTTCGAAGTCTGCCTCGATCTCCTCCCGCCACCGACATCCCGATTTCGTGCACCTGGGTCCATGGCAAGTGGTAACCAAGTGGCAATTGTTACGTGTCCCACGAGCCTGAACTTGGGACCCCGATATTGACGATTTGACCCGGGGTCCGAACGTAGGACCTCGATGGCCGCACCTATGATCATTAGCACGTGCACTCAGATCACAAGTCGTCGACAACCGTACCCAAAACCTTATTGGGAGTCCACAAGGTGAAACAATGGTCATAATTTTTCCATCGCAATAGAAAGAAAGGATTTGCAGCTCATTGTCGAAAGTTCGAGGATGTAACTTTCTCTCTTAAAAATGACTTCATTGGAAAATGTTTTACAACAATGCCAAGTATTTCGACCAAAAAAAGATTGAATGATAGAGGTTATGTTTAGAAATAGTTTTGAGAAAGGGCATTGGACACCCAAAGCTTTTTTTGGCCAAATATTAGGTATTTGGGAAAATTTTTACAAACCCCATTAGGGGAAAGTTAGCCTTCTAAAGGCTAAAAGTCCAAGGTTGATTTTGGGATGCTTTGGGCTTTCAATCTTCTTGGCATGGAAATATTGATTGTTCGTCTTTCTCTATTTGGTGTTCATCTTTTTCGTTGAGGGCGGCCGTCAGGGTTGCGTAGAGCTACGAGGGGCGAGTGACGAGCTAGAGGGAGGCCGGCAACGGTCACGGCGACCTAAGCAACTGTCGTCGAGGGGTTGTGGCAACCTCAGTGCCCTCTTGTTTGTGGCAACTTCTGTGAGGGACTGTGTGATTTGGGTTGTCGCAACCTCGCTAAGGGTCGCTCGACCATGGGTGGCGCTTGCCAAGGCAGCGTGACCTCGCGGCCTTGGTGAGGGTCGCTTGGGGTTGTGCGACCTTCCTCGACGGTCGCCCGACCCTAGGCGACACTCACCAATGGTCTCCAGGGGCCGCTTGAGATCTAGCAATCTTAGACGACGGCCGATGGTCAGCGGCCGCTATCCTTCACCGGCCAACAAATCATTCTCTGTTTCTAATAATAAAGTTCCTTTACAAATATAAGTCCTTCAAACACTATTTTACTCAAATGTATTTTATAATGGACTTTTATATTATAATTTACCAAATGCAATTTGAATTTAAAAAAATTCATTTAACTTAAAGCCCTTTGCATTTCCTTTAAAACTTTTCTCAAAAATCTAACCAAATGCACCCATAGTCTTAAGCAGTTGAAAATTCATGCTTTGCACTGAGTTGAAATTTGACTCACTAATATTTGGTAATATATGATCATTTTTATTTGTTAATGTAGTATTGTTACAAAACATGAAATATATAAAAGTTCTGCATTACAAATAATTTACACTACCACCACCCGCGGTGGCGCAGTTGGCTTCGGGCTCCCTCCCTCTCACGAAGGGGAGAAGTTCAAATCCCAGAGGCGTCGCGTTCGCGCGACTCAAACACGGCTGGGTCTGTGGTGGTGGCTCAGTCCGCCCAGGGTTTACGTCTAGGCTGCCGGCCGATGGCGGTTCCCGGGTCATCAAAAAAAAAAAAATTTACACTTATCAATCAAACAATAAAAAATTAATAGGGCTAATAATTTTTTTTTGGGGAGGAACTCATCCTGAATTACATGTTATCTATCTGAAGGCCTTTTTAGTTTCTATTCAAATTTGAAATACTCTTAATTTTTTTTTTCCCTATATTTATTGAACTGTTTGATCCGACGACTTTTATGGAGAGAGCTGATGTGAAGGAATGAGTGTAATATTATAAAAAATAGTTGAATCAATAAGTATTTTTTCATATACAAACACTGAGGACATGATTATTTAAGCTTTTGTAATACATGAATTCTAAATTGCAAAATAAATGCATGATACTTTTAAAAAAAATTAAAAACGGAATTAAACTTCATTAGTTACAGTTTTTGTTACTTTGTGATTCTTATCCAATATTAAATAGAAACCCTATATAAAAATAATCTCAATTGGTGTGGGGTGACCATTGTAACAAATTCCATCCAAATTAATCATCCATTCAAGTACATTTTTAAATTATTTTTTTTCACGGGAACACTAATGTTAAATATTAGTGAGGAATTAAGCTTTTTTCTCTGATATATTTGAACGGTCGATTCAAACTATCGTAAAGGAAAGTGGATAAGGGATGGAGCTTCCCGACGACGTGGCCCAACCGCAATTCGTTGTCTTTCTTTTCTAAATCCAGATCTTCAGGCCAATTTGTTTTGAAACAATGCATACCGGAGAAGCTACCATGGCGTCCTACTTTCATGGATGGCATTGGACCCATACCTGGCACTTTGCATGCACGGCATGCAGAGACCAACCGGAAATGTCGCCGATCTTCTCGAGCCAAAACTCGTCAACCATATCGAAATGTTCACGGGAAGTTGATCTTGATCCAGTTCCTATTTCCCAATCCTCCCCAGATTTAGAAAGTTGGCAGCTTTTCTTGGAAACCAAAAGCAGCTTTTCTTGGGAACCAAAAGCGTACATATAAATCGCCTGCGCAGGTGGGAGGCTCAGGGAATGGGAAGACGGAGTTCTTAGTCATCGAAAAAACCCCGAATCGACGGTTTCAAATCAAGCAGCTGCCGGGGATCAAGCAGCACTGTTTCGCTCTCTTTCGTCCTTCGTCCTCAAGAGCCTGCGACAATGGTGGACACCGAGACAGCCAGAACGATCGTAGGCATTGTCGGTGAGTTCTTGAAGACCTGACGATGCATGACCTCTCTATTGTCTTTGCATACGTTCACGTGAGATCTTGAGGCCGACTCGCATCGGTGCTTGAGAATTCGTAACGATATGATCATTCATGATCAAGATGATGAACCTGAATATGTGAATAGAGTTGCTAACTATGCATTAGAACCAATTTTGGAAGCCCCTCCTTGTTGTTTATGCACACGTATCTACACTCAAGACATAAATATATACAAAGGGGAAAGATCCCTTAATTTTTTTTTTTTTTTAAATCGATAAAATATTTTAAATTAGAATGCAGAAAATTTTTAAAAAAGATATAAATTATGTTGATGCAACACACCTGAACAATATATGATGCGAAAGTCAAGAACAAAGATCCTAATACATAAAAAATCCATTATATAATCGACTAAACTATTTTGAATAAATTGTCGTGTAAAGTGATGATTGAATTGTTAAATTATACGCATGAAAAATCCGTGAGTGACCAAAGGATTACATGATGAAATAAAGTAGAGTACGAGCGGAGAAGAGTTAATGACTAATCGATTATATAATAAATAGCGAAATGTCATTGTTATGACCATGGATCTCATTGTTTTGATGCGACCATTTTGCAGGGAATGTGATCTCCTTCTGTTTATTCCTGTCTCCCATGTAAGCTTTGCTCGGCTACTTCTACTCCTCTCATGACTAACCAATGAAAGTCTTGTTGTCTTGCTTATTTTGATCAATGGATTGACTTTCGAATTCGATTTGCTTTGCATCATGGTTGGATCTCATCAGCCCGACATTCATCACCATATGGAAGAAGAAAAAGGCGTCAGGATTCAAGCCAGATCCATACGTCGCGACGGTACTCAACTGCGCAATGTGGGTGTTCTACGGTATGCCCTTTGTCCATCCGGACAGCATTCTTGTGGCTACAATCAACGGTTTTGGTATTTTTCTCGAGCTCTTCTACGTTGGGATATTTTTCACATACTCTCCATGGAAGAGACGCGTAAGTTTTTGAAACGCCCAAGTTGTTTAAGTAAATAAGAGTGCTTGTCCTATCTTCATTTTGCAGATTCGGCATTCTGATTTATTTTTTGTGCTTTTGTCGCCATTTCACAGCGGAATATCTTACTTGCGCTCCTCGTGGAACTGATCTTCATGGCTGCAGTAGTTGCGATCACCATGTTGGTTCTCAATACCACAGGCAAGAGGTCTACACTTGTTGGAATCTTGTGCATCGTCTTCAACATAGCGATGTACACCTCGCCATTGACAATCATGGTACGTCAACTGTCTGGCTTTTCCTGGAAACTAATAAGTCGCCGATCAATAACCAAGAAAATGGCAATCGGCTTCCCTCTTTTTGGTATTGACAGCACCGAGTCATCAAGACAAAGAGCGTCAAGTACATGCCCTTCTATCTGTCACTCGCCAACTTCTTAAACGGCCTCATCTGGGCCGCCTATGCGCTCCTCAAATTCGATCCCTTTGTCCTGGTAAAACCTTGAACCTTCTTTCTCGGTCACGTGTAACTTGCTTCATCCAAATCTTTCGAGAATAATCATGTTTTGCTGTACTACTCGACAGTGTAGAGGAAGTAGAGAGAGTGAAAGCATACTTTTTTTCAGTTCAATAACTGATTTCCAGGACGATGAAGCCTTCTTTTTGAAGACCTCTTTTGGGCATTTGGTTTTGTAAATGTGTCCATACATTCTTGTAGGTGCCGAATGGTTTGGGAGCCTTGTCTGGTCTGGTGCAGTTGATTCTCTATGCAACATACTACAGAACCACCAAGTGGGACGAGCCAGAGAAACCGACGTCTGAGGTTGAAATATCCGGCGCCTAGGGCTGAGACAGACGATGGACGCGGGGTCCTCTGCTCCTCAAGATTCAGTTCTTTTCTTTACACAGGAATGCCGTTGGCAATTTGTATATTAACGCATGCTGCAGTTAATCGGTTTGATGCTTACACACCAAATGAAAAGGACACGGAACATGTCTCCTGTATGTTATCTCGAGCATGTTTTCCGCTCAACGATATAGATGATATAGGGAGCAAAAACAAAGCACCAGTCTTAAAATTGTTCTTTATTAACATAAAGTGTAGTCATACATTACAGGTAGCCGACCCAGTCTTTCCGAGCAGCGTATGTCAAAAATGGTACAGAGTCCTGTGAATTCCCCCAAAGCTTCTAAAACTGACATGCAAAAAAGGAATAGAAGAACAATAATTAGAAAATGAAGCTTTACACCATTCGAGGAGGAAAGGTGTAGCAGCATGCACTTTCTCCTTGATCTATATCTGACGAACCGCCATCCCTGTCCTTCTGTGAATCCCCCACCCTAATTCTTGACTGTAGATACAATAAGCAAACACCTTCCCCCTAGAGGTTGATAGCGCTATAGTCTTTGAAAGTCATAGTAATAATGATACCACCTGATTCCTCAAGGTCCATGGCTGGTCGACGGGAATCATGCCACCCCTTTCGACATGTCGATAGCTTCGAGCAGAGAGACGACCTCGTCCATCTCTGGACGTTTGCCTGGATGAGCATCCGAGCATCGTTTCATCACATTTGCAAGAGAACTCGGGCAGCATCTCCCAATATTAGGTCTCAGGTTTTGTTGCCCCTATAGTCACCAAAGAGGATTAGAAATCAGAGACAACTACTTCCCAGCAGCAGCAGAAATTACTGCTCGCTATCTGTCCCTCATATTGCAGGAGACATAACCGAACGATAACTGGCGCCCGACGGCCGAAGTCACTTCTGAGAGACTAAGGTCAGGGTACGGCATGTCGCAACGATATATTTCCCATAGGCAGATGCCGAAACTGTAGACATCGCATTTTTCTATTATACGGGTCTTCATTTAGTACCTCCACCCGGTTATGTTGAGTCGCCTATTATTTATTCTGTAGCAGCTCTGCCTTTTCCTTTCCTTTTGAAAATCCATGTGTTGGTCCGACTTGAAATTTGACTCATTAATAATTGAAACTATATTATCATATTTTTCTTTGTTTACGTAGTATTATTAAAAAAATATAATGATACAAATAGTTCAAAAAACTTTTACTTTGGTTCAATGTACAATGAATTTTTAATTTGTTCAATGCTATTCTTGAATTTTATTTCAATGTGTAATATCGATTCTGAACTTTTAATTTGTTCAATGTGGTTTCTAAATCTTTAACATATGTTTAAGTTAGTCCCTAGACTATATAAAAATGTTTAATATTATTCTTTCATTAATTCATGCTTAGAAACTACATTGATCATTTTCATATAATCTCAAAACTAGATGAAGATATATCAAAAGTTTAGGGACCATATCAAACAAATTGAAAGTTTATGGACCATATTGTATATTGAGCCAAGATTTAGAGACTATTTGTGTCATTTTCTCTATTTGAAAACATAAAGGAAAATTGTCTAAAGAGTAATAAACCTATTACACTTTTGCCAATTTAGTTCTAAATATTTTAATTGTGTCCATTGAGTCTTAAACATTTTTTTTAATATTTGTCAATTGAAGTTCATCTAGTCAATTTGGCTGAAAATTGCTGATGCGTAGACATAAGCTATCATACATGATATGATTGGCACCGATATAGACATTTTTAATAATATTTGATTTTTTTTTTTTTTTATACTTTTCTTATCCTTATCTTAGATTTAGGCCGGAGACCCTAGCTAGCATTGGGCGAGGGCTGCGTTGCCCTCGCTAGATTCGGGCAAGCAAGGATTGTGATGCCCTCAACCATATGGGCGAGGTCTCAATGCCCTTGCCCATAGCCAAGGCAAGGTTTATTGGCCAACCCTTGCTTGCTTGAGTCCAAAATAAAGAAAAAGAAAAGAACCAAATTTATAGACAAATAAAAAAAATTAAAATATTATAAAAAATGTTCACATTAATGCCAGTATGTATTGCGTTGAACGATTGATATTCACGTAAGTGAATTCTAGCCATAATTAATCAAATGGATTTGATTGATACGACTAAAAGATATATGATTGAACTGTCAAAATTGTAATAGATTTGAGATTTTTTAGATAACTTTCCCTAGAACATGAGATATATAAAAGTTTTGCATTATAAATAATTTATATCAATCAATCAACCAACAAAAACGTAGAACGACTAATAATTTTTTTTTTTTTTTTTTTGAGGAGCTCATCCTGAATTATATGTTATCTATTTGGAAGTTTCTCTAGTGTCTATTCAAATTTGAAATACTCTCGCTTTTTTTCCTAAATCTACGAAACTCTATGATCGGATGAGACTTTTGTAAAGAGCGTTTATGTGAAGGAATGAGGGTAATATTGTAAGCAACACTTGAATCATTAAAAATACTTTTTCATATACAAACACCGAGGATAAAATTACTTAAGCTTTTGTAATGCATGAATTCTAAATTGCAAAGTAAATGCATAATTTTAAAAAATAAAAAAACAGAATTAAACTTCATTCAATTACAATTTTTGTTACTTTTTTTTTTCTTGTCCAATGTTAATTAGAAACACTACATGAAAATAATCTCAATTGGTGGGGTGACCAATTGACCATTATATCAGATTTCATCCAAATTAATAATCTATTCAAGCTCATTTTTAAAATTATTCTTTCATAGGAACGCCATTGTTAAAATATTAAGTGAAGAATTAAGCTTTTTATTTGATATATTTGAATGGTTGATTCAAATTAATGTAAAGGAAGGTGCAGGAATGGAACTTTCCAGTGACGTGGCCCAACCACGAATCGACATTTCAACCGATTTTTCTTTTTTTCTTTCTAAATCTCGATCTTCCAGCTAATTTGCATAGGCACGACGCACAACAGGAGAAACTTCCATGCCGTTCTACTTTTTATGGACAGGAGTTGACACGTACCGGGCACTTTGCATGCACTGCATGCAGAGAGTAAACGAAAGGTCATCGATCCCCTCGAGCCAAAACTGTTCATCCACCTCGAAGGATTAGTGGGAAGTTGACCCTTTTTCATTTTTCCCGATCTTTGGAATTCCAAATTTAGAATGTTGGCAGCCCTTCTTAACCAAAAGTGTACATATAAATCGCCTGCGCAAGCGTGAGGTTCATCATCTAATCTGCTTGAACTCCGGGAATGGGAAGAAGGAGTTCTTAGTCATCGAGAAAACCCTGAATCGCCGCTTTCGAATCCGCCAACTGACGGAGATTAAGCAGCATCCTTTCGCTCTCTCTTCCTCCTTTGGATCTCTTCATCCTTCGTCCTTGAGAACCCACAACAATGGTGGCCATTGGGATAGCTGGAACGATCGTAGGCATTGTTGGTGAGTTCTTGAATACCCGAGAATGCATGAACTCTCCATTTTCTTGCGCACGTTCATGTAATATCTTCTGTCCTACTCGCATTGGTGCTTGAAAATGCGTTGTGACATGATCATTCTGGTGTGGATACACATATGAATAAATACTACAGAACCGCCAAGTTGGACGAGCTGGAGAAACCAACGTCCGATGTTGAACTCTCCGGAGCTTAAGGCCGAGACACTTAATTGACACGGGCTCCTCTGCTCCTCAAGATTCAGTTCTTTTCTTTACCAGAATCCTTAATTTTCATGAGTACAATGCTTGACATTAACTGTTGTTGTAAACATCTAATATATGTACTTCCAACCAAACGGCAATAAGCAAAGTGGGAAAGAAGGAATTCCATTGACAATTTGAACATTAACACATGCGGCAATCCATCAGTTAGATGCTCACGCACCAAATGAAAGGACACGGAACATCTGCCTCCCGTATGTTCTGCCGAGCATGTACTCTGCTTAATGATATAGATGATATAGGGAGCAAAGACAAAGGGCTAGTCTTAAAATTGTTCTTTATTAACAGAAAGTGTAGTCATACATTACAGGTGGCCAACCCAGTCTTTCAGAGCAGCATTATTCAAAAACAGTACATGGTGATAAGGTTGATAATATTATTGGTGACCCATCGGAAGATTAGACTAGAGTAAGAGATGTGATTTGATTCTGCCATCGGAAGATTACATTAGAGTATGATTTGATTATGCCTTTGGAAGATTAAGTTAGAGTGTGAGATATGATTGGATCCAGATTATTTTAATCGCGGGTTAATTGATCTGGTCAATATGTAAGATTAGATATTTGAACTATAGAATAGGAAATCTAGTTGTCTTCTTAATATAAATAGCGTTATATATTGTTGAAGAAAAGTGTGTATTCTTGCTTTCAGCGAAGAACGATCTTCTCCCGAAAAATTTACCTTTTAACCGTTGCTTTCTTAATTCCTCTAATTTTCTTCACACAGTTCTGTAAAATTCCCCAGAGCTTCTAAAACTGACGCAAAAGAGGACTAGAAGAACAATAATTAGAAAATGAAGCTGTACACCATTCGAGAAGGGAAGATGCGGCGAACCGCCATCCCTATTCTTCTGATAAATCCCCAGCCCTAATTCTCGACTATAGGTACAATAAGCAAACACTTCTCCTAGAGGTTGATAGCACTATAGTCTTTAAAAATTAAAGTAATAATGATACCAACTGATTCCTCAAAGAGCAACCTCGTCCATCTCTGGACGTTTGTCTGGATTAGCATCCCAGCATCGTTTTAACGCATTTGCAAGAGAACTCGGCAGCACCTCGGAATATCAGGTATCAGGTTTTATTGCACACGTTAGAAATTAGAGACAATTATTATGATACACGTGTGAGTTGTATTAGAAAAATCTCATGTCGGAGAATTGATGTGGTGTAGAGTAGTTAATATATTCTAGTTGGCTCATAATCTATTGAATTAAATTTTTGAGTGAATGTGGGTCCAACAAGATATATTAACGGATTTGAATTTGAGTTCCTTCTTGACAATCTCCCCAGATAAAAATATTAGATTTGTGCTGCATGCTTCCAACAACAATTGCTCACTATTTACCGATCATAATGCCAGGAGATAGAACCGAACAATACTTGGCGCACCATGCCAAAGTCATTCATGATAAACTAACGTTAGGGTATGACATGTCACAACAATATATTTCCCATAGGCAGATGCCGAAACTATCGACATCGCATTTTCTATTAGATAGTTTTCCATTTAGTACTTGTACCCATTTTTGTTGAGTTGCCTATTATATATGCTGTATCAAATCTATGTTTTACTTTTGGTCCTTCACTTCAAGTTTTTGGTGACTTAAAATGATGAAACACGACTTTTAAATTTTTTTCTGATTTATTTTTTCATTCTGGCCAGCCTGGGTTGTGGCCTTCACCAAATCTAGCATGGGTGGCCCTCGCTCGGCTACGGGGGTCAAGCACTCGCTTGGGGGAGGGTTGTCCTCACGGATCTAGCAAGGACTTCACCCTCACGGCCTGGGCAAAGGGCAGTCGTTGCCACATCTAGTGAGAGCTCGCCTACGTAAGGGCTCACAAGCCCTCACTCACTCATCGGCCATAATGCAAAAAGGAAAATAGAAAGAAATAATGATAATTAATTCAGGAAATATTTTGAAAAAGTCACAAATTTAGTCCACGTCACTACCAGTCATGTCAAATAGGATGACTGATTTCATGTTAGTGATTTTTGCCAAAAATAAGCTGAATGGACTAAATAGGTGAATCTTCAAAAGATTTAGGACTTGATTATTACAATTAAAAGGCCATGGTAGCCACCCTTCTCACATGAGGAGGGGGAAGGGGGAGGTGAGAGTTTAATGCGCCACTTTCTCAAGAGCCTGAAGATGGGGATGCTTAGTTTCAGGTGTGAGGTTTGGGTCCTAGATTTTGCAAAAAGACAAGACAAAAGTTTGAAAGTAAGTTGAGGATTACTGTAAAACAAACTAAAAAAAAAAAAAAAAAATCGATACATTTAAAAGGATTACATTGAATTGGCACAAACGTAAAATGTTTAGTATTTTTTTGGTGCATTCGCCCCCCCTTATTAGCACATTTTTTTTTTTTTTGGTTTAAATTATCTAATCTATTTTATTTTAACTATAAGCTTTGAAGCTTCAACTATGTCTTCAAATTTCCTAAATTAGGAACAAGCACAAAGACTTGCACCCTAGCCAGAGAAACACCAAATGCTAATATAGTTTCATTAAGGAAGTAGGATCCAACTCAAGCTTAGTCACTAGATTGCGGGCAAAATTATTCAAAATGTCCTAAATCTATTAGACAACGATCGATATAGTTTTAAACCTTTCGATTATACCAATTTAGTTTTAGACATTTTGACAATTTGTTAATTTAGTTCTAAATTTTTTAGTTGTCCCATTTAATCTTAAACCTTTCAGCGATTTATCAATTTAATCCTAAACTTTTTCATGAATTATTAGCAGCTAATATTGGCAAAAAATCGTTAACGTGGTAGTCCATTCAATCTTGACTAACCAACGTGATGTGGTAGGCACTAACGTGGATAATTTTTTAATTTTTTTAAAAATGCTTTAATTATTTTTATTTTTCCTTTTTTTTTTAATTTTTGATTGAAATGGCAAGCAAGGAGAAAAATCACGTGACTAAAAGAGAAAAAGGAAGAGAAGATAACTTATACTTGCTGTTTTGGCCATCGTATAAATAAATGGATTTGATTTCATTTTAGGGATAATTGCTCAGACTCCCCTAAACCAACTATTTGTTATGTTGAACCTTGAACTTTGGTTTATATTTCAATTACTGGATTAACCTTGTAGAGTATTATCTAAAAATGGACTAACTCATTTTTCATTATTAAGGCAATTTTTGCTGAACTTCTATAATATCATGGAAAATTTTTGAATAAGGGACTAAAATGTCTTCACTTTTTTTTTTTTTAAAAAAAAAAAAATAAGGGTGTGAAGTGAACTTTATTTCAAATACAGGTTTGAAGTGCCATTTTTTCAAATAAAGACTTAAAATGTACATTATTTCAAATTAAAGCCTAAAGTTACCATGTCAGTCTAAAGGAAGAGCCTATTTTACCGCTTGTTAATGGCATTTTCATCCTTTACTTTTTTGAAAATTTTCCTTTTTTCCCTTTACTCACTTTTCTATATTAGATGAAAAACAAATTAAAAAAGGAAGGGGGACGGGAAGATGGCAAGGGCTTTACATATTTATTTATGCTTTTTAATTTAATTTATTTTTGATATAATTTAAAGAATATTTAAATTTAAAATTACTTTGGATCAAAATGCTCTTGATTGGCTAGAATATATAGCCTACCAATGAGATTGGGTCCTTATTTAAAGCTATCACGATCACTTAAGACCCTTACTTGAGAAAAATTTCACTATGCAATTTTTAAGAAAATAAGGACATTTCCGGCTCTTATTTGAAATTTTTCTTAATAACATTATCATGTTTCTTCTATATTTTCTTAACTTCATCTCATGTAGTAATTAGCCATTATCATGTAATAATTAACGATGTTGCCGATGAAAAAAACTTATGGCCGTGAAAAAACTCAAAAGTTAGGGAGTAATCTTTAACTTTTCAGAGTCCGACAGCCATTAGCAATGATGCCAAGATTCGTGGCGAGTAATTTGTAACTTTTCAAAATATAAAAGCTTTTAAGCAACAATGCAAAAATTCATCTGTACCTTCTATTTTATCTAGATGAGATTTTTCCAGCCTTTTCTTTTTCTCGTCTGTGACATCTATGATCTCCAGCCAATTTTCTTCATGTCTCAAATGGCCTGGCCCGAGAGGACGCATGCATCGAGCCACAGATGATGATGATGATAGATGAAGATCGTAACAATGACAATGGCGGATTCTTCTGTTTACTTAGCAAAAGCTCAGATGGTCCAAAAAATATATACCCTTGACTTTGTTGTGAAAAATATGGCTTCGAATTGGGTAGAACAATGAAATCGGATCGAGTAAAACAACTCGGACTTTGAGGCGTGATATCACTTTCTTTAAGGATTTATTTGCCCCACAATGTTGCTAATGGTCACCGGCAAAAATCCTCCAGGATACAACAAAGCCTCAGGTGAGAATACTAGATAGCAATTCTAGTATTTCTCCAGAGTCTCTCTAGGAAACAATTAGAAAGAATGGCTGTCGTTTTTTAGAAAGAAAAATCGAGAAGGAATAAAATGATCACACTTTCTCTCTTCCGAAATCTGACAAATATATATATATATATATATATATATATATATATATATATATATGACACTCTTTAAACAAAGGCAACTCTTCAAGAAAAATGAACAAATATGTCCATTCGAAATTCGTCCAAATGAACAAAGGTGTCCAATCGGAAATAGTTGAAAATCCGAACAATTACAATTCTTCGGAAAAATTACAACTCTTCAGGAAAGTTGCAAACCGAACAAGTATCTTTCCAAAGGTTGTCTTTAAAAAGACACAAAGAAAATTCGGAATAATAATAATTTTAAATTTTAAAATAATTAAAATTTCGAATTTATTATTATTTACTAATAATTCCGAAAATTCTCAAAAAGGAAAAACAACCTTTAGAACTTAAATAATAAAAAGGAAAAGAAATAAAATAAAATAAAGAAGAAAATAGAAGGGATTAATGCTAATTAAACCGCCAAGTGCCAAGTGCGCCAAAATCGCGCAATTATCCGCGCTCCCGCACGCGGGTATGGTGAGGCCTAGCCTCGCCCAATTATTCCTTTGATTATTCAAAGGAAATTCACACTTTTTAAATAAGCCCACTTGCTCCCATAAAACCTATGTGGGACAAGTGAAAAAGACACTCTCAGTTTGTTTTAACAAACAAACTTCCAACAGACTTTACATTGTTTGACTGTGCTTACGGAAAATGAGCCATAGAATCATAGTTGAACGATTTACACCTTTTACATATCGAAAATCCTTTTTGGGAAGTTTGCCTTGATCTCCTCCCATCATCAGCATCCTGATTTCTTGGACCTGGGTCCTTGGCAAACTTGGGTACCTGATATCGACGATTTGAGCCGGGGTCCGAACGTAGGACCTCGATGGCCACACCTATGACAATGAACTCTTGCACTCAGATTCGACTCGTCCACAACAAAACTCAAGAATTTTCAAAATTTTCCGTTGCCTACAAAAGAAGAGGATTTGCAGCTCATTTTCTAAAGTTAAATAATGGAACCTTTTCCCTTGAAAACGATTTCATTGGAAACTGTTTTTGAGCAACATCAAATGCTCTGATAAAACAAATTGATGAATATAGTCTTAACTGGTTGAAAATCCATGCGCTGCTCTGACTTGAAATGTGATGTACTAATACTTGAAATTATATCATCATATTTTTCTTTGTTTATGTACTACTATTACAAAGGGATAATGATACAAATAGTCCAAAAACTTTGATCTAATGTATAATGCGGTCCATGAGTTTTTAATTTGTTTAATGTGAATTTTGAACTTTAACTTAATGTGTAATGCTGTCCCTAAATTTTTAATTTATTCAAGGGAAAAAACCACAAAAAACCCTAAACTATGCACAAAGTGACAAAAATACCCCAACCTTTTTTTGCACCATCAAAAACTCCAAATTTTGCCATCCGTGACACATTTACCCCAAATTATTTTTTGTGACACAAAAAACCCTGAACTTTCATTTCTGTGACACATTTACCCTAAATCTTAGGGGTATTTTGGTCATTTTGCTTTTAAAATATTTTTCTTTTTTTTTTTTTTTTTCTCTTCCCGCCGGAGCCGGCGGAGGGAAGCCGGCATCCGGCGAGGCTGCCCTCGCCGGCGTCGGCCTAGGCGAGGGGCGCGTCGGGCGGCCCTCGTCGGCGTCGGGCCGCCCTCGCCGGATCCGGCGAGGGAGGTCCTCGCCGACGCAGCGAGGGAGGCCCTCGCCGACGTCGGATCGAGCGAGGGCACCCTCGCCCTCGCCGGCGTCGGGCGAGGCGGCCCTCGCTCAGGCCGACGCCGCGAGGGCGCCCTCGCCGAACGCCGGCTTCCCTCTCGCGGAGCCGGCGGAGGGAAGAGAAAAGAAAAAAAAAAAAAACATAAAAAGACAAAAATACCCTTAATGGGGTAAATGTGTCACGGATGCGAAGTTTAGGGTTTTTGGTGGTGCAAAAAAAAGTTTGGAGTATTTTTGTCACTTTGTGCATAGTTTAGGGTTTTTGGTGGTTTTTTTCCTTTATTCAATGTAGTCTTTAAATCTTTAGTACATGTTAAAGTTAGTCTTTAGATTATATCAAAATCTTTAATGTTATCTTTTATTAATTCATGTTTAGGAACTACATTAAATATTTTTATATAATTTAGGAACTAATTTGAATATATATCAAAAGTTTAAGGACAACATTTTGTGACATCTTTTTCGCTTGATAAAATAATGAGTCGTGAATGTTTGATGGTCCATGATACATTAGCGAGCTTATCGTCGAACTACAATGTTCGCATCCTCACCGCGTCATCACCAAGCAATGCCATTTTCACCTCATCCGATGACATATCTACATCACCGAATCGTCGCCACCATTCCGTTGCCGACAACCCCGATGTCCTTTTTCATCGCGCATCGTCACGCTACTCTCCAATCAACATTACCTTCGGCAATCATGAAGATCGCTCGACAGCCTGCTCAGACGATTAGCAACTTCATCGAGCTTTTCTTTGTGGCGCGAAGACCAAAATCAGCGTCTTTTCTTTGCGGCACGAAGACCAAGATGGGCATGGGAACAAACTGCCGTTCTTTTAACTCCCCTCTTTCATTTAGAACGCTCAAGCCATTGCCACGTCTTCCGTCCATCATATGAAGATTCTTGAACTTCTCCGCTCTCTCCGCGTCCGCCACGAGCAAGACCACCTTTCTAGCTGGCGTGAGATGGGGCAGCAAAGTCAACAAAAACTGCTCAAATTGAAGACTAGAATGGCGGTGGAGGAGAGAGAGAGAGATAGAAAAAGAAGGGAGAGGGAGGGGACCACTCAGCCTGGTGTCCTCATCGCCAACATTCACCGCACTCTCTTCAACTCCTTTAGCTTCTTCTCCCCAACTCTGTTGCAGCCCGTGAACTTGAGAAGCCAGCAACGAAGGGACCCTTCTCAGCGAAAGAAGATTCTCTCTTAATTCGACACTTGCGTCGTCGTTACCAGCTCACCTTCATTTCGCTGAGTCGCGATTGCCGTTCACGAGGACTCAAGGCAAGTAAATATTCCCCGTTCTATCCTACGACGATCGATTGTTGTTTGACAATGATAATTTTTTTAAAATTCAAGAACATTGTTTAGAACTTCATTTAATCAGGAGTTTCAACTACGTTACCTAACTACTTTGTCGAGTTCAAAGTAATTGAGCTTGTGATTAGATTATAGGGGCATGGACGGTTGATGTTTGGCACGTGCGAGAGTTGGCATGGCAGAAACTTTGAAGGAAAGTCGTGACTGGATCGAGGGCAGGTTCGGTTCTAGTCCAATCGCGAAGTTTGCTAATTTTGTACCAACTTATGCGGTGCAAATTTCATGATGCGTTCACAAAAGTCATCTCTGTTGGAAAAAATATAACTTCGAATTAGGTAGAACAATGAAATTGGGTCGAATAAAACAACTCGGACTTTGAAGCGTGATATCACTTTCTTTAAGGATTTATTTGCCCCACAACGTTACTAATGGTCACCGGCAAAAATCATCCAGGATACAACAAAGTCTCGGGTGAGAATACTAGATAGCAATTCTAGTATTTCTCCAGGGTCTCTCTAGGAAACAATTAGAAAAATTGGCTGTCATTTTTTTAGAGAAAGAAAACTCGAAGAGGAAAATGATCTCACGAAACCTTTCTTCCAGAATCTAACAAATATATATAAGACACTCTTCAAACAAAGGCAACTCTTCGTGAAAATTGAACAAACATGTCCTTTCGAAATTTGCCCAAATGAACAAAGATGTCCGTTCGGAAAATAGTTGAAAATCTGAACAATTACAACTCTTCGGGAAAAGTTACAAACCGAACAAGTATCTTTTCCAAAGGTTGTCTTTAAAAAGACACAAAGAAAATTTGGAATAATAATAATAATAATTTTTTAATAAATAAATAAAATTTCGAATTTATTATTATTATTTTATTAATAATTCCGAAAATTCTCAAAAAGAAAAAAATAACCTTTAGAACTTAAATAAGATAACCGTATGAAAGAAAAAATAAAATAAAGAAGAAAAAAAGAATAAAATTGAAGGGATTAGTGCTAATTAAACCGCGGGTGCGCAAGCATGCAAAGTGCTAATCGCGCACCCGCAGACGCGGTATGGCGAGGCCTAGCCTCACCCAATTATTCCTTTGATCATTCAAAGGAAATTCCATACTTTTAAATAGGCCCAATTCCTCCCACAAAACCTATGTGGGACAAGTAAAAACACTCTCAGTTTGTTTTAACAAACAAACTTCCAACAATCTCTTATTGGTTGTTTTATGACATATTTTAATTTCATAATTTTTTAACTTTGTACGACAAAAATATATGTGAAAAACTTTGGGATTCGGAATCTTTTTTTGGAATTAATGCACCGACCTCTCTCTGTTTTCCATTTTCCACATAATTTTTTGGTCTAGAATTCTAACATGCACTCTTCATGAAAGTCGTAGAGTACATCCCAAGCTACCGCATATTAAATTTCCATAATTTTTTTGTCTCATTTGGTTGGCAAAATATTTATTTTCCTACTCAATTTCCTTCTGGAAATTTTGACTGTTTTGGGCCTGGATTGCAAAAATTATCTAGAATTGTATAAACTAAATTGGACTTCTAGTCCTTCACAAAAAAAAGAAACATCCCCTAGGTCTTTCTACCTCATATTAAAGTTTCATAATTTTGAAAACCATTTACCTAGATAACAGGCATCATTTCTAAAGGCATGTGGAACGCCTTATAAGAGTAGTTTAGGCCTAGAATCCGGGACCTTCCTTACAGTTCACTTAATATATGTATAGATGAGTTTATATTAGTCTAAAGGATGAAAATGACTGATGATTCATTAGATGCATGTTTGAATTCTTGAATAGTAGTGACATTAATGTACTTTTAATTGAATTATATAATTGCTGCATCATGATGTGGATGTGTGACTAAGAATGCCATCGATTCTTGAGACAATGATGGCTTGGGTGATGGTAGGGATGCCTAGTGGGGCAACTGGATTCCTTTAGATCCCTAGGGGGTGTAACGTGGGTCCCCCAGAAGCCTCACAATGTCGGATGGGTGCGAGATGCTTGAGGGGTAATAGGGTTCCCAAATGATGATGGTAGCATAAAATTATATTGATTATGACTTTGACATTTATGAATTGAACTAATGGTTACCTGTTAGGGAAAATTATTACTTGTATTGGTCTGTCTTATATGTTGAAAAGGTTCTCAGTTAAGTTAATGTACACGTGATTTGTTGAACTTTCTATTGAGGCTTTCTTTGTCAGTATGGTCATCGATTTGTGTGGTATAGACCAGTGGACCTTTTACATGCTAGGTTATGACTCACTGATTGTTGATTTCATCTTTTTAGATCAATAGAATGTCAATCCCATTTGTCTCCCCTATGGTCCATTACAGGGTGCTAGTTGACTTCACGTAGGAAGGATGCGGGATTTTTGGAGCTGAGAAGATTTTGACGATGTCAAGGGCTAGGGTTAGGCGACATGTATATAGCTAAGTAGGGATGGGTGACTAACATACAGTCCAGTGTAGTTAGTAGTATTGACCTTTTGAATTCCCTAGAGCACTCCACTTGTCGCTTGATGTGTCGCCCTGCTTATAGAAAATCACGTGTACCCTAGGATTTTCTTTAGTCCCTTACACTTCCATATGCTTAAGAAAAGCAAAACGAGAAAAATAATGGCACTAGTAGTTCTACGGTAGCCGTGACGTGCAGGGGTTGTCGTGATATTGCATATTGAGCCAAAATTCATGGATTATTTGTTTCATTTTCTTTATTTCAAAACATAAAGGAAAATTACCTAAAAAATTTCTAAGCATATTATACTTTTACCAATTTAGTCACAACCCTTTTAATTGAGTCAATTGAGTCCTAAACATTTTTCAACTTCTGTCAACTAAGTCTATCTAATCAATTTTGGATGAAAATCACTGACGCAGATACTAGCTATCTTAGATGGCACAATTGGCGCTAATGTAGATATTTTTAATCATATGTTAATCTTTTTTTATATCTTTTTCTTGGATCTTAGTTACCCCTTGCCGGCACTAGGCGAGGACTGCATTATCCTTGCTAGATCTGTGCCAAGCAAGGGCCGTGACACACTCTCCCATCTAGGTGAGGTCGCAATGCCCTCGCCCAAAGCCAGGGCAAGGTTGACCGGCCAACCCTAGCCGGCTTGAGTCCAAAGAAAAGAAAAAGAAAAGAACCAAATTTATAGAAAAATAAAGAAATTAAAATATTATTAAAAATGTTCACATCAATGCCTATTATGCCATATAGAATGATCGGTGTTCACGTCAGTAAATTTCAATTAAAATTGGCCGAATGTATATAGTTGGTATAATTAAGAAATTTATGATTGAATTGTCAAAAATGCAATAAATTTACGATTTTTTAGAAAATTCTCTAATACATGAAATATATAAAAGTTTCGCATTACGAATAATTCATAGCAATCAATCGACCAACAAAAACGTAGTAGGACTAATATATATATATATATATATATATATATATATATATATATATGGAGGCGCTCATCCTGAATTATATGTTATCTATTTGGAAGTTTCTCTAGTTTCTCTTCAGATATGAAATACTCTCGATTTTTTTTCCTAAATATTCGAAACTCTTCGATCTAATAAGACTTTTGTGGAGAGCGTTTATGTGAAGGAATGAGGGTAATACCATAAGCAATGGTTGAATCATTAAAAGTACTTTTTATACGCAAACACTGAGGATATGATTATTTAAGCTATTGTAATACATGAATTCTAAATTTTCAGGTAAATGCATAGTTTTTTTATAAAAAAATTAAAAACAGAATTAAACTTCGTTCAATTACATTTTTTGTTACTTTGTGTCACTTATCCAATATTAAATAGAAACCATTTACAAAAATAATCTCAATTGGTGGGATGACCATTATATCAAATTTCATCCAAATTAATAATATATTCAAGCTCATTTTAAAATCACTTTTTCATAGGAACGCTATTGTTAAATATTAAGTGAAGAATTAAGCTTTTTTATTTGATATATTTGAATGGTTGATTTAAAACAAATGTAAGGGAAGGTGAATGGATAAAACTTTCCGATGACGCGGCCCGACTGCAAATCGACATTTCACCCAATTTTTGGTTTTTTATTTCTAAATCTAGATCTTCCAGCAATTTGCATAGACACAATGCACAACAGCAGGAACTTCATTGCCGTTCTACTTTTTATGGATAGTAGTTGACACATACAACGCACCTGAACGACATATGATACAAATGTGAAGAACAAAGATCCTAATCCATTATATAATCCACTAACCGTTTTGAATATATTGTCAATCGTAAAATTATATGTGTGAGAAGTCCATAAGTGACCAAAGGATTACGTGATGAAATGAAGCCGAGTACAAGTGAAGAAGAGTTAATGACGAATCGATATGATAATTAGACGAAGTAACATGGATCTCAATATTTTGATTCGACCATTTTGCAGGAAATGCCATCTCCTGCGGTTTATTCCTTTCTCCCATGTAAGCTTAGATCGGCAACTTCTACTACTGTCATAACTTAACCAATGAAAGTCCTGTTGCCTTGCTTATTTTTGATCAGTGGATAGACATTTCGACTTCGATTTGCTTTTGCATCGTCAGTGGATCTCATTAGCCTGACATTCATCACAATACGTAAGAAGAAAACGGCGGCGGGATTCAAGCCGGATCAATACGTTGCAATGGTACTCAACTGTGCACTGTGGGCGTTCTATGGTATGCCCTTTGTCCATCCGGACAGCCTTCTCGTCGTTACAATCAATGGTTTCGGTCTTGGTCTCGCTGAGGTTTACGTTGGGATATTTTTAATATATACTCCATGGAACAGACGTGTAAGTTTCTGGAACACCTAAGTCGTTCAGGAAAATAAGAGTGCTTGTCCAATCTTCATTTCGCAGCTTTGGCATTCTGCTCTGTTTTTTGTGCTTTTGTCGCCATTTTGCAGCGGAATATCTCAGCTTGCGCTCCTCGTTGAACTGATCTTCATGGCTGCAGTAGTTGTCATCACCCTGGAACCTATCCACGTCATAAACAGGAGGTCTGCATTTGTTGGAACGTTGTGCATCATCTTCAACAAGCGATGTACACTTCGCCATTGACAATCATGGTATGTCGACTGTTTGGCTTTTTCTGGAAACTATTAAGTTGCTGATCAACAACCAAGAAAATGGAAAATCAACTTCCTTCTTTTTGGTATTGGCAGCGCCGTGTCATCTAGACAAAGAGCGTCGAGTACATGCCCTTCTATCTCTCTCTTGCCAACTTCTTGAACGGCATCATCTGGTCTGTCTATGCGCTCCTCAAATTAGATCCCTATGTCCTGGTAAAATATTGAAACCTCTTTCTCGGTTGCATCTAACTTGCTTCATCCAAATCTTTCAGAGTATAATCATGTTCTGCTGTACTAGTTGACAGTCCAGAGGAAATAGAGTGAAAGCATACTTATTTTTCACTTCAATAACTGAAATTTCCAGGAGGATGAAGCCTCCTTTTTGAAGACATTTTTTGGGCAGTTGGTTTTGTAAATGTGTCCATGCATTGTTGTAGGTGCCGAATGGTTTGGGAGCCTTGTCTGGTCTGGTGCAGCTGATTCTCTATGCGACATACTACAGAACCACTAAGTGGGACGAGCCAGAGAAACCGGCGTCTGAGGTTGAACTCTCCAGTGCTTAAGGCTGAGACAGTCAATGGACGCGGGCTCCTCTGCTCCTCAAGATTCAGTTCTTTTCTTTACCAGAGTCCGCAATTTTCATGAGTATGATGTTTGACATTAATCGTTGTTGTGAAAATACAATGTGTACTTCCAACCAAATGGTAACAAGCAAAGTGGAAAAGCAGGAATGCCGCCGACAATTTGAGTATTAACACATGCTGCAATCCATCAGTTAGATGCTTACACACCAAATGGAAGGACACGGAACATCTCTCCTGTATGTTTGGCCGAGCATGTTCTCCGCCTAATGAGATAGATGAGCAAAGCGCTAGTCTTAAAATTGTTCTTTATTAACACAAAGTGTAGTCATACATTACAGGTGGCCAACCCAGTCTTTCCGAGCAGCGTATGCCAAAAAAGGTACAGAGTTCTGTGAAATCCCCCCAAGCTTCTAAAACTGACATGCAAAAGAGGAATAGAAGAACAATAATTAGAAAATGAAGCTTTACACCATTCGAGAAGGAAAGATGTAGCGGTACACGCTCTCTCCTTGATCTATATTGACGAATCGCCATCCCTATTCTTCTGGATAAATCCCATGCCCTAATTCTCGACTGTAGATACAATAAGCAGACACCTTCCCCCTAAAGGTTGATAGCACCATAGTACGTGAAAATTAAAGTAATAATTATCCCAACTAATTCCTCAAGGTCCGCGATACCTACGGAAGCAAAGACAACCCTGTGACTGATCGACAGGAATCATGCCACCCCCTTTCGACGTGTCGATAGCTTCGAGCAAAGAGACAACCTCGTCCATCTCTGGACGTTTGCTTTGTTGACCATCCCAGCATCGTTTCATCACATTTGCAAGAGAACTTGGGCAGCATCTCGGAATTTCAGGTCTCAGGTTCTGTAGCACGTACAGTCCCCAAAGATGATTAGAAATCAGAGACAACTACTTCCCGCTAGCAGCAGAATTTCTGCTCGCTATCTGTCTCTCATAATGCAAGGGATAGAACCGAACAATACCTGGCGCACCACAGCCGAAGTCATCTCTGAGAAACTAAGGTCAGGGTACGGCATGTCGCAACAATATATTTCCCAAAGGCAGATGCCGAAACTGTAGACATCGCATTTTCTATTATATGGGCTTCCATTTAGTACCTGCACCCAGTTTTGTTGAGTCACCAATTATTTATTCTGTAGCAAATCTGCCTTTTACTTTTGTCCATCACTTCATGTTTTTGGTTCTTAAAATGATGAAACATCAAATCATCACTGCAATTTAGCTGTACATGCTGCAAACTGAAAAGAAGAAACAATAGAAACAGGAGCAAGAAGATGAAGGAAAAAGGACTCCCATGGCCCTTCTGGACGGAACTATGCAATTTTCAAACTCCAGAGGTGTGAACTGATCAAAAACTGCTACAACGTAGCAGGAAATAAAAAAACCAGAAATTTCTATAGTACCTCAGGAGCCATATAACCCAATGTCCCAGTCTCCCCAGTCATGTCATTGGGATTTGAAGCTTCAACACGAGCCACCCCAAAGTCTGCGATCTTCAAAGTACGTGACTTGTCCAATAGCATGTTCTCTGTCTTCACATCTCTATGGACAATCTTCTGCGAGTGGAGATAACTCAAGCTGCAATAGTTAAAATGAAAATTAACTTGACCACTTAGGGATGTAAAAATCTATGGTGCGCCCAATCAAAAGCAGTGTGTTTTTTTATATACCCTCTGGCGAGATCAAGTGCAAGCTGGACAACCACCTTGAATGCTAGTTTCCTTCTCCTGTTCTTGATGAGGTAAGATTTGAGAGCTCCCCCAGGAAGATATTCAACAACAACACAGCAAATATTCCTGGGCATACTGATTGGACCATTGTCAGTTTGTATTTGTAGATCTGATGAGCCCATTGTTGCCCCAATGAACTGAAAAGGAGACAAGACTGAAATTTAGAGCCCGTAGAAATCACTTCTTGTGTACAAGCAAAGAAGGACAATGCTAATGTTCTTGCAAATCCTATTCTGTCATTTAACATTCTGCTTCCTGAAAATACTTCCAAAAGCATTCTTGAGTTAATTAGTAATGGAAACATAGATATGATGCTATCAACCACGCTGCAGCTTTGGAGAATGCGGAGATGATGGATATACATAGCAAGTGAACATTACCGAAGAACATGGAGAATAAAAAGCTCCGGAGAACTCTATTAAGTATTGAAAAAAAAAAAATTATACAAAGATAAAACAAACCGGTAGGTCAAAGTTTGGCAAGAGGTCTATACAACACTTTAATTTTCATTTATCTCAGCCACCTTTTTCAGTAGACATTGAGTTATGGCTATTTTGCTACTCCCTCTTCTCCCTCTATCATTCTGTTTACATGGTGCTTGACATTTAGGCGTAAAACATGACTCATCCATAGTCAAGTCTTCTCCCATGACAATAAAAATGGCAATTTTGTCAACAAAGGATACTTTTACAATAGAGTACATGCTTATGATGCTTAAGGACTGAACTAATGAAACTCAATAATGTAATCAGCCTTTAGAGCATGCAGCTATCAACAGCAGGGGAAGTTGAGGTTCTCCTACTGTAACACTCATGGTAGGCAGATAATACACACCAAAGCCGGCTAATTGTGCAGCAATGAAATGCATACCAAGACTCTCTGCATACCATGACGGTCAAGGAAAAAGCATTATGAGAGAAAAGAATAGGGCGAAGCATAAACCTTGGTAACATTAGGATGGTCAAGCTTGTGCCACACCGCGACTTCTTGGGTAAAAGCAGCCCTCAGTGAAGCGATTTCAGCCTCAGTCCTCTGTCCCTCTTCACCCCAGTCAAGAAGTTTAACTATCAAAGGACATACTAGGTCAGCGAGGCAAAACAAACAATATCAACTGAGCCAGTCAGAGGCAAATCACCAATAGAAATGACGCCAATGACATGATCGCATGTGAATTAGCTAGATTTGAGGGAATTGAACGAATAGTTTACTAAAAGGTGTTCCCCGTACTGATGATAATTTTCCAGTAAAGCGAACCAACCATTCCCTAAGTGATCGGCATGGCCACCGGATCAGTATGAATCAGTGCGCAAACGTCACAGCCTATATATTATCCAAATCGCTGCTAATGCAGACATATATCGCCGCGGACATTCAATCCAATTCCTTCCTTCGACTCACGGTTTCATTAAGAGCCACAAAAGGTCAGTTTTCAGTATGTCGAGAACGTTGCAGATCCTCTTGCTGCTGAAACATAAAAGGTAGTATTCTAAAGAATAAAACACGAGCGGCAGGGAGGACCAAGTAATCCATTCATCTCTAGACCCACAAGTTATTTCAAGAAGGAACGAAATTGAAAAAGAAGATCTCGTCTAAATAATGACCAGCGAGACACACCCGACATTAAACCATGCGAAGACACTGAAGATGGAAAAAATTATCAGGGGACGACTCCGAGATCAAGAAACGAAGAGGCCGGGGCCGTTGACTCACCGGCGACATCCTGCCCGTCGTAGACGCCGCGGTGGACGGTGCCGAAGGTGCCGCGGGCAATGACGGACTTGATGAGCAGCTTGGCCGGGTCGATCTCCCACTCCAGCCTCTCCTGCTTCCTGGGCCTCGGCAACGAGAGGCTCTTGACCAAGGAAGCGCCGACATTCCCGCCCGCCGCCTCCTCGCCGCCTCCTTCCCCGCCCCCGGCCTTCTTGCTCTTCTCCATGGTGGCGGCCCTGGTGAACCTCTCGAGCTGCTCATCGATGCTCTTCAGGTCAATCTGGTCCGCCCTCACGTACCCTTCGCCGCCCTCCTTCATCTTCCTCTCTCCCCTCCGCCCCTGCTCCCGCCGCAGCAGCAGCTGCAGTCGAAGCTAAAAATGGGATCTTTCTCCCCCGTCCCCGCTCCTCCCTCCCAACCCTCAACTGGGTTCGGGGCGATGGCCGATCTTGATCGGAATCTGGGGTGCCCAGTCCAATCATTCAATGGGGGCACATGGAGTTGTTGCTGCCTGTGGACGAAGACGAGCGCTTGCTTTCTTGGAAATCTTGATTTTCTTCTTTCTCTCTCTTCTGTCCATGGTCAGTATTTATATGCCTTTGACTTTATGGTGGGGAGGGCCTCTTCCCCTCCCTAAGTAGGACGCAATTTTATTAATAGATTTTACACGCATTGTTTAATAATATATCATGATGGGGAAAAAGATTCGATTTTTTTTTTATAAAAAGCCTGACTTTACTACAATATATTATTTACTGAAAAATCGTGGTGGAAAACAAATGAGTGATTAATTTATTTTTGTCATCGAGGGAGGGGGCAGTTATCCCAGGATTCATGGAACTCCATAACGCTTTGGGAAGCACTTGTGCCGACCCTTTTCTTGATATTTTTAAAAACCGGTAGGATTGACCAAAAAAAAAATCTTAAATTCATTCTATAAAGGCTAATTCGGTTTTAAAGTTTTAATTTTAGTTAATTTAACCATAAATATTTTAACGATTTTTTAATATAGTCCTTCCGGTAGATCCGGCAATTTCCGTCTAATATTGACCGAAATTGCTATATTGAAAATTCATCAAAAAATTTAAGAATAAATTAACCAATTGAAATATTTAAGATTAAATTGACTATCATATGATAGATTTATGATTTTTTGGATAATTTAAAAAAACATTAGAAAAGTCTCAAGTAGATTAGCGGTCAAATAGTCACTCGAGCTTCTAAAGAATAATGCTTTTTTTTTTTGGCAAAAAAAGAATAATGCTTTGAGAAGCACCCATTTTCATGATCACTTTAAAAACCAAGAAAATTGACCACAAAAATCTTAAATTTATTGGACATGAGTCAATTCGGTCTCGAACTTTCAATATAACTAATTTAGTCATAAGTTTTTTGACGGTTGTCCAATGTAGTCATTCCAACGATTTCCGTTTAGTTTTGGCCTGAAGGATAACATTGAAAAAAGCATTCATACCAATTTCAAAAATAAATTTTCCTAGAAATAATTGTACAAAAAGGTCCCCAAATAATTCCGAATATTTGAAATAGGGAAGGTAAATATTTGCAATATTTAGAGAGAATATTCTCTAATAAAGGAAAATATCCGGATAGAGGTGCCATATATGTTGCTCTTTATGGATCCATAAAGAACAACGTTTATGGTAAATTTAGCAATTTCCTTCTAATATTGGCTGAAATGGCTACATTGAAAATTCACCAGAAAGTTTAAGAGTAATTTAACCAAATTGAAAACTTTTGGATTAAATTCACCGCCATACGGTAGATTTATGACTTTTTGGATAAGTTTTCTTTTTTAAAAAATTACAAAAGTCTCAAATAAGTTAGCAGTCAAATAGTCACTCGAGCTTCTAAAGAAAATATTCATAACGCTTTAGGAAGCACTTGCACTGACCCTTTTCATGATCTTTTTAAAAACGACCACAAAAATCTTAAATCTATTGAACATGGGCCAATTCGGCCTCAAACTTTTCAATATAGCTAATTTAGTTATAATTCTTTTGATAGTTTTCCAATGTAGACATTCCAACGATTTCCATTCGGTTTTAGCTGGAAGGATTATATTGAAAAATTGTCAAAATGTTTAGAAGTAAATTGAACAAAGATATATAATAGATTTATGACTTTTTCAATAAGTTTTTTTCTTTTAATAAACATAGACTAGTCTCAAGTCAATTGGCCGTGATATAGTCACTTGAGCTTCTAAAGAAATTATTCTTGAGGAAATCATGTAAATCAATTTTTAGAATTGTAATACTAGAGGTAAAAAAAAAATTGTAGCACCGAGAGATATTCGAACGGCTAGTAAAAATTACAAGGCTTGATACCAGATTGTTAATTTCATTCGATTCACTGGTGGATGAGTGATACCTATGTTTATTGGCATAGTATATAATTTTAGTGCATTTAGCATTGCCCGATTATGATTCTATTTGCTTAAATTGGGAAAAAAGCACAAATACTAATTTCAAAAATAATTTTCCTAAAAACTCAATTGTAGCAAAAAGGCTCCTACATAATTCCAAATATTTAAAACGGGGAAAGTAACGATTTATAATATTTAGAGAGAATATTCGCTAATGAAGGAAAATATCCTGTGCGGATAGAGTTGCTCTAAATGTTGTTCTTTTTTTTATAAGCAAAGCTAACATAGAAGAAAGCCAAATCCAAAAAATTGTTCCATATGTTTGGTCACTATTTCTTGCGTAAGCTGGTAGCACACTCGTGTGGTCCAATTCAAGAACATATACATAGACATACATTATTTTCATTTCGACTATTAATTTATTGCTTATGTGTATTCCGTACTGCTCGAATTTCTATCAAACTCAAGCTATCAAAAGCATGCCGATGATGTATTCATAGCAGATTAGTTGGAAAAATTGTCCAAAAAATTCTAAACCTTATGCACTTTTGCTAATTTGTCATAAACTTTTTTCTTTAAAAAATTTGCCAATCAAGTCATAAACCGTTACATGTTTTGCCAATTGAGTTCTAAATCTAATTTTAGCCGGATGAACTCAATTGACAAAATGTGAAAATATTTAGTTAATTGGAAAAATTAAAATATTTAGAATTGAATTGACCAAAATATAATATGCTTAAGACTATTTGAACAGTTTTTCCAAAATTACTTAAACACTTCCCTCGCTTACAAGCTAGTTCTTACGTATGTGAGTCAAGTTGTGGACGGAACCGCATTAACGAGATTATCGGTCACATAGAGAAGACGAAAGGACATCAATTGACATAGTGAAAAATGGGGCAGAACTCGAGTATTGATGATGGGGAACGCAAGATTGCACAATTTTAGCAAAATGCAGTGGTATAATTTAGTGTTTTGGCTGCTTAATTGTCAAGCAAAGCTAATCCATTGCTCTTGTCTCCTAGTCTTCGTGAAGCTTTTCCCTACCAACTTCGGCTATTGTCACGGTGCTGATCATTTTGCCGTGAGCTTTGCAACGCATTCAAGAGAGTGCGCAATCAAAATGTTTTCATTTTATTTATTTTGAATTTTCTTTTATACCAAAAGTTGACCTAGGTAGGTATATTCGGTACGTATAAAATACCTACTAGTCTTCTGAATGAAGTAAAACACGAGGCGGAACTTGAGCGAACTTCTTGAAATTTATTATCTCGTCTGAGGATGTGTTTAGAAATTGAATGCATGCCCTGAGCCTAATCAAGACAAATATTTTGTTACTTTAATTCGACCGTTGAATCAATCCTATTAGGTTAGATCAAGCGGTTTTATGGCTCCACGGCGATTGCGATATCTGAAAGATTAGTTTATTTTCAATAGTTTAAACTTTTTCGTAAGAGACAAATTATTTGGAAATGTCACTATTCCATCGTAGAAAAAGACAAAAAGATAATCAAACGGTAGTATATTTTTTTTTATCTAATAAGACTTGGTAAATGACATGTTTCAAGGCGAGATGAACACGGTGCAATATTAAAAAAAAAAAACTTGTCTTTTCAGACGAGCGAGCAAGTAGTTATGATTTCGAGACTTGTTCATATCATGACCATGCTTATCCTCTCCACTTAGGGTCAAGGTCAACATCACCTCCGTTCGTGCAAATCCCTTTATCAGCAGTGCATCTTCCATGCACCAGTCGATGCCTTCCGACAGCCTAATCTAGCCAGTACGCAACGAGAAACGGCGGATGCCTTTTCGATCTTGAGGCGAAAGATCCGGCGGTGGCGCACGGAGAGTTTCCAAATGCACAGTCGGCAAGAAAAGAAAAGAAAAGAGATGATTGACAACTAGAACCAAATTTCAAATCGGGAAGCGTTTGACCGTGAAGCGATAAGGAACTCCGAGCGACGCAACAAGTGGGGAGACGTCGCAATCTGGAAAGGTAAAGTCAAAGCAGAAGTCCCCCCTCCTCCCTTGCGTTTTGCCTAACGAGGCTCGGCTTCCATACCCCATCACATCGAGAGGCAAAGAGAAGTGAGTTGGCTTTTCCGTGAGGTAGACGTCCCAATCGAGTAAACCGGCGCTAATTTTTTTTATTTATTTAAATTCCAACTTCAAATTAGAATTACTTGAACAACCTTTGGATTTTAGCGGAAACGTACTCCACCAGGACATTTTAAGTATGTTAAGTATGGCAATCTACCAAGACATTTAAGTACGGCAAAATGACGAGGATGATCTTTAAATTTTCGTCCCACATGATTCATGAATTTTTAATTTATTTAACGTACAGTGTCGTTCCTGAACATTTAATTTTGTTCGATATAATCCTTAAACTTTTAATAAATGTTCAATTTAGTAGTCCTTACACTATGTGAAAAAGATTAGTGTTGTTTCTGAACTTGAATGAATGAAAGGATAATAATATTTAATATTTTCATATAATTCGAAAACTAACTCTAACACTTACAAAAAATTTAGGGGTCATGTCAAACAAATTGAAAGTTCAGGGACAACATTATATATTGAACTAAAGTTTAAAGATAAAATTTCACATGGGTTAAAGTTTATGAGCTATTTATTTCATTATTTCTTTTAAGCTTATTCTTCAATTGTTATCTGGTAAATCGATCTAGAGAGAAAAAGTTTGTCCCTACTATACTCATCAATAAATCAAGCTTACGTTCGACAATCCACGCGTGTGCGTGACGATTGATATCTCCGCCTCGTCGATTCATTCGTTGGTTCATCCATTTGTTCACGTCACCAAAAAGTCCTCCCCTCTTAAAAACGATCATTCAAGAGCAAGAGAAAGATAAGCTCGATTCAATGTTGTCTATTATAGCAAAGAGATGAGATTGTCCAAGTTAGCTTTTACATGGGGTTAGGCCTCTATTGAGGTGGGTATGCCTGAGATTCGCGCGAGGCATTATCGTAATTTGGTCAAAGAAAATAAGAGAGGGTTTCTTGCCAAACATGCGAAAGGGATAAACATCGACCCACTAAGGCATTACGACATATTCTTAAGGGGGCCTACCTCGCCTCATCGATGTCGCGTTCTCTTTGTCAATTGCGACCACCGCCCACGATTTTTAGGGCAAAGAGATGCACTCAAATCCACGAGAAAAAAAAAAAAAAACTACGTAGATTCATATCATGGACGTCCGAGAGCACACGGTGTTTGGAATTCAAGAGCTTTGAATCGAAGAATATCATATACAAGAGAGGTCTAAATCATGTGGCTGAGACTTCATGAATCATTTCAATTACCTTTCTTTCGAATTTATCAAGAGAGACTGTCGAGAAACGTTAAGAGGAAAAGTGTAAGATGGAAATTGATGTGTTTTGTAAGTTGTAATATAAAGAATGAATGAAAACTTGTCATTTTTCGCAGCGTGTAATCAACTTGATCTAGAAACCAATGGAATTCGCCTCAGTGGCCACCCTTCCAACATGGAAGAGGAGGTGAGAGGTTCAAACCTCACATTCTCAGGGAGGGATGGGGTGGGGACGCGCAAGTTTCAGGAGTGAGTTTCGACTCCCACGCCCTGCAAGAGGTAAGGCAAAAGTCTGAGAATGAGTGTAGAATAGGTATAGAGTAGGAATGACAAAAAAAAAATCAACTTGATCTAGAAGAATTCAAGAATGTTTAAACCCAGTTAACGACTGAAAGCGAGAGACCCATTGGAATAATTGCAGAAAGCACTGCCTACGGAAAACGCATGTTTTCGGGGAGCACAAAGTTTGACTAGCTAGATGGGCTAACAAGATGCCCCTTTCGGTCCGTCTTTCGAGCCATTTTTAAGTGTAAGTACGTGGGCTTCATGTCCAACTTTGCTGCATGTGTCGTACGTTTTCCATGTCCAGCCCATCATCGTCAATCAGTTCTAACTCCTTCCACAAAAAAAAAAAATAATAATAATAATAATAATAATAATAAATAATAAATAAATTGGACGGTTAGCCCGACTATTGGGAGTGTGAGCAGAGATCGTACCGTGAACATTTGAGAATCCTTTCTCCTCAGCTCACTAATAAAATCTCAAGTCAACTGACGCGGTCTGAAATAATGTGAGGCATTAGACTTTTATTACAATTGAATTTATATTCTTGTGATGTGAAATGAGTCGATATATTGAATTGACTTGGTATGCAATGGTGAATTGATGAGTATGGACCTAAGCTCCTTTTATTTCCAACATATAAGATGTGATCTCTATTAGATGATCACAACCCCAAGCATGTTTATGAAACTCCATCAATTATAGCTAGCATCCGACCCTATTTTTGGTATTGGCAAGTAAAATCAACAGTGACAATGATGTAAGTATTATTTAAGGAAAAATTGACATAAATAGTCCATAAGTTTTGGTACAATGCAACGTTGATCTTGATATTTTGCCTTTGTAGCGACAAGATATATAAGTTTGGAAAAATGACATAAATGATCCATGACCTTTGATTTAATGTGCAATGTGGTCGTGCAATGTCCTACTGCAAGAAGTTATGCAAGGGCATCCCGTATTGCTGAATAGGGCGCCTACTCTGCATAGATTAGGCATACAGGCATTTCAACCCATTTTATGAAAGGATCTCTGAACTTTCAATTTGTTCAATACGATCATTGAATTTTTTATATATATTGATGTTGTGCCTGATTTCGAATTAATGGAAAAATAGTATTGAACATCTTCATATAATAAGGATAAACTTGAACAATTACTAAAAGTTTAAGGATCACACTGATCAAATTAAAAATTCATGAACGACATTATACATTGAACTAACATTTAGAAACAACTTTGCACATTAAGTCAAAATTTAGGAACTATTTGTTTTGTTATCCCTTTAAGTTTCTTTCTCAATACATTTGTCCCCGCTAATCCACGCATGTGCGCAACGTTTGATATGTCTGCCTTGTTGATTCATTCATCCATTTGTTCACGTCACCAAAGGTCCTCCCCTTGTAAAACCGATCATGTGAAGAGATGAGCTTGATTCAATGTTGACTTCCTTGGGTAACTATTATAGCAAAGAGACGAGGTTGTCAAGTTAGCTTTTACATGGGATCAGGAGCCTATCGAGGTGGGCATGGCAATGAGATTGGAGTGACGCATTATCCTAATTTGGTCAAAGAAAAAGGAGGGTTTCTTGGCAGACATGCGGAAGTGATAAACATCGACCCACTAAGGCATCACAACATATCCTTGAGGGGGCCTACCTCGCTTCATCGATGTCACCTTCTCTCGGTCAATTGCTACCACCGCCCAATAGTTTTATGGCAAAGACATGCACTCAAATTCCATGAAAAACACTCCATAAATTCATGTGATGGACGCCATAGAGCACACAGTTTGGAATTCACAAGCTTTGAATCGAAAAACATCGTACATTAAAGAGGTTTAAGTCATGTCCTCCAGAGACTTCGTGAATCATTACAATTATCTTTCTTTCGAATTCATTAATAACAGTTTTTGTGAAACTTTGAGAGAAGAATGTAAGGTTGAAATAAATGTGTTTTGTAAGTTGTAACAAAAAGAATGAAGGAAGCTTGTTCATTATTTATGGACTTCAATATTGGTTCCGCTATTTTCGTGGCGCGTAATCGATTTGATCTAGAAGAATTCGAGAATGTTTAAACCCAGTTGACGACTGAATGCGAGAGACCCAGTGGAATCGTTGCAGAAAGCACTGCCAACAGAAAACACATGTTTTCACAAGCTGGGGGAGCACAAAGTTTGACTAGCTAGCTGGGCTACTAAGATGCCCTTTTCGGTCCTGCTTTCAGGCCATTTTCAAGTGTAAGTATGTGGGCTTCATGTCCAACTTTGCTGCATGTATCGTAGGTTGTCCATGTCCAGCCCATCATCGTCAATCAGTTCTAACTCCTATTGTGGCTAGTCAATGGACGGTTAGCTTTCTTCCACACACATACACACACAAAAAGGTTGGACGGTTAGCCCGACCATTGGGAGTAGTCTTGAGTTTATACCGAGGAATGCGCAGTCGATTAGACCACGATCTAGGGAGTTTTCTATCAGCTGATGAAGACGCCATGCTTTGTATCTTGGTTAAGGGTTCACATTTCAGATCCACTTGGGACAATTCCAATTGAACATTGGACTTTTCACTCCTCTTTCGGACCATGACTTCTGCAGGCGCATCGCTTCTAGATTCAGTTCGAGATCACCTGGTCCATGGTCCGATCACTTTCACGGTGAGAAAGAGAAAGAAAGAAGAGAACCGTGAACACTCGAGAATCACTTCACACGATGTATGAGCGCATGTGGGAGCGAGGATCATACCATAAACATTTGGGAATCCTTTCTCCCCAACTCACCAAAAAAGTTTCAAGTCAACTAATGTGGTTTGAAGTAATGTGAGGCATTAGACTTTTACTACAATCGAATTTATTTTGTTGTGATATGAAACAAGTCGATATATTGAATTGACTTGGTATACAATGGTGAATTGATGAGTATGGACTTGAGCTCCTTTTATTTCCAACACATAAGATATGATCTCTATAGGATGATAACAACCACAAGTATTGGCATTCAACCTTATCCCCGGTATCGACAAGTAAAATTAACAATGACAATGATGCAAGTATTATTTAAGGGAAAATTGACACAAATAGTCCATAAATTTTGTACAATGCAATGTCCATCTTGATATTTCGCCTTTGTAGTGACAAGACATATAAGTTTAGAAAAATGATATAAATAATCCATGATCTTTGATTAATGTCTTTTTTAAACTTTTAATTTGTTCAATACAATCCTTGAACTTTTGATACATGTTGATATTGTGCCTAATCTTGAATTAATGGAAAAATAATATTGAACATCTTTATATAATATAGGGACTAATTTGAACACGTATCGAAAGTCTAAAAATTACATTGACCAAATTAAAAATTCATGAACCACATTATATATTGAACTAATATTTAGAGACAACTTTGCACATTAAGTCAAAATTTAGGAACTATTTGTTTCATTATCTCTTTAAGTTTCTTTCTCAATACATTTGTCCCTGCTAATCCACGCATGTGCGCAACGTTTGGTATGTCTGCCTCGTCGATTCATTTTCATCCATTTGTTCACTTCACCAAAAGTGTCCCCCTTGTAAAACCAATCATGCGAAAATATAAGCTTGATTCAATGTTTACTTCCTTGTGTAACTATTATAGCAAAGAGACGAGGTTGTCAAGTTAGCTTTTACATGGGGTTAGGTGTCATATCGAGGTGGGTATGGCAATGAGATTCGAGTGACGCATTATCGTAATTTGATCAAAAAAAAAAGGAGGGTTTCTTGGCAGACATGCGAAAGTGATAAACATCGACCCACTAAGGCATCACAACATATTCTTAAGGGGGCCTACCTCGCCTCATCGATGTCACCTTCTCTTGGTCAATTGCTTCCACCGGCCTCTAGTTTTATGGCGAAGACATGCACTCAAATTCCACAAAAAAAAACACTCCATAAATTCATGTCATGGACACCAGAGAGCACACGGTATTTGGAATTCACGAGCTTTGAATCGAAAAACCTTGTACATTAGAGAGGTTCAAATCATGTCCTCTGGAGACTCCGTGAATCATGACAATCTCCTTTCTTTTGAATTCATCAATAGCGGCTTTTGTGAAACTCCAAGAGAAAAAATGTAGGGTTGAAACAAATGCGTTTTGTAAGTTGTAACAAAAAGAATGAACGAGGGCTCGTTCATTATTTATGGACTTCAATATTGGTTCGGCTATTTTCGCAGCGCCTAATCAACTTCATCTAGAAGAATTCAAGAATGTTTAAACGCAGTTGACGACCGAATGCGAGAGACCCATTGGAATCATTGCAGAAAGCACTGCCAACAGAAAACACATGTTTTCACAAGCTGGGGGCGCACAAGGTTTGACTAGCTAGATGGGCTACTGAGATGCCCTGTTTGGTCCGGCTTTCGAGCCATTTTCAAATGCATGTACGTGGGCTTCATGTCCAACTTTGCTGCATGTGTCGTAGGTTGTCCACGTCCAGCCCATCATCGTCAATCAGTTATAACTCCTTCTGTGGCTAGTCAATGGACGGTTAGCTTGCTTCCGCAGGAAAAAAAGGTGGACGGTTAGCCTGACCATTCGGAGTAGTCTTGAGTTTACACTGAGGAATGCGCAGTCGATTAAACAGCGATCCGAGTTTTCTATCAGTTGATAAAGACGCCCTGCTTTTTTGTATCTTTGTTCAAGGGTTCACATTTCAGGTCCCCTCGGGACAACTCCAATCGAACATTGGACCATTCGCTGCTCTTTTGGACTATGACATCTGCGGGCGTATTCGCTTCTCGATTGAGTTCGGGATCACCTGGTCCCTGGTCCGATCCCTTTCACGGTGAGAAAGAGAAGAAAAGAAGAGAACCGTGAACACTCGGGAATCGCTTCGGATGATGTATGTGCACACGCGTGAGCGAGGATTGTACCATGAACATTTGGGAATCTTTTCTCTCCAGCTCACCCAAAAAAGTCTCGAGTCAACTAACGTGGTCTGAAGTAACGTGAGGCATTGGACTTTTGCTGTTAACAAATTTATTTTGTTGTGATATGAAACAAGTTGATATATTGAATTGACTCCGTATGCAATGGTGAATTGATAAGTATGGACTCTAAGCTCTTTTTGTTTCAGGAACCTAAGATATGATCTCTATTGGATGATCACAACCCCACGTATGTTTATGAAACTCCATCAGTCATAACTAGCATCCAACCCTATTCCTAGTATCAACAAATAAAATCACCAATGATAATGACGTAAGTCTTATTTAAGGGAAAATTGACACAAATAGTCCATAAATTTTGGTACAATGCAATGTCGTCTGTGCACTTTTATTTTATTTAAAATGGTCCTTTTAACTAATGCTAATTATTCAATCTAGTATCTTGATCCTATGAAAATGTTGAATGTCCTCTTTTCATTAATCTATTGCTATAACTTTCAATTTGTTAAATTCGAACGGCGGACAAAAGATAATTATATGTATATTGTGCACGTGACATATTCATGTCAAATCGTTTAAAAAAAAAAAAATTCACGTGGGATATTGTTATTAAAAAATTCAAACTTGGGCACTCCAACAAAGGCTACCGACCAAGGGGCCAAAAAAGTGAAAATAAAAAACACGCACAGACACAAAGGCCGATCTCTTTTCTACCTTCACTTGGTTTCTAAAATGCCCTAGATTCTCTGGTTCTATATTGCTGGGCCCCTAGAAGCCGTATAAGGACAAGAAGAAAAGAAGGCAGGCCTTATAATTTTCATTAGGAGGAAGTGCCAAGATTATTTTGTTCCTTTCGAGGCATAGTGACAGATTTAGGGTTTCACGTTGAGGGCGTCCTCGAAAGATAATGCATGATTTATCTGACTCGATCAAAGTACAATTATGATGTCAAGTATGAATAGTTTATTAGGGCATTATCTTTTATGAGTATCCCATACATGTCATCCAATATCTTCTATAGTCTTCATTTGTCGTATTCATATCCTAGTTTTTATTTGACCTTTTGAACATGACCCATGCTTGTCTTTGTTTTCCTTGGCCCTAGGGAAGGGTCACTAACCATCGCTTGCCCTAACCTTCGCTTGGGGCCAACTAGCCTTGTTAGCCCGGGGCGTGGGCCGATGACCTTCACTAGGCTTGAGCGAGGGCATTAGCATCGCCCAAATCTAGGCACCCTCACTCGGGCCTAACGTGGCTCGCCGACCCTCACTCGAGGCTAGAAAATCTCCGCCAACCTCTCTAGCAATGTGTGGCAGTAGTGGTCATTGGCAAGGCCCTATTATTTCCTTCTCCTTTTTTTTTTAGTTTTGTTTTTCTAAATAAAGTTTTAGTTTTTTAAAAAAAATTAATTAATTTTAATATAATTTGAATAAGAAAATAAAAAAAGCCACATAAGAAAGAGTAATTATTTTAAAATTCCATGTAAGAGAGAGAAATATTTTAATATTAGCATTTTCCATTAGATAAAGTTTTCGAATTTGATTGTACCTTTTGAAAATTTTAGAATTCAATTACACCTTCACTATAAGTTTTAAAACATCTAATGAACATATTCTTTTTTTTTTTTTCATACTGTAGAAATCTATAGTAATATATTGAATGGCGACCTTAACATTTTATTTTCCTTATTTTAGCTTATACATGGCCGATCAAACATTCTGATCGTCGCGATATGTTATGGTGCATTTTACTCAAGAACAAACTTGAATCAATAACTATTAAATGACTCAAGAGTGAGTTAACTAAAATGGTTAATACCATAAAAATATCTAAGTTATAACATCTGTAATAAATTTATCTTGAACTAATTTTTATACCAAAAAAAAATCTGAAATTAATACATCTATCTCCAAATCCAGAAAAAAACCCCAAAATCGATACATTTACCTTATGTGAGTTTTCATTAAATATAATTAATATCACTAAAAACCACAAATCAATACATAAGTGATAAACGAAAAATAAAACCCAAAATTGATATAACTGTCAACAGTCATGTGCCATCTAATTCAGTAATTCGACAGTAAAATTTAATGGGAATTAAGAGGAGGTAAATTTACTCGATGTAAATTTGTTACAAATACATCGATTTGAAATTTTTCATGGTGCTAATCCCAAATAAAACATACAAATAATTGACGAATCGTGCATTACCATCTATTGCGGAAGTGGGCCCCATCCCAACATCCGTCACGCCCTTCTTACCCCTCTCTCTCTCTCTCTCTCTCTCTCTCGAAAGAACATATCATCGGACCATCCGAACGCATTTCCGACCGGGCGGGCGCGAAGCTGCCAGGTCAGCTTCCTCCCCGCCACCCCGCGGCTTCCTTCCGCACGTGTTCACACTCTCACGTTCATGTTCATGCCCTAACTCCACGATCCCGGTCGCTCGACAGCGACCGCATGGTGGGACTCAGACGTGGGGATGGTGACATCATCGCATTGATAAGCGGTCCCGGTTCCGGTCCCGGCCCCGCCGCGCGGGTCTTCACGCGTCAGCTCCCGATCCCCAGGACTGGAATGACAAAAAACGTGTTCATATCTAATGCTGTTGACCTTTCAAGGATTCCGCCCCCCGGTCATTTGACCACGTGCTCCTCCTCCTGCTGCTGCTCCGGTCTAGTCCGGTCCGGGTCGGTCCGGGTCGATCCGCCTCTATGGTAGGGCTTCCTCGAACCCGGACACGAGTGCGGCGGCTGACAAGACGGCGGTAGTTGCACCTCATAAAAATCAATCCAAATTTTCGTTCAGTCGATGTTGTGGTTATGATGAAATATGAAATATGGGAGATCAAAATTGGTTTGTACTTATGGCGAATTGAAGTGGCCCGGGTTTGAATCTCGACAAAAATAAGGACAGGATCTTTTGTCATTTTCAAAAGGCCTCGTGGAAACTCGGAGCTGAGCTGATATTGCTGATTCTATCCACGTAATCTCCCCCGTCACGATGATAAGAACGCGTTAGTATTTTATCTATAGAATTTTTGAGAATTTTACTAAAAAGAGGACGCTTGTTTTAAAATTTTACTCGTCAGAAGTCAATGCTTAATTAATATCTTATTAATGTCTTAAGAATTTTCGTAATATTTGAGTGATTAAATATGAACCGCGAGGTTAAACTAATCTCTATCTTGTTCGGACCCAAAAAAAAATAATAATAATAAAATAATATCTTTCTTGTAGAGTGAGTCTGTGGTCCCTCGTGGGCAATGAGACCTTGACAAACGTGTACCTTTCCGAACGCGACTTTTTTGGGGCAATCGGAACGAAATGATGAAAACCATCCGTCGTTTATACACTAATCTCCGAACGTTCCGGAAAAAGAGCAAAAGAAATCTCTTGTGCGGTGAGTAAATTATCATCATGCAGGCTTAAGATCTACCGTCTGAGGGGGCAACAAGTTGGTTAAATTTTTGCGTTTTCTTTTAGATGGGGGAAAAATTAAACTATTTATCATTTTTATTCTTACTTTACTTTCGAATTTTGAAATAAAGTAATTATTAATCCAAAAAATTGAATATATATAGTTTGAAAACTTAGATGTTTCTCGTGAAATAAAAGTGAAACTATGGAGAGAGGATTTACACAGAGAAAAATACAAAGTTTTGATTATCTCAAACATAGACAAGCTCTTTATTATTTTACTTCCATTTTTTTTTTCAATTATATCGATATCTTTTTATGGTTGCCAAAAAAGAGATATAGCGTGGTTGGGATATATTTTTCTCGTTGCTCGAGTATTCGATTGTTAAGGCGCCAATATTGAATCTCTATTAGAAAATCGAGGTATGCCTTTCTCGGCCTTTCGGGTAGGATCAAGTGCAAGAAACTGAAGAGATGAAATTCGATATCATGGAAAGATGCCGAAAACCTTTTAGAGGTGGAAATTGCAAAAGATTACTCTTCATTCCGAACGAGGATTCCTACCAATTTGGAAAATCACTACTCACATGCAAATTTTTTTTTTTACACGTGGTGGGACCAACAAGGCTTTCCAGCTGTCTCGGTCCTCTAATCACATGCCCTAATCAAGCAACTAACAATATAATAACATTATTTCTCTTTTTCTAGATTCTTGGTCAAAATAATTCGTCGCGGCAGCTAAAACGAGTAAACCAGCTCGTGTAGTCTCTGGCTGACCCTCGAAGTCTCCACTCCCACCCGAGAAAGCCTCACCTGTAAGGAGAATTTCGAAAAAGTTAAGGTCAAAAAGCATGTTCCCATGGTCAAAGCTGAGCTTTTCTGCGCTCGAATTCTTACTGTACCTGAGCATGGAGGGTGTAGAAGACCTTGTCGCCGATGTTGGAGATGCTGGCGCTCACGACCTCGGCGCCTTCCTCCTCGAGAATGCCGATCACCTCGTACAGCATGAAGCTCTTGCTCGCCCCGCACCCGCTGATCAGGGTCACCTCGACCCCGGAGTCCCAGTCCCGTATGTTGACGAACGGCAGCGCCGAGGCCTGCCCGGCCGCGGCCCCGTCGAATGCCGGCCCGCACTCCCCGCCGCCACCGCCGCGGCTGACGTCCAGCCGCGCCGCCGTGAGCTCCTTCTTCGCCTTCAGCATCTCGACCTTCTCCTTCAGCTGCGCGATGTACGCCGCCGCTTGATCGATCTGGTCCTGCTGCGACAGCATGTCCTGAAAAGGGGGGAAACGCCCTGATGAATTTCCCCGGGAAAGGACGAATGCGGGGGACCAAAACCCATGAACCGGAAGGAGGGGGAAAACACGAGCTCGTGGCGGGTTTTTACCTTGGGGGTGGATCTGGGGTGGTGGGAAGGGACGAGGGAGGCGAGCTTGAAGCAGAGGCTCTTCATGTGGATGCGCCGGTTCCGCTCCACCGTCTTGCGGTCGGGCTTGATGGAGTCGCTGCTGCTGCTGCTCTTCTTCTTCATCTCTTTCTCTTATCTCTTTCTCTACACGCCTCGAACGAACGACAGATGATCCGAGGAAAGGGAAAGGGGACCGTGCGGCGGGAAGAGCGAGGCGATGAGCTCGGGACGATGCGATGGACGGAGACAGAAAGAGCGAGAGAGAGAGAGAGAGAGAGAGAGAGAGAGGGATGGAGTAAGTGCAATGTACAAGAGAGCGGGGGCGGCCACTTCTATAAATACAGCGCAGGCCGTGCGGGGTCGGGGGGGCGCTACAGCCAACATAAACTATTCTGACACCCACCACATGGCGAAGCGGAAGGGGCGAGATAAGGAACGGGCTGCGAAGCCTCGCCTGTCAACGACGTTAGGAAAGGAAAGACAAAAGGACGAGGGATTTGGGTCCCACTCCTTTTTTTGGGGGCATGTTTACACACACTTGCCCTTCCGACCAATCGATCGCTTTTCCTCTATTCCTAAAACTTATCTTCTTCTCGCCGAGTAATATTTCCCATCGAGGGATTAAAAAAAAAATATATATCTTCAGCAGAAATTCTAAAATTTATCAAGAAAGTACAATTGAGTCCTAAAATTTATAAAAAGTGTAATCAAGTCTTAAAATTTATCAAATTAATTCAATTAAGTCTTAAAGTTAACACCGTTAGATTTACTAATAGAATTTGCCGTCGTGGCGGTGACGTCATATTTGAAATGAATTTTTATTTTTCAAATGGTTTTTAAATTATTTTTTATTCAAAATTTTAAAAATTAGATTAAAAACTAAAAATGAAAATCTAAATTTATTTTAAAAAACTGTAAAAATAATAATTTTTAAACAATAATTTTTTAAAAAAATTAAATAATAATTAAAAAATTAAACAATAATTTTAAACAATTTAAAAAATAATTTTGAAACATTTCTAAAAAATAAATTTTAAAAATAATAATAATTTTAAACAATTTTTAAACAATAATTTTAAAAATAATTTTTATTTAAAAATAATTTTTTAAAGTTTTAAAAATAATCTTTTTATTTTTTGGTGAAAATAAGATAAAATGAATAAATCTAATTTTTTAGTTTTTAAATCTATTTTTTTAAATGAATAAAAAATAATTTAAAAAATCCACGTGGAAAATAAAAAATTATTTAAAATACCACGTCAGCATTTTTAACGAAAAGGCTAATGGTGTTAATTTTAGGACTCAATTGAACCAACTCGATAACTTTTAGAACTCGATTCACTTTTTGTAAATTTTAGGACTAATCAAGTTTTTTTGACAAGTTTTAGGATTTCTGCTGAACATATCCTAAAAAAAAAAAAAAAATTAGTTTTTGGTCCCCCCATGGTAGGAGACTGAGATCTGATGACCTTCGACGACCCCCACCCCAAAAAACAAAAAGATGATGAACATTCTGACGGAAGAAGATGATGACGACCATGAGATGCTATTATCCGATTTATAAATCAAGTAAGATAAGAGCGTATGACCGATTCGAGATGACCTAGTCTTGGATTTACATTTGCTTGATTATTTTTAAGAGAAATTAAGTCGTTATCGAAATGCGAATAAAGCATTAAATTACGAAAGAGCTTCCCTTAAGGTGGGTCCTAAAACCCATGCGTGAAACTCTTTTTTCCTTGCTTTGTGGAGGTGGTGTTTTACGTTGTGTTTATAAAATCATCCAGAAATTCAAAAACTTAATACAATTTTGTCGATTCGATTTAAATAGTTCTATATTTGAGTTCGTATGGCCAACATTCAAGACTTAATTGATATTATTATAATGTTTAACACCGAATTGACAAAATTGTACTAAATTTATGACTTGTTGAGCAAAATCGAAATATTTAAAGAAATGCTATGTTTATTAAATCCCGGCTACAAAACTAGACCATTTGGCTTTTTGGGGCACACTGTTAGTTTGCCATCCACTTTTTGGACCGATCCTAGCATTACCCCCCCTCCAATCGTCGCTCCACTGTACCAATCTCACGCGAGAAGTATAATAATCGATCCCGTCATCTCGGTTGGGCGGGGGCCAATGGGTCCAATAATTTTTTTTCTCTATTATTAGCAGGAGCGGTGTTACTGCTCAAAAAGCGAGTTAAGCGAGTTACCGAGTGTCTACCTCGTTCACATGTACGCCTTGGATTATCCGGCATGTGGAGAACGGGTTATTAATCTCTGTACCTAACGGATTAAAGGGCCACGGCACGGACGAGCGACAACCGAGTCGTTTTCGTTGAAATTAATGTCCAAAGGACGGACAGCAGAGGGGGGCCGTGGGGCCCGGACCTTTTTACGAGTGGGGCCCCCCTCTCCCGTGTCCAACGTAGTACGTCGTCCCCCCTCGTCCGTTGTCCCTTGGGATGTCCTGACTGGTGGCGGCCCTTCCCGTTGGACATTGACCCGTTGACTTTCCTTCCGCCTTTCCTAAGTCACTCAGAGTAGATATACTCGCTTGCGAGCCCCGCGGCTCCACCGGCCAGCTTATTACGAATTTGCCACTACCGCCACCATCTCCTGCCTTTTCCATATATGTGCTGCCCCTGTTCGTGTAGGTTTGAACCAGTCTTAGTTTTTTTTTTTTTTTTTTTTTTTCGGGGGGTAAATGATTGATCCAGTCTTAGTTCATATTTGTCGCCACAAAGAAAAATGGTGACAGCACTTTCTACCACTTTAAGTAACCTTGAGACAAAAAGAGAGAAGAAAAAGTGACCTTCAGAGCTGAAAAAGCATGCCCGCTCTCCATTCGCGTGTAATCGCAAGGATAATTTACTGTGTCGAAAATCAGAATTGAATTCGAAGATTGAGGAATTCATATTACTTTTGGCTCCCGGATAGCATAGTGAAATATTGATGGGAATTAGCAATAAATTCAACTTGAGAAGGTGTTAATCGATTTTGATTGAGTTGATATGTCGGGATTGAGTTATTGCGAAATATCTCGTTTGAGACCGATAGTTTATTGTATCAAAAATTGGAATAATATTGAGAAATCCATGTTACTATTGGCTCAGCTAGCTTAGCGAAATATTGATGGACGCCGGCGATAATTTCATCTTCAAAGATGTTCATCGATTTTGATTGAATTGATATGTCGGGGATGAGTTTTAGCGAAATATCTCATTTGAGGCAGACGATTTACTATATCAAAAATCGGAATTGAATTTGAAGATTGAGAAATCCATCTTACTTTTGGCTCTCAACTAGCTTAGTGAAATAGTGATGGGCATCGGTGATAATTTCGTCTTAAGAAGGTGTTCATCGATTTTGATTGAAGTGATATGTCAGAGCGAGTTATAATGAAATATCTCATTTGAGACGAACAATTTATTGTATCAAAAATCGGAATTGAATTTGAAGATTGAGAAATCCATCTTACTTTTGGCTCTCATCTAGCTTAGTGAAATAGTGACGGGCATCAACAATAATTTCATTTTTGGAAGGTGTTCATCGATTTTGATTGAATTGACATGTTGGGGTTGAGCTATAGTGAAATTTCCCGTTTGAGCCGAACAATTTATTGTAGAATTAATTTCAAAGATTGAGAAATCTATGTTACCGTTGGCTCTTGACTAGCTTTGTGAAATGGTGACAGGCTTGTGCAATAATTTCGTCTTTAAATAGGTGTTCGACAATTTCGGTTGAATAGATATGCCGAGTCATAGTGAAATATATGGTTGCATAAAAGGGTCCAAGTAATGCTAGGTCAAGCTTTCATGTACAAAAATAAAGAAAAGGCATGTCCGCCAGGAAAAATGCCTAAATCATTTCGAAAATGAAAATGATCCACGTCATGCAAATTATACTTATATAACAAGGACCACAACCCGAGAGACGTACTTTTTTTTTTTTTTTTTTTTTTTTTTTTTTTTCCGAGAGGCGTACTTAAAAGAAATCTTTTTCTTGAGAGATTCCTTCCTCATATATAAGCTGGCATCCGGTACGCCTATCTTTATGATATGATTTATGGGCCATTAACGTCATATTTCGACTGCAATGACTGTCGTCCAAGTGTTCTTTTGGCACTTGTTACCCAAAATTTCATTAAAGAACGTTTGAATGTTCAATGAAAGGATTACACGTAAGACGAGGAAAAAGGCACATCAGACATGGACAAGACTTGCTTTTTTCGAATGTTAACAAAGCGCTTTCGGGGTCTCCGTGACCATCCTTTTTGGACGGGCGGGAACAGCGGCTTCCGGCCCCTCTGTCGACCGGCAACATCTCGAGGATTGCGGGACTCCACGCAGGTACGATCGTGTATGCAAAGATCCACTCGACCCAGCGCCTCTCGTTCGTGACTTGACGGCGAAATTAGGGCCATATGCTTCTTTTTTTGGCCGTATTTGCAAATACTTGGAGGTGAAAGCACATTCACAGTCCCCGAGCAGATATTGGCCAAAGATCTCATGCCGCCGGCCTAGATAAATTCGATTGAGGCCAGCGAAATGCCACGTGAATCCACGTGAATTACACCATCCTCGAGCCTGACAAACTTACAAAATGATTAAAGTCGTTGATACCATAAATTTGATGGGTAAGTTTAAACCGTCTAAATGGTTGACACATTTCGTTTCTTTTCTTTTTTCTTCTTCTTGTCGATGTGTTCACTGATGCTTTGCTCAATATCACCGTGTACCGTCGTGCCGCCACCTCTAGCCACCGCTAGCGTCGCCGCCTCCAACCCCCCCTCTCTCTCTCTCATCACAGTTCGGTTCGGGAGGAGATTACGAGGGAAGTCGTGTTCAGGTCGGTTAGTAATGACTAGAAATTTGGTTTTAGGTTTGTTGATAGAGAAGGATACCGTACTTGGATTGATGGGGAATTGACTGACTCGATAAGGTGGAGATGTGAGGAAGAAATGTACAGGGCACACATGTTAGTGATGCGAAACCAAGCACCATGACGGTGCCGTGCAGATTTAAAAGAAGTACTCGATCCGGCCTAGTTGAGCTGTAATGCAATGGCTTAAGTTTTTTACTAGAGGAGTCCAATAAGTTGTCAATAGGCTCCAGTTATAAGCCCCCTCTTGGATCTCTCGTTAAGAAAATATTTACGGCGTTTCCATCAGGGATGTCTATATCGAATTGAAAAATCAAATCGGACCGAATTAAAATTTCGTGCATTTTCCACTTGGGTCAATAAGGGTAATGAAAAAATAACCATTTTCTTATTCCACTTCGGATAGTTTTGTTTTAGTCACTGTACTAAAAATCATTCATCTTCTTAATATTATAACTTACATAATCTTTTGCATTTTTCATTAAATCTCTTCTTAATATTATAAAAAAAAACGAAAAACCAAACTGAATCGGGCCTTCGGTTTAGGTTAATCAGCTCGGGCCGTGATTCGGTTCGAAGTTAATGCCTACCAAATGGTTCGAGTTTCTTAAAAAAAAAAAAAAAAAAAAAAAGAAAGGTTAATTGTATTCAATAAATAGGTTTAAAATGAATAGACCAATTTTTTAACCTATATATGATAGGATGAATATTTACATAGTTTGATTATAATTAATAAAAGGGTTCATAATAAATGTATACCTATTTCTTAACTCATATATAATGGGTTGAATTGATACATGTTAATTTATATTTAATGAATGGATTCAAAATAGTAAAGTTCAGTATAATATGGAAGTTAAAGGATTTATTACTTATTTAAACTTAACTCACTTCTATAACTCTTTTTTATTCTTTTTTACTCTCACTCAATTTTATGTTTACTTATTCAGTACTCTTAACTCAAAATATAGATCAAGTTAAATATGAATTGAATATAAATCATTAAATTTATATTATATAAATATGAATTAAAATATATTAAATTGATCGATTTAGATTGATCTATTTTCCACCCGACTCATTTATTTGGCGGGTGTATTTTAGGTGGTGTAAGTTGCGCAAAGCAAATGACGGCTAGGGCAGAAACCGACGGTGCACAGACTTTGTTAACTCGTGATAGAGAGAAAATGGTACACACAATCATTACTCCTACTTTTTTCCACTCTGCATGGCCGAAAGGTGTCTTGTTCTCACTCTTCCACATCCCCTTTTTTCATTAATAATTTACACACATCTTCTTTTTCTTTTCAAACATTATCTGAGTTGTACTTTGGAGACCATTTGCGCAATCACATCAATTATCCCCCGTCCCTAATTTTTGTTGAGGATGCTTTTCCATATACTAATTACCAAAGTGGCGGACCAACTACATGACTTCATAGTCACGTGGAAAGTAGCTCACGGATTTATCTCCTATACATGATTTATTCCATAGATGACATGTGCTTCGACAACGATAGCTTAACAAGATTGGAGAAAATAAACAAAGATTCCACCATTGATATTATACTCGAGCATAGAATGTGTTAAACACCTTATCGCCGACGATGGAAACGCTGGCGCACACAGCTTCGGCTCCTTCTTCCTTGAGAATGCTAATGGCTTCAGACAACGCGGAGTTATTGTTGTTGGAAAAATTTGATGGCTTCGAGATAGGTTGAACAATGAAATCGGATCGAGTAAAACAACTCGGACTTTGAGGCGTGATATCACTTTCCTATTTCCGAAATTCTGAAAAATAAAAGGCAACCTTTGAATTTATTAAAACTTAATAACACAAAATAAATAAATAATAAAATAAAGGGATTAGTGCTAAGTGCGCCAAATAATCGCGCCAAAATTCGCACACCCGCAAGCGGGTATGGTGGGGCCTAGCCCCACCCAAACATTCCTTTGATTATTCAAAGGAATTTCCACACTTTTAAGTAGGCCCACTTCTTCCCACAAAACCTACGTGGGATAAGTAAAAACACTATAAGCTTGTTTTCACAAACAAACTCTCAACAATTGTCCACCCCACTGATCAACGTGACCTCAAGACTAGAATGCAAGAGCCCGAGTTTGACGACCGTCGGATCTCACTGCGAGCTCCTTCCTCATTTTCAACTCATCAACTCTCTCTTTTAATCGGTTGACGTACGCCGCCGTGGCTTGGATGGCTGCATCTTGCCGGGACAACATGTCCGATAAAATAAAGAAACGAAGATGCGGTCGAGTAGTTACGTAGAGGGGTATGCTGTTGAACTGTATTGCTGCAGTCCTTATACATATTCAGTGAGCAATATGCATTAGCGCTCTTGTGTATCAATCATCGTGCAACTTCGAATTCGATAAGTGCTGACTCAAACTTGAAGAGTCTCTTCCAGGGTTTCTAGAGAGAGTACCCCTAGAAATCTTATACTCAGACGGCCCATCTCCTAACTTCATATGATTTATGGATACAAACATTTTCTTTGGAAAAAAAAGGCTTCGGTTTCAATATATAAATTGATGGCGCAACGCAATACTAATTTTCTTTTCTGTTTAAGCTGGAATATGCAGTCTTCTGCTTGTTATCTACTATGTAACCTTCGTCAAGAAGATAAGAGAGCATCTTTCCTGTTCTGTTCTTTCTTCAGGAAGGCGATTAAAGAAGATTTTAGGGCTTAATGAAACTTTGAGGCGACAAATGCGTGCGTGATTAGCGGCATTTTGATGGGTTGTACAAACTGCCGAACCTTTCGGCCTTTGAATTCTTTAGCCGCCCTGCTGTCCTTGCATTTCATCACATGTAGAGGGATAGAAATGCTGACAGTTGCATCGTCCTGGTTTTGCTCGATATTAATTGACATATCAGGCTGAGCAGACCGACTGTAGCTAGCTTGAAGACAAAGTGGATTGCAAGAAAATGCCAAAACATATTTCCTTTTAATTGACGTATGGCAATAAGCTCCCCGTGAGTTCATTTCGCGGGAAATCAAAGATTTGGAAAAACTATGTAACGAGTTCTCGTTCGTATTGCTGAGCCTATGAAAATGAATAAGTGGAAGATGTTTTGACATAAATGGTTGTTTTTTCTTTTTTCGTGTCAGGAGGAACCGACTTGCGCCGACAGCGCGCCGTAAATCCCCCGGGCCACACATGTGCCACCAAGTAAGTCACCTTTGGCGTCACCACGTGATTCGAACGCTCGACCTCACCAATAGAGGGAGTGCGTCGAACCAGCTGAGCCACCGCAGTGGGTGGTAATGGTTGTTGATGATAGAAAAGAAAAAAAAGAATTGCCAACTAATTTTTCTTAAAGGTTAATACCCTGAAAAACCCCAAACCGGTACACCTGTGACAAATCTACCCCAAACTATTTTTTTGACCACCAAAAACCCCAAACTTGTATACCTTTGACAAATTTACCTTAAACTGGTACACTTGTGACAAATTTACCCTCTGTTAGTTTTAGTTAAATTTTCTTGTTAAATTATAAAGTTAAATGGTATGTGACAATTGACCGGTATACCAATTTGGGATTTGACACTTTATTTGTCATAGTTTACAATTTTTGTGATTTTTTATGGTATTAATATAATTTAGCATGGGGTATATTAGTCACAAATTTACCAGTTTGGGATTTTTTTAGTCGAATAAATTAGTTTTTGGTAAATTTGTCATAAATGTATCAGTTTAGGGTTTTTTATACTTAGTCACGGTAAATTTGTCACAGGTGTACCAGTTTGAGGTTTTTCATGGTCAAAAAAATAGTTTGGGGTAAATTTGTCGCAAATGTACCAGTTTAGGATTTTTTAAGATATTAACCATTTTCTTAATAATACCGACTTTTATTTTTAAGAAATTATCTTTCCAATCATTTATTTGTACGAAATAAATGGGCCCTACTTCTTACAAACCATCGCTGCCCGGCTTGGTTAAATAATTGGAACTCCTGACAATGGCGGCTTTCTTTGTTTGTTTCCTCTTGTCCGATACACGAGAATACAGTTTAATACGACATGAAATAATCAAAATATGCATTTGTGTACGTAATTGCATATTTTCTTGGCACGCACTATTTCTTTTCAAATTATTCTTTCCTTCCATGATGATATAGTTCACAAATTCTTCATGAGGGAAGCGAGCTTGGAGAAGAGACCTTTCATGCGGATTTTTGGATTTCTCTCCATTGTCTTCCGATCGAGTTTGAGAGATTTAACGGCCTAATTTGTCTTCATCTCTATTTGCTCCTTTCTTAGTAGCCCCTTTTCTGCTAAAAAAAAAATGCAAAGGACAACTTGAGATATACTCTGCATATATTAAAATATTTAAATAATAAATTACATCTTCATCTATCAGCTTAAACTTTTAGAACAATTGACATTCTTCTCGTAAATTCTCATAACATGATTGAGCTAGGGAGCATCGCCATCAAATCACAATGAAGAGTAAATTTTTAGATATGCTATCTCATATCATTGATAATATGATGTGCCAATCATGTTTAAAGACGTGACAATTGCGACTTTGTGAAATCGGGATTTTTTTTGTCGATCTGGTTCACACAACAAATGACTTACTTTTATTATCATAAGTCTGCTACTATAGAGGTCATTTATAAACAAGAGAGTTGATTTAAAAGGCATTGATTGACAATTTAGAAACCAACGTTGACAATAATCAAGAGAAATTATTGACACGTATTATTACCAGTTGACGTCATTTTCCAACTCTGCTAAATGTTGGAATTGGAAGACAAATAAGATACGTCGACTTAAACACCGGATGACAATTTCCAGTATCAAGTGATGGTTGATTATCCCGATAATTTCGGAAGCTCCAAGTTTTGTGGGCAATATCCGCATGACAAAATTTTTGAAAACAGAAATTGATTTCTGACCATAAATTGATTTCTCAATTTCTATTTCAGAAACTGAGAAGTTAAAAATTTTAGCTTCTGATTTCTATTTCAAATCTGTTTCTGGAATAGAAATCTATTCCAGAAATAGAAAAATCAAATTATGTTACCAAACGGATTTCTATACCAAACCTGTTCTGGGGAACAGAGAAACAGAAAAATAAAAAAGTAAAAATTTTATCATACGCGCACTATTACCTTCATACGAAAAGCTTGTCTATCATTTGTGAAGAAAAGTGGCAAGAGCTAATAATTGGTGCTAGGGGGCTACAAATAACCACAGTGAATGCTGCCCCTCTCCCTCTCTCTCTCTCTCTCCTCTCACTTTTTCCGAGACGTCATTTCATGATATTTATTCAGTTCTATTTATACTTTTCAACACTTTAGAGTACATTTGAGGATAACTTTTTTTAAAAATAATTCTTTTATATTGTTATTTTTTAGTACAATTTCTAAGTAAAATAATATATTTGACAACTATCCAAATTTTATATTATTAGAATTGAAAATAATATGAATGTATTTAGTATGACTCATAAATTTTTTTGGTAATGTAGAATTTCCTTTAATTTTCTAATCATTTTTATGAGATTTTTTTCTTTTTTTCTCACTCTCTTCTTCAGTAGATGAGTGGCAGGCGGCGACAAATGACGGCAAACGATGAAGGGGCGACGAGCAGCTGGCAGTGAGGCTCCAGTGACCAATTAGAAGAAGAAGAAAAAGCAAAAAAAAAAAAAAAAAAAAAAAAAGAGAAAGAAATTAACTTATTCCAGAAATTATTCTCACAAATGAGAAATCACTTTTTTCCACTTCTTATTTATGTTCCAAATCTATTTTCTGACCACTTTTCTATTCTGTGTAATAAAATATTAATTGACATTATCAAATTGAAATGTTATCAAACAGAGCCTTAAATTCCTTAAGTTGTTCTTCATGTGTCAACTGGGCAAGAAGCTTTGTTTGTCCTCTAAATGCCTCTTTTGTGTACTCAATTATTTTCCTTTCAAAACAATTCAAAACAAAAATTAAGATTTTCGCTTGATCTGGCCCATTGGCTAAACCAAAATCTCTCGATGAGGCTCAAGCGCGACCAACATAATTGATAATCGAGATGAACTGATTCATGTGTATGCAAGTTGTTGAGAGCACACAACAAAAGTTCAATATCTTCAATTGAGGAGATCACCAAGTGAAACTTAAATCAAAATCCATTAACACATGCAATTAAACACACATTCACTCAAAATTTCAAGTTAATGAGTTATAGGCCAATTAAGATATACTAACCGCTTCACACATCAATTCTCTTACGTGAGACTTCTTTAAGATAATCCATAAGTGCATCCTAACATGATCCCCAACGAGTCTCGACCCCAAAGCAGGGGAAGCAAACATGAAGATCCTAACTCATGTTAGCTTCAAGATCAACAGGAGGAAAGGGGGAGGAAATGGGGGGAGAAAAGAGAGAGACAGGTACGTGTAACGATCGAGGCATGGAATGTCTTTGAAAGTAAAGTCTGCATGAGACAGGGTGAAGACGCCATTGGGCCGCCTTAGCCATGTGAAGGTTATGGAGATTATTCGAATATTGGAGGGACATCGGGGTCTATCGGAATGATGTTCGGCTTTGCTGGTTTAATCCATGTTCTTGTATATAGGAGTATGCAACGGGAATCGCTCAGACAGGGAACTGCCCAAAATGAAATCGGACCGGGCTGTTTTAGGCAGTTCCCAAATAGTGGAGTCTAGTTTTCGACTCCCACTTTTAGAATCGGTAGTTAATCGGTTTTGTTCCCGCCTAAAGTGAGAACCGGGATTAATTATATATATATATAATTTTAAATTTCTTAAGAAACAAATCTTAATTCCTCTCAATTTCTCTAATTATTTTATTTCATTTTTGTCCAAAAATAACAAATTTATTAGTTCCATCGAACCAGACCGGTTGGTCAGTCTGGTTCCTGGTTCCAGGATCGGTTGGTCCGGTTCTTAGTTTCACCTCAGAACTGGACCGGACCAGAGACCAATCAATCCTACTTATATGCGTGACTGTTTTGAACCAGCCTTTTGCCTTCTTTTGATGAATTATTGGTGCTATATTCGGTTCGGAGGCTCTGTCGGGACGCCAGGGAAGGAAAGAAAGCACCAGCTCTATGATGCAAGAATGCGAGAAACAGAACGCCTGGTCATTAGCATTGATGCTGCTCTAGCTAGGATCTTCATGTTTGCTTCCCCTGCTTGTCGGGGTCGAGGCTTGTCGCCGACCGTATTGCTCTGTCGTCTTTACCTAATGCTTTTAGGTGTATAAATGTCACAAAAATGGAATCCAAAGTGCACAGAAGTCCTTTCGTACCAAATGTGACCAAATAAGATTGTCGTGCTCAAAGGCAAAAGAACTTATTTAGTTTCATTGTCATAACCTAGCTAGAGGCAACAAAAACTCATTGTGTTTATTGAGTTAATGACAACAAAAAAATCGCCTCAGATCAATTTTTTAGGCCAATCAGATGATGATATATGTCTTATGTTAGGTTTATTTGTTGAATTAGGCATGGAGACAGTTGTTGCCATAACCTAGCTAGAGGCGACAAAAACTCATTGTGTTTATTGAGTTAATGACAACAAAAAAATCGCCTCAGATCAATTTTTTAGGCCAATCAGACAATGATATATGTCTTACGTTAGGTTTATTTGTTGAATTAGGCATGGAGACAGTTGTTGCCATAACCTAACTAGAGGCGACAAAAACTCATTATGTTTATTGAGTTAATGATGACAAAAAAATATCCTCAAATCAATTTTTTAGGCCAATTAGACGATGATATGTTTCTTATGCTAGGTTTATTTGTTTAATTAGTCATGGAGACAGATATTTTTTGATTCGTTGCTTTAGACATCATCATTTGTTTTTAATTAGTATTTGATTATAGTTATTTGTTATTGTTTTGATATTGGGAGATCAAATTATGAAGTTGGAAAATTCAGAGTTTTACTATATCAAATATGGATAAGGTCAACAAAAAATTTCGCTAAGATCAAATCGAATAATATACTCGATAACATCATTACAAGGTAACATAAAATTAATCTGACTAAATTCAGCAAAAGTCCTCTCTAAATGCTTGCTTTCTCCACACGTCAATCCCACTCGAGTGTAAACACGTGGCAAGAACAAAAGATGTGAATTGAAATTATATGATTTATATATAATTGATTATATATACTTAAAGCAAATAAATGTAAGCCACAAAATCGGCATCCCAAACTTTCATAACTAAAATCTAGAACATGGTGATGGAGAAAAAGATATTTATGCGCCTGATTTAGAACATATTATTATTGATGCAGAATAATGATAATTCAGACTTCAAATGCTTTTCTTCAATTACTTTCTATATCACTCGCTCAATAAAACTATCCCTCACGAACTCCTTATGTGAGGTTATTTGAGCATTAAGGTTATATGATAGATTTGAATACTATTTATAAAGTTTTCAACCGCAAATATTCTCATCACATGTGAGTTTTTTATATGGCATTCAAGCGATTGATCAAAAAGTTTAAAATTGGCATGCCAAATATATATTAGCTAAAAGGACTAAATTGACACATATACAACATTTATAATTAAATTAGTATCAATATAATAAATTTAGGACTTTTCTTTCACTTTTCTTCATTGACATTTACATATGGGGTGTGAAAGCCTTTTATCAAACACACGACTGCTATTTGATTCTTATCTGAAAAAGCTAGGACCTATATCTACACATGTCAAATCATATTCACTAAGAATGTTATGAGAAAATGTTTCATATTTTGCACGAATTTTGATGGGAAAATGTTTTAGTAAATTCCATCTTCAGCGTTTCTCGATTGAAAAATGTGGAACATGCCTCTCACGTAATTCATGTAGCCCGCTGACCGAAGCAATGACGTAGTACTGTTGCCAGATGAGAGCTTCTTGTCTATGTTCTGTTGCTTTTTGTCTCTGTGTTGAATCTTGACCTCTTTGACTTTTCGTTCTGCAGAAATACCCGCTAATCATCACCGGCCAGACGGTCGCGTTGTCATGTAAATCACCATCTGATCTGATCTGATCTGCCCACGTAAACCATCGATCAAGCTCAGGTCTTTTCGTTTACAGGCTTCGGAGCTCCCAAGGTTCCTCTTTTCTTGGACTTCTCTTCACGGGGCTATCTTTAGAACCAGCTCTAGTATGGGACATTCGAGAAAAACCGAAGGGACGGATCCAATCCTCAGGCCAGGGTCGAATTGAAGAGAATGAAATTCGAGACCGACCTCACCCATATTACGAAAACGCATCCATACTTAATCCTAATTATGAAAATAAATATTAACTCATTCAACCATTTTAAGCTCTTCATGTTAACGTGTTATTTGATTAAAATTTTATATCAAATTTAAAAGTAAAGTAACAAAATGTGAAGATGTAAGTAAATAAAAACAAAAAATGAAAAACAAAAAAATCAAAGAGACTGAAGGTAAATATGGTCTTTTATTTTTTTGTCAATATTTTATTTTATTTTATTTAAAAATCGAAATTTTAATTATTTTAATCTTTATTTTTTTCCTTCTTCTTCACCCGATTGCCAGCCATGGTAACGGTTGGCGACTAGCTACAAGCAAGCTTGAGTCTCTATAGAGGTGCGCGAGGCTTCGACTTTGTCAAATCAACGAGCTTGAGTCTTGCTAGCAATAAAGGTCAATTAGCTTGAGCTCACTAGAGGCTAGATTGGCGAGCTTGTCACTTACATGTGGCTGGCCACCAATGGACGAAGAAGGAAAAATAAATAAATAAAAATAAAAATTGAAAAATTTTAAAAAATAAAAATGACATATTTGTGATTAACTTGTTAGGTAACACCACTTATGACCAATTTAAAACCCATTTAAGACTCATTAAGTTCTTATGTGACACATTTACGACCCATTTAAGCTTGTTTTTAATATTTGAAGTTAACACATTTATGACCACACCATTAAATATGAGTTAAAATAGGGATTCTAGACCCATTTTGCTACCTTTAAACAGAAGGTTAGTGGTCTCTTAGTCAAGAAATTCAATTTATAACGTGTTCGGTTCGACTCAACCTGATTGTTCATGCATTTCGATGACAAGGTTAGGCTAGATCTCAAGGTCCAAACTAGAGCATCTGCTTGAGAATCTACAAAATTGACACAAAAATGAGATGAGGAATTTTTACTCGCTTCAAGATACCCTCCATTTTGTACAAATCAATTTTACAACATCAACACGTACACCCAACATTACTCATTTTTTGAATGGCTCATTGCCAACTTGCTGATGTTGCCAAAACCCTAGTTCATGTCGAGCCAAAACTCCTCCCTAACTTGGCAGCACGTACGGATGTTATTTCTCTTCTCTGCTTAGATTCAAACGATGTACTGTACATGCCTTGAACAATACGTTCATGTCGAGCGAAAACTCCTCCCCAACTTGGCAGCAGGTACAGATGTTATTTGTCTTCTCTGCTTAGATTCAAACGATGTACTGTACATGCCTTGAAGAATACATATACGTAATTCCTTGAAGAATATCAGTCAACTTCTGTTTCTTTTTTACATTTTTTATTTTAATATCTCGGCCAAAAGAGTCACGTTTTTTCATTTCGATCTTCTTTTCTGCATGCTCAAGTATCTTCCTTCCAAAACAATCCGAAACCACAAAATGTGCAGAGCAATAACTTTCATTGGCGGTAGGTGACAGCCATGCTATGGCTTGCTAGATCTAGGGAGGATCGTGACACCCTCATCATATCTAGCGAGGTGAAGGCGTCACGGCCCTCAACCTGGGCAAGGTTGCGACACCCTCACTATGGCCTATGAGGGCCGCAACCCTTGCCCATGATTGACAAGGGCTTCGCAGCCCTCACCTAGGGGCCAGCCAAGGTTGTTGACTCTCGTTTAGTGGCTGGTGGCCCCCCCCCGGTCCTATTATTTTGGGGGTAAAAATGATGAAAAAAATAAAATGAAAAATTAATGAAAAAATTTTAAAAATTGTTCACATCAACGCTGGTCATAGGACGACTGATATTGATTGGATCGTCAAGTCATTGATATCTGGTTAAAATTAGTCGGAATGACTAAATTGACAATTTCTTAAAAGGTTTAGGATTTGTTTGGCAAAATGTTAAAATGTTTAGAACTAAATCAGTACAATTAGCCATCGTATAATAGGTTTAAGACTTTTTAAATAATTTTTTCCTTCCAAAATTAAGGTATATAATGTTGGAATGCACGCATGAATTGTGTTAGAAAAGTCTCACATCAGAGAATTGATATGATGTGAAATAGTTAATTTATCATAATTGACCCATGATTCATTGATTTAAACTTTTGAATAAATGTGAGTCTAATTTGATATATTGACGAAATCAGATTTGGCTCCCTCTTTGCAATCTCCCTAAAAGAGGGATGTCTAAAGAAGGTATCGAATTTTTACTGCGCTCTTTCAATATATAAGACTTTCTTTTTTGTCCAAATCTGAGTCATCAACTGGGTGTAGCTTCAACCCACATCGTGATAAGGCCCAAGTGTGATCAATATCTGAGATGAGCCAGTTTATGGGCACTCAAGTCCAAACAAGTCACAACCCTTCGAAGCAAGGGCGAGAAAATGTGAAGACGCAAACTTATGTCAAAGCTTCAAGATCAGCAGGATATGGAAGGGAAGAGAGAATGACGGGTGCGTCCGATACAAAAATCCAAGTATGAAGCGTCTTTGACCAAACCATTCTCAGATGCGCATGAAGTAAGTCATAAAAACTTTCTGATTTTCCCTCCCTTGCATGCAATGTGAAGTTTCAGTTTAGTTCGGAGATTATGTGCATCTGGCAAGTCAAATCCAAGGGAGAGTTATCGTTCGTGGACCCTCCAGACGACTAGAGGGACGACGAGAGATGTGCAGAGAGGTGGTCGATTCGTACATCGGATGATGTTTCACCCTGCTTGCGTGAGTGTTTTGAACGAAGTTTTTGCCATCTCTCGATGAATTATTGGTGCAATTTGGTTCGCAGGCTCCGTCGGACGCCTGGAAAGGAAAGAGGAAACGTGCGTCTTCCCTTACGAAAAGGGAAAAACCTCTTTCGCGTGTCTGAAACGTCGCTCTACGTGGTACGCCATGGACATGATCGGATCGCGATGCATGAACCTGTTGAGAATCGGGTAATGCAAAGACAAAAAAGCTGTTTGCTTCTGTATCTTTCAATGAAAATCCGAAGCGGGTGAGACAAATTACGATTTTCCATGGGACGTGCTGCCGCCCAGGAAAAGACTAATTACGACTCCATTTCTTGGAGCCAAAACCCTAACACGTCATCCCCCGTCCCACCACCCGTCACCTCTCTTGTCCTCGCCGTTTATGCATCCTCGTCATCATTGTAACAAAATATTTAAATATTAAATTACCTATTTATTTAAAAACTTAAATTTTCAGAGCGAACCACAATAATTCACTTTATCTTTACCAAAAAAAAGGACAATAATTCACTTTATTTTAATAATATCACTACAAGAGTCCTCAATTTAAATATTTCCAAATCTCATTTGTCTCTTCAATTAAATATGTCAATATTTGATACTAGGTAAATGACCAAACTAAATGTGAGGGAAAACCATATTCATTTAACCGCTTGAGCTTTTAAAATAGTTGACGATAATTCTACAAAATTTCACTGTCGCTTGTCAACCTCTCCCACTCCTCTCCCCCGTGCCCACAAAAAAAAGGGCTAAGGCAAGAAAAAATATGAAGACCAATTTTCTTCGCCTTAGACAACGACAACAAACATAAGGTGTCAAACATTTTTCTTATGAATTGTTTATAACGTTTGCTCCATCGCCTTTGCCTAATTATGATTTTTCATGGGATGTGCTACTACCAGAAAAGGACTAACAATGACTCTATTCCTTGAATCCAAAACCTTGGCGTGTCATCCCTCGACCCATCACCTGTCGCCTCTATCGTCCTTGTCGCTGATGCATTCTTGTTGTCATTGTCGTCGCTGATAGAGCATTTGAATATTAAACCATTTGTTCATCTAAAACTTAAACTTTTAGAAGTAGTGGTCTAAAATAATTTTATATGATATTAATAAGAGGTTTGAGGATAAACCTTTGCCTATGATACAAGTCAGGGAAAACCAAAACAAAATTCGGAACAAGCATGCTATCCCACACACATGGCCCTTCCTTGACTTCAAAATAGGGACTGCCTATTAGTCACCATATTCACTTTTGTTTTTTAACTCATATCATAAACAATTTTAAAGTAACAGAATTCTAATGTACATGTTCCACATTGTGGCAAGTGTAGAGCATACTACCAGGATTGATCAAAATACTTCTAGTTTTAAAAATCATACCGAGCAGAAAAGAAGAGGAGAGAGAGGTTTTAGAGATTTATGGCAAACTAAATAATATTATTTTTTGAGAGGGTGCGCTCAGCCCCTCAATGGTTACATACGCTGCCTTATATAGACAAAAAACAATACATTAGAACTTTACAGACTCTGTTTGGTTGACAAAAGCCAATTATTTGCACATACTAAGCTTTTTTTACTGGAAAACTGACTTTAGCACTCATTATCCTGCTTTTTCGATTTTGCTTCAGTGCTACAGTTCAAACAATACATTAACAATGCATGAATAGTACTTTGGGTCAAATTTTTCGTATCATTCACGTGATTCCTCTACCTCTTATGTTTTGTTTTGGATAGGTCTCTGGTGGAGTCTTCTTTCCCTTCACTTATTATGCCTATGAATAGGCTTTTCAGTGCTGTCATCTAAGTCATCTAGGCCTTCTCCATACTTCTACCTTCGATATTATTTTAGCATTCTTTCGATTTCCAAAGCTTCAAGATGTTCGGTACTTATATCATCTAGAGACTAGTATGGTTGGATGGGATGTTAGGAGGATTGGGAGTATTTTTTTCTAAATATTGTTGCTTGAGCGTTTTGAGAAGCTTTTCTACTTCTTCAATTGCTTCAGTTGGCCTTGGTCTTTTGGATAACTAATGAGAATTTTTAGGAGCATCAGTGGAACTTGTTAGAATACCAAGTTGGGGTAAATATCCAAGCTGGAGTAATGGACTTTCTCTGTCCAAACCTAGATAAAGTGCGAGCTATTATTCACCATGATCAAAAGGATCTTCTGACATTAATCCTCCCGATGAATTTTGTGATGATGAAGCAAGATCCCGTGAATTTGCTGGTGACTCAGAAGTGTCCTGTACATCCATTATGTAGTATTTTCTTAAACAAGCATCGATCATTGGACGGCTCACACAATAGTCATCACTATAATCCCAAAAAGGGGGGTCATTTTCCGTTGGCCATGCTTCTAGCATAATAACTTGATTGTGCTAGCACAATATCCTCTATAATTCCCGATACTGTTGAGGATAAGCTGAGATTCTACAAGAGAGCATTGCAAAAATCTCATTTTGAATAGGTTGGGGCTTATATATGGATACTCCAACATCTGCTAGAATTTTGCACATATCTCTGTTGGGTTGAACAAATACTCATGGCCTGAAAAACAAAATGATAGTATAAAGCTCTAGGTTAAGTTTGCATGCTCTAAGTTGGGTTTGAAAAATATTTTTCCATGCACCCAATGCTTTAAACCAAATAAACATATCCCCAAAATATGTATGCTTGACTTCTTCTTGAGTAATTCTAATAATAATAAGAGGCATTTTAGCTATTGAAAACTCAATGGTCATGGTATAAAGACTAACAAATACTAATAAAACCATTTTGAGTTTTTTTGGAAAGTTCTCTTCTGGGAAGAAAGTGAGAGGATGAATGAATGGGTATTTAGGATGCAAACTATCTAGCTTGAAGAGAAAAGCACCATATTCACTAAAAATATGGAAATGATATTGCACATAAATCTTCCAAGATTTTCAACAAGAACATGATCTTAGATAGGCCTAGGAATTTCTGGCAAGTATAAATATGAACACAAGTTGGGCTTGATTTTTCAAGCCCTAAAACCACCCCTTGGATTTCTTATCACATGTATATTTATGGACGTGATAGTTGCAAATTCTTTTGGTCTGAACAGAAAATCAGCAAGTACTTTCTTTTTTCTTGCAATATATTTGGTCTCAAAGGGATACTTTGAAAACAATCCTACCCATCTAAGAAACTGTGGATGTGGAATTTTCTTTTGTTTGAACTTCAATATCTGAGAGAATTAAGACATGTCCATCTCCACCAGGAAATTATGTCCTATAAGATGAAATTCAAATTTTTTTATGACATATTTTATCGCAAAGATTTCTTTGAATGTAGTGCTAATGCATATCTGCTGCGCAAATTTTTCACTTTTATGTCCACAAACTTGTCGCTTTCCACCAATTTCTTCAAAAAGGACAGTAACCCAATATTTATCACTAGGGTTTGTTTGCAGTACTCTTTTTATTGTAGAAGGGATTTGCAAAGGAGGAAGGTACTGCAAAATTTCCTTAAGTCTACATATAAACTTAGTTTGCTGTGGTTTTCACGGAGGAGCATCTTTTTTGAGCATTTTTTGTAGTAGACTTACAAACTCTATGAATTTTGGAAAAAAATCCCGGAGATAATTTATGATCCCTAGGAATTGCTGAACCTACTTATGAGAGAGATTTTCATTAAGGAATTTTTGCACTTCTTCAACAATATGAGAATCAAGATAATAAGTTCCATTTTTGATACACATCCAAAAAAATTCAATTTCCTTCTAGGCAATGATCATCTTCTTCTAGGATAGCATGATGCCATAATTTCACATCAAGTTTGCAAATTGGGTGAATAATTTACAATAAGAATCCTCATCTAGACTGTAAAGGAGGATGTCATCGATATAAATCTAAGCATTGGCTAGGATGGGCTAGAAAATTCTATTTATAGCCTTCTGAAACAATGAAGGAACTGTTTTGAGGCCAAAAAGGAGCATTGTCCATTGGAAATATTGGTTCAAAATATAAAACCCAGTTTTGTACCTATCTTCATTGGAATTTTTGCAATTCTTCAACAATACGAGAATCAAGATAATAAGTTCCATTTTCGATACACATCCAAAAAAAATCAACTTCCTTCTAGGCAATGATTAACTTCTTCTGGGATAGCATGATGCCATAATTTCACATCATGTTTGCAAATTGGACATATAATTTACAATAAGAATCCTCATCTAGATTGTAAATGAGGATGTTGTCGATGTAAGTCTAAGCATTGGCTAAGACGGATTAGAAAATTCTATTCATAGCCTTCTGAAACAATGATGGAACTGTTTTGAGGCCAAAAAAGAGCATTGTCTACTAGAAATGTTGGTTCAAAATATAAAACCTAGTTTTGTACCGGTCTTCACTGGAATTTTTGCAATTCTTCAACAATACGAGAATCAAGATAATAAGTTCCATTTTCGATACACATCCAAAAAATTCAATTTCCTTCTAGGTAATGATCATCTTCTTCTGGGATAGCATAATGCCATAATTTCACATCAAGTTTGCAAATTGGGCGAATAATTTACAATAAGAATCCTCATCTAGATTGTAAAAAAGGATGTTGTCGATGTAAATCTAAGCATTGGCTAAGACAGGCTAGAAATTCTATTCATAGCCTTCTGAAATAATGAAGGAACTGTTTTGAGGCCAAAAATGAGCATTGTCCATTAGAAATGTTGATTCAAAATATCAAACTCAATTTTGTACCTGTCTTCAGAGCGAATTCCTAATTGTCAAAATCCAACTTTAAAATCAAACTTAGATTACACTTTGGCTTGAGTGACACTTGATAGTAGAGAATTCCAATATGGTAGAGGAAATTTATTATTCTTTGATTGAGAGGCTAATGGTTAATAACTAGCCCCATCTTTCCTCTATTTTGCTACACTCACTTGTTGACATAAAATACTTCACAAGCCAATTGAGAATCTAAGGGCTCGATTAGTCCTTGATGAAGTAAATCCGAACATTCCTTTTGTGTTAAAAGCAAATGTTTTGGATTCATTTTTGAGTGATTGGTTTTAATAGATTGACATCCTCATTTTTCTTGAAAAGAAGGTTGATGAAGAAGTTAGGATTTTTCCACAAAGGGTTGGAGCATTTTTGGACAAATTCTCACAAGAGTCTACACATACTCCAATAAATGTTTGCAGAATTACATTTATAATACTCATTTGGATAGTGAGAAATCTTTGGAGCTGCCCTTTGAACTGTAGTCCATTAGGTACAATTCTAAGTTTAGAAACTTGTGTAAGGATATCTTAATCAATAATGATATCTTTATCTGGCGAACTCGAGTCAAGGATTTTATTGGGAAAAGAATTATATAGTAATTGGTTTGCTTCGTACTCTTATAGCAAAGGTATCTCTAGAAGCAGAGTTAAAATACCGGGTGTATGACATCCATTATTTTTTTTAGAAGTATTTTTGTATCGAGAATAGAAGCACTAGCTCCAGTGTTGACAAGGGCAATGAGAGAAATAGGCTCGTCATAATTAGATGGGTATATTTTTACAGGGAAGTACGGGAGGCTAGTGCTTGGATTGTGGAAGGTTCAGAGAAGAAGAATACCTTTTCTTCTAGTTTTTTAGACGAGCTTTCAATATTACTAGTTTGTGACCATGTCTGAATAGCGCACACAGTATGTTTGGTTGATTCATCTTCCAAGGAGAAGACCAATTCAACATCATCATCCTAGAGTGATACTCCAGTTTGCTTCTCTATCTTCTAGATTAAATAGAAATTTTTTCCTTAGTTTTTGGATAATTCTTAGCAAAATGGCCTTTTTTATTGTAAATGTAATACCTGTTGGATTTTCTACATCTTCTAGAAGAGCTTCATTTAGAGCATCTTTTTCACAAGAATCGCTACTTGTGCCATTTCTTTGTATGTTCTAAGGAAAATCTTTTGAAGTGTTTTCATTTTTTACATCAATCTCCATAAGAAGGATCATTACAGGAGTCTTTCTTTGAACATTTGATTCTTAACTCAGGCTTTTAGCTATTCTAGTTAAGTCCCTTGTTTCTCTTGAATTAACTTTTGAAAGCCTTTCTTCGGGTATAAAGATTATCAAGAGCAAGATGTATCTCCTGTTGAAGTTCTCCGAGAGGAACATTGGCAAAAATCTTATGCTTATTCTGAATGGATCTTTACACCATCTGTCAAATTTCTTTAGGGATGGAAGCTAAGAAGAACTTGTTTTAGGTTAGAATCAGCTCCCCAAGCATAGAATAATTTAAGCATTTCTTGGAAATGCATATTAAGATGCTTTCTTCATAGATAGCCAAACTTTCTTTAAAAAAATTCGCTTCTTCTAAGCTTAAGGAGATCTTCTAGTTTGCCAATAAAGAATCGGTGGATAACTCGAATCGCCTGATGAAAATCTATTTGGAGCATAAATGTCATTTGATCCTAGTTAGAAATAGTTCTCAATCAATTTTTTAAACTTTCAATAAATTTGCTCACGAACTCAGTCAATATGCCATACTAGTGATTAGCAAAAAGTGCTTTGGTGTTGAGCCAAATATAGAATTCCTGCAATCTATCTAGTTATTTGAAATATGAAATGTTATCAGGTGTGAAGTAGTATTTTGAAGTCGAAGACTTCTGTTCAGGATTTGAGTTATGATGATGTACTACTTTTAGCTCGGATGAATTTGATTCCATCTCTACTTCAAGGGGATCTGTCATAAAGATAGCAAGCACACACGATACTGGCGTTTGTGGTTCAAAAGTTGAAGTGGTTTCAAAGGAAAGGGAATCTGATTATGAGACTGATTTAGAGGTATTTTGCTTGGCAAAATCAAATGCATCAATGGTTGATATATCTTGTCTATTTTAATCTCGCAAGAAAGTCCCAAGTGGGTTTGAAACCATATGAGCAGAAGCAGGTTTCGGAAAAGGTACGAGAGTTGGTTTCTTTTCTTTGCTAATTTTTCTTATATTTTCTACCTCGTTGATAACGATTTCAAAGCATAATAATATCCCTTTGATCTTGCTTTGGAACTTCATCAATAATTGAAGCAATTGATGTAGCCCTAGAAGGGCCCACTTCCATTGAGATCGTTTATCCAGGTTGAGAAAGTGGAGAAAGTGGATCTGGACGATCAACAAATTTGCCATCCTACAGGGGCTTGATTTGTCTCCTTAGTTTTCCCATTTCAGCCGTCCAGTCTTCCAAATAATGATGAAAAACATATCTCTTAGATTCCATCTGGTGAAGTTTCTTCTAAAATGTCTCAAGTAATTTATTTGTAACCAAAGTCGTTTGATCCACCTTCTGGTCAACATGGTCAAGACAGGCTTGGATAGTTAAAAGTTTGGTGTTGATTGTCTTGAGAATATTATTTTGGGCCAAAGCAATTTTTGACTGCCAATTCAGGATAGTTTCAATAGCTGTAACTTTCTTTTGCCTCCCATGATCATCAATATATGTCGAATTCGAGGCCTTAGGGATATGGCGAAATTAATTACAAATATCTATAAATTCCTCTAATGCCGAGAATGGGGCACTAATATTAGATCTTTCTAGAGGTAAAAAGTTTGAGGATTTGAACATATAAACAAATGAAAGGATAAGTGGTGGTTCTGGTTTTGGGGAACATGAAGCCCGAGACTATAAATTGATATTTCCTTCCATCTTCACCAAGAGGTCTGACAGTGAGGTCTCCGTTAAGGTATCTCGGGTAAAATTTATCTTTTGACTATTTCTTTCTTCTGGATGATATATCATCTTCTTTGTCATCAAATGACAAGAACCACCTCAATCTTCACGTTCCCCAAAACCAGAACCACCACCTGTCCTTTCATCTGTTTGTATGTTCCAATTCTCAGATTTTCCACCTCCGGAAAAATCTAATTTTAATACCACATTCCCAGCATTACAAGAATTTACAAATATTCATAATTAATTTCGTCATATCCCTTAAGTCGTGAATTCAACAAATATGGATGACCATGGGAGGCAAAAGAAAGTTATAGCTACTAAAGTTGTCCTATATTGGCAATTAGAAAATGCTTTGGCCCAAAATAATGTTCTCAAGACAATCGACACCAAGTTTTCAACTTTCCAAGCCCATCTTAATCATGTTGACTAGAAGGTGGATCAAACGGCTTTGGTCAAAAATAAATTGCTCAAGACATATTAGAATAAACTTCACCAGATGGAATCCAGGAGATATATTTCTCATCATTATTTGGAAGACTAGATGGTCAAAATGGAAAAACTAAGGAGACAAATCAAGATGCTATAGGATGTAAAATTTGTTCATCCTCTAGCTCCACTTTCTCCATTTTCTCAACCTAGACAAACGATCTCAATGGAAGAGAATCCTCCTAAGGCTACATCAATTGCTGCAATTATTGATGAAGCTACAAAGTAGGATCAAAGAGATATAGTTACGCTTCGAAAACATATTAGAAAGATAGAAAAGCAAAGAAAAATTAGCGAAGAAAATAAACCAACTCCTGAACCTTTTCCAGGACCCCCTTCTGCTCACATGGTTTCAAACCCACTTGAGGCTTTCCTATGAAACCAAAGCAAACAAAGTATACCAACTATTGTTGCATTTGATTCTGCCAAGCAAAATACCTCTGAATCAGCCTCAAAATTGGATTCCTTATTCCCCAAAAGCACTTCAACTTCTGAACCACAAACACTAGTATTCCGTGTGCCTACTATATTTATGGCCAATCCCCCTTAAGCAGAGATGGAATCAAATTCATTTGGGCCAGAAAAAATACATCCTTATGACTCAAATCCTGAACAAAAGTCTTCGACGTCAAAATACTATTTCACACTTGATAACATTCCATATTCCAAATTATCAAATAGATTGCAAGAATTCCATGCTTGGCTCAACATTAATAAACTTTCTATTAAACATTGGAATGATATACTAATCGAGTTTGTTAGCAGATTCACTAGAAGTTTAAAAGATCGGCGGAGAACTATTTTTGATCAAGATCAAATGACATTTCTACTCCAAATAGATTTTCATCAACTCATCCGGGTAATCCACCAACTCTTTATTGGCAAACTAGAAGATCTCCTTGAGCTTAGGAGAAGAGAATTTTTTTCAAAGAAAGTGTTGCTCTCGAAGAAGAAAGCAACTTAATAGACATTTCCAAGACATGCTTAAACTATTCTAATTTTTGGGAGCTAACCTTAAGCTAAAAGAGGTCTTCTTAGCTTCCATCCCAAAAGAATTAGACAAATGGTGGAAAGATTCATTCAAAATAACCAGAAGATTTTTGCCAATGTTCCTCTTAAAGAACTCTAGCAGGAGATACATTTTACTTTTGATGATCTTTATATTCGAAGAAAGGCTTTCAAAAGTTATCTCAATAGTAACAAGGAACTTAACTGGCCTTGCCAAAAGCTTCAGTTAAGAATCAAGTGTTCAAAGGAAGAATTCTATGATGATCATTCTTGTGGAAATCGATGTAAAAGACAAAGATACTTCAAAAGAAAAGGCGCAAATGGCAATTCTTGCGAAAAAGACACTCTAAACAAAGCTTTTCTGGAAGACGTAGAAATTTGATAAGTGTTACATCTGTAATAAGAAAGTCATTTTGCCAAGAATTGTCCAAAGGCTAAAGAAAGAAATTCTCATTTAATCTAGAAAATAAAGAAGTAAATTGGAGTATCACTCCAAGATAATATGTTGAATCGATCTTCTCCTTGGAAGATAAATCAACTAAACATACTATGTGTGCTATCTAGACACGGTCACAGACTAGTGACGTTGAAAGTTTGTCAGAAGAGCCAGAAGAAGTATTCTTGTTCCCTGAACATCCTATAATTCAAGATCATGGTGCATATATTCCTTCTATCTTCCCATATTTCCTTGTAAAAATATACTCATCTAAGTATGACAAGCCTATTCATCTTATTGCCCTTGTCAACACTGGAGCTAGTGCTTCTATTCTCGACACAAAAATACTTTCAAAAAAATAATGGATGTCAAACACTTAGTATTTTAACTCTACTTTTAGAGATACCTTTGCTATAAGAGTACATAGCAAACCTATCACCATATAGTTCTTTCCCCAGTGTTCAATTACCACTAAAATCCTTGACTTGAGTTCACTAGGTAAATATATCATTATTAGCTGGGATATCCTTACACAAATTTCTAAACTCAGTATTGTGTCTAATAGACTACAGTTCAAATCATTGTTCCAAGAATTTGTAGACATCCAAAGATTTTTCACTATCCATATGAGTATTTTAGATCCAATTCTACAAACCCTTCTTAGGGCGTTTGCTTACTCTTATTCAAACTTTGTTCGAAAAAGCTCCAACCTTTTGTGGAAAAATCCTAACTTCTTCATGAATCTTCCTTTTAAGAAAAATGAGGATGTTAATCCCACCAAAGCTAGAACATTTACTTTTAACATAAAAGGAATGTTCGGATTTACTTTATCAAGGAATAATTGAGCTCTGAGATCAATGGGCCTGTAAAGTATTTTATATTAATAAGCAAGCGATTAAAGATAAGACTGGTTATCAACCATTAACCTCTCAATCAATTCTTACAGGATGATAAGTTTCCTCTACCACATTGGAATTCTATATTCTCCAACCTCACCCAAGCCAAAGTGTATTCCAAGTTTATTCTTAAAGATGGATTTTAGTAGTTGAGAATTTGCTATAAAGACAGATGCAAAACTGGGTTTTGTATTCTTGAACCAACATTTTCCATGGACAATGCTCATTTTTGTCCTCAGAACAGCTCGTTTGTTATTTCAAAAGGCTATATGCAGAATTTCCAGCCTGTCCTAACGAATGCCCATATTTACATTGACAATATCCTCCTCTACAGTCCAAATGAGGATTTTCATTGTAAATTATTGGCCAAATTTGTAGATTTGATATGAAAACATGGCATCATGCTATCCAAAAAAAAAAAAAAAAAAAAAGATAATCATCGCTTAGAAGGAAATTGAATTTCTTGTGATGCATCTCAAAGATGGAACTTATTATCCTGATCCTCATATTGCTTAGGAATTGCAAAAGTTTCCGAATGAAAATCTCTCTCGTAAGTAGGTTCAACAATTCTTAGGGATTGTGAATTATCTCCGGGATTTTGTTTAAAAAATCATAAAGTTTGTAAGTCCACTACAATAAATGCTCAAGAAAGATGCTCCTCCATGAGAACCACAACGTACTAAGTTTATACGCAAACTTAAGGAAATTTTGCAGCATCTTCCTCCTTTACAAATCTCTTCTACGAGAAAAAATATACTGCAAACAAATGCTGGTGATGAATATTGAGTTGCCATTCTTTTTGAAAAAATTGGTGGAAAGTGATGAGTTTGTAGACATAAAAGTGGAATATTGATGGTAAAATATGACATCAAAAAGTTCAAACAGAAGATGCTGAAGTTTCTAGTGAAGATGGACATGTCTTCATCCTCGCATATGCTGAAGTTCAAACAAAAGCAAATTCCGCATCCATAGATTTTTAGGTGGGTGGGATGATTTTCAAAATATTTCTATGAGACCAAACATATTGCAGGAAAATAGAATATATTTGCTGATTTTCTATCTAGACCAAAAGAATTTACAGCTACCATGTCCCTAAATATGTATGTGGTAAGAAATCCAAGAGGTGGTTTCAAAGCCCAAGAAATTAAGCCCAAATTGCCCTCAATACCCATTCATTCATCCTCTCACTTTCTTTCCAGAAGAATAATTTCGAAAATAACTTAAATAGTTTTATTAGTATTTGTTTAATTTTTATGCTATTGCCATTAAGCTTTCAATAGCCAAAATGCCTCTTATTATCAGTAGAGTTATTCAAGGAGAAGCCAAGCATAAATTTCTTGAGAACATGTTTAGTTGATTTTAACCATATGGTGCATGAGAAAATATTTTTCAAACCCAACTCAGAGCATGTAGGCCTTTCATCGTTTTATTTTTTAGGTCGATGGTATTTGTTCAACCTAATAGAGATATGTGTAAAACTCCAGCAGATGTTGGAGTATCCACATATAAACCCCAACCTGTTCAAAATGAGATTTTTGCAACACTCCCTTGTAGAATCTCAACTTATCCTCGACAATGTCGAGAATTACAAAGAATATGGTGCCAACACAATCAAATTATTTTGCTAGAAGCATGGCCAACAAAAGATGATCATATTTCTTGGGATTATAGTGATGACTATCACGCGACTCATCCAGCAATCCATGCTTGCTTAAGAAAACACTAGGGAATAGATGTACCGGACATTTCTGATACACCAACAAATTCTCAGATCCAGCTTCAGCATTACAAGATTCATGGGGAGGACCATTGTCACAAGATCCTTTTGATCATAATGAACTACAACTTGCGCTTAGTCCAGGTCTTGAGAGAAAAAGTGCATTACTCAAGCATGGGTATTTAACCCAACCTTGTATTCCAATAAGTTTCGTTGATGCTCCTATAAGTTCTCACCAGTCATCCAAAAGATCAAGGTCGAAATGCTCGGGCAATAGTATCCAAAAAAAAACACTCCCAATCCTCCTAACATCCCATCCAGCTCATACCAATCTCTAGATGAAAAATGTAACCAACGTCTTAAAGCTCTGGAAATCGAAAGAATGCTCAAAAAATATTAGAGGTAGCAGGATGTAGAAGACTCAAATAACTCGAACGACGACACTATATAGCCTATTGATAGGCATAACAAGCCAAGGGAAAGAAGACTTTACTAGAGACCTATCCAAAATAAAATAGATGAGGCAAAGAAATCACGTGAAGGAGACGAAAAATTTGACCAAAAGTACTGTTCATGTATTCTTTGGCACTGTTTTATGTACTGTTTAATACTGTAACACTGTACCAGAATCGAAAAAAGCAAGATAATAAGTGCAGAATTTAGTCTGTCAGCAGAAAAGCTTAGCATGCACAAATAATTAGCTTTTGTCGGCCAAATGGAGTTTGTAAAGTTGTCGCGTGTTGTTTTATGCCTATATAAGACAGCGTATGTAACCATTAAGGGGCACAACATACCCTCTGTAGAAATAATATTGTGCGATTTGCCACGAATCCCTAAAACCTCTCTCCCCTCTTCTTTTTGGCTGATATGATTCTTTAAAACTATAAATGTTTTGATCAATCATAGTAGTATGCTCTGCACTTGCCATAATATGAAACCGATACATAAGAATTCTTCTACTTTAAAATTTTCTATGATATGAGTTAAAAAACAAAAGTGAATTTGATGACTAATAGACGGTCCCTATTCTGAGGCCAAGAAAGGGCCATGCATGTAAGATAGCATACTTTCTATAAATTCTATTTTTGTTTCCCCTAGCTTGTATCATAGGGAAATTTTCAGGTAAAAAGATTTGACTACGCGTAAGAAGGAATGATATAATATTTAGATATAAAATTATGTTTTCATTTAATAACTTAAGTTTTGAGAACAATTGGTAGTGGTCTTACAAAGTCTCACTATTGCTTGTCTACCCCTCCCATTCCTTTTGTCCCCCCCCTCACTCCTCAATTAGGCGAGCACGCCTACTAAAAAAAGGGGCTAAGTTGACAAAACAACTTCGTCGCCGTGCAAAAAATCAAGGACTTTTTGGATATTTTTCCCCATTTCCAAAACCCTCGAAAAGCTTTTGGTGCAAGGCAAGTTTGGAGATTCTTTGAGTTTTGAGCATAGAGTATTTTCAAAATGCAAATACATGTTTTCATTTCAATTTTGCCACACTATACTTTCACAATTGTGAAAATGTCCTGAAAACCCTCCCTTTACACGACATGTTGGCGAAGGCCTCAATCACTGGTGAGCGGCGAATAAATTCTATTTGCCATTCCTAAGAGGGGAGTGTAGGAATGTTTTCAAGTGTTTTTTTTTTTTCCTTAAATAGTCTTGCTAACAAGAGGCTTTAATGCGCGTAATATACATATACATGTATATTTATGATGATAAAACATTTTATTTTCAAAATATCAGATTGTATATATATCATGGGCACAATTGATGCATTGAACATTGTACTATCTTCCTCTTTTGAATGCTTAACACTATTCAAAAAAGATATTTAATATTGCTAAATAACGTATTGATTTCTATTAGGTGTAACTATTTCAGTCCATGTTGTGATACAGTAATCTCTCCGTAATCATTTAGTCCCGGTAGACTCGGGCTGCGTAAATCTACCAAATCACTGCATGAAGGAATAATTCATTTAGCAAGATGTATCTAGCTCTTTCTGCCTTAATTTTGAACCATGTTTTGATTTCTTATCTAAGTACACCAAGAGTAATATGCATCTGCACTCGCTTATTCGACCGAATTTTCTGAGAAGCTAAAACTGCAGAAACAAAGGGCCATAAGTACGTAAAACTGTGTTGGGCTATACTCTAAATTGGCCCGCGGGACTTGTTCTCGAGCCCTTGGACCCTTGATGCGTTAAGAAAACAACTTCTTCGAAACACTGGGCTCTTGATTTGCTTCGATGGATATGAATCATGCATAGTTTATATATATATATATATACACGCACGACTAGTTTCCACCCATTTGCTGCCTCCTTTGGTATCTTGACCATGAGTTAATGGGTGTGGGTTTTGATAGGAAAAGTATGTTTTAGAAATTAGTTTTTTTGACCTTCACCCATTTGATTCACTGAAAATGACTAATCAATCAAAAATACATTCTGGTTTACGAAGATTTTCATGCATAAAATTAAGAAAGTGAATTCCTAAATTTAAAAACGTGAAAAAAAAAAAAAAAAAAAAATTTCTAGATTGCTCCTCTCGATTGTTAGGCCTTGACGACGATTGATGACAGCTTGAGCCTTGCCCAAGGTTGGCTAGGTTGAGCCTCACTTGTGGCTTGTTGCCAGCGAGCATTGAGGCTTGATGATCGGCAGAAGAAGAAGGAAAATAAAAAGAAAAATAATTAAAATCATGATATTGAAATTATTTTCCAAATGAGATCCGAACACTAAAAAACATTTTTTCGTCATATATCGCAAAATAAATAAAACTATCCATTTTCCTGAAAAATAATCCTAGAAAATATTTTCTTTTATGATACAATTTTCCCCCAAACAAACATATCCTAAAATAGTTTTCAAATTATACTAATTAGAAAATACTTCGACACAAAAAGTTTCATTTGTTTTGCGGAAAATGAATGTTTTAAAATATATTTTTGTGAATTTAATCATTTGTGTCGCTTGAAATTGTGAAAACATTTTCCATTCCATTCATCTGTGTAAGTGAAATGAGCAATCATTTTCTATTAAAAAAATTATTCATTTTTCATGGAATAAATGAAAGCTAAATCGCAATTTTTTGAGCCGCCTGCACACTTAGGGCGCGTTTGATAACATTTTTGTTCAAAAATTGTTCCAGGGAACAGAAATATAAAAAATTATTTCTATTCCGGAAAACAATTTTTGAATAGAAGAATGTGTTAAGTTACTGCACAAAATTTCTATTCCCGAAATAGAAAAAGAAGGGAAACACGTTTAGTAAACTTGTATAATTTTTTTGTTTCTTTTAATTTTTTAATATTATTATTTTCTTTTTCCTCTTTCCTTTTTTATTTTTCTCTTTTATTTTTTATTTTTTACTTTTTCTTCCTTTTGGCCAACGGCTTCGCCGATGGCCGGCGACCAACCAAAAAGAAAAGAAGAAGAAAAAAAGAAAGAGAAGGAAAAGATAGGAGAAAGAAAAATTATTTTTTAGAAGTGTTCCGAGAACAAGAAACAATTTTTCTTATTTCTTGTTTCTGTTCCAAATTTATTATCGAAAACAAAAAAATACATTTGGAACAAAAACGTAAATAAATGCGTTTTTATTCTTTTTTTTTTTTGCTCGAAACAAAAAAAAAATTATGTTCATGAACACAAAAAAAAAAAAAAAAAAAATACAAACAAACAGGACCTTAAAGACAAGGGGGCATCGTGTGTCAAATCACAAATGAACTTTCTGCTCGTGTGTGTTAAAGAAACCACAACGGGCGACATTACTTTAGACAGGATATAAAGACAGGACGATGCGTGGTCTTTGTTTATTGGGTTGCAAAAATGGGATGGTGCTTGACTGCAAGATGCAGCTCAACAAAATAGTGTCTGGACCAGTTTCTTCTAAGGGAAGCCATCATAGGAGAACAATCAAGAATCTTCTGCATGATAATCATCTGTCGGGGTAACAAGAACACAAATTTAATAATTTAATATGAATCTTTGCATGCTTTCCTTTGGTTGCACTTAAAGCTGCACGGATCCATGGAGATGTGGCATGCTTTTGTCAGCGTCCGAGACTCGCAGAACACGCGCGCTTAATGTCAATTCAATGGCCGCCGCTTCTTGAATTGCCGAGAAAGTGGAAGTCATCCGAAGAAACTCAAGACCTCTTTCTTCTTTTTCTTTAGGTTTGTGTTGCCTGAGGGGATTAACGGGACAAGACAAGAGGACATAACCTTTGTATCGTAGGATTATTGTTCCATCTGGAAATCAAATTCAAGAAACGTCGGATTTCCTCGCTTTTGCATTCACCTAAAGAGAGAATTCCCTTTAGCTTTTTCCGAACATTTCTGGCTAAAGGTTTCAGCCCAATTCAGCTTTGGCAACTTTTCTTTTTCTTATATATGACTTTATTCGCAATAGATTTACCGACAGTACTTTATGGAGTTCTTTAGAACGGAATTTCATTGCTGCAATTGTTGCTTTTGTTCAACATGCTAAAAAGCATCGGTCAAATTCAAAATTTTTGTAACGCTTTGGCGGCATTTCGAAGTTTGGTAACAGTAACAAGAAGGGAAAAAACACAAAGCACTTTCATTTCACTTCATTTCGGTTGAATAAGTCATGAACCATGGAACGAAAGCACAACCCAAAAATTAAAAATTAAAAAAATAGAGCAACCATAGAAGGAAAAAGCTTTCTGGTCCAACCAATATTGCAACCTTTGATTCCGAGAAGAATGGATGAAATGGAAAAAAGCAAAACTCGAGAAATTATTATTGAGTGTCAAACACGAACTACATTGAATCTAAAGTATTAACAATGGTGGGTTCATGTGGGTACCATGTGAATCCCACCGGATCACACGGTCCATTTTTATTTGAGCACATGGACCCGCCTCAATCGGGCGATTCCTCGCTCAATCCACGACCGTCCACGTCATGTCATTCTCGAAGATCCAATGGCACACCTCTATTTGCCCGGGTCCGGACCCGAGCGCCACGAATGCACCGTGGTCCGGACTCCACGACGATGTGTCGAGATGACATATGGCGACCCCGTGGTTAATCCTACTCCTCCCCACGAAGTTTAAGATCTCGGCCTCGTAAACTTTCACTTTAGGCACGGCGTGACAGTAGTACAACAAGTACGGATATAGGCTCTGGTGGCACGACACCGACTCGGTCGGTGCTCCGCCCTTGATCCCTCTGACCGAGCCGATCACGACCTTCTGCTTCGACCCGTTGACGTTCTCCGTCGTCCGGACCGTGATGCCGCGGCCGAGGACAGACGACGCGAAGTCGACCATGTCCTCTGCAGACCTGACGCACCGCTTCGTCTCGCCCCGGCTCGGTGGCCTCTCGCACTCGCGCAGCGCATTGAGGATCACGTGCTCCGTGGCCGAGCCCTCCTGCGCGGCGAACAGCTCCTTCACTTCCCGCAGCCGCTGGGTCGAGAATGGTAATTTCGACGCGATGGCCCGGGGCAAAAACGACCTCCGGGGCATCTTGTCGACGATGTCGGGCATTTGCATGACAGTCCCCGGCCTCAACTCGGACTCCCTGAAGAATCTGCCCGGCTCGACCCGCCTATTTCCGGAGCTGCCACTGATGGTACGTGAAGAAGGTGACGATAGCGGTGCTTCGCTTGTAACATTGGTATAACCGGCGAACGTGACACCCTTTTGGGCGTAATCTTTGAAATTTCGATCGACACTGTACGACTTGAAATCGACCGTGGTCTGGCCTTTCGATCCTTTGCCGTACTCTTTGAACGTGTCGTTGCCCTCATTGAACGACTTCCCGTAATTCGCGAATGTCGTCTTGGCAGAGTTGGCGCTCCGGGCATAGGACTGAAACGAGTTGTCGCCGACGTTGGCTTTGTTCCGATAGCTCGTGAAGCTCTCCGTCGCGTAGTTCCCGCCGGTGCTATAGCCCTTGAACGTGCTATGCGGGTCATTCCCGTTCAGACCGTAGCTCGTGAACGTTTCGTTTCCGGCGTTGCCTAGCAGCCCGTAGCCCGAGAAGGTCGAGGAGATCGTGTTCGAGTCGCCGCTGTAGATGGCGAACTGTGTTGGGGAGCTGTTCCCGTGCTTGGCATAGCTCGTGAAGGACTGGCCTCCGGTGTTGGCGTCTTGGCTATAGCTCGTGAAAGACCGCTTGTGATCGTTGCCTGTTCGGAAAGGTCGCATCATCAATCGAAATTCGATCGAGCTAGGAATGTCTATAGGGAATTAGGCTCGATAACCAAAAGAGTTTTACCGTCCGAGTCGTAGGTGGTGAATAGCAGGTTCGGCACGTTCACCCTCAAGTGGTAGTTCTTGAAGTCGCCGGACCCGCCGTTGGCGCCGAAGCCGTAGCTGGCGAAGCTGCCGTTGGCGACGTTGCCATCGGTGGCGTAGTTGGCGAAGCCCTCGCCGTGGCCCGAGCCCTCCTTGGTGTACTTCTTGAAGGAGAAGTCGGCCGTGTTGATCCCCTCCGAGTAGTTCTTGAACGAGTCCGCCCCGCCGGGCCGGCCCGTGCCGTACTCCGCGAACCGCTTGTTGGCGTACACCGCGAAGTTCGCGTCCCTGTCCACGTCCTTCCCGTGGCTCCTCCGCAGGTCCTCGTCGAAGGAGCAGAACAGGTCGGCCAGGGAGCAGAAGAGGCGGCGGTGCGAGGCGAGCGAGCTCCCCGCGGCGAGGTTCGCGAGGAGGGCGGCGGCGGCGGCGGACAGCGGGGAGGCCTTCGAGAGGAGGAAGGGCGGCGGGGCGCCGCCGCCGGGGAGCTTCGCCTTCCAGTAGCGGAGGAAGGCGGCTTTAGGCGCGAAAGGGTTCGGCCTGGCCGCGGCGCCCGGCGCGTCTGCGGCGGCGGCTCCCTCGCCGTCGCCGCATCTACATTCCAGGTGAAAAGGGACGAGAGGAAGAAGATCAGAAGGCAGATCCGGCTGCGTTTGCAGTCCATTTGAGAGAGAGAGAGGTTGAGTGAGAGTGAGATATCGAGAAGGTCATATATATAAGGGAGAAATCGAAGGGGAGAGAGTGCGCTTTCGCTTTTCTCCTTTTTTTCTTTTTCCCTTCCTCTTTTACTTCTGTCTTCTGGTCTATAATGATGAAAGTGTCTTTAGGGTTTCCGTCGTGCCAAGTTATTTCCACTTTGTTTTTCAATCATATTTCTTGTTGTTGTCGTCGTCGTTGTTTTTTTTTTCATGAATTATGTACATTTTGGCCTTTGCGTAGGCTGACGGACATGGACACCCATAAGGAATAATAATAATAATAGTCATGAGTATCCATGCACGCTCCTCATGATTTTGCCGTCTTTTGTTGCGGTAGACATGAAGCCATGAGTGAATAATGCCTTGCAAGCTTTCTCTTCCCTTTCCTTCGATTGTGGATCGTGCTGCACTAAGAACAGTGCGCAGAGCATATTTCGATTGAGTTTTGAATTATCGAAAACTATCATTTTTGTAACGGCTTCTTACTGTTAGAAATTTGTAACAATATCGTAATATTCAAAACCGGTTTTACAACTGTCTTAACTACTATTAATACGCAATAAATTTGTAACGGGTGGAATGTAGAAGAGAGAATTATGAGATTTTAATATATTTCCATATATATATAAAAGAGTATGGGGACAATTTATTTATAGGTTGAAAAAGAGGAAATCAGATGAAATGAAATCAGATGTGTATAAATGGATATAGAAAATTAGAGAAAATATCCTAAATATCTCTAAAAGATATAAGAATATTATGAACATCCCTGATATCGTTAACAGTAACATCTTCCAATTAAGCGCAAAAATTGATGATGAAATAGAGCTCTTTTTTTTTTTTTTACCTACAAATTGTTACATAAAAGAAAGTTTATAATTGATCGTTGTTGTATGGGATGCGTTACATTGCTAATTAACTTGTCATAGATAATATTATTATCTTAACGAGGGCTGCAGAATATGGAGCACGAAGTGATGGGGCTGATAAAGCAAGTTTAATTCGACATGGCAGAGAATATATCGGAAAACAAGAACCCGCTCGGAGCCCGAGCAACGGATTCAAGAAGGGCACAAAGATCATCCCCCATTATTTGAAAAATTAGATTGCTGAAATGGAACGAAAAGAACTAATATAAATAATGGGTAGTGGAAATATTTCACTGCCCCTCGAAAAATCGAATGTATTCTCCACACGATCTTAAGATACCTGATCGCATTGTTTATTAGCACGTCAATTTTTTTACAAATTTATTGTAGTGAATAATCACGCATAACATTACTTTCTACTTTTTCAAAGGGAAAATGCAAATTTACCATGTTTTGGGATATAAATTATAATATATCAATTTGTGGAAAGTAGATTGATTTTCACGCATCAATTGGACAAAAATGGCATGGCGGAAAGTGTTTGAAATTGCAATAAGTCTTTTGCAGTTGAAAGTGACCTAAATGGCGTTGGCAAATTAATGACCGCTTGACTACTTGGGATGTAACATGTCAATTTGTGGAAAGTAAATTGATTTTTACCTATCAATTGGACAAAAACGGGATGGCGGAAAGTGTTTGAAACTGCAGTAAGTCTTTTGCAGTTGAAACCGACCTAAATGGCGTTGGCAAATTAATGACCGCTGACTACTTGAGATGTAATATGTCAATTTGTGGAAAGTAAATTGATTTTCACCTATCAACTGGACAAAAGCGGGATGGCGGAAAGTGTTTGAAACTGCAATCAGTAATTTGTAGTTGAAACCGATCAAATTGGCATTGGCAAATTGATGACCGCTGACTACTTTGCGTGCAAAAATGGATAGCGAGGGAGTTCAGCCATTTATGCTGCCACCACGCCCTCTAAAGCATTAATTTACAACAGCTGTGCTCCTTAATGTCGCCACGTGGTGCATGTGCTTTGGCATTGACTCTCGTTTGACTCCTTTATTGATTTATTATTATTACTATTATTAATTTTGTTAACGGGTATCCTAAAGCACTGGTTAAATTTTAAAAAAAATATAGTTTGTCATTTGGAAAGCGCTACGTTTCTCGCGTTATGCACAATCGATGAGTTGAGAATGAATATACTCTTTTTTTTTTTTATTGGGATCAGACGATGGAATTATCATTGTGATTGGAGTGTGAGCATTACAAAAACAAATCGCTTTTTTGGGGATAATTTTTGTTTTCCCTTCGAATCCAAGACAAGTAATTCAAATGCACGTGGAGGACAACATCAATGCTTTGTTTGTGAATAACTTGATGTTAATTGGATTATGCATGTGGATTAAACCAAATAACCAATGGGCCTTTAAAGGCAGCCCGGGAGTCGTGGGTGTAAGAGGATTGTTTTGAAATGAATGGGGTAAATGGCTTGATGGTTTTGCCACATTTATTGGAATATGTTCGTTGTCATGGGCTGAATTTTGAGCATCATGGTTGGGACTCAACTTCATAAACACGAGGTGCAGTGGAATATTGATGTAGACTAACAAAGCCATCATGGTTGATGCTAGCCCATAAAAACCAAACAATTGATATAGTCTCTGAAATATTGATGTAGACTAACAAAAGCTAGAGACATAGAGGCAGTGTATAATTAGAATTGAGATCATGTTTTTTTTTTTATAGATCGAAGGTGCAAGCTAATTTAATTTGCATCGAGTAAGAATGAAAAAGTCAATAAGTAGAAGCATCATTGGGCTTCCGCTGTTTTGATGCTCATGTCAGCTACTTTTTGCTGCTTCTGTCAAGCTGATTGTGCTTCCCATGTGCATGTAGTTCTCATCTGCATACGCGCAACTTTCTCCCCCTTTTTTAGTAGGATAATGGACTTTCAAAGTTAATTCTTATATTCGATTTTTAACCATTTTTGATAGCAAAAAAGAGAAAAGGTTTTCCACACATATCATGAAACAAATACGATTACAAGGTTTCCTTAATTTGTCGTATAATAAGTGTCATTGGAACATTTATTAATAAATTTCTTTTATTAATAACTTCATTTCTTATATAATGTTAAATCGATACATCGAATAGTTACATGACAGCTTTCACTGGATTGGACACGATTGACTAACTTAAATCCGCAACAAGTCTAGCATCACTCAATTGCCCCTCCCTTTTCTTAAACTTAGATGGGAAGATGGAGAAAATGTCGTACTATGTTTGTCATCTTCTTTTTATATTTTCTTATCTGCCTGGAACGAACGAAGGTGCAATGGCAGGTGTTTGCTGTGACAGCTCTGGAAGGATATGATTGATGGTTTTGGGCGATCTATTAAGCCGTCTTCAGCGGCTCAGGCAGAGGCGCAAGCCATGGTGGAAACCCTAACGTACTTTTCCACACAAACTGAAGTACCACTTAAAGTGGACTCAGATTATTGTGATCTGATAAGCGCACTTACTTGAGGAGCACAAATCACCTGGGAAGTTCAAGGGCTCATCAAACAAGCCCACTCACTCCTCAAGGCTTTCAAACATATAAAGTTAGCCCATATTCAGAGAGAGTCCAATAGGATTGCTGACTGGATTGTTAGAGCCTAGAGTAAAAACAGATTAACGTGAAATTGGGTTTTTCAACCAGAGCTTCTCTCTTCTGAAACAAATGAAGCGTCCACTTGTTTTTTCCCAGTAATGAAAGTCCTTTCCTTTTTCTGACCAAAAAAAATAAAAAAGAAGAATTCAGGCAAGCTATTCTATTAGTTAAACGTGGGCAAATTCATAAACTGAAATGTCAAATTACTTCCAACGCCTCCACATTAAGGGTGAGCAGCGGTCTAGAATCGACCCTGGACCAATCCTGGACCGGCCCAACCCTGCTGGTCTTGGTCCGGTCCTGAAATTTTAGGACCCACATTGTATGGATTGGTTCTCGGTCGTAAGAGTTTCGGGTCGGTCCAACCCTGGATCAACCCTGTATAATATATTATATTATATTATTTATAATTCTTTTATATATTCAAACCTAAATAAAATGTCTATTATATTATATTTTATTGAGATGTTCTATCAATATTACTAATAGTAATTTCAATTTAAAACTTTTGTTGAGTATTAATTATGTGTAATTTGTTTTGTTTTCAGGTGTTTAGAAGTTCAAGTGAATTAACAATATCTGAAGTTATATATTCATGGTTTATATTAAGTATTTTGAACTTTTTATGGTTTAATTGTATTTCACTAATGAATTTTAGCTGTACTTTGCTTTTCAATTCGTGTCAAATGGTAGAATTTTTTGAAAAGTAGAGTAGTACTGCAGTTGCTACGGTGATTTGTTAGTCAAGTGGTGTGAAGCTCATTTTTAGTTGAGTGGACTCTACATAATCAAATGCAGAAAAACGTTTTTGCATATGGTATTACGAATATTAAAGATAGATGATTACAAGAACTTTCCAAGTTGTCTCATATCTCGATGAGCGTTTAGTAGGTATGTAATTTCTATTATTGTGTCATCTTAAATTTGCTAAATATGTATTGATATTTATAGTTTAGTTGCATAATGCCGCATTGTCGATAGATGTGTAATTTGAATTTGTAAGTTTGCTTTTTTAAGAAGTATAAAAAATAAGACGAAAAAAATTATTAATCGATCCCGGATTGATTGCCCGAAACCTGATCAAATCCATTGAGTCGGTCCTGGTCCTTGGCCTCGAGCTCATAGGGTCGGTCCCGGTCACCTAAAATGAGGGACACGTTGGTCTGGGTTAGGGTGGCGGGCCAACCGGATCATGCTCACCCCTACTTCACGTCACATTTTTATATTTTCATTAATGTGGTGAGGGGACAAAATGTCATAGCTAAAAAAATAAAAATTTTAAAAAAGTGACTCCAAAAATATATAGATTGAAGAACAAAAAAATAGATTTGGCGCAAAGGGAAGCTCCTCTCGTTGGAGATTTTTTCCACTCGAATTATTTGACGAAGAAGACGACGATGCTGACAGCGTCCACCTGCGCCACCTCCGTGCGTCCTCCATCGCCGCTGCTCCCTCCGCCAAAAGATGAGAGCTTTCACCTCAGACCCGCTTCTCGGCGGCAGCTCCTCGCCGCCCTCGTCTTCCCCGTCGCTCCTCTCCTCGTCGCCGGCGAGCCCACGTCTCCGTTCTCGTCCGTCGCTGACGCCCGCGGTCTCTTCCAGATGCCCCCTCCTCGGCTCACCAATAGGTGAGAGTGAGAGTGAGAGTGACCCTTGTTTGTGATTTTGCTCATTCTGACGTATACTGCTCTTGCTGTGTCGGGTTTGCTATGAATTGCTGGTGTTAGTGTTGCTTGAGGCAGTTTTTGATTGGAAGTCCTGTCCTTTTTTATTCTCACGGCTCAAGGAGCTGTGCATTTTTGTTTGCTACGGTTGAATTGTGCTTGCATTTTGTTCAAATGTGAAGTTTAGAGGCACGGACTAGGTATTTGTTGGTGGGTTTGCTGTGGGAAGGCATTTCTTGGAGAGGGCAGGGGAATCTGAGGATGATGCCCCCTCCTCGGCTCACCAATAGGTGAGAGTAGGAGTGACCCTTGTTTGTGATTTTGCTCTTTTAACATATATTGTTCTTGACGTGTCGGGTTTGCTATGAATTGCTGGTGTTAGAGTTGGTTGAGGGAGTTTTTGATTGGAAGTCCTGTCCTTTTTTATTCTCACGTCTCAAGAAGCTGTCATTTTAGTTTACCACGGTTAAATTGTACTTGCATTTGGTTCAAATGTGAAGTTTAGGGGCACAGACTGGGTATTTATTGGTGGGTTTGCTGTGGGAAGGCATTTCTTGGCGAGGGCAGGGGAGTCTGAGTATGATGCGCCCTCCTCAGCTTACTAATAGGTGAGAGTGAGAGTGACTCTCTGTTTGTGATTTTGCTCGTTTAAAGTGTATTGTTCTTGCTGTGTTGGTTTTGCTATGAATTGCTGGTGGTTATTGTTGCTTGAAGCAGTTTTTGATTGGAAGTCCTGTCCTTTCCAATTCTTGCGTCTCAAGAAGCCGTGCCTTTTAGTTTACTATGGTTGAGTTGTGCTTGCATTTTGTTCAAAATGTGAAGTTTAGGGGCACGGACTATGTATTTATTGTTGGGTTTGCTGTGGGAAGGTATTTCTTGGTGAGGGCAGGGGAGTCTGAGTACGAAAGCCTGGGGATAATCAACACTAATCCAGTTGCGAAGACGTCAGTCGACAGTGGGTTGTCAGAGAAAGGGAAGAAGCAGATGGTTCGGGCAGCCTTCGATTTGAAGGAGATGGGGGCGTGCGAAAGGAATTGTTGGATTTGGCCTTCTATCACTCAGAGAGCTTACCAAGCTGCTGAAATCATTGCTTCGGTGAATGGGATCAGTCGGAGGTGAGTCGTTAACCTCTTTAAAACCAGTATGCGAAGAGGCTTTAGAAGTTTAAGTTGCTGGACTTAAATTAAATTGCATAGGGTTTTAGTCATACACGTCTGTTTTGGTTATAGAAGCGCAGGTACTTGGTATGGTAATTTTTTACTAAAGAAGTCACGAGTTTCAACTTAGCCAATTCCAATTAAATTGGTTCAATTGGTTTTCCACTGTCAAGCTCTGGTGAACTTAGAAGTCAAGCTATGGTCTCTTATCCTTCTTGCTTATCTGATTTGAATGGAACATGCACTTCTGTAGTTAGAATTCTGAAGTTGGACCTCATAATGATGTTGCGATCACTGTTGGCAAAAAAAATCTTATGTTTACTTGTCACTCCGTTTGTTTCATTATCCAATTGCAGCTACATAGTCCCAGAGTATACCTTCCTAGATGCCAGGGGATTGGGAGCCTATGAAGGGAAGAACCTTGACTCTGTTTCAGAGGTAAGAGGAGAGCAAAGCTGTATTTGCTTAGTATGATTGAATGTTGTTATTTCCACATTATTAGCTTTTCTCACACTTGAAAGTATTGTTCATACCATGCCGAGTGGAATGTTTGGTGGAGGGTTTTCTATGCTAATGTATACCTGGAGAGGATTAACCATCTCTTCTACTGGATACTTGTTTATGAGTTCACGTGCTCATGTATGTGTGTATTTCCTTCTCTTTGTAACTGGACGAACTCTCATCCATGATAGCGTTAGGTATATGCATCTGACAGCATCTCTCCAAGGATCAAGCCTCCTCCCATAGATGATGGGACTCCTAATGAGAGTGTCGCAGACGTATTCGTTCGTGTCACACAACTTATGTCAATTCTTGAGACCCAGTACTCAGAAGACACCGTAATCATTGTCTCGCCCGATTCTGACAATTTGTCAGTTTTACAAGCTGGCATAGTTGGCCTTGACCTTCGGAGGTAGATGTTATTGAATTTATATGACACATAAATCTTGTAAACAGTGGTCTTTGTTGCTTCATTTTGTCTAGTTTTTCAGGCACAGAGAGCTTTCTTTTGCTCCTGGAGAGGTCAGATTTGTCGATGCCAGCAGCATACCAACTTATAAACAGCCTGCCTCTGCTGTTTATAAATGCTTAAATCCACCAAGCTGTACCTGAATTGTATACTCTCTCAAAATCTATAGTTAGTATGAGGTATCCCAGCCTTCTCTTATTTAAAACATAGAGGTTGCAGACTAAACCTGTGACATTTGAATATGTAGAGGGCAAAGGCCCTGTAAGAGGGAAAACTCTTAACTAAATTTTATATTTCTTGCTTTACTGGCCCTGTCATCTTAGGTATAATGTTGACACTACCAATCATGTGAAACAATATTGTTCCTTAAGGACTTGGTCTTGATAATTTCGGGCCTCATCAGTTAGTTGCCGTTAATGAACTTACATGGTTTGGCTGTATCTGCTAAAGGAGTAAGTTGTTTTATACATCTTTTATTCATTTTGAAGGCTTTAAAGCTCTTGCATCTAGAACTTGGGAGGAAAAGCTCGGTTCATGTTGGAGTTGACGTTCACTTATTCGGAAAGTAGTAAGTCTGTATCTGTGAACCTGTTGGAGTTCATCGTCACTTGTTCTTATAATCATCTTCCACTCTACCTTTCCAAAATGTTGTATTGCAGTCTGCAATTGTCACTTTTGTTCTAAGGAAATAACATCCATCTCTATATGTTTCTTTGGTGTCTAATCATTTTTGCTTTCCATAATGAAGCAATGTGCAGAACTCCATTTTTAGTCAATCATGGAAATGGAGCCTCTTGCTTTGCATTCATATGTTTTGGGCCAGCCTCCCCATGTCGCTTCATGAGTTACTCTTTCTCATTAAAATAGTCATCAAGGAATTTGCTCTCTTCCTTTTGAGGCATCAGATGACTAATTTTCCATGAGGACTAATGCTGATATTTCCTTCTTCACCTCTGGAAATGCTTGGTTCTCTAGTTTCCGGTTCTTTGTGTGGCCTCCTGTTGAGAATAGGATGGCTTTCAATATTCGAGTTCAATGTATTGTGATGGATCCCACGGAAGGATTTGGTCACAAAAACCAATGAGATGAGCAAGAAGCATGGCCTTTTCGCATAACGATTGACCTCGTATGATCGTTATGCCCAATCTGAGTTCTCTGCTGATTTTACAACACCGTATCCCATTTCAAATTTTGATCATGCCGAAACTACTAGGTCACATTGATTTCAAACCTCCTCTTGTAAAATTAACTTCTTCATGTATTGTGCTCAATTGTCAATGCCTCCTAGGAACTCCTCACATCTGACAGTCAGAATGATTTTTGCAGGTACAAACTATCCTTTCCTTTCGGACGGCATCGCTGCAGATACACAGAGATCAGCAAGGAAGGCATTCGTTCCGATTACCAAAAAACGCGACCCATTTGATGAGATGCCGAGCAAAACTGGGGCAGGGGTACTTGGCTTCTGTGGTTTTAGCTTGTGTGAGTTGAGGTGGGAAGGAAAATCACAAAATTCTGGAGGGCTCTTCTGATGCCAGATCAATAAGAACTTTGGTCAGCTGCAGCTGGTGTGTACGTTTGGTCTAATAAGCAGCTCAACCCCCCATCCCCCACCCCCATCAAACGCTTTTGCATTTCTTGACTCCTGGTGTAATATTCAGTCCATCAAATTCTGATATTGAGAATTGCAATTGGCACTGTGGAACTGCTCTTTCCCTCTCGACCGTACATGTCCAGGTATACTAAAGTCACTAAAGTTCGCTTTTTTAAGTACTCCCTTCGCTTAATTTACTCATAATGCGAATGATCATTGGACAAAACAAATTTACAAACCGACCAAAAAAAAAAAAAAAGAAAAGAAACGAAATAAAAAATTCCATTCAAACAAAAAAAGAGGAAGGAATTCGCAACTAAGGAAAAATGAAAATTCGGAAAGGAGGCGTGCTTTTTTCTGTCAAAAAGGCGCAAAAAAGCAGAGGAAAAGATAAGGCGTTCTGGCCAGCCGGGCAATGTATGACGTGTCGTCCACTAATGCAATTATCGATTTTCTGGTACACAGAAATAGAGGTGTGCAAAATACCCGGGAATCGTTCGGACCGCCTGGAACCGAACTGAAACCGCTCGAAACCGGCGGTTCTTGAGGGAACCGGTCCGGTTCCCTATTCCAATTTTTTGGAACCGGTGGATACCGGTCCCAGGTTCCGGTTTCCATGGGCGAGATCCACCCACCGACCAGGACGGAACCTTTTAATATTAAAAAAAAATTACTAAAAGAAACGCAGACAGATCCCATCTCCTCACTCCCTTCGTTTTCGGTTCTCTCTCTCTTTGTCTCTTCCTCGGTTCCTCCTAATCCTATCGCTATTTCGATTCCTCCTCGAGTGTTGACGTCGTCGCCGCTGCTCCTCCGCCGCTACTATTTGCCCCCTCGCGTCGGTCGCCACTCAATTGTTTCACGACCGTTCTATGTTGAAAACCTGACCATAGACCTCCTTCCCTCCTTCCCAACTCATAGACCCGACCGACCGTTCTATGTTGAAAATCAAAATTGTTTCGCATCAAAATCGGTTCTATGAATCCATCCGGAAACCGGAACGGAGCGGCGGTTCGGTTCCCGAGTGGATCCATGCAACAAACGGTGGATCTCCGTTTCAATTTTTCGGAATCGATCTTTAGCGGACGATTTCCGATTTTAGGTCGGGAATCGCCCACCCCTACCATGCACACCCCTCCCAAAGGGGGAGTTGGGGGAAAACAAAATTCGAAATACGCGACACGTACGATGAAAAAAGCATACGACGGCGACCCTCTCTCTCTCTCTCTCTCTCTCTTCTTTCGGTCGTCGATCGGTTTGATTTGATTTGATCATCAAGCACTCCGAACGCCGTCATAACACCCCCCGCTGATCGCCGTCGAGAACCGTCCCCCCCTATTTTAAGGGTCGCCATCGCCGCCGGCCTCTGCTCTGCTTCGGCTTCACATCATCACTGGTCGACTGAGCTCGCGTTCCTTCCTTCTGTCTCTCTCTCTCTCTCTCTGTGGCCTGCCTTTGAAATTGGTCTTGCTGGGGAAGGTGGGTTTTCGATTTGGAGGGGAAAAGGTGGATTCTTGATGCGCCGTTAGGGATTCTTCTCGATCGGGTCGTTCCTCGCGATGGCTATCCGGGGTGTCGATTTCAAGTGGTTAGTTCCCCGATCTCTCCTCGACCCACGAGTCTTTTCGGGAGCGTTCTTGCTTGGATGGTCTTTCTTGATTCTGGGTAATGACGAAATGGGTGTTCTTGCAGGTACGACGGCTTCTTCTTGTCCATGCTCGCGACCAGTGTGTATCCTTTGTGGGTATCTTCCGAGTTGTCGTGCTCTTTTGAATGGGGTTTCGTCGGGGTGATTTGTAGTGTCGGGGATGCGAGTGCGTATTTACATTGGCGAGATTTCAAGAATCGGTGTAGTAATTCTCCACATTGGATGCGATTGGGAAAGAGTTCGCGGATTGATTGAGTCTTTGAATCTTCCGAGATATCTGTGCAGCCTTGGATGCATTTCTCATTGTTGGAGATCGATTATGGACTAATCTTTTATTATCACTTGTTGTCGAAGACGTATTTTTCTTGACAACGTGTTTTCAGAATCATCGTTGCGATCAACTGGAAGCGGTATCATCTCTGTACATACCCGTTGCACATATGGATTGTGGTGGGTTTCGCATCTCGAGTTGATTATATTTTGTGTGTGTGTGTGTGTGTGAGGATCTTTTGTTCTTTGCACAGTGAAGGATTGCTTTTCTACCTTATGGATACTCTTTGATGCAGGTTGATTACACGACTGTATTCGTTTTTCGATTGTTGATGTTTGTAGATAATGGACTCGCTGCCGGAATGGGATTGTACGTCCTTCTACCATTCATATTGATATTTTGGATATCCTGTGGGGTTGTTATGATTGTTAAGTGATTGTGCATGTATGAGTGCTTGGATATTTTGTCATTCTAGAGCTTATTTTTCACTTATGGAGTTTCAAACTAATTCATCACATCAGGGACTATCTAAATAGTGCTTTTTTTAATCCTTTCAACAGATCATGTCTTGGCTGTGCATAGTTTGACACCATTTCATCTACTCTACCAATTAGTACAGATGCTGTGGTCTATGTTATTGCTTATCCTATACTGGCTTTATCTCTCATTCATTAACTTGAGAATTGGTGGACACTCAGTGTAATCTATAGATAATTGTGCAATCCATGTGGTTCAAATAGAATCCGATTTTGTCAAGCCTCTAGAATTCACGTGTGGTGATGTCAAGTTGCTGTACTGTCGGTTAGTGACTGTTCGTAACTGTGTTCTGGACTCCGAGTTTGTGGAACTTTCGTGCTTGTATTGCACGAAGAATTAACGATGAATAAATCTGATTGTTCCTGTGTAAGTTGCAAATGTCCTTTTGATATTTATATTTATATTTGTGGGTTCTTAGGGACTTTGGTTGGCAGCAGAGATATGCTCGATTTTGTGGGAGAGTAGTCGTACTTTCTGTTCTCTCCCTGATATTATATCCGTTTCTTTGGGCCTGGACTATAATTGGCACCCTATGGTTCACAAGTGCAAGAAATTGTGTAAGTCTTTACTTTTGTCAAATCAGTGTTAGCGCCCGCATCATCAGTGAATTTAAATTGAAGACTTTGTATTTCGGTTTTCTCAGTTACCAGAAGAGGGTCAGAAATGGGGTTTCCTTATTTGGTTACTCTTCAGCTATTGTGGCCTCCTTTGCATAGCTTGCATGTCTGTGGGAAAGGTTTGTGGCTTTGTTCATTTAAGCATTGTCCATATTTCCATTGCCCCTTCCCACTGCTCCCAAAACTGTCTTGACCTTTTCCTCATACTCACCTCTAGACTTGCCATGACCTACATAATTGTTTATTCATAGAGATTGCTTCTTCTCTTACCTGTCATATATTGGAAATCACAGTGGTTGACACGAAGACAAGCACACCTTGTGCGAGCTCAACAAGGCATACCTGTTTCAGAGTATGGGGTAAGTACTATAAAGTGATGCAGAGATATGGATATATGCCTAAAAAGTTGCACTTTTAATTATTTTTTTTTTTTTAAGACTTTATATTTATACTTGATGTTCTTTTAAGAGTTCATTCAACTATATGTTTACCGGTCTGTTATCTATCTTGCTGTTACTTTGATGAATCATTTGTTCCTTCTCTACAGAGAAAGACATATAAAAGCACCTCCATGCCAAAGAATAGACTTGTGCTTGTTTGTCTTTGTATTTCAAAACTATTGTGTCATCGATTGGAATTGGTTTGTAACACGACACAAACACGGACTTGGGTTAAGGATCAAGGATAGATCCTTATTTCTGCCAGAATATCTAGTTCAATCTTCTGTTAAGGCTTCTTGGCTTCTGGAGTTACAATAAGGATGAGCAAATTGCAATTACAAGTTTTGCATGAAGTAATTTCATTGGATACAGTGGGGTCAAGGTTCCAATCCTATTACGTCAGTTATGATTCCTTTGTTCTGAGCTACATTAGGGAACTCTAGAAGCATTTTTCCCCCTTCTCAGCATCCATAGTGATGTGGACCTATTCTGTGTATTCTTGGAAATATTTTCTAAATTTGGCTACTTTCCCCTGTAAATTAATTCTTTTTACCAGTGCAAATATTTTTCTATCACATCATGTGTTTGCTCATACCTATATCGTGCCCTGGAGTTCTTCTACAGGTTCTAGTTGATATGGTACGGGTGCCAGACTGGGCATTTGAAGCAGCAGCCGGTCAAGAGATGAGGGGTATGGGACCAGATGCTGCTACTTACCACCCTGGTCTTTATCTAACTCCAACACAGGCAAGTGGCGCTTTTGATTTTGGTCTGTAGGTCAAGGATTTAGACTCCCTAAGTGATAGGTTATTCTGTTTGCGGATAGGATTTTGAGCCCCTATGATCTTACTAGATTCAGGGACCACAGTTGATGTAATATGAGCTAAAAACCTCCAATTAGGATTGGTGTTCCATAAATTGGCATTAGTTATCATCGATCCAATCATATCCATAGGGAAGTCTTTCACAAACTTGTTGATGGCAAGTTTAAACTTTAAGGTGAGCTTCCTCTTATGCTGTGTGCAGAGGGAAGCCGTTGAAGCCCTTATCCAGGAACTCCCCAAGTTCAGGCTTAAAGCTGTTCCAACTGACTGCAGCGAATGCCCCATCTGCTTAGAAGAGTTTCATGTGGGGAATGAGGTAAGAAAATATGCTTCTCTTCAGAGATTTTTGTAGCTTATGAGTGGAATAATGGTTGAGCCTCCTCATTTCAGAAGTCCACCTTAACTTAAAAGGGTTACATTGCTTATAACAAGTTTCTTCTTAGTGTTGTGTCGATCTGTTGTGGTTAACTTTGAGGGTGTGGGACAAAGTACCTTACCCCCAAAAAATTTCAGGTTCGAGGCCTTCCTTGTGCTCACAATTTTCACGTGGAGTGCATCGATGAGTGGCTACGTCTTAATGTGAAGTGTCCTCGGTGCCGCTGCTCTGTGTTCCCGAACCTGGACCTCAGTGCCTTGTCTAACCTTCGCCCTGAATCAGAACGATCACCGGCCCCTATTGTCACAACAAACCGTTATGTGCAGACCCAACAATCTTCTAGCCAAAGCTATCTGATGAGATTGCCTGGCTTTCTCCGTCCAGTTCGGTCTGAGAATGTGGGGCTGCCCAACGGCAATGATGTTCTCCTGGACATCAGTGAGAATGGACAAGTGGCTGCGGCTACTCAGGAACAAGCGAACGGCATGGGACTACTACCTCCCGATGGGTCCAGGCTCAATGGACAGTCTATATGAGGTAAAGAGTACGTTCATCATTGTTTCTCGTCTCACGAAAGTTTTTCCTTTAATTTACGCTAACCCTGTCCCGAGTAAAGACAGAAATGTTCGTCCATGTGATCGTCGTTTGTCCATTGCGTGGCGCCTGTCATATGTGATAAGTCTTACTGATGTAGGGTACGAATTCTGTAACAAAATCGGTTGCAAACTCATTTTCAGATCAATGATATGCGGATACATGCCTTTACCAAACTGAATTATATGCCTAGCTTGTTGGACTGATTCCTTTAAATCAAGCTCCCTTTAACCAATTGGGTTCGAAGTTCCATCTCAGAGGAAAATTTGAAATTTTGAACACGCCACCGTGCATCGATGTCATTATTTGATACGGTGACTCGCATCTCACTTTCTCATTTGCTCTTTATCGATCTTTGTCTGTCGATGTGTTGTGATTGTACGACACGGGTCGAATCTCGGTTTGCGAATAAAGAGGGTATTATATGTCCGAAGAGCTTGTGTCATACATATATGTATATATGATCCTGAATCTGTCTTGGTGGAGAAGCAGAGATTGCATCTAGCTTGGGGGGTGGAAAAAGGAGGGAGGGATGGGGATTTGGATGCTTTGCTTGTTTATGATAAGGTGATGTGTGTCTTACGGAAATAGTGGAAATGCTTGGGACATTATTCGTGACATCTCTTTTTGTCGGGCCCCTCGTGTATTTCGCGTGAGCGTTTGGACATCCATATTAGGAAAAAAAAAAAAAAAAAAAATTGAGGAACAGGGGGAGAATCTTGTGTGCTTTAAGATCCATGCAGAATAGCCCCGTGTTAAAGTAAGCTCCTCTCTTGGCTCTTAGCCTTTCGAGCCTCTGCCATCCTGGAATTCCATTTCGAGCGAGCTTTATCATGGTGTCGATGCATTGCTAATCCTAGGATTGAAAGTGTACCCTTGCGGGGTGAACGGTGGGGGCCTTTGTCGGCGGCTCGCCGCCGTCGGTGTTGAATCGAAAACGGAGGCTTGTCCATTGGTTCGTTGTCTCAGTTTTGCCGACGAATACGAAAAGCAATGGGAAAAAAAGGAAAGACACTTGCTCAAATCATATGCTTCAAGTATCCAATGAGAGCTGAGTGACGGTCCTTGTCAATTTTATAAGTCAATCACTCTATGTTGGAAAAGTAAAAATCAAAACGACAAGAATGGAAGAGAGCAAAAGAAATTAAAGGGTTAATACAAAAAAAAAAAGAAAAAGAAAATACCCATTGTGTCACAAATACTCTAAATTATATTTATGTTTTAAAAATTATAAATTTATCCATTGTAATATAAATATCCCGCACATTTTTCATAATTAAAAAAATCCTAAATTTCCCTATTGTAATGCAAATACTTTTTTTTTTTTTTTTTTTGTGTTATAAAAATCTTCAAACTTAGACTAATGTAAAAGATGGTATAAGTAAACATAAAAAAAACTTGACCATGGTTTGGGTCTTTCTTATTAAGGTTAGGATCTTTTGGGTGTAAAGAAAGTGTGGGGTATTTGCGCTGAGGTCTTTTGTCGTACCTGCCCAAAACTTAGCCCCGAAGCTGAGCGCCACGTCATCGATGTCCCCACATGGGGAGGGCCCCCACACGTGTCCGCAAGCTGTCGGCTGGTCTCGTCGGCGCGACCCCTCTCCACGCAACCATTGACCACAAGCTTCCCCCTCACGCGTTCCACGTGGCCACTTCTGGACCCCACCCAAAAATCAATCCCCCGACCTTTTCCCTTCTCTCTCTCAAATAAATATCTTTTTCGCTTTCTTTCTTTCGTTTTCTCCTCTCGCAAGTTCCTTGTCCCCCACCCCGCCCCCGCGAATTTATTAACCCCCTCTTACGTAAGATCTCCGCCATGAAAGCCAAGCCCCAACTCGATCTCAAGCTCCACCTCCTCGGACTCCTCGAACGCCTCGGAGTCCTCGAAAACCGCCGCCGCCGCCGCCGCCGACGATGATGAAGAAGAAGCCGCCGTCCCTGTCGTCCTCCCGCGACCTCGACTCCCCCACTCCCACCTCTCCGACTCCCCCACTCCCCGCTCCGCTTCCACTCCCCTCTCCGCTCCGACCTCGGCGACCCCCCCCGACACCCCTCCCTACTCCTCCCCCGCCGCCTCCCCCACCACCACCACCTGCCGCCGCTCCGCCGCCGCAGAAGCCCACCACCGCCGACCGGTCCCCGTGCCGTCCCCCCGCCGGATGCCCAGAAGCCGCTGCCCACGGCGGCGCCGCCGGGAAGGAGCCCCCGGGGAGTCCGGGAGCGGCGCGGAGGAGGAAGAGGAGGAGGAGGAGGAGGAGGAGGAGTCGGGCGCGTCGCCGGCGGGGGCGCCGGCGGTGGTGCTTAGCAGGCAGATGCGGGAGGGAGGCCGGCCCCGCAGACGAAACACAGGCGAGGAGTGGGAGGAGGGGAGAGGGTGATGAGGATGGCGAGGAGGAGGAGGGCGAAGGTGTGGGAGAAGTTGAAGCAGGTGGGGCCGTCCTTCAGGGTCGCGGAGGTGGTCCTGTGCATGATCTCGTTCTCGGTCATGGCCGCCGACAAGACCAAAGGGTGGAGCGGCGATTCCTACGATCGCTACAAGGAGTACAGGTGAAGGGCATTTGCTTTGTTGTTATTTATTCATTACATGAACAGGTCCTGGCGGAGGGGCTTATGGAGCTAATGCTGTGTGAGCTTTTGATTCGATGGTCAGGTACTGCTTGTCGGTGAACGTCATTGCTTTCGTTTACGCCAGCTTTCAAGCTTTTGATCTGTTCTTCCACATGAGCAAGGGCAAGCACGTCATCCAGCACCAAACCCATTATTACTTCAATTTCTTCATGGATCAGGCAAGTAATTCCCATGTAGTAGTGTGGTTTCTGCTGAATTATGATGTTCCATGATCGATCGCCGCCCTGATTGTAGGGGATTTGGATGAATTCCGAGTGTTCATGCCGAGAGGTCTGGTCGCCCTCCATATGAACCGTAACGATTGTCCTTGATAAAAGGTGTATATTGTCTTGCCACTGTCATATGATCGTTGCACCATGTCTAATCACGGTCGAGCATGAGCTTTGAGTGCCATTTTTGCAGAGTTTCTTGTTATCCTATAGGTTTTGCTCTCTAGAGAATAGGGCAGGCGGGTATTACTTGTTCTTCTAAACATCATTCAATGATGGTTTTGGGGCTGCTTAGCAGTATCGATTAGTGAAGATTATGCTTAAAAATTGGAACTTGGAAGGGACCCCGTTGCCTGCTGCATCGACTTATGCTTGCCTCTTTTTGTGGCTAAGCCGATACCATTGAAGAAAGAACAAGAAGCGCATCAGGAGACATTAGGAATGAAACTATCCATGGGATGGAATGAGAATTACTGAAAGAGAGAGTTAAGAGCCCCTCGGTTCCTTCTAAGATCTTGAGTGATGGTAGGCATACTGAGAATTGTCTATAACATTGATATGCTAAAGATGGTGTGTTAGACTATTGGTGGTCATTTGAACAAGCAAGCCATATGGAACACACCCAATATGAGTCAGCCAGCCACTTCGCTTGATATACTAAATTTGTGAACCTTTCTTCCATTGTACCTTGCACTGTTCGAAAGATCTCATTGCCTTGCTTATCAATCTCATTCCCTGAACTACTTCTCCAGGCAATCTTGATATTCTGGTTGGCTATAAGCCTATAACAGCCTTAATGACAAGTGTTAAAAGCTTCGGAATCCCAAAGCTGTGGCTTCTTTGATTGCTTTTGCGCAATCAGCTTGGGAAGATGAAACTACTTAGAGAAGGATACGCTATTCGAGAGCAGAATTGCCTTATGCTTGGATCCGCATATTGTCTTCTAGCTATAGGCTATTCATGGCCTTTCGCTTGCTGTGAATTTTTTAATCTATACATGATGTGTTTGTCTTTCCTGATAGGCTGAGACTTTTATTGCTTCATGCCCAAGAATCTGTACACCAATCAGCTAAACCCTGTTGGCACAAAGTGTTCTGTGTCTAACCCTAAACATGATTTGAATCAAAGCAACTGTTCCCATAAGGAGATTGACGGAAACTGACCGAGAATTTTCACTGCAGATTCTGGCATATCTTCTGATATCAGCATCATCATCCGCGGCGACCCGCGTCGACGACTGGAAATCGAATTGGGGGAGCGATAAGTTCACGGAGATGGCCAGTGCTTCCATCGCCATGTCCTTCTTGGCCTTCATGGCTTTCGCCATCAGCTCCCTCATTTCCAGCTACACCCTGTTCTCCCGTTTATGATCTGGGAAAGCTTGATACATACTGCCGGTTCTCGAAGCTACAGGGGATTAGTCATATAGGAAATTCTTTTTTACCCGACATTACGAAATTAAGCATATCATTTGATTTTTGTACAGGGAGAAATAATTGCTAGCGACTCAGATCCTTTCTACCCCGTTGAATGGGAAGCATGTAGATGTAGAGGGTACTATAAAAGCAGCTGGATGTGGCTAATGCATGTATACTGTTCTGTATACTGAATCAATAAGGAGCCATCCTTTTCTTCCCGCGCAAAATAAGAGATCTTTTGCCTTGTACATCTAACTTCATAAGTTGTGCATAATCTGATGTCAAAACTGATGAGCAAGCCGTCAGCTTTGGCTAATGAACTGATCGGCTTTGCTTCTTTGAGCGCATGTCGTCGATTCCAATCATACAAGCAGATTCATTACCGTTTGCTCTCGGTGAATTGGCCATTTATCTTATCAGTGACAACGAATTTTGCCGTCCGGACAGACGTGAGATCGATAAATTTGAGTTAGACTATGGTGCCGTTAGCTGTAGAAAATAATAACGAATATCAAAAAACATAGGTCCACACTTAATCATTCAAGACAGTTTGGCCGAGTGGTCTAAGGCGCCAGATTTAGGCTCTGGTCCGAAAGGGCGTGGGTTCAAATCCCACAGCTGTCAATTTTTTCCCTTTTCTTTTTCTTTTTCCTTTTTAAATTCTCCTCTTATTTTGTATTTCCCACTTTGTTCACGGAGGTCCTTGGGCCCTAACCCAAAAACATCAAACGTCCAATGTAGAATGCATTTGGGAATCACTTTCGAAACTCTCCTGAGCTTTAAAAGCATTTGGGCAAATGCAAGGACCAATTGTCAATTTTTTTAGAGAGCTCTAGGATTTGCTATTATGTTTCCAAAGGCCTCTAACCCAAGGCAAGTCCATGAGTGCTTTGGCTTTCGACTATTTTCATAATGCAAGTATCTACCATCCCTATAATTTTCATAATTACATAAATACCTTTGACTTATTTGACCTTGTCAGTGCGGGACTCATCCATAGATGAGCAACCGGGCAACCACACTTGGGGTTTGCGGAAACCCAAGTGGCATTGCTTGAGGTTGCTGGCCAACAGTGCCTTAAGTTTCGCTGATGAAGTTCTGAAATTTAAAAAAAAATAAAAATAGCAAAAAGTCTTTTACAAAGTATATTATTTTCTGGATGGTATTTACATCAAAATTATTTCTTGACATATTTTAAAATTGCACTTTACCAATTCAAAGGCTTCTCCCAACAGCGCTAGCCGTAGTCTATTGCTGCCATTATAAAACATTGATGAGCTTCTTTGACTTTCGAAACATCCGAGGACGCAATCTTCATCCAAGTACCAACGAAAGGGGGAAGAAGTTACAGCTCCTAGGTTTGGTCTTGGGAGGGTTCTCTTGCTGGCTTTTCCAAACTTCCGTTATTACCTACTACTTCACTTTATCACATCGAAAGATCGTATATTCAAAAAGACAAATTAGGGACGTCAGCGTGATCTCAAGATTACAGCCTCCTCTCCCGAACTCTTACCTCATGTGGGGCCTCGTGACCTCATGCTGACATCAGCCGACAGCTTGAGTTCCGGCAGCAAATATTTAAGATTTTGGTAATGTCGAATTAGGGACGTCACCATGATTTGAAGATTTTACTTTCTCTCTAGATGTTGAACCGTTCTATCTATTTTTGAATTTCTCGAGCGACCCACCATTCTCTGTTCCCTCCAATGGGGGTTTCCATCGTGCCCCCGCTTCTGAAGTAAACCTCGCACCTCATAAAGTGCTAAAAGTTGAATTAGCAAGCTGGAAATTATTAAGAGCCGTGTTTAGAGAGAGTTGAAGGGTCTATTGGCTCATCATTAGTCTCCCCAATGTTCGTGGCCTCGCATATCATGATCAATTCGTCGAACAATCATCGATGTTCCAGATTGATTTGCATTTACCCAATATTTTTAGGAATAGCGCCTTTCGACATATATATTAATACGATAACATGATTTGACACAAAGAGAACATTTGTCTCTACAAAAACTCCGCAATAAAGAAAAATACTTTATCCTTTTCAGATTAGGAAATTCGTTTTCTCGGCTTTAAACGTGCATGTCTTCTATCTGACTATAAGTGATTTTTCATTGGATGATCATTTTTTTAGCAAAACAAGATATACAAACTTCACTCATACATGTACACCCATCATTTTTAATTATTCGAATTTAACTCAATTTCTATATTGTCACCCATTTATGGTGCCCACCAATTTTCCTCTACTAATAATGAATGTACATGGAAAATTCTTCAACAAATCATTGTTAGTTGTGAAAGCCACGCCCAAGATTTCCATAATTTGAATCAAGAACACATATACAATTGAGTAAAGAGATTTGCACACTTAATTTAGAATCCATCATTCTTGATATAGAACTGCGAAAATTTAAAGCTCAAGTGATTTTTCTTTATTACTCTCTGTATTACTGGCTCAATGAGATCACCTCTTATCCTTAGTGATCAATAAATGATCTTTAAGTAAGGTTATTCGTGTGTCAGGATTAGAAAATAGGCTTGAATACTATCTATAGAATTTTCATTCAGGCTCTCCTATTACGGGTCAGGTTCAACTCGGCCCATACTAATTAATTCTATATCAAACTAATTAATAAACCTTACATCTGACATGATTCGATCAATCCCGTAAAATGGTAAATTAAGATATCAATTAATATAACTCACGTTAGAAAAAACTCTTACAGTTATGACTTATTTTCTATGTTCTGTGCAATGGCATGAAAAATGAATGAATATGGTGAGGCGAGATCACTCAATGATCTTAAACATGGTCCCAACATTCATTAATCAGGTCTTGACCACGAACAGCTTAGAGGGCTTATAATAGTTCCGACAAGTACAAAGTATCATTGGATTCCAGATCAAGTATCATTGGATACCAGATCAAGCCAACCGCGATGAGCATATCTCAAAAAGTCACGAACCAGGCAATCAAATAAAGCCCTGTCTGTGGGGTCCACACGGAAATATAATAAATATTTGACAGCAACAAAAAAAAAAAAAAAAAAAAAATTGGAGATTGGGGCTAAATCTTAGAGGCACATGCAAGGCTACTTATTCCTTCACGTGTGCCTCGCTTCGATGTCAATGAAATGTAAATGGACTTTATTTTGGGGGTCGAGAGGAGGGAATTTTATCAAAAAAAAAAAATCCTAAAATCCTAAACTTACAGTAAAGTGGATTCGGTTCTAAACATTATAGCTTAGTCAATGTGATCATATATATTTATATATCTTTTGATAGTTTCTCAATATAATTCATTTGATCAATTTATGTTTTTTAATTTTAATGTAACAATCCAATCATTGTCCGTCATCCTAAATAACATAATATTTCATTTTTTTTTTTCATCCACAAGTCATCTAGACTTTGGCAATAACCGGTGATTTAAGTATAGAAACCTAGTCACGACTCATCATGAACCCAACTAAGGGCATGCTTATTTTAATGAAAGTGTTTCTCAGGAATTAATTTTGAGAACTTTTTACCTATTTGATTCAACGAAAATGACTAATCACCGAAAAACACTCTTCGGTCAACGAAAATACTCGTGCGTAAAATTAGGAAAATGAATTCCTAATTCTAAAGAGATATAAACATATTCCTAGAATCGCTCCTCTCAATTTTTTTTAAAAAATTTTAATTTTCTTTTCTTTCGTTGCCTTTTCCTTCTCCCTTTGCCGGTCACTAGACCTCAGCGATAAAGTTATGAGATAGAAATCATCTTCCAAATAATATCCAAACACTAGAAAACGTTTTCGACCAAAGATTATCGATTCTTTTGAAAAATGATATCCTGAAAAATATATTCCTTCATCATAAAATTCTCTTCAAAATAAAAGGATCCTAGGACATAGATGGGCTAACTCATTCTTTGGAAACCACGTGTGCTTCCCTCAACGATACGATCTTCTGAATCTTCCCTTGCGGACTTCTACCGACGTGAAGGAAACTCGGAGCGAGTTCAAGGTTGGCAATATGAGGTACAGCTCCTGCGAAAGTGATGGAGTCGTGTTCACATGTACAGCTAGAAAGTCAAAGATTCAAACCTAGAGATGACGAGCTTAGAGACCAAGTTTAGGAGAGTACAAAGTAAGGTTTCATGACCCCGACCCTCTGTCTAGATTAAATCCAACATTTCACCTACAATGCAATCATTTTGACAGCAAGACCCCCCTCATCGAGTTCCTTAACGTGCACATTTGATTTTCGATTAGGTCCCGTGAAAAGATACGCGGCTTTGTTTTTTATGCCCATGCGTCCTCAATTCGACTGGAGCCTCTGTGAAAGCAAGAGGGTTGTCGATCCCGTCGTAGTGCATTATAAAAATTACATGAAATTTTATATGCGATGCCTTTGAATTTGGATTGGCCAAAGAACCGGTGGGTTGATCGACTGAACCGCCAAGTTGATGATGTGCATAGTTTACGACTGTATTAAAAGGTACCGACTTATTTATTTCTTTTCATTTCTTTGTTTTTCATTTTCCTTCTTCCTCCACGAGTGCCGGGCCTCAGCAATGGCCAGCTACTACCCACAAGCGAGGTTGCCAGCTGTCCCCGAGGCCCAATGACTAACGGAGGAAGAAGGAAAATGAAAAAACAAAGAAAAGAAAAATATTAAATACTTGAATTTTTAAAAATTAATTTGTAAAATGTCTAATTGACATAGAGGGCGATTAGAGTCCAAGTCAGCACTTTTCGATTAAAATTGACTAGAATGATTAAATTAACAAATTGCCAAAATTTATATGATTCAGTTGAGACAATTGAAAGGTTTAAGACCGAATTGGTATAAATGAAATAGGTTTAGAATTTTTTTATAATCATCAAAAGGCTTATGATTCTTTTATTTGCTAAAAGAAAGGCTCCTCACATAAAATTAAATGTATCATGTCCTAAGTCTATTGTAGCATAATAGAGGAGAAATATTAGAATACATTAGATTCTTCACATTTCTAATACTCTCATCGGTTGTCCCACAAATTGTATTTCAATTCAAAGATCTTTTCTAATGAGTTCATATTATATATTAGAAAATCGGTTAGCAGAGATCCTTACACGAAGCTCAGAATTAGACTAATTAATGACCTCAATGACTTGTACTTCAAAACTAAAAAACGCTGCATATCATAAAATAATTAGGTTTACATCATAATATAAAGAACTCAAGTAGCATCTAATTAATTTAAGTATGATGCGCATTTATACTTGTGCATATGTATAATTGGTGGATAAATAATATGGTGGAGTAAATTAAACGTTCGACCCAAAAAAAAAAAAAAAAAAAAAAAAATAACAGGAATATGGAAAATTCGGACCCTGGATACGGTACTCAATCAGAAAGCAAGTACATTAATTTGATGATCATATATAGTCTTTCGCTTTTCTAGGTTTTTGGAGAGTTATTTTTGTAAGTTTCTTTTCTATTTTTTTTAATTTTTTTTAATCTCATAATCAATAGGATCATTTAATGTGGAGGATTCGAGTGTGTATGGTGAAAAATTACTAAATTGGATGTGCATATAATGAAGAGTAAGTTCTCTACCTTATTAAGTTTTGTCAAAAGTACTTTTGACACCCCTTGCATTTTCAACATTTGCTTTAACCCCATGTCAAGTACAAAAAATTAAAGATAAAAGGAGCTTGTGTCGAAATTGCTAACGTGGCATTCATATCAACCTTTCGATCTAGAAAAACTTTTAAAATGGAAGAATTTTGAAAGAATTTTGAAATGAGAAAATTAAAAGCATTCTCGAGCTTTATCCATTTGCAAGAGAGAGAACCCTCTACCGATCTCATGAAGAGCCATCCCATCGATTGCTACGACCATTTTGGATCCCTAAAGCCCTAGCTAAGGCGAGAGAGAGGATTACTGCTCTTGGTTACTTGACACGACCCTAATTAAATTGTCAGCCATAATTAATTAAAAGTATATGCGATACCCATTAAAGATGATCATGTATATTATTATTTTCAATTGGCTAGCATTGACCCAACAACGATAATCTCATTTCGCGTCTCCATAAAAATCTAAAAATAGAAAGAACAGATTTTAACACAATGAAAAACATTGAAAAAATATATATTACTAAATATGATCATTAATTTTTTAAAAAAAGCTTCTTTTTTTGACGAGAATGCATTTAATAATTCACGTGGCGACAATAACCGTCCTCCAAGATTAGCAACAAATAAGGTTCGCCATGTGGCGGGCCACCGCGATCAAGAACGAGTGAAAACAGAAAGCAAGAACCTGCAGTTGCAGGCCTTCTTTCCTTTGCAAATCTGGTTGGAGGGATTGGATTGGAAGGAGGAAGAAGGAAGGAAGGAAGGAAGGAAGAGAGGTGGAAGTCGTGGTGGCGGGGGGCGAGAAGTCGTCTTCTTCTCTCCTCTGACATTCCACCTCTGTCAAAAAAATCGTTTCTTTCATTACATTAAATCGAAAAAAAAGAAGAAAAACTACCTTTTGTTGCTGTCGTCGTCGTTGTCTCTTGCCCGTTGTCTTAGATTTCCCAACCTGCCCCTACCCGTTTGTCTTCTCTCTCCCTCTCTCCCCTCTTGTCTCCTTCCATAGCTGTTTTTTCAATTATATTTTATAATGCACAGTTGAAACGCAGACACCCCACCAAGAAAAGGGAATAAATTTCGTTACTTTGGGGGCTCTTGCGCTTATATCATCTCTGTAAAGGAGATATTTTTTCTGGGTTCTCTAGAATTCATTCGCCCGCGTATATATATTCCCTTGTATTGGATTGGATGTCTCCCTAGAAAAGACCCGGAGGAGCACAATCGTTTAGGTCTGGTCATTCGAAGGTATGTCTTCTGAAGTTTCCATGGCTTTTCCGTTGTTCCAGTTGGGACCTTGTCTTCTTTGTCTGTGGTGGGTTCATGTTCGGAGAGCCAATTTCTTGATTTGTTGTTCTTGGTTGGTTTCTTGGCTGTTGCTCGTTTCTCTTGTTTGTCTCGTTTCTGGGCATGTTTTATTGGGGATATGGGACACTTCTTGATATGGGTGAGATTCGATGTGGTTGATTTGCAAAGATCTAGTGTGTAATGGGCTACAGCTTTTGCGTTTGCGTTTGCGTTTACTTGTTCGAAAATCAGAAGGGAAAGAAACTTGGGAAAGCTCTTGGAGCGGTTATGAGATTGCGAAGATCGAATCTTTTGTTTACTGATGTGACATTCACGTTACCGTAAGATTGGGCAACTGTTTGAGTTAATTCCTGTGTTCTTGATCTTGGTAGTTTGGACCATGAATCACTGTTTCATTGTGAAATGACCGTTTGCAGATAAATTATTTAGTCTAAATTCGGAGTTTGAGAATGCCTGGAATTGTAATGGATGGAACCAACGGAGAAGAAATAGTGAGCGAAGTTGATAACGGAAACTCCGCACCTCATAAGGAAAGTCCAGTCGATAATAGATCACCTAAGAGCCCCGCCAGTCACCAGAGCCATCAAAGCCATCAAAGTGCTCGTCATGAGGTCCCCGTTGATGGAGTGGTGGACACCTCCATTGAGAAGCTTTATGCAAATGTGTATGAAATGCAGAGTTCTGATCATTCTCCTTCTAGACAGAGCTTTGAGTCTGAGGGGAATGAGTCCAGGATCGATTCTGAGTTGCGCCATCTTGTTGGTGGTGAAATGAGGGAGGTGGAGATAATGGAAGAGGATGAGGTTGAGAAACCCGAGGATGACAGTCACAGTGATGCCACTTCCAAGAAGGATAGTCCATCTTCTAGTAAGAAGTCAGGGAAGCTTGAGAAGGCCCGATCCCCCAGTACGAAATCCGTTTCTTCTGGAAAATCAAAGAAAGCTTCTCATTCTCGGATGGAATCGGAAGCAACATCGAGACCATCTCCTAAGACCAAGAGTCCTTCTGAAAAACCTCCTATTGATAGAAGGAATGACAAGAATGCGAAAAAGCCAAATGCAAATGTCACCTCTGCGAAGAAGCTAAAAAATCTATCTCCGGTGGGGCCAAAGGTACAGAATGGAACTTCAAATTCACCTGAATCTGGATTGGGTAATCCTGATTTAGGGCCATTTTTGCTGAAGCAAGCAAGGGATTTGGTATCTTCAGGGGATAACCCTCAGAAAGCTCTTGAGTTGGCACTCCGAGCAGCAAAGTCATTTGAATTATGCGCAAATGGCAAACCCAGCTTAGAGCTGGTTATGTGTTTACATGTTACTGCCGCAATATACTGCAGCTTAGGCCAGTACAGTGAGTCGATTCCTGTTCTTGAGCGGGCAATTGAGATTCCTGATGTTGAGGAAGGTCAAGACCATGCTCTCGCAAAGTTTGCAGGTCACATGCAGTTGGGTGATACCTATGCAATGTTGGGCCAGCTTGAGAATTCAATAAGGTGCTATACCACAGGATTGGAGGTTCAGAAACAGGTACTGGGTGAAAGGGATCCTAGAGTTGGCGAGACGTGTCGGTATCTGGCCGAAGCTCATGTTCAAGCATTGCAGTTTGATGAGGCTCAGCAGTTTTGTCAGATGGCCCTTGACTTTCATCACGAGAATGGTTCACCTGCTTCTGTTGAGGAAGCAGCAGATCGGAGGCTTATGGGCCTTATATGTGAAACCAAGGGGGATCATGAAGCTGCTCTTGAACATCTGGTTTTAGCTAGCATGGCCATGGTCGCCAATGGCCAGGAGGTGGAGGTGGCTTCTGTTGATGTCAGTATCGGTGACGCATACTTGTCTCTGTCTAGATATGATGAGGCTGTGTTTGCTTATCAGAAAGCTCTGACAGTTTTCAAGACGGCCAAAGGAGAGAACCATCCTTCTGTAGCTTCTGTGTTTGTCCGTCTGGCTGAGTTATATAACAAGACAGGGAAGTTTAGAGAATCGAAGTCATACTGTGAAAATGCTTTAAGAATTTACGAGAAGCCTGTGCATGGGATACCTCCTGAGGAATTTGCTACTGGTCTCACTGATGTATCTGCCATATATGAGTCAATGAACGAATTGGAGGAAGCAATTAAATTGCTCGAGAAGGCACTTAAGATATATAATGATGCCCCGGGCCAGCAAAGCACAGTAGCTGGGATTGAAGCCCAGATGGGGGTCATGTATTACATGCTGGGGAACTATTCTGATTCATACGCATCATTTAACAATGCCATAACTAAACTCCGTGCAAGCGGGGAGAGGAAGTCTGCCTTTTTTGGTATTGCTCTTAATCAAATGGGGCTAGCTTGTGTGCAGCGTTATGCAATAAATGAGGCTGCTGAATTGTTTGAAGAAGCCAAGAACATTTTAGAAGAAGAATACGGGCCTTATCATCCTGATACCCTTGGTGTGTATAGCAATCTTGCAGGCACTTATGATGCTATCGGCAGGTCCCCACTCTTTACCTTTTTCTTCTTCTTTCCTCTATTTGGTTTCCTCTTTCATAAGATGAAATCTGATATGGTTCTGCATTTAAGCATGTCAAAAGATGTGCCATATTCTTGAGTGAACTTGCATCAGGGGTTTGCCTATAAAGGCAGTGATAGATTTGTTGCTACAATCCATTTGAGGAGCATCAATAAGATAGATTATCTTTTAGGTGTATGCTTGTAGCTAGGAAGTTTTGAGCTTGTGGAATTTTATTTGCGTTAGAAAGAAGCTGTCCCAACTATTAATTGTTTACTTTTTCTCACCGATCCTTTTTAAATGACAATAGGTTGGATGACGCAATAAAGATCCTGGAGTATGTTGTTGAGATGAGAGAAGAAAAGCTTGGGACAGCGAACCCTGATGTGGATGATGAGAAGAGGAGGTTGGCTGAGTTACTGAAAGAAGCGGGCAAGGTTCGGAGCAGAAAAGGCAGGTCCTTGGAGAACCTCCTCGATGCTAACATTCAGACTGTAAATAGCAATGGCATTAAGGTATGACAGCGTGGTCACCAATGCAGAATGAACATATGTATCATAGATCTTACTTAAAGGAACAGAGAGAGTTGGTGAACAAAAAGAGATGAACAGGAGGGCGTTGGTGTTTGTGTAATCATCTTTTTCTGGCACATTCTATACAGGGCGGAAGTTCCTTTCCATTGTTTGTTTATATTGTTATGATGATCGTATTACCTTCCGGGAGAAAGCGGTTACGTTGTCATAATTTATTCAACAGGTTTGAGGATATTTATTCATAGTTTTCCTCACATTTGTACTGGGATGAGTTTTATCCCAAAGTTATACGATACATTGATAGCTGCATCATACAGGTGTTGGCAGTTTGCACATTCTTTTTCCTTCCCTTGTGCTTTTAACTCCCGGGTCCATTATGTATCCTCGGTCCCTTCTCTGGACCTCTGTAAATGATGTTCAGATAGACGTTGCTCGTTCACTGAAATGATGAAGGGTTGCTTAATCATGGTAGTAGTTCTGTTATTTATGGATGCAGTTGGATGGTCAATTATAAAGTCCGAATGGATGTCGATAAGGTCTATTCGTGCTCGGTGATGTACATAACAATCGGATAATACGTAACTTCAATAATGATTCTGTGTTCATCCCATCCAGTTGTGCTTGGGACCCCCATTTGAATGCTTTATACAGAATCATAAAAGAGTGGGTGCTGGTGGACGGTCAATCTCAAATCATGCTAGTCTTTTCGATGTCGGCGATAGCTTTGGGCTTTCGGTTGTACCATCGTTTTGATTTTTTTGAACTGGTTTGGCTATGAAGTCTTTGAGCAAGAATTGTTCTCTTTGGAGATTGTATTATTGATTCAGAAGAACGTGGGATGGAGAGCGTTGGCTTCTCTGATGAGTAGCAACCGTGTGAAGTGAATAATAGCCGAAAAGCCTTGCGGTTGTCACGTAATCTGTGACATCCGACATGTGAACTCTCTAGACAAGCTCAAATCAACTTTTTCAGACATTGGAAAGCTAGTGGATCTGCTGTCTCCCTATTAAGACAGTGAGAGAAAAGGAGAGAAGAAAAACTCTTGCATAATTTCAAACATGTAAAATGATTAACACGACACGAAATTAGCATGGTTTCATTGGGGTTTCTATTTGTTAAAACACTTTTCTTGAACTTTCGCAGTTTTCAATATTACACAATAGTTGTATCTATTTGAATGTCCAAAGGAGATCAGTTTTATGAGATAATATTTGTTTTCAAATTGCTTTTGATGTAGATCTTAACATCAACCAAGAAAAAAATTATCAAAATTAGAGAACTTGGTTGGAGTCATCCTCATCTTTCATTCAATTTCATTGATTATAAACACCCGAAATATACAGCTTAATGTAAAATGGGTCTTGAGCTGAGTATCTGTGAGAACGATACACAGCACCACGTGAGAGGAAACCAAGCTCTGCTACAAAATTTTGCAGTTTGCACATAAACTAGATTTTTTCACAATATAAAAAAAAAAAAAAACTTTATATGCTTTATGTTCCTTAAGCGGTTTAAAACAAGATAAAAAGAGGGAAGATGATTTATGTTATTTTTACCTTCACATATCACATGGTCTGTTTACCCAATTGTCACAATTCATTTCCTGAAACTTTTATTATCTCATGGTCTCATGGAGTAATAAAACGAAAAAGTGGAACTAGCACGTAGACACAATAAACATTTTTTAATAGAGATGACATTGCATAAATTTTTTTAAAATCAGCCGAAACTACGCGTTGCTTTTAATCAAGAAACACTTAAACAAATTAAAAATAATATATATAATTGTAATTTGTTTTCCCTTTGTACAAAATTTAATTTAATTTTTTTTCAATCAGAGAAAAGAGGACTACTGTGGTTCGGCTTAAACCCTCGTCTGTCCGAAACGACACGAACGAAAAGAGCAGAACACAAGCCTCCCGCTTTGAAAGCCTCTGTACTCCGACCAAAACCCCGCAAAGGTTCAACCTTTCCTGCTCATTCTCGCTTCCGAGAGTCCAATTCCTCGTTCAAGATCGGAACTTTCGAAGTGCGAGAGCACCCATCAAAGAACCGAAGCCTCTGAATTCGAAAGGCGTCGACTTTGTGAGTTCTTGTTCTCTCGGACCCTTTTCTTGATTCTTCCCCGCTCAGGACCCATTAGCTTTCGCGGCGAGTTGGGCAAATTCTGGGAACTTGACCAGCTGGGTGCGTTGGTATTTCGTTGCCGTGCAGCATAAAAACCCGCTATGGAGAATAAGCCATCGAGTTTTGTTGATCGCCCAGTTGTGAGTGCTTTCTCTCTGATTGGTTCCTTCCCCATTTGATAGCGTTTCTTGCTGTTAGTTTCTCGCTGCTTGATGACTTATAGCATGTGCATTGATGCATTCGGGTTAGGTACCGGGAGACATGGTTCTTGATCTGTCGAAAATGTCTAATCAGACTATAAAGATTGGCGGCGGCCTTCGTCAGGTTTTTTCCTTTCTTTTCTGATATGGTGCCAAATTTAGTTCCTTTTTTATATGTTGGTTCTGTGAAACTTTTGATGGAAATCGTCAGGATGATGAATTGAAATTGATTTGGCCACTTAAGTGATTGGTTTACTGTACTCCATCAGAATGCGGGGAATGCCATTGCACTGGTCTTGTTTCCGTGTTTTCTCCTCACTCTTTAATTTTCTTTATTGCAGTTTTCTCAACATGGTTCACCTTGTTTAAGATTTTTAACGGATTTTTGTAAGAAAAATTGATTTTTGAATCATTTGCATTGTCTTATATTTGGCTTATACATTGGCTATTGATGAGCACAGTCCAAGTTAGAGATTGATGCACGTGAGTTTTCTTCCTCTGACGTTTTTATTTTCCTGAATGCATCGTCTGATGGTTTTGAGGGATAATGATTGTGGATTGGGTAGCCTAGGATGGGGGAATTTGCAATACATATTTCATTGAAAATTACACAAGCATAATACTGGGACCTGATGATCTTATGAAGTTTGGGTCTTTATAGCTGCAAGTACTTTATTCCGGAAAACAAAATTGCTTATGCCTTATTTTGCCAGTGATGGTCAAAATAGTTTGCTGTATAGAGGATCAGCTCTTTCAAGTCCTGCTTCCAGTTTTGATAGTGTAGAAAAGAAACATATTCTTAGAGGTCTTGTTTCCTCATGTGGAAAATCGAAGATGGTTGATTTTTCTTGTTCTTATTGAAGAAGAATAGCTTTAATTCTTATTTGGGCACCCTTTGTTTTTACAGGAATTTGATTTTATTACAGTCATGAAGGCTGGGAAACTAAGGTTCTCGAAACCAAATAAATACTGGGTTGAAACCTCTCAAAAGAGGGTGAGTATTTCATCTAGTTTGCTCTTGACAAGATTTTGCCGGAATAAAGGGCAACTGTCATATTCTGCTTTAATACTCAGGGGGTATCCTGTCCGTCTTTCGTTGAGCAACAATTCAATAGCCACCCAGGAAAAGATGAGCAATTGTTTTTTGTCGAGCAGGCTTTGTTAGTCTTTTGGTTTATCTTCATTAGCATAGTTTTTTTTTAATGTGTCATAAAGGCACTCCAGGACAACTAGTGGCTACCTATCCAACTGATCACACAGCACCAGGTGTTATGTACTTGCTTATTTTTCTCCATAGAAAAATAATTTGAAAACTCTTGTTGCTCCATTATTGGTTGGGTGGACAGTCACATGTGCTCCTAGAGCACTTGAAAGTTCTCCTCACGAGGACCTACGTAGATGTTGACACCAGGATAGAGTTTCAACATAACTTTGCTTTAGTATTTAGACTGCAGCTCATCTAGAAGGGACACAAATATGGTTCCAGGACTGAATATGGACAGTTTATTTGATGTGAGAAGTGAAGCTTATTTGGAGAAAATATAAAAGGGACTAGCTTATTGTGTTGATGGATTTTCATTATTTTCTTCCAAAATGATTGGGTCTGTGGTTAAATATATATTGGAATTGGGCTGCCACTGGCTATTGATCTGTCTCTTCTGATGGATGTTAAGTTCTTCCGGTACTTTTCATTTTATTTGAAATAGCTAGTTGTCAAACTTGGGATATTTATGGATTGAAACCTGACTTTTTTAGGCGCAATGCTGTTTAGATGCGGCTCAACTGAATTAGGGCCTAAAAATTTCACAGAACCTTGCAGTTTTTAAGTATTTGAATTGATCTTTACAGTCTTAGCGGTCTAACTTGTACGCTCCAGACAAAAATAGGCATAAATAAATGCAAGGTAGTTTGAATCTTGGCATGAAGTTCTACTGCTCAAGTAATTTTAAATGTTGAAATAAAATTCCCAGGCAGTCTGCATCATAGAGGTTTGAATGCTTTAGGTTTTTGGCAAATTGAAGAGTTGTATATGGTTAATTAGCATTATGAAAAAAATTTATTGTTCTCTGCAGTATATGCCTTGTGTGGAAGACACTGTCCTTGGAATCGTGGTCGACACTAAAGCAGATGTAAGTTGCCTCTGAATTGTCATGATTTGGTCCATCCTTGTACAAGAGATGTTCTAACTACCACACCTTGTTGATAACATGCCTTATTTGAGGCGAAGAATCTTCCTCAGTCATTTATTAGAGAGAGTAGTGATATTTATGGTGAGGAAATGTATGGTTGAAGCTCATGTGCGTTTGCTTTCTCTTTTATTCTTCTTCTCTCCCTCTCTCTCTCTTTTTAATTTCCCTTTGAAATGAATTCATGTAACATAGGGTAATGCGGTGGGAAGCAAGGTCTGTTAGAATGAGAAGCTATGTGAGATGATATGGAATTTTCTTATCAGGTGGTCAGATTCAAGTACTTCTAACATTTCTGAAACTGTCATGGATTCCCTGGGTAGTAGACTATAGACAATAAACAAGCTATTGTTTGGTTTACTAGTACCTGGCTTATAGTCAGTTTGATTACCTTCAATTTAGAACAGATTGAACAAGGTGTCACCTATCAAAGCAAAAAATAGAAGAAAAGATTGAAAAAGGGTAAACTTGTTTGAAGTTACCCCGCAGCACCAGTAAAGTGATTACCTTTCTTGGCAGAATTGGATTCTAAACTGCAAGAATATAAAGGAAAGGGTAATGCCTGAAAGAGAAGCCAGTAATTTGGAGACATTAAACTAAATGTTGCCCATATAAATTGAATGATAGCAGGAGAGTTAGATTATATGCACGAGGACCAATATGGCAATGGCAAACAATTATCTCTGCTACTATAAGATGAATGAGGCAATGGCAAGCAATATAGATCAATGTATAATCTCATCTACTGTGTATTGCATTAGCTGTAGGAATATATATATGTTGCCGAAGGTTTCTGTGGATAATGAGGTGTGGTGTTAATGTTTCAGAGATTCTTAGTTAGTCATAATGCCTCTGTTCATGTTCTGCTTTCTAATCTGCTTGTTCAGGTGTTGGCATCTCTCCTGATTAATATGTTATTATTTGTCCAATATGAAATGATGTCAACTTAGCTTTCCATAGATGGCTTATATTTATTGTTGTTATCACATTCATCTTTAACCTTCATACACTAATTTTCATCTAATTGCAGAACTTCCTTGTTGACATCAAAGGACCATCATTGGCCTTTTTGCCTGTACTTGCCTTTGAAGGAGGAACTAGAAGAAACATACCGAAGTTTGAGGTACGTGGTGTTTCTTTTGATTTTTGTGGATGCATGAAGTAGTGTTCTGCAATAATTCCTTAACGGAGAAATTTTACTACTAATGGGCTCTCTCCAAGTGTACTGCTCTGTTTCATGGAGATTCAGCTGCATTATTTTGCTGAATGGTAATTTTTGGCCAAGCATGCATTCAAATCTTCTGACAAAGATAAGAATCATAACATGATCGAAAAATCTGGCTTCTCAACCACATCATAGTCTAGAAAATGGAGGAAGCAATCATAATCACTAAAAGGATGAGAGAGCGGTGATAAATTCTAGATTCATGATTAAAAATCAATAATCATAGCAGATTCCCTGTTTCTTGTCCAAGATCTGAGCTGTATTATTAGAAGTAACGATTATAGCCTTGTAGGTGCTGGTTCATCAATTTTTTTGGTCATGGATGTTATTTGCCTGTTACTATTCTCATATTGATAGATGAAGTATTTGGCCTGCAAAAAACTACGGAAGTGAATATTTTGTCAAGGAATGATGTATATGGAGGATATGGTGGTTGTATGACAAATTATGACTAAGCCTGAATTGTTTATGGTTGTGTGACTTACATATTCATGATAGCATTCCCATGCCTAACTTAGTTTTATATGCTGTAGCAAGGGACTTTGATTTATGCTCGGGTTGCAAAAGCGAATCCTGGTACTAATCCAGAGCTGTCATGTACAGATGGTGAGTTTGCTTGAATCTGCCATGCATTCATGTCATCTGTGCGATTTCACTTATCTCTAATTAGTGTTTTACATTTATGCATGCTCGCTGAGTTATGATTTTGTTTTGTCAATTAGCAAGCGGGAAAGCAGCAGAATTTGGACCCCTCAAAGATGGTTACTCGTTTGAGTGTTCAACTGGTCTATCAAGGATGTAATTTGCTCTTCCATCCTACTTGTTGGGCACTCACAAAAGTTTAAGACATGAACACGATCGCTCTATTCTATTGATCATTTACCTCTATTTCTATTTTCTTTTTCTAGGCTGCTCAGTTCGCCAACCTGTCCCGTTCTCGAGGAATTTGGCAAGAAGTTATCTTTCGAGATAGCAGCTGGCTTGAATGGCCGGGTCTGGGTATGTTGCTCTATGCTTGATTAGGACATTGATACCATCTCTTTGAATCATAATGCCATCATTCTTTTCAGTGTAAAATTCATTGTGCCTGCTTAACAGCTTCTAAACCTTTTCCTCTTTATAGTTGGTCCAGATGACAAATTGCATACGTTAAAAGTTATCATTAAATTTCAGGTAAATGCGGCATCTCCATCTACCACAATTGTTGTTTCGAATGCGATTATGAAGTCGGAGTCCTTGAGTGGGGTGCAGCAGAGAATTATGGTTCGGAAGCTTCTCGATAGAATTCAGTGATCTGTTTTATACTCATATAAATCGTTTTATCCCTCCCTTGGCAAGGTAATCTTATCTCTTTGTTGCTAGATAAATCATTTTCACTGATACAAATTTGTCAAAAACGTTATTTTTCTCCCTCGATGATCCATGGTTTGAAAGTTTTGATCTTTCTGATGCGGCAGCTTGTGTATGTCCTCACAAGTGGATAGAGAGTGCAAATGAAGGTACAAGGTGAAGATTGCCTTAGAAATCCAGCTATCTATGCTCATGCAGGACTTGTAGTGAAATTCATTAACCTTCAAAATATAGATGGGGCCAATTTGACAGGGCTGTCTTTCTCTTTTTGGTGCAATGTTAGAATGCGAGTTGTGGATATATTTTGTGAAACGCGTTTTTCTTCTTCTCTATTGCAAGTAATACGCCTAGAGCATAAAAACAGACGAGTTGTCTTAAAATCTCATGGAGACATTGCTTGCCGTTCGCCACCGCAACTATCAATGGCGACGAGTTGGGATCATCGCCATTGACAACCTCATCTCCAGCCACTAAGCTGCTCTCAACAACCACATGTCTTGTTTAAGCCATTTGTTGTTTTCAACAACCATCCGAGGTGGTCTTTCTCAGTCCCTTGATGTTGATTACATGTGCTTTCTCTCTAGTGTGCTTTGCTGAGTTTTGATTTCATGGGGTTTTACATTCCAAAGTCGGGTGCTTCCCATTCCTTGCATATCTACAAACCCTCGAGGAAACAGACATGGCCGGTTTGCATTGACACCCAAGGGAAAAAAAAAAATCTAGGTAGACTAACGAAAAGATAAATCTTTTTAAGTATGGAAGATGGAGAGATTTATTGAATGATGAAGTTTAGTTAAAGTCTGCATTTTTTGTTGGTCATCTCTGTCCATGATCCGTCTACTTTGACAATTGTTCTACCCATGTCTCGACGGGAGGATCGTTCATAAAGTTCTAAACTTATTGTATAAAAGCTAATTTAATCCCAAACTTTGGAATGGGTCAATATAGTTTAAAATCTTTTTGATGATTTGCCAATCAAATCCTAAATATTTCAATTAGGTTATTTAGTCCTAAATGCTTTAATATAATCATTTCGGCTAAGTATCTAAATTATAGAGCAAATATTTAAAAGGTTTAGAATTTAATTGATAAATTATTAAAAAGTTTAGAACTAAATTAACACAATTAAAATGTTTATAACTGAATCGGTATTTATATAATAAATTTAAGATTTTTTGGGTAATTATTTCCATCGAGACGAAGTGTCCTTATTTTCTCAAATAAGAATCTGAAGTGACTTTGTTTCAAATAAAAACTTGAAGTGGCCTTGGTTGTTTCAAATAATGGCTTGAAATGACTTTGATTGTTTCAAATAAAGATCTGACCTCGCCGATCAATTAAATTTTTCGACCAATCAAAGGTATTTTCGTTATTTATCATTTTCCCTTATTTTCTTCTTTCTTTCCATTTTTTTTTTTTTTTTTTTGGGATCTTCTTCTTCCTCTTTGCCGATGGTCGACCAGCCATCAACAATGCTCACAGAGGGCTGGGCAAGGGTCGCTCTCGCCGGTAAGAGCCACCCACGTTGGCCACAGGCAAGGCAACCCTCACCTAGGGCCATTCACAAGGTCAGCCCTCGTTGGCCCTAGGTGAAGCCGACTCTCGCCAGATCTAGCAAGGGTGGCCTCGCCGCTCTAGATGAGGGGTCAACCACCCTCACTAGTGGCCAGCAAGATCGCCCAACCCTCGTCGATTGCGGGCGAGGCCATCATCACCAGATTTGATGAGGGCCGGCCTTGCTTGGGGCCGATGAGGGCCGACCTCGCAGATGGCCCCCAGGCGAGGGTTGCCTCGCCGACGAGGACGACCCTCCGGTAAGAGGGAGAAGAAGAATCGGAAAAAAAAAAAAAAAATGAATGACGAAAATACTTTTAATCATTGGAAAATCATGTCCCTTTTTTAAATGGATATAGTCACTTCGGATCTTCATTTGAAACAAAATTTATTTTAAATCCTTATTGGAGAAAGTGATATTATTTCACATCTTTATTTGAAATAAGATTCAATTCGAATTCTTATTTGAAAAAATAAAAGTATTATAAGTCTTTTTTTGAAATTTTTCCTAAATTTAAGATTTCTTGGGTAATTATTTCTATCGAAACGGAGTATAGTCAAACCATCGGGAACTGGGAACTAGTTACGTTGCTCATTAAAAAGACATGACATCCTCCTCCAAACATACGACAAGGTACAACCGGATGCTCTTAGTTACAATCCCTGAACGGGCAGAGATAGGGACGGGTCCATGGGGTCTAATACTGATCAAAGGTCTAGTCGCATTGAATGCCTCTTGGCTTTGCAATCACTGTGCTGCTGATCAATCACTGATTCCACTGGATGCCTGCACCCAAACTGCGCTTGACAGCCTCACGTCCTGATGAAGTACGCCAGGCACGCACTGCTCTTCCACGCTCTTCTCACTCGGTCTCCACAGCTCCAGACAACCAGAAAACATGAAATGGAAAATTGAAATGAAGTCAAGGGAATCCGACTCAAAGCGAAGTCCTGTCGTTCAGCAACTAGTAAAACTTCCGTCCTGGCCTTTCGGGGGCCGCTGGCATTGCAGTAAACTCATGTCCCGTTCACCTTTGGAGACATTGCATTGCATTAAATGCGCCCCCCCATAATTTAGGCGTCCTTTCACTTTCATCGACCAACTACAGCCTCTGCATCGTTCGTTCCTATTCAAGTCTGGTTCTATTCACTACAGTACGGACTCGTGATCATGTTTTGATCGGTTCCTCAGCGTGAGGGAGTTCGATTTGCATGTGAAATGATTTGTGTTGGAAGATACGCAAGACAAAATCAAAAAATATGAAAGAATCAATGATTGAATCATTCAAGTTCAATCAACATCAATCAAGATTATTCATTATCAAGATCTAATCTGTACATTATTTGTTGCCTTTTCTCTTTACACTCTTTGTAATATAATATCGATTGTACACCTAGAGGAAATACACATATCAATATACAGAAAAATTTTTCCAATTCCTTCCTCTCGAATTCTTCCTTCTCGGTTTCTTTCATGGTATCAGAGTAGGTTCCGTACCTGTAACCCGCCTCTACTTCAACCCTCTGTTTGCTGCCGTTGCCCTTGCTTCGACCCTCTGTTTGCTTTGCCGTTGCCCCCGCTTCGTTTTTTTTTTTCTTCTTGCAACAACATTAACCTGCAAAAAAAGGGGTTAGTGCTCGGCGTACGAAATGCAGGGACTGCAGATCGACGCATATTGAATCGAGAAGGAAAAGGAAGAAGGGAAACTTATCTTATCGACATGGCCGATGATCGAATCGAAACGTCCCGATGATCAAAAACGTCAATCGAGGATTTATCGACCTCGAAGCACAAAATCTGTGCAATTCATCACCGGTCGAGTTGATCGGCCCACGGCGGGCAATTTTTTCCATGGCAAACCAACCTAGGGATGCCCACATCGGGGCCTTCCTACCAGTGGATGCTAGTGCCGATGTGTTATGGGCCAAATCCACTTGTCCCTTTTCCAAGAAGCCAGAATCAAGGTAGCTCACCAGCCATCGTTGAGGCAGGCTACTCAAAGACAACCGGATCGTCAAATGTGGGGGAAAACTCTATCGGGTCAAGGAACTCGAATTCAGGAATTTCGGGTGGATCCAATCCGGGTCAATTAACGAATCCCTACCCGGGAATTCCACCCGGCTTCCTTCCATTTCCTTTCGCGGCCGCCATGGGTCGCCCAGAGCCCGGCGACGCGCTTTATGTTTCCACCATCGACGGGCCGGAGTTGCGACTCATCGGTCACCATCTCACGGGACCCGAAAACTACTCAACCCGGGCACGGGAATTTCGCAGCACTTGTCACAAAAGACAAGGAAGGGTTCATCGACGGCACGACCGATTCCGACGGATGAAAAAATGGGAAGGCAAAGGAAAAAATGCAATCGGTTGGTAAGAACGTGGATAGGAAATTGCATAACCCCGAAATCGCCGCCGGTTTGCCCCCAACAGAAGATTCAAAAACTTTTTGGGACAATATTAGAGAAATGTACGGGAAATTGGATCGGGCAAAGATTTTCTCGCTACATCAAGCTCTCAGCGAGCTGAAGCAAGGAAACATGTCCGTTACGGCATGCTTCAACAAACTATTAGCCCTCTGGAACGAGCTAGAAGCCGCCGAAGAAAAACTTCAAGGGCCCGAAGAAACCCTCCGTCAATTCAAAGAGATGAGAGATCGGGAGAAAGCTACCCGATTTTTGTTGATTTTAAACGAATCGTTTCTTACCTTTAGATCGCAAATATTGGCCATGGAGCCAGCACCCACGCTCGGCCGAATCTTTCAACCGGGCCGTGCAAGAAGAAAGCCGAGATCTACTTCATCGGCCAAAACCCTAGCACCGGCGGGGGCACAAAAGGGGAGAAAACCCTAGCGAGAGAAGAAGATCGATTCAGCACTAGGGTTTTCTTCTGAAAATCGGCTTTTTAAAGCCCCTTCAATGGACGGTCAGGATCAAGGGCAGCAATCCGACGGCTCACAAGGCACGCGATACTCGCTTGATCTGGACGGTGGAGATGCGTCCAGATTTAGGGGATCTAACGGTGGAGATTCATCCGGCTTTAAGAGATCCAACGGCCCAAATTTTTCAAAGAATTATGGGCCGAATTCTAAAAATAAGGGCAAATTATTTTGTGATTATTGTAGGCGGCCCCATCATACAATTCAAAATTGCTGGAAATTGCACGGTAGGCCTGGAGAAAAAAAAGGAAAAGATATATCTGCAGCTGCTTCAGCCTTTCAAGTTACAAGACTTGCTGACCAGCCTATCACACATGAGGAATATAAGCAATTGATGCAGACATTACAAAAAGTGGATGTTCAGAAAAAGGGAAACAGCTTCACAGGTATTTCTTATTGCCTGATAAATTCTGTATCAAGAAATGCTTGGATTATCGATTCGGGAGCTAGTGACCATATTACATGTGATAGAGGATTATTTTCTGATATCAATGAGGAGCTAGAAAATCCTATTACTATACAATTACCTAATGGCAATATCACCCATGTTACCACAACAGGAACAGTAATTCTTAACTCCCAAATCGTCCTAAACCATGTCCTCTATGTTTCGAACTTCAAATTTAACCTCATTTCTGTGTCTAGGGTCTGTCAGCAAAACTCATGTCAAGTTCTTTTCAATGTTGATACCTGTCTATTTCAGGCCCTTTCGACTGGGAAACTGATGGGCTGGGGTAATATCTCATAAGGACTGTTTTTCTGGAAAAACTTGCCCAAAAATTTTCATTTCTCTTGTAATAAATCATTATGTAATTTGACTACCAATGATAAAAAGTTCCTTTTGCATTCCAGAATGGGGCATAGTTCCTTTTATCCTTATCCTCAATGTCATATTTGTCCGCTTGCAAAACAATCACGCAGTCCTTTCCCTTTAAGCAAAAATCGTACAAACAGTGCCTTTTCCTTGTTACATATTGATGTCTGGGGCCCATATCACACCACTAATCATGATGGATCTCGATTTTTCCTTACTATAGTAGATGATTATTCCAGCCACATGGGTTTTTCTCATGCAATCTAAAAGTCAAGTTTTATCCCAATTGAGAACATTCATCTCTCTGTCAAAGACCCAGTTCGGGAAAACTGTTCAAAGGATAAGAACAGACAATGGGAAGGAATTCTTTAATCATGATTGTGCTGCATTCCTATCTTCTCAAGGGATATTACATGAGAGCTCATGTGTATATACACCACAACAAAATGGAGTGGTGGAAAGGAAACATCGCCATCTATTGGAAGTTGCCAGGGCTTTAAAATTTCAAGCTTCTATCCCAAACAATTTTTGGGGAGACTGTGTTCTGACTGCAGCCTATTTAATAAATCGTATGCCGTCTAAAATACTAGACGGACGAACTCCTTTTGAGTTACTTTTTGGAAAGAGGCCGAACTTAGGTCACCTCAAAACTTTTGGTTGCCTTTGCTATGCCGCAATTGTGGGGCCAAAGGATAAAATGAGCCCTCGAGCTCGAAGCTGCATATTCATGGGATATTCCAATTTACAAAAGGGGTACCGGCTGTTTGATCCTTCTACAAAGGAATTCTCGCCAGCAGAGATGTCATATTTCAAGAAAATGTCTTTCCTTTTGCATCTGAGAAATCAGGCACAGATGACACTGGAAATCATCATATATCTCATATGGAAGAATCAACAGGAGATCCTGATTATGTCTTCTTTCCTTCTCCGTAAGTACGGAAAATCCCTCCGAATCAAGTTCCCACTTGACACCCTTAATAGAAGACGTAAGGGAGGACTCGAATGATGAGACTCCCACACTGCCCATGGAAGATACAGCTGCTCAACTTCCACCAGAAGATGAGGCGCCACGACGATCCGGACGGACAAAACGTCTCCCTACTTGGACCAGAGATTACATCTGTGGTGTCTGGAAGTCACTAGGTATTCCTTTTCCTGTCTCCTCATATGTTTCCTTCGATAAGCTATCTCGTAAACATAGATGTTGTATCACTCGGATATCCGAAGAACAAGAGCCGACCAGTTTTGATGAAGCCAGAAATGATCCACGATGGCAAAAGGCCATGGAGGCAGAATTGAAGGCCTTAATAGATAATCATACATGGGACCTCGTTTCCCTACCGGCGCATCGCAAAGCGATTGGGTGCAAGTGGATATATAAAATAAAATATCGGGCCGATGGGTCGATTGAACGATATAAGGCTCGATTGGTGGCAAAGGGCTTCACACAACGAGAAGGATTTGATTATCACGAGACTTTCTCACCTGTAGCCAAGGATGTGACTGTCCGCTCCTTCCTTTCCGTAGCAGCCTTCCGGAACTGGTCACTACATCAAATGGACGTTCACAACGCATTCTTACATGGAGATCTAAACGAGGAGATCTATATGGAAATGCCTCAAGGATTACGGAGACAGGGGGAGAACAAAGTATGTCGTCTCCGGAAATCCTTGTATGGACTCAAGCAAGCCTCCAGACAGTGGTACGCAAAATTTGCTGAGTCACTAATAGCTGCCGGTTTTCAACAATCCAGATTTGACTATGTAGTTTTCACATGGACTCAAGGTACATCTTCTATCTACTTGATGATATACGTAGATGATATACTAATCATGGGTAATGACGGAGTAGCTATCAAGAGTCTCAAGGAATATCTGCATTCAACATTCCACATTAAAGACCTAGGGCCTCCAAAGTATTTCCTTAGAATTGAAATTGCACGATCAGATCAGGGTATCTCCCTTAGCCAAAGGAAATTTGCTCTAGAAATTATTTCAGAAGCAGGTTTATCAGGCTGTAAACTAGCAACGATACCAATAGAGCAAAATGCCAAGCTTACCACAGCAGAGTATGATGCTGAGTTTTCTCAACAGGATGATTTCGTCCTCAAGGATTCTTTTGGGTATCAAAAACTTGTTGAAAAACTTATATATTTGACCATGACAATGCCAGATATAAGTTATGCTGTGCAAACACTCAGCCAATTCATGCACAAACCCAAGCAGTCTCATATGAACGCTGCATTAAATGTGGTGAAATACTTGAAGAAAAATCCTGGACTTGGCATTCTTCTTTCCAGGAAATGTGACATGAAGATGACTGCGTATTGTGACGCAGACTATGCAACTTGTCCAATGAGCAGAAGGTCCATATCTGGTTTTTGTATCAAGCTAGGAGATTCCTTACTCTCATGGAAGACGAAGAAGCAGCCAACCGTTTCACTGTCTTCAGCAGAGGCAGAATATCGTGCGATGGCCAAAACCACATGTGAAATTGTGTGGTTACGAGGATTACTCCAGGATCTTGGGGTACGGATTGAAGGACCGACGAGGCTGTTTTGTGATAACGATGCAGCCCTCAAACTTGCATCTAATCCAATTGTGCATGAAAGAACAAAACACATAGAGGTGGATTGTCATTTTACTCGGGAAAAGATTCAGCAAGGAATAATTGAGACACAAGGGATTGGAATGGAAGAACAGCCAGCAGATATATTCACCAAACCCTTATGTCAAAGACAGCATGCGTATCTCTTAAGCAAGCTAGGTGTATTGGACATCTACAAGCCACCAGCTTGAGGGGGAGTGTTGGAAGATACGCAAGACAAAATCAGAAAATATGAAAGAATCAATGATTGAATCATTCAAGGTCAATCAACATCAATCAAGATTATTCATTATCAAGATCTAATCTATACATTATTTGTTGCCTTTTCTCTTTACACTCTTTGTAATATAATATCGATTGTACACCTAGAGGAAATACACATATCAATATACAGAAAATTTTTCCCAATTCCTTCCTCTCGAATTCTTCCTTCTCAGTTTCTTTCAATTTGACCAATGATAGGAATTTAGGGCTGTACATGGCAATGCTTCTTGGCTGGGAAACAATTTTTTTTTTCAGAAATGGTTCTTTTCTATTTCTATTGGGGACAATTTCTATGTAAAAAACCCGTTTGATAACTACACAAAATTTCTACTCTAGAAATAGAAAAATAATAGAAATGCGTTTGGTAAAAAACCGTTTCTTTTTTATATTTATTTGTTTTTTATTTTTGTTGACCGATCGCCGCCGGACGTCGCCGCCGCTGCCGCCGGCTGACCTCCTCCCGCCGTCGCATGTTGTCGCCGCCCTACCGCCAGCCGTCGACCGACCGCCGCCGCCGCCGGTTGCACGGCCCATCGGCCGCCGCCTCCCGCGACCACGGCGGGCGAGAGGTCGGTCGGCGACGGCGGCGATGGTCGGCCAGCGGCCGGCGACGGCGGCAAGCGGCCGGCGGCCGCCGCGGCCTCCGACAACCGGTGGCGGGCGATCGGCCTCCAGCTACCGACGGCGGTCGACCGGCGGCGTGGTCGGCCGGCGAGACCGACGACGGTCGGTCGGCCTCCGGCGAGCGGCGGTCGGCCGACAGCCGGCAGCGGCGCGCGCGGCGAGCGGCGGTCAACGGCGATCAATGGGCCGTACGCAAGAGAAGAATAAAAGAAAAAAATTCACTTATTTCTTAAACTTGTTCCCGAGAGCTAGAAGCAACTTTTTTTTACTTCTCATTTCTATTCCCAAGCTAACTTTTTATTCCTAGGAACAAAAACCAACTTGCGGTTATCATGCAAGTTTATATTCTTTTTTTGTTCCCGGGAATCAAAGAATAGAAATTCCTCATCCCGGAAAGGTTGTCATGCAAGCCTTAGGTAGCTCACTATAAATGAGTTCCTCAGCTTTCTTTCTTTCTTTTTAATATTCACATTGGAAGATTGCCGTGTGTAATCAAAATATAGTTAATATATTTCAATTGAATTATAGCTCGACGACTTACAAAGATGAGTCTGACCGAATTCGTTTAATGGGTTTAGATTTAAATTTTCTGTTGTGAGATGCAAAAGTAGCCGATCCCACGGTGGAAAAAGGGGTATAATTCATTCACGTGGAATCTACCTCTAACCCTATGAATTTCCTGCCTACTTTTTACAGTTTCATATTTTTCACAGATTAGATATCATAAATTATTTAATGCTTGTCATTGGCTCATGATTCTGTCTACTTTCCTAGGGTTATATAGGTGGTGCTCTGTGGATGTATTGTCCATTTGAGTTCTTAAATTTCTCGGGCATTGATTGATTCCAATCACCTTAGCATCAAATGTACTTAAGTGATAGGTCACAAAATACTAGGTAAAATCGTCTAGAAATCCTTGAATTTATTACACTTTTTATCAATTAAGTTATTTTCAAGTTTTATTAATTGAATCTATGTGACCAATTTTAACTGTAAATCATTGACCTGATAATCTAATTAGCATTAATCGTCTTACGTGATATAACCAATAATGACATAAATAAATTTTAAAATTTTCATCTTTTTTGTCTTTTTTCTTTTCTTGTTCCTTTTTTTTTTTTCCTTCTTTTTTGGTTCAAAGAGCCAGCAAGGCCACTAGCCAAGGGCTACAAAGCCCTCGTAGGCCTTAGGAGGGGTCATGGGGGTGATCCTTGGTTAGTGGTGGGCGGAAGTTGTTGGCCCTCAGCCAGTGGCCAACAGCCCTTCCAACCCTTGAACCAAAATAGAAAGAAAAGAAAAGGAAGAAATTTTTTTTGAATTTTTTTAAAAAAAGAAAAATTTAATGAAATATTATTTGAATTGTTAACATTCGTATTAGTCATACCACATAAGATAATCAGCATCCATGTCAGCAACTTCCAGCTAAAATTAGTCTTGTGAAAAGGTTTGAGACTTATTGGCAAAATTAAAAGATTTATGAGTGAACTAGCAAAGGTACAATAGATTAAGGATTTTTGGGATAATTTTCTCCAAAATGCTCTCATGTACAACAAGCAACAATACCTTAGGAAGTAATTGGACAAAAGAGAATCCATTTCCTAATAAAATACCCCGATTTGTTTTAATTCGCCTAATATACACATGTAGAAATCTCCATAAAGTTCATAGTAGCATTTGATTTTTGAAAGATCTGTCAGACGTGTGTGATAATTCTATGAATAAGATGTATATTGAGACACGTTACGGAACAAAGAATCCTCTTCCTCTTTATTTTGCTTTAAGCCTATATGCTATATTTGAAGGATCTCAACTATAATCCAATTTTGCTTTGATTTTTAATTGGCACATTCCATAATACTTTTTAAGTTAAGTGATAGGAAAGGCTCATGCAAAAACTCCATCTAGAGGAGGTACTACACAAGGTCAAGATTTGGCATTTTGTATATTTTGGCATGTTTCAATTTTTTGTGAATGTTGAAAACCCTCCATAGTACTCATCCAAGCCCTTCTATTTTTTTATGGATATTTCTCCTCTTCATCTTTCCTACAATCAATATTAAAATTTCTTAAATGATACATAACGAGATAAATATGCAATTTATGAATCTTGCAAATAAATCGCATATTACTTTTTCCTAATATTATGGACACTTTTCATCTTCTTTTGCTAAAAGACTACTTAAAGTTAAAAGGGACATAAATCCAACCAAAATCGGATACGATTCTTTAGGCGTTTGTCTTTCTCAAGGAGTTCAGGCGAAACCGTTCCTAAGAACTTCATATGCCGTCGCTATTTGCTCGTTAAGGAGGTGGAGTTTCAAGGGTCAGTGGTCCGCACCTCTACGCAGTGCCCTTAAAGCTTTTAGGGACGGTGAGCAGACCTTGTAGGTGTTTGAGGGCCGGCAACATTTCATTATCCTTAAAAAGACCACCGCCGCCGGGACCACCCTTGCGTCTCCTGTGTCCCTATAGAGTGCGGCGCGCTGAGGTTCTTTCATGAACATTCTGGGGATGGAAACTATTGGACTCTTAATACATGTTCGATTTAGTCTCTAGACTATTTGAAAATATTCAATATTATCTCTAAATTAGAATTAATGGAAGGACAACATTTCATACAATCCAAAGACTAAATTGAACATGTCCCAAAAGTATATAAATCATATAAAACAAAATAAAAGCTCAGGGGTGACATTACATATTGGACTAATGTTCAAGGATCACAATACACATTTGACCAAAATTCATATATTGTGTGTATCATTATTCCATTCTTTTATGAAAATAAAACGATGCAATAAATAGCAACAAGACACGTATGTACCTTGCCCTGCCGCCCCCCCCAAAAAAAAAAAAAAAGCTCGACCCTTTATCAATGTCCCACCAGCTTATCTAAGACAGGAGTTCTCCACTCCACTAAGCAACACGATTGCAGCAGAGTAGAAAGAGACTGTTAAGAAACAAATCCTATCCCAAGTAGCTCTCACCAATTTTTCGGACCACTGACTGTATGGCAGAGATTTCATGAGCCCTTCTGAGGATAAGACATGTCTGCAGATTTCGGAAGCTCACCAAGGGAGATCACTTTCACGAAAGCTATGGCTCGTAGCACCATTACAAAAGGGTCTGCAGAAGTCGAATCATCACATGTGCAAAAAGCTTGAAGCCTTGTCATTTGTGAGCAACAGTAACTTGACATGCACAGAATGTAGGATGACACCAAAAATCAAGGGTTGGGCCTTTGAATCATCTAGGGTACTTCATATGCCTGTAGCTTTGGTAACCTATACCTATGTGACTCTTCATATAAGTACTCTAGGATTTTCAAGAGAAAGGAGAGAGAATCGATAAAGACTACGGCCTTGTTTAATAACACTCCGAATAGTGTCTCATTCTGTTTTTATTCCCCAAAATAAAAAGAGAACAGAGATCCATTTAGTAATTTTTTTATTTTCAAGAACAAAAGTCCATTTTTTTATTCCTGAAAATAAATTTAGAACAGAATCAATAAGTTGAAAAAAATTATTTCTATTCTCAAGAACAATTCCAGAATCAAGTCAAACTTTTTCTTCTTCTTTTTTTCTCTTTTATTTTCTTCTTTTCTCCTTCTCTCGTCTTCTTTCTCCTAGCCAGTCACCAACCATTGTTGGCCATTGCCGCAGTCGTCGATGGTGGCCGACAATTGACTAGGAGAGGCCTAACGAGCTCGCCGAAGGTTCATTTGGCTACCGCGAGCCTCGACCTCGCAAATCTAGGTAATGCCAAGCCACGCTTGGCCACCGACAAGCCTCAACCTTGTGTCACATGGGCAAGGTTGAGCCTCATTGGTGGTTAGGCAACGCTCACTTGGCCACCACAAGCCTTGCTGGCCTAGATCTATGAGGTCAAGGATTGCAATGGCCAAGCGAACTGGTCAGACCTTGCCGAAGAAGAGGATAAAATGAAAAAAAAAGACAAAAGAAAAAGAGAGAGAAAAATAAGAAAAATATAATAAAAGTATTAAAAAATTATTTAAAACAAAAAAAAATTAAGAGTCCTACCATAGGCATTTCTATCCCAATAATAAAAATTTTAGGCAATTACCAAGTGCCTTTAAAAACTCAGAAATTATTCTCATGAACAAAATTAAAAAAATTCATTTTTTAAGTAAAAATTGTTCCTAAGAACATAATAGTTACCAAACGCACTCAAAGTCTTTACTCAATTGAGTTCACATCTCATTTTATTAGAGAATGGTATTTATACCCAAACAATATGCAAAGGAAAGGAAATACACAATCTTAAAAGGAAATTAACTATCTTACAAAATAACGAAACATTAAATTATATCCTTGATATCTAATAATATCCCTAAGAGTATTCTCTAACAGAGAATTCTTTAATATCCATATATATACTTCAACACTTCACTCTCTTTCCGTGTCATAACGGTGTGTGAAGAACATTTTGTATGTTTTAATGCTTTCATTAATATCAACCCGTAACTTTTTAGGATATATACGAACCAAAATAATTCATGATTTTTCAAATTATAAGGTGCATAACCTGCGTAACTCCTTTTGTTACACAAGCCACCTTCATCATCATCATCGAAAAGTTGGAATATTTGGCCGGCTATACAAATCAATAGCTGAGTGATTTAGATTGGGTAAGAAAAGTACACTCTGGTAATTAGACTTTTGGCAAATCGCTTGAGGTATCTTTAAGCCAAAAAGAAATCCAAGAACAACCCCCCAACACCCCGAAAAGGGAAAGGGAAAACTCCTCCTTTCATCAGATTTGAAAGAGGGTAAACTTGTTCAAAGTTACCCTGCAGCACCAGTAAAGTGATTCTGAACTGCAATTCTTGCCTGAATTGGATTCTAAACTGCAAGAATGTAAAGGAAAGAGTAATGCCTGAAAGAGAAGCCAGTACATTCGGAGACATTAAACTAAATATCGCCCGTATAAATTGAATAATAGCGGGAGAGTTGGATTATATGCACAAGGACCAATATGGTAACGGCAAACAATTATCTCTGCTACTATAAGATCAATGAGGCAATGACAAGCAATTTAGATCAATGTATGATCTCATTCAGTGTGTATTGCATCATTCGTAGGAATATATATAGAAAGGGTTTCTATGGATAAAGAGGTGTCCCTGTTCTGTTGATGTTTCAGAGATTCTTAGTTAGTCATAATGCCTCTATTCATGTTCTGCTTTCTAATGTGCTTGTTCAGGTGTTGGCATCTCTCCTGCTTATTATGTCATCATTTGTCCAATATGAAATGATGTCAACTTAGCTTTCCATGGATGGCTTATATTATTGTTGTTATCACATTTATCTTTAACCTTGTCACGCTAATTTTCACCGAATTACAGAACTTCCTTTTTGACATCAAAGGATTGGCATTGGCCTTTTTGCTTGTACTTGCCTTTGAAAGATGAACTAGACGAAACATAACGAAGTTTGAGGTACATGTTGTATCTTTTGATTTTTGTGGATGCATGAAATATTTCTGTAATAATTCCTTAACGGAGAAATTTTGATACTAATGGGCTCTCTCTAATTGTACTGCTCTGTTTCATGGAGATTCAGCTGCATTATTTGCTGAACGGTAATCGTTGGTCGAGAACGCATTCGAATCTTCTGACAAAGATAAGAATCATAACATGATCATGGAATCTGGCTTCTCAACCACATCATAGTCTAGATAATGGAGGAAGCAATCATAATCACTAAAGAATGCAAAAGCGGTGATTAATTCCAGATTCATGATTAAAAATCAGTAATCATAGCAGATTCACCGTTTCTAGTCCACGTAAATATCTGAGCTCCGTTATTAGAAGTAATGATTACAGCCTTGTACGTGCTGGTTCATCAATTTTTTTGTTCATGGATGCTATTTGCCTGTTACTATGCTCATATTGATAGATGAAGTATCTTGCCTGCGAGTAAATTGCTTATAAAACTACAGAAATGAATACTTTATAAAGGAATGATGTATATAAAGGATATGGTGGTTGTATGATGAATTATGACTAAGCTTGAATTGTCTACTGTTATGCGACTTACATATTCATGATAGCATTCCCATGCCCTTAACTTAGTTTTGTACGCTATAGCAAGGGACTTTCCTTTATGCTCGGGTTGCAAAAGCAAATCCCGGTACCAGCCGAAGCTGTCATGTACGCATGGTGAGTTTGCCTGAATCTGTAGTGCTTTCATGTCATCTGTGCGCTTTCATTTGTCTCTAGTTAGTGTTTCAGAGATATGCACACTCACTGAGACGATTTTGTTTTATCAATTAGCAAGCGGGAAAGCAGCAGAATTTGGACCCCTGGCAGATGGTTTCTCGTTTGAGTATTCAACTGGTCTATCAAGGATGTAATATGCTCTTCCATCCTACTTGTTGGGCAATCACACAAGTTCTAGACATGAACATTATATCGCTATTCTAGTGATCATTTACCTCCATTTCTATTTTCCTTTTCTAGGCTGCTTAGTTTGCCAACTTGTCCAGTACTCAAGGAATTCGGGAAGAAGTTATCTTTCAAGATAGCAATTGGCTTCAATGGCCTATAAGAGGTTTTTTTTTTTTTTTTTTTTTTTTCAATTATTTATTTATGTATGTTACATTAATTGATATTGTAATTTACCGTTTTATGGGATTGATCTACCAAAGTGAGATAAAATGTTTCTTAATTGCTCTAATATGAAACTCGCTAATGTCAGCCAAGTTGAATCCAGCCGACAATAAGAGAGCCTAGTTAAAAACTTTATAAATAGTACTAAAATCTCTATTCTAACCCTGACACATAACTATCCTTACATTAGAAGCATTTACCGAACAGTAAAAGATGAGGAATAGTCTTATTGAGCCAAGATACAAAGGGCAATAGAAAAGAAGTACTTAAACTTTAAATCGTCGTGGTTTCGCATCAAAAGCAATGGATTCCAAATCAGTTGTGCAAGTCTTTGTATTTGATTACATATATGTTATTGATTCTAATTATGGAGATCTTGGAGTGCACTTTTGCATTTTACATTGCCAAATCTAGGTATCTTGCTCTAGGCATGATTAGGACATCGATACCATCTCTGTGAATCATAATGCCAACACTCTTTTCGGTGTATAATTTACTGTTGCCTGCTGAGCAGCTTTTAGACATTTTCTTCTCTATAGTTGGTCTAGATGACAAATTGCATTCGTTAAAAGTTGTCATATATTTCAGGTAAATGCGGCGTCTCCATCTACCATAATTGTTGTTTCAAATGCGATAATGCAGTCGGAGTCCTTGAGTGGGGTGCAGCAGAGAATTATGGTCCAGAAGCTGCTCGATAGAATTCAATGATCTATTTTTGATTCATATAAATCGTTTCATCCCTCCCTTCCCATGGTAATATCATCTCATCGTTGCCAGATAAATCATTTTCACGGATACAATCACATGAAAAACGTTATCTTTCTCGCTCAATGATCCACGGTTTAAAAGTTCTGATCTTTCAGATGCGGCAGCTTGTGTATGTCCATGCAAGCCGATAGAGAGTGCAAATGAAGGTACAAGGTGAACATTACCATCGAAATCCAGCTATCTACGCTTACAGTGAAATTCTAGAACGCGAGGAACTTGTAGTGAAATTCATTAGCCTTCAATTAATAGATGGGGCCAAGTTGACTGGTTTTTTTTCCCCTCTATTTTGGTGCGATTTTAGAACGCGAGTTGTGGATATATTTTGCGAAACACAATTTTTTTTTCGTTAAGTAAAAGTTGTTGCAAGCAATACACCTAGAGCAAATGAGGTAAAACAGGCGGGTTGTCTCTAAATCTCATGAAGACATTGCTTGCCGTTTGCCGCCGTGACTATCAATGGCGACGAGTAGCAATAACAATCGCCATTGACAACCTCGTTTCCAACCACTTTAGTTGCTCTCAACAACCACTCCCTCGGGGGGGTTGTTGTGTCTTGTGTGGGCTATTTGTTGCTTTCACCAACTCTTATAGCCGCTTTCAACAACCAACCAAGGTGGTCTTTCTCAGTCTCTCGACGTTGATATTTTATATGTACTCTCTCTCTCTCTCTCTCTCTCTCTCTCTCTCTCGTTAGTGTGCTTTGCTGGGTTCTGATTTCATGGGGTTTTTACGTTCCAAAGTTGTGTGTTTCCCATTCCTTCCATATCTACAAGCCCTTGAGAAAGCAGACATGGACGGTTTGCATTTAGGGCACCCAACCAAGACGGACCGTAGGAAAGTAAAACCTTCCTAAGTACAAAAGACAAGGAGAGAATATAGGTTTAGGATTTAAAATTGACAAATCATAAAAAAGTTTAAGATTAAATCAATATAATTGGAAAGTTTTATGATTGAAATGGTATTTGTACAATAAGTGTAGGATTTTTTTTGACAATTATCCCCATCAAGACAGAGGATCGTTAAAAATCATCCGGAACTAATGATGCTGCTCATAAAGAGACATGACACCCTCCTGCAAACATAGGATAAGATCGAACCAGATGCTCTTTATTACAATCCTTGAACAGGTCGGGATAGGGGTGGGTCCATGGTATCTAACACTGATCAAATTTAATTGCAATCCCTGAGTAGGTCAGGATGAGGAGGGGTCCAAGGTTTTTAACACTGATCAAAGGTTTAGTCGCATTGAATGCCTCTTGGCTTTGCAATCTCAGTGCTGCTGATCCATCACTTTTTCTACTGGATGCCACCACGCGACTGAGCTCGATAGCCTTATGTCCGGACGAAGTACGCACCAAGCAATTGCACGCACCCCACCTGCTGCTCTTCCAGGATCTTCTCACTCACCCTCCCCAGCTCCAGAAAACCGGAAACATAATATGGCAAAATGAGATAGATGGTGAAGTCAAGGGAATCTAACTCAAGCCAAGTCCTGTTCCTCAGGAAATAGTAAACTGCTGTCCTGGCCTTTTCGGGGCTGCGGCCATCGCATTAAACTCATGTACTGGCTACATTTTGGAGCCATTGGATTGCATTAAATGCACCCCCTATTATTATTTAGGCGGACTTTCAGATTCATCGACCAACTACGGCCCCGGCATCCTTCGTCCCTATCCAAGTCTAGTACTATTCACTACTGTTCCGACTCGTGATCATGTTTTGATCGGTTCCTTGGCGTGAGGGAGTTCGATTTGCACGTGAAATGATTTGACTAATGACGATGATTAGGTAGCTCACTGCAAATGAGTTTTCTACATATTCTTCTATTTTTTATATTTTAACTTCACATCGAGACATATGGACGAATTGTATTATTATAATTAATATATTTTAATTGAATCATAAGTCAACGATTTAAGGTTTTAAGTAAAATTGAATTCGACCGTACACGTTTAGTTGGTTTAGATTTGAATTCCCTCTTAAGAGATGCCTTTTCATTGATTCTTTTCTTGTGAAAAGTAGCCAACCCTACAGTATTTAATAACACGGTGCAAAAGGGGATTCATTCACATGGAATCTACCTCTAACCCTATGAATTCGCCGCCTGCCTTTTCCATTTTAACATTTTTTACAGGTTAGGTATTGTAAATTATTTAACGCTTGTCATTGGCTCATGATACTGTCTCCTTACCTAGAGATACATAGGTGGTGCTATTCGGGTGTATTGTCCATTTGGGTTCTTAAATTTCATGGGCATTCATTGATTCCAATCACCTTCGCATCAAATGTACTTCAAAGTTAGGTCACAAAATACTAGTGAAATTGTTCAAAAAGCCCCAAATTTATAACATTTTTGTCAATTAATCCTAAATATTTAAGTTTCACCCATTCACTTCTAAATATTTCCAAATTTTATAAATTGGATTCATCTAGTCAATTTTTATTAGGAAATCACTGATGTGGTAGTTCAATCAGCGGTGATTATTTTATGTTGCACGATCGATACTAACCTAGATAAATTTTAATATATTTTTTTATTTTTTATTTTTCCTTTTCCTTCTCTCTCTCTCTCTCTCTCTCTCTCTCTCTCTCTCTCTCTCTCGTTCAAAAGATCGGCAGTGTCATCTACCCTTAACTAAGGGCCACAAAGCCCTTGCTAGCCAGTAGCTAGGGGCAAAGGTCGTGGCCCTATTGCTATATCTAGCGAGGGCTTGCGGCACCCTCACCAGATTTGGTGATGTAAGGGCATGGCAACCCACGCTAGCCATAATGAGGGCAAGTGAGGACCATAGTGTGGCTAGTAAGGGCCATGGTTGGCAAGGGCTTCACAACCCTCACCTAGGAGTCTGTAGCCCTCAGTCAATGGTTGGCAGAAGCCATTGGCCCTTAGCCAATGATCGATAGCCCTGCCAATCCTTTGAACCAAAAAGGAAAAAGAAAAATCTTAAAAAATTAATTAAAATTCTAAAAAAATAAAATATTATTAAAAACTATTTACGTTAACATTAGCTGTGTCAAGTAGGCCAACTTGTGTCACGTCGTAATTTTCGACCATATTAGCCGAATAAACTCAATTCGTAAATTAGAAAAATATTTAGGATTCAATTGATAAAAGTACAATAAGTTTCCAAAATACTTTCATGTACAATAAGCATCATCCATGTAGGAAGTAACTGGGGAGTAGAAAATCCATTTCCCAATAAAATTCCACAACTTGCTTTAAACCACGTGATATATACATGTAGGAATCTCCACAAATTTCGTAGTAGCAATGATTTTCGGAAGATCGGTGACATGTATGCCATAATCCTATGAACACAATGTATATTGAGACATGTTACAGGACAAAGAATCCTCTACCTCTTTATTGTGTTATAGGCATATGCCATATGCATAGGATCTCAACATTAATCTAACTTAGTTTTGATTTTAAGCGACACATCACAATCCTATTTTAAATTAAAATGATAGAAAAGGAAAGATAATAAAACCTCACGTAAACTCCATCTAGAGGAGGTTTGTTTACACAAGATTAAGACTTTGACATTTTGGATATTTGGCATGTTTCAATTTATTGTGAATTTTAAAAAATCTTCAATATACTCATCTAAATGTGTTATTTTAGTAATGTCCACGGCACTTATCTAGGGGTACAATAAGAAGACGACCTTCTATTTTTTTAAGGATACTTCTCCTCTTCATCTTTCCTAAAATCCATATTAAAAATTCTTAAATGATTCATATCGAGATAAATTTGCGATATGTAATTCGTCCAAAAAAAAGCGTGCATGATTTTCTCCCAATATTAAGGAGACTTTTCGTCTTCTTTTACCAAAAGATTTCTTGAAAGTAGTGCCCTTAAAGCTTTTAGGGATGGTGCATTGGGCAGTCCTAAAGGTGTTTGAGGGACGGCCACGTTTCATTGTCCTTAAAGGACCACCATAAGGACGGCCCTCATGTCTCCTGTGCCCCTATAAAATGCAGTGGGTTGACCGTTCTCACGTGAATATTTTAGAGATAACGTGATCTTTAAACTTTAAATTTATTTTTTTATTTTTTTTTTGTCAGTCCTACTCTATACCTATTCTACACTCACTCGGCTTTTTTTCCTCTACCTCGTGGGAGTGAAAACCCATTCTTGAAACTTGTGCGTCCCCATCTCATCCCTCCTTGAGAAGGTGGGGGTTTGAACCCCTTACTTCCCCCTTTCATGTTGGAAGAGTAACCACTGGGGCGAAACTTTAAATTTATTTAATGTAGTGCCTAAATCTTATCTTAACGTGTAACATCATCAACGTGATTCTTGAATTTTTTTATATAAATTCAATTTAATTCCTATACTATATAAAAATATTCAATATTGTCATTGAACTTAAACTAATTAAAGGATAATATCGAACATTTCATACGGTCCATAAACTAAATTGAATATGCACCAAAAGTTCATGTACTATATTAAACAAATTAAAAATTAAGGGATTACATTGAACAATTTTAAAACTCGGAAATTACATTGCACATTTCACCAGAAATCAGGAATTATTTATTTAATTATCTCTTTCTTTTAAGAAAGCGAAATGGCGCAATAAATAGCAAGAAAACATGTATGTACCTTGCTATTGAACTCTCATTGTACACGTGATAAGGTTCGCACTAACGTGCATCAAGACAAGGCAAGAACCAGCAATACATCTGGCAATCAATACTCAAAAAATACTCAAGATTCTATCCGACAACGCCCCCCCACGGCTGGACCCTTCATCAATGTCCCACCAGCTTATTAACTAAGACAAGGAGTTCACCACTCTAGTAAGCAAGACGATTGCAGCGGAGTAGAAGACTGTCGAGAAACAAAGCATTTTCCCAGTAGCTCTTGCGAATTTTTTTTTACCACTTAGTATAGCAGAGATTTTCGTGAGCCCTTCGAGGAAAAGACATGTCTGCAAATTTTGGAAGCTCACCAAGGTAGATCACTTTCAAGAAAGCCATGGCTCGTGGCTCCAGTACAGAAGGGTCTGCAGAACTCGAATCAATCATCACACGCACAAAAAGCTCCAAGCCTTGTGAGCAACAGTAACTTGACATGCACAGAATCTAAGATGACAACAAAAATCAAGGGTTGGGCCTTTGGATTATCCAGGGTACCTTATAAATACATCGTACAAAGTGTAAGACAAAAACATTTCGAAACAGTTTGGAGAACCATTCACGTGTCACTAGCTTTGGTAACCTGTGACCCTTCATGCAAGTATTCCGAGATTTTCGAGAGAGGCGAGAGAGAAAATCGATGGAGACTACATCTTCCCTAGATTGGCTTCATATTTCACTTTATTTGAGAAGAGTACTTTTACCCGAACAATATGCATATAAAAGGAAATAATCTAATCTTTAGCCACCTTAGAAAACAACGAAATATCAAATTATATCTCTAATATTTAATGATATCTCTAAGAGTATTCTTTTATAGAGAATTCTTTAATATCCATAAATATACTTCAACACTTCATTCTCTTTCCACGTCATCCTGTGTGAAGAACATTCCTTATGTTTAATGCTTTCTTTAACATCAATTCATAACTTTTTTGTGACGTGCAAACTAAAATAATTCATGATTTTTTGAATTATACTATGCATAGCCTGTGTAGCCCCTTTGTCACACAAACCACCATCATCATCGAGAAAAGTTCCAATATATAACCAGCTATCCAAATCAATAGCGAGTGATTTAGATTGGGTAAGAAAGGTACCCGGTAATTAGAATTTGGCAAAAAAGCTTGGAGCATCTTGAGCCAAAAGGAAATCCAAGGACAACCCCCCAACGCCCCCGAAAAGGAAAAGGGAAATCTTTTCCTTTCATCAGATTTGAATCTCCTGACTCTTACCCTTTCCTTTTTCAAAAGAACAGGAGAACCAGCAGCTTTACACACATGTATCGCAGAAAGTGGGGTTGAGCTCATGTGCCGTGTGAAAGATATTACTGTGGGAAAGAGGAAAAAAAAAGGGGATGGCTTGAGCGTCGTGTGGACTCAGACACGCGGGAGGCCCCATGCCTTTCAATGATATGTAAGCGTTACGGTATCAAACAAGAAATCCTCGGTCCGGATCTGCGTTTTGCTGTAAGAGACAAGACAGCTTTTGCCATTTGCGCATTCTGACAAGTCAACCTCCTCATCTTACATTTTCTGTGTCCGACATTGACTTGGGATTATCCTAGGATATTAAGCAGTTTCTTGAATGAGATTCCGTTAGTTAGCTAATTTTCTTATTTGATTACACTTTGCTTGTGTTTTATCTTTTTTGGGTTAAGGTACCCCTTCAGCATAACACACATAATTCAGTATTTTCTCGCATCCTACCTAATTAGACATAGTAATTAGGTTGATTTCGTGTATATATGTAGCATAGATTCCACAATTAGAGTATAAGGATAACAACAAGCTTTTTACGTACAACGATTTCATTTCATGGGTAACTCGTGAGAATTTATTCATGCATATATTTATCCAAAATGAACACTAAAAAATGATGACATAATTATGGACAAGTTCATTTTTTTATGGATAGTGAACGAGACCAATCTTCAGAGCTTAATTATTATGACACCCGTACATTTCTCGTGGTTCACTATTCTTTTTTGTAAATTTGAATGTCTTGACCTACTGACAAATAACTAATCAAAAGATGTCATATGATGTCTTACCTTGTTCAGTGAAAAAAAATAAATTTAGTAAAAGCTGAGTATCTTTGTACTTCGATTATAACTTTTGAAAAGGACTTTGACTAAAACCGGTTTAGAAAGTTAACACATAATAGGTTATATGACAAACTATCATTGTTTTAGCAAAAAAAGAAAATGGTAAACTATTATTGAGTGTATATATATGAAAGGTTTGTATGAATGTCTTACCTTGTTCAGTGAAAAAAAAAAATATTTGTACTTCGTTTATAACTTTTCAAAAGGACTATGACTAAAACTGGTTTAGAAAGTTAACACATAATAGGTTATATGACAAGCTATCATTGTTTTAGCAAAAAAAAAAAAAAAGATAAACTATTATTAAGTATATATATATGAAAGGTTGTATGAATGCCTACTTACAATCCGTCGTATCACTTAAATTATTGAATTATTTATGGATAGATGGTACATATTAGTATACCTAGCATTGCTTGTGAATTTTTTATTTACATGAGACTTAGCTGGCTGTTCACCCACGACAATTACGCCCTCAATCTTGTTCTTCCACGACAAGTATAAAAGTATGCACACGGAGAAAAGCACTGCTTCTACACTTCCCAACGATAGACCTTCACACCCTATCAGAAAAGGAGTAGACTTTTCCCTCCCTCCCTCGCTCTCTCTCTCTCTCTGTGTCACAGAAGCACTGAAATTATAGGCTTGGCAGCAAGATGAAGGGAGAGAAGAAGGAACACAAAAAAGGGCTGTGGACAGCAGAGGAGGACAGGCTTCTGGCGGACTACGTGAGGGTGCATGGCAAGGGGAAGTGGAATCGCATTCCCCAGATGACAGGTTAGATTCTTTAATGATTTCTTCTTCTTTTTGGGAAAAATCTTCGTGAGTTATAATGGATATGGTCGAAGAACAGTGTCGGTGTCTGAGCCTGCAGCTGTTTTTGTTCTTGTGCAGGCCTGAAAAGATGTGGCAAGAGCTGCCGGTTGAGGTGGATGAATTACCTGAGCCCGAGCGTGAAGCGAGGTGATTTCTCGGAGGAAGAAGACGACCTCATCATCAGACTCCACAATCTTCTTGGAAACAGGTCTCTCTCTCTCTCTCTCTCTCTCTCTCTCTCTCTGACCTCTTTTTTTTCTTCTTGAAATGTACCTGCAATTAAAACTTAGAACCTGTATTTTTCTTCCATTATTGACATCGCTTTTTAAGCCAAATGAGTAGACATGCCTATCTGGGTATGCAGTTCTTCTCTCCTCCTTTGTTTTCCACACGAAAATCACATTAATTGTTCCCACTTATTGAGACTTTTGAGTGGTAATTTAATTAACTTTTTGTCAAGACCCTTCACCAAGAATTCCTTCTGGTTTCATTTTAGTCTTGTTTTTCAATGTGCCGAGCGAAGTTTCTGACTTTGTGACCCAAGAGCAACAAGAGCACACAGCTTTTTGCATTTGTCCTTGAGGCAATGATTTGCCCCATCTTTTCGCCCTCGATCATGATTAATGCTGGCAAACTTTCTAGACATAAATGATGCACATATATATATTTATAATATATACATATAGCTGTCAATAACGCCACCGTAATGAAAGCTAACGCTAGGGGTGCATTTTACGGTGCAAGGTGACTTTCGAATCATTTCACTTTTGGATGTAACTGAACTTTTCCTTCATTCGCCGATGTGCTTGTTGATGATAATTTGCCTCGTCAAGGACGGTAGGCCATGGCGATGAATGATGATAGCATAGCATATAGTGATAGATGTCCTCTAAGGACGTGGTGACAGACGGCAACGACTTCAGAACTTTTCTGCATGTGACTTTTGATTACCACTCATGCCCGAAGAGAAAACGAAGACAGAGAACACGGAACAACACTCTAAAACATGGGTTCGATGTCTTTTTTATCTTTGTTTTCCAGATGGTCGCTTATTGCGGGGCGAGTTCCTGGGAGAACCGATAATCAAGTGAAGAACCATTGGAACACTCATTTGAGCAAGAGGCTCGGGTTCAAAAAAGGCAAAGGCAGGGCCGATGATCATCATACGAGAGCCCACCTCAGAAAGGAGAAGGAGAATCATGCGATGGTGCTGGGCTCGAGCTTGGAGCCACCCTCCAGCGACCTCTTAGATGAATCTGCTCAGAAAATCACAGGGGATGACAAGTCGTCTCGGGGAGCACTAGTCGAATGCGATTCCTCACAGCAATTGGCTACTCCGAGCAATGAGTTCCAGAACCCCTTTTGGTTCTTTAACGGTGATTTGAATCTTTATAGTCCCGATTTCACGGACCGATTGAGCGAGTATGCTCTAGATCTTGTATTGGATGGCTTGTAAACGAATTTTCTTTTCTCGGCCTTGATCCGAATTAATCTTTAGAAGCAATTAATCTCTCTTTTCTCTACACTTCTCTATGTGGACATTCAAAAGCTAGTTCTTGTTTTCCTGGAGAAGGAACTGGTATCGAATAGATACCGATTCGGGTAACAACAAACGCATGCATTAACTTTGAAAACACGAAGTGTGGTAAATGTAATAAACTTAGCAATCTAGATGTTCGTTGAACACATGTTATTATTCGGAATGCTTGGCTACAGATGGTACATCGAATCAAAGATGGACGCTGAGAGAGATCGTTCGGACTTTTGGGTACAATACAACGAAAGAGACATATGATTTTATGAAGATGAGACCACAAGCAGAGAAGAGAAACAAAAGTTCAAAACAAGTGCCAAACATGTGCCAACTGTTCTTGATTGAAGTGGGTCTCTCCCTTGGCTGGCATTTTGTACTGTTGAAGAAGTAGGGGTTTTGATTTTTAAGGGGGACCCTTCTTCTAGATTTTCGCGAAGATGGAGCAACACAACAAAGCTCTCAAGATCAAAGGTTCACGATCTAGGGTCAGCACACGGCCAGCAGATACAACGCAATCGTATACTAGAAGAGTCTACAAGACAAATCAGAGTTCTGTCATGGTTCTAGCTTCAATGTCGTTCGACCAACTCGAGGGCACTTCCATGAATCCTCCATTGCTAACAAAATTCAGTAACAGTAAGCGTCGTCGCATGAGTCGGAAAACAGTTGCTAATGCGACACGATGGACGAGAAGACGAACGAGGAATTGCTTGATAGTCATCGTGAGACCGCATTTGCCATAACGTGGAGCCTACATATCCAAGTAATGAATCCGACTATTTAGGTCTTGCCCGCTTGGCCTTTCGCTTGATCCAAGGAATTTTAGGTGGCGCAGGTAAAAGAGAAACGGGACAACGAACGATGCAATGATTAACCCACCAATTGCGCCACCTTTGCCCCCAATTCCCTTTCAGGTTTTTTTTTCAGACACATCGGGCTGGCGTCAACTAATCATTTGACATGGCCAGGAAGCTTTTTCCCCAAATCGCCATAGTGATTCGGGAAAGAGGTCTTTCACTTAGTGACAGTCCCCACGGAAGTGGCCATTAGAGATGTGGTATGGGTCCTGAAATGATGGCTAATCATCATCCCTCCCAGCATTACCTCAGGCATCTCGCGGACAAGGGCGAGGACCCCGGCTCCATTCCAGGCCGAGGGATCCGGGGCTGGTTTTGACCTTGTCGTGTGTTCAGACAGTACGGCTAGGCACGTCCGGCCGTCCTTTGCGTATTCGTTCCGGACATGTGACGGTGCGCCGTATGGCGGAGCTCGCGACGGGGAGGGCGAGGAAGATGATCGCGACATTGGACGGCGGATCACCCCTCCAACCCACTTGGTCACTGCGCTCGGATGGTTTCAACGACAGTGTCATTGACGCCGTAGAAAGGCGGTGCGCGGCGGGCGGAAAAGGTCTCCTGCTTTCCGCGCATAAAAATAGAAAGCTAGAACGAGGGATGGGGACCGCCTCCTCCCTGAGGGGGCTATGCTGGTCGCTGGCGCAATGATTTCGGCCATTATATGATATGGAATGCATCCTATGCAATCGGATTTTCATAATGCTCCGCACGCTCTCAAAGTAGAACCGGTCACTGATCCAACATTTGGTGCTGCTTTGAGGCTTTTGTTTTTTTGTGGGTGCTTGCATGGACATGTTCACATGAATCGGAGTTCGGTGACGTCAAAGACGACTCGGTCATGGTTGTCCGAATTGAGGAGCGGTAGCTCGATGAGAAATTGCTAGATCACAAACCCGCAAGAGAATTAAAAGAAAAAGGGAAATAGTGACATGTTAGGGAAATAGGGAAATTGTAGTTTGCAGAAAAGAGAGTGAGAAATTACAGCTCTAGCTTGTCAATTATGATATCTTTATGACCCTTTAGGAGTTCTATTTGAATTAGGCCATTTTCAAAACAATTCAGCCCACAATTCGTTGGTTATGGCTTTTCTTCTCTTTTTTTTTTTTTTTTTTTTTTTTTTTTTTTTAATTTGGGGGTTGAATCACCTCATTGATTTGGGTTGTCATCTTCAACATCGAACAAGGTCATCTTCACCATCACATTGGACCATTATCCGACGTTGAAGATGGTGTTTCGACAATCCCACGGCCCATGCTCCAAACATTCTAGACCCACTTAATCAAGATATTACAACTCATGGAAGAAAGAAAATATTCGGTGGTTAACCACCACATCATCGGCCTATGTGGTAAGCGTGAATAGAGTCTACTCCACTCAAAGGGTGACACGTGTCCATGATATGGACATTGATGGAAAATAAAAAATGAAAACCTTTCTCTAGCTTAGAGACCAGTGAATTGAGAAGAGACTGAGCCAAGTAATACTAAATGCTGAAATTTAAACACCCGCCTAAAACTCTCCCTCCTCTTTTCAAGGGTTCTTTATTTTCTCTCTCTCTCTTTTCTTTTACGTTGCTAATTCCGTCAAAAAACTTATTTCACCTTTAATGAAAATTTCGAATAGACCTTGTTGTTGTGAGAAATTTTAATTAATGAATCTTTAGTGGTTGTTGAGGCCCAAAACAGGGCCCGTCTTTAATCGGCCCAAAATGCACGTCACTGAAGCCAGTTCGCCGCCCATTTGTAAGCCAATGGGTCGATTATTTTGGGCCTCCCAAGCCAAAAGAAGGGCTCACCCTCACTGGGCCAAAAAAACCATTTAGGACGAATTTGAGGCCCATTCTTGGCCCATGGGCTGATTAATCTGCACCTCGAGTTGCCCAGCAAGGCCGAAACATGGTGCACACCCAAGCTGCAGGGCCAAGGAGCCCCAAAATGCGACCTATCTGCTCTGGGCCTTAATGGGCAAACAACTACTAGTTTGAGTGCTCACTTCCCGTTCTCATCTAATCTTAAGTTTGGATATGAATTTTCCTAAATTTGAATAAATATGGAAATTTTTTAGTAAAATAGGTTGGGACTAATATTGCTCACTATATTTGCATCGCATTAAAATGGATTATATGGGTCGATTTGGGTTGGATTGAACCCAGCCCACCTGTTTGACGGGTCTCCATATTGCTTGGACCCATTATTAAATCCAATCATGAGATACGAATTGAGAATCTATCAATTATGATAGCTAAGGTTATAAATTTATATTAAAAATTTCATCATAGAACTTATAGAACAATACTAATTTTTCACTGATGGCAATTACAGCAATAGATTTTCTAATTATTATAGATGCAAAATGAGAGGATTCACCTATTATTAGAAATGATAGTTTTGAATCACATATTTTCTTCATTAATATATTGGCTCTACATGCACCACAAGGATCAACAATTCAAAATCTTCAAGGCCAGTCACAAATCACTTGTGTATGTAATTAGGGATTGTAACACAAATGATCCTGAAATTTTGATCTAATTGTAATGCTATACACAAAGTTTTTGATTTGTATAATGAATTTTTAAGATTTTAGTCTTAATATATAATGTTGTTCTCGAACTTTTAAACTATAAAAAAGTATTTAAAAATTCACAAGTCACGTTGAATCAAGATTTATGGATCATTCGTGTTATTTCGATAATCTTTAGAATTTTCTTAGTTGGGAATGGCAAAACATTTTTCTCCCTTTGGATTATCCTTTGTCTCCTCGGACAAACGTGCGACTCTAAGATCCTAAGACAGAGCAGCAAGCGAGAGCGGGGATGGAGGGGGAGACAGAGGAGACGGAAACCTGACGCTCGGTCGCTTCGGGGCAGCAGGGCGTCGTCGGCAAAAGCATACGTCGCTTCCTTCCTTCCTTCCCACCGCGGTCCCAATATCGGGAGCCTCCGTCAAATCAGTCCTCGCATTGCCACGCGAGATCCGATCCGATCCGATCTCGCCCCCCGATCAATCGCACAAACACCGACGCCGCGTAATCATTGTCATCGCGTCCCGCCGTCGATCGGTCAGGTGAGCTTTTTTTTCCGGATCGCTTTCGGTGCTCCCCCCTCTTTTTCGACACCGCCGATGGAGGCGAAGCTAACACGACGTCGTCTCGACTCGACGTGACTCGTGAGAATCCATATCACGATGCAAATCTCTCTCTCTCTCTCTCTCTCTTTCTCTCTCTCTCTAGTTCTCGTTACACGAAAATGGAGAACGTCTGGTTGAATTTGAAAAACCGCGTTCCATTTTGTCAGCTCTTTTTCTTCTTCTTTTCAGATACTATTTGGAGCTGAAAATATGGAGAAGATCTTAAAAGAGTCTTCTTATACGTATACATAAAAAAGAAAAAAAAAATTAAAGGTCAGTAACCGTGTTTTGAATTTATCAATACCACTTTTTAAAAATAGGCGACCCATCATTTTTTTTTTTTTTTTTTTTATGTCTCGTGATTCGATTTTTCTAAAGAGTATCCATGATTGGATTAACATTAACCCAAGTTGTGACTCGAGAGTTTTATTTAAGTGATCCCGACTTTTAATGTAAGTAGAAACATACTCGGGGCTTCGTAGGGGAAGTATTTTCTAATACCAATATAAAGTTTATGGATATTTATTTTAGACTACTATCCAAAAATAACAACAATGTATATTATATTATCTGGCCTTCGGATAAGGAAATACATATTACAAAAATGAAAGGAAAACATCCGCTAATGCATCCTTGACCTCGTCTCCCGTCTTCTCTCAGTCATACTAATTATGCTTCTAAGGTATGATGTTAATAATGCGATAAAGACCTTATAATTATGATAACTTTTATACAATATTCACTTAGATACCATAACTTTTTTTTTTCTTTCAATCATTTGAGTGTTAAGTTAGTTATTAATCATTCACTTAAGCACCATTGGCGATTTATGTGACCAAATGATCTAACATAACATTAATTCATTATAAATGGGTCGATGCGACTCATTGAAAAAAAAATCAATTAACAAAAAACACAAGATATAAAGTCGTTCTAGCCCTACCATTAACAAAAAATCAAATCAAATTAAATACCAAGCATAGAAATATAATTGAGAAAATAAATGGACATCGAAGCAATAATATCGTGTAGAATTTTGTGAGATCATTATTAATTGTTTAAAAGAACTTGAATTATTAGACAAACACTAGATTTAGTATCTAAATATTCTATCTTTTCGCAATTAAAATCATCGTGAGAGGTCCTTGATTTATTTTAAATGAGTTTAGAAATTAAAAAATAGGAGCATTAGTTGAATAATCGAAATAGGGGAAGATTCATGGGACCTGCCGACCCGTTTGAACGCAAGATCGAAGATATGGTCCGCGCGAGATCATATCGCTCTATATCTCCCACGATCGCGACCCGTCCCACATCGGACTTTTGTCTTCTTTTTCTTTTTCTTTTTTCCTTTTTTTTTAGCCAAATTTTCATTTAATTTTTTTTTGGAGAGCCGCCAAGCCAATGTCGTTGACCCCGGTCAAAACCCTCAGCCATCCCTTTCACCTTCTTTTTCTTCCTTTCCATTTTCTATTATTTCTATATATATTTTCCATTTTGTTTTCTTAACGAGATTTCTTTCCCTTTTAAATTAATTTTCTTTTCACAATTAGCTTTCTCACCTGCTAAAGCAAGAGGACCCCTCCTTTTTTTTTTTTTTTTTTTTTTTCAGGTTCCACTGGCTCTGGCTCTTTATGCGGGGCATCTAAATCTAGCGGTGAAGGATCCAATGATTGGATTTGGATTTGGCCTTAGATTTGGGATTTGGCTTTCTGGGATTTCTTTCACATGGCGATTTGAGTTCCGGTCCTCTGGGTGTGCTTCAAAAGAAGAGCTTGGGAAAAAGGTCCATCCGGGTCCGTATCCAAGGCATAATATCTCTCCTTTTCTCGGATGAGTTTTTTTTGTCCACGAGCGATGTAACCCAACATTCGGAGACACGATCGGAAGGGAAATTCGTCTGGTTTTTATAGATGAAAGAAAAATTGTAGGCCGTTCCGGACGCGCGTCTGCGCGACGACGCGATACGGATGTGGGGATTTCTGGAATCGAATGAAGTAATCGTGTAGTATGCTCGTGTCACGGACTTGAGAATTCCGTGATCACGGGACCGTGCAGAATCGGAGAAGACCGTCCTAACTCACTCGAGAGCTTTTGTAATGTTCCTGGAGACGGGCAAGACAGTAATTACGTTGAGATTTAAAACTCTCTCGACATAAATGTTAGTAATTGATAGGTGGAGAGATATAATCTTGTTCATCGGAGGTAATCTTAATCATTGGTGCTCAGATATAAGAAGAGATGCCCTCCTCCACTCGTATCCATTCAATCATTTCGGTTTCATTCTTTGTTCATAACTTTTTTTTCGTGACCCAGGGAACCCCGCACGGCCGGATGCCGGGAGTAAACCACTGGAGGCGACACGTGCCAGCCACTACACACATGCCACCAAGTAAGTCACCCTGCGACGCGCTGAGGTTTCGAACCCCTCCCCTTCGTGAGGGGGAGAAGGCCCAAAGCCAACTGCGCCACCCAGGTGGGTGGTTTGTTCATAACTTTTATCTCTAGAAACTTTTCCACTCTCTATGATTCGAATGAGCTTGAGAGGTCGATCAATCCTATGAAAGCTTGGCTTAGGCGCTCAAACAATGCCAAGTGATCCCAAAAAGTCTAAATTGCCATATGGTCTCGATCTTAAACGATCAATTTGTAACACTGACACGAGAGATGTTAGATTATATCTATATACAATTAAAAAAAGAATATCAGTTTTGGTTATTAATGACGTGTGATGCACTTAGTCGGAATAGTGGTCTTTTGTGAAAATCGACAAAAAGTTGAGTCGACAATCTTGGGTACAATCATCAAGGTATTGGAGCCGATGAAACCATTGAGAAAGTGGGGTCGATGTTCTTCTGTGTAGTCTCTATTCATAACATTTGTTTGTATTCTTCAGAACCCTCGTGTACAAACAAATAAACAAACAAGGATCTTATTTTTCAATTATCTTTCAATTCTTGCACTTAATTATAATTTATAGATTCATGTCATCAATCAAATTTCAGCGTATTTCTGAATTGTAGTTTCTAGATCCGCTTGGTCAATTATATTCATATGTGTATCTTTACTATAATTCCTATGGTCTCATCGTCGATTAAATTTTAACTTACATTTTTATATTTTTAGGCCACGTCATTGATTAAATATCTATATAGTTCGTGTACAGTAGATTCCATTTAAAGTGAAGTTCTCGATTTTCTTGTTTATTTGTAATATTTCCTATTCAAAATGGGCATAGAATCCGTTTCTTCTAATAAAAATTGATGACGACTTCCAATTAAGGTATTTCATTGTAGGGCAAAACAATATTATTCAATCACATTGATCACATTATGTATATATTAAAAGTGCAAAGGGCTAGAGTCGGCAAATGACTTGTCAACATGACAGTTTATTGGTTAACTGATTTATGGAAAAAAAGATTTCTTACTTAGTTACCCCTCACCATGTAGGTGGATTCTCATTCCATGTGCATGAATAGAATAATTTATATACATCTGTAAAGATTAATCCAATCGCGACATATTAAGTACAGATTTATCGCACGACGATATCTGATCAGATTCGTTATGTTGCGAAATTCGATCATTGTACAAGAAGCGACATAATATTCTATTCTTATATTCTTTAATTTAAATTCGATACGACAGGATCATAATTAAAACAAAAAATAACAGGATTACCAATTTTGATGGTCCTAATTTTTTTGGAAAAAATTTCCATTTTCTAACCCTTCTTGCCGCAGCCAGCCCTCACGTTTGAACACCTGGTTCTTGAAAACCCCCTGCTGTCCCTGTTCGAGAGAACCATGACAAGATCCGAGCAAAATCTTATGGTGGACCCGTTCATCTTGTCACCTCGTTTTCATCGGATCCGAAGGCTCCTCTCGTATCGCCATCGCCACCAGAAGTCAAAATGCAAAATTTCATCTCCCCCTGCGTTAAAGTTCGATCCTTTTTAAAGCTCCGAAAAAAGCAAGAATCAAAGGGTCATTTTTTTACCCATGACACCAGCTGCCCCTGTTTTCCTCCCTTTGTTCTTTAATTATTCTTGATAATCCAATGCCCTGCGTCCACAACGAAGCAAATCTCAGCTCCAAAATCCATGCACAGGGAGCAGCACACCGAGCCCAATTGACGAGCACGGAAACAGAGGACTTGAGATTTTTTTTACATGGATGCGTTCTGTCGGTCCGTCTGTCAAGTGTTTTTGACAGGGGAGAGAGAGTAAAACAGGGGAACAGTGAACGGAGATTTGTCTGAGAGGACAAGGGACAAGTGGGATATAATGCCGGTGGATTTTGCCAAGATATCGCGAAGGGAAAAAATAGGATCTTTCTGAGAATCTCTGCCTTTATCTGCTGCCCTTCCATTGAATTGGAAAGGCGAAATCGCCCCAAGATCTTCTCTTTTTCTCTTTTCTTGGTTTTTTCCTCTTTCTTTTCCCACTTCCTCTGCTATAAAGACCCGTCACTGCAATATCCCACGTTCTCCCTCATTCATTCGTTGAGACCCCTCAACAAGAAATCGTGCGTTCGTACAGTTTCATCTACATCAAGAAAGGCTCTTTGCTCAATCTTTTCCTCGCGAGTTATTATTATGACGATGGCCGGCGAGATTCTCCGGCGGCAGTCGCCGGCGGAGGTCGACTTGTGTGGTGGGTCGGGTCAGGAGCTGCATGTTCTTGCGGTGGATGATAGCCTTGTGGATAGGAAGGTCATTGAGAAGCTGCTTAAGAGATTGTCTTGTAAAGGTGGGTGTCAATGTTTCTTGGTTCAAATTTTCTTGATTTATTATGCTCTGGGTATGATTTGATTATGTTAAATTGAATCCTTTTGGGCATTTAAATCTGCAGTTACGGCTGTTGATAGTGGATTGAGGGCCTTGCAGTTTCTGGGATTGGATGGAGAGAAGAGCTCTGTTGGACTTGATGTAAGAACCAAGTTTAGCTCATGTTCAAGGTTTCTTCATTTGCGCTGTGCCTGCTTTGTCTTGTTGGTTGATTAGAAAATGACAGGAAATCAAAAGGGAAATTAGCCTTGGCGAGAAGAAATTGTGTTCTATGTAGTAACGCTTATGATGCTTTTGGAGGGTAGTTTTGCTTGTCTGAAGCAATGGTTTGCTGTTTGAGCTAAGCAAGAGTTTTGAGTGCTGATTCTTCGTTCTTGAACATCATCAGGATCTGAAGGTTAATCTGATAATGACTGATTACTCCATGCCGGGCATGACTGGATATGAGCTTCTCAAGAAGATCAAGGTCAGTGATTTTTCGCTTTTAGGAGAATGATTCTGTCTAATCAGCAAAGTCTTGTTGTGAAGATGGCATAAGAAAACCAAGAAAAAGGGTCTGACATTTTCTTTGTAAATCTGAACAGGAATCATCAGCTTTCAGAGAAACGCCGGTGGTTATCATGTCCTCCGAAAGAATCCTCGCCCGTATTAACCGGTATTGTTTCACTCTATGCTTTTTGAAGTTTACAAAGATAAACTCTTCGCCAGATGAAAATTATAGTTTATAAACCAAATATCAGAATTGACTCATTTGAGGGAACTTTCTACAGTAGTCATGAAAAGTCTTGTATCCATGAGATTGATATGAAGAGATTGTCATTTGCATAAGAAATGAAACAAAATGATGATCTGGCCCAAAAACAAATAGGAATGATTATTCGACAGAACGATTGATTGCTATTCGATGTTTGATACTGGTCTAAAATCATTGACTGAAGTTGCGGGTTTGTCTAAATAGTACCTTGAAATTCAGGATGTAGCACGAGATGATCAATACTTAATCTGCAGTTTCTATTTGAAGTTCCTCTAATTGTGGGGATCTTTTTTGCTTGATGGATAGATGTCTAGAGGAAGGAGCAGAGGAATTTCTTGCGAAGCCAGTGCAACTGTCCGATGTTCAGCGCCTGAAAAATTTCGTGATGGGTGGGGGAGAAGTTTGCCCGGACAGAAGAATCAACAAGAGAATACACGAAGAAATTAACGATAACAACGACAACGACGAAAATCATGCTCCATCACCGGTGTCACCCCTGTGCAGTCGCGATTGGGCAGTGTGCTCATCTTCATCGTCCGATTCTTCATCGCCATCTATAGCCATGCCTTCATCGAAGAGGCTTAAGATACATCATCAAGATTGAACGGATATTCATTCGTATATACCAGAATTTGATTTATTGTTGTTTTTTGGCCGATGATCGGCATATTCATGGCTAGGAATGGCACCTTTTGTCCAGTAAATATAATATGATCTCTTTCCCCTTCGTTCTACGTTTTTAGTGATTTACCAGCATAGGGGTCTGATGAAGAGCTCGAACCTATCCACACCAGCAAAATCTCCCAAGCAAAATCTTTCCCAATCGTCCTTTACGTTCGCGAACCTGATCTCAAATTATTTCTGGTCTCATCAGTTCGTTGTAAGACCATCTACCAAAGCCTGAACTGTTATTGCAGAATTCAATACACGCTTGTCAATTTGAGGCCGTCATTAGATGCCTCAACAGTTTCATCTCTCAACCACCACAGGCAAGATCAAGCTGCTCAAACCTACCCTTCATGGTCCATATGAATGCCAATGAATGCAAACGTAGCTGTTCATGTAAATTGATCTTTGACCCAACAATGGTGTTACCATCAAACTAGAGAGAGAATGGAGATTCGATACTTGAATAAAGTCAAGAACTAGTACAGGACGGTGTTTATGGTGTGAAAAGAACAGGTGGACGAGCGGATTAAACCAGCATTAAACAAAGGCAGATCACCAATGTATCCGTGGCATTAACAAACATTCCTTTATCGCATTAGCAACAGCATGGGAAGTGATCTGAAAATAGACAGTCCAAATTACCTCCACCGCAAGTGCTGCGACTCATTAATAAACGATTAATTCACCAAATCGGCAGCACGACAGAAGCAAGCCCCTCATGCCATGTGGAATGTTGTCATTGAGCTGCCGCCGGATAAGTTCGAGTGCATGCCTAGCTGTTAATAAACATGTATTGATCGAAATACACGTGGAAATCGAGCATATGAAGAAAACTCCAGTTCAAGAGTAGCTGGAAATAATGGAAACAGCTCCAAGTAAATGTCCACAATGAACAAAAGGAAGAGAACAAAGACAATAAAAACACGAGGCATTCCAAAATACTATGCCCTCTCACCTCGAAGCTTTATGCATTGTTCGTTAACTACAATGAAAGGAGGCAGGACCGCAAAGTAATTTTTGACAATCCAGCAGTTAGCAGTCAGCACAATTATGACAAGTCTATCTCCAACACTCGCGATCATTGTTAGCTCCAGAACAAGGACTCTGCAGTAATTTAAAATGAACAGAGAACAGAACCAACCAACTGCAAAGAACTAGTCTTCATTGGAACTGTCAGCAGCCGACAACAAAGTGTGCAGGCTCACAATTCCTCTGATGTTTTCACTTGAAGGCTAGAACCAAGACAACAAAAATCCTATCGTCACAAGTCTGTGGTCATTGTTTAGCGCATTCTGTTTTCCATCTGAAATTCTGTATCACTCTTCTCTACAATTTGTAGCATGCAAAAACATTGTTTGCAAGATGTCATCGCCTCCATCATTGCCATTGGCCGATCATTCTATCATCAAGGCTGTTATCGGTACGGCGGTTGGAACTCTAGTCGTAGCTGCTATCTTCTTCTGGGTGTTCTGGAAATTAGTTGCTGGACGTGTCAAGAGAAGTAGGACCGACAGGAGCTTTCGGCGGGAAGATGTCGCCGACATAATGTTTGGGAAACTCGAAGAAGGCCAACATAGGAGCTGCTTCTTAAAGACGTTCGATAATCCTAGTTATGAAGACCATGAAGAGGAGAAACGAGTGTGTTGCCTGACGGAAAGTTCAGGACAATCTGCATCGAGAGGGAAAAATGTGCATCCAATCTACGAAGACTACGAATCTTCGTATGAAAGTACTTTCGAGCAACCAGGGAAACTGACCCTGAAAGATCCAGCTCCAAAGCTACATGCCTTGCCTCCTCAGCCTGTCATTCCTACTGCAGGACCATCTCCGGCTTCAGTCACCTATACGTCAATGCAGCAAATGACAGCATCACCTCCTCCACCCCCTCCCCCTCCACCAACACCGCCGCTGCCGCAGGCGCCGCCATCGCCACCACCATCGCCACCGCTGCCGCCGCCGCCGCCGCCTCCTCCACCTCCAAGATCACGGCCACTGAGGCCCCTAATCCCACCTAAAAGAAAAGGTCCAGCAATGCCAACACCGCCACCACCTCCCCCAGAAGCAGGAGCAGGCGTCATGTTCTCATCAATGAAACCTCCACCGGCGCCAAGAGGGAAAGCGGCAGATGAAAGCAGGACATGCAATCCAAGAGAAGAAAGCTCAGGAGAGGCAGATCATGGCCCAGTGAAGCTCAAGCCGTTACATTGGGACAAAGTCATCTCCAATGTCGATCACTCAGTAGTGTGGGATCAGATTAACGATGGATCATTGCGGTAACATGTCCTCCTAATATTTTGATATGATATTCGACTCATTTCATTTTCCTAAAAATTATGTTTCAACCTGCTTTTCACTTCTGCTAATTGGCAGTCTTCTCTAAAATCCAGATTGGATGATGAGCTAATTGAAACGTTATTTGGATACACTGAATTGAATCCTGGATCCACTGAAAAGAGAATGAACAACATACAATCATCTTCAGTTGGGCCCAACTCTGCTTCGTCATCCCGAATTTTCATTTTTGAACCCCGGAAGTCACAAAACAATGCAATTGTACTGAAATCACTTGCCGTATCCCGTCAAGAAATTGTCTATGCCCTCCTTGAGGGCCATGGACTGAGCAGTGACGTGCTTGAGAAACTCGCCAAAATGACTCCCACCAAAGAAGAAGAATCTAAGATCCTTCAATTCAGTGGCGACCCAGCCAAGCTTGCAGATGCAGAATGCTTTTTCTACCACATCCTAAGAGCCGTTCCTTCGGCATTCACCCGATTTAATGCGATGCTTTTTCGGGGGAACTATGAGTCAGACGTCCTTTACCTGAAGGAATCCTTGCAAGTGCTTGAACTGGGGTGCGAGGAGGTGAGAAGTCGGGGCCTCTTATTCAAACTTCTCGAAGCTGTTCTCAAGGCAGGAAACCGCCTGAATGCCGGAACTGCCAGAGGCAATGCACAAGGTTTCAACCTAAATGCCCTTGGAAAGCTTTCTGACATCAAAAGCACCGATGGAAAGACAACTCTACTGCACTTTGTAGTCGAACAGGTTGCCCGTTCCGAGGGGAAACGTTGCTTGATCAACAAGAATCGTAACATCTGCAGAACTAGCAGACAATTTGGTGCAGACTCAGAAGACAATATGGCGGATCAGAAAGAGTGTTTAATGCTAGGATTGGGAGTGCTAGGAAATCTAAACGCAGAACTTTCCAGTGTCAGAAGAGCAGCTACTATCGAATATGAAAGTTTGTTCAATATGTGTTCCTCTCTCTCAAGCCGTGTTGCCGAAATTAGGAATCTCGTGGCAACATCTGATAATGGTCAAGGTGGAGGCTACCTAAGGGAAATGAAAGAATTCTTAGAAGAGTGTGATCAGGAGCTCAAGGTGGTCAGAGAGGAGCAAGCAAGGGTCCTGGAGCTTCTGAAGCGGACCACGGACTTTTATCAAGTGGGAGCTTATAAAGAAAAGGGGACACAACCGCTTCAATTGTTTCTTCTCGTGAAAGATTTCCTCGATATGGTCGATCGAGTAAAAATGGACATCACTCAGAAAATACAGAAGAAGAATGTGGCCAGAAATGAAGGGCTATCCCCACCGCCATCTCCACCTCCAATAAGTCCATCGAAGTTCTTGAACTTATCCTTCCGCTTCGTGACATACCCACCAATGACAGCATCGTCAAGTGAATCAGAGGATGATTTTTGAATCATGCTACAGCTTCAGGCAATAAATAGGTGACAAAAGAAAGTTGTAGAGGATAGTTGGAAATGATAGACCGTATTGGGAAGATATGAGATTGAAACTTCTCGTTCATTATTCAGCAGTAGTAAGTTAGCTCTCTCCCTAGAATGATCTTGCTAAGTTGCGGAAATAAAACCAGACAGTCGTAATGATTGCAAGAAGTAACCTTTAGCATGATGCGAAAGGTTGACTCAATGTGTGCTTAGGTCGATATTGTTTAGCATGCGGGACCACTGTCAACCCGTGATAACATCTCTCAAGATCAAAACTGGGTCTACCAACCGCTCTGTACTTGGAGCTACGTAGGAGAATGCATGATAATAGCAGCTTATGCATACCCGAACTAGCTCAAGTCTATGGGAAAGCCATTATATACTCAATAGGATTTCAACCAACCCGTGAAAATCCAGTCGGGTTGATACTTGATACCACCCGGCCAGAAAAGTACGCATGATATGATTATGTGATAATTTAAGTGCCTGTTTGTGAATTTTTAAAAACATTTCCTGTCGAATAAAAGAGAGAGAAACCTGACATTCATCATGCCGCTTTTTTCTTCTTGAGGAACTCTGCAAGAATCCTGACATTCATTATGCCATCTTTTCCTTCTTGAGGAATTCTGCAAGGGGACATCTTCAGTTGTTTTTAACTCTTAAGTAGCACAGCATTAACTGAGCTTTTGGGTAACGTTTCTTTGCTCAATGTTATGTCATTTAAACATAACCCTTTTTGTCCGTTGCATTAAATACATGAGCCCCCAAATATCATCGCATAAGGTGCTTCATTCAGAAGCCAAGTTTTCTCTATGCATCCAGAGCAAGGTGGGGCAATATTTTATCATTCAAATTTGTGCCCTCGTAGAATCAGATCTATTGATCAGAAAACAATGTCGTAAAGTATCTCAAATTCATTTCCTGTCGGACTTGATCAATTCTCAGTACAAGGTAGTCTCAGTTTCTTCGACAACATAAATCAACGGTAGCCTCTAATAGTTAAAGAGCCGAAAATTGCATAACATAGAATTGGAAGGGAGAGGATCTATTTGATGAAAGGAACCCGTTGATGCTTTTTGAATTTCCCATATCGCCTCGCATATTCACATAGCAAAACGAGTCCTCTACAACAGGACATCCTTCTTACAGGTACGAATAACCTAACTCACTCTCGGGAGAAGCAACTAACCTCAGATACTCGAAAACAACGTGTACGTCCATGAAAATCAGACATTAAACCTAGTTAAAGGCTGAACAGACATCAGAGAAGGACAGACCAAATTCGTCGTTTATAACAGGACAGAATTCCTAAGAGCTTGGCGTTGCTGTAAAAATGAGTCAACAGGTAGTTCCCAGGCCACCTTGCAAACTCCCCTCTGCTTTGGCAGGATCCTGCTTGTAGGGCCTTCTGCAACCTGGGCAGCGGCTGTCCTCCTCAAGAATCCTCTTATGGCAGAAAAGGCATAGACGGAACCCACAAAAACAAGGCAAGAAGCTAGAGTCTGTTAAGTCCAAATCTTCATAGCAAATGGGACAAGAAGTAGGCGCCGGCAAGACACCTGGGCAAAACCAGGGGACTCCGCCATCATCATGACACCGACTTGAATTGGAAATACTGTGTTGCTTTGACAAATTGGGCAGACTCTGTGGCCGAAAAGCATCGTCAGGTCTCCATGCTCGGGAATTCACCAGAGCAAACTTTGAACCCGTTCTCAAACCCTCACACGTTGATCTTTCAGAATCGTTTGGGATCACACCACAGGACTCTGATCTACCAGTAGATTTTTCTTCCTGAGACGGGTCAAAGGGCGGAGTCTTGCGGTCATCATCAGCAGCCAAGGCATCAGCCACTGCCTCCCAATCATCCAAGCAATCGTCATTCCCATCCTCCTCTTCCGTAATACTCCCCGAACAGCAACCGGCGCTGCTGCTGCAGCTGGTGCTGCTACCGCCACAGCTGGACCCCGATTCATGTTTGTCCGGCACAATATTAAAACCGACGGGTCTGTCCGACCGAAACTCCGAATCACTCTCCCGGTCGAACGATCCATAACGCTCTGCATCTGCCACCCTCGTCACGTCCCCATTCCCCATTGAGCAATAGCTTTCATTCCCCCGCCCATGACAGCCGTCCCAAGCCTCCTTCCCTCCTTTCTTCTTCACTGCACAGGGGCACAACATTTCCCCGAATAAACAACCGAAACATAGGCAAGCGAAGGATCCAGAAACCCGCCAATACCGAAGATGATAACCCCAGAACCAAAAAACCAATAAAAAAAAAATCCAGACAAAAACAGAGAACCAAAAACCAATAAAAAAAAAAAACACACCGGCTCAATTAGAATGCGTACCCTGAGAAAGCCACTGCTCCCGCCGGGCGTCGAGCTTGCACTGCTTTAGCTTGGCCGACCTGTTGGCCTGCAAGAAATCCAAACAACAACAAAACCACCACAGCACCGCATGAGAGGACGAACAGCGCGGAACCCATAACAGCACCCGCATTGACAGGTGAAAAGAGAGCCTACCCTCTTCTTCTTGGCGAGGTCCCTGGAGATGGGGACCGCCGGAAGGGACGAAGCGTTCGCCACCGCATCGGAAACCATCATCCCCGCCGATTTCCCCTCGAGCAACAGCATTCGAATCCTCTGTCTATCCCTCTCCTCTCCGCTTCGAACCGAAAACCCTTCAACGAATCGAGGCGGCGACGGCGGAGGAACGCGAAAGGCGGAGACTTTCAGACGAACAAACCCGAAACCGCGACCTTTCTCTCTCTCCTCTCTTTCTTCTCTGAGCTTCGATCTCTTCTTTGCAGGCGCTCCTTCGCTCTCTGACTCGAAGGCAGACAGAAAACCCACACGGGCGGACGCTGACACACGTGCGGGCGCCGAATTACGGGTTTGCCCCCGGGCTTCCATCCGATTTACGGGGCAAACCGGCGGGGCCGGATGGTAAATACGCGAGGATCTTCTGATCCTTACGGCGTCGTTCGGTTGACGCCAGACTGACACTTTGACTCGGTTTCCCCGTCCCAACGGGAGACAGCCCACATCATTTGTGATGGCTGGACTTTACCGTAATTGTCCGTTTTCATTTTGCCAAAACTGTTTTTTTTTCTTCTAGAAATTACTATTTTAATTATTTACAAAAATGAAATAATGAAAACCATTTGCATGTTCCACCAAAATGCTTACATATAAATTATTACCGACAATGAAATTATTTTATGCAAACATTTTTTAAAATTATTCATTTTTCACGACATAGATAAAAGCCCGGACCATGAATATTTTCCCTCGAATTCCCCTGCATCATATTCGTCCAATTTCAGCTAAAGAAATACTTAGAAACCGCACAGGCCTTGGAAGGCAATCTTGAACAAGATTATTGTCAAGATATAAATAGTTAGTGATAGCTTCAACCCGTTCATCAACATTACCGACTTGTCTCGTACGCGAAACCCTTTTTGTAATTCATCGGTTTAGCAACAGGCCGGAGACGAGAGTGAAAATGAGAAACAAGAGAGGGTCGACGTCCAGTTCCTCTATGGACGACGGGAAAATTGCTGCGAAAAAGCTACGTATATGATCGATCCAATATGAAACGTAGTCCGACTGATTGAAAGGGAACTGATTAGAGAATTCATAGTTTCCAGATGGTGGTGGGAGATCATGCCCTTCTCCTGACTGTACCGATAAGATACTAGTATATCCCACAATGATACCAAGGTAATAGTAGCAGCAGCAACATAGTGAAAATAGAATCATAGTACTAATGCTCTCATTTAACCCTTCCATCGATATGGATGGTCCATTATTTTATGATGTCTTGAATGACTATCTTGTCATTCAATGGCAACAATCAAAATGGGCATCAATGGAAGAAAGCGTAGTTATTTAATACCACCTAAATAAGAATATCACTAGCAGTTCAACATGCCTAGAAACAAAAATATTAGCTGCATCAAGCCAATGCTTCCTCACCAAAGCGGCAAGGATTTATCCTCCGATTCGACGGATCACATTGCTGGTGCAAAAATCATATGGCAATCGAAGCTGCTCCATGCACATGCAAATTGGCAGTACTGACAAAGTTATCCCCGTTAGAGCCTTGCTCATCTTTTTCTGCAGTGGCCAAAATTGAAGAAATATGTAAGAACAGAGTCTCTTTTGAACGAAACTTCCCCATAATCTTCAAATATGCAAGCATTTATGTAAGTAATGCATTTGCATCAATATGTCACCATTTTACAAGATTTTAAGCAGACATAAGGTCCATCTTCAACTCCACCATAAGGACTCATTTGCAAATTACTAAAAACAGAAAGGCCAAAAGCATATAAATCATGGATAATATCCATGGGAACACACCAAAAAGCAATTGACTGAGACTGACCAATACTGGAATGCATTTAGAAACAGCAAATCCTCCACGTAACTACATTGACTGAGCATTCAGAGCCAAGTAACAAAAATGCAATTATGCAATGACTAGATTTTGACAACTCATCCAGCAAAACAATGCTAGTAGTAAACCTAGGCACTCATTTATTGTCCCAAAGATACATGCGCCAACTCATCATCCCTAGCCTGATCTCCGGAACTTCAAAGCTCCATGTTCAATGACTATATAACAGCAAACATTACCAATATCTCGACAAAATGCTAGATTAATCAGTCTGGAAACAGCAGGACAAGAAATAAGAAGAATGAGGGCACCTCCCAATGGGAAAAAAAAAGAGCCAATATTCACATTTAATTTCCATATGATATGTGTTTGGCAGGAGTTCTCTTTCCTCAGCAACTGTCGGGGTAGTTGTGTATGGCCTACACCTAAGAGGTCTATTAGAAAACTTGCTTCGCCCTCTTTAGAAGAATTGATTGCATAGGAAGGCATCACAAAATAGAAACTTGCTCATGCAACAACAAGCAAGCACATAATCTCAGGATCATGCACGAGTGAAGATTAGCTCACCGAATATATACATGAAATCACACCACAATAAATCTTTTATACTTCTCTACTTTTCCAGCAAACCGAAACATGCTGATTTTGAGCAGGACAAAATGCGTCAATACATTCGAGAGATCAACTTAAGGACAAATTTATTAGTGCAAAAAGTGAACTTCTCTACGCTACCCACTCCCACTTCACTCCTGATGAAAAAGAGAGACGAAAATTCTGTTCTTCTGTTTCTTGTTTATCTCTTTTTCCGGTCAGCATCGAGACAAGATTGTCGACGTGGAATCCAAATTATCCACAGCGAGAGGCTCCAAAGAGAGCAGAGCACGCGGAAACTGAACGCGAGTTCACTCAAGAACATCTTCCTCGCTAACCCCGCGGCTCATCGCAGCAGTCTTATCTTATCATCGAATTCTAAGCTAACCATCAACCGGTTCAATTCCACTCCCCTACTTCCCTATCGAAGCAACCTACTCTCAGAACAACTACGCATAAGATACGGCGTATTCAAAGAGATCAACAGAGACCAAGCAAAATCGCATAGGATCAATCACACGCGGCAACAGCTCGAGCGCACGATCCTCCGCCAATCGCGGCGGCCGCGATCGAGGGGGAAACCGAGACGAAACCCTAGCCGGAGCTTCGGCTTCACGGCGGCGGATTCCGCGAGATAGGCGCGAGCGAATCCGGTAGGGGCGGGGAGGGGGAACGTACCGTGTGAGCATTGTGCCAGGCGAGGCCGCGGTAGAGGTTGACGGAGAAGGTCGCCGTCAGGTACACGGTGGCGACGCCGAGCGCCGCCGTGAAGGACTTGAACGCCAGATCCCCTGCTTTGCTCGCGATTCCCATCTCTCTCTCTCTCTCTCTCTCTCTAGCTTTTCACTTCTCTCTCTCTCTCTCTTTAGCTCTCACAAGAATCAACAAATGGAGGCAACGCAATCAATGGGCCGGGCCGGAACGGGCCGGGTCTCTTAACGGGCCCGGCCCAATTAAGCATGGTGGGCTCACCTACAGGCACTGACATACAAGCACGTGCAAGCTTGGGCTGGGCCTATTTGGGCTACATGGGCCCATTCAGGAGGGTAGCTTGTCTAGGCTCGGTCCAATTTATATGTCAAATCTTTTCGGGTTTGGCCCGATGAGAAACTAGTGTGGCCCGGGTTCAACCCCTAGTTGAAGGAAATACTTAATCGGAAGAGTTTCGATAGCCGATTCGCGATGTTACAATTCTTTTAAAACCAATGGCATTGAATGAGGCGCGCACCCGAGGAGAGGGGCGAATCCTAGCCGGAAGCGAGACGAATCGAGAATGCAAGGAAAAGTTTTTCGTTGTCACGAATAAGACTGCTTGTGCCTATCAATCCCTGGCTACCTTTACAGGCCCATCTGTATTGAGCTAAAAGCATCTCAACGGGAGAGGGTCTTATCCTTCAAAGATGCATATTCTCGCGAGAAAGAGGATGAAATAGTAGGATCAACTTTACCAAAAAAAAAAAAAAAAGTAGGATCAACAAAACAAACACGAGCCAATTCCTTTTGCAAGATATCACTCATTTAATCACGATCATAGATCTCCCCAAATTTTCTATTGAATGGTTATTTTGTAGATCAATTTTACTCAATTCGATTTTGGGATGATTAAAGTTTACTCAATGACCGTGTCCGAATATTTGTACCTACTTTAGTTTGATGTCCGAAAATTACTTCCCTTGGAAATTTAAAGGGAATTGGCTTGGCCGCTAATAGGTACGTTCTAGGTTAACAGATCTCACTCCTTAGATGCTACACACGTGGTTATTATCGTACTCGCAAAATGGGATTCAAATAATGAAAAAGTACACCACAATTCTCAAGAGTGTCCTTTTTGTTTCATTATATAATTAACGCTTAGACAATCGAAATTGTTCTCATGCTTGACAAGTGCCATATCAACACTCATTATCTTAATTCTTTTTCGATCGGAATATATTCCTAATGGTAAATGAGTTATCTGTGCTACCAAAGTACCGAAGGGTCGTGTGATCCTCGAATGGTTATTTTGTATGTTAATTTAACTCATTCGATTTTGGGATGATTAAAGTTTACTCGATAACGTGTTCGAAAATCTGTACCTACTAAAGTTTGATGTCCGAAAATTACTTCCCGTAGAAATTTAAAGGGAATCGGCTTAGCCACTAATAGGTACGATCTAGGTTAATGGGTCTCGCTCCTCGGATGCCACACACACGTGGTTATTATCGTACTCGCAAAATGGGATTCAAATAATAAAAAAACAACGCCACAATTCTCAAGATCATCCTTTTCGTATCATTATATAATTAACACTTAGACAATCGAAATTTTTCTCACGCTCGACAAGTGACAATCCAAATATCCGATCGGAATATATTCCTAATGGTAAATGAGTTGTTAAAAGCAGAAGGCCCTGAGCAGATGTTCCCGTCAGTCACATGCCATCCCAATCACTCTCTCCAAAAGGCACCTTTCCGGGTCGTTGATCCTCTAGGCACTAATTAGCCTCATCGAATCAACCTATCAATCTGATAGCATGAGATTCCTAACTTTTTACGTGCAACGGTTTAAAATGGTCCCGACGTTTCATTCGATCGAGTATGGATGAAAAAGAAAATGACGTGACGATTTCACACGTCCTGTTCACTCTTGTCCAACCTGCGACCTCGACTTTTCCGGCGGTCGCCTACGCCGGGCTTCGAAGAAAGCGAGGTTTAGGCCCCCCCGAAAAGGCAGCGTCCAAAATCTGAGCAACTTTGGAAGATGTTCTACGCCTCTGTACAAGGACCAAGTTGATCTGGGCCGGCCAAAATATCTCAAACGTGCAGAACCATTCGGATGAGGAAGGGAAAAAAAAAAACTCAATTTGTCCTGTGTGATTGAAGGCCAATTTCTCTTTTTCTTTTAGAGTGTGTTGTTTGAATTAAAACATTTTTTGGACTTTCACTCATTTGGTTTGTCGAAAATGACTAATGAACTGAAAACACTTTTAGGTCAATGAAAATATTCATGCATAAAATTAGGAAGATGAGTTCTCAAATTTAAAGAGGTGAAAACACTTTCAGAAATTGCACTTCTCGAAATGTTGAATATTTATATTTTATTTCATTTTCTTTCCTTTTCTTTTTCCTCTTGCTCGTCGAGTCTCAATGATGGTCGATGACTGGTCACAAGCGTGGGCCAACGAGGCTCGAACTTGCCAAATCCCGATGAGGAGCCTCGGTTGTGGCCTGTCCCTGACTATTGTCGAGGCTTAGCGATCAGCAAAGGAAGGAAGAAAAAAATGAAAGAAAAGAAATAAACTAAAATGAAAAATTATTTAAAATTTAATTTTTTTTTCTGAGATTAATTCATGAGATTGAAATCATTTTCCACATGAGATCCAAACACTGGAAAACGTCTTTGGATCTTGAGTTCTTCATGAAAGATGTTCCTCAGATTCTCGTCCAAATTGTGTTAAAGTTTCGTGATTTTTGGAAGTCGTTTACTTAGCGAATGTTCTTGATTTCTATTGACAAGCGAGCTGTCCTTTTACTGTCAAGTTTGAATAAACTCTTGTTTGTAACTCGTCTTTTGAATCCGTATTGCTGACTAAATGTTTTGTATTACTTTTGTGGCTTACAATGGATAGTTGATGATGGACATTGAACTGTTCCTGTATATTAACTCAGTGGATATCATGTTTAAATTGAATTATGGAATTGTTGCAGCATGGGGTAAATGTGTGATATAGGAATGCTGCCGGTTCTTGGGACGACGATGCCTCAAGTGGTAATAGGGATGCTTGAGGGGTAAAGGGTTCCCTTTGGATGCCTGGGGTGTAACACGATTCCCTTAGATGTCCTCGTGATGCCGGATGAATGCAAGATTCTTGAGGGGTGACCAGCAGCCAATTCCTAATAAAGATGATCAATCCAATTCCTAATAAAGATGATCAATGGCATTTTCAGATTTCATTCAAATTTTATTGGGTTACTGTTTTCAAAGTAAATCTTGTGATCCTAATTTTGAGAAAGGTTTTAAAGCAATTTGATATCATAATAATCTTCTGTTTTTTATGTCTAAACTTCCTCAAATGTGCTGTTATTGGCATGCATAGTGTAGATTAGGTAGTAGTTGCTTGTTGAGTTCTCTCACTTTTGGTGGATTATTATTTTTTAGACTAATAGATATGCCTTTGCCACCTGGTTCTCCTCCATGACCCTTTACAATACCTGATTGATTTCATGTGGCACCACACGGAGTTGAATGACCCCAATTTCTCCAAGGTCACCTTCAGCCAGATCATTGCGATACTGATGGTAGATGCCGGCCTTCCATCGAGCCTATTGCCAACCGGGTTCATTGTCGTCTACACCCGGATTGGTGGGCATCTAGTAGGATCACTCCCACGCCCAGACAATGACAACGATGAAGACAACGAGGTCGAGTAAGCAGAGGTCTTCGACTTGTAGGTGGCTGAGTAGATAGACAGTATTGTGGTCGGAGCAGTACAATAGATGGACCTTTGGTATAACCCGGAATAGGAGCATATTCTGTCCCCAATATACCTGACCTAATTCGCAAAAAGTACATAAATAAAGAACGAAATGGAATCGCTATATTTTATATTTCAAAGTATATTGTTTGAATTCCATGTGTATTGGATCGTCACTATACGGTTTCGCATTCTTGAAAAGTGGAAAGAATTGAATAACTACGTTAGCTGTCACATACTAGAAGCATCACATAAGGGTACCATACTCTTATTTTTGTAATCATTCCGGGCCATCGTTTTCAGAATTTCTTTTTTAAATAGATGATCGTGAAACCAATTATCGGACGGCATAAAGGGGGGAGAAAGTCAAGATGTCTCGGGGAATGGGGAGAGAGAAATGTGAAAGCATTTTTCCATTGGTGGGCGGGGAGGGAGGGAGCCCCCACGAATACCTTATCTTTTTTTTTTTTTTTGGCTTATCCCTATGCACAAAAACCCCACCATTAAATGAAAGTGCAATGAATGTAACATTATCGTTCTCCAAAGGGCACGGATACGCCTGGAGATAACATAAAATAAGGAAAGATCCTCGCCCCTCGTGGCGAATATCCTTTCCCCTTCATATTCAACGGCTCCAATGCCATCTCCCCATTTTTTTTTATGGTGCCATGATATCAAAACACTAAGATAAGAGAGAAAGAGATGAGCCAAAAAGCATGCCTTTAGAAAAGAGTTCCGATAATAGGGCCCTCCTCCCCCTCCCAAAAAAAAGAAAGAGTTCCTTAAAATTGGAATCGATCTAGTGATGATCAGTTTAGTCATCTTGACTTTTTAAAGCGTTGATTATGCGATAAGAGAATAAATTAATACCGCCTTTTAAAAATTTTCGAGGGATAGTGACATAAATGGATGTCTTGATCAATCTTGATGGTATATTCTACGCTTGCCGTAATGTAGAGTTTATGTATCAAAATTCCACCATCCTAAAATTTTTTATAATATGAGCTCTAGTTCAATGTGAGATATGGTCAATGAATTTTTGATCTGTTCAATGTGGTTCTTTAACTTTCTTTCAATGAACTAAACTTCTATTATATGTTCAATTTTAGTTTCTGAATTATATGGAAATATTCAATATTATCTATTAATTTTAAATAATAGCATGAGCCTTTTTATATATTCTAAGAACTAAATCAAACAAGTACTGAAAATTCAAAGATTATATTGAATAAAATTAAATTTCAAGAACAAATATTGCATATTGGGTTAAAGTATTTGGGTACCCAATTATACATCGAGTTAGAGCTCAGTGACAGTTCATCTCATTTTTCTTAGTTTCAATTCACGCCCGACCTAATTTCTCAGTACCCACTTTCAAGAAAATGGTTTTCTTCTTCTACACTCGTTGAACCAATCTCGATGAGGCGTCTATTTTCAATTCGATTTTTCAAAAAAAAAAAAAAAAAAAAAGAAGATCTCTCTACGCGCTATTATCTAGTCAATGTGAAAAGGAGGATGAGAAAAGATGTGAGATCTCATTAGCCGGTCAAGCAATGGAAAAAAAACAAATTCGGATTGGGGATCATTGCGTTCTTACCGGGGGTTGGAATCAAACTAGCCGACACGCTCTGCCTGCGAAACTGTCCTTTTTAAAAAAGTCACACGTCGGAAAATATCATTATTAAAAGTCAAATTGACACGCCTGGTGTCGGGGCCTTTGACCAGGATCGATCTCGCCTCGATAATCGCTCCACTCCCCAACAACAAGATGATATGCTCCTTTTAAAAATGACCCAGTTTGATCAAATAATTGAACTCGGTTTAGTGGTCCTCCTACCACCAAACCCTAACCCTAATTTTCATAGATTAAGGAGAGAACTTATGATCGATCGCCACGCATTAATTGCATAATCTGAAATCAAATATCGATGAGAAATTAATGGTGTGCGCGAATGTTTCTGCACCACGCATCTATCATGAAAATTATGTACACATGTCCGTCTGATGAAGTTTGTTGATTGGAATCATCTGATTTAATGCCTCGAGAGTCTCTCTTTTTGTCGATGGAATCGCCAACATGCTTAATTGAAGACAAGTGGTGAGCTCGTGGTGTCGAGTTTAACTTAAAAATGTAGGAGGAGAAAGGAAAACAACATTGGGTTATGTATACCCTCATTCGAGATTCAAAAGGGCATACAAAAAAATTGGTTTTGTTCGAAATGATTTAGTTGTTTTTGGCAAAAGGTCATCTTTACCTTGTGTCGATAAAACCCCTTTTTTGTGATGGATTTTACTTAAGCGGAAGATAATGGTTGATTTTCACATTTGATTTGACTTTTTAATTAGGGAATAAAAAGTTTCAAAAGGTTCCTTGTGCTTTCTTTTCTTGGAGTTGTCAATGTAACTCTTGTAGCGACATAAGTTTCCATATATGTCGTTGAGCGAATTAGAACAGGCGTATTCTGTTCGTATAGAATCGAGGGACGGGCAATTTAAATATCAACTAAGGACTTCAACAAAGTAATTTGACTAAAGGAAAACGATTGATGGGGAGTGTATTACGAAAGCAGTGACATTGATGTAAAATTATATAATAAAGGTAATATAATATTTGAATTTAAAGGGAGAGTAATAACGGGATAAAATCTTATTTTAAATAAAAAATAAAAAAAGAAAGCCATCATAAGCACTTAGCAAGTTAGCATCATCACTCCCATTCTCCTCCTCTCTTGTCTTAATTCTAGCATTTAAACCTGAATAAGTCTTAAAACTACTTCGTTTAAACTTTAAGGCATAAAATTCGAGGATATTCCCTCCTGAGTGGAGAAGTCAAAGATTCACCCAGGAACTCGAGGAACCTTAGGAAATAAATGTAGACATTCCGTCATTTTCTCGAAAGTGGCTACCGTCGGATAGAAAAATATAGTAGTTTTCTAGACCTGAGATAACAAGGTGGAACTAGAGAGGGTTCTTACGAGGTCATATATGCCATTGAGCGAATTAGAATAGACATACTATGTTCGTATAGAATCTGGAGATGGACAATTTAAATTTCGTCTCAAGATTTCGACAGAGCAATTTGACCTAAGGAAAACGATTGACCATGAGTGTATTACAAAAGCATGATATCGACGTTAAATCATATAAAAAAGATTATTTAATCTTTGAATTTAAAGGGAGAGCAATAGTAAGACAATTATTATTATTTTTTTAATAAAAGAAAGCTAGCATAAGCACTTACCAAGTTAGCATCATCACCTCCATTCTCCCCCTCTCTTTTCTTAATTTCTAGCATCATCAAATTTTCATCCTCCTTTTTTTATTTCCCTCTCCCCCCGTGGGATACGATAAAGAGACGAGGCAAGGAACACGCGGGGAGCCGACGGACCGTCCGGCGTGCGCCGCGTGGCACGCCGGCGGGCGAATCGCGGCCCTCCACGCCGTCCACGTGGCTCCACCTCGCCTCCATATAAATACGCTCCCTTCCCCCGCACGCGCCTCGCATCACCAAATCCCTTCGCCCTCGACTCCCCCCGGCGACGACCGTACCGCCCGTCCAGATTCCCTCGCCGTCGCCGCCGCGCCACCGCCGTGAAACGCCGGACTGCACGGCGCACGGACCCGACGGACGCCGTCCTCCGCCACCGTCGCCGAGGTAGAGAGCTATGTCGAGCGACGCGCGCGCCGCCTCCGGCGAGGACCTGTCCTCCGGCGCCACCGCCGCCGGCGCCGCCGGCGCCGGGGAGTTCATGCTGTTCGGGGTCAGGGTGGTGGTGGACTCCATGAGGAAGAGCGTGAGCCTGAACAACTTGTCGCAGTACGAGCAGCCCCAGGACGCGGCCCCCGGCCCCGGCGCCGGCGCCGGCGTCAAGGACGACGCGGGGGCCGCCGCCTCCGGCTACGCTTCCGCCGACGAGGCCGTCGCGCACGGCTCGAAAGGCGGGGCCGGCCGCGAGCGCAAGCGAGGTAACAATCCGAACGAATCCTATCGCCGATGGTGATCTCGTGTTTCCGGCGCCGTGCTCTTGCGTTGTCTTTTGAGATGCTCTGTTTTCTGATTGGATCATCGTCGATCGACGCCTTGCTTTTGTTCTCGCATGGCGATGATTTCGATTAGGATCTTAGATCATGCCGAACGGTCCACCTGCCGCTTCATCGGGAATCTGCTTAATCATTGCTTGAGATTGAGACGATTCGACCATTGCTACTGGAGATCTGTGATCGCTTCCGCTCGGACCGATCATTTCTCTCCCTGGCTTCGGACTTCTAGATAGAATCTGCCGTAGAAATTTAATTTTTTCCCCCTTTCTACGGATTGACATGAAGCACATATATATATTGGCCGATTCTCGCCTGAAGTGATTCTTTGTTCAAGTTCAATCCTTTTCTTCGTTCGATTGAGTTTCGAATCGGAAGCATGTTCTTCTCTAGATGTGTCGTATCGATGATTTTCTCTGGTCGAAATAATATATCTCAATGTTTGTGCGACTTTGAATCTCTCTGCCGTGAACTGTAAATTAATGATGTTCTGCGATTCATCTGTTGTTGTGATCAGGAGTCCCATGGACAGAGGATGAACACAGGCTGTTCCTGCTTGGGCTGCAGAAAGTAGGAAAGGGTGATTGGAGAGGCATTTCGAAGAACTTTGTGAAGACTCGGACGCCGACGCAGGTCGCGAGTCATGCCCAGAAGTACTTTCTCCGCCGGAGCAACCTCAATCGCCGTCGCCGCCGGACTAGCCTGTTCGATATCACCACCGATACGGTAAACTATTTCCACCGAGTACCTTTTTATTTATTTATTTCTTTATTTAAATTTCATTATTGCTGTGAATAGTTATCTTGTAAATGAGAAATTATTTGGTTTGCGTTGGTTTTGTGTGGGCTGTGCAGAGAGGTTGCTTCCCAGTTTGGATTCTATGAGTTAATTGTTCCTCTCTTCTGTGGAAAATTAATGCACTGCCTTTATTTCTTTGGCTGCTTCATGTTGCTACGACTTATAGGCTTATAGCTTTCGTTTCCTTGGTGTTGACTTTCTCTGGTGAGCAGGCCTTTTAGGATTAGTCGGGGAAGGAAATATGGTATTCCCATGGCTTGCACGTTTTAAAGGTTGGAACTTGGACTTTGTTAGTTTCTCTCGCCCCTTCTTTCTCTGCTGCTGGACTGCATTCAAGAATTGCCGACGACTAGACATTGCTTATTTTTTTTCAAGTAATTTAATATGTAAATGTGAACAAGGGCCCCTTACCCAAAAAAAAAAAAAATGTGAACAAGCGCTTAATCATTTTTATGCGGGTGGCTTCATAATTGGGAAGTTGAGCTTAAAAAATGAGTTGCTCTGGTCTTGTGATTTCTCCAGTAGTGGGCTACTGCAAATTAAAACCCACTCTCATTTCTTTGTGTAGATAAATATGATAATTGCACTGTGGGGCCAAAAAGAGAAAGCAATTATCTAATGACTGGTTGTGTGTTTTTTTTTTTTTTTTTTTTTTTTTTTTGAAGGTCACTGCTGGTACAATGATGGAAGAGCAAGCTCCTCCAGTGGATGTTGCGACTGAGTCATATCCTGCACCACCAACACCAACCGTGCCCTTGGAATCCAGCAACATCTCGGGTTTCTCAATGATGCCACCGACAGTGCCCGTCGTGCTACCAGTTTCAGCAGCAGAGAATCCTGTGGAAAATCTGAGCTTTGGACCAGGGGGCCAATTCGACAACTCTCCACCGAAGCTAGTGCGCCCGGTCCCCATCCTTCCAGCTCCTCATGCTCCAGCTGTCCACGATCTCAACTTATCTCTGGCGTCGCCTTCGGACCAAAGCGTGCCGTCGAGAAGACCCTCGGCTTTCCAGATGACCCCGAGCTTCGGCAAGGGGGACAACATGATCAGCGTCGCATGAGAGGGCTTCCGGGGGGACCTCCCAAAAGGTTAATCTATATAATCCTCACGAAGAAACTTAGGTTAGGGAAAGATGGGGTCGTCGCTGATCTGTACAGACAACGGAAAAGATGGGATGATCGTGTCTTTTGTCGTGTCGTCGATGCTACTCTTCTGCGCCTCGTTAGATTCTTGGGTCATTTTGTACGTCTTGTCCTCTTGTATCATCTGTGAGCTCGAAAACTGAACAAACGAAACCCCTCTCTCCGTTTCATTGCCGTTTCATTAATTCGTGGGGTCTGATTTCCAGCAGCTACCGGTTCACGTAGGAGATCCGCGAGAGCGAAAGCGAATCTAAACTGAGCCCCACCGGTGGCTGGTGGGGGTGGGGGGGCAAGATCTTTTATTTTACATGTATCGAGGGACACGGTCGAGATCGTGATCTCTCGGATAGGATGAGGTTCAATAATTGGTGCTTTTGGCCCTTTTGATTGGTCCAATCTATTCGTGGATCTTGTGCGAGCTTGGGTCGGCTCGAAAACAGATAAAACCCACCTTGTCTGAAACTGGATAGCGAAAGGACAAAGTAACTCCGGATATGGTGCTGGTCGTTTCACCTTTTATGTATGATATTGATTGCTTGATATTCTCGTATCTGTGTTTTGGTTTGGTGGTTTTACTAATTCCCCTGGGGAGAGTTGTTTGACAAACGTTTAATGATGTTGTTGTGTGCGTGGAAAGGTGGAGGTCACACGAAAGGGGTATGTTACCTTAAGAAGGATTTTCCTGCTAATTATTACTGAAAGTTACTACTTATATTTAGTAATAATATGTGGATGGATTGATGTCAAGTTAAGGAAAACTCGACTTCTTGAACTGGTAGGAGCGGTGAACGGCTAATTTAGTCCGAGGAGCATATTTCACTGGACCCAGCTTACATCGTCCACTGGAGAAAGGACTTGATTATACATGTTTGCGACTTAGAAACTCTTGTGACTATGACGTGCCGTTTGTGTACACTTCATCTGTTTAGTTAGCGAGTAATCAGCGAGGTTCAATTCACCGTATTATTTCAACGAAAGAGGTGTAGTATTGTCTTTTATCGAGTTGCGCAGGCATCAAGCGACTTAGAAACTCTCGTGAATACGACGTGCTGTCTGTGTACGCTTAACCCATTTAGTACATGAATTCACCAACCTTTAAAGAAATAGGAGCAATATTGTCTTTTATCGAGTTGTGCGGGCACCGGGTGAGTTAGAAACTCTTGTGAATACGACGTGCTGTCTATGTATGCTTAACCCGTTTAGTACGCGAATTCACCGACTTTTAAAGAAATAGGAGCAACATTGTCTTTTATCGAGTTGCGCGGGCACTGGACGACTTAGAAACTCCTGTGATTATGACATGCTGTTTGTGTACACTTAATTTGTTCAGTACGCGAAAAATCAGCGAGATTCAATTCACCGCATTATTTTAATAAAATAGGTGCGGTATCATCTTTTTATCGAGTTGCGCGGGCACTGGGCAAGACGTGTCACGCTTTCGTCTTTGTCCTGGGAGTCGGACAGAATACTAATGGAATGTCAAAAAACGTCACGATGGCACCTCGCGACAAATCCTTCCAAACTAGGGCGGAAATTAGGAAGATTCGATGTAACAGAGGTGATCCGACCAACGATTTGGAAGGTCCAACCCGGACTCAGCCCCTCAGAACCGTTCAAACCATCTTTTGTTCTTCGCTAAGCAAACGAGATTCCACAACATCAGCCGGTTTCACCCTCTCAAAGATTCCCCAAGAAAGGCGTCTCCTATGCCAAGAAACTCGTTCGAAAAAGAAGTCTGAAACCGACTTATTCGTCAAAGATAGAAAGTGGACGCACTGGATAACTTCAGGGTTCTTTCCACATTGAGAGAGAACCGCCGCTGCTGCAACGAAATTGACAAGAGAAAGCGAATCGAGAGTCCTGATTTGAGGTCGCGATGATGTAAGGAATTTGGCCAAATTCTAAGTTAAAAGGCCGAGATATGGACACTGCACATGAAAATTTTTAAGAACATAAACAAATATCAACAAAAATTACGGCGACGGTTGGCGACCGTTGCCCTCAGACCCATTCCTTGATATCAGTTGAGACAAAATGTACGGACACGCATCTAAAGTGCAAAGGATATGTAAGAAAAGTGGGAGGAAGTCGAAAGATGAAGTTAGGAACATATGATTTTGCATGCAACTGACTGGCAAAGCCAAGGCAGCCAGCCACCCCACACCATGCGAGAGAGAGAGAGAGAGAGAGAGCTGCCTATGAACTTTCCATGAACTTTATTTCACTGATAGAAGTAGGCAACGGTACACGACATTAACATTCGTTTGAACTATATCCGATAGTTGAATTACCCTGCGCAAGCGGAGAAACATGGCTACTTGTACCTCGGCATACGAGGTGGAGGCGGCAAGATGAAAGGGGCATTCTCAAATGCTTCGTGGGAATGATGTTGATTCTTCCTGTGGACCCGTGCGATATAGTTGGAAGCCCTGCAGTCGACGTTCATGTCATCACGACGCACATATGCAGACTCGGTCCCATCTTCCAGCTCCACCAAGTAGGTAACGGGCATCGACCTGCCCTGCGGCTTTTGTGATAGGCAGGTACCAGGAGACTGCAGAACGACTGATTTCTCAGCCATCATGGAAGGGTCCTCAGCTAAGCTACGACTCCTAATCGGAATTGAACGAACAGCGGTTCCTAAGGTCGTGCTGGCTATCGAAAGAGATGAGGACCTGAGGATGTTGGTCATCATCTTCACAGACCTCTCACAAAGGGAGTCGTTGCTGCTGTTCCTACAACTCATGGCTATTCACTCTTGACTGCCTCCACTAAACAGCTATCACAAAATAGTGAGCAGGAGAATTGGGTTATGCAGAACGAGGAGGATGGAGCTCTTATAGAGCGACAGAACAGAAACGAGAGACATAGCTAGTCAATTTTTCTTGTCGTCAGGACTCCTCTACACTCAGAGACCTACTTTCCCTGTGGATTCGCTCACATTTCACGAAATGAGGAAAAAGAGTGGTTGTAGGTCCATAATCTATTTCCGTGAAGCAACAAAAAGCATTGGTTCTATTTCAAAATACGCAATTCCAACAATTGGACTTCAGAACAAAAGAAATATCTATAGTACACCATACATTCTTAATACTTTCTAAAACTGATGATAATGTCCTAACTAGTTGGGATTCGAGGCTACTCCTAATTTATTTCATCCAGATTCCCATTTGAAGAACCTTTGTATTGACACTAACATAATCTTGACAAAAGGAAAAGAGAACTTGATAAGAGTCCTTCCATGAAAGAGGGATTTACGCTTGGAGATCCCACAAAAAGTAGCAATTTAAAACTAAGTATGTGCCAGTTACGCGTCTAACTATAGAGCTGCATCCATAACTTCGCTTCATTTTGGATAAAGCTAGATTCCACTCTTACCACCCTTTTTCACTATGCACTTCCGAAAGCTTCCAACTAATTCGGCATCTACTTCAGTAACCTTCATGAAGAAGTTTCGCTCTCTAGGCAACTATGTTTCTCCCCACCCTACACCATCAGGGGCGCATCGAATCCTTCATTTTGTCAAAAAGAAGTATTCTGGGTGTCTAGATTTCTGTGTGTTAGTCATAATACATATTGCTTGTTTCGTAGGTAAAGAGCAGTAGAATTGGATTCTTCCGTCTGCTTTTCTAATTGAATTTCTGAATGCTTGTCTCTGCCATTCGTTTTAACATTTTGTCACCTTCAAGATGACGTCCCCTCACCCATATCATTTGGAATGAGATACTCAGACCCCAAAAGAAAGAAAGGCCTCTCACATCGCCAGCTTATCAACCCAAGCTAGAGCGGCCCCAGGTAAAGCTCAAAATCAACTGCTCTTTTCGTTTGAATTACTTTAAAAAGGATAAAAACAAGAGGAAACTATTGAATGAACCTCAACAATGGGCTTCACAATGGATTACTTTAAATTACAGGAATAAGCCCTTAGCATTGGCTAAAATAATTTGCGTCTTGAAATAAGTAAATAACAAGTCAATACAACAGTGCAGCCAGCAGGAATGATGAAGAGTAAAGGTGGTGAAGTGCAGGCTTTATCTCATGTACCGAAATAAGCCTTACTTTATATAGGCAACACCAAAAAATGAAGAAGCACTATTTATAAAAAAAAAAAAAAATGAAGAAGCAGATTTGATCACTAAAGGGATGTCCCTAAACAACAAATAAAGTAAGATATACAGCAGGGTACAAGTAGCTACAGCTCAAAAACATCAAATCAAGCAATTCAGTCAGAATTTACTTAGATCAAGCGATGGTAAGTTGTGGTTATCTCTAATTCCCTCAGGTAATGCAAACTTAAAGTAGCTTATTTGCCACTTCCGGTTCTGCTACGGTGGGTGTTACCCTTCCACAGAACTGGATGAAAGCCAAGGGTTAGGGGGAATGTAGGTATAACCCTGAAAATGTTCACCTGCAGTAGGTGTTGCAGCTGGCGAGTCATCTGGAGGCATTGCAGTCCAGCATCTGTCAAAGTTTGCTATACAATCTTTTCCAGAAACATCTGGCTTGAAATTTGGTTGCACCTCTTGAGCCTCCAATTTTTTCCAGTTGATTGACCGGAACCATTTGTGACCTTTAATCTCTTCTCCACCTTTTGGTCCACTTCCCAATCTTTTAGATGGTTCCTTCTGTAGCAGCTGCAAAGAAGAGGAAACAACCGATTCTAATTATTTGTTAGCTTGCACAACAAAAAAATATAAAGCTCACATTGAACAGATGCTTACTCCTTTGAGCAAAGAATGAGCTTCGCTAGTCAAGCGTGGTGGCAGTTTAACTTTCTCATTGATAATTCTCTGCTGAAGCTTCTGTCTATTTGCATGCGTATATGGTGGCTGCAAAAATTATAAGAGTGGGATCATAGGCAGTAGATTTGTATACGGAATGCATCAGTCATTACCAGCTGAGGGAAATGCAGAAACTGGGAAGGCAAACAGCTGTTGAGTTAAATTCTACCTTTTCTACCTATATGATGCTCAAAAACACTTATTATGCTAGCCAATGCATTAAAAAATTGACAAATTTCATCTGAGATTCCAGGAATCACAGCTGAAAAAGGCCGATTGACCTCCCTAGATATGAGAATAACTTAAAGCAAGGGAGGCCTGGGATATGTTAGGGTAGAATGAATTAGGTCACCGATAAAATGAACCACCCATATGCACAGAGCATTACCTGTCCATTTAACATTTCATATAGAAGTATCCCAACACTCCACCAATCAGCATCTTTATTGTGGCCTTTAGAAAGCAAAATTTCAGGAGCCATGTATTCGGTGGTTCCACACATCGAATTTGATCTGCTTGATTCATTGATTTCCTTTGCTAGACCGAAGTCAGTAAGCATTACCTGTTTGAAGAACGGATAATGAATGCCCATTTGAACAATGTATAAAACCAGAATCATTTGTAGAATGCACATTTATGTCGAACAACTTAGTTATGTGGCATTACATGTCCATTGGCATCCATGAGAATATTTTCAGGTTTAAGATCCCGGTGCACAATTCCGCATTTGTGAAGATGTGAAACAGCAGATACTATCTCAGCAGTATAAAACCTTGCCTGATCCTCACTGGCCGCCACAAAAGACAAATTAGTTAGAACAACTACAAGCTAATCACGTAAGTGATTCAAGAATTCAAGTCACGTGATACCTAAATATCCCTTGTCGGTAAAGATGAAAGAAAAGATGCCCTCCATTTATGAAGTCCAGGATCAAATAAAGCTTCGGCTTGGTCTGTCAAGTGGACAAAGGAAGAGAAGAGAAAATGTGTCACAACCTAAAAGAGTAACGATGAATAAATTGATCGAAGCCCGAAATAGCGATGGTAAGGCTAAAATTCTCCAAAGCATAGTCATGTTTCAAAGTTGAAAACCGAGCTTCAAAAACAAATCATACCCCAAGCACCGACTCAACTAAAGGATTGTCCTTATGTCATCATGCTTTTTTACAACCGGAAGAATTACAGCAACATAGCAAGGCAGGTGTTATGCAATAAATTATAATTTTGGGTCCAACTAAGCCCAACCAAACTCATTGGGAAGAACATTGATTGCCATATCTGTGTCATGGTCCGACATTTCCCCATTCCATGAATACACAGATGTGAACTTTGTAATATTGGGAGAAGCATGAGGAATATTATGTGGAAGATGATAGTCCATTGCCATAATGCGTAATGGATGATACAACTGAATCATGTGAATCGTGTTAGAGAGTTTGTGCTCGAATCAATTGATGAAAAGCATATCATGAGGAAGATGTCCAAAGGTGGGATTGGCCACTCATACAAAAACAGGTCAGGCGCCAATGCTGCTCTCTTGATAATGACCTCAGCAGACCGAAACTAGTTGTTGCATGGAATTGAAACACATCCCTTGCTCTGGATACAAGAAGCCCAAGTTTAAGGGAGACGTGATACAATTGATCAAAATGAGGCATTCCAATATACAAGCCACAACTCTTAAGGAAAAAAAAAAAAAAAAAAAAAAAAAAAAGAGGCTGGCCTAGCAAATCAACTCATCATGCACTGCACGGTCTCCTGACCGAGGCCAATCGGCGCCAACCATGGAAAAAGAGGCAAGGTCATGATCACCAAAAGCATAAGTTTTCGACACTCACAGCCTGCTAAAAAATTGAAACTGTCCGTATCTACTTTCAACTGCCGACAAGCACTTCGAGTATTGCATGGCAAAGGCAAATTATGCTGCTCTATCCATCAAGTCTAATAGTTTCATACTCGTTTCAACAACTCCACAAAATGCACTTTTCGCAAACCATTATAACAAAAGGCAATCAAGAACTCCACAAAATGCACTTTTCTCGAACCATTAACAAAAAGGCAATCAAGCAAAACAGTTAACTACTCTTAAGGCAGAGGAACTTTCACTTCGCCATCCAAGAGAAACTAAAGGAGTCTCCATAATCCAATTAGCAAGATAGCTAACTATCCTTTAAAAGCACAAATTTCACTTCCTACATAACTCTCCAAAACGCACAATCCATCCACAACCTAAGTCCAAGAAAAGAGCTCCACATCTGGAAACAGAGCAAACATCACCTGGAAAGAATACCGGAGCGGGACAATGAAGGGGTGGACGACCTTGGCGAGAATATCCCTCTCCGCCTTCATATAATCCACGTGGTTCTTCTTGATGATCGTCTCCTTCCTCATCACCTTCATCGCGTATATCCCGTCGCCCTCCCCGCCGTGCCCGCCCTTCTTCCTCACCTGGAACACCTTCCCGAAAGCGCCCTTCCCCACCACCCGCAGTATCTCGAAGTCCCCCGGCCCGATCTTGGCGCCGCCCTTCGCGATTTCTCTCCCGCCGACGCCGCCAAGGTCCGAGCTTTCTCGCTCGTTCCCCTCCAAAATCCCGCCTTTTGCGTCGTCGTCGTCTTTTTCATCAGCATCGTCTCCTTCGTCTTCGGAAGAGTCGATGAAAGGGAGGGACTTGGAGTGGGCGTAGCGCGGGGAGGGGCCCACGAAGGAGTGGGACCGGTGTTGGATCACGGGCGGGTCCTTGGGCGGTTGCGGATTGGCAGAAGCGGCGGAGGACGGGTTCGGGTTCGGGTTCGGGTTCGGGTGGAGGGGGTGGGGCGTGATGGGGCCGAAGACCTCGGAGAAATCGAAGTCCAGAGGGGGCGAGGAGGAGAGAGGAGGAGCGGCGGCGGCGGCGGAGGAGGAGGAGGAGGAGGGGATGGTGAGGTTGGCGAGGTTGCGGGTCAGAAGGGAGTAGAGGGGCTGCTTCTTCTGGGAGGAGGACGAAGACGCCGCGGCGGCGGCGGCGGCGGGGGACACCATCTTGGAGGGCGGCCGGAGATGGAGAGCCGGCCAAGAAGGTGGCTTCGAGGCAGGCCGTCGGAGCGGGGATTACATTGTTAGAGAGAGAAAGAGGAGAGAGAGAGAGAGAGAGAGAGAGAGAGGAGAGGGAGGGGCAGGATGGCAATGATTCACATTTTAGAGAGAGACGAGAGAAGGTGGAGATGAAGTGCGGCTGCTGCTGCTGCTGCAGTTTCGATTCTCTCTCCTCTTTTTACTTTTTATTTTTATTTTTTTGTTTTCACAGCGATTGATTGATCATGGGGAAGAAGCAATTAGGAGGAAATACGCACGAGGGGGAAGAAAAGGTCAAAGCCCATCATCTTCATCATGGATTTGGTGTTCTTCTTCTTCTTCTTCTTTTTTTTTTTTTGGGTTGTTTGACTGAATTTCAGACAGGAACAAGATGGGGAATCATCTTTTGGGAAAGTAGACGCGAGTAAGCCTAGCCTAGAATGGCTGAGTCAATTTCGGATAATATAATCCCTTTTTATGGGTTGTGGTGTTTTACTTGACATTTTTTTTTTTTTTATATGACAAAGGCATTCTTGTTTCGGTTGCTAGAAAAGAGCAGTGAACTTATATCCTTATTTGAGATTAAGTCGGCTATTGGGTACTTATTTGAGCTCATATCCTTATTTGAGATTGAGTTGGCCATTGGGTACTTATTTGAAATTTCCACTAATTTCCTTACACCTCCTCCGGCATTACGATAAGTTTTAGCTGATCGTGTCATGTATGATGGTTGATGTCCACATTAGCAATTTCTAATTAAGATTGGACGGATAAATTCAATTGAAAAAATTGAAAAACTTTATAATCGAATTGGCCAAAGTTTAATAGGCCTAGGATTTTTTAAACAATTTTCTCATAAGAGAAAGCATGAGTTCGCGTGCTGTTTTTGCCCTTCTAGCACCAAAGAAGGATGGATTGTGATGCATATACATTGATGATCTTCTTGACCAGCTTCATGGCGTTACTATCTTTTCCAATATCGATCTTTGAAGTAGACATCATCAAATTTGAATGAGACTTGGAGATGAGTATAAAGCTGCTTTCAAAACAAGAGATGGACTCTATGAATGGGTAATCATGCCTTTTGGTTTCTCTAATGCTCCTAATACATTTATGCGCCTTACAAATCATGTCTTCGAACCAATTATTGGCAGTTTTGTTGTTGTTTATTTTCATGACATTCTTGTTTATAGTTCTACTCAAAAGCAACATTTGAACCATTTTCACCAAGCTTTCAAGGTTCTATAGAAGCAAAAGTTATATGCTAACTTAAAGAAGTGTCAGTTCTTTATCATAGCCTCACGTTCCTAGGCTATGTTGTCTCCGAAGTAGGCATCAAAATGGATCCTAAGGTGGAGGCAACATAAGTTGGCCCATTCCTACATGTATACATGACATTTGGAGTTTCCATGGCTTGGCCTTATTTTACCATTCTTTTATCAAGCATTTCGGAGCCATCATTCTCCTATCATCAAATGCTCGAAGAGAGGGGCTTTCAAGTGGTCCAAAGTGACACAACAAAGCTTCAGAGTCATCATAGCTTTATCAAGTGGATTGTTGGCAACATTATCTATTGTTCAGGAAATTTATTCTCTTTTCACATTATGAAGCTTTGAATGAGTAGAGTTTCTACAAGCTTTCACTTGTCTTATCAAACATAAAACTACAGCTCTTGTTCAAGTGGCGGATGCTTTAAACCATAGGCATTCCTTGCTATCCACAATGCATTTGAAGATCTTGGGCTTTGATATGATCAAGGAGTTTTATGAAAATGATTCAGACTTTGGGAAAATTTGGAAAGATTATTCAAAAGGTCCAAATTAGCAATTCTTGTTGTAAGATGGATTTCTTCTCAAGAATAATTGTTTGTGCATACTAAAAAGTTATCTAAGGGAAACCCATGGTGAAGTACTAGTTGATCATTTTGGAAGAGACAAGACACAATCTCTTGTCAAAGAAAAAAAAATTTAGCCTTGAATGGAAAAAGATGTAATGAGACATGTGGAGCAGTGCAGACCTCATCAAATTGCTAAAAGCTATGCTTAGAACACTGGCTTATACATTCCATTACGGGAACCCACAGCCCCTTAGCAAGATGTAAGTCTAGATTTTGTGGTTGATTTACCTAAGATACAAAGGGGTGAAGACTCAATTATGGTGGCTGTTGATCGGCTCAAGGCACATTTTGTACCACGTAACAAGACTTTGGATGCTACTCATATGGCAAATCTTTACTTTCAAGAGATTGTGAAACTTCATGGTATTCCAAAGACAATAACACATTAAAATTTATCATAAAAAGCTAGACATAACACTTCAATTTAGCTTTTCTCATCAGTCTCAATCGATGGGTAAACTGAAGTTGCTAATAGGTGTTTGGGAAATCTTTTGAGGAGCTTAATTGGAAGTAACTTACATCAATGGGACCTCACTAGCTCAAGCGGAATTCGCTTAGAACCGGTCTTCAAGCTAAACGACTGGAAGAAGTCCTTTTTAAGGTTGCTTATGGAAAAAAATCATATTAGTTCATTGGGCTTAACTCCACTTCCCATCTCTTACCATTTTAATTTAGATGCCAAGCAAAATGCCACCTATTTAAAGAAGCTTCATAAGCAGACTTGGGAAATGATTATAAAGCACAATGCGGAGTATCAAGAAAAAGTAAACAAGTATCGAAAGTTCGCAGCTTTTAAAGTAGTAGATTTGGTTTAACTTTATCCTACGAAAGAAAGATTTCTTGAGGATTGTCATGGGAATCTAAAGCCTATGGCTAAGAGACCTTTCAAAGTGCTATAAGGGAATGAAGAGAACACCTGTAAGATTGAACTCCCTAACGGATGCTCTTTCAACAACATTCAATATTACGGCTCTTTCTTGCTACCATGAAGATGAAGATAAAGGAAACTTTGGGACGAATTTACGTGGGCAGAAGTGTCTAATGCCAGAGCATTTCTTGAAGGCCATTAATAAATCAATCTATAGAGTGAAGATCTAATAAATGTCGTTTAAGTTTCCAAAATCCTTATTCAATTGTAGTTGTTTTATAGTAAAACTACTTTTGTCTTTACGACGAGAGTTGAAAAATTACTAATGCTTAGAGGGTCATCATGCTTATATATATATAAACATGCTTTGATGAAAGATAAATTAAAGTTTGATTTAGGAGTGACCGATTCCCGGTTTGACTCACAAAAATCAAAATTGGGGACGAGATCGATTAATCCTAGGACCAAGAATTAGACCACATCATCGATCTAATCCGATCCAATAGAATCGATCACTACTTTTTTCCTACTATTTTTTTCCCATTATTTTTTTCACACTACATGAAACTAGACGGAGATATTGTTTAGTTTACATATTATTAATTTTTTTTGAAGAAATAATTTTAAAAAAAATCGTATTTAGTCGATCCGATCCACTCCAATTCCCCCTTAGAATAGAGAATCAAACCATCTAGACACCAATTTTACTTTTAGAAACCGAGAATTGAATTGGCACTTCAAGGAACTAGACAAAACCCGCCAGTCTGGCTGATTCCCGATTCGGACGATCCATTTTACACACCCCAAACTTGATTGATTCACAAATTATTTGAGCATTTACCTTGAGAACAAGTACTTCGCTTTCAACCTCTAAGTATATTACTTACGACTAGCAAGTAATCCATCAAAAAGTTCTCACTTGTATTACCTTTAACTTCTCTCTTCGGCATCAAGCTGTATGATTAGTTTAGACAAACCAAGCAATTTTCCAATGTAATTTAGAAATTAATGGATAAATTACAAACAAAAATTAATAATCACAAACTACTTTATTGGAAGCCCAAAACCCGGTTAGTCTTTTCTACTTTCGATTTCCACTCAAATTTCCAAAAAAAAAAAAAAAGGACGAAAAAAAATTTCAAGAAATTAATAGGACTTACATTTCAAAAAAAAAATTTAGCTTTTCGCACTAAGAATCAAATTAAGAAGGCTCTCAATCCTACGTGGTTTACAAAAAAATATAAAAAGTCAAAGCACTGCATACTCTTAAAAAAAGTCGACGGTTCCTCAATCAGAACTCCCAGAGCACATGTTGAGATTAGAGAAGAGGGCACCTCATCTTTCAACTTCTGAATTTTCTTTTTCCACTGTAAATTATCGCACAGAAAGAAATTACAATCCTCTATACAAATAATTATACCCCAAAAATTGATAAATCAAAGAACCGAAACCACTCTCAACCATCCTCACTAGAAATACAACAGAACGCGGTCTGTCCCATCCGAAAACATTCGAGGGGGGGGCAAATAAATCTCCTAAAAAATCGGAGAATGACAACTCAAAAGCACCAGGAAGAAAAAATTATAACCTTATGCACAAGACGACCAATACTGACGCGTAAGGCCTAATCAAAATGGCCTCTCCGTGCCGATCAGCCTTACTGTGATACAGGCACCAGGTTCAGCTCGAGCGGTCTCAGGGCTCCTTGCACGATCTCTTGAACCGTCCTGTTTCTTCGGCAGACGTCGGATAGCTCCTCAATGGGAACCATCAGGGCATTGATGTCAGTCCCCAATGCTGCCTCAGATAATGCTTGTAGAAACCGTGTGCGCTCCACCTCTGTGACGGCTGTTGATGGAATTAGCGAAATGCTGTTCTCGGCCCATTCCAATGCTTTAACTCTGTATGCTCGTGTTAATGATAACAGTGCATATGCTACCTGGAAAAAGCAAGATCAGGTGAAATGAACAATCTCAGTTCTAATTTTCGAGGTATAAACTTGATGCACTAAAACCTGGAAGTGATTGAGAGAACTAGCTCTTACTGTTTCTAATCTAGAGCTTGGAAGAGCTCCAGTTAATGAGGCCAGCAGAATTCTTGCAATGCATGGTCCTCGTGGAATGATCACGCTATCCCTGATGGACACGTATTGCTTATCCATAGGAGATTGTGCTAAATCAAATATATCGGTTAAGAAGCCCAATATCGATTTGGAGGCCTCCCTACAAGGTAACACAATTGACAAATAATCATGGGTTTAGGAACAGCTTACCTTCTGAATAAACACTAAAAAGCAAAATTCCACAACAAAATTGCAAGATCGTGAATTATTGGCTACAAACATTCTGCTCAGAATGCGCACGATGAGAAAATGATAATATCCTTCTTTCCAACTTCCAATAGGTAAGGCAAAAAAAAAAAACTTCCAATAGGTATATCTTATGGAGCATAAGATGCTCGAGCGGTTCCCCTTAGAAAGGAATTCCTTAACTCATCTTAAGTTTCATCTTTTTTATTTCACATGATTTCCATAATTTCATTTTCATTTTTTCATTGTCTTTGAGTAAACATGGTCCAACCAGTTAACCTGTGTTGAACTGATAAACCCAAACACTGCATACACCTTATGATTTTACAGGCTGATCAAATGTTTGTGAGAGAGAGGCCAAACCTGTGTTGAACAGTAATCCCAACCAATGAACAATTGACCAATGAAGGAAATACATCTGATGGGATGAATAACTGTGGACAATATCGAATGCATCTTGATGCTAATAAAAAGCAATCATCTGCTATATCTGGTCTAGCAGTGAACTCCTGGAAAATGAAGGATTAAAATGTGTCAGCAGAACATGCTTATCTGCAGAAAGAAACATAGTTCATTGCTCATTCAAACCATACCTTGATGTTGGGGAGGAGGCACGTCGTTTGCTTAAAAAGAACTTCAATCAAATTTTTCAAATAGATTGAACAAGAAGGGTCAGAACCAAATATCTGCATCCAAATGTTTATTGCATATTTAAGCATATATGCACTTATAAATATGATGCAAATCACAGCTCAGAGTGCAAGTGTACCTTAATAACTTCACTAGACAGATAGAGAAAACAAGGCTGATGGTGCTGTATGTATAGGCCTTGTATTTCTTCCAGCATCACACCTATTGTGATCCCCATGAACCTCTTAGAAGTTCTAACCTGAAATAGACAATTGATGGTGATAAATACTATTGCATCCAGCATTTACAGCAACTCTTATATACCACCCAAAAGTGAAAATAGTATTCTTATGCAATGATCACATGATTATTAACATGAATATAGCAATTTAAGCAAGCCAATTCAAGGCACTGCAAAGTCATATCCTCTAATTTCTTCCAGTTTGTTAAAGTGACCACTTCTGGTTTTAGATGAGTAAAAGGCAAAGCTAAGGACGGTGGACAAAATGCATATTAATAATTTGTTTACCGGAAATTAAATGAGGGATGGACAGAAGCAATGAACACCCAAAAGTTCAGTGCAGAATAGTTTAGCACTCACAGCGTATTTACAAGCACGGCAAAGAGATTCCATAGTCCGCATGTCCCAAGCACGACTGCAGCAAATCATCAAAAGCACTTAAAAACATACGAGGGTAGTGAACCAATTACTCTAAACGGATGAATCTATCCAAAATAGAGATTTATGCACTCACAGGTCAAAGATTGCTTTAAAAATTGGCCAGAGCCTCTGAATAGCATCTGCGACAGCTTCAGGATGATTCACATACCTGCCTTCCATCAAGTTATAAGGGAGTAGAAAGAAACATGAGCAGAAATAACATGGAAGAAAGAATATTAATTCCATAATTCATGACGAACCTAAAAATATAGGCAATCCGATCAATATGGACAGTTAAATCACGAGCATGTTTCTTCTCAACTACTTCTGGACCCTGGCTTATGATCCCCTGGAGTTCAAAATGTATGAAGCTGAGAATACTCCTGGATGGAGAGCAATTATTGAACACAGACCAGAAAGAAACCAACCTGTAAATGTGTAACAACGGGCAGGCATAATGCTTCTAAAGCTTTCTTTGCATGGTCCGGAGGAAGCTCTGTTATGACAACACTGAAGGACAGGACATGAATGAAAAGACATCCTTATGAGGAATTCAAACAAAAGTTTACACCACAAGGCAAAATTGACTACTAAATATTCTCAATCAGCCAGCATACCTTAATGCCTCGACTAAATGCAACGAGTCATCAGCAGAGACTTTGAATTCACCACTAACTGCTCTATGATATACATGAAACAGGCCATCCAAACATCCACAGAGCTTTCTTCGACAATCTATAACCAGTACAGATATCCTTATTAGGGCAAAAGGCAGTGTAGAATACAATCTACACAGAGAGAGAGAGAGAGAGAGAGAGAGAGAGAGAGAGAGAGAGAGAGAGAGAGAGAGAGAGCACGGTATCCAACTGAGACACAAAGCCCCATATTAAAGAGCCTGACAGTGTAAGAAGCACCTTACCATCACAGAGATGCCTGAATGCAAGAGCTGCAGCTGCCGCAGAATCTTCAGATGTACCCATTCCGCTCAATAGAATATCTATGACGAGAGGCAATATAGAGAGTCCACTTGATGCAGCATCAAGCCATTTTGAATAAGCTCCAATCGTCAAGCACACTGAAACATTTAAGTGATATGCGACACTACTCAGCAAAAATACTCTACTAGTAGATCCATGGCGATCATAGTTCAAATCCACCCTTCAACAGCCATGAAAGACCCTCAATTACCATTAATAGCCCAAAGTAATCTATATATGCCCATGCTCCAATTTTCACATGACAGACAAGAGAGGAAATAGTCGAATTATTAACAATTTATTACCAGTCTGAAGGAGTTCTGGCTGCTGAGGAAGCTTTGGAAGCAAAGCCATAATCTGAGTATAGCAAACGAAGGCACACATTAAGAGCAGTCATATAGAAACAGCAAACAAAATTTGAGCCAACATAAAAAAGATGGAAAGGCTGATAAACAAATAGCATAGAAAAACTGTCTCCCGTTAGAGGGAAACAGATGATATCTCAAAGTTCCAGGCATGCATCTACCAAGTTACAAACCTCCTCATTGTCATCAGTCAACAACAAGATAAATCAAATTTGTGAAGTCCATTGATGTCTTGTTCCAGCCATTAAGATCACTCTGTCGTTTCTTTCTCCGAGAGTTTACTCATAAAATACCAAAACAACAGCCTTTTCCATTTTTCACTACTTGGCTTTTCAGGTGAATATGCTATGCCACAAACCTAGGATACCATGATTGGTAGAGACAGCAAATGAACAAGCATGCCACTTGTGAGAAATTATCAGCCAAGCTTCAAGGAATTTGCTGGGCAGAAGTGTGTATATCATTTTTCACATTTTCAAATGATAGCTTGCTCAATGTCAAATAACTCATGAAGCAGAGAACCAGCTCTGCTCTCATTTATTCTAACCAAGAGAGGGCATGCGATCCTACAGCTTAACCAAGGCAGCAAGAATAACAACTTGTACTCAGTCAAGATATGACTGCCTTTTTTAATTTGAGTTTCTTCGAGGAAAGAGAAGAAAAATCAGAAAGCGTTCATACCAAGGGCATAACTTCTGCTTCATCAACTGAAACATAATTTGATATTGCATGGATGCAAAATAAAGCAGCCTCTGCTGGACGCCATTGGCTCTGGTCACCATTTGTACAACATGCTACAGCCTTCAACAACGAAAGAAAAACTGTGAAGTCCACCATAGTACTCTCAAAGACCTACTTCACTTTTGCTATTAAGCTGTTGATTATGGATTTACTTAGTGGAAAAATTACTTTACCAGACTGAACAATTAAAAACACTTCACCAAGAAAAGGAGCTTTTACTGATATAGGATAATTGATTGTACATCATGACAACTAGAGGTACTACTGGGAATTTACTACTTCAGCATATAAAATAAAACCAGCAACTCAAAAGTTGGTACAAATTAAGACCCTCTTCGAATAAGAGAAAGTAAATAAAAGGTAACTTGCTAGAAAATCAAGACATAGGGACCTATCACCTATAACAAGTCACAACTATGTAGGCCAACTAGATAAAATGCAGAGTAATCCTCATGTGCCAAAAATCATGTGATGTTTGCATTAAAAACAGATCAATATCCTTGTTGAATCTATTCCCACAATGTGTCAAGCCTTTGTGTCTCTGGTGAAAATTGGCAGAATGTAAATGTAGTGATTGAGACATTCCAAACACTCCCAGAGCAAAAGCAACAAAGCCAATTTGCTAATTATGGAATTGGGGTGGGTTGAGGAATCTCAATGGCATCATTTGTAGCATACAGAGTTTCCAATAAATGCCTGAAACTTTTAGTAGCTTAGGGACATTTCTACAATTAATTTTCCAGTAAATAGTCTCTATACTGCTGATGCGAGCAAGGAAAAGCATTTAAAACAGATTTGAGATTTAAGTAGAAATGACCAATCGAGGCTGAATAAGTTCAAGGAAATTTGAATGTAAGGCTAGCATCTCCAGACAAAGGATAGCACTTGCATTAGCCCTCCAAAAAGACAAAGACTCAATCCGACATGGCACAAATAATGACAATGATGGAAACGACAGATTAGTTATTATATTATGTACACACCTCCATGAGCTTCACATAAAGAATCTTCAGAGTAGTGTCACCACCCAAAACTGATGCTGCATCGATCAATACATCCGCAACAGCTGATAAAAACCAGAAATTTCATTAGGAACAGCAGGCGCGAGGTCCTGGATTATGATGCAGATTTACAGGAAATGGTATTCATTTCAAGGAAGAACATAAGTCATTTTTCATCTAACTTACTGAAGAGACTCCTTCCACATGTTGTACTTACAGCAACTAAAGTTACATCAAACACAGAAGCTTCTTACAGAAACATAGTTTATAGATTTGAGCAGTGGATAGTTAAAAGCAAATGGCCAAAGGCAAAATGCGGAAAGAAACCTAAAAGAGATTGTCAAAGATAAAGAACAAAATTTAAAATGATGATCAGACATGATGGTAGCAAAAAAACACTGGTATAAAGAGAAACAGAAAGAATAAGCCCACTAAATCATCAAATGCAGCAAACGCAATTAACAGCAATGACTATTATTGAATTAAAAGCAATCTAAGTCGGAGACCAAGGTAGTCAAACTCACTTATTTAGCTAGGATCAGTGAGGGCCCCTTAAAATGGGATTGTAAGATCTAATTGTAAAATCTTATGATTTTACAAATTTTATAAGTGGTGACAGGATATGTTAAATGTCACCATATATATTGATCATAAAGCTCCAAAACAAAGTCGGATCAATAGAAACAATTCAAATGATACCATTCTCATAATATCAGCTCCACTAACCATGCCTTGGTACATGAAAAAAGAAACCACGACATCATATTTTAATTAATTCTTCAAGTTCAAATCAGAAACATATAACCAAAGAGCTAAAAACATTTAACCCCATTTGACAAATAATTGCAAGTTAAGATGTCAAGCATAAAGAATTCAGCAGTAAATTAAGATTTAAACAGAGTTACAAGAAGAGAATAGAAGTTTGAATAGAATTTGAAGGTCAAGAAAAGAAGACAGGATTATATGTCAGAAATGAATAGGAAAGCTATATATTTTCTCTTACTTCAGCAAGCTCCCCTAACAAATCCAACCTTTCCATTTCCTCATAACATAAAATTAGCAAATTCAGGAGATAAATAAAACAAACTTCATACACCATGCTCCTTTGTACTTGAGCTAGTACAATTTTGTAAACTTGCTGCTTCGCTTGAGTTTGAACAATGAACAGAGAGACATGAAGAAAAGCTCTCATTCGTTTGCCTAAAAGAGTTTAAAACGTAACCAAAAGAGAACTTCCTGTTTTACTTATTTTTCTCATTGTTTTTAAGTCAAGGCACTAGTGAAAGGGTGAACTCGCCGTTGAACTTAACTGACTAATTGTCTGGCTTTGCTTTTTAGTTGCTTATGGGCTTCAAGAGGCCCAATACCCCAACTTGAGACCACACAGGCAGTGAGCAAAAGGGTACACCAAGTCAAACTGAGTTTACTCGTAATTTTAGCAATTTAAATGAGTTCCCTTGCCATTTTACCCGATTCCAATCCGCTGCATGATTTTATGCAATTGGACACAATACCCATGATTTGGCTTGTAAAATCATACAGTTTTTTGAGTCAAATCGTGATTTTCAATACACTGGTCAAGACAAAAGGTTTACTTCGTTATAATGTCTGATTCAATATGGGTATAATCTTTACTGCTGCTCGCAAACTTCCGACATGCGTCTATAGGAACAAATAGAAACAGTTCCATTCTCAAACATGCAAGAGGGCTTTAGGCATACCAAATCTAGTATGCTTAAATTCCTTGAGGTCCTCGTGTGAAAGGTCTTGATAGTCATGTGGATACTGAACCCGAAAGCTCATCTGCAAGAGAATAATTGAAGATATCTTAACTTTCTCGGACAATGCATCATATGGCGGAAAAGTCAATGTCTCCAACTGCCCATCTCTTATGCTCAGGCCAATTGTCAGTCATTAAATTTTTTAACCAAATAAAATTTCTTCAAATGCCTTATACCTAAGCATATCATCAAAGATCAGTAGTATATTATCATGACGTAGGCAGTGATAGTGATGACACAAATCTTATCAGACACCCATGGAGGTTGAAAGAATCAATAGGCATCATTCATGAATGCTAATTTATAAAATAATAAGCAAAAAAGTACCAGAAGATGCATGAGGCATCAGTGAATTATCTCTGTTAAATCTCCCAACAGGAGAAAAGAGATTATTTGCTGCCACAAAATTTACCAGAAAAACAAATGGTACATTTAATTCAGTTAAGAAATTATCTTTCATTCATGTAATAGTATCCGAACCATAGAATGAAAAAGCTATTCTTGACATTTATAGATCTCATGTTAGTAGAAGCATGATGAGCAAAGTTAGATCTTTCGGAAAAAGCAACTAAGTGAACAACCATGAATATCAATTCATCTTTTCCAGATTCCAGTGGGTTACAACCAGCGCACATGGATACACCATTCTTACACAAGCAGAATGCATGTGCCCCAAACCCACCCATCTGAATACCCATCCCCCTCAAACAAAGACCAGTAGATTAACAATAGCCTTATCATGAAAATCTGATACATGTTGACAAAAGAGTTGTCAATGCACTTCATGTATAAAGAGACGATACCGATAATGGCTGAAATAAAAGTACAAGGAATAAAACTTGAGAAACCTTGCTCTACACTCTATTGAAATTGAGTACGCAACCATTTGCGCCAAAAGTTCTAGTTATTTGTGATTGGCACAGATTATATTCTAAATCTTTAAAACTACCTAACTTCACGTAATGCAATGCATTTACAATAAGAATGCTATAATTTTTGGCAAACCAAATGAGAACTTTGGATCAACATCCCTAATATGGAGAACCATGACTAAAGCACACATCTAAAGTTGATGACGAAGATTGGCACATCCAAACATCCTAACCAGAAAACTCACCAGAGAAACGAGATTTTCATAGGCTGACCGAAAAATATGTAGCCTGCGGTTTCTTTCAGCTTCAATTGTTGCTTCATTTGGTAATGAAGCATAAGAGTCCCTATTAAAGCAAAATGATAACTTGAAAATAAATCTTCAACTTCACATAATTAAATCATGATTTAGGAGATCTCCAAAAAGATTCACCTTCTGGTCAAGTTAACCTGAAGATTGTGCCAAAAGTTGAATGTCATTGATGCAATATCGAATTCAGGGTGAGAAGCAACTTCCAGCAAAGCATGCACTATTAGCATCGATTCATCGGAACCTGAATATGCAAAAGATGTATCAAATATATAATACAGATTTTACCCAAGAATATGAAATTTGAAATAAAACTATTCATGCTAAACATCAAAAAGTATGCAAAAGTGATGCAGTTAATGATGGCATGTAGGTATAAATATGGCACATGTACTGACCAGTCGCAATCAGTTCTACATATGAATCACCCATATCAGCAAAGAGACGGGCGATGGCTTTTACATCTTCCTCATCCTGATACCAGGAACACACGCAAAAGAAACACCAGTCAGGAAGCAGCAGGACTAAATATCAACAGAAAATGAAACACATTTAGGATTTGAATGTTATGGCGGTAAATTAGCAAGACAATGATGACCATGCCCCTCTGAAGAACTGTTTCCACTTGCTCATAAGCATCTTTTTTTTCCCTTATGATGAGCAAAAATTGTTAATGCGTGCCAAAGGGTTCATATCAATGAACCAAGTCAGCCAATTAAAAAACATCATAAGCTCTCTGAATTGTTAGCCATCTATAAGAGTTCTACCACTATTGAAGAAATAGGCATTTTCTTTTCTTGAGAGCCCATACGTCAACAAGGCTACTCAACCTGCAGCTAGGTAACAACTTGGAAGGACAATGATTTATTACCTTTGAAGGATCTCTGAGCTGTGATTTTAGGCTCATAACTTGAGGCACAATCACTTGAATCAGGCATCTGTACAGCGACCCCACCAGAACTTGCAGCTGCTGTTAAGTGAATCAATTCTGATACAACTGCATGCATGACAAAATATATAAGAAGCATAACATAAAATAAAAAAATGTAACAAATTAAGAGTAATATCCACAGAACACCAAATTTCAGCAGTAAATTTCAATCTCCAGAAGTCAAAGCTCTTTTCAACAACACATGCTCTGGTAACAGGATTGCAAGTACAAGAACACCATAGAGAAGCCTCAGCATCCGAAAAAGTTATGCTTATGAGCAGAAACTCCACATACAATTTACAATATTATATTGGTTTTCTACATTGTATAGCATAAACAGTGGAAAGAAAAAAAAAAAAACTAGCTATTTGGTCTCAAGTTGCTCGTCTCTCATCAATATACGGCAGTCTAAAATCAAGGAAGACGTGTATATTTAAAGCAAACCAAAAAAGGATAACTGGACATTTCAAATTTCCTGTTTTATGTACTACATGAGTTCCAAGATTCTAGTGACCTGAACCTGATTGGTTTGTCACATCCATGATCAGACAAATCAGGAGGTTCACTCCTGTGCACTAGCAAATCCAACCACCAGTCACTAACGTATCACAAGATCTCAGGGTCCCCTCTCCCCCAACCAAAAACACAGAAATAGAGTGGAGGGAAAAAGGAAGAAAACAGTCATGCGCATACCCACACCAAAAGGTTGAACTAGAAAACTGCAAGAAGGTAAAGAATGTTGAATAACTAAAAAGTAAATCCCATAATAGCAAAATCTCAATACCATTCACAGATGCCTCTGAAAGTATTTCTGAGGTCAAGCCTGAGAGAGCAGTATGTACTAAAGGGTGAGACGCAAGCATCAACCCTGGTAGCCTGAAACAAAGAGTACTTAATAAGTACTGGTAAAGACGTATACATTCTCCTACTCAGATAACTAACAAAAGTCATACATTGGCTCAAGAGCCAACTGAGGAAATTTCATGAAATTGTCACTAATTAAAAACAAAATCATTTAGCACAACAGAAGGAAATATAATAACAAAGAAGAACTGAATGGAATGCTTTCATATGACACCATGATTACGTTAAGACACATGGAGGAAGTTTACTGTAGGAGTTGCAAAACATCATAGCTGCTTAGATACTCATGACCTGGCTCAAGGAGGACTGCATATCTTCTGAGCACCCGATATAGGATAAATTTATTCATGTGTGCGCTTCAATAAGCTATGTTTACCACTTGTAATTGCACTAGTGCAGTTGGAAGGGCAGGGATAAATGTTTCAGTGCAACCATCAAAGTAGAAATGCATACCCGTTCCTTAGTCGAAGCCAAGACGCAAATGCCTCAAGAACCTGAACAACAGTGAAATAAAATTCATGGAGAACGGCCAGATGCATAAAAACAAGGACGGAGAAGGTAAGCGCGGGGAATCAAGAATCAGAAGGATAAGTGAACTACCACAAAGTATTTTGTTATCAAGATTAAGAGAGTACGTATTGTGATTTAGGAGAGTTACAAAAACAAAATATCCCATTGCAAACACCTAAAAACTGCTTTTGGCGATTCAAAAATTGCATTTTATAACAAATGACATCTAAAAAACACAATTACACTATAGTAAAAGGAAAAAAAAAAAAAAATTACAAAACTAACCATAACATCACTATTTAGAAACATGCTACAATGCCCTAATAAGGGGACAAGCAAACCTAGCTGGCGTAGCATAATTACTAGGGGTGAGCAGAAGGAACCACTCAAACCAGCTGGTTCTGGGGGGTAGCTGGTTCCAAAAAATTTGAACCAGTGATTTTCGGTCCAGTTTCTGGTTCCATGAGTAGAACCGCCCACCAGGACTGACTTTATTATTATTATTATTTTGTTTAATTTCATAAATCCCTGCCAACCAACTCTGCTCTCGCTTTACTGGATTCACTCTTTCAAAAACAAAATCTAAAAACTTCCAAAAAAATCGAAGACATGGAGGTCCTCTCCTTTATTTGCTCATTTCCAGTCCATCCACCCCTTTCTCTCCGGAAGAACCCTAGCTCCTCCCCCTCTTGCAAGTGGAATTAACCCTTTTTAATCCTCCTCCTTCCCATGCCAAGCAATGGGCTTGACACAGGTGAGTGAGGCCCTGTGAGATTTGGGGATACAAAGGGGTTTGCGAGCACGATGTCGGATAAGGAGCTGGAGGATCAGCTTGTGAAGGCGGAGACTAAGCTCCTAGAGCCGACAATTCCATTGGCACACTCGAGAACCAGACCAGACTGGTTGGTCCAGTTCTAGGGGGACCAGTCCAGTTTCCTAAAAGCCAGCCCCCCTGGTTCAATTCCTGGGTGGGAACCAGACCACCCGGGAACCAATCACCCCTAATAATTATACAGCATCCTTAGCGATTGCATATTCAATTGTGTAGTACATACTATGTATAACCTCGCACCTACACTAAAATGATAGCATACATCTAATAAGGACATTGCAACAAAGGGAAATTATGTTCAAAGTATCTTACCTGCTCTCTAACTTCATTAACATTCAAACAAGCTGTCAAGATACTTAGAGCAATTTCCATTTGAGATGAGAGCTCCTTCTCAAATTGTCGGCGCCTTTCTGGACGAGCGGCTATCTTGTAGTTTGTAACCTCCTGAGCAGAATCAAACATGCCGTATAAATGACATAAAAGTGACAGATCCCGAAGAGTGTCATGTCAAAGGAGAAAATTTTCCTCTGCCCTTCTTTCCATTCAAAAAAGCAAATTTCTGGGCTTGATACTAATCAGATCCTCACCTACACCAAAGTAGGGTGATTATGGCTAGGAAGATCACTAGGATGTGCTTGATTATAGCTTAAAGCAGAAATAAATTACATATGAACACTTTCAATTAGTCCTTATTCTGATGGGATACATCATATTTAGCTCATTAATATACTTTCACAGAAGTCTTTAGTCCTACAGTAATTATTCCATTTCAAGCAAACAACATTTTGCTGTCCAAGTCTTGCAAAGCGCATTTGTGTTGCTACCTTTTCGCCTTGATGATATCTAAATATTATGATCCATCCACATTGGTGCATCAACATGAGATCCAAGCACTTTGATATACCACTTCAATTAACTCGAATCATTTGACTAAAGGACATGCATCAAAAAGAAAGAAGAGCACAATCGACACCTGATCTTTCCAACAAGAGTTGTGATGGAGTAATGATCAAACGTCACCCCCAGTAAAGTTATCCTCAGGTTTTGATTGAATAATTTAAATCTGTCTCTTTCATCTGATAAAGGTCCCACATTCTTCTACTGACCAAATGTTATTGGTTAGTGAGGAAAAACTGGCTGGGATTCAAATTACTCGAAATTTTTTGCTCCAGGCATATGACCTGGATATTTGCACTATCCAAGACAGTCTCATTAAGTGATAGCCATAAGGACACCACTAACAAATAAACAAGTCTGTGAAAAAGAAAGCTTTAGGGGATTGCATGACTAAAGAGGCACTAGAAGAGTATGGCAGCAATTACAAATGTGAAAAAAGAGAAAAGAAAGTCCATCTCTATCAATTTAAGTAATGCCTTCTACACTCCGAGTGTGAACACACAAAAGCCCTCTGAACTGGAGAAGACAACAGACACCTCAATCAAGTTATATGCAAACATTTCCATATCCTGGGAAAGCTTAAACTATCTTCATATTCTATTCACATGGTGATTTCATAATTCCAGCAAAGAGAACATCAAGGTAGACAATTTCTATAATGAGGCATGCGAACAATAAGGCTCAGCTACAAAATTATCCAAACAGGAATATATATATACCTCTGGAAGCACTGTGAGTAGCTCCAAAAATCCTGGCACATATTCGGGATGAGAATTCATCTCATCCCTCAGCCAATTGATGATGCCACCATCCCCCCAGTCTTCAGCAGGGACATGCACAGCCAATGCAGCGACTGCAATACTAATCTAGAAGGCCAGGAAAGTTAAGCACAATATGCCCTTAATACCATACTGTTAATGGAAATCAGAATGAGAATGATTGACAAAAGTAACTTGAAATCTATACCTGAGTTCTAACTCTGGGAGGGCCCTTGTGGAACTTTTTTAGTAAGTTCTGCATACCAGGGGAAGAGAAAGAATAGCCATATCCATTAGAAAAAGTTCTAAATGTTTGATGCTGTCATCAGATATACCAAACGATACCCCACAGAATTCTTAAGAAAGCACAAGATATATCATTAATTGGCATAGCATAATTTTCTTTCCCGACTTCCAAATTAAAATTCCATAGCATTTTTCCCAGCTTTTAGACTAAACTCACTTACTCAAATGTCTAATTTTAGATCAGTATTTGTTTTACCATGTTCAATCTAATTATACTTTATCCACTTACATTTAACGAATCCCTCAGTGGACGAAATGCTTCACAAGGAAGTTCCTCAAAATCTCGTTGTACCTATCAAAAACCACAAAAGTTATTAAAAGTCAGAATGCAGATAGAATAACTTGCCCATCACAACCCCAGAAGTCGAAGCCTGGCCTTCTTAACATTATTGCTTGTGAAATCAAATTTCCATGACCCATTGACTTGTACGAAGTGTGGTGAATTACCTTGCTCCGAAGGGTCTGGGAACAAAATATCAAGGTTTCTAGATTACTTGTTGAATCATGCAGCAAATTGTCAGCCACCTGTGCAGACAGAAGAAACGAACAAGACTTAAAGTTCCACAATTATAAACTAGCTGCATGCAATGGTTTTCCTATATCAAAAGAATAACAAGTCCTCCTTCAAACGAAGCAGACCAAGCTCTAATGTATGCATGCAGACCTATTCAGTTCATTCGTTTTTCACATGAATAGATGTCCCAATTTTAGTTCGTAGTCATTTTATTGAAGTCTGTCACGAGTCTTAGCCACATTTGTTAGATTTGGCTGCATGACAATGGTACATTCACCATAGAGTTCTCAATTCCAAGAAGAGGCAAGCAACTTGATGAGTCTGCTGACTTGGACATTTTACAAGCGGAACTGAAGGTTCCTATTTTGTTCCTTGTAATGAATGAAAGAAACAACCTAATCACCCTGTCACAGGATGCCCGTCATTAAAATGAAGTCCTGGGAAGAAACTAGTTGAACTGATGGCTGAAGGAAACTTAGTGAAATAAAGCCTAATAATGAAGTTGAAAAACTTAATTATATGCCTTCCTCTGATATTGTAAATAATGAAATTTGATGCACTAATATCCAATTGGCGAATGAACATCTTTCTGACAAAGGCAGCGGATGGAGGTCTAAGAACGCCATTTTCCTCCCAATCCTAGATTACAAAATCAAGCTTTGAAACAGACGAAGGAAAATAGAACATGTTTTGGTTCCACCAGTTAGTCTTGTCAATGCATTTTACCATGGCCCTTGTATTTTCTCAAGGGCAGCGCACACCCTCATGGAGAAAAGTTTCAGATGGGAAGGGACTTGGTGCATGGCAAATCACGAAGCAGGTTCAAGCAATGTTTGTGGATTTTTCACATGTAGCGACATCCAGAAGATAGTAGTCAGCTTGTCTAAGCCTGTTAGAGCCCTAGCAGCATTTTATTCAAAATTGATTGCATGACAGTCGTAAACGAGCTGCTAGTTGAAGATAAAACACTTGTATTCATTGTAACAATCAGTAAAATGCCAAGCCTTCAAAATTGCATCTAATGCCCCTTGAAGGTTCCACAGAAGAATCAAAGGTTTTGCACAAACATAAGTTCTTTTTTTTCAAGAAATGGAAGTCCCAAAGGGAGGTCTTCCCCACTTCATCACTCTTTCATTGTTCCTCATGCCCAATGATCCCTAGCACTCGTAACAGCACAGCTATCCCGTAGACGACAGATTAATCGCAAAACACACCGCGAACGCAATGCCGATATTCAGAAACTAGAATCGACCTCCCGCGCGGCGTCGACACAGCCAAACACGACGAAACAGACTCCAAACCGCACATCACAGAGAACGCGGACGCGACCTAAGAAAGAGAAACGAAACGGAAAAAAGAACCGCATCGAATCGGCGCCGCCCCGATTCCGCCGCCCCAAACCAAAAACCGAGCCGCAAAATTCCCCCCCCCGGGGGCGGAACGATTCGAGTTTTTACCTGCCAGGCGTCGATGGTGTGCTGGAAGTCCTGGAGCCATCGGTCGGCCTGCATACGCACGGCGTCGTCGGGGTGGTGGTACAGCGCGTTCAGCGCCTCCTTCACCGTGTTCTGCAGCTCCATCGGCCTCTCCCGCCGCCCCGAAACCGAAATCCGATTGGGCAATCGCTCCTCCCCCTCCTCGCCTCCCCGCTTCGTCTGGAGATTGCGATTAGGGTTTTACCAGCTCGATGCTCATCGCCGATGATTGGGAGAGAGAGAGAGAGAGAGAGAGAGATGTCGGAGATTAAAAAGGGTTTTTGGCGCCTCCCTGCGAAGAGAGAGAGAGAGAGAGAGAGGAATGGAGAAGCTTTTTGGGCGTTTTCGAGAGCGCTTGAGTGGCAGGAATGGCGTCTTAGAGAGAGAGAGAGAGAGAGAGAGTGAGGGTTTGAGTTCAATCGTTCGATCTGATAAAAAAATAAGAAAAAAAATTTGATTTTTTTGGAGCCACCCCGCCGGGTTCTATTCCGCTGCGGCGCGCGCCGCGTGGGACCGCCTCGCGATTGGGCGGGTCCGACGGACGGCTGGGCCCCGCCGCTCCGCGACGGCCAGAGCCGGCCGGGCGATCGTGGGAGCGGAACGATCGGAGCCGCTCCGTTACGGACGAGATTTTTTCCGCGGGGGGGGCTTTTAATTTCTCTTCTTCTTTCTCTTTGATTTGATGTTTTTCTAGCTGGACTAGGTTGTCCCGATTCCTTGCACCCCTTTTTCAACAATAAAAGACACGAATTGAATCCCCCTCATCATTTCTTTGCTTCCTTGGCCTTCTTTTTCTTTCCCTTCTTGGGCAAAGAGAGCAGTCCATTTCCCCAATACAACAATTCAATCCCGAATCATTATGCTCGGTGACAATTCCTGGTGTTATCTTAGGCCCTTTTGCGAAATTTCAATCTTAAACTTTCCGACCAATTATTATTAAAATTTGCTCAACTAAAATTATCTGCGTTAATGTATTTTGTAAAATAAATGATGATGATTTGAGTTGTGTCAAAAAATTTCTAGGCAATCGATCGAAAGAATTACATTAGAATTTATGCAAAGATTTAAGGTTATGTTGACAAAATTAGAAAGTTTAGAATTACATCAATATCTTTACATTTTATTTATTACTAATTTCATAATTATCTTCTTAAATAAGAATTAAAAATGCTTGAGATTTTTTTTTTTAAATTTCCGCTTGTGTTCTTAAAGGAGTGATGTTCACGCTAGTGACTAGAGCGTGTCAATATATCTTTCCTCTTCAGAAGATCTAATTAAGAACAGATGTGTACATATCTATAATCTTTGAGTAGCTTTCTCAAAATATTCATGTAATTTTCTTTTTCCTTTTTATCTTTGCAGGTACACTTATTCGAAAATTCTCTGCTTACAAAAAGAACAAGATTCAAATCACGTCAGCGTAATGTCGATATCAACCATTAATTAGTAACCTAACGCATTGCGTTAAATCTAATGATTCACCAAAAAAAAAAAAAAGGGATAAGTGTTCCGGAAGTCTTAAAACTTGTCGCGGATGTGCATTTCAGTCCTAAAACTTACAAAATGTTCATTTTCAGTCATAAAACTTGTCGAAACGTTACAAATAAGTTCTAAAGCCAACACCGTTAACTTTTTCCATTAAAAATGTTGACGTGGCATTTTAAATTATTTTTTATTTTACAAGTGGATTTTTTAGTTATTTTTAATCATTTAAAAAAAATAGATTTATTCATTTTATCTAATTTCACCAAAAACTTAAAAAGATAAAATAAAAATTTTATTTTTAAAAATTTTTTAAAAAATTGTTTAAAAATGATTAAAAATAATTAAAAAAATCATCCGGAAAATAAAAATAATATAAAATGCCACATCAGCATTTTTAACGGAAAAAAGTTAACGGCGTCGCTTTAGGACTCATTTGTAACGTTTCAACAAGTTTTGGGACCGAAATGAACATTTTGTAAGTTTTAGGGCTGAAATGCGCACATTCGCGATGCAAGTTTTTGTGACTTCCGAAGCACTTATCCCAAAAAAAAAAAAAAAAAAAAATCTTCTCACCAATCGCTTGATGGGTCATCATGAATCACAAGCTAAACATCTAATGTATAATGGGCCGGGCCGACGCAACCAAGCCCAACGGGCCGAAGACCTCGCGCCGGCCCGCACGGCTTGCTATTAACCGTTCTGGTGCAGCTCGGGAGCTCGTGAGCTCTCGGCTATGGCGGAAGCGGAAGCCCCCTCGCCGGCCATCTACATTCCCGAGGAGTGGTCGGAGGCCGCCGCCGCCATCGCCCGCGGCTCCTCCGTCGCCGCCGCCGCCGCCGCCTCCGCCGCCGCCGCCGCCGGCCGCTCTCATCTGCGGCGCCAAGAACTGCGGCAAGACCACCTTCTCCCGCCACCTCCTCAACGTCCTCCTCCGCAGGTCGGTCCGCCGCTGCCGCCGGCACCTCCTCCTCCTCCTCCGTCCCTTTCCGTTCTTCCCGATACACGCGCGCCGCGTCGATGTTCGCTTCGCCGTCGGCCTCGCTTTGAGAGTCGAATGGTTTTGGCGGCGCGGTCTCTCGACGAATGCGTTTAGCCTCCTGTCGTGCTAGGCTGATCGTATGTTCTTCGATGCGTTGATTAGCGCTTGTGCATTGCGGTTTGGTGATTTTCGTTCGCGAATGTTTGATTTAGCAAGGCAGTTTTAGCAGCTGCGGTTCGATGAGATGGTCGCATGGTTCGGTTTTGACTTCATCAGTACGTACGTTTGCTTACCAACGCGTTAAGGTGAACATGTAGGAGCTAGTGGTTTCATAAGCTAGGAACAGAGCTAAAAAGATCTTATTAATTTGATAATCTAATCTCGGCGGATTACGAGTTTCGTGCTTGAGTTTGGCTGGCACTTTTGATGCGCCCCGGTTATCAGTTAAGTAGCCTGGTTGAGTTTGGCTTGCATTAAGCTGAACATGTATGAGCTAATGGTTTCATAAGCTAGGAAAGGAGCTAAAAAGATGTTATTGATTTGACTATCTAATGTCGGTGGATTATGACTTTCATGCTTGAGTTTGGCTTGCACTTATGGTGTGCCTGGTTATCAGCTAAGTAGTTTGGCTATGTCAACTTGTTGGTTTTTGTATATTTGATAAGTTGAATTCGACATGTTTTTCTCTTCCGCTGTGTCATGCTGAGAGCTTACCAGAGAATCTGCGTGACGTTCTTCTGAGCTGCTCTTCCTGTATGCAGATATAAAAGAGTAGCTTATTTGGATACGGATGTTGGGCAGCCAGAATTCACTCCCCCTGGGTTTCTCTCTCTTACCATAGTTGACAAACTGACACCAGGTACCGTTCTTGAAATTACCACCTTCTTTTGTTTCCGACCCATGAATCGTATCTCTGCTTTCGTGGCTAACTCTTGTTTTTTCTCTTCCTTTTCTTTATCATCCATTCTTTTGCAAAGTAGATTTGACAATTCCCTGCTTGAAGACACCTGAGAGGTACTAATCATGTTACTTACCTTGCTGCTGAAATTTGACTGGATCCACAATTTTATACATTCATTCTGCTACTGAATTAGTTGGTTGGATGTTCTCCCTCATAGAGGGAAAAGGATCTATAGCGTGGCTTACCAGTTTCCCTGTATCAGATGCTTTTTCTTTGGGGACGTTTCTGCAAAAAGGGATCCTGCAGCATACTTGAAGTGTATATATGCTCTCTATGATTACTTACGTGAGGGGCACCGGAGTTTGAATAGCAAAGAAGACCCTGCCATAGTTGGATTGCCCCTTGTCGTCAATACGCCTGGCTGGGTCAAAGGCATAGTATTTTCCATATCTAAATCACTATCATCATTTCTGCTATCTCCTTAAGACCCTTTAGGGTTCTCCTTTTCTTCTCACTTTGTAACTGTTCACATCTTACTGATTATGTCTCCAGGTGTTGGTTTTGATGTTCTGGTCAAGACGTTGAGGTATATCTCTCCTACACATGTAGTTAAAATAAACATCTCGGCTGAGAGCAAGAATCTACCACCTGGGCATTTCTGGTTAGATGAGGAGTACGACGAAAGTGTTCATTTAATAGAGATCAAGTCGGCTCGGCAGGATTCTTTCAATAGATCGTAAGCATTTACCTTGTTTAATGGTTATCAATGAATCAATAGTGTCAAGAAGCGAATTAATTTGCCTAGAACTTGCTCTTGTTGTCCTCAACATTGACGTGACAGAGGGGTCTTGAGCCCAGAGTATTCTCTCACGGCATTAGTAAGTTTTACGGGAATTCTGTCTAATTGATAAATGGTTATGACCGTAATGACATCAAATCTTCTTGCCTAATGAAGTATTTATGTTATTATGTGCATTAGGAGCTCCTTTCATCTACTCTGGCATGAGTGATCAAATACGTTCATGATGGTGCTTTCCTCATCTATGATTGTGCGCTACCATGTAGCACATCTATTTCTATTTTCCTTTTGCAACAGAAATCACGTATTCACACTAAACCTGGTTCACCTAGGAGATTGTGTATAACTTTTATGGTCCTATGTGGTCCAGGGTTCTCACACAAAAAGATGCACGGCTTTTGCGAGATATGAGGATAACTGCTTATTTCAGGCAGTGCTTCCCCAGTAGCTCAAATATTACCAAAATAAAGGAACTCGCACATGCATTGGCCTCTCACCCCCCTTATGAAGTTCCAATTTCTGCCATCAAGATAAAGCATCTACACTGCCAGGTTGGTTCCTAGTGATAGATAAATGTCGAAAGTTTCTTGCTGAAGATTTTTGGTATCAATCTCTTTGGAACAATTGTTTTTGAAATAGAGGAAATAAGTGGACAACAAACGACAGGAACTTATCTAGAAGATGGTTTGTCAACTATATTATGATTTTCTGTGTTACCTAAAGCAGATGAGGCCTTCTATTTTTCTTCTCCTTGTGGTCTGTGGTAGGTCCCAAGTACTGAAGTATTTTATAGCTTGAACGCATCCATTGTCGGCTTGGCAATTAGCTCCAACGAACCTGATGATTTGCCTTCTTCTGTAGGTCTTGGTAGGTTACTTTCTTTCGTATCTGTTTACAAATAGGTGCTGATGAGCTTATGGTTCACGTGTGCTTTCAGTAGTGTCTCTGCATAAGATAATATACTTATCTAGCTCACTTTTCTTGATGGACCAGGTATTATAAGAGGTATTGACTTGTTGAAAGGATCTATTTATGTGATCACCCCTGTTCCTTTGAAGATGCTGGAGAAGGTTGATCTATTTCTGCAGGGCTTCATTCAAATACCTACGAGTCTGTTGCAGGTATTGCATAGTGATTTCATCCTGCATCAGATCTTTGTCATCTAGACTTGCATCTTCGTGGATATCTACATCTCGTAGTTTTACGGTCCTTCTATTGGTGGGACGACACAACACCCTTATAGTTTGATTTGTGCTGGCTTTATTCAATGTGCATTGGCTGTGCTAGTGATGGATTTAAGGTCTTCCTTGGTTTTTACTGTCACTATCTTGACTAACTTCTGCATGACAATTTTGGTGGGCATTATTAAATTCTCGCCCAGTAGTTCCATTCTGATACAGGCAGATCTGAACATTTCAGTTGTCCTTTGTAGGTACAAGGATACATGTCCCCGTACATGTCTGCAGATGTTCTACCCACAAGTTAGCCGAGGCTGGTCGTCATCTGCCATATGGCCTCTGCAGTAATTTAGATCAGTCATCGTACATCCAAGATGATGTGCGATGTGGTAGTTACAGGACAGTTTGCAAGTAGAGGGATATCGTTGTAGGAGTGAATTTCCTAGTTGAGTATATGTGCGGTGGAGCGAAGCGTATAGACAGTTCACACCACAGAAAAAAAGTATTTTCCTCATGCAGGCAAGCGATTTTGTTGAATTATTTGACTCTAATTTGATTCATGAAATTGGTGTTCGGGGAATCATTTACTTTATTGGCTTGGTGCATTGCATGAGAAAGAAGTACGGCAGCTTGAGCAGTTACTATAGCATGTCCGGTGCTGAAAGCTTGATATAATTTACCCATCATAATATACAAAGTCATGTTCATCAAACAAGTCGCATTCAAATTGTAAGTTTTAAAAATTGGATACGATTAGTAAGATTTCTACAAACTCCATTCATGGTGGAAAGAGAATAAATCTTAGTCGTCGTTGATATTATTTACCCATCATAATATGCAAAGTCATGTTCATCAAACAAGTCGCATTCAAATTATAAGTTTTCAAAATTGGATACGATTAGTAAGGTTTCTATTAACTCCATTGATGGTGTAAAGAGAATAAATCTTAGTAGTCGTTGGATTAGAGACGTCTGCATTTAGATTGAATATTAGCTAGTTGAATTCTTCAACATGTCAAACATCTAAAAGCGATTGTGTAAATAAAATACATTCTCTCATGAGTATCACTTCACTTCTGAATATATATCGTCAAGTATATAATGAGCAGTAGAACGGTAAAATAAAAAAGAAATAGTGAAGCAATACTTATTCGATGTTAACAAAGAAACTAACATTTGTTATCTTTACTTTCTAAAAGGAGTTGGAAAATAGAGTGGATGGCATGCCATATTGAATGTTTAGTATCTTTACTCCTAAAAGGAGTTGGAAAATAGAGTGGACAACCAATTCATCTAATAATACTAAAACTTTTCAAAACACATTTTATCTATTAATTCCATAAAAAATGGACATTCCACGCGTTGGATGAGATTGATAAAGATTAAATGCAAGAAAAGAACCAACTGGTTTAAGACAAAGATGGTGCCTTTGGTTTGCATGTTTGGTGGAGCACCGTCATTTCAGGTAAGTTCTTGACCGTTTCTATTTATAGTCGTAGCAAAGCTCACCACCGATACTTTTAGAGAATCGTGAGTTGAAACATAAATCTTTCAAGCCAACCTGTCTCTGTCCTTCCCTGGAGAAAACAACAGAGGAGCAGAGACAAGAACAAGAGGTCATGATCTCGGTCTGCTCGACTCACCAGGGTCATGATCTTGCGTCTCTCCATTGATTAATCACTCCATTTCCCCTCAACTTTTTCTGAAGTTTTTATCCGGATAAGTCACTTCACTTTCCTTCGTGATTTCGTCGCCGCGAAAGGCATATGGCGAAGCGATCGTTCAAGTGTTTTGTGGAGCAGGAGCTGGGAAAGTTCCCGCTCTTTGTGATCTACGCCATGCTCGAATGGTTGCTCATCATCATGCTGTTCGTCGACGGGTTAGTGGCGTTCGTCGCCAATGAATTCGCCAAGTTCTTCGAGATGCGGGTTCCCTGCCTTCTCTGCACGAGGATCGATCACGTGCTGGTCCGGAGGAGTCCTGATTTCTACTACAACGACTCCGTGTGCGAAGCGCACAAGAAGGAAGTGTCATCCCTCGCGTACTGTCACGTCCACAAGAGATTGTCCGACATTAAAAAGATGTGCGAGGGGTGTCTTCTTTCTTTCGCGACCGAGAAGGAATCCGACTGCGATACCTACAAGTCCCTCGTGGGCGTATTGCATAAGGATCTCGAAAGCTTCGTTCAGGATGATTCCGGGGTTCATTTGGCAATGCCTCCAGGGAAGAAGGATGAGAGGGCTGAGGTCAAGAAGAGCGGTGATCAATGGTGCACATGTTGTGGAGAGCAGCTCAAAATGAAGCCGTCTTCGCGTTCGAAGAACGGCCAGAAATCTGGAAAGTGCACTAGCCCGATCGCGCAAGCTCCCGCTCCGTCTCCAAGAGGACCCTTCGTGACATTGAGGAATGAGGAGGCGTCTAACTTGATGTTGCCTCATATCCGTTACACAGAACTAAAATTCAACCCTGATTCTGGATCTGACATTCCTGATGCGAGCTCGAATGCGCAACTTCCTGACAGCCAGGGTAATTTTTGTGCCGGCGAAAATCATCCCTCATCCTTCAATGATCTCTTCGAGAAATTTCAGAATTTTGTCTTTAGGTAACAGCTAGGGCAATCATATTCATTTCCTAGTCTGAATTCTTTTCTTTCTTCTCATCCATGACAGGTACATTTGAGACGAAAATCGCTTCGGTGCCGTTGCTCACTGAGAGCGATGACACGGGTGAGGCAATCAGAACCCCACCCTTTGCGAGGGGAAACAAGTTCTTTGGCATCCCACTTACCGATTCAGCTAACTCGAGCCCGAGGTTTGGTTTGAAACAGTTAAGGAAATCGATGCTTGACAAGGTAGATTTGGCTTCTGAGCCCAGTGACGGCAGCATAGCAACTGAAGAGTCTATTTTGAGCCATTTAAAGAGGCAGGTTCGCTTGGACCGCAAGTCGCTGATGGCCCTGTACATGGAGCTAGACGAGGAAAGAAGCGCCTCGGCTGTCGCTGCCAACAATGCGATGGCCATGATCACACGGTTACAAGCAGAGAAGGCGGCTGTCCAAATGGAGGCCTTGCAGTACCAGAGAATGATGGAGGAGCAGGCAGAATACGACCAAGAAGCCCTTCAAGAGATCAGTAACTTGCTTGCCAAGAGAGAGGAAGACATCAAACTATCGGAGGCCGAACTTGAAGCGTACAGAGAGAAGTACGGATGCTTGGAGGGTTTCGAAGTTCGTAAGAATGAAACAGCAGACAAGGATTGCCAGCAGCCAAAGTGTCAGACCTATTTGTTCTCCGACGGGGGTTCCGGATGTGGAAGCCACTCTCCTAGTGTCAATGGAGGAGAAACCGTTGGGGACATTGCACAAGATCACATCATCCTTGATACGTTGCAGGAGGAAATAGGTAGCAGTGAATCTCCAGAAGAAAAGATTTGATCCCAGTAGGAGTACTACACTTAAGAACGACTGCATTTCTTTGTTAGTCATTATCAGAGGAGGCGAGAAGCGGAGATGGGAATGTTACGACGACAGAAGCATCTCATCATACGGAGTGTAACAACAATCTTAAAGAAGGATGTGAAGGGACTGCACTTCCGGAGCAAAACATCTCGAGTTATAATAAATTCATTCCTGATAGTAATTTATTTCCCATACTTAGGTCCTAAGAACTGACAAGACACAGAAAGGTTTGCCTGTATATAGGAGTGATTTTAAACATCTGGACAGTTGCAGGTTGCTCATTGTAAAATTCAATTTTTCCTCAAGCCTTTGCGCCGGAAGTTTCTCGCTACATCTCAACTTGCTTGAATATTCTGTGTTTTTGGCATGATGATTGAGATGCCAAAGAGCATCTTGCACACTGACATGTCATGTACCTGCTGAGCAGTATCGAATCATGTCCTGTCCGACATCTCAAACAATTTCCAGTCGATGGAAACTCAAATCTGAGTCAGGTCCAGAGGACCCTAACATGTATAGAAGTTTGATGGAACGAGTAGGAACATAAATGCATTAGCTGGGATGCAATTTATATCACACGAACCTTCGATAAATACAATGCCGTGCACGGTTCTTTCCTTACAAGATCAATTAAACCAACTTCATCATGGTTTTCCATGCTTTCTATGGAAAGAAAAAGAAAATGATTTTGTCTCCAACAATGATCACTGATAGACTTTCCCTTAATGGACCTCTGCGCAATGTTTCTGGCAACTGATGATGCCGACGAGATTCCCACATCCCGCTTTCACTCTTTCTCATCCTGGGAAGATTTCTGGAGTACTGGAGTTAGAGGCCTAATGGAGCTCAATTCCTCTCTGGACTCTTTCCAGCGCTTTGAATGTCATCATCGATGATGTGCAGCATTAGAAGTGATCAAAAGAAACATTATTTTATGCGAGATCCCTTGTAACGCGAATCGGGAATTGAGCGATTTCCACATTTTGCCTGTGCACTTATTTGCAGCAGACACGGAAATCATTTTTCCACTTTTGTAGCTTGATCATGCAGTGAAGGTGAAAATGATGTTGCAGGAAGATTAATCAGATCTTGCACTTGAAAACTGGATGTCAAACTTTGGTCACATCCTTTGTTGTCACTTGTCTTTTGAGAAATGAGAAAGTCTCCTCATCCCTTTTCAGAACAATGAAGATAATGAAATGATCACGTTCAAGGAGGGGTTGTGTCATCACATTTGGTATCCTTGAGCTTCCATTATTGTTTCAATATAGGCCTCCAAACTTACTATCGAATCCCTGAAATCATATTATTTTTTCCAATCAAGTCCATCCATATTCAATCTCGACAATTGAGAGTGCACCCTATGGCTAGAGTCCGCCACTATAGTGGTAAAAAATTAACCACTGTGAACAGTTTAACTTGTATCAACTCAGCTTATAATAATAATAGTTCAAGATACAACAGCACGATTACATAAATTTTATGTATAGTTATCAATCGAGGCACCCGACATCTCAACATCAGACTTTCGATCGCCAATACCAACCCGGCCTCGGCTTCGATTTAGCCCGAACTGGAGACGGAGCAGCTCGATCGGGAAATTCCTATGTCACGAATTCAAGGATCGTATTGAAAAATAAAGTCCAATTCACGGACCAAAAGCGCAAAACATTCCGTCTTCTCCGCTTTTATTATACGCAAAAAGAAAAATGCTCGCTTGCGATAAGTTGACCACTCGGAATCGGGTGGCACCGATGACCCACGCGCGCACGTTGGCATCGTCCCTCGCTTCGAGATCGCTCTCCTCCTGGGCTCGCTTCCTCGTCCAGCGCCCGCCCGCCGGCGCCCTGCGCGCCGCCACACGGACCAAGATGAGCGAACCCGGCAGCGAAAGCCAAGGAAGGGACCAGCTTGAGTCCGTATTCAAGCAGAAAAAGATCCTCCGGACTCGGGTACGGAGGGCCCTCAAATCCATGGACCCGCTTCAGAGATCTCAGGAGGGTAATTGGTTTCGCTCGTTTTTGCGGATTTTGTTCTGTTAGTAGCCGGGATAGCTTGTTCTTGATGATGCGTTTTGCATATGAGGCCTCTGTTTTTGTAACGTATGAAATGGTAGCAGTCGAAGTCGAAATAGCTTGTTCTTGATGATGGGTTTTGCATAGGAAACCTCTCTATTCGTGTAATGTATAAAATGGTATTGCAGGAGCTTGTTCTTGATGATAGGTTTTGCATATGGAGCCTCTCTGTTTGTGTAATGTATGAAATGGTATTGGTCGGAACAGCTTGTTCTTGATGATGGGTTTTGCATATGAAGCCTCTATGTTTGTGTAATGTTTGAAATGGTATTAGTCGGAATAGCTTTTCTTGATGATGGGTTTTGCATACGAAGCCTCTCTGTTTGTGTAATGTTTGAAATAAGATTAGTCGGAATAGCTTTTCTTGATGATGGTTTTTGCATATGAAGCCTCTCTGTTTGTGTAGTGTTTGAAATAAAATTAGTCGCAATAGCTTTTCTTGATGATGGGTTTTGCATTGCTCGAATTTATGTTGGTGTGTTTTGGTTTTGGACCCTTTTTGTTTGATTAAGTAATGGGGAAACTTTTTGTGGGATATGAAGTTTTTTCATCAAGGAAATAGAATGAAAATGGTAGGAAGAAAGCAGTGACATAGATTTCTTTGGTTGTAGGTTGTAAATTGTCATCTGCTGACTAAAGTTTTCTGATTTGCTTCACAATGGTATTTCCATCCTTTGTTTCAGCATTTTCAAAGGAATGCATACTGAGCATACAGGACAAAATGTCTTTGTATATGTGTGTTTCCTCTAGCCGATACATGCAGACGGCAGAAGTGTGTTTTTACTTACGTAGAATCAATGGACTAGATTGAGGCTATGATTGATGGGATGTCGTGACTTAAAGCTAATAAAAAGGCACTGCGAAAGAAAGAGGGCTTAAAGTATTCCAGCTTTGATTTGTATGTCTTGGTGTGGGTTTGTAGTTAAAATCATGGAGAGTTTCGCTTGAAAATATGGATGACTTACTACTGCTTATCCCAGTTTCCATGGACATGAGTTACTAATCACGGAAAAACAAACCATGGCATTGATTTATCGGATGTGACGCATCATTTTCTTCATCAAAAAATTTTCCTGCTTAGTACAATGTGATTGACATGGCCTTTATCAGATGAGACAATTCAGAGTCTTGTGCTAGATGCTCCGTGGTTCAAATCTAGTCAGAGTTTGTGCGCATATATCAGCTGCAGTGCCCTACGGGAAGTAGATACCTCAAAAATTCTCTCACGAATTCTGCAAAATTCGGCCAAAGGTGTGCTTCCCTGCTCTCCGCCTTTACAGTCTCATTTAGCTGCCCAATTCAATACTCCAAATTTCCTATCTCTGCTATGGGCATAGTGATCCTTAAGGTATTTCTCATGTACCTGAAAACTGATATATTTCCCATTTTATCTCTAGATGGCCACATACAGATGAAGAAGAAGCTTTATGTTCCACGTGTGGAAGACAAAAACAGCCACATGAGAATGCTCAACATCTCAAGTGTTGACGATATGATCGCAAACTCAATGGACATATTAGAACCTGCTGCACTAGATGCTGATGGAAATGAACGTGAAGATGGTAATTGTCTTCTTATCAAAATCATGTCTCTTCTTACTGCCATTCTTCCTCCTTGCTTTCTTCTTTTCATCAATGTAGGAAATAACATTTAAAATTCCTTGGCTGATTTTTTTTATGTGGACTTTGTTTTGGCGTTATGCATCATTCCTCATGGTTTATTACAATGTGGTCTCTTATGGCCCTGAATTTAAACTTACAAAAGCTTTTGCTTGTTAGGGCTACCTCTAGGAAAGCTCATCAGAATGAATAATTACTTAATATAATTGTTTCTCTTTGTTTGACTAATTCCTTACTGTTGTGGTAGAATTTGGCAGATCCCCCATACTTTTTAGGGTGTCGGGCTATGATTTTCATTAAGTGTCCCACTATTCGTTAAACTATTATCTATTGCTTTGATCAAGCTGGATCGATAGCATTTTCGGATCTGATGTCTGGTTTCTGCTTCTTTTCCATGAAAAGATGTTCGAACCTTCTGAGGGCATTACAAAGTTGAATGGACAGTGATGAGATTATACATGCTATTTGGAAGGGTATATGAGTGTTACATGATTTCATGTAAAGTGGGTGGATAGGCATACTATTCCACATATTGTCACTTTTCCATTCTACTGAATGCGAGATACGAATTGACAAAGGATGAGATACTGCATTTGTGGCTTCCAAATTTGTTAGTCATTTTGTAATCGGAGGTTGTAGCATGTCCAATGAGGATAGCTACAGTTGCTTCTTCATCTTTTAAAAAATCTTTGTGTATGTTAATCTTTGTGATCCTTGAGCTCATGTTAACACACTAGATCTCAAATATTGAATTCCTTGATACGCGTACAAACATGTACCAGATGCTGTCCCCTTTGGTTGCGTATTTATGCTGCATTTTCTTAACCTATACATGAGGCCTGAAGGAACTTCTCTTATCTCAGTCATGCAGGCAGATGATCCTGTTGACTTGCTCCTTTTACCTGGTAATTGTTATCATTCATCCTATTATTGTTATACAGCATGCTTCAAGGTTAGAGAAACCAGAACATCAGTTGCTTTGCTTGTCTTTGTTGCTAGGACTTGCGTTTGACGGATCTGGAAGACGCTTGGGCCGAGGTGGAGGGTAGGATTGTGATCACTAGCTTTCATTTTGTGTTCGAGATCTAGGCTCTATCAGTAATATACACTTGCTATGATAGTGGATCCTGACCCTGTTAAATTTCTTCATTATGGTGACAATTAACCTGTCATAGTGTTTTCTGTCATAGTAATGTAGTTCTAATTTAGGAAAACTGTTGCTCCACATCCCCCAGAGAGCAGAATCAAAATATTTCTCATTAGGATTTTGCTTGCTTTTGCCTTTTTGTACTGACTGTATTGTGTTTGCAAAAGGTATTATGACACTTTCCTGAGAAACTACCAAGAGCTTGCACATGCTCGGAACTGGAAGCAACCCCTCCTCGGTATGTTGGTGAATAGTTTCTTTTCCTTTCTCAATTTATAGGATGGTATAGCTCAAGAGTTTCGGCCTGTTCATTTTCAATGCTTGCAGTTGCCTTGTCATACTCTCCACAGATTTTGGAGGAAGGAGTCATACCAGTCACTCCAAATGACATCCCAGTAGATGCTCTCGTATCCCCCTCTGGCGTGACTCCCATAAGCCCTGCAGCTTTGGACAGGTTGGCCTAGGATTCTGTGGTCTTATTTTCCCAATATTAATCATTTCTCAATACTGGTCCAATTGGTCACAGAATGGAGATTTGACACAGGCTTCGACACCCTGCCTGGGTTTTTCTGCCAACCTAAAGTGGGACCTGCAAAGGGTGATGTCCATTGCTTGAAACATGTGGCCGGCTTTATCAAAGTCATGACAATGAGTCCTTAATGCCAAGTATGGTTTTGCACTGATCTCTAATACCATCGATACATAGAAGAGCCAGTCGGCGTGAGAACCCTCCTAATGTGTCTTCTGTTTCATTGATCATACATTCCAACTCTTAGTAGCCCAGGTGAATTTTTGCTCTCTTGGGGAGCTTGGCTCGGTTATGTCATTCTGGGCCTTCTCTCTTACACAGATGTGTTAAAACCACATTGTAATTGTTCCTTAAGTAGCAATTCATTAGTGAAAATGAATTGGTTTGATCCCTGAACCAGAAGAGAGAAAAATTAAAAGAATGCCAGTCATTTGGGCAGACAGCAATTTCCAACGTTTACCAGGTCAACTCCGTGTGTACCAGGTCAATCCCGTGCTGCTCGGGGAGTTGATCCCTCCACTTCATTTTTTTTTCCAATTTCTGATAGGAGGAAGGATAAGCTGTTGTTGCGTCTTCTCTTTCTGGTCCCATGCCATATTTATCTGCTCGATCGTGTGTGAATGAAAAACAAGCATGACAAGGATCTTCAAGGAACAGGTTTATGAGAGCTACTTGTATGACTCATTCCCTCCGGTGGACGACAACTCACTGCCTTCCCTTTCACACTGTCCTGAAAAATGGGGACCCTTTTTAGGCTAAATCTGCTTTGTTGCAATTTTCATCAGTCACTTTCTTCACCAAACATGCTTCAAGGTTTCGACGATCACCATCACTAGTCTCCAAGACATTGTCCTAGACTCCTAGGAATGGGTCGAGCAAATTAAGCTTGGCTAACCAATCTGCTTGGTTCTTTCTCTTTTGTTCTCCTTATACCAAGTTTGATTTTGTAGGCCGTGTGGAAGTGGTAGATTGACAAAAGATTTGGAAGGGCTAGAGATCCTTACCCGTGCTTTCCTAGTTGATCAAGTGGTCAAATCAAATATTCGCACGGGGTCTTTCAATCAAGGGTATTTGGCCCACAAGTTAGTCGAAAGACAATGCGTGACGCACAAGTCAGCCTAGCAAGAGGACTTTCACCTCCCTCTCTCATCCTCACCATCATATCGGTCTCCTCAAACTATTTCCAAAAAAGTTGCAGTAAAGTCTATCCTCCCTAATATCTTTATCTTCCTTGCTCGGGGGAATACTTCTAAGTTTTATATCCAAGAGTTGAGACGAAACAATTTGAGGACATACTCAGATCCAAGTGCTTTCCTAGTTGATCAAGTGGGTCCAAATATCATGTCCTAACTCTTTTTCCTCATAAGAAGAGAGTTTTCCATAGAAGTAACATGGTCTATCCAAATCAATTTGCTCAATTACTTTACTAGCTGATGGCCCATCTCTATGCACTCCTTAAATAACGTCTGCTTACTTCTGAAATCCCTTTTTCATTTGGATTAGGTGGAGACTATGCTAGACAAATTATTCAAGTGTTTTTGTCTCCAATGCTGATGCTGCTAGCAACGACCTTGCAAATCTTTTTGTTGATTTGTCCGGTCATTTTGGTTGTGCCTGGACTTTTATTTCACGCCCCATTCGCACGTCAGAAGGGCCAGTTAGTCTTCTGCAAGTTGCATCCAACTAAGGACCACTAAACAAATTTGTATATAACAGCAGAGAGATGCTTTTAACCCACCGTAAGTCTTATTCTTTCTTCTACTGCCAAATACATTTTCCAGCTCTCCCATGGCGATCTCACCAACTTCCTGGATCTCACCGTTGTTTTGCCTAACAATAGTACTCATCCTAGTTTCTTCTATTCCTTGCTATTCAGCCGACCCGGACTTGTTACAGGACTTCTGCGTCGGAGACGTGAAGGCCGCCATAACTATCAATGGCTTCCCCTGCAAACCTGCCTCCGAAGTAATCCCAGATGACTTCTTCTTTGATGGCCTGAGCAAAGAAGGCAATACAAGCAATCGATATGGTATGAGCCTGACCCCTGGAAACGTCCTCAGCTTTCCGGGGTTGAACACGCTGGGGATTTCGATGAACCGCGTTGATTTCGCTCCCGGCGGACTTAATCCGCCCCACTCGCACCCTCGTGCGACCGAGTCCGGGGTCGTCATCAAGGGGAGGCTCCTCGTTGGATTCATGACCACCGGTAACGTGTTCCACTCCAAAGTGCTCACTGCGGGTCAGATGTTTGTGGTTCCAAAAGGGTTGGTGCACTTCCAGAAAAATGTTGGGAAAGGGAAGGCCCTTATCTTCACAGCCTTCAACAGTCACTTGCCCGGATCTGCGGTTCTTCCTATGACACTATTTGGCGCGACACCCGCCATCCCAAACGATGTCTTGACGCAGGCTTTTCAAGTTGAAGAAGAGGTGGTCAATAAGATGAAAGCCAAGTTCAGCACTTGAAAGCCAACTCAGTACCAGGAAAGAAACCAGCCGGCCACTTGATCTCCAGATTGCGGATTTCTAAAGATTAAATTGTGTTTAATGCACTGACTCAGACAAATTCGTTCTTTGGGTAATGCCGGCGAAAACCCACGGATCAATTTGTCGGTCTCACTTGGCAGTTCATATGGTCATTTTGTTATCAAAAGCATGTATAAGTTGTAGAGATTTGATGAAAGAAAGTAAGCGTGGTAAAATTTTAAGACAAATACGTCGTAGAATTTTGCCTCCTCATATTATGTTCCAAAAGCCACAAGTAAACAGTGTACAAAGTATCTGGTTAGATAGTACACATGGAAATCAGATGCATTTCCTGCTAAGATTAGGTATTACATAATTTATAGAATGGACTGACAATTTTCGATTTGCGGATTTGGCGCTAATCAATAAGGTATCAGCAACAAAGTTCATGTTACATATCGACGCCAACCTGAATAGTTAATCTGGCTCCTCTCGATCCTAAGTTAAGTCGAGCAAGTCCGTCATCATCAAGTCTCTCTCTTAAATCCGCCACCGGTCTGCATATGAAGCCAATCCGGTTGTGCTTGTGATCCTTGCAGGTAATCCCTCGCTGCTTGTGAGGCAAACATCATCCCAGTACCGTCAAATGGCTGTGACATGAGCTAAAACCCAGATTGGATTAGTCAATAATTGCAGCTGCCACTTGCCATCGTTGGCAAGCTAAAATCAACGTTGCTGGTGGAAGTATATTAAAATTGAATAGGACATAAGTGAGCCAGCAAGAAAAGTGACTTGCATTAGAACTAGCGTTCTCATTGTAGTTGCATTGCATGGTCTTGTGGAAAACAAAGACTAGCTCTTATAGTCACAGAACAACAGGACTGGCGTCGATTAGGAATGCAATTTACTAGAAGCTCGATGTGGAAAACATCATTATCTTAGAAAAATGGAAACGGGAGTCTTAATTGGGCCTGATGCCATGCTGCATACCCATTGCGGTCATGGACTAAATTAACACAGCTATCTTCTGTCCATAAAGCATGCGTACTTACATCTTTGGGTACAAAGCCTTCAACTGCTGGGCTCATGTCCATCCTTGAATTGACTGCTTCAAGCTTCATCGACAAGAACTAGAATATCCATTGTATAGATTTAGATTGCGGAGACGAGCATAACAAGTCATCCGGTATTAGCTGGAATAGCGACCGAAAGGCCTTACCTCAACCTGGTGCTGCAATGATTGGATATAATTGATAATCTCATCAAGAACCAGTGCCTTTCCAATGATCTGATCAGAAAGAAAACATCAGGAATTTAACCATGTGACCCAGAACTCATGTATATGGTAGACGATATATGTTAGCTTTGGAATGGTTTGAAAAGGTTAAAACCGTTTACCAGGGAGGTGAGAAGCAACATGGGACAATGAAAAACGCTCAGAGGCCTATATATGGCTAACGATGGTGCTAATTCAGCCAAGACAAGTAGCATACCTTATTGCAACCAGGGACCAAATCTTGAAGAGTTTTCATCCTCTCACTAATCTTCTCTCTCCTAGCCTGCCAAAGACACGCAAACGTAGGCACAGATTATACAGCAATCGATTTCATGCGTATGTATATTCCAGTCATGTATGTTGCCCAACACAGGTCGAACACTCAAAAGATTACTTACTCTTTCTGCTAAGCTGTGACTGTCCGTCGCTTGGCCCCTCCTCGCCCTCACATGTATGTAGTCTTGCTTTGGTGGCTCAGACGGTTTAGCACTCTGTTCCGCTGACGATTTATTACAAGCAACAGAATTCGCCTCTACTTCAGCTTTGGAACCGCCATTTTCATCGCGGGATCCAGCCATCTTCGGGCGTTTGGCACCATTCGAATTGTTCTGTTCCGCAAAAAGGAATGATAATCAACACAGCAAATCCGACAGAGGACCACAGATCTTCGCATAGCAAGATTACCAACGTAATTTGGCACTCCCATCTCTTGCTCCTAAAGATCAAGAGCTTTTTGCTCCGGATTCGAAGTCAATGCATTGCAGACTTTTACACCATTCATTTGTTCCCCCACATCCAGCAAAACTAAAGAAAACTCAGACCCATAAACTGTCTACCAGTTCCAATCAAATTGCAAGAAAACGACCAAATTAGGCCAAGACCATAAAAGTCAATGCCTGAGTAATTACACCAAATCTAGTCAAATCCAACGACCCAGAATCATAGTCCGAGAGCAGAACATTAAAAATCGAAACTTTAGACATATCAAGAGAATTGCACTGCGCACTGACCAAATCACTGCCCACGACGCAGCTCGAGGACACCATCTTGGACGACTCGTCCTCGGAGCTCGCGTCCTTCACCCTCCTCCTCCTCCCGCTGCCGCTCTGCTCCGTCACCGTCGACTCCTCCACCGACCCGTCGAGGTTCCCGGCGCGGGAGCCCGGCCCGACAATGCCGTGGTCCCCGCCCAGGGGCCAAATCTCGGCCAAGCTGTAGGCGGAGGGGTTGGCGGCGGAGAAGGAGGACGCGTTGACCAGCGGCGCGTCCATCGCGGTCGATGATGGGTCCGTCCTGTTCACGCGCGAATGTGGGGGTGGGGAGGCAATGGACCCGACCCGACCCGGGAGGTGGATCCGGACCAGCAGGAGGAGGAGGAGGGGAGAGGAAAGGTGGGTTCTTGGGATTGGAAGCAGTGGGCAGTGGGCAGTGTGCAGTTGCAGTTGCAGGGAGTGAACTCCCGGGGGGGGCGTGGATTGGGGGAAGATCAGTGAGCAACTGAAGACTTGTTTAAGTAGAGGAAGTCAAGAAATGAAGACAACACAGAGAGAGGAGAGAGAGAGAGAGAGAGAGAGAGAGTGATGAGTGGGGTCCTTGCCTGGAGATTGTAGGAAGAAGCAGGAGGTGTAGGTCCACTCTTTGCTCATGAGCTGGTTTTGCCCCCTTTCTCCCTCTTGATCAACTTTTTAATTTAATTTTAAAATTTATTGTGAAAATATAATTAATTTATAAAATTTAAAGTTTAATGAAAATCATATAGCATGTGAAAGTGCAATTAAGTCCTAATTTTTTTATTAAAAAAAAGACACACACAAAAGCTTGATGAGTTTTAGGATTAATCATACTTTTGGAATATTTTTTTTTTTTTTTTAAATGTTGAGACAAAGGAAAAGGATATGGAGGTCTTTCATGACTTCAATTGACATTCCAAGAGAAACCATGCGATCCTGATTTCTATGGTTTAATGATTACCGATGTAATAAAAGTTGTTTCGTCATGAGATAAACAAGGAAAGTGTAAATATCATTGATTTTGTATGTAAGATGATGGCTTAATTTTCGTTAGTAAGATGTATCTTGACTCGAATAGTTTAAGCCTAAATAAGTTATGCTCGAGACTATATATTAATAGTTGCCATCATCTCAATCTTACGTGAACTTAGATCTAATCCTAGAGATAGCTCTTGGTGTGTGCTATGTATGCATTATATTTAATTTATATGATACAGATTCCATATGTTGAGAGAGAGAGAGATACAGAATTGTTTATTTATTTATTTGTTTGTTTAAGGTTCAAATCATAGTCTTCTGGTTAAGAAAGGCTTTCCCGGATCCTAAGGACCTAACTTTGCAATTTAGTCCTTCGGCTTTTCTAATTTGCCAAGGCATGAACAGAAACTTGGCCCAAACAATGCCCCATGCCACGTGGAGCGCCTAACTTGTCTATCAAAAAAATAAGCAATGTAGCTAAGCAACCTAATCAATCCCTCTAAAGCCCTCTTTGTATTTTCCCCAATTTAGCTCTAAGTCTTTTTCATATGTCACTTACATTTGTCAAATCATCATCTCATTTTCGACTACTCCGAAACTGTTTCACTCAACAATCGGTCGTCTTAATTGTCATATCAATTGTTGATGTTCTCCAATGACTTCTTATACACCACTAAACATTCACATTGTTTTCCAATCAATTCATCGTAATCAATTGGAATCTAATCTTATATCTTGTGATAAGATGGCCACGATGGAATCATGAGTATAGAGAATCAATTCTCAAATAAGTGTAAACGGGCTTTTTGAGAAAATTTCTATAAGATTGAAATATAGTCAATTTCGAAAGAATTTATTCCAACCTCTAAATCATACAAATCTACTGCTCGGAAAGTTTTCATTTGGACTTTGAAATTTAAGTTAAGATATTAATTCTAAGGCAATGTATTAAAAATGACAAACGTTCTTCATTGAGTTATCTAACAGGTGTTCCAAAAGCATCTATTGACAAAATTCTGCCCTCTCCTTGAGAGACACGTGTCCGCGAAAATATAGGTTGATTTTGGCGAGCAAGGCAGCTAAGTTTGAATGGGTTTTCTGCATATGGGAAAAAAACAGCTAAGGTTGCTGTCGGTAAGGTTGGCCTAAGTAAGGTTCCCTCCGCATCTCAAATAAGTCAGATCACTTCCAGCACGTTTTCTTTCCCTTGCAGAAGTTTCAAATTTAGTCACCATGAGAGTTAAACATAAGTTGACAAAAAGAAAAAGACTTGTCAAGAAATTCCATTTTAAAACAATTTGGCTCACCAAATTCAAATTAATCTAGATTCTTCTACCGAAAACGTTGGAACATTTTTCCAACCCCCTTAAAGTTGAGGCCCATGGTCAATCCAGCTTGGAAAAGAAAAGCAAAAGGAGAGCAAAACCAGAGCCCGCATGAGGGGAAGCTAGGCCCATCCTTGCCGTTTGAGACAAGAACATTGGTTTTGTCTGGAATTTACTATGCAGAGAGCTTGCCCTTTGGATTAATCATTGGTGGGGGTGGCTAAAGCTTGAAAGAACGGTGATTCTTGGCCCCATGCTCTAGAACACCCTAACCCACATATTTGATGATGAACTGAAGCACCAGGACCCATCTTTCCCCTAGCAAAAATCAATGATCTTGAGGGCCCCCTGGATCTGCAAAAAGGGTCATAAACGTTTTCAGAGTACCTTGACCAACCCCCCAATTATATGATGGGATGTGGGAAATTGCACTCCACCATCATGCACGCCAGAGTTCCATGAAATTTGAATTCCAGAGCCGGCATGGTGTAAAAGTTCGAGGTTGCCAGCTCTGTGATCGTTAAGGATGGTTAGTCACATTATTGGCCAGCTGGCTCTATGCATGCTAAGGCCCTGGTTTTGAAATTCGAATTTGCTTATAAAAGATGAAAGAGTGTCTAATGCCTTTGATTACAAAGACCAATGACCTTTGCACTAGCATGGAGTCAATGTAGGGTCGAATCGATACTTCAACTCGATGAAGTGCTTCGGATTTTGATCCTGACTCCTCGTGACACAAAAGTCCGAGGTCTAGTGTAATGCCACTAGGCCACTTGGGTCTTGGACCATTGCAATAACATGTCTTGGACCATTGCAATAACATGTCTAGAAGTAGCACTGATCTATGAACCAAGCTCTATGAGCTAACAAGGTGCTGATGTGCATACCCATTTCAGCTTCGTAAGTCAAGAATGAGAAGCCCAAGTGACAAGCTACTCTCCTTCGCAAAAAAAGTTGCAAAACTAAAGAACAGGGAACACGCAAGAAGAAGCTAGAAAGCCAAGTCAAATTTCAATGAAAATTGGAAGACTTAAAGAGCTTCCAATTCCATGTGGCTTGTCCCCCAGTAAAAATCCCACTGACAAGCTAGCAAAAGCAATGGCTTCAAGATTCAGCTTCACCCTTCCATCAAGGGAGCCCACTCTCTAGAAAAAGCTATACTTCTAACAGAAGAAAAGTGATGAAACCAGCAAAAAGGGCAAATGCCATTTCCCAAACTCCTGTAAATCAGAATCAATGTACAATTTACAAAAGGACGGCATTGCGTGTAGCTTTTTTATAGCCTCTCCCAAGACTTCCCTTAACCCAAAATAAGCTCTCCAATCTTTTTCCCTTTTTTGCTCCCCTAGCCACCCCACCTCAATCTGCTCTCTGTACTGTAGTTTTAAACAAGAGGACATACATCTTTTGATCCATCGAGAAGTACATGAACCCCCCTACCGAGTGCGTCACAAAAGACCCAAAGCTTGTCCCCACAATGCAATGCCAAGCAGGTCCGTACTCCCCATCAAACTCCTGCAACACCCGACCATATTCATCAATCAAAAACCGCAACCAAAACCCATTAATCTTTACTAGAACCGTAATCAAAGCTGTAATCTTTTTTCAGAATTTGGGTCGTTTTGTTGTTACCTTCTTGAGGGTGCAAGCAAGCGCCCTGCAGCTGAACTTCTCGAGGCTATCGGAGGCCTTCCTCGCACACTCCACGGCATGAATCTGCATAAAGGGCGGCATGTCGACCGCAACAACTCTCACTCCGCTGCTCGCGAAGACATCGCTCAGCTCAACCTCCACGCCGCCGAAGGACCGCCTCCTCCTGCCGCTCGCCGCCGCCACCGCCGAAGACGTCGAATTCCTCCTCCCGCCATCCGCACCCTCTTCGGGGCCCTTCCTCGACTCCTTCTCCTCCAACGACAGAGACGCGAACTTGACCGCGTCGATCCCGTCCCGAGACGCCTTCACCTTGCTCTCCTCCTTCTCCACCGCCCCACCTTCCCCGGCCGACTTCTTGACCTTCGCCGCGGAATCCCCCTTCGTCTTCCTCCCCCGCCTCCCCACTTCTTGATTCCCCTTCCCTTGCCTGGCCGCGCCCGAGCAAGAAGAGAACTTGGTAGCCTCAAAGTCCGCAGATTTATTCAAGGCCCTGGCTTGCAAGAACGTGTCTTTACACGCCGCGTAGCTCGCATTGGCGGCGGGCTTCTGGGAAGCCGCCATCCTGGGCACGTCGAGGGGCCTGGAGGGGACGGTGGGATCTGGGTGGTCTTCGACCACCACGGCCCTGGCGGCGGCGGCGGCGGCGATGAGGGCCTGCTTCGGGTGCTTCCTGACGGTGGGTTGGGCCCGGGCCTGGAGCTCCGCCGCTGCCAAATCGCGCCGGTGCTTGGCGTGGTGCGCCATGGAAGGTCGTGCTGCCGGTGGCTAGAGAGAGAACGGTATGGAGAGAGAAAGGTATAGAGAGAGAGAGAGAGAGGGAGGGAGGGAGGGGAAGAGAGAGAAAGGGCTGCTGCTGCTGCTGTTGTTTATGTCGGGAAGAGGAAAATGTGTGGGCAGCGACGGGTGGGACGAGGTGGGGTTCACTGGATGCGGACAGGATTGTCCGTCCGTCCTTAGATCTGCCGCTTGGAGGAGGATGAGGTGTTCCGGGGCCGGTGATTCGTTTGACCGTTGACTTGATCTGTGTGTGGGGGCGGGGATCGGGTGCGGCCGGGGCGTAGGGTGAGCACGGTGCGCCCGTCTTCCTCGGCTTTGAGGTTTGGGGTGAGCCTACTACGGTGGCTCCTCCTGCTGGTCAGGCTTAATTCAATGAGGTCTGAACGCTATAGTTATGAAAAAAACAAAGAGGACGCTCTGAGCACTGTATACGACATTTAGGTACGTCTTGGCTGATTGCTTCACGAAAACTCTTGGCCCTTCTCCTGACGGCGATGTTTCAGGATGCATGGCGACATGAATTGTCGAAAGGAATTAGGGATGAGCATAATCCATAGATGAACGATTCTTATGTTAAAATTGGAAACAACCCACTAAGGATTGATTTTAAAAAATTGAAATCAAGAACCACCCGTTGGTTCCATGAATTCATTAGGAATCAGATTGCCAACTCGGTCCAATTCTTGAGTGAGTCTGTACAACCGGTTCCATCAAACTTCATGCACTCAATGCAATATCTTTTGGTAAGTCAAAGGAAAGCAAAAAATAAAGAACTTCTATTCTTACTTGTAAGATTAGTAAATATTTTACATTTATATTAAAAATTGAGAGTCGAGATCGTGAATGAGAGATAAAGAAACGACTTAATGAGATAAGAGTCGAGATGAAACAAACATTCAATTAGTGGGCGTTAAGGGATTTTGGGATTTTCATTTTTCTAATATTTTTTTATTGAAAATTTTCTTAAAAATTAAATATATATTTATATATTTATATATTATCAACCTAGTCGAGGTGGACTATTCCACTCCCAAAATTGGGATCCGAATTGTTACTCATTGGTTCCAAAAAATTGAAACCAGAACCTGATTGGTTCCCTTGGGAACCGCTTGTTCCAATTCGATCTGATCCGATTCTAGGCAATCCGCGCGGTTCTTAATTTTTTTACACATCCCTAATATGAACATCGTAATTTGACATGAACATATATAGATATATAAAAAAATCGGATACTTCTTACGACATTACTTAGTGAATGGCGCATGGCTTTTGTTTAACCTAAATGTCGTTGCTTAGGGTGCGAGCAAGAGCGACAATAATCGTGCTTATATCCGATTTGATCAACGGGACAGTTATAGACCTCACGGGAACGAGATGGACAAAATAATGGATTCGGAGAACATTGAATCCATGCTGCAGAATCCATCGTCGTCCTTTTTTGTTCGTATTTTCTTGATTCCACGCCGAATCTGTCATCTCCCGTGAAGGAAATTTGAAAGGTTAGGTGGCAGAAGACCCCGATGCGAAGTTTCCGAAAGCAATGTTCGACCTTCTGATGACCTAATTTCATGAGAAAGAGACTGAAACTAACGCATGTTCACGATGACCCTGATGCAAAGTTTCCGAAAGCAATGTCTGACCTTCTGATAACCTAATTTTCATGAGAAAGATATAAATTAATGCATGTTCGTGACACCAGATAAGTACATGCGGAGGGCTTACGTGACTGAGAAAGATAATTACTATTAGTGAACGAAGAACCATAGGGACGGTTAAGATGTATAATCAAAACTCAGAAATATCTCCTGTGCTAATTTAGAAGAACAATGTCAAAGTTTTGCCATGATAGAAGAACAGCACTCGCCGTCCAAAATGCCGTGGACCTTATCGATCAAATTTATCCGCACTTATGCTTGTAGAACCAATAAACAACAAAGCGATGGAAAGCAAGGGGAGAGAAACAAATCCGGCTTCACTCACGACCTCTTGATAAGCAGTTACACAGCAGCCATTGATCAAGTCACTCGAGCTGCTCCAAAAATTATCAGTTCATGCAGCAGGGTTCGAGTTTTCCACCCTCGGACCTCATCTGCAAGCACGATCATGAGCAGATGATCTTGAAGCGTGGACTCGGAACCCTCCATCCAAAAGGCTTCTCCAATTCCTGACTGAAAAGCTTTTACAAAAGAATGTGATAAAATACTCATGATAAACAAGAAATGTATTGAATCCTCAGATCTTCTAATAGATAAGAAATGTCTCCCTATCCAAGTCAGAAGAAATATGCAGATTAGATAAACTGGAAGCCCTTGGAAACAACTAAACACCACAGCAGTCACCTCTTGACAGCACCCAAGTAAGTTACCTGACAACCAAGGAATTAGTGTCAGTTCACAAATACAATCAGAAAAGTGGATTACATGCTGCAAATTAAGTGACTAGAAGTAAAGCTCTTTTCACATTTCCCTGCATCTGCTCATCTTACAACACTTGCTCAATTAGAACAGTAACGTCCAATCAAGTATGCAAATCCAGAAAACTACAGACTATCATCACCCCGCTAATTTGGAGCAATTCCCTAGACTACATTATGCAATCGGCTCCAGGTCCTTGGGTGGATATAGCCAATTACAGATTTACACAATGAATGGAAAGAACAGTAGATAGAGCCCAATGCATCTAGCAAAGCTCGTAATTTCTAATTCCACGGACTAGGTAGTCGAGCATCCTTGAAAGCCGAAGTGCCACCAGATGCTGCTGGAGATGGCGAGGATGCGAAATAATTTGTTCCTGAGACAGAAACCGCGGGAAGATTTGCTAAATGAGCTTGGGGAGCTGGAGGAGCAAAGCGGGATGGACTACCACCAACGGCTAAGCTTGATCGTGAGGGATGCAGAACCTGCAAGCAAAGGTATGCACCAGATATTATAGTCCTATCTGCAATAATATTAACTTTGAATTCTAACGTCTGGATTTGTGCTTTAGACAACTTTAAATTCACTAATGATACAATTGTAGTTATCAAGATGATATAAGTCCATCATCATGTCTTCCCCTTACGAGAGGAAATACTTCATCACAAAGAAAGCAACTAAATTTCTCCTTGCTAAGGTGGATAAATATGTGCTAATAAAGTTGAATACGCTCCAACCTGTTTCTTTTTGTTTTTCTTGGAGAAGGTGAGACACTGAGAATTTAAAATCTCATCGAGTGCCACTGCCTTTCAAAACTGCCCGCACCATATAAAGTTACTTCACATCTTCAATATCTCCTCATTACGTGCGCTCATCATTAATTACTACGCGATTTTGGCCAGGATGACATAGGATGAGCTTGTACAATTTCAGATTACATATCATGTGATGTACAAACTATAAAGAACATGATCAGAATCGCAACTTTCTAACGGCTGCATCCATTACTATTTAGCATATAATCACCACCAGGCACTAATGTGCTTCTGTGTTTACCCTCACATTCAATAGCTGCTATACTAAGGGACCAGGACTCTCAAAAAGAAACCCAACCTTTTCTTTCATACCATAATTGAAAGTGAAAAGCCGAATGTCGTAATTTCTATGCAGATTGGTTAAGAAAATCCATTTGCATTAAAATCACCAAGTGAAGCTCATCCGGAAAGAGTTACACTTCTGATTCTTCTTTACTGATAATTCAAAATTTTTGTTTCCATTTTCTGTAATGTAGTTGTAGACACATATCCAATAAGGAAAATCTGCCATAAGACTTTTCAAAAGAGAGTGGTGAACAGACAAAAACTATTTTGGAAATATAGAGTTACGAACAGCTTTTCCTCACTCAGTTACTTTTGGTCGTCCAATACCATGTCAAAGTTCAATTGTCTAGTGAGCATCAACAGTGCTATTAACTGATCCGTGCTAAACCATCCAGTTGAACGACTATTTTCTCATCTATTTGAATATCAACCTTAGCTATTGAAAACGTGCTTGTCACTGTGTCCCCTAATACAGGTAACAATTTCCCTGGGGGACTGTTTGAAGTATTCTGCGTAGCTGATACAAAATTCTTTAAGTTGCTTCGAATGAGAGATATGGTCAAACAAAATCTAACAAATGTGATTAACAATAGATGTATTTAACACAAGGCATATTTAGTCATAACATTTTCAGAACAGCCTAGGTCCTAAATTTGCGGTCTGAATATTCAGCTTTTCCTCGGTAATTAAACCCAATAGACATACAGTTTGGTAGGTTAGCTCTTTGATAACTAAGTAATTCCCTGGTCTCAAGCAAACGGGTTTAATGCAAAAAATTAGTAATTCAGAGAAACATGGTTGTCCATACCGGATTGTGCTGCGATAAGGCAGGCCTCCTCAGAGGGGACTCCGGAGATGGTGACACGCTGCTCATGCGAAGCATAGGCCGAGAAGGCATGATATGGTTTGAGGCATCATCTGTTTCTCCCCCTTCCATATCACCGCCAAGATGGGCCTCGGAGCCCATTCTAGGAGTATTAAGTCTGGTCATCGAGCCAGAGTCATTCATAACATCCACATGAAGCGGACCAGATGGCCGAGCAGCCATTCCTTGCATGCTCCTCCTCTTCAATTCCTCTTCTGCATTCAAGATCTACCGGCAAAACATATTAGTTCGCCATTGGCAAATCATGCGTTTGTCCAGCTTTGCCGTGCAAAGAAGAAGAAGTCCACTCACCTGCTTCAGAACTTGCACTAAACTATGTTTCTTGGCATTCAAAGCTTGCAACTTCTCCTCAACAACATTCTTTCTTTTCTCTCTGTCGGTTGTCGGCGCATCAACTCTATCCGCAGCCTAGCAAGTAAAAAGCACATCGAATTCTATCAGTCACTTGAATAGGTGTATAAAAAGCACACAGTCCAGCAATTGGCGATTCTCCCGAGGTTCGAATAGATACGAATTTTCATATTGCAGCTAATCAACGCCTAGATTCACCGAAAGAAACATCCTTTTCAGTTCCAGCGTACATTCTTTCAGACAACGAACAATTGCCCTATGTTCTTCTCTTCGAATCATGCGAGAAGGATGAAAATTCAACAGCCAAAGCTAAACTCCGTACCTGCACCGCATTCTTGACCGGCTCCTCCACCTTCTCGGGAGGCGAGACCTGACCACCTCCATCGCCATCGGCGGACTTGCCCGCCCAATCAGGCTTCGCTTCCGGCGAACGATTCGCACCGTCCCCGGCCTCTCCATGATCGTTAACCTCTTCCTTCACCTCCGCGGCGACGACGCCCTTCGAAGTCCCCTCGCCGCAGCAAGCCTCGGCGCCTCCTCCTCCTCCTCTCTCCGCCTCAGCCTCGACCGGCACCCGGCCGCCGTCGAGGAGGCCGCCGGGGCCGGGACCGAGGTCGGGAAAGGTCGGCGCCCGCGCGGCGGAGGGGGCGGCGCGAGAGAGGGCTCGGGAGCGGCGGTGGAGGAGGGATTTGAAGTCCTTGGGGGAGAGGCCGTGGTCGGGCATGAGCCATCGGCGAGGGACGTCGGGCACGCGGTGGAGGTTCCCTCTGTACAGAGAAATCGCCACCATTTCCTCTAGGGTTCCGCCGCAGCCGATCGGAATCCTCCGCCGCCGCCGCCTTCTTCTCCTCCGATGAGGTTCGCCTGCAGAGTTCTCGAAACCTCAAAATCCATGGCATTAATGGTCCGTCCGGGCCGATCTCGGCGGTTCGACCGCTCGGCAAGAACCGGATCGGTCCAGGCCGGTCCGGCCCAATTGCAAATACTTTTTTAAGAAGATGGCAAACAAATATATCATATCCAGCACCACCCACCCAGGTGGCGCGGTGGCTTTGGCTCCTCCTCACGAAGGGGGGGTTCAAACCCCCAACGCGTCGCGGGGTTACGCAGTGGCATGTGTGTGGTGGGGCTAGCACGTGTCGCTCCCAAAAGTAGTTTACTCCCATCTACTTACGTGCGGGGTTCCCTGGTCACCAAAAAAAAAAAAAAAAAAAAAAATATATATATATATCATATCCGGGATCGAATATCTAACATACCACTAAAGCCGACTTTTTACCTATGTGCTCGAGGGCTGGTCCTCATTCGGCACGAGAAACCCTTTTTTAGGATGCTAAGGCCAATAGAAACTAATCACCTACCCGGTGGCGCGGTTGGCTTTGGGCTCCTTCCCTCACGAAGGGGAGAGTTTGAAACCCCAAAGACGTCGTGGTAGGGTGACTTACCCAGTGGCACATGTGTGGTGGTAGCGCGTGTCGCCCTCAATGATTTACTCCCCGACATCCGGCGGTGCGGGGTTCCCGGGTCACCAAAAAAAATATATATATATATATATATATATATATATTTTATATCCAAAGATTTGAAATTCAATATTAAAAAAGAGCCGGGTAAATCCCAAATGAAGTTCCGATCGAATATCTAACATACCATTAAAGCCGACTTTTTACCTATGTGCTTGAGGGCTGGTCCTCATTCGGCACGAAAAACCCTTTTTTAGGGTGCTAAGGCCAATAGAAACTATCTACCGAAGACTATATTTGGCTTGTAAGTACCTTGAGCAGCGGGGCCCATTGCCCAAGTTGCTAGCGACTGTTGATTGACTATCGTGAATATCATGTTACCACTTTCGTGGTGGTCACCAAAATCCAATCTCACGGTCATGCACGGTGCTAGGTGATTGTGGCAACAAAGATGTCCTTTTCAAGGGCGGTTGTTGCTGACTCTCCCTGGGGGAACTACTTCTATGTAAGTGGAATCTCTCTTGTGCAATTAAGGTGGCTGTTTGGCCAATCCACTAGGATCACCGTGTTTTATTCTAAGCTATATACTTTGTTTTTATCATCTCATCCTATATTAACCAACAACGCATCACACGCCATAATTGATGGTTTGGTGATAAATGGCCAATTACACCACAAGTTATAAATCTTACATACGAAATTCAATAGCATTTTAAAACATTTTAAATTTGCTTGATCAAGTCTCATGACTTTACAAAAAAGTACAATTGAATCATGACATTTCAATTGGTTCAATTAAGCCACAAGTTTTTTTAGTGACACCCTTAATTTCTGGCATCATTCATCGAAAAGACTTGATTACATCCTAGTAAAGATTTTGGACTTAATTGAATAATTTGAAAGGTTTAGCTTTTGATTGTAATCCGTACACAAGGTCTGGACTTCTCCTCTCAATAAATCATAGGCTATAAAGATATGGTCTCCAGGATAAAGCGGGGATGGTAGAACTAAAGGGGACCAACGGGCAGGACAGCCGCCCAAGCCTAGGCGAAGGAGAAGAGGTCGGCCCACCAACTTGGTCCTAGGCGTGGCCGAATACCGACCATTTAGAGGTTGATTAATTTACATGTTCCTTAAGGAAGAAATATTGAACCCCATGCTCTTCAGAAACGTATCTAACCATCGACTCAGCAAATAGCTGGCGGTTTACAGAGATTAAAGTGTAATTGTCGAGTTCCTTGATCATCGCCTATAATGACCTGATTGAACAAGGGCTAGGAATGATCACCAGGGCGACAGGATTCGGCCAACGGGCCGCTAAGATGGCAAATGTGATAAGAATGAGCTAGATTGCACATTGAATGGAGGGAGAGGTTGTGTTTTTAAATTGTACATGTGAAACTAAATTAATTTGCAAAAGACGTCTTTCGACTTAATGATAGTATTTAATATTTCAACTGGATTATGAAGTGTAAGAATTTTCTCTCGAACTCACATAAGGCATGTCGTGAGTGGCGGTCTCATTGAGTCGGGAATCGAGGGTCATAGAGGAGAAGATCTTTAGCATTGAAGGCTGGATTGTTGTCGTTTTGCTCCAAGAACAATGGATTCAAAATCAGGTACACAAATCCTTGTCAAACCTCATGGATGTTTGAGTTTCTAGCTATGTAGATCTTATCAACGGCCAACATTTGGTATCAGAGCCTGCATAGACTAGAGCTGAGTCCTTTTATGCCTGTTGAGCCCGTCGCCGGAGCTAAATCGGCCGCCTCCGGCCTGTTTTCGGTCTTCACCCTAGCTCCGAATGTTTGCCTTGCTTTTTCGTGATTTTTGGTCCAATAAAAGTGAAATTTTATTGCATAATCGGATTCTACTCGTCCATACGAGCAAAATGGTGGGTCGAACGTCGCCGGAGGAGGTCGGAAACGGCCTCACGCGCCGCCACGCGCCCAGGCGATGCTGGGCGTCGACGGCACGCGCCGCCGCGCGGCCCCACGCGCGCGTGCGGCGTCGGTTTGGTGCGTGGTTTGTATCGCCGTGCTCGTATGTGAATTTTCTATCTTGTGGTGTGCTTATTTGCATTTTTTGATGCCTTTAAGGATGTGAAAATGCATGTGAAAGCCTTAAAGTATGTGATTTTGGGGTAATTTTGGCATATTTTCATGTATTTCTCTATGATTTTGGAAATGCAATTGCATGCTTATAATTATATCATCACTTGAGGAATATATATATGGTGTTGATTTATTATCAGTTTGTATTAATGGATGGAGCAATGCAATTAGCATGTTTTGTGATTTTAGTGACAAAAGACCCTATCATCAAGTCTAAAATCACTTATAAAAGGCGTATGTGAGTTATAAAGTTATATCCTTGATATGAGAGAAATTTTGATGATTCAGTTGGGTTGTGACCGCCAAAGTGGCACACTTGATTGGATTTGAAAAATATCTGTCTCACATTGAAATGGGATGTCTCCTGATCTTATGCATAATTATACTCCCAAAGGAGGTCATTGTGCATTAGTTGATGGAGGGATACATGTACAGCATATAGTTGAAAAGTAGCTAGCCCTAGTGATTTGTACACCCAAAGGTGATGAATTCGCGAAAGGTTAGAGTATATTTTTCATGGAACCGCTGTCATGTAAAGGGTATACAATTATATGTCATGTATTCTGCCCAAAGGTGTTTATATGATGATACCTGTAGCTCTTGTATGTTTGATACTCACATGATGCTAATCACATGTATTGCTCGCAAAATCGGTTACATTCTCTCGTGAATGGCAATTCCATAGCCATTGAGGTTCTTACTTGGGTCAAACTTCAAGAAATGGAAAGAGGATTTTCTGTTTGGAATGGAGCTCGCAGATGTTCATATTGCTCTTACGAGGATAGACCGGCGGACCTTGCGATGCCGATATGAAACCCGGAAAGTACGTTTTGCTGCATGGGAAAATAGTAATAGAATTTGCTTGCTCATTATAAAACGGTCAACTCGGAACATTTGATGAGTGGCTTGCCAACCGATTGTACTTGTTAAGGAAATGATGGAAGCTTTGGAGGCCGGGTATCGTGTTTCTACCAATGCCGAGATAGGTACACTCATGCAATCACTCTTTAATATGAAGTATGATGGTTCAACCGGAGTTAGAGATTATGTGCTTAGGATGGTAGATCTTCGGACAAAACTCGAATCCTTCAAGTTGATATACCCGAAGCTTGCATTGTGCATCAAGCATTAAATACTCTTCCTCCTGATTTTGGAATTATCAAGACGAACTATAGTTCGCAGAATGAAACTTGGTCAATTAATGATTTTATAGTTAGAGTTGTGGTAGAGGAAGAGAAATTAAAAAAGGAGAGAGGGCATCTTGCCTTGTATGCCTCTAGTTCTGCCAGTAGAAAAGGCAAATGGGTTGCACATCAGAGAGGAAATCCTAAAGCCATAAGAACTTTTAATAATACAGCTCCCAAGAGAGGGGATCCTGAAGCTGTTGGTCCCTCCAACTCTATGGCTCCTAGAAAGGCACCATTTGCTGGTCCCTCCACTTCTATGGTTCCCAAAAAGATACCTTTTAAAAGGGAAGGTGTCCTTTGCTATTTTTGTGGAAAGAGTGGACACATAAAGAAATACTGTTAAAGATATAAAGCTTGGTTGTCTAAAAATGAGCATAAATGTAATGATTCTTTGGCACTTGTCTGTGAATCCAACCTATCTGAAGCCCCATCCAGTTCCTGGTGGCTAGATAGTGGTGCAACTAATCATGTTGCGTTTACCATACAGAGATTCACAAACGAAGGATGCCAAATCGGGATGAATCATCGCTCATTGTGGGAAACAACGACAAGATCGATGTTGAGTTCGTGGGAGACGTCATTTTGAATCTAGACTCTGTTTTAATATGATATTAAGAAACACTTTCTATGTACCTTCCTTTAGACGGAACTTAGTTTCCGCATCATGTTTGGATATGTGTGGTTACTCTTTTGAAATAAAGAACAAAGATCTTTGTTTCTATGTTCTTTAACTCAAATAAGGTTGGGTGCTGCAACAGTTCAATGGATTGTACAGATTGTGTTTATCTCCCAATGATATATACGTCGCTAATATAGTTGAAAATGTTGTTTCCAAAAGACCTCTACCTAAGGAACAGTCTTATGCGTTGTGGCATAAACGACTAGGTCACATATCCAAAGAAAGAGAAGAAAGGCTGATAAAGACACACATCCTGCCTACTCTTAAAGGTGACCTAGAGACTTACATAGACTGCTGTAGAGGAAAGATGACTAAGATAAAGAAGAAAACTGCAGTTCGAAGTTCTGACTTACTAGAAGTCGTTCACACCGATATCAGTGGACCCCATACTGCAACTTTGTGTAGAAATTTTTATTTCATCACGTTCATTAATGATTATTCTCGGTATGGTTACCTGTTCTTAATTAAGGAAAAATCTAAATCTCTTGACAAATTCAAGATCTATCGGACTGAAGTTGAGAAACAGTTGGGAAAGGTAATAAAGGTGGTCAGATCTGATCGAGGTGGAGAATATTATGGTAGACATGGTAATGCTGGGCAAATTAAAGGGCCATTTGCTAAATATTTAGAGGATTCTGAGATAGTGGCTCAGTTCACTATGCTTGGAAGTCCTGAACAGAATGGTGTGGCTGAAAGGTACAATCGTACTCTCATGGATATGGTAAGATCTATGATGAGTAAGACTAATTTACCTGATTTCTTATGGGGTGAGGCATTAAAAATAGCCGTTTATATATTGAATCGTGTTTCTACTAAAGCTGTTGCATCAACTCCTTTTGAGTTATGGACTTTTGGGCGCAAACCAAGTTTGAATCATTTCAAGGTCCAGGGATGTCTGCGAAGTAAGATTGTATAATCCAACATTGAGTAAGTTGGAGGCTAAAACCACTCAATGTTACTTTGTATCTTACTCGAACATTCAAAGGGATATCGGTTTTATAATCCAAGTGGAGGAACAGGGGATTGTAGAATCTCAAACGGCCAAGTTTTTGGAATTTGATGTAGCCGAAGAGCATGATTGTTCACAAATTAGTGAACATGACAACATGATGAGACCCTCGCTATATCTTTCTTCTTACCTATGCGGACAATGATAGAGCCTACTGTGCCACAAACTGAACCTGTCAACGCTGAGAATCCTATTGATGAAACGACCACAGATGAAGTCATTCAAGTTCCTCAGACTCAAAATGAGCACCCAGTGACACCACTTAGGAGATCTACCAGGGGAAAGGCGTTCAGCTATACCACCGGACTATATGGTCTATTTAGGAGAACATGATTATGATATAGGATGCATTAAAGATCCAAAGTGACTTATACGTACGCCATTTCCTGTCCTCAATCTAGTTTATGGCTGGATGCAATGAGAGATGAGATGCGTCTATGAAATATAATGGCGTTTGAGAACTTGTTGAATTACCGGAAGGTTGTAAGCCCATAGGTTGCAAGTGGGTTTACAAGACTAAAAGAGATTCAAAAGGAAAGATTGAGAAATTTAAAGCCAGACTTGTGGCCAAAGGTTTCACTCAAAGGGAAGGGATAGACTATGAAGCAACTTTTTCTCCGTTTCCTCTAAAGACTCCTTTAGAGTGATCATGGCATTAGTAGCTCATTTTGACATGGAATTACATCAGATGGACGTTAAAACTACTTTTCTAAATGGAGACCTTGATGAGGAGGTTTATATGATGCAACCTGAAAGTTTTGCAATAAATGATTCAGGTGTGTGTAAACTGAAAAAAGCTATTTATGGTCTCAAACAAGCTTCCAGACAATGGTACATGAAGTTTCACCATGTTGTTACTTCTTTTGGTTTTGTTGAGAACAAAGTAGATCGGTGCATATACTTTTGCAAGGTCGGTGGGAGGAAATTTATTTTTCTCATACTTTATGTGGATGACATTTTGCTTGCAAGTAGCGATATTGGATTACTTGCATGAAACAAAACAAATGTTGTCAAAGAATTTTGACATGAAAGACTTGGGTGAGGCATCTTTCGTTCTAGGCATTGAAATCCATAGAAATCGTTCTTGTCGTATGTTAGGTTTATCTCAAAAAGCGTATGTTGATCGTATTTTGGAGAGATTCAACATGCAGGATTGCAAACCAGGAAGTGTTCTTGTAGTTAAGGGTGACAAGTTGAGTCTCTCACAATGTCCTCAATCAGATTTTGAAAAAGATCAAATGAAGGACATACCTTATGCTAATGCACTTGGAAGTATTATGTATGCTCAAGTTTGCACTAGACCGGACATTGCCTTTGTAACAGGACTTTTAGGCGATATCGGTCGAATCCAGGACATGACCATTAGGTTCTTTGCTAAAAGGTCTTGAGATACTTAAAAAGAACAAGAGATTATATGCTTTGGTGTATAGATATGTCCATGATTTGCGATTGGTAGCATATTCAAATGCAGACTTTGCTAGTTGTGAAGATGATAGAAAATCGACAACGGGATATATCTTCATATTAGCGGAGGTGCGAGATCGTGGAAAAGTGAGAAACAAAAATCTATATCTTCCTCTACCATGCAAGCAGAATTTATAGCATGTTTTTCACCGCTAGTCAAGCCAAGTTTGGCTCCGGAACCTCATTAAGGAATTGACCGTATTTGATTTTGTGAATAGACCCATACGGTTATATTGTGATAACAATTCTGCTGTGTTGTTTGTCAATAACAACGAAGTCTCAAAGGGTCTAAGCATATGGAGGTCAAGTTTTTGACCATAAAGGAAATGGTACGGAGAATGGTGACATTATAGTAGAGCATGTTTCTACGGACGATATGTTGGCGAGATCCACTGACTAAAGGCCTACGCCCTTGTGTATTTGAGCGACATATCATGAACATGGGCTTAGGAGAATCAGTGGATACTATCGTTTAGTAGGAGGTATTTCATATTTGCTCTAATAAAGTTTGTGTCTGTACCTTGTTACTTTTTTTAACATTTCGATATATGTCAACTCCTTTCTTTGTATAAGTTGTTATTGAGTTGTGCACATATATCTAAGGAAAATCTCAAGGTACGTAAATCTTGAGTAAAGGCTAGGGGTATCCAGTTATTAGCCTTGTACATATGTCTTGATTACACATAAAGAAAGGTTAACCATAAAGATAAGACATATGTGGGTTCGTTAGAACCATAAAGATATTCTCTAGTGCCACATCCGGTTTTCTGTGACACTTAAAGATAAGAGAATAGTGACCGACAAGGAAGATATTACTCTTTATGAGGTGTTATCTGTTTGCCACACAACCATATTGAATCCATATCAATAAAGTTGAAAGTATTCATGACCATGGAAGGCTCTGTGTAAATACATGCAGTTACCGCCATGATTCGGTGTTGGAGACTTTATGGGATAGGATTGACTGTTGAGGATTATCTCTAGATCAACATAAAGTGTGCACATACAAGTATGATCTCAATTAATATGGCCCAAGTGGGAGAATGTAAGAATTTTCCTGGTGTGGGCCACATTAATTAAGATTATAATTATCCGTTTTTACGGATTTGATCTAATAAAGTGAGGTATAAAGTTTCTTAGCGAAATCGAATATGGGCTGGCTTGTGTGGGCCGAGTTGGGCCCGGCCCGTGATGAGAGGGCCCGTCCAAAACTCTATAAATAGCGCTAAGGTCCCTCCTCTAGCCCTCAACTTTTCCAAAATTCTCTCCGAACTTACATAAGGCATGTCGTGAGTGGCGGTCTCATCGAGCCAGAATCGAGGTCATAGAGGAGAAGATCTTTAGCATTGAAGGCCTGGATTGTTGTCGTTTTGCTCCAAGAACAATGGATTCAAAATCAGGTACACAAATCCTTGTCAAATCTCATGGATGTTTGAGTTTCTAGCTATGTAGATCTTGGGAAGCCGTATCAACGGCCAACATGAAGTACGCGAGAGCATCTTTTGGGAAAATGTTTATTTGTATGCCAAAAGAAAGGACTGTGGAGCTTGATATGAGACGGGTTATAACAGATAATATCTCTAGTGAGTTAATCGAAAGGTGTCAAAATATAATATCAAAGCAGGACCCCCTCATGTAAGTGTATCATTCAAGGACAAACACATAGAAGCTTGGGGCCAGCAATGACTCCATCCGACAAGGACGGGAATGATCACCTTCGAAGAGGGCTTTCATAAAGAGAGACTGTCAGTTGGCTTTTAAAATGTCCATTGAAGTAGGAATACACCGAACTACGCCTTGAATATGAATAAATCACTTTTGAATTATATATATGAAACTGAGATTAACAAACAAAACATATCTTTCGATGTAATGACATCATTTAGCATACAAATTTTAATGCTAGATATGCTTAGGGGAGAGCACTATCAAATCTCTTAGAAAATTGCTTACATGTATGCCAAAAGATAAACCACCACTTTTGATACTATAAGGCCAAAATGAGTTAATTCATATCACATTGCCTATATCGAGAACCATACTCATTTATAATAAAACTTATGTTAAGTTTATCATCGTGATGAGTCTTTTAATTGCACTCATCCTATTCACCTCACATCTAGCCCAAAAAGGCCTACTTCTAGTTGGGAAAATCATTTAAAAGGTTCTTAACCTATTATACTTTTGCCAATTGTAGTTGGAAATCACTAACATATGTGAATAATTTTTAATAAATTATTAATATTTTTATTTTATCTTTTATTTTACTTTTCCTTTTTGTTTTTTGTTTTTTGTTTTTTTGTTTTTATCATCGCCAGCAAGCATCATGAAGGCTGCATTTGGATTTGGCATTTTCAAGTGCCTTTTGGCCTCCAAAGCCCTTTGGGCTAAAAATTGGTGTTTGGCAATTTGTTTTGTAATAATCCTTGGCTAAAAGTCAGCCTTTTGAAGGCTGAAAGCCCAAGGTAGGGGTGACCTTGCCTTGGGCATTTCAACATTCTCGGTAAGCTGGAGGTGGGTTTAAATAAAAAACTTTTTCCCAAATTGTCCTCGTTGATTTTTCGTTTTTCCCTTTTTACCCTAATTGTTCATCTTCTTCTTCTTTCTTCTTCATGAGCGGTTGCCGACGAAGGGCATGCAGTCGTCGGCAACCGTCGCGCCCGCCACGCCGACCCGCCGTGCCACAACCTCCGCGCCACTAGGGGTGAGCATCGGTTTAAAGTCGACCCTGGACCGACCTTGGACTGACCCAACCCTGCTGGTCTTGGTCCGGTTTCCAGGGAGACTGGGTCGGTCCTTGGTCCTAAAATTCCAGAACCAACACTGTGCGGGTTGGTCCTCGGTCCTGAGAGTTCCGGGTCGGTCCAACCCGGACCAACCCTGACTATTTATATAAAATATTATTTATAATTTTTTTATATAAAGAAAACCTTAAAATAAACGGTGTCAATAACATTAAACAGCTCTTTAGTGAGGAGTTCAAGTAATTTTACATTATTAGTTAATAACTTAGGTTTTTAATGTCTTTTACGGCGTAAATAGTTATAATTTATGAAGGAGAAAAATGTTTTTGTAAAGAGTCCTCATAGCGTCCAAAAAGGCACCTTATGGCATCCTCATCTAGTATTTGTTTTCTTCTGTCTTATTTGTCCTCTTAGTCTTCAATTTGCTAAAATCGAAAAAAAAAAAAAAAAAAAAAAAAAAAAAAAAAAAAAAAACAACTTTTCCGCTCACCACTCAACATTTGCCTCACTTGCTTTGGATCACTCGTGCCGCTTGCTGCTCGATGCTCGCTTGGCTTGTTGCTCTCTACTCGATATTCGATGCTCATTCTGTTCGACGCTCACCTCACTTAACCCTTACTGTTTGCCTTTCTTAACTGACCTTGCTCATCATCAAACTCATTTAGTCGATACGTTCCTCGATTGCCTTTTCAAAGAATACAAAAAATGAAATAAAAAATTATTAGTTAGTTCTGGGTTGACCTTGAAATCGGACCGAATTCATTTGGTCAATCCAGTCCTCAATCGCTTTTTTAAGGAGTATAAAAAATGAAATAAAAAATTATCAGTTGGTCCCGGGTTGACCCTGGGACCGGACCGAACCCATTGGGTTGGTCCGGTCCTCGATCCCAAGCTCAATAGGGTCGATCCTCGGTCTCAAAAATTGAGGACCAACACTGTGCGGGTTGGTCCTAGGGTTAGGGGGTGGACCGGCCCAACCCGGACCATGCTCATCCCTAGCCGCCGCCGCACGACCCTTCGGCGACCCCGCTCGAGAGGACGCCACGCAGAGGTTGCGACTTTCAAGCGACCTCTGCAAGGTCGTGACCGCGACCCATTTGGTCGCAGATCTAGTCGCCGGCTACAACCTTCGCGCTACGACTAGATGGGTCGCCGGCCGCGACCTTCAGGCGACCTTCGTGGAGGTCGCGACGTAGATCTAGTAGCGACCAGATCTGCGTTGCCAGCCGTGCTTCAGGCGACCTTCGCGCGACCCATCTAGTCGCGACTTCGCGCTGTGACCAGATGGGTCGCCGACCGCGACCTTTGCGGAGGTCGCGACGCAGATTTGCTTCGCCGGCCATGCTTCAGGCGACCTCCGCGGAGGTTGCGACCTTTGCGCGACCCATCTGGTCGCAGATCTGGTCGCGACCAGATGTGGTCGTCGGCCTTCGACCTTCACACCCAACCAGATGGGTTGCCGGCAACCTCCGCGGCGTGGTGGGTCACGCAACGGCGCGTGAGGGTTGCCGCGACCCTCGCCGGATCGCCTACCGTTGGCCGGCGGTGACCAATGAAGCCCTTGGCCAACGTTAACTGGCGAATCCTTGGCCGGCCAACGTTCCTTTTTTTTTTTCAATAATAAAAAGTCTTTTGCAAATTTCATTCATCCAAATACTATTTTGCACAAAGATATTTCACAATGGACTTTCACAAATAAATTTACCAAACATACTTTGCATTTTGAAAAACACCCTTAACTCAAAGGCCTTTATATTTTCTCAAGGACTTTTCCCAAAAGTCTTCCCAAACGCACCCGAAGTCTTGCCCAATGGCAATGGCCATGACCGCCGCTTGCGAATAGTGAGGGCCTCACGACCCTTGCCAGATTTGGGCAAGAGTTGCAAACGCTTGCCTGCGGTTGACGAGGACTTCATGGCCCTTGCCTAAAACATTATTGTAGCAAGCAAGGCCACCTTGCCCTAATATGGGCGAGGCTACCTCCCTTATGGTCGCTGGCATTGCATAGCTCCAGGCAAGACAACCTCACACAGATCTAAGTGGAAGTGTCTTAGCAAGGGCTTGATGGCAACCCTCGCATAGTGGCACTCTCACTAGCTAAACTTGTAAAAAATAAATAAATTTTAATAATAAATTTAATTTAAAATTATTATTAAAAATATCTTATTAGTGTCGATTGTGCTACATATGACTTTATTGGCATCCACGTCAAAAATTTTGGCCAAAATTGGGTGTATAGATTTAATTGGGAAAGCATAAAAAGATTTATGACTCAATTAGCAAAATTAAAATATTTAGGATAAGTGCAATAAAAATCCTAAAATTTGTCACGAAAATGCAATTGAATTGAATCCTAAAACTTGCAAAAAATGCAATTAAGTCCTAAAACTTGCAAAAAATGTAATTAAGTCCTAAAACATGTCAAATTATTTCAATTAAGTCCTAAAGTTAACACCATCAGCCTTTTTAACAGAAAATACCGACATGGCATGACGTTTAACATGATTTTTTATTTCCATGTGGCTTTCTTTTGAATTTTTTTATTTAAATTAGATTTAAAAATTTGAAAAGAAAAGCTAAAATTTATTTAAAAAACAAAACAATTTAAAAAAGAAATAATTTTAACTACTAATTTTATCTTCTTCTTTTTTTAACAATTTTTAAAAATAAATTTTAACTTTTCTTTTTAGTTTTTAAATTGATTTTTAAAAAATTGAATAAAAAATAATTAAAAATGCCATGTGGAAAATGAAAAATTATTGAAAATACCACATCCGCACTACGTCAACATTTTCCGTTAATAAAAAGGCTAACACCGTGAACTTTAGTATTCGGTTGAAACAATTTGACAAATTTTAGAACTTGATTACACTTTTTGCAAATTTTAAGACTTAATTGCATTTTCATAACAAGTTTTAGGACTTCTTTTGCATTTATCCCAAAAATTTATAACTATATTTAATAGAATTAAAACGTTTTGGACAATTTTCCCCTCCTCACGTTTGAAAATTTGAAGATATCTTTCTATATTACGTATTAGTGCCTAAGCACGTGATAGCGCGCACAAGAAAAAAACTTAATCATGTAAACAAGTGACCGAAGAGAAAGTAGCATAAACATGTTAGCCATGTCTTTTTTTGTCAGGTTTGTTAGAAAAAGTTTAGAATACATAAAAAAATAATAATAATTGTTAATATATTGCGAAGGATTAGAAAATTAAAAACAAATGTTGGAAGCATGTAAGCACTGTCTTTAAGGATAATTCCGCCCATTGAAGTACGAAACTCAGTGCATAAGACTTCAATAGCTATTCTCCCAAAATACAACAGACATTTCTCTATACTCCGCACTGAATATTAGAAGGAAACAAAACAACTTTTGTGTATAACCCAGCTAGGAAAAGAAAAGGAAAGATTTTCAAAGGAATGATATTCTCTCTTGCATTCAGTGTATATTTTCAAGATTGTCTTATGAGATTTTACTTTTATATTTAGACAAAATAAAGCTGTTAAAAGAGCCGTTATAAAATAATGGAAGATTTATTTGAGAAATAAATAAAACGTTACAAAACGATTTAAAAAGCCGTTATATGATCGTTAAGAAACCGTTATGTGACTGTTAAAAATAATGATGATCTTCAATGCGGTCATAACTTTTATTAAAGCTATTATTGTAAAATTTTAAAATATTTCAAAAAAAAAAATATTTCAAAATATTATTGAAATATCCAACAATTCCCCACATATTTCAAAAGATTTCGAAAATAAAAAAATTAATAATGATGCTGGATTATTAGAGTGTAATGCATCGGAACTGGTGCTTGTTAGGCTATAAACCAACCCTAGAAAGAATGAAATATAATTCACGAAATCATTGGTGAAGTTTGAAAATTCTATGAACCAAGAGTTTCTTTTTGTGAATTATAATTTCACTAATTACATTACACTCCCACAAACTTTGTTGTTAAATGCGGTTTTGCGCTAATAGGCCATGCACGTACTTGGTTTATTCATAAGTGATTTAGAGATTTTCACCAAAAATTCTTATAGGAGTGGCCCCACTCCGCACTTATATAGGTGATTCCATCAAGTGTATTCTGCAGTTTAATACACCACCAATAATGGTTATGGAATTTCATTAAGAGCTTAGCCCAACCTCTTTTTCCTTACAGTTTTGCACTATTCTCATCTTAGGATTGACAATAATTTTTAATAGTGCACTAGATCAACAAATGATTTATTATTACCCATATGAACCTAATTCATGGGACCGCCAATCATATAGGTTGGGTTACTATCACTGTTGATTTTCTTCAATTGGCTTGTCCCATTCCCGTTGATGAATAGTCAGAGGATTGGCCAAAATCCATTTCTGACTTCATATAATCAATGGACATAATTCCATCATTAAGCAGCTGCTTTATCACATCATCCCTCAATCAAATGTGTCTATTTTACAATCGAAAATTTTTCATTACAATGGTTATTGTCATTTGGCAATCGCAATACTTAGACACATAAGGTGTCAATTTATTCCCAAAGGAATATCTACTAAGAGTTTCTCAACTACTTGGCCTCATTTTCTTATATAAGTTTGAGAATAATATTTCATTTCTTCAAGAACTATAGTAGTTCTCAAAATACCAAAATAAATATTTTCTTATCTTCTCATTCTTACTAAATTTTAGAAGAATATTTGCACATATGTGCCTAGTAGCACCTTAGTCTACTACAAATTCTTTTATATTGGCCATAATATTGGCCTGGAAAATGACCACAAAATTGTGTCATCAAATCATCTGCTTTGACCAAGTCGAATTTTGGTTGAGCAGGATTGTCATTTTCCCCACAATTTCGTTTGGTTGATTTCCAAACTACAGTATCTCTTTGAAGTTGAACACATAATCTATAGCAGACTCTCATCTGAATCCAAGATTCTATTAACATTATTGTATACTTCTAATACAATGGGAAATCCACCATGTAAAATGCCTTAATTATATCACTATGAGGCATCCCATACAGTAGGGAACATGTAGCCTTTAGTCATGTCTTCATATCATATTGTCAAACTATAAATCAATCTCAGAAGCATCCCTAACAATGAGAATATCAATACGAAGAGCAGAACAACCAGTGGCTAGAGCCCATATCATATAAAAAAAAAAAAAAATCCACCATGTCATAACAAGTAATATAATTAACATCACATCAAACATACAAATGTGCATGTTCATGTTCGTGTAATAAAGCAAAACAATGCCAATCACATACGTTATCTCCAAATTCATGTATTATTTTCTCAGTAGAAAATAAGAAATTTATAACACACATGCTATTGGGAAAAACCCTAAACTTCTCCTCGGAGCTCAAATGGGGTAAGAGAAAACCTCTTCATTCGCAACATAAGTGTTAGGCTTTTAGTGTGTAGCAAGTAGCAACTGATAGATCTCACCATCATAACAATGAACATGCATGATTTACAAAAATTTGATATCAATTGCTTAGAACATCACGAAACCACACCTAATCGGTGATGCAATATTGCCATTTGCTCATACCACATTTAGTCACCACCATTTTCACAATCGATTCCAGAAACTATATGAATTTTTTCTCTCATGTTCATATTTTGCTCCAAAGAAATAAATATATGCATTTCCTCACTAAAGCAAATCATCTGAGGCCCCATAAAGAACACACTAGCAAGACTAAGATCCACACATATTCATGAAGAAAAAATAAAACAAAGCCTGAGTGAAGCTTAAATGACTAAAACGAACAAACCGAGAGAATCCTGATCCAGTTTAAACATATACACATACTGATATCGTTCAAGAATTCCATCAAGCACACAGCATACATTTCAACCGAGGTTTTTATGTATAGAATTAAAGCATGAATTCATCTCAAACCAGCACAACATAAATGTTCACAAAATACCCTTACAAGTCTCAAATAAAATAAAACAAGATACAATATCTCTCATCTGCGGATGAACAAAAGCAACCAGCAAGTCCAAGCTCCATTCAGCAAATTCGAGCATGTTAAAAACACAATTCCTCAATTACTTAGCAAAGAATTAATGTGATTTCAGAATCTATCATATCACAAAGGCATGTAAACATTTATGACCAGAAGTATATCAAAATCCACCTATATCACGGCCAAAATGGAGAAGAGAAATTACAATCAGCATGTGCAATTCCAATTCCAGCACATTTAAGCACAATGATATGTATTGATCAAAGTCAAGAGTATCAAACTCAAATGGACGAACGCTAGTAAGCAATGGGTCGCTATTCCTAAACATCAACAAGACAACACTAATTAAAATTCACATTGGGTACATGTTTAACAATAAGGTGTAATGGTCAAAATCAGATCAATTAAAGCGGATACATCACACCTGATAACAAACCACCGGGAAGATATTCAAAGCTTGTCATGCTAGAACTCACTTGTTGATATGGTGTGTGATAGTCAATGACAACTATCACCCTTGATGATTCAGAATAGCAATAAGCTTTTCCATATGAAGTCTAAAGGACCACAAGATTAGCCATCAGACTTTTGCTCGATGAGATTATTAGGCACGCTGCGTTGCCTGTCACAGCACAACCAAATACCGCCATGTTCCAAAACATAGTCTGAGTAAATTGCTCCATTAGTCAAGAAAATTTTCCCATAGAAGACCAACAGCAAGACCAAATACGAGGATGATGTATGATGCTTCCTGCTGGTGTCAACAACCAACACCTTCAGAATCCCCTAAACGAGATGAGCACATTCCTATGTCCTCAATGGGAGAATCAATTTGGCCACCTCGAACTCCATTAAGCAAGCCCTTGGAATCCCTAAGAGAATTATCCTTAAGAATGTTAGAAAAAGTTTAGAATACATAAAAAATAATAATAACTGTTAATATATTGTGAAGGATTAGAAAATTAAAAACAAATGTCCGAGGCGTGCAAGCTTAAGGATAATTCTGTCCCTTGAAGTACGAAACTCATAAGGCTTCAGCGGCTATTTTCCCAAGATACAACGCAGACCTATATTCCGCACCAAATATTAGAAGGAAAACCGAATGACTTTTGTGTATAACCCAACAAGGAAAGGGAAAGGAAAGATTTTTAAAGGAAGGATATTCTCTCTTTCATTCAGTGTATATTTTCAAGATTGTCTTATGAGATTTTATTTTTATATTTAGACAAAATAGAACCGTTAAAAGAGCCGTTGTAAAATAATAGAAGATTTATTTGAGAAATAAATAAAACGTTACAAAATGATTTAAAAGTCGTGATATGATCGTTAAGAAACTGTTATGTGATCGTTAAAAATAATGATGATCTTCAATGCAATCATAACTTTTATCAAAGCTATTATTGTAAATATTTCAAAATATTATTGAAATATCCAACAAAGTTAATATATGAAAAACTCCCAAGCTGATATATATGTAACAATTTTAACAAAAACTAATTTTTGAGTCACTAGAAATTTCAAACTAGAATACTCTATAACAAATTTACCCAAAGTTAATATGAATTTCCACACAAACTTGCCATGCCAATTGAGTTATTGCCATGTATCATCTAACCCACTAATTTCAAGGTAAAATCAAACATAAGCTAATAAAGGATAAATATGTTATGAGTGTATCAATTTGAAGTTTTGGGTAATCCTAAATTTAATTTAAGATGTATTTGTCATAGATATTTAAATTTTGAACTTTTCGTGATATTAATCTTTTTTTCATTATTTATTGTAAGAGTAATGATGAAAAAAGAAAAGAGACAAAAGACACTCTCAATTTAATAATGTAAATATATATATATATATATATATATATATATATATTTGTGTGTGTCATCTCGTGCAAATAAATTAATAATTTCTCATCAAATAGACAAATTATCATTCGTCACTTGTGCGAATATGCAAAGTCGGTGCCGTCGTCATCCATCATCGGCCAAAGTAAACGGTTCTTTATCCACCGAAGAAGTGGATATTCCCCGAAGCTCCAGTTTAGAACCGTTTTAGGTCCAACACAAAAACGACGTCATTATTTTGCGAACTTCTAGCGAAACGACCTGGCAACGGCCATGTTTCCATTGATTGCCAGGTCGTTTCGTCCCTCTTTTGTTCACGCCCTATTAATTGCCCTGTACGCTCGCCTCTGTACTCTTCTTTATCTCCGGCGAAAGACAAAAACGACATCCCGTCTTTTCTAGAAGCATCCTATCTTCATAAACACGCCTTAAAAAAGGGCAAGTGATTGACTCTATCGAAGATAAGGTCAATGGCGTTATCGAGAAAAGATCGATGAAATGCCAAGGACACCCACTCAATATCACCATCTTAATCAAAAATCACATTCCAATGACCAAAGTTAAAGATGCAATCGACATGTGCCGGACAATCTAGCTGTAAAGGTGATTCCAGACACGCACGTGGCACGTCTGGTAGTAACTATACCCACATTATCCTGGTGGTGAAGGTAACGATACGCTCGTGATTTGCAGGGGCTTACAGCATAGTTCTCGACATTTCTCCTTTTTGGGAAATCAGGAAAATGCCGTATCCCAATTTATTTCTTTTTTGGGCAAATAACATAAATGGTTCATGAACTTTAAGACCCAATATGCGGTATGATTCGTTAACTTTGAATTTGTTCAATACAATTCTTAAACTTTAACTTGACGTGTAATGTCATTCTTGAACTTTTAATTTATTTAACATTCATTTTAAATTTTTAATACACATTCAATTTAGTCCTCGGATTATATGAAAATGTTCGCTATCAACATGGACTTTTATATAGTCTAAACTCCAAATTAGACACATACAAAAACTCTAGAAAATCACATTGAATAAATGAAAATTTCGGAAACAACACCACATATTGATCCAAAGTTCGTGAATCACATTGAACGAGTCTAAAGATTTTACTGACCACATTTCATATTAACCTAAAATTTAAAGATCATGTGTGACATTAGCATTTTAATTCAAGACCTAAGGGGAAGTAGAGGAAAACAGAGATAAAGATTCTTTTTTTCCAGAAAAAGATTTTTTTTCCAGAAAAAGGAAAGTGGATTGAATGTCGAAATTGACCCCCAAAAAATTCCCAAATTACATTTCTTGCCCCACATTTTCTTCAACCTCCGGACGAGAGAGAGAGAGAGAGGTCTCTATAAAACCCACCCCTTCCCCCACAAAAACCCAAACAAGAAAATAGCAATAATAGCGAAGCCGACGTTTTCACAGTAGAGAGAGAAAGAGCATAGACAGAGAAAGCTCGCTCCTTTCTCTCTCTAGCCATCCCGTCTTCACAGAAGAGAGAGAAATTCTCTCGCTCCTTTCTCTCTCTAGCCGTCCCCTCCATCCCCCTCCCCTCTTCTCTCTCTAGATTCTCTCTCTAGGAGCGGCGATTCGAGGTGGGACCGGGGGGAGGAATCGGCGGCCACTTGCGGTGGCGGTTGCGGTGGCGGCGGGCGGCGGCGGGTGGCGGCGGCGATGGCGGATACGTTCTGCAGGGACTGCAACAAGCAGACGGAGGTGGTGTTCGACCACGCGGCGGGGGACACCATCTGCTCCGAGTGCGGCCTCGTGCTGGAGGCGCACTCCATCGACGAGACCTCCGAGTGGCGCACCTTCGCCAACGAGTCCAACGACAACGACCCCGTCCGCGTCGGCGGGCCCTACAACCCCCTCCTCACCGACGGCGGCCTCTCCACCGTCATCTCCAAGCCCAACGGCTCCTCCGGCGAGTTCCTCAACTCCTCCCTCGGCAAGTGGCAGGGCCGCGGCGCCAACCCCGACCGCAACCTCATCCAGGCCTTCAAGTCCATCGCCATCATGTCCGATAGGTATCCCCCCCATCCTCGCCTTCCCGTTCTGCCGGTTCCATAATTTGCGGTTACTCGCCGGTGTTTCGTCCGACTTGTCGCGCGAAATTGCGAGAAATTGTGGAATAATGATGGCTCTGGGTAGCGATGACGTTAATTCTGTAAACTTCGGCTTCTGTTGCTAAGGACAGATGAGGTGCATTTGACGCCTCTCATGTTAAGGCAGGAAAGGACAGATCTTTGTTGGTACGGGCATGGCGTGTGTTTGAATTGATATGTGCAAAGCTACTGGGCATTTGCCCCCACCTCTTGCGTGTGTAAATTTTGGGTCTTTATCGAGGTAACTGATGTAATTTGTTGTTTTCAGATTGGGACTCGTGACGACGATAAAGGTACGCCAGTTCTATTTTCTTGCTTCTCGAAGGTTATATGTTGCGATCGTTGAGAATGCTAGTGACTTTTCTAAACAATGTGGTCGGGTTTGGTATTCTCGTCTTTCTGTTCTAGCGCGTTTCCCTGGTTTATGTCAAGGGGCTTGTGAATTTTGCTGATAGGACCGAGCGAATGAGATATACAAGAAGGTAGAAGATCAGAAACCTCTGAAAGGACGAAATCTAGATGCGATATTGGCTGCTTGCCTGTATATTGCTTGTCGGCAAGAGAACAAACCTCGTACAGTGAAAGGTAATTTTTGTGTTGCATTTGCTTCCAAGTAGACTTCTTGGCTGTAAACTATCTGAATGTGTCGATCACACAACTAGAAATATGCTCTGTCGCCAATGGAGCTTCAAAAAAGGAAATTGGCCGAGCAAAAGAGTTCATAGTAAAGCTGTTGGAGGGTGAGATGGGTCAATCTGTAGAAATGGGAGCCATACATGCTGCAGATTATATGGTATGCTTCTTCGTGGAAAATTTTGGGTCCTCTTGCTGCGCCCACTCACCTCTACTTTTTTCTTTCGACTTATTGAGTGAGAGAGTCAAGTCACTGTCTTTATTTGTGAACCCTTAGAGACGTTTTTGCTCCAATCTTGGAATGACGAATCAAGAAGTCAAGGCTGCCCAGGAAGTTGTCCTGAAGTCTGAAGAGCTTGACATAAGGTTAGATTTTCTTCTCATGTTTGTACCATGTGTTTGTCAATTGGCAAGTTCTTGCTTTCTATCCGGAAAAAAAGGAAAGCCCAGAAGAATGTTTTTTTTTTTTTTTTTTGTTAACGGGAGCCCAGAAGAATGTTGTGGGCTGCTAAATGCAGAAAAGTTAGGAGGCCCAAATTTCTTTTATTGTCAATGATTTCTCGACCCATCTAGCAAATGCCTGAATAATTAAGGTTGCCTTTTCTCTGTTAGGGTCATGCATATGATAAGTAAACAGCTGTTTGCCATGAGATTTAGGTGCAATGTACCTTTGGGCACTGTAGTTGGTCTTGTGCCTAGCGACCTTATGGTGCTTTTATATTAAATTTTTTAGCCACGATATTTTCAGAGGAAATGTATACCCCAAGGTATGTGCTATAGCTTGTTAGAATATTCTAGGCACAAGTATGCAATGGCTTTTCCACAAAAGAGTTGGGACTATCTTTCTAGTGCTCACATGATTGTTCTCATCTGTGTACGTACTTCCCCTCAATCTATGCAGGAGGAGCCCTATATCCATTGCAGCAGCTGTTATCTACATCATAACTCAGCTGTCTAATGACAAGAAGCCTCTTAAAGGTTGGAAAGCTTAGATTTCCGGTTTATGATATATGCACGTGCTTATAGTGCTTATAGTGCCTTAATGACTGAACATAAGATAATGTTAGTGTCTGCAGATATTTCAATGGCTACTAGAGTAGCCGAAGGGACTATTAAGAATTCCTACAAGGATCTTTATCCTCATCTTTCGAAGATAATTCCCAGCTGGTTTGCCAAGGACGAGGACCTCAAGACCCTCGCCCACCCTTAAAATGCATCAAAGGTGATGATTATGCTTCTCTCTGCAGATTTTTTGAAATCTGATGCTGCTCTTACTTATTTGGGCGTTGGAATTCAATTTCTTAGCAAGTGCAAGCTGTATCGCAATGGGTGTCCTCAGCAAAAGCTGTAACAATTTTCCAGGAGGAGTTGAAATGGGAGATGAAGTCAAATTTGTTTCAAGATATCGACATAGGGAGTGGCTAGAAGAAGAAGTGGAGCTTCAGGCAGCCAAATTTTTGTACATGACTAGGACTTTCAGTATGTACCAGGAGCTCCCTCTTCTTGGTTTACTGCAATCTCGTAAATTGCTAGGGAAGATATATGAAATGCTGTAATTGTTAGATCCTTTAGGCAAATAATTTTTCTACAGTAATCTCGATTGTAGTGCTACCTCTTTAAGTAATTCAATGTCAGTGCGTTGTCACCTCCTATCTATGGACTGAAATATCTAAACCTGTACACACTTTGGCGCAGGTTTCCGGTCCCGGTATGCTATTTGCTCTCTCCCTCTCTGAAATGAGTTATCACTTGTCAGTAACTAGGCTTGACAACTGTTTCACGGACAAGCTCACCCTCATTAGTTCTTTTCTTTATGACTTTTCAAGGCGTGTCTAAAAGCGCGATAAGAGGGGGACAATTAATTCGATGGGCATGGTAAATTCCATGAGGCACGAGCGTCGCAAAATCTATTTTCACGAATTTCGGACATCGCTCCCATGTTGGTCGGTCGTATGTTGCTCCGACGCACCTATTCCCGTGGTAATGGGTACGAGAATTGTGCCTCTGAAGTCATTATTTGGTTGCTCGACTACTGGAAATAAGAAGAGCGCTGGCTTGCGCTGGCTTTAGACTACAAATCTAATGCCGGGTTGAAAAGAGAATGAAGACTACGTTCACGGATCTTCATTTCCTGTCTTGTCCACTTAATAGCAAGTCCTAGTTTGAATAAGAAAGACCGTATCAAAACAAAAGAGGGAAACTTTCTTTTTTATTTTATTTCTTTATCATAACCACGTTTTCAACGGATACTGCTGGTTCTGCTGCATAACATCGAAACATCTCCCTCCAGTCGAGCAGTTTTGGAAAGCATTGTGAGCTGGAGCCTCGAGCATCGAGCACAAATCCATCAGCTTCGGAGCGTGAGAATCAAAATGCTAGAAGGATACACAAAGCAATCAATGATGCCTTTAAAAAAAAATAATTAATTGCCTAATCAGGGGGGCTGGTGCTATTACACTGACGTAAACTTTCCTGAGCTGGCAATACGATTTTGTGGATCCGACGACCAACCCTAATGCTAACACGCGGATCATCGTAATGATCGCCAAAAATTAAAGAACTACAAAGGGCATTAAAGCCTAAACATCAAAGCGACATCTTTCACATATAAGTTGGATGTTATTGTACATCGATTGGGCCGAGTCAACATCTCCCAACAAATCCCAATCCATCCTATGGATTTTCAAGAGGGTGGCCATACTAAAAAATGACTATCTAATCTACATAGCTCCCTACACCGCGATCCCACTGCCCGTCAAAGCAAGTGCTCACTGAGGCAGTTGCTTCGGCTACGCCATAAGAGAAAATCCGATCATAAACTTCCTCTGCAGGCTCGTTACAAAATTTATAGCACCTCGGATGGTACGACGAGCTTCCATCAGAAAGTAATACTAACCTTGCGGGAGCTTTATATATAATCTTCATTATCATCCTTCTTTTCAGGGTTAGGACCATCATCAAAACCTGACCCAGGGGCAAGCTCATTGAGGTCAAGGAAACGTCTTTTTGGTTGATCAGCAGCTTCCTCTTGGCTTGGACTCTCAGTTCTCTCAGCCGGCTGAATATCATCTTTTTCTTCTGTATTGGGGTGGTCTGCAACAGGATGATCGACTTTGGCTTCCGGCTCATTACCATTTCTTTCTGAATCTTGACTCTCCATTGAATACCCCTCACTCTCGGTTCCTTCTGATTGTTCATTGGATACGAGCCACTTGTCAGGTTTTGCAGCCTCCACTTCGGATTCTGAGAGCTCATACTGTCGATAATTAATACGATTCCTCGTCGTCCTTTTACTACGTCTCAGACCTTTCTGTAGTTCAACCACTGATCTTAATTTGGTTTCCCTTCGCGTACGCCCAGGCAATTTCTTAGGCTTTCGAGGCTCATCGCTGTCCTCATCACTCACACCCAAGGAATGTTCCTCTTCCTCTTCCTCTTCCTCTTCTTCTTCAGGATTTTCTTCATCCCAACGATACTCCTCATCTCCCTCAGAGCTACTGGACACCCTTCTCTGCTTGCGTTTCCTGAGATACTCCTCGTCATAAACAGCTTCTCCAACTATATCGTCATCACTGTCAAAGTCTGCCTCATTATCTGATATCGCTTCAACAAAGTCTTTCTCCGAATATCTTTGAGGCCTCCGCCTTTGTCTGTAGCTGGGCGTAATTTTTTAGTGATGAATAATTTGATCAGTCAAATAATATGATGTAAAACCAGATATTGACGTACCTTCGGTCCATGGATCCAGGTTTTTGATCGTCATCCATGTCGTCAAAATCAGGTGACCCAGGAGACACAGCGCTAAAATTAGTGTACGGAGAGGCATGCAAGAATTCACTACTCCATTTACCATTTGTAGAAGCTTCAGGTTTGATGAAAGCACCTTCTCTTCTGTTGATAGGTTCTGGCGAAGGCTGCTTACGCCTGGAAAAGTACATGAGAATTGCTATTCCTTGTCAGTTCACAAACATCTATGAAGGTGGATATCATAACATATGGAATATAAGAATGCGTAAAATTCAAATTCCATACTTGGTTATCTTGATAGCCTCATTGATAGATCGGTCATAGTCATCTGCAAAATAAGTTTACATGCCCATCAATATGCATAAAGCCATTATCATCATCATACAAGAATATTGCATGTCCAAAGCACCAGACTCTCATATATAAGGGAGGGAAACTCATATGGGGAAAAGTTAAGATGAGAAAACACAGTAATTTGCAATTGCAGATGAAACATATCAACCAGCTTACATAGATGGAAATTCATCTGATGAAATACAAGAGGAATTCAACCATTCAATTAAAATGTTTTGAGTTGAAGTCGACAGCAGGACCAAACATAAAAAAAAAAACACACGAGCAACACAGCTCAAACAAATATCCCACATATTCAGACAGCACACCATCTGCTACTTACAAGGCAATACAAGTACATTTGAGTAACAAGAAAAACTGCTTCAGAATACGAACTAGCCCATTATGTGCAAGAGTGAAGAAGAGGGTTTGGACAGTTGAGAAAAATAAAACCCTTGAATTGCTTAGAGAATGATTCCAACATATTTGAGTGATCAGCGTTACAATCACCAGGGCAGTCAGCCGCTTAGAGAAGAATCATATCAGCAAAGAGCATATTCATGACAGAATTTTGGTGAAAATATGCAACAGTTGCTGGAATGAGACATCAACTCCTTTCAAAAGGACACGGAGGAATGCATTGCATTCTACATTCAACTTTGATTTCTGAAAGTTGACAATGCTGTAGTGCAAGACATAGGGAAAGAGTGCATTTTGTGTTCTTTACCGAAAGTATAGGTGACAGGTTTCCTATCACGAAGGGAGCGTCCAGGAGCAAGCCCATCCATGTGCAAGAAATTATCAAGCAGAAGAGCTTCCCTGTGTTGCTTTTTAAGCAGCCTCTCTTTCCTCTGTGTAAATCAAGCAGTTAATTTAAAAAAAAAAAAATTCACCAACAGATAAGGGGACGACACAGGAAAACCTGGGGATGAACAAGTACTGGAAAACACAGGTAATTTAGAACCGTGCAGACATTGAAAGAGGCAAAATTGCCTTGACCAGGAAAAGAGTTGTGGTACCTTGTGAACCCTTTCAATCTCAGGAAGCATGTCTGCCTTCAACTTTTTCCCCAATGACACCTCTGTCCTGTTTTTACTGGTGAAAAGCTTCTCCTGGAGCATATCACTTATGATAAGACAGAACAGCAGAAACTGATGAAGGTGGGAAAACATAAATTTCACAGGCATAGCATTTGCAACAGATAAAGCCAATCTAACTTTTGACTGAAAAGAATATAGGAATTCCCATTTCTTTTCCACCATCATTGCTCCGCCTAATTGGCTGAGGGTCCACTACATAGTCAGATAAAACAACCGTCTACGATTAATTAACTAATCTAACCCAGGATTATAGCCATAGATGCTTTTTGTAACTCACAGATACATCTTGAAATTCATCCAAATTTGTTGCAACTGTTTCCCACTGGTATGATGCAATGGGGATGACCTGGGAACCCCTTGCCTTTGCTCGTTTAACCTCAACTTTCCTTATCTCCCTGTAAAGCCGATGACCAATTATTGGATCATCTTCATACCTACACCAATGTCAAATAAATCCTTATGAAACTTGAAGTATTGAAGTTAAAGAATTATATTTCACGCAAAGGTAGAGCAGTTATACACGAGAACAAACTACGACAGATCTCTGCGGTGTAAGAATGTACCGAGAAAATTTGCTACACAGCACAGAAAATAAACCAGGCATAGAAAATAAACCAAGTGCAAAGACAAATCAGTAACATGGGGAATTGGATGGTTGGTAAGTTCAACCACTCACCAATAATGGACTCCATATGAATCTCCTCCAATTCGCTCCTTACGGAAAGCTGAAAGTTGCACGCCATGCTTCATTGAATTTTCAATGTAGCCCCGGACATCTTCTTGCTGCAAATAACATAAGAAATTTATTCCACTCGTCCTGCCTAAACTGAAAAGACCATGACGAAAAAAAAATGAAACTACAGAAGAACGTATCAACTAGATGAATGGAAAATACAGGGTCCAAAACATACTCAGGTATGATCCATCATTAGCCTAGGGCCTATCTCTAGAAACAATGGAGACACTCAAGTAACATCTGAACATCTGACAGCCAGACCAATGTCGTACACATTACATTGCTTTCTCCCCCTTTTTCACCTTTTAAATAGAACAACTATTTATGGAACAGGAAAAGGGGGGAAAGAAAAGGAAGCTAGATGAAGGGTTCCTTTATTCAAACATCGTAAGAGCCAACATTAAATATTTCCAATGTACAGAGTAAAGTTGACTTGATTGGATAAGATCCCCAAGCAAAGCCAGAGACTTTTAACCCATCCTCAACCATTTAACATTTACTGACTTGCATAAGTTTCATCGAATCGAATTCAGAAAATTCTGCATGAACTCAATAAATTCAAGCTAAAATCTTGAAAGTGATAAGAAGAGAGAATAACTCAGTGATAATATAACTTTGTCTCAGTGCAACACATAGCAAAGTCAATTAGCTGCGCACATCTCAATTAACAACTTTCTAGATCTTTTGGTGAGAATAAAAGTAGCTGCAAAAGAAGCTGTATCCCATCTGATCAATGGGATCAAAGGCTCACGTGTAATACATTCAGGAGAGAGACCACCTTCATATTTAATATGGTCAAGAAATTTGAAACAAACTCTAGCATAGAAACGTCAACAGCAGAAGAGAAGTCATAATCAACAACATGTGCACATTTCTTATGTACACCTGATATTCCAAGATGGAAGCAGCTCGACAAGGATCATAGATAATGATTAAAAGAAATAAAGCAAATAGTACTTCTGATATTCTGGTTTCAAGAAACAGGAGTCAAAGACCACAATTAATAAGAAAGAGGCTACAAAGGACTAAGCTAGTACAGTCTCCTATCGTAAAAGTAAGGTATTTCACAACCCACAATACTTTCATATCTAACGATCTCATTAAGCTCTAAAGCATATTTACCAATGGAGATGCTGCTGGCCATGCATGAATTTGATATATCTTTTCTCTAGAAGTACTTCAGACAGATGAATAGATATTAGCAAGCAGAAGAGAACGCAGAAGGATGACATTTTTCATTAACACAATTAAATGGATACCTCTACACGAATGTCACATAATGCTTTCAGGATCACCACACGGACCCCGGGGTCAAGAGATTTATAATGTTCAACCTCAGCCCTGACAAATCAACTCGACGTAATAAGATAGAATCAGAATATACTCCATAACTAAGTGCAGAAAAATCTAATGCATAACCACTCACCCATGTGCCGCAACAATGGGTAACTCCCCTTCTGCAACCTGCAAAAGCTCAGGTTAACCTCAGAGGCTAAAAGATAATACCACATGTGAACGGTTGGTTAAAAGTAACAGTAGGTTCGAATTACCCAATGCCACCAGTCTCTCAACTTTCTGCACAAGACAGTAACCCAAGTATCGCGTGTAAGTGCCATCCTTGTGATTGGAGGGATTGCCTACAAATGAGTTAAGACTTAAGCACACCTAGACACAGTTTAGTGCCATGTAAAAGTTAACGAAAATAGCCAAGGGCACAAAAGGAAATAACAGCCATTACTCCAAAATTGTAACTGCGGATTAATTCATCTACCAAGCAAAAGTTCTAGCAATTAACTACTATCACTTGCACTCAGCTTTACCCCTCGTCGCCACTCCTTAATTGTAATGTTTCGCCCATCACCTTGCTTACTCTACCCAAAAAAAAAAAAAAAAAAAACTTAATCCCTGGACAAGAAATCTTGCCTACTTCCCTTGACCCTCACAAAGAAGATAATGACTGAAAACTGTATAAGGCTGATAAAACCAGAATTCCTACATTCCCAAATTATGGCAGAATTTTAAGGAACAAATAACACACTTAGTGGATTTCTGGGTAATAATACATTTCTGGGCAATTCCACTAGTGGATTTCCAGGTAATAATACATTTCTGGGCAATTCCACCAAGAAGATAGTGTACTACTTCACCTGCCGGTCAGATACCATGTGACTAACCAACTAAGATTCAGGCAACTTCAGCAACAACATATTGCGGAACCGCTTAAACCTTCCAGATATAAGTCCTTGCACAAGGGGTAGCAAACCATAGAACAAGACTTGGAAAGCGCATTACAAGTTCGAACCGAGCTTCCGCACCTCAATGATCTCTCCTAAACGTAAAAGAACTACGACCTCGACAAGAAAGCACCAACCTTCAACAGAGGCATGTGTATATCCCCTAAAGTGTCATTGGGCGAGAGCAAAGCCGTTTCGAACTCTTCCGCAGAGAACTCCACCGAGATATTCAACAGAGGCCTAAAGACCTGCGCAAACCCAAGCCAGCAAAATCAAAACTTCCACCCCCCTCCCCCACAAGAAGAACACGGCCGCTTCCCAACCTAAATAAAAGGAAAACTTTTCGCGAACGAGCTCACGCACATGCAAGAAATCGAGTATCGAGGCCAATTCCCACATGGACCGGAGGCTCCACCGCGGCAGCTGCCCGGCCTCGGGGGCCGCCACGAGCGGCGTGACGATCCTGCTGCTGGCGCATTGCGCGGGCGACTCCTCCTCGCCTCGCTCGCGCTCGCGCTCGCGCTCGCGCTCCTCCTTCTTCGCGGCCGCCGCCTTGGGCCTCCTCTCCGCGGCGCCGTGCTGCTGCTGGTAGTGCTGCTGCTGCTGCGCGGCCTGGAGCCGGGAGGCAGCCCTAATCGCGCACGCCCGCGCGGGGCGGCCGCTCCTGGTGGGGACCACCACGACCGTGGTCGTGGTGCCGTTCTTCGCCTCGTCCTCCTGCCGCTTGCTCCCGCCGTCGCCCGCCCCCTTCGCCGCCGCCGCCGCCGCGGCTGCCGCGGCGGGGCCGGGGGCTTCGGGGAGGATCGGGCGGAGGGGATCGGAGGGGCCGGCGACGAGGACATGGCCGGGTGGACGGAGGGGACAGAGATCGGGGAGGGTTTGAGGGGGAGGGGAAGTTAGGGCGGGGGATTAGGGGGAGGAGATCATGGCCGTCGGATTGGAGAATCGGCGGTGAAGGTGTGGAGGTACGGCGGAGAATGGAGGAGGGGGTAGAGAGAGAAAATCAGGGGCGGGAGAGGAGAAGGGGAATGAGGCTCTGCGACTTTTTGCTGCTTCTTCTTCTTCTTCTTCTTCTTCTGCAAGTGGAAAATTGTTTTCGAGGAGAGAGAAAGAGGGATTGGAGGGTGGGTTGTGGGGGAAAGAAGAAGAGAAGGGTAGAGAGAGAGAGAGAGGAGGAGGAGGTGGAGGAGCAGGAGGAGGAGGCCTGAAATTCGTGCTCGGAATTTATTTTATTTTTTTTAATATTTTTGCTAACTTTTTTTATCTCTTGGTAAAGAATTGATGTATCACATACGTGGTTTAAATTAATCAGGGTCAATATTAGGAAAAATCATAAATTGATATGTTCGAAATATTCATACGACAAATTTACCCTCCGTTACTTTCCGTTAAATTTTACTGTCCAATTACTCAGTTAGATGACATACGACCGTAGTGTATTAGTCTGGGGTTTAGTTTGAGATTTTTTGTGATATTAATTCAATTTAATGAGAAATAATGGAGAGTAAATTTATTACGAATATACCAGTTTTGGAATTTTAATGATCAAAAATTAGTTTAGAGTAAGTTTATCACGAATTTACTAATTAAGGATTTTTTTATATTAACCTCAATAAATTAACTAAATATAAGAAGTACATGGTCTTCAAAATACTAATTATGCATATCTCAAAATACATATTTCATGGATGTACATAGTTTTTCACTAAATTTTATTATCAAATTCTTGACTTAGATGACATATGACTAACGAGTGTACTAATTTGGGGTATAATTTGTGATTTTTATGGTATCAATCCAATTTAATGGAAAATAACGGAGAGTGAATTTATCACAAATGTATTAGTTTCAAAATTTTAATGATCAAAAATTAGTTTGGAGTAAACTTATCATGAATGTCCCAATTAAGGGTTTTTTATGATATTAACCTTAACCAATTGACTAAATATAAGAAGTACATAGTTTTCTAAATATTAATCATGCGTATCTCAAAAGTAGTTGATGTATTAAATAATTGTGTTTTTTTTTATTTAGTCATTTATCAAGTGCTAAGGAACGCTTTCAATGAAATTCAATTGGATATGCATTTTTTTCTGAACAACCTCCGTAGAGAAGGAAGTCACTTCCTTTTACGAGGGCAGTTAGGTAAGACTATTTGAAAAAGAAAAAGCAGGCAATGATTTATTTTGCAGATTAAATTTCGAAAAAAAATTGACCAAGAAATATATATTGCTTCCATCGCCTTTGTGCATTTCTCTTTGGCTTAATGAAATATCAAGGAGAGGCAGATAAATCAGGTCAATAAAAATCTTAAGATCACAAATACATACCTTGCAATCGGGCAGAATTATCTCAATATATATCTTTGGAAGTTTTCAGATTTCACGAGACTTTCAACGCAAGATTTGGAGAAAAATCCATCGATAGTTTGATTCATCCCTTTGAATATAGTCAAAATAATTCAAATTGTGTTCTTAGTGTAGGGTTTTTACTTCTTGTCCCATTTATCATCGATCCCGTCATCTATAATTGAATTTCTTATACCGCTGCTAATTAATCCTCTAAAAGTCGTTTTAGAAGCATAACCCAAACTGGTACACTTGTAACAAATTTACCCCAAACTATTTTTTTGACCATGAAAAACCCCAAACTGGTACATCTGTGACAAATTTACCCCGACTAACCATAAAAAACCCTAAATTGGTATATTTATGACAAATTTACCCCAAACTAATTTATTCGACCGTAAAAAACTCCAAACTGGTAAATTTGTGACAAATATACCATTCGCTAAATTGGATTAATATCACAAAAAAATCATAAAAATTGTAAACTCCGACAAACGGATCGTAAAATCCAAAATTGGTATACTAGTCAATTGTCACGTGTCGTTTAACTTGATAATTTGATAATAAAATTTAACAAAAACTAACAGAGAGTAAATTTGTCACAAGTGTACCAGTTTGGGGTAAATTTGTCAAAGGTATACCAGTTTGGGGTTTTTGGTGGTCAAAAAAATAGTTTGGAGTAAATTTGTTACAAGTGTACCAGTTTGGAGTTTTTCAGGGTATTAACCCTAAAAATAAAACGTTTTCCTTTTAACTTCTGGTCGGATCTCTTCTGACCCGGCCCGGTCTCTTAGTTTGGGCCGACATCTAAAGGGCCCAAAGTCAACCCCATCGGCCCAACTGACTTTAGCAGTTCAAGTTCTTCCGTGAAAACATGTCATATGCCTTTCTCTTACACAGTTCAAAGGTATTTCCATAATGATCCTGAAGCAACTCCATGCAACAGCACCTCAAACAACACTATGATCTGCAACCAAAATCGGAATTCACAGTCGCGAAGTCGCTGGAGAGCGTGCATTTGCATAAAGTCGCTACATTTTTCAGGCTGTCAGGAAGGGCTACATGTTGCCCCAGAGGAATAACCAGAGAGAGGCAACTAGGCACACCAAGCTGCTGTATCTGTAGACCAAGAGGTTTGCATCCGAAGGCTGTGTGCTCGGGCCCGGGGTCGAGACGTTGGTAACGTTTTCTTTCGGGCATGTGTAGCTGCAGCGGCTTGGGCGGACGGCCCTATATACCCCGTTGGAAGCCAGAATGAATATGTCCTTGCGATTGTCTTCCTCGAAAGAGTAGATGTAGTTCAGAGACGGAAGGGAGCTTCCTTGCACGGAGTCGCACTTCATAGGCGAGTCTGTCGCACAGCTGAAGGGTATCTCACTCGAAGTGAAGTTGCCACTATTCTCGGGAGTCTCCACGGCAGCCCAGAGCGCTCCGGCGTATAAATCCGCATACAAGTACCTAAACAATGCGTGACATTTTAGTTAAATGGTCCATTCTGCAGTAACTTACAGACCAAGACATGCACACAGAACATCCACAGTGAGTACCAAATGCAGAACATCAAATGCAAATAGATGTGCTTCGCTACTAACCTTCCATACATGCATGGGTCCGTGGTTGACCGATAAAAGTGGCCGCCAGTAATGGCCGCAGATCCTAGCTTGCTATTAACCTGCGAGTGATTATAACCCAGCACAGGAAAAATGAAGTTTTTCGCCTGTACTGAAGTATTTCCTTCAGAGGCATAACGATACGGACCCTCATAAGCATGCCAGCCATAGTTTCCATCCTTGGTGATTAGATCGACCTCTTCATATATATCCTGTGGATTAGGATGATCAATTTCTAGATTAGTTCAGAGACAGACTTGAAGTGCCTAACATGATGCCTATCTATCAATTTGGCTTTGCGAGTAGCCTTTAGCAAGCAACTATGGCATACACACAGAAGAAACCCTTCTCAGTCGGGACATTTCTTCGAGACAAATCCATGAGTGCTGGTTAAAGATGATGAACGTGATAATATCTCTAACCTGACCAGCATCTCCACACATAAAATAGGAAGGCCTTGCTGCGTCAAAGCTGCAACGCCATGGATTTCTCATCCCTAGAGCCCAGATCTCCGGCTGCAACCCGTTATCTTCGGTAAAGGGATTATCACTGGGTATAGAGTAGTTTCCCCACAGACCAAGTTTGTTTATTTGATCAGCACCTGAAACAATCAAGAGCTTGGTGCGGTGATATGATGACAGCATCAAGAAGATGGTACTACAGATGTCGTAACTTACTCGGGATGTTATCAACATCAAGCCTCATGATCTTCCCAAGCAACGATTTTTTGTTCTGGGAAAAGTTGTAGGGGTCGCCCGAGTTATTAGGCGAGCCACCATCGCCCATCATAAAATATAAGTACCCATCGGCAGGTCCAAAGAGGATCTGTCCTCCGTGATGAGCGGTAAACGGAAGGCCCATAGTGAAGATCCTTCTCACTTCAATCGGTTTGGCACTCTTTGCCTGCACAAACGATGAAAGCTTGATCACATAACTGTCCCTTAAAAAGCAACAAGGTAAGAGAAGCAGAGGTTGATTTATGTACCATAGAAGGCTGAGATGTAGAACCATTAGCAGAATATTCTGCAATGACAACTTGGTATTGGCACGGTTGGGCCCCGCTATCGGAAGGTAGCTGTGAAGGGTCACAGTTCACATCGGAATTGCATGCACATCTTCCCGCACAACCAGGCCACTTTGACTTGTCGCAATTGAATGAAGCAAACAGCCGGCCATTCTCTGCAAAGTTCGGATGGATCGCAATACCCATCATCCCAAATTGTCTATCAAAATGAACCTCATCAGTCAGGTCTAAAAAGGGACTGGACTGATCAATCTGCAAAATCCCTCCCGATCCCTGCTCAGGAATAGTAGCAAGCCAAATAGAACCCTTCTGGTCAGAGAAGAAAGCACGGTTCGACCCATCAGGATGGGCAGCCATATCAAGATATGACCCATTCCCTATCTTCTCGAGGCACAACCCCTTTGGAGGGCTTGGTGCTTCTGTGCTATTCAGCTTAACAGGCTGACCATCGAAACATATGGATTCATCAAGTGACGCTCCACCAATCGCTTTGCAGAAATCTCCTTTGGACTGCCACAATGCAGTCAGTTTGGTGAAGCCGGCATTGACCGGTATTCCGGCTTGTCCTTGTAAGGAAGGCGCAAAGGGTGAGTTGAATATCGATACGTTTTGACATGTATCCCATACCGTGGAGCAGAAGTCAGTCTCTGCTTGGTTGGACTGTGATGAATTAGCTGAAACAGTCGAATTGCACAGGATAGGAACTGGCCGAGGTGTGGTAGCTACCGTAAATAACTCGGCGGAGAAAGGATCACATTTCTGTGAGCCATGATGGAGGGAAAACGGATGAGTCCACAAATTTATTAAAGATTCACTTACAGCAATAAAAAGCAAATCAAATGAATTTTTCAACGGGTGTCATTAGAAGAAATTTTCTCATCATGGCTAAGTGAGTATTATGACCCAGCAGATAAAATCATATGTAATTTATGGATGCCAAACTTCGACTAAATTTCGAGCAATGGCTAAGTGAGCATCATGAGAGCTGTTGCATCTTCGATCCACTATCTGACCACGAAAACAATCATGTTGCCAAAAAGTCACTATTGCCTCATTAGAACTTCTCTTGGAAATCATCGTCGATATAGAGATTTGCAAAAATTTCAGTCAACGTATGAGCCCGAAATCTCAGCTTCCATTCAACAGCCAACAGGCAATTTTAACAGGGCAGGGCAAGCAAAGGGCATACCGCACAGAGGATTGACTTCAAAATCGATGCACAAGCAGAGTCGGACACATTCATGGCTTGAAACTGCTTCTGCAACTGCGAATCTTCAGTGGAGTTGCAGCATGTGCTTCCATTGTAAGGGCAGAATGTCAATGGAGTCGCTGGGGCACTTGGCGATCCTATAAGCATTGCAGGAAGATATCATATCAACAGGACTCAGACAGCTACATATTTCTTGCACAGAATTTCGTAGCGAAGCAAATCGTGAACTTTAAAAATGCAAAATGTAAAAGAGAAAGCAAGGAGAGAGAGAACTGAACTCACTTGAATCAGTGCATAGAGGAAGAGAAGCTGCAGGACTAGGAAACATCAGCAGCGAGCTAGAAACCAGAATGACAAGAGCAAGAAGACCACCCATCTTATGCCAGAATCACCCGAAACCCAAAAAGGAGTTAGCTGCTTTCACATCACTTTCTGCACTTTGTATACACCCAGTGCAAGATTTGAGAGGCACCCACCTCCGAATTTGACAAGTGGGAACATATATCTACAGAAAAACCAAAACTTTGTGGTGTTTGAACATCGAGCACCGTCAACTACTCTTTATCTTCCCTTTGTCACTCCATTATTGGCCTAATCTCTCTCTCTCTCTCTCTCTCTCTCTACATAATCTCTCGAGAGAAGAGCATCCAGAAGGGGCATAAATAAACAATTCCTGCTGTCTGTTCAGCCTTATTTTCTCTTCTCTCTGTCTCTCTCTCTCTCTGAGTCCCAAGCCTTTAGACTTTTTCTATTGTTTAAACCGCTGGCGGAAAACAGATCACCATAAATCTTTAAAATAAGAGAGAGGTGGTGGCCGGGAGACTCTAAGTTTGACTTTCACATGAATAAATTTCCCTTCTTTTTCTTTTCAACCAAGAAATTTAATTGGGGTGGTTGAGAAGGAAACCACCCCCCCCTCCGCCGTGTTCTCAGCACCACCAAGTTCGCAATGACAAATCTTGGTGGGCTTCTTGCGTCATGCGCCACAACCGCAATCCATCGCCTCCGTTCCGCGAGCTCAGACGACATTCGCTTTCACCGAGCCCGAAAAGACATTAACCGCACTTCAAGAAACTTGCCGAATGTGCACACAAGCACATTCCCCGCTCGCACTCTTCGTCGGACGAAGGCCGAAAACCAATGACTTTCCCATGTCATGCTGATCACATAACTTCTTGTTCTTGCTGCATATGCCTGAATAAGAAAAGGAGAGGGGGGGTCATGCTAGCACGTGGAAAACTAGAAGACGGTTCTTGCATATGATTTGATTCTGTTCACCGCGACAACTTACGATAGCCCAAGATTTCCTGTCTTTATTTCTTTCGCCTCCTTCCGCAGCAGGATCACATGTCAGACAAGCGAAAACGAGAGCCATGCCTGGCCGGGCAGCTCGTCCAGATAAGGTTGAAAAATGATTAATTAAATTTAAGACGACACCTCCGCACGTCTGTAATAAACGATTAACTAATGTGATAAGTCAAAGGTCTGGTTTTCTTTATTTGTTAATCTCGTATTAGTCATCAAGTGAGGGAGGGCGCAGGGGAGGGTGAGGGACTGAGATCGGAAATGGCGCGTGAAAATGAACCGGAAGACCATTTCTTCCATCTTCGTTTTCTCTGTCTTTGGTTGACAAGAGAACGAGGACGGCGAAGGGCTTTTATTCTTGGCCGGTCTTCAGGGGAGGATAAGGTTAAAGAAAGAAATCTGTCCAGATGGGAAAAGACGAAAGAAAAGGATGAAAGAGGATTTTTGAAGCTTTGACTTTTGAGAAGGAGACGCTTTCGGCATTGCACTCTTCACATTGACTAGAGTAAGTTGGAAAGTCGCCATTGTACCGCTGTTCTATTGGTGTCGTGGTTTGGTAACGTTTGTAGCTTTCGGAACCATTCTTTATTCCAAACTATAGTCAGATAAATGGGGATTTGCAAATTACAAGATAACGAAAATGCTTCCTTTACAATTCGTCGGACCAAGCCATGAGCTGCCGAAGTGTCGTCTTTCCCCTTCGTCTTCGACCTTCGGGTAGTCTTTATACTCAAGCTCAAGTCACCCCTACATGTCTATCTTGCCAGATGCTAAGAAAGTAAGGAAGACAGCATTAATTCGAAGCTCGACGTTTTGCTAACCCGGTGCGCAAGAATATGACTTGCATAAAGTTCACATCAACCCGCCGTTAGATAAATGACCATGTTGTCTTTCACAAGAAGGTTCTAAAGTCAAATGCTTTTGTCGGAGTCCGATTTAATCACTATTGCAACTTGCATTGAAATGATCTCCTGGTCAGTCCTTTTTCGTAGTTAATGCAACAATGACGTCCTCTTCGGTCTTTCGGTTTAGCCCGCTTAATTGCAAAGCGTCGTCCACCGCCACCCCCACTTTTACACAATATACTCAATAGTATAGTGGAAGACAATCAAGAGCCAAGCATTCCTCTTGATAAAGAAACAAATTAACTACTTGGTCTTTTTTACTTTCTTTTTTTGGCTGAAAACAGCTAAATGAGAAGGGAGAGCCCTAAAGTTTTACACTGCCAAATTTGAATTCCTTTCCCTCAAATTACCACGGCTTTTGAATTAGTAGCTGATCAACACTGAACAGAGAATGGAAGATCTAACTGCCTTCAGTTCGAATGAGCAAAATGAGGATATAATTCTGATAGGAATCAGACTGCATGTCTCCGTTCTCCCTACCACAAAGCCACCGCGATCATCTGGGACAAAAGTTGGCAGCAAAGAAGGAATCCAACGATGCAACTAGCACTACTTCAACAGCATTCAAGTCTGCTGTACAGAGGTTAACGATTACTTGTGCAATGCCACGTACCCCAGAAATAGCCAGCTTAAAAGTTCACCTGTGCGTTGGATCTATGTTGTTCCTCCTATTGAAAACACAGGCTGCTATCGCATTTTTAACTGTCCAGCGCACCAAGTGCTTTCATGTCCTCCAAGAAAGCCGTGTACGAGTCATCAATGCTCTTTGGGACGGTGGAAGATGAACTAACAACCTCTGGCTTCACAACTGTAGGAGTCACAGGTCGCAGGGCTGCTACTGCCGTTGAGACTGCTGCTTTTGGTTTCGATTTTGGAACTGCAGACTCTCGCCTCACCCGAACAGATGCAGGAACCTGTTGCCACATAAATATGCTCAGCTAAAACTGCCAAGTAATGAAATATAACGCAGAAGGCCAGAAAGGAAGATGCAACAACAGCAGTGAGCAAAGGAGAATGGAATCACCATGGCCGTAAGTTCCGGTGTGTGCTGAGCAAGTGGCCTTTTTACAACAGTGGGGGCTGCTGACTTCACATATGATGGCTTTGGGGGCACAGGTGGCCTAATAGCAGCAAGATCGTCTTCTAGCATTGTGGGTGGTGGACCAGGTGGAAGCGGAGGCCTCATCATCGGAGGAGCTCCAGGCGGAGGGCCATATGGTGGCCTTGGAAGCAAGGGAACCATCATTCCTGGTGGGACCCCTTGGTTGGGAAGCCCAGCAGCAGATAAAGGTGGCCGCATTTCTGGTGGAGGTGGCGGCGGCCGGAAACGTGACATGCCAGGCGGTAACACATCAGGCTGCATGTTTGGCATCATACCAGGTCTAGGCACTGGCTGTTGTTGCCTTGGAGGAGGCGGCGGTGGTGGGACCAAGTTAGCGACATCCTTGTTGTCGGAAGGATTACCGGCTTCATTTTCAAGTGAGCCCTCAGATGAATTGCCTGCAGACTTTGGTGGCAATCCTGGAGGAGGCGGTGGTAATGGAAGCATGGCAGGTACCTTTAGTTGAAAGAAAGAAGAAGAGGTAAACATTAGATTCCATTCACATATATCACTAAATCTAGTGACTAATAGCAAGAATATTCAAGGTTTTTTCTTTCCTCCTTTTGGTCGAACAAGAATATTCAAGTTAAGAGTAAAGACTAGTCCATGATGCTAATATCCACATATTACTTCTAAGCTTTAGCTTTTGATCTCCATCAACTTCAGATTAATGGCTTAAGCACACTAGTCAATCTCACTATTCCAGTTGATAACACATGTTTAGGAAGAGTTTACCTGAGTATCCTCAGGTCCCTGGCGATCTGCTGACAATGTGGATCCAATTCTATCATTAATCCCAGGAGGTGGTGGCTGAGTAGATTGTTGCGGAGGTGGAGGCGGTGGAGGTAAAAGGCCAGTTCCAACAGTTTCTTTAGGTGGTGGACCAGGAGGAGGAGGGGGACCTGGAGGTGGTGGAGGCAAAGAAGTACCAACATTGGTGGCAGCAGGCTTTGGTGGCAATGGAGGAGGAGGAGGTAGAGGCAAAGATGCGGCTAAGGCAGGGGCATCACCAGAGGCCAACGGCATAGGTGGAGGAGGTGGTGGTGGAGGAGGAGGAGGAACTGCAGAAGGATCATCCTCTGTGCCTGAATTAGATGACGATGCACCTGCAGAAGTGCTTGCAGAAGCAGATAATGGAATTCTTGGTCCTGCAGGACAAAGTTAATAACTCAGAAAAATGACAACAGAGCATGTAAAAGCAAGGACTGAGAACAAACCAATACCTATTGATGATTTAAACATTGGGGGCTTCCCAGGTGGTGGGGCTCCTGTGGGATTGAGAGTAGGATGGTAGTATACAGAATCCTGCAACAAAAAAGGAGATCGCGTCCGTAATGTATATAAGAAAAGGGTCAAAAGTTTGAAATTACTTATTAATTACCTCAGGCTTGGGGTGCTTGACTCTCTCTTCATCTGCACTTGCCCTTCTTGGAGGGGGTCCCAGATGGCTGCGAAGCCAAAAAACTCACTATTTCTAGAGAAGGCATTTCTCAATCCACAAAAATAAAGACAAAAAACAATATGAATGGGCAAATTAAACAAAGGAATACAACCTACCTAAACATGACAGGGGTTTCACCCTTTTCACGCATCTTCTCTTCATATTCCTGTACAATAACACAAAAAAAGCCTGCTCATTACTGGTGGCCAGTTGTTTAGGTTACTTGACACTCTACTTTCCATTTAAATGGTACAGTAGAAGAATATTGTGAAAAGATAATCCAGTGGAGAGGACATTCTGAAAAGAAAAGAAAAAGAAAAGGCTCAACCATCTGATTACATTTCAAAGAACTTTACGCATCAATAATTGCATTTCACATTAACCAAAGGGGTGAAGAATGATCCATTTAGATCATCCCGTTTCTCCATCAACTTTAAAATTCACCAGGAAAGGGTGGAAAATTGTCTGAACAATTCTCAAGCAGCATTATTCAAACATCAACATCGTCAAATCAGTATCTTCATCCTCTGTAATGTATTTTACAGGAAAAAGGTACTGCCAATTACTAATTTAATTGAAAAAGAAAGAATTATTCAAAATACCACCCGCTAAAGGCATCATCATCTTCTCAAACAGATAGGAAAAGCAAGATTTTTATTTTACCCCTCATGATAGCTAAATCACCTCTCTGAACAGCAATCGTCTAGCCAATCATCCAATTAGCTTGGAGATATGCAAAAAATAGGAATCCCTCCCTCAGAGCTGATTAAATTAATAGTTAAAAAGGGATTACCCAGAGACTCAGAAGCCAGATTCATACCAAGGACCACAAGAACTATATCACAAGCTGTCCATCAGTCTTGTGTATTATCCTGTAAATAACACGACACTCTCAAGTTCTAATGTTTACAAAGCCGAAAAAAAGAAACTGAAATATAAAATTAACTTTTGCAGAGTAAGGCCACACCTGCTTTTCCTTCTGCCAGAATGTCTCAATTATATTATAATTTTATCGAGCACATGCTGTTTTAGTCGGAGATTTATGAAGTTTTCAGTTGCATCAAAACCTAATCTACCAAATCTTGATGAGCTAAGAACATGAGCCGAAAAAATTTAGCATTTGCCAACGAACATAGAGGAAAGTAAAGGAAGCTCACAGAGACAACTAAAAAATGGAGGTAATGGAAGCTTAACATCATCAGCAGCACCTATCCTAAGAAAGTTTCCTCTATCTCATTTCTCTGCTATCCTCCACCAAAACAAACCAATTGTCAATTCATCCAGCAGAGATACAAAGGGTGGGAACAACACAAGATCCCTTCAGATCACGCCCTAGGCTTTTGTATCATAGATGGAAGTAGGAAGCTACACACAGTTGGCAGAACCCACCCCTCATTATATGCAATGCAAGCATGCTTAGCACTAACTTTAGTTGAAAAGGCTATAGTTTAAATGAAAGAAAACCAATCCATGCTCTCAAGGATAAATTTGAAAAAAGAAAAGATAATCATCACAATAGTGACTGACTGCCACGACTTTCACTCAAGTACAAGACAAAGCATATATATGTCCATCAATGCACTAGCTTTGCTTGTGGATTTCTTTAATGAGGTAAATATGCACTGACAGGATATAACAACAGGAAAAAGAAATTGAAAAGACAAACCTTCTTCATAAAAATAAAATTGGAAGGAGGTATCTTGAGTTATTTCAGTGACACAATGAAAGATATAACTATTGAAGCATAACATCATCCAGAATAATATCTAATCAAGTCCCGAAATTCCTATGGACTTATTCATTTTCTTGAAAACATCGGACTTCACAATTTAAAAGAAACATGAGCGGACATGACTAAACATACCTTTCTCTTCTTTAGAACAAGATTAAGTGTGTCTTCCAGTTGCCTCTTCTTGTGCTTTCTAGCTTTATCCAGAGCACCATCAGCTTCTGCAACAACAACAGCTATGTAAACTTGACGTATCGGAAGAGGCTATGGAAACAAGCCGCAGCCACATACCCGAAAAGCAAAAAAAATAAAAAAAATCATTGAAATACAAAACAAGCACGAGGATGGAAGTCTACAAAGCCTAACAGAAACATGCCATTTGCCAAACTCTTCCCTCATCAATAAGAAGTACAAAACACAAGCAAAGATATAAGACACAGGCAAAAGAACACAAACTGTAACAGAAAGAGAGGATAATAGAATATTTGTTGGGTCACCAAGCCTAGTCTGGTCCAAAAGGGTAGTACTTTGTCACAATATTAATCACATCACAAATAATGGGCCAGCCCATCAACCTGATTTAGGATTGGGTGATCAGGCATAGCCGGCCAACGCATACATTTCAGGCCCTTGTAAAGCAAAAGCGTGGACTATTGTATCAAAATATTCCTTAACCAATCACAGCACAATCAACATATCAGAAGCACACAATCTATGTTCAATATATAATCACGACTTTTTGCTCAAAGATTGCCTTTACGAGTGACAAATAAAAATCTAGATTGCATGTGATTGATTATTCTCCCTGCAAGGAGTACTTTTCTTGCACTCTCCACTCATTTTGCTTCCGACAAGAATTTTGTGCTTGCCTCATTCAATACCATATGTTTTATTCAACAAAAAGGAACATTAGGTCTAATGAGCTTTGATGCTGTGAGAAAATTCTAACTTTTTTTGTAACTCTTTCTATTGAATTTATCCACGGAAGCTTTTATTATTTTATCTCGATATTGCAATGATGTCATTGATAACATCGAAAAGACCCCTATGTGATATAAAAACGACAATCAGGAATTTTCCAAGTGTTATTGAGTCCCTACATGATGCGAAGAATTCCAAACTTATTTTGTTCACAAGAGGAAGATCCATATAAAATAGGATGCAATTTTGAGAATAACCAAAACAAATGTTCCGATTTTACACAAATGAAAAAAATTCATGCCCGTGCAACACACGGAATGCTACTAGTATAGCCTATTAAAATGCCTTACATGTCTCGGTCATCACAACAGCGCAAAAAACAAAAGTTGGAGAACGCTGAGCTGGTGACATGTTATCTTTTGCAAAGTCACCACAGTCTTAATTGTTAAATATACGAGGAAGATTTCTCCACCAAAACCCCCTCAGGCCATCACCATACAAAGCTCGCTACCCAATTCTCTGTGCTGTCAATGTAACTACGTTCCATTTGTAATATTGTCCTTCTCCCACAAATAGGACCAGTACTTCTTTCCTAATGAAATACCCTTCTCTAACAGATATGGTAAGTACTTTTTTCCTTAGAGAACAAATAGCATAATTACTTTTGAAGTGTTTATGTTGTAAACTCCCAAGTGTAATCAGTTCTCTTGACTTACAAACTTCATCCAATACAATGTGTCTTTTGACAAGCACACTTATGGCAATGGACAGACACTCATTTTCACTCAAACATAATGTCGGATTACATTATTCACAATGGGTTTGCACCCCTTCTGGTGCCCTATAGAGTCAATACCAAACTAAGTCAGGACCACATCTAAAGCCCAATCACTCCCCCAAGACCAGGAAGTCTCTATACGTGCATGCGCAGGAAAATGAGAGAGAGAGAGAGAGAGAGAGAGGAGCTAAATTGGTCTGCGAAAACTCTTAGACTGGAAGAAGTTCATATAAGCATCACTTCGAGAAAATTAAGCAAGAGAACGGTAAAGCAAGCCGGTCAAGCAAACTTGAAAGTTCTAACCACCATCTACATTTAATCGAGGGAGAAGTCGCACAATTCTAATTCAAGATAATATTTTTCAACAAAAAATGAGAGCATAATGACAATCTCGATAAACCCATCGCATCTCTAAAGAAAACTTCAAACCACCCTTAATGGAAGAAAAATAACAAGAAGCCGTGCCTGAACGAGGAAAAATCGACAATTTCGACACTTACTCATCATCTCCAGCTTCTCAATCTGCTCCTTCAAGTTCTCCGGGTCCTTCTTCAGAATCCCCACCTCCCTCACCTTCTTCCTCTCCTTCTTGTTCTGGCACAAAAAATCACAAACAGGGAAACGAGCTCATCAATCAGACAGAGCAATCACCAATCGCCAATTCAATCCAATGAAGATGGGGCAAAAAAATCAGCTAAAAAAAAAACCTAACAACACGCCATGCCCAATCACTCCAACGCAGTGCGGAATCGAGTCCCGAAAGCTAGGGCACCAAATCGAAAGCTCGCAAAAAAAAGAGTGATACAGAAGGTTGCGAGGGGAACGGAAATCGATCTAACCCGCTTCAATTCCTTCTTGCGGAGCTCCTTCCGGTACGCGTCCGTAGGGTTCATCACCTTGCCTCCCTTCGTCGTCTTCATCTTCACCTCCCTTCCTCTCTCTCACTCTCTCTCTTTTCTCTCTCTCTCTCTCTCTCTCTTGCTGTGCGGTGGTTGCGAGGACGGCGATCGGCCGCCGGAGATCGATTCGACGGCGGCTCCGGCTATCGGAAGAACGAACTGCCACCCAGCGTCGCGCAGCGAAAAACCGAACCTGAGAATGTGCAAGAGCCCAGAGCTCACCACCGGCGCGAGGAGGCGAAAGGCACAAATCGCCACGCTCCACGTGTCCGAATTGACGGAATCGCCCCCCATTGTCCGGCCCGGCCCGTGGTTCCCCTGGGAGTGGGCTTCGCCCTGGCGGAAGTGGGCCCAATTAGAAATCGAGGCCCGATCCGATGATATGCGGGCCGGGCCCTTGCCTGGTGAGGCTGGGCCAGGGCGAGACGAGACGGCTGCCGAGCCCACGCGATCCTCTTCGTGGGCCGAACGTGGGGCTTCGGGCGTGGGTAAATTACGCTCCACGACCCGACTCCAAAGGCCGGATTACACTTGCTGAAGATAAGACCGTATCGGTTTTAGGGATGATCGATTTTAAAGTTGATAGGTTTAGGCCTGAAATTTGGAATGCACTCTGTTTTCTTGAAATCAACCCTAGAACATATCTTGTTTGTCTTGTTTGGTTTTAAGGTTCAGTCTGAAACCAATTACTTTTTTTTTATGTTTTGTTTTTAAATCAAGGCAAATTGCAATTACAGCGAAATAGTATGAGCGACAAATTAGCTCAAAATAGAATATCAATGCAAAGCATACATAATTATAAAGCAAAAAGGAAGTTGAGCTCATTTAAAAAAGATAAATCATCTTCTTCCAAGTTCCAACTTCATAGAATATGTTATAATCGATTCTCGAGTGGATGGTTTGAACACCCAAAACTCAATCGATTCTAAAATTGGGAATCAAGAATTGAACCTATTTTTGTTGGAAAGGGGACTAAATCTCTTTAATGATAAATTAAGTATGATTTCTAAATTGAACCGAGCTAGTTGCACATTCTTAATCGGTTTAATTGTACTTGAAATAAGTCATTATTGCCCTCAAATCTCCCACATCACATATTCTTGAGCACATTCCAATAACAACTTCAAGGTAGACACATTCAATCCCTGTCCTCAAATCAAAGCTTGCATCGGAACTTAACATTAGGAGTCGGCAACGTATTACCTAATTGTGACCTAATCTCAAGAATTCCTCGAGAATCAAGACTGAGAACTGACTTTTTTCAAGGCCAAATGTCGTAAGGGTTTCATTACTTCGACTTCACATTTTGCCAAAAACAAATTTTTGATCAGTTAAATAATGTCATGCGAAGATACCGCACTGTATTTGCATTCACATTAACTCTTGCAATGTGAACTCCATTGTTTGCTCTAATATTCGACTTTTGCAAAGTGCCCCGCTAGCAACGTGGTATAAGATCTTGCATGAAGCATGAAACACGTTAAATTGAAATTAATCGATTTTTTTATTGATAAACTCAAATGGGTATAATCTTTTCGCGATTCTTCACGCAATAAAATTGAATATAGCCTTCATCCTACGTATTGCCGTCCAATTTCGTACAAAATAGGTAAGTACATCCACGCGTTGCGTTGACCGTCGACCTCGTTGATGTGTTATTTACTTATTCACTCGTGCGGCAAGGAGGCCAATCGCCACGTCCATAGGCGCCACGTCACCGGCTCCACGGGAAAGGGCGTGGGCGGCACGTGGACGGCCCCCGGCGGCACGTGCCTCCCCGCGCGCGCGGTTCGGACGCAACCGGACGAAATCAAAAGCAATTATCACACAAAGAAAAATAATTCGGACCGACGTATGACGTCATATGTTTTTGCCGGACGCATGAAATCTGAATATAATAAGTGCATGTATATTATATGTCCGACGGCAATGACGTGAGCCTTCTGTATCCGATTAAACAACTACGTTCTAGTTGATTCGGCTCGGTATTAATCCAATCAGAATCATTCGGCCTAATTCTTTTAGAAAACATCAATCATAAGTCGTGTAATCAATAATGTCATGACTTTTTTTGTTTAAAAAAAAAAAACAAAATTAACTCACGTCTCAATTTCGGGCCAAACTTTTTCTTTGTCTCGTAAAAAAGTACTCATTTCGTGTCGAGTCCCAAATTTTTACTGAACCTAAGAATAAATTTTCAGTTAATATCTAAATCTAGTGTGACTTAAGACAGATTTTGTTTTGGCTATTTTACTTACTTAATAGTATAGAAATGCGGCCATTTCCCCTATATCGACCTGATTTATGATACTATCGAAAAAATGTTAAATCACGCATTCATCTAACGGCCTAAACTTTTAGAAAAGTTAGTGATGGTCCAATCAAATATCTCTCATCGTATTAAAACAGAAGGTCCTGAATTCAAATATTTTGAGATCTTTATTTCTCTCCTCAATTATATGTGTTCAAACTTTTAGGCTTAGACCAAAGTCCCAAAGTCCAACTTCCACCTGAGAGAAAGTGTTAAAAATAATTGGGAAAATGCCACAAAAAACCTTAAAGTTTGCCAAAAATGACAAATTTACCCCAAACTTTTTTTTTTTGCAGCACCAAAAACCCCAAATTTTGCAAACCGTGACACATTTACCCCAAACAATTTTTTGTGACACAAAAAATCCCGAACTTTTATTTGCGTGACACATTTACCCTAGATTTTAGGGGCATTTTGGTCATTTTGCTTTTAAAAATATTTTTTTTTTCTTTTCTCTTCCCTCCGCCGGAGCCGGCAGAGGGAAGCCGGTGTCCGGCGAGGGCAACCCTCGCGACACCGGCGAGGGCCACCCTCGCCAGCGTCGGGCGAGGGCGGCCCTCGGCTGGTTGGGCGAGGGCCTCCCTCGCCAAATCGACGAGGGCACCCTCGCTCGACGCCGGTGAGGGGTGCCCTCGCCCGACGCCGGCGAGGGCGACCCTCGTCGGCGTCGGGCTAGGGTGAGGGCCGCCCTCGCTCGCTTCAAGCGAGGCCATCCCTCGCCGGCGTCGGGCGAGGGTGCCCTCGCCAAATCCGGCGAGGGAGGCCCTCGCTCGACGCCGGCTAGGGCCGCCTGGGTCGACGCCGGCGAGGGATGCCCTCGCCAGACGTCGGCTTCCCTCCACCGGAGCCGGCGGAGGGAAGAGAAAAGAAAAGAAAAACTAAAAAAGACGAAAATGCTCTTAATGGGATAAATGTGTCACGATTTGCAAAATTTGGGGTTTTTGGTGGTGCAAAAAAAAATTGGGATATTTTTGTCACTTTGTGCAAACTTTAGGGTTTTTGGTGGTATTTTCCCAAAATAATTAAATATTAAACAACATTTTCATCTAACAATATAAGATTTTACCCACTAAATATCTCTCAATTGTCAAGTATTCATCCAGTGATGCCATTAAAAATTTGATGCATTATTCCACTTGTATTTGGCATAGACTTTTTTTTTTTTTAATCAGTTATACTCTATTTCTACTTTAATGCTAACTCTCAGACTGAATGATGGCTAAATTTTGGTATTGATTGTAAATTGGTATTTCTTATGAGGCAAACAAATCTGGGTTATAATCGGGACGTAAGCTAAAGTTAATTTTTTCTATGAAGCAAGAAAAATAGTTGAACCAGGATTGTGGCCCAACCAAAAGTTGGTGCTTTTTCACGAGTTAAAAAAAAAAAAAAAAAAAAAAAAAAAGGCCATAATAGGAGCTCCACTTAAGATTGGTGTTTTTTGATGAAAAAAAAGTCCAAGCTAGAATTGAGACCCGAGCTTTTGTTTTCTTTATGGAAATGGGTTCTCATTTTTAAGAGATAAACAAATTTGGGCTAGACTAAGACATGGGTTAAAATTGTTTTTTTTTTTTTTAAATTTTGGAAAAAAAGAATAAATGCATAGAAATTCTAAAACTTATTACGAAGGTACAATCAAATCATAAAATTTTCAAAAAGTTCAATCAAACCCTAAAACTTATCATGAAAGTATAATCGAATCCTAAAATTTTCAAATAATGCACTGAATGAAAGAACTTGATCAAATCAATTCGACAAGTTTTAGTATTTGAATGCATTTTTTATAAGTCTTAGAATTCAATCACGCTTTTGTCACAAGCTTTAGAACTTAGTCAAACTTTTTAAAAGTTTTTAGAATTAATTGTACTTTCTTGATAAATTTTAAGATTTTCAATATATTTACCTCTTAGATCAAATCGGGATGCTATTAAAAGTTTATCCCTTTTTTAAGGAGAGGAATAAAAAAGTTCCGGTCACGATAGACCGTTTCGATTCGGGAAGTCAACCGTCGACCGCCGGGGCGGCGTGATGCATGCCGGCATGTGAGATCAGAGGCGGCGCACCGGGTCCAAGAAGAACCGGTCGAGATCCTGAAGAGGCCGTTGGGTACGACGTTGCTGTCGGCCACCCCGATCCGCGTCAACCGATTTTTAAAAAAATCTCAACCGAAATTTAAAAAAGATACTTCCCCAAGAACCTCCAAGAGCGACTGCAAGAAACTCCTCAAAGTCCCCTCGATAAATTCCACCGCATGTCTTCTCGTTCTTGCTCTTCTCCTTCCTTCCAGCCTCTCCCTCTATTCGAACCCCACATGTTTGCTTTCGCAGTAGATGGGGGACGGCGAATCTCCCGAATGTCGGCCCGGCACCGAGGAGGAGGAGGACAAGGAGGAGGAGGAGGAGGAGGCGGTGCCGGGGCTGCTGCAGGCGGCCGGGGAATCCTTCTCGGGGATCCGGCTTGCGGAGGCCCCGATCCTCCTGCTGGTCTACTTCCACAAGGCGTTCCGGGGGGAGCTCGCCGGGCTCTGCAGCGGCGCGGCGACCCTCGCCGAGATGGGGGCCCACGGCCGCCAGGAACGGCTGCGGGAGCTCCGCAGGAGGTTCGAGTTTTTGGTGGTGGCGTACGAGTACCACAGCGCTGTGGAAGATGAGGTTAGCATCGAGATCAGGATCAGGATCAGGCATTGTAGCATCTGGGTGCTGATATCGTTATACAAAAAGTTTGCTTCTTATCATTATCTTTTTTAGCTTCGATGCTGAGAAAAGCAAAAGACAGCAGAGCCTTTTTCAATCCACTCTTTTTGGGCAATCTTTAGTTATTCTAGTGTTTGAGAGAAATCACCACCTGACTCATTTTGTTATCGTGTTAAAGAAATCGAAACTGGAACCAAGAGTAATCTCGGTGACTAGCTTAAACTCGGCTTTTTATTGGAAGATCGACGAGATAATATGAGAATCTTTGTCGGGTCAAAAGGTTGTGCCTACCTGTGACTGCATAATTGGATCTCGATGCAACTTTAGCAATGCATGAATTGACTTTTCAAGAGCAACGAGCCTTATCGGCTGAGACTGTTCACAAAGGATATCCAGCTTTATTCATGGTGGGGTCTAGGAAGATAGTGGGAAGTGATTCAAAATATTAGCTCGGACAAAAGAACATCATGTCGGGAGAATTGATAGGTCTGCAAAGGGGAACAAATTGATTACTCTTACGCAGAGTGCTTTATGCTTTTTCTTCTCCTTTCAATCATAGTTCAGCATCAATATCATAGTTGCTTGTCTAATTCACCTCGAAGGGGGAATCAACATTATCATTTTTTTTTTTTTTTGGTCCACTGCTGTTATGCACTTCGACACAGCCTTAGTAGAGTTCTGCAGAAACTTCTGAGCTCTAGGACCATTCCAGATAAGAAAACCAATCTAATGTTGGACCATTAAAAAGGTGCAAATTGATATCGCTTTGAAAAGGCTGAAAAACAGTCAAATACCTCTGTTCCGTGTTAACTGACACTTAAGTTAAGCTTGTATCTGAGATTAGTTCATAATTGGCATACTCATCAACCTTTAAAGATGAAGCTCCTGAAAACTGGGCCATGCTCTATCTTAATCTTCGCAACATGTGCCAAGCATGGGTATCTCAACTTTTAGATACTTTAAAGGTGATAATCATAACGATTCTATCGAATAAAGCGTTCTTTGCTTTTTCCCTGACAGGTTATATTTCTGGCATTAGATTCGCACGTCGAAAATGTAGTGTGTACATATTCACTCGAGCATAGAAGCATAGGCGAACTATTCAACTCGACCATTCAGTTATTTGATTTATTGACGGAGGATGATGATGATGAGCCCAAGCCATATCAAGAGCTCGTGTTTACCCTCAGCACCATCCAGTCATCCATTTGCAAGCATATGCATAAGGAAGAAAAGCAGGTAGCGATACAATCTATCCATTTTTATATTTTGTTTAGTTTAAGAGTAGAGTGATGGCAGTGACTAGCAGAAGAGTAGATACACAGTTTGTACTGTTTAGCACGCATGAGGATCAGATGATGTCAAAGCCGTTTCTTTTGCCTATTCTATGCACAAGGAAGCTCACTTTTTAGTTTCTAGACATCATGTCAAACTATAAGAATGAAAATGAGATTTATCGGACGAACTGATAGCCTCAATATTTCTCTGAAATATTTGATTAACTTTGTTCTGTTTACCTTTTTTCTTCTGACTTCAGTTTACATGACTGTAGGTGTTTCGGCTGCTGATGCAACAATTTTCCCAGAAAGAACAGGCTTCACTTGTTTGGCAATTCCTATGCAGTGTCCCGGCCATCCTTTTAGAGAATTTACTTCCATGGATGATCTCCTTCATTTCCCCTGACGAACAGGAACAAGTCATCAATTTTGTTAAGGACACGGTCCATAAAGAAAGCTTGCTGCAGGAGGTAGGCCAATGCCAAATTTTTTTAAGACACCGTGTTTTACTTCCTGCGTTTAATAAGTTCAAAACTCTTGTGAAAAAGGTAATAATGGGCTGGATTAGGAAGACTGATCGATCATACTTGATGGGCAAGATTGAGATTAGAGCGATGCATGAATTAGATGGCAGATCTGCAATTGTGGAAAGCACTCTCGAGCAGCAGCAGGAGCAGAGAGCTAGTGTCGGAAAAATGTCAAAATTCTCTCTGACTGATGGTTTCAAAGTTTGGCATGGTGCCATTAGGAGAGATTTCCAAACAGCACTAGAAGCTCTCCATCGACTCAAAAGATCAGGGGTGTTTTCCAATTTGTCAGCAGTACTTATGCAGCTGAAGTTCCTTTTAGATGTGGTAGCCTTTTATAGGTACTCATACTCTACGTTATTACTTCACATGTTCCCGTATTGACGCTAGCTCGGTTCTTTTTTTCTACTTCCTGATTATTTATAATCTCGATGCATCTTTCCAACTTGCAGCAATGCATTGCATCGAATTTACTATCTTGAACTTAATGAACTAGCCAATGGCCGTGAAATTTCCTCATTTGATTGGATTGCGTACAAGAGCCAAATTGGATGTCTTCAACAGTTGCTTCACATTGATGTGCAAGATGAGATGCTCCGATGCAATTTTGTAGAGCAGCTTTCCTGTGAACTGGAGTTGTTTCTAATGGAAATCAACAGATTATTTTCTCATCAAGAGACAGAGGTACAGTTTTTCCAGTCCACTACTGCCCTTAAAGAGTTAAGTTGGACCAACATTTTAACGCAGAATTCTATTGGATTAGAACATTAACAGTTGATAATATCTTTCTAGATAAGCACATTCACCTATTACTTTCTATAAGGAAATTTTTCATGTTTCCAAACCATTTTCAACTATGATATCATCATGCAGATTATTTCAGCTTTTGTCAGGTACTTAATGTGATTAGCAAAAGCTGCAGTCATGAAATGCAAATTCAGCTTCTGTACACGAGCATATGCACGTTGCCTTTTGGATGGATCGAATGTGTGATCACTTGGTTTTCAGCTCATTTATCAGCGGAGGAATCAAGGTCCATCCTTCTTAACATAAAACGAGGAGACAGTACCATTGGCCGCTCTTTTACCTTGCTACTGCATGAGTGGTTCCATATCGCTTGCTCAGGCAAGAAATTGATCGATGAATCCAGGATGGACCCACAATATTTGTTCAAAACAAAGTTGTTTACACTGCCCAAACATTTCGAGGAAGAAGCCAAGTACTCTGCTTCGACCTCACAATCAAATGATAAATTTTGCAGAGGATCTTATCCCATTTTATTGGGGACTGAGTCAGCCGCTATGATTAAGTTGAATACATCTAACTCTGGTAGAGTTGCTTTGAGCTCGTTCTTTTCTTTGAGACCAAAGGCATCAAATATCTCTTTTAGGTTTCCAGCAGTGAAGAATGATGTCATTTCCAATATGGATCAGTGGGAGCCAGTCGATATTATCTTTTTCTTCCATAAGGTTATGGAGAAAGATCTTACAAATCTTGTCCAAAAATCACTTAAACTATCGGAAGATGCCAGTTTCCTTGAAGATTTCTGTAAACGATTTGTTCTAATATGCAATCTGTATCAAATCCACAGTGATACAGAGGATGAGGTAGCTTTTCCAGCTTTAGAAGAAAAGGGCAAAGTGAAGAACATAAGCTTCTCCTACACCATTGACCACAGAATTGAAGCTCAACACATTAACGACATATCGTCCATTCTGGATAAGATCTCTACATTGCACATTTCTTCAAATAATTCTGATTTAAGTGTGAGGCAAATTCATCGTCATCTGTGTTTGAAGCTTCAGAATATGTGTAGGTCCATGCATAGGATAGTCTCTGATCACATCCGCAACGAGGAAATTGAAATTTGGTCGTCCGTCAGAGAATGCTTATCTATTGCAGAACAGGAAAAGGTCATAGGCTGCATGCTTGGTAGAATAAGAGCTGAGGTATTACAAGATATGATCCCGTGGCTTATGGAGTCTTTGACACCCAAAGAACAGCAGAAGTTAATGTCCACATGGAGACACGTGACAAGAAACACGATGTTCGACGAGTGGTTGCAGGAATGGTGGGAGGGGGATAATGTGGAAAAGGAGGTGGAATCAGGTATCTCGCCCTCGAAGACAGCAGATCCTTTAGAGATAATCTCGACATATCTATCCAAAGACATCCTTGAGGAACACAGGGAGAAAATTCGCAATGAAGTAGTTAACTTACCGCAAGGGCACGATACCATTGACAAATCCAAGCAATGGAAAATGGACATAATCAATAAAGGAAAAGTCAATAGGCATAAGTCTGATAAGTGCACAAAACTTTCTAACGATGATGCAGAACTAGGTATAGATCTGCAAGTTGACCATAAGTCCGAGCACCAGGAGAATGTATCTGCGATGAGTCAAGAAGAACTGGAAGCTGCAATTAGGAGAGTGTCCCGCGATTCTTCCTTGGACCTGCATAAGAAATCATCCATCATACAGAATCTGTTAATGAGGTCGCACTTCTGAATCATCATTAGGTTTTTACTCCCACTTTTCAGCAATGACTAGACTACCCAGTTAACACAGTGTTCTCTATCTTGCATGAATATCCAGTCGTTGGATTGTCGCACACCAGAAATCTAACCCGGCTGCCGCTGTCTCGAGTGATGGAGAGAAAATACCTGGTCATTCTCCATCTTATCGTGATCAGTTCAAGATGACTTATGGATGCAAGCACTACAAGAGGAATTGCAAGCTTCTCGCTGCATGTTGCAACCAACTTTACCCATGCAGGCGTTGCCATGATGAGGAAAATGTTCATTCAGTTGACAGGTGCGTGCAGTATGACATGACTTGCGAGCATCTTCTTCTCTCATAAGTTGAGGTTCTAACTTTTGTACTTAGCACTTTCGCTGATCTTATGTGATACAGGAAATCCATAACCAAAATGATGTGCATGAAATGTTTAACGATTCAGCCAATTGGAGCCACATGCTCAACAGCTTCGTGTGATAATTTAGTGATGGCCAAATACTATTGCAGAATCTGTAGCATATATGACGATGAAAGGTGAGAGCATGTCTTTTAGCAACCATAGTTGTTGGAGGTAATGGCCCTCAATACCACAACATGCAGTATGCCCTGCTCTTTCCTTTAATGGCGAAACAAGTTACAGTAATTACCTGACACTAGTTGTGCATATTTGTAATGCAAATATCTTATTGCTCTAATTTTCTTCAAATCCACTTCCTATATAGAGAAGTGTCACAACTCACAAATTTTTACTTTACAGAGTAACATTATTCATTTTATTCGGATTAATTCTCGCTCTATTGGATCATTTAGTAAGGTAAAAGTTCGTTCACTAAGGCTCAAAGATGGAAGTTATTTCACAGGGAAATCTATCACTGCCCTTACTGTAACTTGTGTCGTTTGGGAAAGGGATTGGGCATTGACTATTTCCATTGCATGAACTGCAATGGTTGCATGTCGCGCTCCCTTTCAGTTCACAAATGCAGACAGAAATGCTTAGAAGATAATTGTCCTATTTGCCGTGAGTATATTTTTACATCGAACTCTCCGGTAAAGGCCCTCCCCTGTGGCCACTTGATGCACTCGGCATGTTTCCAGGTATGCATTTCTTCATCACTAGTCTTGATGTCTCTGCTTACAAATATTTCACTTGAGATTGATGATTCTCGTTCTGCTTCCAGGAGTATACTTGTACTCACTATACTTGTCCAATTTGTAGCAAGTCACTAGGAGACATGCAGGTTTGTTGCCCGATATTCTGATGTGCTTTTTCTCTCTCCCATTAGTAGGAATGAGCCTTATATTGTTCTCTAAGATCCTTTGACCTCTTTCTCATACTTCCTTTCTTAATGCACAATGTTGTTATTCTTGATTGGCATAACGCCATTTGGTAAACAAAACTGAAATGCAGAAAATAGTTTGCAAGAACCTAGCATACAAAGGAAATATTTGACAAATATTTGATTTCAACATTGTGCAGGTTTATTTTCAAATGTTGGATACACTTTTGGCCGAAGAGCAAATGCCAGATGAGTATTCTGGCAAGACCCAGGTCGATGTAGCTTAATGCTCTAGTTTGCTTTTAATTGGGCATATTCTTCTCTTGTAAGTCCGTTCAAAAATGACCTAGAGAACATATTAACAGGTTATTCTCTGCAATGACTGCGAGAAGAGAGGAAGCACATCTTTTCATTGGTTTTATCACAAGTGCCCTCATTGTGGTTCATATAACACGAGGCTGCTTTGATTCCAACCTAAGATGCATATATATGAGATAACTCTCCTCAATGTTCGGATAGCACAAAAAACAATTCTGCATTTTCCAACGGAGAAATCCGTCTCCACTTCCAGAGGAGGAAAATGGAAGAAGTAAAAGTTTGAGATTCGTCGACATGGAGCATTGGGGAATGACCAAGTAATTGTTGCTTGCTTTTCTTGTTTGAGCCAGTTCAGGTTCACATGAGTTGCTCTATGTGTCTGCTTCACATGATGGAAAAAATCCAGTGATTGAGGAAATAGAAAGTTCACCTTTTCATAGTGGGAAAATATGAAATGTGTGGGAAGAGCTTCTGCTGTGCCAAAACTGCAAAAAGTTCAACTCCCATCTGTCTGTGCCAGGTACGGTAATGTTATACTGTACAATGGCAGTGCCGTAGAATCTCCCAACCTTTGATATCTTTGAAATGATCGGTAGGAACTGATCCTGCTTGAGCTTTCTAAAAGTAGTGGAAGGGACTCAATGGAACAACAACAATTAATGAGCTCAACGACTTGATTTGTATTGTACAAGTTCCATAGATGCTTTTGCAGTTGTTGAGAGACGAATGTTATATGCGTGGTTTATTCAATCTTAATAGATACTGATCTGGAGTTGATAAATGAAACTTACTGTCGCAGAGATTATCCGATCCCGTCATGCGTCACAGACTTCATTCATAACAATTGACCACAGTACGATAATTTAGGCATCAAGCAGCAAAGTATGTCATGCCGTACCCTATGCTTGCAGAGTGACTATTTGATGTTTGGCATTTCTTAATAGGAAAAAGGAGAACTCAGAAAAGTCGGAAAACTGCAGTAACAAAACTAATAATCCAAAAAAAGGGTAGACCCTTTGAGTTGTTGTCTGATCAGTTGACACTGGTGAGGCTGAAGCATGCGGCAGCGCTCTTCAATTCGTTGTTGCCAGCATGCTCGATGGATTGCCTTGTATCCTTCAATGAGGATTCCGAGCTGCATATGCGTTTAAACTCTTTACTTCTTCAATGAAGAGAAACGAGAAAAGGTAAATAGCATTGAAGTATAATGAAGGCATTTAAGAATTTTGCTATTATTGTATTAGATACGATGAGGCTCGTATCTGTTACGTGAAAGAAGAGCTGTACCTCGAGTCGCATGCCTCTTTATAAGACTGTGTATCGTCGATGGTGTCGAAGAAAGGTCGGAGTTCATCGTAGTCTTGGACTATTTCTTGCTGCACGTCCATCGGCTGCGATGCAGCCATCTGAATTGCATTGCTGTTGTTGTAATTAGCGTATTGATTTTGCATCCACAAGGCATTCTCGACATTATCCTTGGGCACCACATCACTGGAGCTGTCGTAACCAGCTACGCCTCCGTTGTTACCGCAGTGATTTTGCGGAACGGGCAAGGCGGCCGCAGCGCTGCACTGCTGCTGCGTTTGGTGGAACAGGGGAAGCGCCCCGTTTGGTGGGGCCATGCCCAATTCCAGCTGAGAAGGCACGTCTTCAGGGACCGGAGAGACCTGGTTCTGTTGCCTGTACATCTCTAGCTGCTCGTAAATGGCATGGAGCTCTTCCTTGGCCTGCTGTATTTGGTACTGTAGGTTCTGGATGAGGCCGTAGCAACCGTGCACCGGGTACCAATCGCGCATGTTCGCTTGGTCGATGATGGATCTCATGGCTATATGCTTCTGGTTAGGATGCAGGCCTTTCAATATCTTTAGGATGTTGCTCACGCCGAACAACTTGTGCACGTTCCGGAAGATCTCCGGCTGGTCAGCCGGGAAGAAAGGAGCTAGAGGGCAGTCTGGTTTGCACTTCCTCCTCTGGTACTTGCACGCCGCGCATGCCTGGCTGGCGCCACCCTTCAGGGTCATTTCCTTTCGTTCCGAGAGTCGAAGCGGGTATCAATGGGAGCGCTAGGATTATCGGTAGGACTCGGAGAGGAGAAGGGAAGAAGGTGTGGGAGGAAGTGGAAACTGATATTAGCTAAGAAGCATGGTGGGAATGAGTCTGAAGAGAGACTGAGTAAAAGACGAGGGCCGATTTCGATGGACGTGTTTCCCTGAGGTGCTCTAGGTGTGTGAGCGTGGAGGAGTCGGCTTTCTTGTTGGAGAGAATCAGCGGAGTCCTATTCTCTTGGGAGATTACACATGTCAGCCCAAATTCACAAAAGCGCACAGCGTTGTATGTGGTTGAGAATGTCTTGCCCTAGGATCGATTCAAAACAGATGTTTGAATCGAGGTTAACATGGTACTGGAGAAGAACACGTTCTTCACATTGTCCATCGGAATCGACAACTAAGATTAACTAAGATTAACTCGTTACATGGAGAAAAGTCATCGCCTAATCTGACCTAAACACATGCCACAATGTACCTACACCATCAGGACCAGTGCAGCTAAAAAACAAACTCTCAAATCTTAAACAGGGCGTTTGCTATCGACATTTGATGTGGGGTTCAATTCATGGACGGCGGTGTGCCTCCGAAATCACCATCCATGTAACAGAACCAAGCATTACATTAATCTGTAGGAATCATGAGGGCTCGACTCTGCATGGAATTCCGACGAAACTGAAAAATCTATTTTTATTTTCCCCGTCAAAAAATTTCATGACATACAAGACTACTACCTTTTCGCAGTCATCAACGTTGTCGAAGGCCACGGGCATTGCTGGTGCCTTATACACAATTTAAACTTGGGGAAAATACTTATATAAGCATATGTAGAGAGCTTTTGCACCTAGAATAATTATCAGCTATAACAACTGGTGTATACACCTGCCAATGCCTGGACGGACCACTTCCCAAGATGTCGTCGTGATAGGCTCCCCAAATATACATGGGCAGACAAACTTGTACCTACTGTCTTTATCCTCGGCAAACCCACCTTATTGGATCGTCAGGCACGCCTTAGAATTAGACCCTACTTCTCAATAAATCTTGCGGAAGAACACAGCTTCCTCCGACCTCTAATTTCCTGGAAGACCAAAATTTCAACACATTGTTCCTCCTCTGGGGAGGTACCCAGTGCTCCAAAGCAAAATCCAATGTTATCGCCAAAACTTCTCATTTTACACCAAACTTCACTTCATATGAATCTTCTCTTCTTTCTGAAATGCTGGTGATGCATATCATTATCTGAACAGCAAGAGCTTTGATATCTCCCGGTATGAACAGTTTCTCACAATTCGAAACCAGCGAAGGTCCCCCTAAAATAGATTTTGAGTTGTCCCACGCCCGCAAAAGTATGGAGAGGAAAAATATTCTATCTATTTCACAGCTTCAAAAAACAAAACCTGAGGTTGCAAATGCCCCCTCTCACACATCGTGAGAACATCTGCCCAGCTACCAATTACCTATGCAATCAAAGGCAGATATCAACATCTTTCTTGGAAAAGAAAAGAAAAGAGGCCCAAGCTGTAAATTTAAAAGGTATAATAGTTTGCCAATTGTGCAAAAAGAATCTCATAATTGAGATGAAATGTTGAACTTACTTTGACAGTTTTATCATCATACATGATCCACTTTTCCTGTTCACAACTATAGGCAAAGCAATGGTAATGTTGCCCATAGTAGCAAACCTACGTACAAATGAGAAGAAAAAACCACCAGTTACACAGAGAAGAGAATGAGCAAACCCATGTACATTAACATAACACCAGAAAATATATACAAGTAAAAACTAATGCTCCCATCAAGCAGCAGCCATACAACAAAAACATCTAAACGGTGGAATGGAGATTGTACGAGTACGCAAGACTATCTCATCAGGTAATGACCTCTAGCTTCTATGCCAATAAGTACTAATTAGTCAGTCATACGCCAGTATTGCCCTTAAAGTTTCAAGCATGGAGATACGGGAAAGGTAAAAGCGTTTTCCACTCTACAAAACCTCGCTCACTTTCCATTCACAGCGTTTTCTACTTAAAAGGAAAAGAAAACACCATCAGTGGGCAGCCCATACCGAAGAGAGGATTACTACTATGCTCTTTTATTTTGTCCTTTAAAAAAAAAAAAAAAAACGTTGGATTACTCAAAGCTCATGTGTAGCGACTCCAGGCAAAAACCATAATGCATACCAATGGAACCAAGTTACACAATCCCACAAGCATGGTCTTAGGGGAAAAACATATCGAGGGTAACAAATATACATACCACTGAAACCAAGTTATGCATATGCTTAGGATCAAGACCACGATACAGGACGCTGATATCTATCTCAGTACTGAGGGCCGACAATGTTGCTGCTATGTCATCAGCACTCTCACATGTGTTCTGCCAACCTACAACTGCAACACAAAATCAAATATATATCTATAAGCACTATCAATTCTGATTAAAAAAATGCTTTGACCTTAGCTGCCAAAAACCACCTGTAGTGAAAACATGGGGTACAGTGGAGAGGAAATGATGTATGTGATTGAGCTTCCCACAGCCACCAGACTCTGGATCACAAGTTAATTGATGGTTCATCTCCACATGATTCAACAGCTCATCGAATGAGCTCTCTGCATACATGACCTGATAGACATGGGGTAAGAGGATTAACAAAATAAAATTTACTTTACGAAAATGATCGACTCTCATCATTAACCAATAGAAAGTGGCCAGTGAAGAAAACCACTAATTCCAACAAGACATACCTTCATCATTCTGAGGGCATTGGCATTAATATTATGAAAGAACGAAGTATATTTCATATATCTGGATTCCAATCCGCAGTTGTAGCAATTCATTCGCTCAAAGATATCCATTCCAAAGAGAGAGTGTACAAGACAATGTTTACAATCCCAGGATCCTTTAGAGTTACTCTCTTCTGATTTATCACCAGAAACACTTGAACCATATGTAAATGACCGGTGAAGGCAGTCAAAAATTACTGCCAAGACTTCAGAAGCATCATTCATCTGAGCCTGTTCATTGCTTTAATCTGTCAGAGTTCCACCAATCTCCCACTTAAAACAAATATAAAATAGAAGGAAAGAATAAGTCTACCTCCTGGAAAAAATTACTATTTGGGTACAAGTTACTTAAAGCTATTCTCAAAGGAGTAGGAGCAATGGCTTCTTTCCGTGCATCTGCAGTTGCTGTGCTCAGAGCAGTGAAAATATCATAAAGGGCACATACAACACAAGGATCTCCCACATGTCTATGGTCCAGCGTAGATCTTTTCAAGAACTCATCACGGAACTTCCTTAAATGCCACAGGGACTGAAAAAATGCGCACAAAAAAACAAAAAGTCAGGTTAGTGTAACCCTTGCAATCATGTGGAAACAGAAGCATGCCATAGAAGGAAATGATAACAGCAATATATTGCTTCCACAAAACCTACCTGTATGATTACGTTCAGAAAGCAATTATATTCACCAATTTCATTCTGCAATCCTGTACCAAACACATCTGCTCCGTGTTTGGTTTCTATTACTGCCTCACCATGTATGACACTGACATCATCTGCAGTTCTGGAAGGCTCGTGCGACCTCAGTAAAGTAGAAGCCAAAGGGGACTTCTGATGCGCTTGGAATGTGTCTGAAACAGACAGAAAAGTCAGCATTTTGCTTATTTAAATGCAGAATTGTGCCTCTGCGCCCATGCACTCGTGAGAGAGAGAGAGAGAGAGAGAGACAACAATCAACATCAACCACCAAAAAGTAATGTTCTATTGCCAATAGGAAGTCGCATTGACAGTTGTGGTGCTGTTCTATCTAGCATTTCACCTTTAAGACAGCAAACCCCTGTCTACACTGTCTCCATAGCTCACTTTCTCATGAAGTTGGTACTTTCGGGGTTATTCCATCTCATTGAACTTGCTTCACTTTCCTCCCAATCAGGGCCAATTTTCTCATACAAAAATGCACGAATTCATACAAAGTCACGTTTGGATACAGGTCATCCCCTATTTTGTTGGTCAGAAAATACAGGTCATATATGATACTCAGTGTTGTGTTTAAGTTTAGGGGTTTAGGAAAAAAATTGTACAATCACTCCTTGCTCTTGATGTTAAGAATTTAAGTAGTCACAAAAAATTGTTATCTATCATAATCGGATAATCAGTAAATCAGATTGTCGGTGATACAACTGAGAAAAGCGTGAGACATCATTTCCAAAGCTAACATGGATCACTGAATGACCTATAGCACAGAAAAGAATATGAACACCCTCAAGAATAGTCCTAGTAATAAGCTTTAAAAATTGCCTGGTGTTCTGCACAATTTGTGATGATGACGTATATCATCCGAAAAAACAAAAGTCAGTGCAATAGCAGCCAATAGGGAAAACAAGCAAAGTTATAGTAGTCAATCAGAAAAATCGACTCCTTACATTCAACAAAATCTTCTAATAAGCACAGTCATCAACACACAGACAAAAATGAGAGGCCGTACAAATAAACTATGAAGAAATGTACCAAGAGATTGGCTGACAGCTTTTTTAAGGTCAGCCTGAAATCTTTCTTCATCGTCCTCCTCTGCCTGTAATTGTCTTAATGTCTTTGTCTGATGTCCTCCTGAAGTTGATTTTCACCATAACAATCAGATTTAAAATCCAAAACATGAAAGAGATTCACCTTCCCTAAAATCTGTAACAAGAAATTTAAACAAGCTACTAAAATGGCTCTAAAGAGCTAAGTTGCCTAAAAGTCAACGATCATATGTTCTTCTGCTCTGGTGTGCACCGTATGATGTGCCAATATTGAATTGGAGAATACTTATAGGCTATTAAGCCTTTGGTGAATCGAGAACTTGAAGCGAACACCAAACGGGCGATTAAAAGAGTATTCCGAAAAAGGGTAACTACAAAGAGTTCAAGCATATACTCAATCCCCACTTCCGGAGCTGCTAAACATTTTTAGGCCAAACAATAAAAGCTGGAGTTAAGTACTTGCTCTAGAACGATGTTAGTAAGTAATTCGACCAATTAATGAGTTGCCTCTTGTTTCACTTCCTATTCTCTTTGTTTTGAACAACCAGGGTGGTTGTTGAGGGAAGAGATGGAAAGGACTATTAATTCTAAAGAATCAAAACTGATGTGACACAAGCTCTCTTAATCTTTTTGCAATTTTTAAGATTTGGATCATCTTCTTAAAACACCATTGCCAATGATTAGGACATCAGCCCATTCATTCCAGCAATAGCTTCCTTCATTAGATAAAAAAAGAGGGGCACTTCCTTAAATTATAACTTAAGTCCTTTCAAAATATAAAAAGATAGCTTTTGCATGCCTCATTTTCTTATGATACGGTAACTTACTGCAATTCACTCATTTTCATGCCCTCAATGAAAATTTAAACTTACTATATCGTTTGCTTAACAAGTACTGTTAGAACTCTCTCTAACAAGATCCAAGTAAATAATCAAAACAAAACTAACCCATGATGTAGAAATAAGTAACTGTAGATCGGACATTCAGTGACATAGAACATACCGCCATCTGTATCTCGGTTATTTTGGAGTGGACCCTCAACATGTGCACTCCCGGCTTCAGCATTTTCTTTTCCTGAAGGAAAACTCCCATTGCTTCCCTCCGATGGTTTGGTGGAACTCCTATGGCGCCTGCCTCTCCTTCCTGTTCGTCTATCAGAGAGCAAAACACCATCCTCAGAAAGTCCTCCATTGGGAAGACCTGCAAAATGGAGAAAAGAATTGATTGATCTGCGTCAAAGTGCAAGCCTCAATCTACATAATTCTTGTTAATTGCAACCTCCTTGAACTTTCGTCTCATCTGTACTTTTCTTCTTCAAATTATCAGGATACGCTGAAGTAATCTCATGAGAATTTGGCAGGTCATTCTTCAGTCCCAACTGTCATGAAAATAGCAAACTTGTAAAGATCCCGCTGGAAATTCTAGGTGAAACTATGCATTAAAGAAAGCATGTGATTCAACCGTGAATAAGCAGAAAGTGTTCAAGTAACAGTCCAACATCTGTATTGAAAAGTATCTCCAAAATGACAAGCAACGAAGAGCAGATGTCATCTTTACCAGACGAGGAGATTTTAACTGTTCATGTGCACATTGATCATCAGCTTGACTCTCCGAAGTAACGTCAGGATCTCCTTGCCCCAGCTTCAAAGATGTGCTGGTGAATTTTTTTTGTTGCTCAGCAAGCTGCCTCTGCTTGGCTTCGTTCTCAATGCGTCTCTGATACTCCAAAGTTTCTTCGAGCTTTCTTTCCTCAGCTTCAAGCTCAATTTTTCTTCTCATTTCCTCTTCCTGTTCTTTCAAGTCATCCTCATTCATATAAGCTAAGATATCAGAATCTAGCTGGTCGCCATCAGATGCCACCGTTGGAGAACTGCGTCAAGTGGAGTTCAGGAGCAGTTATAGCCATATCGCATCTTGTTATCCTTACAAAGTGTAATTCAGGAAGCGCATGTAGTGACATCAAATCAGCAAACTTACTCTGGTTCATCAGTCTCTTGGGAAAAGATTTGTTGCTCATCAATTCCACTAGCCTATTAAGAAACAAAAGATCAGAGAGAGATCAAATATGCATAACTACCCTCAATGAAGAAAAGTCATATTGCTGAAACCTTGATGGCCTTGGTTTTTCTGAACTCTTTGTGCCTTTTCCTATCCTTTGTCCTGTCTTGTGCATGCCTCGAAGTGACGCCTCCTCCCTTGGAAACTTTTTTTGAATCAAGGGCAAGTTCCGCCAAAAATGCCTCCCTCGCAGCATCAGACTTCTCAGTCGCATCTTTCTCTGCTAGATCCTCCAAGTGTGTCTAGCAAACAGCACAAAAGGAGCAGAAGTAAGTCCCTACAAATGAAGCACCTAAGCAGATCAATAGATAGAGACTAACCTTCATGTATGACTTGACTAAAGGCAGCACTATCGACCGATAATCGTATGCAGAAAGAGCCTCCAGCTTAAGTTCCAATTGCTGCATCCCAGCGACATTTCGCATTATTCGAGCATCGATTTTGCTAATCTGCATCACCAAACAACTGAAAGCTCAATACGAGGGTACATGGCTCTAACGTTCAATAATCCAATTGATCTAACCTCAGTAGAAAATTCTTCTTTCTGTTTCTGAATTGTAACTTCTATGCAAGTATCAACTTGATGCAGATAGTCTTTAGTTCTCCAATCCTCATCTTCCCCAGACTCCAGGTCACATAAATGAGAAGCCGCTCCACTAAAAGCATCATCGTATCCAAATTGATTAGCATTCAAAGCTTCTGCTTCTCTTAGGACACTTCCTATCACATCTGACTCAATTCTATTGCCAACAAAAGCAAGGTCATTTTCATCTCCCTTAAGTTCCTCTCCTCTTCCTCAGAACAGACTCAAGGCTTCGGTACACAAACTCATCAGCGTTCCCCCTCTTCTTAGCCTCCTCAACACAAAGGTCCTCCAGCGCTTGCAGTGCTTCTTCAAAGCCAATAAGCTCACATTTTCGCTCACAGAGGTTCTGAAGTAAATAAAATTCCTTCTCAAGCATTTGGAGGATTTCCATTCCTTGATGCATTTTCTCTTCTTTTCTGTGGACCCAAGATTCCAATGGCTCCCCACTTGAGGGACCTGTATACATCCAGGACAACAGAGCATCAGCATCGGCGCCCACCTTACAAGAAGTCAACCCAGCAGTAGCATCATGTGCTGCAGAGTCATGACAACTATCTGTTGTGCATTCTGTAGGAAGTAAACTTTCATCTAAGATTAAGCACGACGCATCCCCACTAAGGACAATTTTCTCCTTAATCTCTACTTCTTGTGCTACAGAATTAGCATCATCTACAGGGCTATCAGTCTTCTCAGAGACTCTGCTCAAACTAGCAGAATGACAAAGCTCCTGCAAGAATTTAACAATCTTCTTCAGTTGAGTTGCTCCTAAGAAACATATGCGAGTTGGCCCATGATCCACCCCCTGGTGCAGGAGCTGAGAACCTGAAGTGATACCCTGAAGTTCATCTGCTGTAAACTGGAGGATCTTACTGAGATGGCTAGCGGCAAGGCATTTGTTTCTGATTAGAACCTCAAACAGAGTACGGATTCTTTCCAAGAGCTTCGCACACTCAGGATCATCCAAAGTTGGCCAGCTATCAACAAAAACCCGATTCGCATCTGACCCAGCATGATCAACGTCTTTATCGAAGTTATTACTGTCTTTATCAGTACATCCATTGCAGTTATAACCAAAATCACTTTTAGCGGGGGAAGAATCCCAAGCATCTTTAAAGCAGTCATCACAGTCATCCGCATTGTTCTCTGAGCAAAAATCCTCATTGGAATCGATGCCCTGACATTTCTGCCGATCTCCTAGCATCTTCATTGCAGCAGAAAGATCAAGTGGTTTCCAAGAGCAATTAAGGATCATCTCAGCCCACTCGCTGTCAACATTTTGTGGCAAAACTGACTGCATTTTTGGTAGAAGGTTACCCATGTGCTCCTGAACGACATGCTGCATATGGGATTCCGAGTCAGAAAACTCTTCACTGCATTTACAACAGACCCAAAGCTTCCATATCTTATTAGTCTCAGCATACTTTACAGCCTCTGACAAAACCTGATCGGCTGAACTGTTATTTGCAGACCCAAAATACGCCTTGACATCGCAAATCCTAATCCTAAGCATCTCTTTCTTCATTGGAATACTCAGAGTATTCCAATAAGACCGAACCCAATCTTTCCTCTCCGCGGAAGACCCATTCTTCTTCCCATGCTTCCGTCTCTCAACCCCTCTCTGCCCACTCCCACCAGAAGAATCCAATCCTCGGTCACCCTCATTTTGCACACTGGGGGCCTCAGATTTCTGCTGCAGAAGCCTTGCAGCAGCGACTCTAACTTCAATCTCCTTCCTCCTCTCCTCTGGCGTCTTAGTCGCCTTCTTTATCTCGTTGGGCCTCCTGGGTTGGACTAAACGGACCTCCATCGGGTCCTCCGTGACCCTCCTAATGGGAATCAACCTAAACTTCTCTTCACCACCACCAATATTCTTCATCAAAGTCGAGAGAGTGCCGAAGGAGGACTTCTGCATCAGGTTGTGCAGCTCGCCTTGCACGTGCTCTATCCGCGCCTTGGCACTCGTAATCTTCTGCTGGCTCTCCTCCTGCAGGCTCTCTTTAGCAGGATCAACAGGATTCTCAATAGCCAACGCCCTCTTACACTCGGAAATCACTTCTTCATAGTCCTTCCCCTCGTTCGCCGCCTCAAAAAGCAAATTTGCATAAAAATGCGCAAACTCGATGGAACGCGGGGACAACTCGACCGCCCTACGTGCGGATTCTATGGCATTCCTCATGTGCCGCTGCTTCGCGTTGGGATCATCGATGATGGCAGCCACCTTGACGCACACCGTGCCCTGGAACCTGTGCACGAAAGCCGAGTGCGGCGAGCTCTCGTGCTGCGCGCACGACTCCTTCATCAGCCTTAGGGCTTTGGTGTGGTTCCCGCGCCGGAGCGCGTTTTGGGCTCGCTCGCACTCGAGCTTGATCGCGGCGTAATCCGAGCCCTTCGATTCGCCCGCCGCCGCCGCGCCTGCCCTCGCCCTATTCGAGACAAGGCTCCACTCGCCGTCGCCCTGGCCGCGGCCATCGGCGGCGGCGGCGGCGGCGGCGGGAGCGGGAGCGGGAGCGAGAGCCGGAGCCGCCGCGGCCGCCGGGGTCGCCGGGGCCGGCGCCGGCGCCGGCGGCGGCTGCTTGGACCTGGGAGCGGGGTTTCGCTTCTTAGGCCCCATGGATTGACCCGCCCGCGTCCGAATTCATGTACTCGGCGCGCTGCCGCCCGATGCGCGTGCGCTCGCCGGAAGGGGAGGGGAAGGGGAGGGAGGGAGCGAGGCAGGCGGGGCGAGCGCAATGCTGCGGCGGCGGCGGCGGAGCTGCGGCGATTGGGCGGCGGGGATTCGATCGGCGACGCGATCGCGGCGGCCGGAGCGGCAGTGAAGAAGGAGAAGGAGAAGGAAGAGAAGGAGGGAGAGTGAGGGAAGCTCGCTGGGCACCTACTCAGGCAGAATGGAGGGGAGAGAGAGAAAGAGGGGGTGGGTGCTGGGGAGAGATTAGAGAGAGAGAAATGTAGGAATTAAGGAAGGAGAGAGATAGTGTTTTGTCTTTGTTGTGTGTAATTTATTTTTATTATTAATTATTAATTATTTATTATTAATTATTGTTGTTGTTATTGGTATAACATTAGATTTAGATTTAGATTTAGATTTAGAGATTTAGATATAGAGATTTAGATCTTTACTTTTGTTTATAGTTTATATAATGGAGTAGTGATGGAATTTGGTGGGTATGATTCCTTGTCATTCTTTGAAGACACGTACAAGAGTAATTAGGGAAGGAGATGGTGTTTGCGTTGTGTGTTTTGTTGGTGTATTGTTGTGTATAATTTATTATTATTATTATTATTCATTATTATTGTTGTTAGTGTTGTTGTTGTGATATTAGATTTAGATTTATAGATTTAGGTGTGGAGATTTAGATCTTTGCTTTGGTTTGTGGTTTATAAGTTTATATAATAGAGTGGTGGTGATGGGATTTGGTGGGTATGATTCCTTGTTATTCTTTGAAGACACGTACGAGAGGAAAGTTTGGGGAGATCGTATTCGATAAATCTTTTTCGTCTTGATGTTGTCTCGGCTTGATGATTTAAAAATCGCTTAGAAAATCTAATTTGCTTGATCGACCTATGAAATAGCGTAAAAAATAGGCTTATAAAATAAAGATGGCCTTCTGATCAAATTCTTTTTTTTTTTAATATATATATGAATCGATAATGAAAAATATTGTAATTTGAAGATTTAGTCTAAATAAAATATTTAGTTGCATATGAGATGGAATGGTGTATTGACGAATAAGGGGAGCTATTCCACTTCTCTAGAAATGGAAGAATCGAAGAATTTATCCTATGAATTAAGATAATTTGGGAAGGTTTGATTGAATTATGATCAAAAGAGGAAAAGGAATTATGAATTAAGATAATTTGGGAAGGTTTGACTGAATTATGATCAAAAGAGGAAAAGGAATTAACATTTGGCATTTGGCATTTATCCACTTTATTGATTACATCATACTTATCCTACTTAATTATTAGGATAAATGCGTAAATTGATAATACTTATCCAATTCTAGAATTTGAGCCTTACCCAAAATAAAAAGGGTTCAACTTTTCCAATATATCTCTTTCCACGCAAATATGTATATATGTGTATATATGCACAATTATTGGATCTACCGAGTTAATATTTACTTTCTCGAAAAAAATTAAATAAAACTCAGATGTTTCACAATAAATGAGTCTACAAAATTTACAAGGTGCTTTTTTTTAAATTTATTTATAGAGTACATTTTTGCTAGTATAAATAGAAGAAACTCGAAATATGCATTTAGTTTTAGACTTTTCCCAATAAATTTCATCTCGCACCACAAAATCGTCATTTGATAGTGAATGATACCTTTAGATTTCATATTCCTTAAATATCCAACACCTTAACTTAAATTTAAGTAATTCCTATCTTTGGTAAAGCAAAGATTTTTACGTCACATAACAAATTTATCAATTTAAAAAATTATGAATCTTCTATTTTCTTTTTCTTTTTTAATTCGTTTTTTCTTGTGTACTAGAAAAAGAGTAGGCATATATGCATGTGGATAAAAAAATGTGTTATTTCTACTACGAGTTATTTAGAATGTTTTGCTTCAAATTTCTCACTTCAAGACAAAAGGGTACGCAAGGAGCAGAAGTAATGAGAAAAGGTCCCGATTTGAGAAAAAACACAGCATTACGAGCTATTCGTACAAGTAAAAGGGAGGGACAAAGGGAAGTTCCATGGCATAGGAATGAATGACCACGGTGGTAGTACATTTTGGCCTAATAGGAAGGCTGGTGATTTGGCGAGAGTTCTTGAAGAAAAAAATTTATTTTACAACGTAAATCTGTTCAGAAAATAAATTTAAATTTAAACCATTATAAAAATACATTAAAATATTTGTGATTAGTATGATTATCTCCCTTATCTTGAATGAAAAGAAATATTTATTTTTAAGGAAATAGGAGTTTTTAATTAGACAACATATTTGAATGGAAATGTAAAAATTGTCTCGAACAATGAATTTATTCCCAGTCATGCTTTTTACAATAAAATATTCGGATAAAAATATAAAAATATTAGTGATCAGTTCCATCTGACCAAATTGGTTCCAATTCTTGGTCGGTCTGGTTCGTGTTACTTTAAAATACGATGGTATCGAGAATCAATCACCCTTATAATCATCTAATTTCTCCTCTCTTTTTTCGGTTCCATTAAAACTGAACTTGTTCAGGGCCTTTTTTTTTTGTTTCATTTTTTTATAAGTAGTCTATCAAACCTGACAAGAGAAAGTCGTACTATGGTGCCATGCAGAGTAAATGAAAGGGGCTGATTCAAAAGTAAACTGGAGACACGTGTAAAATTGTAATAATCAATTCATTTGAGATTTCCAAAGTGCATTGAATACTGAGTTTTTCCTGCCATAAATATGCCTACATGTTGCAAATAGATTCAGGTAGACTCTAATAGGTACAAATCTTCCATCTGAACTGGAGCAAATTTTAAATTAATCATAATAATGGAATAACATTAGTATGTAATGATGTTCCGAATCATACTTGTTTGACATTACTAGCATAAAAATAGGTGAAAAGATATAAGGATACTACTAGTTTTAGAGTTATCTCGATTCGGTCCTATTCTCTTATTCTTAATTCGATTATCTAATTTTACAATTCTCAATCATGTTCAATATGCTTCCTATTTAGAAGTTGAACCACCAGCTCTAAAAGATTGGAAATTGAGAATTGGATCAAGGAGTCCCAAATTTAACAACATAACCAATTTTGAGAGTTGATCTAATCTGGTTCCCGATTTAATCTGAGAGTTGAGACTCATCCTTACCCTAAATTCAAACGAAGAACTTCCATTTTTCTAGAAGTGGCAAATTTGTAATATGGACAAAAGTAAGTAGCAAGTGATGAGTGCTTGCGTGCACGAATCTGAGTTCGCATTATTGTCTATTTGGTCGGAACGCAACTTTGTGGATTTATGGCAAAAGGTGCTTTTAGCATGGCCGACCAAAAAATGATAAGGATCCAATTCATGCTAGATTTTCGAGAGACACAAGCAAACTTTAATTGTGGATTTATTTTAATTTTTTAACGTCCTACCCACGAATTTCATGAATATCAAAATGTTTCCATCAAAACTTACAACGATAGCTTTTTCATTTTTCTTTTCCCAGTGATGGATGACACGGTTGAATTAGTATGATAATTTTGTTATGGTTGCATGAACACCTCACTTTCTAAATTCAAATTAAAATCATTCTCATCCCATCACATACAATTCATTTTTTAAAAATGTTTCGACCATGTAAACAACAATTATAGCCCATTTTCCTTTTCATTTTTTGATGCATCATTTCGCTTTCTTTTTTACAAGTAACAGGAGATGAAAAAGAATATTGAAAAAAAGATCATAACTTGCCATCCCTTGTATACCATAATATCATAAAAGCATCATCAAATATCAATAATGTCCATTTGTTTCTCGAATGATGAATAATTCAAATAACATTTTCCTAAAAAATGATCGTTTATATCGTTTAAAATAATTAGTTAATGAAAAGTGTCTTTATTTTCAATAAGAATTCATATTTAAATATTTTTATAAATAATGAAAATATTTTTTCATTCACTTTTATAAATAATCATTTTTAAAAATATACATATTTTCAAATCATTTAGTCTCTGCTAAATAAAAGCATTCGTTAATGAAGAATTCATCGATCCGGATCACAATATTATATACGATTATCGTTATCAAATGCAGAAAACCAGGAAAGCTCGCGACATGCCACGTAAGTGGTTTCCACGTCCTCCCTCACCCAATTAATATATGGTAGGATTCATTGATTACACTTTGACCCAAAAATAAAGGGGTAAAAATTATACCCTTTTAAGCGAACATACCTTGGCGCTTTTTGTACTCTTTCCCTAATGGAGCTCCTTTTTAATTGTAATCCATCCAATCGAATCATTCTACTTTCTCGAATTTTCTAGTGAAGTGCTTTTGCAGTAAACTTGGGCCAGGTTCAAAGGACGCGCCTGATGCCGGAGTTTTACAAGATTGAAACACGCAAACTGCTCACGTCGACGGGTTTGTATAGATTTAGCTTGTTTAAACAATGCTCGAGAATTGCATATGTAAAATCTAGCCAATATCGATATTGCGTGGGTGCATACATTGAAAAAAAGTTATTTGCGTCGCGCTACGACATAGTCCAAAGGCCATGTCGGTAAGATCTTAAATGGATTTTAGTGGCAGAGGGATTGGACCTGGAAAATTGTGAGAATAGGAAAACTTAATTTGATTAGAAAATGTGTGAAAGTATGAGGATAAAAAGTATTCAAAAAGGAATTTGAGACTATATTGATTTTCCATTTTATCGAGCTCTTGCTTGATGGTGAATATGGCCCACTTGTTTAGAAGTCATATGTGGTCCATCACACGACTTACGCACATTTTTTTGTCCAGCATCGCACCGCAAAAATAATTGAATTGACTCTGTATGATGCTAATTAAAGGGCCGTAGCATGTAAAGTCGATCCCATCTCTATTCATCTTACCCTTCCCAATTAGATATTTATCGGACAATAGGGAAGAAGACAAGATTGGATTTAAGTATGTCCTTAAATTATTTTGCCCAAACTTTATGACGTAAAACTCATGGGTATCCTTGAAGAAAAAATATATATATATCTAGGAATTAGGAGGCTCTCTCATGTGGGGAGGGTAAATTCTATTGCACTCACAAGGAAGGATGCTTAAGGAGCTAATGGGCTAGTATAATAACCGCCTGTGTCAGGTGGGAGGGATAGGTGAAAAGCTGGGGAAAAGCCCACTGCAAGGTTGACCTGTACTTCATATATTGTCTCTCTTGTGAAAATAGAAAACTTAATTAGATCAGATAGGCGTAAAAGCATAGGGATAAAAAGTATTCAAAAACAAAATTGAGACTATTGATTTTCCATTTTATCAAGTTCTTGCTTGATAATGAATACGTCCAATACCACCCGCCGTGGTGGCTTCGCTGAATAGGCTTTAGGCTTCCTTTCGCTGAGAGGTCTGGAGTTCGAAGCTCCTGCGACGCAAGTGGCAGAGAGGTTGACGTGAGACATTGGTGACTTATCCCGGTGGCATGTGTGTGGTAGTTAGCACGTGTCGCCCCCAGTGATTTATCTCCGGTTGTCAGCCGTGTGGGGTTCTCTGGGTTATCAAAAAAAAAAAAAAAAAAATTAATACGTCCAATTGTTTAGAAGTTCATCCGTGGTTCGTGATAGACTTTGCACATTTTTTGTCTAGTGTCACACCACAAAAACAATTGAATTGGACCTCGCATGAGAGCTAATTAAACAGCGGTAGCACGTAAAGTCGAGCTCATCTCAGTCCATCTTACCCTTCTCAATTAGACCTTTATCACACAACAGAGAAGAAGACAAATTCATGTTATGAAAATGAGATTTTTCAAAAGAAATGAATTGATAATGTGTGTTATGAATATTTTTGTGCATATGCCACCCCTATTAATATTGATATGTACAAAGGACAACGACACAAATAATCCCTAACTTTTGTCTACCGTGCAATGTCATTCTTGGATTTTTAATTTGTGTAATGTGGATCCTGAATTTTGATCAAATGTGTATATTTTCTCCAATATTTTAATTTCATCAATATGATTCCCAAACTACTTATAAAAGTTTGGTGTAATCCTTTTTTTAAGCTTAATTTAGTCCTTTCATTTGCGTCACTTTTCACGTAGGAACTAAATTAATCATTTATCAATAGTTTAAGAGTCACATTGAACAAATTGAAAGTCTAGTGACGATATTGTATGTTGGGTCAAACTTCGAGAGCCATATCAAACAAATTAAAGATTTAGGAGTAACGGTGCATATTTTTTCAAAGTTCAAGGATTAGTTATGTCATTTTCCTATATGTAAAGTAATCTTTTTGTGCATGCCAATTTTATCATCTGAAATTGACTTTAGAAAATCAGTAAGTGATTTGAAAGGGGTGTGGTTTGTATGCTCATAAGAGGTGGGTCACATTAGGAATGATCAGTTTCAGGGTGGACAATTCTCATCCCATGATTGAGAACTGCCCACTAATCGGTCCATGAAACCTATCAAAATGACCCAACTTCAGAAGAGGTATGAGATATGAGGGTGAATGATGAGGTCAGGGGCCAAAGGGGATTGAGAGCGAGCGTGATAGAGAGAGAGAGATGAGGCCAGAAGTGACTGAAAGCGATAGTGAGAAAGGGGTTGACGAGGCCATAGGGCATCAAGAGTGAGAATGAGAGAGGGAGGCGAGATCATTAGATGAGTGAGGCGAGAGATGAAGAAATAATTGGGGCTTTGAACTAACAAGTTGAAATGTAAGAATCTAGAAAAATATTTGTGAGCATGTACCCGTTCAATCCAGATGAGCAGTTGCACATTTGGAATTGGGAGCTTGATCATTACTCACCGATTTTAGTAAATTGGAATCAAGAATCAAATGGGTCCCCACATAAATCGCCAATTTTGAGCCAATCTAATCTGATTCCAAGCGATCTGGGCAGGCTTGCTTCTTTTGTACACTTCTAGGTCACACTCCTTATTATTATAGACTGTATTTGTTTTGCGAAAAATGAATATCAATGAAAACGCTTCTAAAAAATATTTGCTCGTATCATTTGAAATAATTAGTTAATTGATTTTTTTATTATCAACAATAATTTATATCTAACTATTTTCGTGAACGATAAAATTATCTTCGTTCATTCATTCGATACAAATCATTATCTTTAGAAAATATATTTTTTAATGAGTTAATACCTTAAAAAACTTCAAATTGATGACAAATTTTTAAAATTAATTTGTTGATCATGAAAAATATTAAACCGATACACTTGTGATAAATTTACCTTAAATGATCACAAAAAACCTCAAATTGATACATTTATGATAAATTCACCCAAAACTAATTATTTTGATTATCAAAAACCCCAATTAGGTATATTTATGACTATTATACCATCTATTAAATTGGATTAATATTACTAAAAATCACATAGTTGATATTATTATGACAAATAGAGAATGAAATCTCGTACCGGTGTATTAATTAATTGTCATGTGTCATCTAATTTAGTAATTTGATAATAAAATTTAACAAAAATTAACAAATGGTAAATTTATCATAAGTGTACAAATTAGCGTTTTTCGTGATAAAAATTAATTTGGGATAAATTTATCACAAGTTTATGAGAATTTAAAAGATATTAACTTTTTTTATAATCCTTTATTTTTGACGTAACAAACCAATTGAATAAAAAAAAGGGAAAAGACCACCAAAAACTCTAAACTTTGCCCAAAGTGATAAATTTACCCAAAACTTTTTTTTTACATGAAAAATCCCAAACTTAACAAATTGTGACACATTTACCCCGTTAAGGGCATTTTCGTCTTATTCTTTCTATTTTTTTTTTTTTTTTTTTCTTTTCCTTCTCTCTGGCGTTTGGCGAGGGCCGCCCTCGCCTGCGTTGCCTTGCTTGCGTCGGGCGAGGGCACCCGTCGTTGGCGTCAAGTGAGGGTGCCCTCGTCGGGAGGTCCGTGCTTGACGCCGATAAGGGCGGCCTTAGCCGGCGTCGGGCTAGGGTCGTCCTTGCCTGGGCTGATGCTGGCAAGGGCAACCCTCACCGGACACTGGCTTCCCTCCGCAGGGAAGAGAGAAGAAGAAAAAGAAAAAAAGTTTTTAAAAGTAAAAAGACAAAAATACCCCTATAATTTAATGTAAATGTGTTACGTAAATGGAAGTTCGGGATTTTTGTATCACAAAAATAATTTGGGATCAATGTGTCACGGTTAGCAAATTTTAAGGTTTTTTATGTCACAAAAAAAGTTTAAGATAAATTTGTCACTTTGAGAAAAGTTGAGGGTTTTTGGTAGTTTTTTCCCCAAAAAAAATCGAAAAATTCGGAAGCTTCTTCGCCCCTGAATCCCGGTCCAGCGGGAAAAAAAAAAAACCGGTTCGAATCCGGTTCTCACAGGTCCGGCCTGCCCATGTCCACCTTGATTACTTGCCGCCACGTTCTCCCAATCCCACGGTCGTGCAGTCAGACTTCCCCTTGTCGTGGGACCCACCCGATATTTTCCCCCTCTTTCTTCTCTCTCTCTCTCTCTCTCTCTCTCTCTCTAACGCTGTCCGCCACCGTAACCGTCAGATCCCCGCGCCCAGATTTTCCGTTTCTCATCCAACGGTCGCCGGCCCTTCTTCTTCCTCCCCTCCGGCGGCCACAAGGCAGCATTCCCATCAAAAGAATCAAACCCTAAGACCAACCCGCCATTTCCGATCTTCCAGGACCGCGGGGCAGCAGCGATTCCGACCGGCGAAGCCCCACGCGCCGCCGTGCAGGGCTCGGTTTCCGCCGGCGACGTGGTTCGCGCGGGCGGCTCTGGAGACGAGGTGCGGCTCAGGACGGAGGAGGTTCTGTTGGAGAAGGAGGAGGTGCGAGAATGGGGGTGGATTACTACAACATACTGAAGGTGAACAGGAACGCGAGCGACGAGGACCTGAAGAAGGCCTACAAGCGGCTGGCGATGATATGGCACCCGGACAAGAACCCGACGAGCAAGCGGAGCGAGGCGGAGGCCAAGTTCAAGCAGATCTCCGAGGCCTACGACGTCCTCAGCGACTCCCAGAAGCGCCAGATCTACGACCTCTACGGCGAGGAGGCCCTCAAGTCCGGGCAGTTGCCGCCCCGGGGCGGCGGCGGCGGGCTCGCAGCCGCATTTCGCGCACCGGCCGAACCAGGGCGGCCACCACCAGTTCAACGGCAGCGGGGCTTCGTTCAGGTTCAACCCGCGGGACGCGGAGGATATATACGCGGAGTTCTTCGGATCGGAGAGCAACGGAGGAGGGGGCGGCGGGAGAGGGAGGAGGGCGTACGGAGGAGATGGGTTCTTCAAGACTTCGAATGGCGGGGCGAGCGCCAGCCACGGCGGCGGCGGGGAGTTGAGGAAGGAAGCGCCGGTGGAGAACGCGTTGCCGTGTACCCTGGAGGAGCTCTATAGAGGAGCCAAGAAGAAGATGAAGATTTCGAGGACGATTTCCGATGGGTTCGGGTATGTTATCCGGTGTTCTGATTTGTACTTTGTATTGTGGTTGTTGGTGTTGCAGTCTGTTTCTTTGATGGCATTTTCACTTGGCGCCATGGAGTTTTTTGCATTACATTCGATTCATGAGTCCAAATCGTGGAGATGCTGAAATTTCTGAAAAAAGGGTAAAAAATTTTATCTTTGATATGGTCCTGAAAACTTCCTGCGGCAATTAGCGCAGGGTTGAATAAATTTGGGTTTGTAATGTTCTGAATGCTTCGAGAGTTCGTATTCTTATATTTGGAGGGATAATTTTTGCAGATGCATTCGTAATTTGGTGCTAGATTTCCTAGGGATCTATTTGATGGTCGAGGGATCGTGAAGCTTGTTTAATAGAAGGTTATTCATCTTAAAACTGATATGATTGACAAATACTCAATATTGGCCCATTAAGTGTTAATCTCAAGTGTATGGGTGAGAGTTTGATTGTAATTTGCAGAAGTGAAATCAGTCATGATTGAAGTGCAGTCCTCTTGGAGTGCGTAGATTGTAGAATGTAGGTACTTTTGCGTTGGTGGAGAGGAACACTTAAGTTTTCGCTGCTTATTGGATAGGTTAATCATTGAGTCTGCACTCTGCACAATGGGGTTATGATTTGAGTCTTGTTTACCATGCATGGAAAGATGTGATGGATGGTGTCCGATTGGTTTGGCATTACGTACAATACTTGCTTGGGAGATTTTTGAGGTTTTTGTGGGCAGTTCTTAGGGAAAAAATGATTGGGAGGAGAAATGGATTCATTGGGGATTCTGGCAGTTGAATAAATGTCATCAACAATTTGCATAGATTACTTGAGACCATAGAAATTACATGCTTTGATTGCTTGATTTTAAGACTAGGAATTGCATGTTTAACTACTTGTTGTCTAAACAAGAATTGGGAAGCTTTTTAGCTCTACTGTCCACAGTGAACAGTATTTTTTCATGGTGAAGGTTTAGGGAGTAATTGGTTGACAGTTTATTAGCCATCATCTTGCTTTCTAATTTGTGGCTATATTTCGTCCAGCAGCCTCTTCGGTTATGACTGAATAAATTGAGAGTTTCCTTTTGCTATTAACAACAATATCATCAGGAGATACAGGAAAGTTTGTTTATCAAGTACCTTTAGATTTGCGCCAGGTTCCCCTTCTTTTCTTTGCTATTTCCTGTACACAGTGCAGTGAAGAACCTCTATATTTTCAGCATCACTTCTTACCATGTTGTAAAGGCCCTAGAATGAGGTTGTCACTTGGCACATGTTTCAAGTTGATCAGCTTTGAATATTCATTTTCTCCAAGTTAGCCTTGCCACTCTTCCTCGTTGCTAATTTATACTCCATCACTAGTCATTTTGGAAGATTCACTATGGTGAAAGATTATTTCTTGAGTATAGGCGTATTGTTTTCCCAGTGAGCATTTTCAGAGTAGAAAAGTCAGATAGGCTTTAGATGATACATGATAGGTAGCTTAATCATGAGGCCCTTCTTATTTATTGACCCATTGTGCTTCGGCAAAGTTGGAACTGAATGCCAGAAATGATAAATGACAATTTGAGACTGTTCCATTTTCTTTCCACACCTTGTCTGTCTGTGCACTGTTTTTCTTATGGCTATTAAGATGACAGAATTGTTTCACAAGTATCTGTTAAGAGCAAGATGTCTTTTGGGCCGGACCACACTATGGATATGAAAATGTATGTTGACTCTGCTAAATCGAGAGAATAAGCAAATTTGCAACCCCCCTGCCCAGCCTGGTGCCCCATTTTCCATTGTTGTCCTGTTCTCTATTTTGTCTGATCTCTGATCACATTTCTTTCATCTCCTTTCAGTAAAATTCGCACTGTGGAGGAGATATTAACCATTGAGATTAGACCAGGTTGGAAGAAAGGCACAAAGATCACTTTCCCTGAGAAGGGCAATCAGGAGCCTGGCGTCATCCCTGCAGATCTTATATTTGTGGTGGATGAGAAGCCGCATGCAGTTTACAAGAGAGATGGTAATGACCTGGTGGTCAACCAGGAAATAACATTACTGGAGGCGCTTACTGGTAAGAACCTTGAATTGACGACCCTGGATGGTAGAAATCTCGTGATGCCTCTCAACGATATCATCAAACCTGGTTTCGAGAAGGTCGTTCCCAATGAAGGGATGCCTATCTCTAGAGAACACGGGAGAAAGGGAAGTTTGAGAATTAAATTTGATGTCAAATATCCTTCAAGACTAACTGCAGATCAGAAATCTGATTTAAGAAGGGTTCTAGGTGGTGTTTTGTGAGAAATTGTCTTAACTGACAGTATTAAGACAATTGTTCACAGAATATTACCAGGGAGCATTTTACTATTATTTTGGGGTGTACAGATATATCTCTAGAATGTTGGAAAAATGTGAATAGTAGGTAGTCTTAAGGGGCTCGGGATGTGGGCCGACCATGGTTCACTATTTTTTGCTTTTTGGCATTTTTTTTAATCTGGATCGGACATATAGTCGGGGACAGAAAATTGCTATATGGTGCAATGAAAAGGTTCAACTAAAAGGATTATATCTGTAAGTTTGGTCGAACTTTTCGCGATTGCCATGTGATATTGGTCTTTGCTCTTAAAAGGTCCATTTGTGACGTCTCATCGTTTGCAGTTTGGAAAAGAATGGTAGATTGTTTTTGATCATCGTTGGGCAGCGTCATTCCATTTCATTGATCTGATTTTCAGCAGCACATGGCCTACAGTTTGTCTTCCTTTGTTTCATTTTTATAAACCTGCTTCATTGCGAAGCCTGAATCATCATAGAAAATAAATCTTGACACAAATAGCTCCTTCTCCTGGGCTTAATTGGTCTTGACTTTCGAGTAGACCTAGTAAACAGGTGGGTTCAGTTAGGTTTGGATCAGGTTAAAAATGGTCCAAACTGAATCGATCTATTTAACTTGTTTTAATTCATTTTTATGCAATACAAATTTATTTACATATATCTATACCTAATTCGTGCCTGACCTGACATATATGCCTAAAACACTTTCATATTCAACGTTTAGAAAAGCTATACCCAAAGTGAGGTAAGAATGTAGAGTGAGCGAGTGTGAGATTGAGAGGGTGAGAGAGTTCCAGAGATGGGTTGGATCTAATTAAGTTTTGAATCCATTTAAAATTCATATTTTGTAAGACTTCATTATTTTAAACTCAGTTGTGACCTATTTGTTGAATATAATTAATTCAAAGAACAACTCAGCCCATGAAATATGGGTTGGACAAGTCTCCTTTTGAGCTCAGGGTAAATAAGACCCGATCAATTCGGGCGAGTTTAGTACATGCGAGACATTTAGAATTATCAGTAGTCCCATGCCCAACTCCTTTGTTCAGTCTGATCTTCTGGGTTTGTTTCGAAGAGCAAACTGAGTGGGGAGTAGGATAATGATGTCCGATTCGCAAGCCCTTTGGCTAGCCCGGCCTGGCCCGTCATCGATCTCATTCCTCTGGTAAGACCAGGAGTGTGTCACAAATAGAAAGGGCAGCGAGGGCCTAGACTTCAAAAATCATCACTAGAGGACAGAGACATAGCAAGAGGAAACCTAGGGGACCACGACTCTACTGAAATCGAGAGATAACGACGTACTTTATCTCAAGTGCTTTTGCTTTTGGATGGCTTTATGTCACTACCCCACCCGATTCAACTCCAATTGGAGAAGAAGCCAAAGAGGTCGGCTTCTTTCCGCAATATCTTTTGCATTGAAAAGACAGAGGCAAAGCAGGATGGGTCCATGAAATCAAGTCGCATCTTGGATTCGAAATCAGCAAAAGATGATTAGACTCCACTTGCACGCTGTTTGAACATGGAGTGACAAAGATACCAAAGCCCAATGGCCAATCAATCGCCCACCATCTCCAATAATTCCTGCCTTGCTCGCTTCCTTTGTGCATGGTGTAGTCCCTATCGCAATCCCATCCGTTCAAGCTTTTGACCCATCGTTTTTGTAATCGTGATGCTAATCGAAGACTAAAAGTAAAGGTAAAAGTAGAATGGGTCTAACTTGGCGCGCATGGCTCTATACATGCCGTGCCTGTGCTTCGCACCCGGGTCCATTCATGCTTCCGACGTTTGCGCGTATCGTGAAGCTTGAAGTGTCGTGTGACAAGCTTTGGTAGGAGAAGAGTCGTCGATCTCATGTTCACGTCGATTCATGCTTGTCTTCTTTTTTCAATACGGGTAGTTTGGTATTGGCTAGGCCAGCTGTTTGCCCGCTCGGTTTAACTTCGATTCGATGATTTTTGACTAACAAATTCCAACCCTTAGTACATAATTCAAGCCCCATTTCATAGGGTTTCGTGAGCGATGTAAAGACGGCTTGTCTTTCGGAACACGAAATATGCACGAAAGACAACAAGCGAAGTGGTTCAATCACGCGTGACTAGTTCTTATGAGGGCTTCGTGTCGGTAATCAAAGCCTAAGAAAATGTGAAGTGACTACTCCACCTTTGTGCCTGTCAATTCTTGGTTGGATTTCTAAACTTTAGTTTATGATCGTTTAATCGACCGAAGTGATCAAAGCGGATAATCGTGGTCCTACACCAGTCGACATTATTAAAAACATATGCACGAATAATTATTTGAATTGGTTGATTTATTGAACGTTTGGGAAAAAGAAATATGATGAAGTCCTTTAAAAAAAGTTTGAGGGAGGTGAAGGGTTCAAACCCCCACCTTCTCGGGGAGGGATGGGGTGGGGACGCACAAGTTTCGGGAGTGGGTTTCGACTCCCACGCCCGCAAGAGCGAGGTAAAAAGTTTGAGTGAGTGTAGAATAGGTATAAAGTAGGACTGATCAAAAAAAAAAAAAAAAAAAAAGTCCTTTAAAAAAAGTTTTGTCATTTTAAAATTTAAGATCGTTCTCATTCTATCCTGTTCCTATTTTCCTTTTGAATTTCTTATGTCTCTAATGATAATGTTGCCATCATTGTCAACTAAAGAGAAACATTTACTTGGAAATCCAAGTATTTGAATTAACCTCACGACATTAATTGGAAAAATTATCAAAAAAAATCTAAATTCATTACTCTTACGCTAATTTAGTTATGAATTTTTTAATGTAGTAATTTAGTTTTAACTTTTTAATTATTTGCAATGTAATTATTCTAGCTAATTTTGACTATAAATCACTGATGTAGACTTCAATCGCCTTATGTGGCACAATTGATGCCGACATGAACAATTTTTCAATTTTTATGTTTTCTCTTCTTTTCTTTTTCTCTTCTTGTTCCTTTGGTGAGGGCTAACAAGGTTGGCACGGTTGACCTTGCTAACTTCGGATGAGGCTTGACCTCACCAAATCTGGTGGCGAGGTCAAGCCCTGTTAGATTCAATGAAGGCGAGCCTTGCTTGAGGCTAACAAAGGTGACCCTCTCTTTGTGGCCGATTGCTAACCATCGTTGAGGCCCAGTGACTAATGGAGGAAGAAGAGAAAAGAAAAGAGAAGAAAAGAAGAAATGAAATGATTTTTTTAAAAAAAAATTGTCCACGTTGGCACTAGTTGTTACGACATAGGAGTGCTAGCATTTATGTTAGCGATTTCAAGCGAAAGTTGGGTGCAATGACTATATTGGCAAATCATTAAAGGATTTAGGATGAAATTGACCAAATTAAAAGGTTTATGACTGAATTGGTGTAAGTATAATAGATGTAGGATTTTTTTAATAATTCTCCCCGCTTGATTAGTGATTAAGAGACAAACTTAAGCGGGGTTTAAATACACAACACACATGTGATTTATCATATCATCAAGTACAAACGATTTGATTTAACCACCTGTCGCGGTGGCTCAGTTGGGTAGGCGTTCCCTCTCTATCGGAGAGGTCGAGTGTTCGAAGCTCCTACGACGCAAGTTGCGGGGAGGCTGGTTGAGAAACTAGATGACTTACCCAGTGGCACGTGTATGATGGCTAGCACGTGTCGCCCAGGGGGTTTACGGCGGCCATCGGCCAAGCCGATTCCTCCCGTCACAAAAAAAAAAAAAAAAAGATTTGATTTATGGTCACCTATGTGCACGGATTAATATTTTGTGGCCCCGCTTACTTCTTTGAAGCTATGATCGAATATTTTGTTTACGTAAACAATATTGTAATTTGCAAATTGAGTTTTGCCTCCATCGAATTTCAGATATATTATGCGTATTGTCTAAATAAAAAGAAAATGGCATGTCCCAATATATATATTTTAATTGATGATGAAAAAATTCGACCATAAAAAATGAATATAAGAAAAATTTATGACTTGAAGAACCGCCACATTCCAATATATACAAAATTAGCTTTAGCGAGTCATTTCTTTTATATAACACTCAGCAAATTAGAGTCAAGGCGCATGCTAACTAAAAAGGATAGATTTTCAAAATCTGTTCGTTTCTCGAAAAATGTAATGTTTCTGGAAATCATTTTTCCAAAAACCATTTTCTAGAAAAATATAATTATCATTCGATGTTTGAGTAAAACCTAAAAATGAAATGGAAAATATTTTCTACCGTTCCATAAGGAAAATCATTTCCTCCATACACTAATTTTCATTTATTTTATTTTCTATAATTGATTTTTCATTAAATTTTATTTTTTTTTATAAAAATCAATTTTAACTTTTTTTTTTTAAATTGATGATTATTTTTTTCCTTTTCTTTTCTTTGATTTCCTCCTTTTCTTCTTGGCTGGTCGCCGGCCATGGCAATTGGCCTTAGGTGAGCTTAGGCTCGTCGCTCGCCAATCGTGCATGTTGACCAGTGGCAAGGTCGGCGAGCTCGAAGTTCGCCGGCCTCGAGCCTCACCAAATTAGCAAGTGGCGAGCTGGGTGAGCCTCGTGCTCATTAGCAAGCTCAATGTTGAGAAATATGCGGCTTGACGAAGATTTGATAGAGATTTTGAGATCAATTATGATCGATTTATTTTTGTACGATCAAATTAGAATCGATCTCGATCATTAGATTGATTGACAGGGATAATTAAATTCCATTTATTCTTTTTCATTGTAATATAATTCAAAGGTAGTACATCGATTGTAATACGGAGAAGATAGACAATACAATTAGAATTCTCTCAAAATCTCTCCCTTTGAGCTTCTTTCCTCCCGATTGGAATCGTTTGTCTCAGCGTCTATCTTCTCAATTCTTGTTTTCTTACATGGTATCAGAGCATCTAATTCTCTGAACCTAGCTTCCGCATCTCATCTTCTTCTCGTTCTGACCCTCTGCCCACATTCTCTGTTCTGCGAAGCACCTGCAAAACAGAACATATTCGAGCATTAGGGTTACACTCAAAAGAAGAATTCATTACTCACCATGGCAAATCCGCAGGATGGGAATCCCGGGCAATCTGCAGAAAACAGAGACATTGAATCCATTAGCAGTATAATCAGATCTCAAGAGCAACCTGCACGAGTTGAAGATGGTCAAAATTTTTTGGCTCAGTCAAATCTGGGGCAACCCATCTCGACTCAGCCGATGATAGGCCATCCTTACCAGTGGCCGTTTTTCAACCCTTGGTTGTTCGGAGCCGACCAAAATGCATCATTGCCAGGATTTCCAGGGCCATGGTTCTCTGTCCAGACCGGCGGCAGCCCACCAGCCACAAGTGGGGCAAGCATGACCGCCGGATCTGTCGGAGCCAATCCTTCTGACGGGTCGGGTAATGGAACAAATCCATATCCGACCAGTCACAATACGGGTAATAACAATCCGGGTGCGGAACAAATCCCTACCCGGAATCTCGCCCGGTCGAACGATCCGAATACGGAACAAATCCTTACCCGGGATTTTCGCTCGGTTTTATGCCGTATCCAGGGACTCTGTTCATCGGACGCCCGGAATCCGGCGACCCCCTGTTCGTCTCCAGCACCGACGGCCCAGAACTGAAATTGATCAGTCACCAACTTACCGGGCACGAGAACTACTCCAGGTGGTCACAGGAATTCCGGCGTGCGTTGGCTACGAAGGACAAAGACGGCTTCCTCGACGGGTTTGTACTCGTACCCACAGACGAGCGTCTAGCCCGCCATTGGAGAAAATCCAACCGACTCATACGAACGTGGATTGAAACTGCCTCTCACCGAGGTTTCGGCGGTTTACCACCCACGTAAGATGCTCAAAAAATGTGGGAAAACATTAGAGAGATGTACGGTAAACTTGACCGTGCAAAAATTTTCTCAATCATGCGGAACTCGGTAATCTCGGGCAAGGAAACATGACGGTCACGGCTTGCTTCAACAAGCTCTCGTCTCTATGGAACGAGTTGGAAGCGTAGAAGAAAAACTCGAGGGACCGGAGTCCACGCTCAACCGACCGATCCATCAAGGAAAGGGAAAAGGCTACTCGTTTTTGCTAATATTGAACGAGACTTACAATACCTTTCGTTCACAGATTCTGGCCATGGATCCAGTCCTTCCAATCGGACGGATCTACCAATTGGTGATTCAGGAAGAGAGCCAGCATCTCGCGTCGACGGAACAGGTGAGGAACAGCGATGGAATCACGCTCGCAGCTCACGGCCAACGACGAGAGGGTTCTCTGAAAACCCTAAATCGAGAGAAGGAGAGGCGGAATGCCTTAGGGTTTGCGGGGACAGGCTCGCTTAAAAGGGAACCCATGAGCGGCCGAGATTTGTCGCGAGGATCTGATAGCTCAGATCGTGGCCGAGCATCCAACGGCCTAGATCGTGGCCGAGATTTTTTGTATGGATCGGACGGTCCTCACGGCTTCGAGGGCGCGGATGGATCCGACGGTGGATATGAGTCCTCGGCCAAAGGAGTGGACGGTTAGATTTATGCCACGTCAGCAAAGGGTTTTAGACCGAATTTTAAGGGAAAAGGAAAATTATTTTGCGATTATTGTAAACGGACTAATCATGTTATTGACAGCTGCTGGAAATTACACGGAAAGCCCGGAGAAAAAGAAAAAGAATCTCAAAGAGCGGCTTATCAAGTAACTGGACCCACAGGGCACAATACTGATCAGCCGGTTTCCTATCATCAATATCAACAATTGATGCAAGCCATGCAGAAATTGGATACTTCCAATAAAGGAACAAGTTTCACAGGTATTACACATTGCAAAATTAATTCAATTGCCAGGAAATCATGGATTATCGATTAAGAGCAAGCGATCACATAATTTGTGATAAAGGTTTATTCACGAGATAAATGAGGGATTCAATTTCCCTTTCTCCGTTCAATTACCTAACGGAAATATCACATATGTGACTGTGACAGGGACAAATCTTAGTGACCAAGTTATCCTTGAGAACGTTCTTTATGTTCCGTAATTCAAATTTAATCTTATCTCTCGTATCAAGGGTTTGCAAGGAAAACTCATGCCGGGTATTATTTGATGCTGATACTTGTCTCTTTCGGGCCCTTTCGACCGGCGGACCGATGGGCTTGGGTAGACTCTCGAAGTACTTTTTTTCTGACAAATTTCCCAAGTAATTTCCATTTTTCCAGTAATTTCCTCAAACATTCATTGTGTAATTCAACCTGTCATGGAAAGGATTTTATCTCTCATTTAAGAATGGGCCACAGTAGTTCATTTCCTTACTCCCTATGTCCCATATGTCCTCTCGCTAAACAGTCACGTGCACCCTTCCCTTCTCAAAATACTCGTGCTAGTGAAATTTTTTTCACTAATCCATGTGGATGTATGGGGTCCGTATCACACTGCCAATCATGACGGGTCTCATTTTTTTCTCACCATAGTAGATGATCATTCCCGTGCAACATGGATCTTCTTAATGCAATCTAAAGGACAGGCTTATTCTCATTTAAAAACATTCATTGTTTTTTCGAAAAATCAATTCGGAAAAACAATTAAGAGGATTCGCACTGACAATGGAAGGGAATTTTTCAATCATGATTGCAAATTGTTGTTCTCATCCCACGGGATTCAACATGAAAGCACTGTGTATACACCCCTCGGCGGAATGGGGTAGTTGAGCGCAAGCACCGACATCTCCCGGAAGTGGCCCGAGCTTTAAAATTTCAAGCGCTATTCCCGATGAATATTGGGGAGAATGTGTCCTTACAGCGACCTATCTCATAAATAGAATGCCTACTCGGATTCTCAATGGCAAAACACCTTTTGAAGTGTTGTTTGGCAAGGCACCTGAACAGACACATCTTAGAGTATTCGGATGCTTGTGTTATGCTGCAAATTTGGGGCCTCGGGACAAGATGGATCCTCGCGCTCGACGCTGTGTATTTATGGGATATCCTAACTTTCGAAAGGATATCGTCTTCTTGAATTATCCACAAAGGAGTTCCTTGTCAGCGAGGACGTTATCTTCCATGAAAACGTCTTTCCATTTGAAGAAAGACCGTCCTCAGAAAAAGATCCAAGCACCCCAAATTATCTTCAAACAAGAGATGAGACAGAATTTCAAAATTCTGATTTCATAGCAAAGTGCCAACAGCTTCCGATCTTTCCTCCTCCAAAGAACGCGTAGCACCCCTATGGAAGCATCAGCGTCTGATGACAATCAAGTGTCCGAGGACATTTCTGGAAATTCACCGGAATATCATTCCATTGATGAAGACTGTCAAAATACCTCATCCATTCCTTCTGGCGAAATGACATCTTCATCACAAGCTAATCCTCCAAGACGTTTTGGTAGAGCTACACGGCCTCCAACATGGACTAAGGATTATGTATGCACTGCTTTCAATCAGCCAGGTATCAAATACCCAATCTCCTCTTATGTTTCCTTTCATAATTTGTCTCCGAGCATAGATGTTGTGTAAGCCGTTTATCGAAGATAAAGAACCCGCTAGTTATGATGAAGCTTCTACGATCCTCGATGGCAAAGGGCCATGGAGGCAGAACTACAAGCCTTGGTTGATAACAAGACTTGGGATCTAGTTCCCTTGCCACATAATCGTAAACCCATTGGCTGTAAATGGGTATACAAAATCAAATATCGGGCTGATGGTTCCGTTGAAAGGTATAAAGCACGGCTGGTTGCTAAAGGATACACTCAACGAGAGGGATTTGATTACCATGAGACATTCTCACCTGTGGCCAAAGATGTCACGGTTCGGTCATTTCTCACAGTTGCTGCAATTCATGACTGGTCTTTACTTCAAATGGATGTGCATAATGCCTTTCTCCATGGTGACTTGGATGAGGAGATTTACATGGACCTGCCCTAGGGATTACGGAGACAGGGGAGAATAGAGTATGTCGCCTCCGAAAATCCTGTATGGTTTGAAGCAAGCTTCCGGACAGGTGGTATGCAAAATTTGCCAACGCCCTTACAACAAAGCGGGTTTCAAACAGTCCGGACATGATTATGCCCTATTCACACGGACCAGAGGTACGTCATCAATTTATTTAATTATATATGTTGATGACATTCTCATTATGGGAAATGATAAAGCTGCCATAGAAAGTTTCAAGGAATATCTACATGGAACCTTTCACATTAAAGACTTAGGAGCACCTAAGTACTTTCTTGGCATTGAGATTGCTCGATCTCGAACAAGGGATCTCGCTCGGTCGGCGGAAGTTCATATTAGAAATCATCTCGAAACGGGACTATCAGGGTGTAAACCAGCCGCTATTCCCATCGAGCAAAATACCAAATTGACTTCCGCAGAATATGACAAAGCAACATCTCAAGATGATGATCCCAAATTAGAAGATCCTTCCAACTATCAAAGGCTCGTCGGAAAGCTTATATATCTAACGATGACCAGACCAGACATCTCTTATGCAAGATGACTCTCGGTCAATTTATGCACAAATCAAAACAATCACATCTGAATGCTGCATTTAAGGTCCTCAAGTACCTAAAGAAGTGTCCAGGACTTGGGATTCTATTGTCAAGAAAATGCAACATGGAGATGACGGCATATTGCGATGCGGACTATGCAACTTGTCCCATGAGTCGAAGATCAGTGACTGGATACTGTATCAAATTGGGAGATTCATTACTCTCATGGAAGACCAAGAAACAGCCCACAGTATCTTTGTCCTCTCGCCGAGAATATCGAGCCATGGCCAAGACTACTTGTCGATAGTATGGGTACGGGGTCTCCTCAAGGATCTTGGAATACGGTACAAGGGGCAACCAAATTATTCTCGTGACAATGATGCGGCTCTCAAGCTTGCGGAAATCCTATTATACATGAAAGAACCAAGCATATAGAAGTGGACTGCCACTTTACACGGGATAAGATCTTGGAAGGAATCATTGAAGCCAAAGGGATTGGAACAAACAGAATGACTGCGAGATATCTTCACCAAACCTTTGTGTCAAAGACAAAGACACATATTTACTAAACAAGCTAGGTGTCTTAGACATTTTTAAGCCACCAGCTTGAGGGGGAGTGTTGAGAAATATGCGGCTTGACGAAAGATTTGACAGAGATTTTGAGATCAATTATGATCGATTTATTTTTGTACGAGATCAAATTAGAATCGATCGATCATTAGATTGATTGACAGGATAATTAAATTCCATTTATTCTTTTTCATTGTAATATAATTCAAAGGTAGTACATCGATTGTAATACGTAGAAAATAGACAATACAATTAGAATTCTCTCAAAATGTCTCCCTTTGAGCTTCTTTCCTCTCGATTGGAATCGTTTGTCTCAGCGTCTATCTTCTCAATTCTTGTTTTCTTACACTCAAGGCTCTCCTATGGTTGGCCGCTAGTCGACCGGCCAATAAAGAAGAAGAGGCAAGACAAAGGAAAGAAAAAGGAAAAAAAAGAAAAAAAATAATTCGAATTAAAAAAAGGAGGAGAAGGAGGAAGTGAGAGCTTATAGGGGTATGAGATACAAGAGATTAAGTGAAAAAAAATATTTTCCACTTTTAAAAAATGAAAAAAATATTTTTTCCTAATTTAGAAAACTTTTTTCCCTTCATGAAAAATATTTTTCCTAAGTAATTTATTTCTCGAAAAACAAATGTTGGAAAATTTAAAAATATACTTTTTTAATTAATTTTCGCAAAAGCGAATGAAGCCTGAGTCGTTGAACTAGTAACCTTCTTATGACCCAAAAAAAAAAAAAAAAAAAAAAAAATAGCAACCTTTTGACCCCCCCTAAAAAAAAAAATATATAGTGACCTAATAATGCCAAATTTCAAATAACGAACTATTCATGCTACCCTAAAGCGTAAATAGCGAGTTCATGTTTGCGCACGTAATAATCGCCAAAATTTTAATTATCAGACAACGATTTAAAGAAGTTAAAGGTAAAATTTCGACGCTGAGTCATGAACGTCGAATTTTCTCGCCACATGATAAATTACACTCCTTATAAATATATAAATACTCCATTTTAGATGCTTGAGTTTTCTCGCATCTTTTTTCCGTGATAGAACATCGTGGGGCGCGTGATTGACGGTCAAGGATGCTGTGGGTCCCGCCGAGAGTTGGGGCGTCGGTTGCGCTCCACCGCATATTATTCTTTTGACCACCTTTTTTTTCGATAAAAAATAGGAAAAAGAATCATTAAATTCGGACAAAAGGAGAAAAAGGAAAAAAAAAGAAAGGGAGGTACTACGGACGAGTACGGAGGAGTACGTCTGTCCGGAGAGTGGGACAGGCCGCACGTGGAAAGTCCATTCGTTTCACGTGGATTTCCACCGGACAAGCCTGTCTGTTTGAACAAGACATGGGCCCCACATGGTATCACTGATTAGTTTAATGAACCTTATTTTTATATTGGGGGGAAAAATATATTAGGTACGTTTTTTTGATAACTTTTTTTACGTATTTATTTCAGACAATAGGACAAATGACGTGGTTTCCGAATTTTTAAGTTGTGTAGTATGGTCCTTGGCTATACGTATAATATCATCAATGAACTTTCGAACAAAAGGAAAAAAGGAAAAAGGGAAAGGGAAGAAAGTGATACAGATGAATTCTATCCGTAGAGTGGGACAAGCCGCATGTCGACAGTCCATTCGTTCACGTGGATTCCATCGGACAGGCCTGTCTGGTTGAACATGACGTGGGCCCCACATAGGGTTATTGTTTAATTTGATAAACCTTATTTTATATCGGGAGAAAAATATATTAGGCGCGTATTTTTGATAACTTTTATTTATTTATTTATTTTGGACAATAAGACAAATAATGTAGCCCTTGAATTTTTAAGTTGTGTAATATCATCCTTGAATTTTGGCTATACGTGTAATATTGTCCGTGAACTTTCGTACAAAAAGAAAAAAGGAAAAAAAGAAAGGAAGTGCTACGGATGAGTACTGTCCGGAGAAGCCTCATGTGGAAAGTCCATTTGTTCATGTGGATTTCGCCGGACAAGCCTGTCCGCTTGAACAGGACGGAAGCCCCACTTATTAATTTGATAAACCTTATTTTATATTGGGGGAAAAATATTTGGCGCTTTTTTTTTTTCAAACTTTTATTTATTTATTTATTTTGGACAATGGGACAAATGATGTGGACCTTGAATTTTCAAGTTGTGTGATATGGTCATTAAATTTTGGCTATACATGTAATATCGTTCGTGAACTTTCAATTTATTAAATGTGGTACTTAGAATATGAATGAATGTTCAATATACTCTCTAGATAATATGAAAATACTTAAAAATTCAGTAATCACATCGAAAGTTTCATGACCGTATTGAATAAATTAAAAGTTTAAAGACTATATTGTACGTTGTACTTGAGCTTAGGGATCATTTGTGTCTGTTTCTCCTTTCTCTTTTGAATGGACAATCGCGAGTTACTCTTGACAGTTTTGTTTTTGGGATTTTAAAGATTCTCGATTTCCTCTTCTTCGATCGTTTGAATATCACCATCCCGTTTGAAATATAAGATAACTTGTCCGAACAATCTCGCTTGTGATCAAGAAGCTAGTGCACACAACTTAGCCGGCCTTGTGTTCCAACATCAAAGGACTCATCGAATTCCGTAAATCGAAAGGGCCGAAATGCACGTACCTCGATACATCCGATCTCGTATTTACGATCAACTCTGCCGACGAAAGGGAGGGACGGCAGAAGTACGCCGTATTTCGAACGCAAGCGCCTCGAGTGGCGAAATGATTGCATCGGATCTGATATAATAATTCGTGAAACTTACGTCGTGATTTGAATTCCTTCTGGAATGGAATCCTTTGCTTGCTTGGCAATTTTCTTGGATGTCACTTCAAATGAGAATTAAACGGAGTAGGCGTGGAAATCTTTGGCCATCCTAACCGGTCAAGCGAGCAAGCAAGCCCCTTGTCTTGGCCCTAAGCTCTGCCAGATCGATTCAGGCGGCCATTAATACCAAGCCAAGACCAGTTCAATCCTATGACTTTTTCCTTTTGGACTCCATAGTGAGTCGGATCTAATCCGAGTTGGTCGCTTGTACTTTTTTTTTTTTTTTTTGATAGGAGGAATCGGCTTAGTCGGTAATCGCCGTAAACCCCCTGGACGACACGTGCTAGCCACCACACACGTGCCACCGGATAAGTCACCTAGTTTTTTAGCCAGCCTCGTTGCAACTTGCGTCGCAGGGGTTTCGAACGCTTGACCTCTCCGATAGAGAGGAAACGCCTACCCAGCTGAGCCATCGCGACGGGTGGTTGTATTTTTGAATTTATAGAAAATAGCAGGAATTTGCTCATAAATCTCATGACTCGTTTCGATCACGCCGGATGTAAAGAAAATCATTGTCCCCATCAAAGGATAGAGTTTTCCATCACATATCTCGAGGGAAAGTGCCTTTGTGATTCACGAGGATTTGATTCATCGAGAAGCTTGCTAAACATGTGTTCTCTCTTGAACACACATGAAATGTACAACAAAGTGTTAGGTATATGTTAGACGCAAACAAAATTGTCACCCCCATCAAACGATGGAGTTCTTTTGTCGCATATCTCGGGGCAAAGTGCCTCGTGATTCATGGAAATAGCTCGCAAAACATGTGTTCTCTTTTAAACGGGCATGAAATGTACAAGGGTTGTGTCGATAAACATTAATAATTACTAAACATCTTCATACACCAAACCGAGTATAAGCAATATTTAATTTTGGAAGGAGTCACTTTTCTTTTGAATATACTCTCGTATAATAAAATTTAGCCCACATACTAAGGATCAATTCACAAGTACATGAAAATGATGAGTTAACATGTGCAATATAGGTCATGATATACAATTTGTTCAATTTGACCCCCGGATCATTGATAAATATTCAATGTAATAATTTCATTTATAGAAACAACAAATTAAATGTTATTTGGTGACGCGGGCTATTGTAAGCCGTGTGTATATGGGTCGGAAGTCATATTGGCATATTTTGTCATCTTGAAGTAACTAGAAAAATGATATTGGATATTTTTATATAATTTGTGAATTAGGCTGAACATTTATCAATAGTTCTAAATTAAAACTCTAGGATTGAGATTTCGCGTTACATGTTCAAGGACCACTGTGGTAATTTCACATCATTGAATATTCAATTCTGCTTGCACGGTGTACTTGGACTTGTACGGTGTACTTGGTCTTTAGTCGGCGTTATGGCGGAGTGGACGGAGCAGTTGTTGACTTTGACATGTCGACACACCGCTGTTTTCTAGTCCACCTACCTAAAGCTATTTTTCTGGGTCACTGTGAAGTGAGGGAAAAGAAAATGAAAGAGAGAGAAAATTCCGGCGAAAAATCAACGAAAAATCTTAACTTTTTTGGTCGAGAATTAAAAAAAAAAGGGCATTTTTAGCTTTTGAAAACCACAGAAGCTTTTGTGAAAAATCTACAAATTCACATACTGTGCAAGATTTCAGGTGCCCCACTTCAATAAAAATCGAATTATTCTTAGCTCTAAAGTCCTGAAAAAAAAAGACCACATCGGACTTCATTAAAAGCATACAGGCCGGTTGTCGTCGTAGCATTCGAGGTTTGCTTTTTTTTTTTTTTAACTTTCCACGGCGCTGTTCCCCGTACTGCTGCACCAAACGTACCGGCCACTTCGAACGCACCGTACGAAGCTGCACACGGAAGCAAATTTGGGTTGAAAGATTCCTGCTTTTTCTTGGACTCCTGAACTTGTGGTGGGAAGTTGACAGAAAACGACGGAAAGAGGATTTCCGGAGACCTTAGCAGCCTATTTGAGCGCTACCCTTTGCTCGTTTTGCTTCCTCATCTCCCTCTGTGCTTGGTATTTTTGGGAAGAACTTCGCTTCTCTGGGTTGTGACAGGCAGAGGGGGGGAGAAGAGATGGGGGAGAAGGCTCCGGTTCTGGAGGCAGTGCTGCACGAGGCCGTCGATCTGGTAACGGATCTCGGCCGAAAAGATGCGAGCTTTTTTTGCGGTGGTGTTGAGAAGTTTGAGACTTGACGCGAATCTTTTGGTTGGTGAGTGCAGGAGAACGTACCCATTGAGGAGGTGTTTCAATCCCTGATATGTACCAGAGGAGGCCTCACCTCGGCGGCTGCTGAGCAGAGGCTGGAACTTTTTGGCCACAACAAGCTGAAGAGAAGAAGGCACTGAGATCACTCACTGTCTTTTGATTTGACCAATGTGTGTGTGTCTGTGGGTCTTTGTTGGTAATAAAGATTTGCACTTTGTTGATTTGTTTCAGGAGAGCAAATTCTTGAAGTTCTTGGGGTTCATGTGGAATCCCCTGTCCTGGGTCATGGAGCTTGCTGCTATCATGGCCATCGCACTTACAAACGGAGGGGTTGGTGAATTTTTCCTCGACTTTTCTGTCTTTCTTTTTTAGGGTAAAAGTTGAGTTTTTGTGAAAGATGGTATCCATTTGTTTCTGATTCTTCTTTGCAGGACAGGCCTCCAGATTGGCAAGATTTCATAGGCATCGTCACTCTTCTGTTTATAAACTCCACTATTAGCTTTATCGAGGAGAACAATGCCGGTAACGCTGCGGCTGCGCTTATGGCTCGTCTCGCTCCCAAAGCTAAGGTATGGGACTGCGGCAACATGTTCTGTTAGTTGCAATCAAGTGATCATTGGATGTTCTTTGACATTTTGATGTTATGGAATGGTTGCGGTGATTCGCACTTATGATGCAGGTACTTAGAGATGGAAGATGGGGTGAGCAGGATGCTTCAATCCTGGTTCCTGGTGATATTATCAGTATCAAACTTGGAGACATCGTTCCGGCTGATGCTCGCCTTCTTGAAGGAGATCCTCTGAAGATTGACCAGGTGACTTCTTCGTTACCTTGGGTTTGAAATGATGAGTTAACCCATTACTGAGATTTACTACCCCACAGTCTGCTTTGACGGGCGAGTCTCTTCCTGTGACGAAAGGCCCTGGAGACGGGGTTTATTCAGGATCCACATGCAAACAAGGAGAAATCGAAGCGGTGGTTATTGCAACTGGTGTCCCCACCTTCTTCGGAAAGGCTGCGCACCTAGTTGATACGACTAACCAAGTGGGACACTTCCAGAAGGCAAGGCGATAATTCTATATAAACATTAGGCTTATAATTCTATAAACATTAGGCTTGGCTTTCTATTTGATGTGTTTAGGTTGTCAACGATTTATATTATCATTGCGTTTCAGGTTTTGACTGCGATCGGGAACTTTTGTATATGCTCAATTGCGTTGGGGATGATAGTCGAGATTATTGTCATGTACCCAATTCAAGACAGGGAATACCGTTCTGGAATCGATAATCTCCTTGTGCTACTCATAGGAGGAATTCCAATTGCAATGCCTACTGTGTTGTCTGTGACGATGGCTATTGGTTCACATAGATTATCTCAGCAGGTGAGTTGTTTCGATTGACAGTGCTATAGGAAATGTGATTGCTGATCTGCTAATGTTGATTCTAGGGAGCCATCACGAAGAGGATGACCGCCATTGAAGAGATGGCTGGAATGGATGTGCTTTGCAGTGACAAGACGGGGACGCTCACGCTGAACAAGCTTACAGTTGATCAGAATCTTATTGAGGTCGGTCATATATATACATGTATAGTATGTATTTTTTGCTTTTGTCTTTGTTTTTTCATATGTCCTTTCGTCATTGGTTTTAGGAGCCTCTTTTTGCTGGTGTTGTCCCCTGAACTCTTGATTTTTTTTGAACACGACTTACAGGTGTTTGTAAAAGGAGTGGATAAAGAGACCGTTGTTTTGATGGCAGCACGAGCTTCTAGATTGGAGAACCAAGACGCAATAGATGCTGCAATAGTGGGGATGCTTGCAGATCCCAAGGAGGTGAGTATACGGTCTATAGTTAGATTTAAAATATTTTTGTTTTTGTCACCGTTCTAATTTTTTTATGCTCGATTTTTGACTTATCCGCTCTTTCCATCTTTCTTGGCAATGCAAAGGCTCGGGCTGGCATTCAGGAAGTACATTTTCTTCCTTTCAATCCTACCGACAAGCGAACTGCTTTGACTTACATTGATAGTCAAGGTAAAATGCACAGAGTGAGCAAAGGTGCCCCGGAGCAGGTGAAATCAGAATTTTATGCCTCCTTAACAGTGCTTCAGTTTTCTCATGTTTAGATTAGTTTAATAGTGCTTCCTCCTTTTGTATGGTTCTCAGATCCTAAACCTTGCACACAATAAGTCAGAAATTGAGCGCAAGGTTCATGGTGTGATCGATAAGTTTGCAGAGCGTGGTTTACGTTCCCTTGCTGTGGCATATCAGGTGATTGACCATGTTCTTTAAATCCTGTTTCCCTAGATCTTGCATACCTTTTTTGGCTCTCCTGTTCAGAATTAGCTTCATGTTGCGGTTTGTACATCCAGGAAGTTCCTGAAGGACAGAAAGAGAGTGCTGGAGGCCCATGGCAGTTCGTTGGTGTCATGCCTCTTTTTGACCCACCCAGGCATGACAGTGCAGAGACGATAAGAAGGGCTCTGAATCTTGGGGTGAATGTTAAGATGATCACTGGTTGGTCTCTGATTTATCTTCATCTCCAAGTATGATTGGCCTTGGAATGAATTGGTCTACTGTTAGTGATCCAGAAGTTCACAAATATTTGCGCAGTTGTGTTGCCCATCTTCGTGCGTAAATCAGTGTAGCAGTCATCATGAATTGGACTTTTTAACATTTGTACATTTCATTTACCATTTTTTTTTGCTTCACTGATGGAAAGTCTGAAGCACAGAGTGCTCACCATACGTGAAGCTATAATTTGGCTTTATTTTGGTGATGTGCGCTTAGAGGTGATTACCTTGATACTCCATTGGATCTTGTTAAGTATGAACAGGTACCTTTGCAGTGTGGCGAATGTTTTGGTAATTTTGTCATACCAAAGCATTTGCATGTGATTCAGTTTTATTTCCTCAATTTCAAAGTCCTAATATCCAATATTGATTATGTCCTTTTTCTCGTATTTAGTGTTGTCAGCATTTATGTTCAAAAGCCTTCATTGGCTGTTTTCCTCCTTTTATGTCTGTTCTAATGGACAGTGGGGAGAACCTCTGACCAAATACTTTGGAGAAAAAAAATGGACATATTAAGATGCTTAACATTGTGTCATCCTATTTGGACACACATTCTGTTTGCGTTTCTTGACTTGGTTAGTCTTTGGATGACATAATATCACGTTTCATTTCTCGTGCAAAGTTCTTAGTAAATGAAATTCTAGCTCTCTCATTATAATGGAAAAAACTACGCATTGTTCTTTGGTTTTCTGATTGGGTTGAGCACTGACTGAGCACTGTGACCTTTATTAGGTGATCAACTGGCCATTGGAAAAGAAACTGGTCGTCGCTTGGGAATGGGGACCAACATGTATCCTTCATCTGCTTTGCTGGGGCAAAACAAAAATGTGTCCGCTGATGCAGTACCGATTGATGAGCTGATAGAAAAGGCTGATGGCTTTGCTGGTGTTTTCCCTGGTATGGCACTCATCTGCTTGTGGATACAAAAACCTACCCATGAGCATGCGCCTATTTAGTATCCTTCATGTTTCTTAAATCCTTTTCTGTGTTCCCTTGATTCATGTCCATACTCTCTAATCATGTGGTGAGGCTGCTAGAATTTGGTAACTAAAACTTGATTGTTGTTGTTAATTTTCATCATAATGATTTGTGTCTAGAGCACAAATATGAAATTGTGAAACGACTGCAAGCAAGGAAGCACATTTGTGGAATGACTGGAGATGGAGTGAATGATGCTCCTGCTCTCAAGAAAGCCGACATTGGGATAGCTGTTGCTGATGCAACTGATGCAGCCCGTAGTGCTTCTGACATTGTCCTCACAGAACCGGGCCTTAGCGTGATTATTAGTGCTGTTCTGACCAGCCGTGCAATATTCCAGAGGATGAAAAATTACACTGTATGTATTGGGCCTGATTTTAATTTTTCTATCTATTTCTCATCCACAGAGCTTGATGAGATAATTTGGCACATTATCTTGATTGGAATATGTTCATTATTTTCTTCACTGATAAATTTCCAATTTAATCGATTTTTTCTATGTATTTGTCTCCTTTGGCAGATATATGCTGTCTCCATTACAATCCGTATTGTGGTGAGTTGGTGCCTTTTTTCTTTTACATATCATACCATTGGCATTTTCCGGATCTCTAGCAGAATAATCTGTTTAATCTGCACCCAAAATCAAGTGACTTAGAATCATGACCTCATGTTTTTTTCCAATGTAATGTATTTCCCTTTTCAATGGTCGCAGCTTGGTTTCATGCTGCTGGCCCTCATATGGAGGTTTGACTTTCCACCTTTTATGGTCCTGATCATAGCAATCCTCAATGACGGTTAGTCGCTCCTTCCCATTTGATCCCCGGCAGCAGCTAATTGCCTACGTGATTCTGACTGGGGTTGCAGTTTCAATGTCCTTTATTCTTTATGATTTACTGGTCTGTGTTTCTACTGACTACTTGCTGCAATTGCAGGGACTATCATGACAATATCAAAGGATAGAGTAAAACCATCTCCTCTTCCCGATAGTTGGAAACTGGCAGAAATTTTTACTACTGGCATTGTCCTCGGCAGTTACTTGGCAATGATGACAGTCATATTCTTTTGGGCAGCATACAAAACAAACTTCTTCCCGGTAAGTGGACTGTTGCATAATTTAGATAATTGGTGTTGCTCAGATTGATATGCATTCTAATGTAGGTTTTACTGTCAAGTCAGAGATAATGTAAGGTTCATCTGGTTCTCATCTAGAGCATGAATGAATCATGGTATATTCATGTTTCATTCATGATTCCGTGTTTCATTCATGATGCAAATTGTCATTTTCATTTTACTTCTCTTTATTGTATTTCTACGAACTTTGAATGGGTTCCACTCATAGAGATTCTGTTGCCCGGAATTTTTCAGCGTGTATTTGGAGTGCCCACTCTGGAGAAGACAGCTCATGATGACTTTCGGAAGCTCGCCTCAGCAATATATCTGCAAGTCAGCACTATAAGTCAGGCTCTAATATTTGTGACACGATCCCGGAGTTGGTCTTATGTTGAGCGTCCTGGATTACTGCTGGCAGTGGCCTTTGTGATTGCTCAGCTGGTAATTTGATGACCACCTTGTTTCCTCGTTCTTTGATTTTGTTAACAGTGGTGCAGGAGTGATTTATATTTTGTACATTCTGAACAGATTGCCACTCTAATTGCTGTCTATGCAAACTGGGGATTTGCTGCTATTGAAGGAATTGGTTGGGGCTGGGCTGGTGTGGTCTGGCTTTACAATATCATCTGCTATATCCCGCTTGATTTTATCAAGTTCTTCATTCGATATGCAATGAGTGGGAGGGCTTGGGACCTCATGTTTGAGCAAAGGGTATGAATGTAACTTTCCTTTACTGTTAATAGTTCACCAGGGAAAGTGTTCTGATGCATTTGCTTTTAATGCAGGTTGCCTTTACGAGGCAGAAAGATTTCGGTAAGGAACATAGAGAACGTGAGTGGGCACATGCACAAAGAACGCTGCATGGATTGCAGGCACCTGATGTGAAGTTCAGTGAGCGGAGTCATGCTACGGAGTTGAATCAAATGGCTGAGGAAGCTAAGACAAGGGCTGAAATTGCTAGGTAGGTGGTAATGTTAGGATTACAGGATTATGCTGTGAGATAGTAAACAAGAAAATCATCCATGCACAATCTTCCATGTGAACATGAAGAATTAAGGATAAATATGTTGAACATTGGTACTTAAATATAGGAAAACAAGTTGTCATTTGATGGCTAAAATGATGATAAATGTTAAACGCCTTGGCTTATCAATAGATGGAGATCAGAAGTTCACTTCATTTGTAGAGACGGCTTTTTATTCCATATTTTATTTAAGTATATAGCAAATACCCTGAACAAGATAAATGAACGATGGGATTTAAGTGATAATCTACGTTTTAGCTTTTGGAGTAAGTTGGTCTTAAAAAACTTATCTCCTTGTTTTGACTTTCAATTAGCGTACTGTACCAACACATCTAAAGATGTACAAGAATGTCTGGTCATCTTTGCTTGCTGACATCTGGAATTCCACATTGCTTTGTCTTTTGTCTGTCGAACTCCCGTGTTCTTCTTTTCCTTTTTTGTTGGTTGATTTTTTTTTTTTTTTCATTTGCTCTTTTAGGTTGAGAGAACTTCGCACTTTCAAAGATCATTTGAATTCAGTTGTCCGGGACAAGCGGCTCGACCTAGACACAATACCGCAAGCCTACACAGTTTGAGGAAGAATCTTGTGCTGTCATGGAATTGCACATCCTATGCAGCTCAGAGTGGTGATGTATTTAGATTATCGTGAGGCTTAGATCATACTTCTAGCTCCTATTAACGCATTTCCTATTTTCTGTCCTCAAGGCGCTAACGAGCTGTTGTTAATGTCTAGTATTTATCACTTTAGGTATCTCCAATGCTGGGCTGAAAGAGCCCCTTTACAATGTGCTGTGAGTTTATATATGATGATGCCGGCATGTTCTATAGCTTCCATTTTGTCCCATTATTTATCTATTAATTTATGGCGACTAAAACATGATGCTCTTGCATCTTTGCTGAATCTTGGGTGAATAAACCCCGTCTGGCTCACTAAAAACATGGTTGCAACAAATGATGTGCTAACTCTTGCTCGAAATGCCACCATTAATGTCACAAGGTTGGGACCTCAGTGATAGACCAAATCAATTTTCAGTCGCTTTTCCTTGATTAGGTAATCGGACCATGCAAGACTTGAGTAATTCTGCAGATATTTATGCTATTTAAAATGAATTCATGATAACGGAGATACTGCGTCTTGGTGCTTTCACTATGGGTCCACAGTAGTTATTTGCCACATACTGCTACAACCACATCTAAAAGAAGTAGATAGCTTGTACGGGTTCCTCATAAATACATCATATGATAGCCATTTCAATCTTCTTCTCCGACTCTGAGTCGAGGATCGTGTCGGGAGTTACTTTATACTTGTACCACCGAGCACATAGTAAAAAGTAACCCAAGTTTAGAACCCCCAAGGCAGCGATGAGGTAGTAGAAGTAGTCTAATCTCCCTTTGTTTAGATCTTCTGGAAGCCAATTCCCGCTTTCTGCTCCAGCAGTCACCCTGTGGACAATTGATATTAGGAGGCTACTCAAGTAGTTTGCAACTGCAATGCTGCAATAGAACAGAGATCCAGCAACACTCCTCATATTTTCGGGAAATTGCTTGTAATAGAACTCGACTTGTCCAACGGAAGCAAAAGCTTCGGCGAGTCCAGCCAGCGCGAACTGAGGAACCAGCCATAAAGCCGACATAGATGAAATGGCACCTCTTCTTGGTTCGATACCCAAAGTCGGCCTAGTTAAAGCTATGGTCCTCCGTCGTTCTTCGACTAGGGCTGATACCAGCATTGAGATAATGGAGATGAAGATGCCGATGCCAATTCTTTGAAGGAATGTAATGCCGCCTTCTTTTCCTGTGAGCCTCCTCAAAAGTGGGACGATGATTTGATCATAGATAGGTATAAAGATGGTGAGGCTGAGCATGTAGAACACAATGAAGGAAGCTGCTGGGATCATGAAGTTGCTGTTTCCAAGGCGTCGATCAGCTTGCGTGGCCTGAAAAATTGCGTAAGTATGTTGCTGGACTATCACAACAAAATAAATTGCCGCGGCAGCCCATATAGGAACCACCCTCATCAAGCACTTCACTTCTTCCACTTGCTGCATGCTACAGAGTCTCCACGGATTGGCTGGCGACCCATCTGGGTTTAACTGGTCCTGAGATGTCTTGATTGCTGCTTTATCTAGGAATCTGTCAAGGAAACAAAAGAGATTCAAGATGCTAGTTTTATTTAAGTTGCCGTTCGGAGCTTCTGTTCACTTGCTAAAATTCTATATTGGAATGTCAATGTAGGCTGGTTACCTGAATTGATCTGTATATGAAAGCTTTGAGTTAAGAGACTTCGCTGGTGTATATGAGTAAAGAGAAAGCCATGGCTGCTCGGGTTGCTTCAGCCTGCTCTTTTTAATAGCAACTGCTAGGACCTGTACCATGCTAGTGATTGGACTTCCCGTCGCTTTCACTTTCACATATATCTTAGAACCCATGAAGAAGATTGCGCAAGATATGAGCATCAAGATTGCAGGAATCGCTAGACCAATGGCCCAGCTCACGTTCGATTGCACGTAGACTATGAGAGTCAAGGAAACCATCTGGGCGAAAGTGAAGGTGAAGAAATACCAGTTGAAGAAGCTGTTTATCCCTCTCTTTCCAGATTCGGTTTTTGGATTAAACTGGTCAGCTCCAAAAGCTAAGTTGCATGGCCTGATACCTGCAGCTCCTGTAATTAGCAGTGCAAACCCCAATATGAGAAACGCCATTTGCCCTCCAGTGGGGCCGGTGCAGAACTTCCCGCTGCTGCAGTGCGGAGGGTGCAGGTCCTTGATGGCTGCCGTTAGTTGTATTACTTGAAGTCCCTTCACAGCGAAATGGTAACGATATAGGCAGACAATTATATGCAATGTCATCCCCGAGTTACCTAATTTAAGTAAAATGCATTTTGTGAATTGAATTTCATCTACTTCTATCTTTTAGTCATTTAATGGCCGGATTTGAGTGGCATATCAGTTATATATCCACTAGAGTCTTCAATCTGTACACTGAATTCACAAGAAATAAATGATGATGAAGAATTAGGCAGTAGGCACCATGTAAGAGGCAATAGTGCAGAATGCCAGGGTCTTGTAGCGACCGAAGTAGGTGTCAGAGAAGAAGGCTCCCAGCAAGGTAGAGAAATTTGCGGTGCCGTTGAAGATGTTGATGATATTCGCGGCCGTAATGGTCTTCATGTTGAATACCTTGGTCAGATAGATCAACAGGTTGGCCAAGGTTCCGATGGCTCCAAGCTTCTCAAAAGTTTCATTCCCTGGAAAAATTTCATCAAAAAATGGGAAGCTCAGGAAATGGTTCTGAGACCAAAAAGAGCAGCATGAGAGCATCCAATGAGCTCTCAGTCTCACCTATAATGAAGGGCATGGCTTTCCATCCTTTGTAGTTGATCTTTGGCTCGCTGGTTGTGGCGGCCCTCTCATCCTTTTCCCTCATGTCTTTCTCATGCTTCTCCATTCTTTCTCCGTTGTTCTGCTCCATCATGCCTCTTCTTCCCACAGTCTATCTGCCTGTTTGTCCGGCTTTATAAAGGTCTATAGTGGAAACAGGTCAGTATAGAAGCGAGTCATAAACAGGAACAGAATTTCCATGCCCTTCCTAAACACCACCTGCCAGTCTCTCTCTCTCCCTCCTATATATATTTGTCTCAGGTATACCCAGAACTCACAGGCTCTGTGTATGAGACTTCGTTGCACAGCCGATGCTAGACCAAATCCGTACAACCCAGATCAAATGTGACCTAGGAATCTGTTACACTACGGCTTTTGAGAAACAGGGCTGCTAAAAATTAAAATAAGCACAACATGGACAATAGTAGTTCTGTTTTGTTGCTTTTCTGGTTCTTTTTGACGCGTAAATATGACTCTATCCGTAAGTCAGGGTACTTATTCATATGCTAATCTCTCTTCTCAGATTAATTAATCTTTGGCAGAGTGTGAAGCTGTCCGAGGGCATGTGAGTCGCTGGCGCACCACACCGGTCATGACGGATCAATTTAAGTCCAGAAAGTGCAAGTTGGTGTGCTTTCTCTGTTTAGAATCCATTGGTGGCGTAAAACGTCATAACGAGGTTACCTGAGTACAGATAAAAACCATTGGAAGAGAGGAAACGGGATCTTACGAAGGAAAAGATTCCTGATTGAACTGGAATGGACACGTAGCACGCGGAACACTGCATTGTCATTGTGGAAAAGGACACAACTTCGTGGTGTTCCATTCATGAAATTTGAACATCCCGAGATGTGAAGCAACTTGCAACCACTGGTCAAACCATAGCCTCAAATGAATTGCTGATTCATTGCTTCATCGGCTCAACCACTCAATTAGTAGATAACTGCGGCAATCCTGATAACTCCTCTTTCTCTCTCTCTCCCTCCTAAGCAACAGTGGCCATTGGTTCTGTCAGGCATAACGTGTGGTAAATGACAGAGATGACTACTTTCCCACCATAAAATTTCAGGCCCACTCATAAAGTGGAGCAAAGAGATGTAAAGCAAGTCGCAATCGCTTCTATCAGGATCATATAGACCCAATTTCCTTTTCTTTTTACTTTCCCGAAGGAGAAAGTAAAAGAAAGATTGCCAACTAGAGACCATTTACGTACACAGTTTACTTAAACCAAAGGGAGAAAAGTTGAATGAACAGAGAGATTCAGGAGATGGCAGCTCTAAAGTTTATTACTTGAATAATATGACGCCACTCCTCGATGGCAATGGGCACCGCTAAAGAATCATTTGATTATTCACGATAGTTTTGTGGTTTACCGAAAATATTAAAATAATGAGGAGATCATATCACTCAGCCAAGCGCGGAACGGTTCTTTTAAAAGGCAATATACCAAGAAGATGAATAATTTAACTTTAGGAGGATTCTAATGTGGAGAGAATAAAACTTCATGCTGATAGATACCCATTTGCTTTGAAGAAGTCTCTGGCATCGTGATCGTAATACGACTGGTTAGAAGTGTTCTAAGTACATGATATTCTGTGAATTCGAATATCCATAAATTTTTTTATCTCTTTCTCTTACATGTTCTGTATTTTTTTTTCCTTCTTTTTTCTTTTGCGGTTTCGGGTACGAGGGGTTTGAAAACTATTTGATTCAGCTTAGAAATGCTGACCACATTGTGGTGTTCCCTCTCTTCTTCCACTTGTTCTTGAAGCCAGACCAGAATCTTGGCATTGTTTAATAATCATTTGAATAAGGAAAAAAAAGGGAGAATTACCAAAAAAGTCCTAAACCTATTGCAATTATGCCAATTTAGTCCTAAACCTTTTTTTTTGTCCAATTTAGTTCTAAACCTTTTATAATTGTGCTAATTCAACCCATTCGGCCAAAATTGGCCGGCCGGCGCTGACGTGGACATCGGCGGGGGATAGCCGGCCGGCGAGGTAATTTTTAAATATATATATTTTTTATTTTTTTTTTTTCGAATTTTTAAATATTTTTTAATTTTTTTTTGGCCTTCTTCTCCCTCTTCGGCCTAAGGGTGCCGGCTGGCCGAGGTGAGGGCCGGCGAGGTCGCCTCGCCGGCCACCGGCGGAGGCGAGCCTTGCCCGGCGACGGCGAGGCGGCCATCGCCGATCTGGCGAGGCTTGACCTCGCCATGGTTGGGCGAGGCCGAGCCTCTCCGATCTCGGCGACAAATGGCCTCGCCATTGCTAGGCGAGGCCGAGCTTTGCTAGATCCGGCGAGCTCGGCCCTCGCCGGCCACCGGCGAGGGCGAGGTCCCGCGCGCCTGCGTGGTGTAGTCGAGGAACCCGCAGAGGAGCTCAATCTCGTCCTCGTCGGTCCAGAGGCGCTGGAACAGGATTTTGGCGATGGTCATGGCCGGGGAGGGCCGCTTGAGCTCAGAGGGGGAGATCGTGCCAATGATCAGGGGGACAGGGGAGGTGGCGGGGGCGGCGATGGCGACGGTAGCCTTGCCGCCACCGGGCGAGGTTGACCCTCGCCCTCGCCGGCCTGGCGAGGCGGCCGACACCAAATCGGCAAGGCTCGGCCTCGCCCGGGCATGGCGAGGTCGAGCCTCACTGAGATCTGGATGGTCGCCTCGCCGTCGCTGGGCGAGGCTCGCCTCCGCCGGGCGAGGCTCGCCTCCGCCGGGCCAGGCTCGCCTCCGCCAGTGGCCGGCGGGGCGAGCCTCACCAGTGGCTGGCCAGGCTAACCTCGCCAGCCCTCACCTCGGCCCGCGTCGGCCGGCCAGAGGAAGGAGAAGAAGGCCCAAAAAAAAAAAATTTAAAATTTTTTAAAAAATATTTAAAAATTCGAAAAAAAATATTAAAAACATTAAAAAATTACCTCGCCGGCCGGTTGTCCCCCACCGGCATCCACGCGTGCCGGCCGGCCAATTTTGGCTGGATGGACTGAATTGGCACAATTATAAAAGGTTTAGGACTAAATTGGACAAAAAAAAGGTTTAGGACTTAATTGGCACAATTGTAATAGGTTTAGGACTTTTTTGGTAATTCTCCCGAAAAAAAATGCAAAACTGCATAGATTCGTGCGATCTTTGTGGTCTAAAGCAAATAGCTTGACACATCTCATGGCCTTTGTAAAAAGAATCAAGAGCTTCTGAAGTAAGAAGGAAAAGTCAATAGCTAAATGATGTAATTTTCATACGCTGCTCACTTAAATGCCATAATTTTCTTTTTTATTACTTGAGTGTTATAATTTATGTACAACACTCATTTGAGTGCTATAACTTCTTATCGATTACTTAGAGTGCTATTTAACTTTTCAATCCATAGCTTGAGTATCATAACTTTTAAAAATATCACCACAAGTGCTAATGCTAGTAAGATTTTTGGCAATTAGGTGAACATTTTAAAATTTTTTGGGCATTTAAGTGATTGTTTTTTTTTTTTTGAAGTTTTGGCACTCAAGTTGTAAAAAAAGAAAGTTACAGCTCTCAAGTGAGTGTTGTACGAAAATTATGGTACTTACGGTGTCTTTATCTCGTAAAAAGCCCCATCACTCTGTAGTGATGCTTGTCAGAGCACAATATCATTTGTTCATTGTGCTCTTCACCATGCCCACAATCGGGAAGGAGAGAAGGCATGGATTTATGGGACGGGTTGGTGTTTCTAAAGACCCAGGGGAGCGGAACCCCAATCCCTCGAGGAGTGTTAGATCGAAATAAGAGTAAATCTCGCTCATTGATCATTAACTTTTATGTTGTGTGCAATGCCGTTCAATGTAGAAGTTGGGAAAAGAGCAAGGAGTTAGGACTAACTATGGCCCATAGAATTGCCCTTTTAGGGTGCTGCAAGAAAAATGGCAATCAGGCTAGGTGAAAGAATGTAAATCCCAGTCTCTGAATTTTGCCTACTGTCTATTTCAGGAAAAGGCATGCCCTTATTCACCGTTGATGTGGTAGACTGAATAATTCATAGTAATTATTGTCACACGGACGTCTTTCACGGTTAATTAGACAACTTTCGATCTTGGTGCCCAGATCAAGTAGAATTTCGGATCAGATCTTCAAAATTGCGGGAATAGTGTGGTTTTAGAGACATCTCTATGCTGCGTTTCGCCGATATGTTCGATATCTGTTGTCACACGTTTCATTCGTATTATAGATCTTCTCAATGGCAAGAAGCGGAGTTCTCCAACTGGATCTCTCTCACGTCTCCACGAAGATCGACTTTTTTAACATAATGACAGGCGAAGAAATTGAAGTACACAAAGTTTGCCGCACCGACTGCAGCGATGATGTAGTAGTAGTTCTCGAGCCTGTTCTTGTTAAGATCATGACCTCCCAACCATGGCGAGTTCCCGTTCTTGCGAGTGATAAGGTGAATCATATTGACAAGGAAGGAGCCTATGTAGCTTGCAATGGACAAGCTGAGAAAGAAGATTGCACCGGCGACCGTTCTCATGCTCTCTGGCATTTGTGTGGTGAGGAACTCCAAAAGTGCCACTGCTGCAAATGCTTCGACCATTCCTGATAAGACGAATTGCGGCAAGAGTAACGCGACAGTAATAGGAGATTCGTACGAACCCCGGCTTAAGGCCGAAGCTCGACGCTTCCTCTCCACGATTCCAGCTACCAACATGCACAGAATCGACATGATTATCCCTGTGCTGATCCTCTGCTGCATTGTCAACCTCTTGTCTTTCTTAATGATTCTACGCACCTGGGGGATGTAAATGCGCTCGTAGATGAAGATCCATATGGAGAGTGCGATCATCGAGAAAAGGGTCATCCAACCTGGCGGAATCTTGAAGTGGGGTCCGATCGATTTGTTCATCTGAATAGCCTGAAGAATCCCGAATGTGGTCTGCTGGTCCATGGCAATGAAACAGGCTATTCCCGATATCCAAACTGGCAAGATTCCTATCAAGCATTTGAGTTGCTCTACCTGTTGGACACTGCACAGCCTCCAGCCGTTCTTCGACATTCCTTGGCCATCCAATTCATTCGGATCGATGATAAGAGCTGCTTTATCCAGAAACCGGAATCTGTACGTACGAGTTAGCTTGACCACCCCCTGGTCTGATTCTTCCGGTGAAGGATCATAGGATGGTTGCTCCCAATCGGGTCCAAGAGTTTGGCGACACTTCCGACATGCAGCCACGAGCACCTTAGCCATATCCACGAAAATGCTTCCTTGAGGCTTCTTGCAGATATAAATCTTACGACCGAGCAGGAAAATGGATATAGACAGTCCAAGGCAAGCGGTCGGAATGGCGAACCCAAGAACCCAACTAACATTAGTCTGAACGTAGATGACAGCGGTGAGAGCTATGAGGAGTGCAACGGTGAAGGAGAAGTACCACCAGTTGAAGAAGCTCTCCAGTTGTGCTCTTCCGTTATCTGTTCTAGTATCAAACTGATCGGCCCCGAATGCAATATTGCAAGGCCTAATGCCGCCCGCTCCAATGGCCAAGAGGGTGAGTCCAGCAAAGAGAAAACCAAGCTGCCAACTCTGAGGCTGTGGGCAATTGGATTTGCCGATGCACTTGGGCGGGTGTAATCGTGGTATACCCGCGGTTAGAGTCATGGTCAACATGCCCTGTGAATGAAAACTTCCGTTGATTATTGAAATCAGGATGGACACCTGGAAAATTTATCGAGGATGACGAATAGGGAGGTTACCAAGAGAGATGCCGACGAGCCATAAAGGAGAGTTCGGAACCTGCCCAGGTATGTATCAGAAATGAAAGCGCCGGCAAGGGATGTGATGTTTGAGGAACCGGACCAGATGTTCACCACGTTAACCAAAAGAATGCCGCCCATGTTGTACTCAGTACGCAGATACATCGTTATGTTAGACACCAAGCTCATCGAAGCTAGTTTCTCAAACGATTCATTCCCTTCAAAGTCGAAACAAGAAATTCTAACTTTTTAGCATCAAATAATAAATGCCTAGACAAAGACAGGAGACAGAGAGAAATGATCACTCGAATGTTCAAGAGCAGTAGCTATTATGAACTGAAACTGTAGTGAAGTGTGTAAATTGAGGACCACATTACCTAGAATGTACTTAATGGCTCTCCATCCTCCTGCTTTCTTACCATCTGCAGCAGAGCGTGAAGGGTTCTCTTCATTTACCCAGTTAGCTGAGCGAATTGCGTCCTCTGTGCTACTCATGTTGTCGTGCGCCGAAGTGGATTTCCTTTCCTCCTCAATACGATCTGGTCTAAATGGTTTCAACAGTCCGAGAGAAAGCTCTCCGAGTTGGTGACGCACTGAGTGATTACCAGCTGATAGATTAAACTGGAAGAGCGTATCGCTAAAGAAGCTCCGACAGTGAAACGAGAGGCGTTCCTCGATGCATTTCCGGGGATGTGAATCGCCACGTTTGAATCAGATACTGAGTTTCTTAGTCCCACGTTTTCCAGGATTGTCAGGAGTTCAGCTGATTTCTAGCGGGTTTTGTTATGGACTCACTTTTGATCCTAAACTCGCGTTGCGTGTGCATTTGTCCTAGTCTTAACAAGCTTGCCTGCCCCCGCTTTCTTCGCCCTCGGTATTGTGGAAACAATTCATGCGCGAACTGTTCAAACTAGGACATTCATGCCATTCTTGTGATATCAAAAACTTTCATATCTATATATACACGTACAAAGAGTATATAAATTCCGTAAATAAATGACGTGAGGTAATTTAACACCCTTCTTGCGCGTAAGTTGGATTAGGAGCGACATGCAGAATTTGACAAATAAGGCCGCAGATGCGGAAATTGGGCAGGAGGCAGCTCTAATACCACAGTAGGAATATGTGGAGGTGCATTGCATAATGTTTGTGTTCGTTGTAACGAAGAACATGTGCTGATCCCAGATCAGGCATTGCAGGTTGGGTCGCCCAAGGCCAGCGACGCCATGGGCGGAGGTCGCAACCTGCGTAGCTCGAGCAAAGAGACATGACGGAGTAGCCATCAAATTGAGGGGGACGCAAGCCGACGGGGATAGGGCGAAGGGCCATGGCACGGGGACTTGACGCCACGACAATGGCGTGGAAGGGCAGAGGACTTCAATCGATTGAGTTTTCAGCTAGTTCTAGGTTACAAACTTTCATCGGGTAACCTAGTTAGAAAAACAATTCTAATTCTCTTTAAGACTTCATTCATTTCGCGGAAAATACCGGGACAATAATTTCCGGATTTTTCGGCGTTCGTTTTACGGAAAATGAATTTCTTGGGAAAAATATTTTCCATGAAAAGAAAAAAAGTCTTTTAAGTTAAGGGAAAATATTTTCCACTTTTGAAAAGTGAAAAATATTTTCCTCACTTGATCTCTCTTATCTCACACCTCTAAAAGTCATCATTTCCTCCCTATTTCCATTTTCTTCTTTTCTTTTTTTTTTTGTTCGAATTATTTTTTAATTTCCTTTTTCTTTTTTAATTCGAATTATTTTTAATTTCATTTTCCTTTTTTTGCTTTTTCTTTTATTTGTTCCCATCTTCTTTTTTCTTGGCTAATCGTCAACCGTTGCTAGGAGAATCTCGAGCTTGTCTATGTCAAGCTCTCGCTCTGCATTCTTGCTTATCCTTTTCTTTATTTATTCTACCCTATAGTTGTACATTGCTTAAGCAAATAGCTCTATATGCTTTGCTTCTTTTTTCTTTTATTTATTAAAACACAAAAAACACAGGGGGAGAACATGCCACTCAACTGGAAGATTCTCGTGAGGGTTGCACATGCTTTGCTTCTTTTTAAAATCCATATGAACATTTTTGAGAGTAGATGAGTGTTTGACAACAATGAGGGAATAAAGATATGAGTAAGTTTGCTTGGATTTAAAGGCAAGTTCATATTTGATGAATTTATAAGTCGGTAAGTGATGTATGCCTAAGTGGTGAAGTCTTAGAAAATATTTTCCTTACCGAACATTGGAAAATATTTTCCTAAACATTTTCAGGTTTTAGCCGAACATTAGAAAATATTATTTTTTTTTTGAAAAATGACTTTTGGGAAAATATTTTTCGGAAATGGCCCATTTTCCGCGAAATGAGCGGATCCTAATTGTTGGCAATTCATAAATAGTTGGTATATTTAAAGCGTTGATAAAGATAAATCAAAGTCGGCAAGAGATAAGAGAGGTTTTTTTTTAAGATATAAGACCAAATAGTATTTAAAAGAAACAAGTAAATGTTGGTACTTAACTCAAATAAGAGGTGCTAATACTAAATTAGTTGCTAATTTAATTGTAGAAAAATGGATGGTCAGAAAGCAAATAAAAATGGCAACTTATTATAAAAGTTTTGTTTAATTAAAAAAAAAAACATATAGACGTTGATAAACAATTCAAATTAAAGTTGGTAGACCAAAACTATAAAACTTAAGCGGAGAAAAGTTAACATTCACACAAAAAAATTGGTAATTTCATATAATTTTTGGTAAATTCAAGATGTTCATAAGAAAAGTGAATAATTTCATACAGTTAGTCAATGGTCAACGAATGATCGGATCAGGTCGGACCGATTGACCCATCGCCTAGGCTGATGTCATCGTGACGTATGTCGCATGTGCGTGAGCGGTGGTAGGTTGATGTTATAATGACGTTAACCGTGTGTGTGGCTAGATTTGTCAAATGGGTGGGTCGGGTCAAAAATGAGTCGATCCATATTTGACCCATTTAACCTGTTTTGACCCATATTCATGTAAAGTAAATTAAGTGACCCATACTCGATTTGACCCGACCTGTACCCGACCCACACCCCGACCCGACCCGTATTACTAAAACCTATTAATATTCTAGGAAAACCTACTTCTACTATATGCTAATTAGATTAAAACTTCAAATTAAATTAAACCTATAAATTGAAATATTTATAAAAAATTAAACTATGCACATGCTTCTTTTATTTGAAGTGAACATACCATTGAATAACTAAAAACTGTAACATGAAAAATTTTAACTAAATCTAAAAAAGCTCATTTTTATGAATTTTTTAATAAAAAAAGTATTGTTAAACATTTTTATGCAATTCAAATTTAATGAAAATTTTTTATAATTCTTTTTAAAATATTTTTAAAAAATCAAATTTTTATTTTTTACAATATAATTTTTAATTTTTAATAAATATTTTTCTTTTTCTTTGGCCGGCGACTGGCCACAGGTGAGATCGAGCTTGCCGGCGTCGGGTGGGGCTTGATGTCGTTGAATCGGCGAGGCCGAGGCCCTGCCGACACCAGTGAGCTCGAGCCTCGCTAATCGTTGGCGAGGCTGAGCCTCAAGCTTGCCAGCGTCGGGCGAGGCTTGATCTAGCGAGGTCGAGACCCTGCCCGATGCTGGTGAGCTCGAGTCTCGCTAGATCTAGTAAGGCTCGAGCATCGCCAGTCATTGGCGAGGCTCGCCGGATCTGGGGAGACTCGAGCTCGCCGGCAACGGTGAGGCCGAGCCTCGTCGATCCGGGGAAACTCGAGCTCGCCGGCGTCGGTGAGGCCGAACCTCGCCGGATCCGGCGAGACTCGAGCTCGCCAACGTCGGGTGGGGCTCAATCTCGCCAAATTGGCGAGGCCGAGGCCTCACTCGACGTCCGCGAGCTCGAGTCTCGCCAAATTTGGCGAGGCTCGAGCCTCGCTAGTTGTCAGCAACCTGCCAGCAAGCTCAAGCCTTGCTCGGCCTCGTCGCCGGCCGGCCGTTGCCCTACCGGCCACCGGCTAAGGAAGGAATAAAAAGAAAGAAAAAGAAAAGAAAAGAAATTAAAATATGAAAAATAATTATAATTTCAATTTTTTATTAAAAAATATTTTTATAAAGTTAAAAAAGGTAATGGGTTTAAAGTGGGTTTCCTAATAACTCATTTAGATCCATTTCTTTTTGTGTTTTACTTCATAACACCAATTTCCGACCCATATTTAACTTTCATTTGACTCATTTCTGTCTCATATTTAACTTTTATTTGATCAATATATGATCAATTTAACTGAAAATGGGTCATGATATGGCTTTATGACCCATTTTGCTAGCTCTATGTGTGGCACATGCGCATGGGCAATTGCTCACACGCGCATGCGGTGCATGTGCCTGCGATTGCCGCACATGTGTGTGGCACATGCGCTTGAGGGAAACTAGCTCCCGCTGATGACCCTACTTCCTTTCAGCTGCATGTAGCGGCACGTTTGGCCACCTATCGCAACGTGCCTCCACTCATTTTTCTTATCTTGATGAGAACTATGACCCAACGCTATTTTAAATAAACTTTGACTCACATATAATTGAAAAGGAGGGGCGAACAACATGCGGGTGTTGGGATTTTCATCCTTGAGTATCCGACGGCAACATTTATCAAAATTTTGGCCAAAAATCAATTATAAACATAAAAAGGAAGATCGGAAACAGGAACAACACTGCTTTGATACCATTGAAGGAAACGGATTCCTGAAAAATGAATCGATACTTGAACAATTGAATATTAAAAACAAGTGTAGAAACGTGCCCAAGAATCATGTAATACCAATCAAAAGGTATATTATGAAAACGGACATACTTTATTTGCCACAGTTTAAGTATTTATTGCAATTGCAGAGGAATTGATCGAAGCACTGGAGTTCCGTTCTTTAAAAGGGAATACACTGCTATCTCAAAGGGAGAAAAAAAAAATGTACAGTTTTATTTTGTTTTTCAATGTTTTTTTTTTGGTCAGTCCTACTCTATACCTATTCTACACTCACTCTCGGACTTTTGCCCTCCTCTTGCGGGCGTGGGCGTCGAAACCCACTCCCGAAACTTGCTCGTCCCCACCCCATCCCTCCCGAGAAGGTGGGGTTTGAACCCCACCTCCCCCTTCCATGTTGGAAGGGTGGCCACTGGGGCGAATCCCAGTGATTTTTTCCAATGTTCATTCTTTTTCAAATTTATATAGAAGTTATTTTCACTTAAAAAATAATTGCCTTCTTCCTCTTATGGGTCATTTCCTTATGGGACAAGTTTGGCCCAACATGGACGGACGGGCTTGACTTAACCCAATAAATAAAAAAACCCATCACACACATAGGAAATGAGAGGTAGACAGATAGGGAATTCTGTGTATTTTCCTCTATATTCATTCAATTGTACAGAGATGTATTATATTACAAAGTCTGTGTAAAAGGAAAAGGAAAGCATACAATGTACAGATAAGATTTGATCTTAATTGATTCAATAAAATCCCTATGATTTTCCCTAATCAAATCTTTCCTAAATTCCTGCATATCTTCCAACACTCCCCCTCAAGCTGGTGGCTTGTATATGTCCAAGACGCCTAGCTTGCCCAAGAGATACGCATGCTGTCTTTGACACAGAGGCTTGGTAAAGATATTTGCCAGTTGCTGTTGTGTTCCAATTCCTCGCGTTTCAATTGTCCCTTCCTGGATTTTTTCTCGAGTGAAGTGACAATCTACTTCTATGTGCTTCGTTCTTTCATGCACGATAGGATTTGTTGCAAGTTTGAGAGCCGCATCATTGTCGCAAAATAATCTTGTCGGTCCCTTGACTTGTATTCCAAGATCCTGTAACAATCCTCTCAGCCACACTATTTCACATGTGGTTTTGGCCATGGCTCGATATTCCGCCTCGGCTGAAGACAACGACACAGTTGGTTGTTTCTTCCTTCTCCAGGAAAGCAAAGAATCCCCCAATTTGATGCAGAAACCTGTTATTGATCTTCTGCTCATAGGACAGGTTGCATAATCTGCATCGCAGTATGCAGTCATCTGCATATCACATTTCCTAGAGAGAAGAATTCCAAGACCAGGGCATTTCTTCAAGTACTTCACAACCTTCAGTGCTGCATTCACATGAGACTGTTTTGGCTTGTGCATGAATTGGCTAACTGTCTACACCGCATAACTGATGTCTGGTCTAGTCATAGTTAAATATATCAGCTTCCCAACAAGTTTCTGATAGCTTAATGGATCAACGAGTATAGGATCTTCCTCTTGAGATAGCTCAGCATCATAATCAACAGTTGTCAATTTGACATTTTGCTCAATTGGTACCGCAGCTGGCTTACATCCAGATAATCCTGCTTCTGAAATGATCTCTAATGCAAATTTTCTCTGACTGAGAGAGATTCCTTGGCTAGATCGAGCTATTTCGATGCCAAGGAAATACTTGGGTGCTCCCAAATCCTTAATATGGAAAGTAGAATGCAGGTATCCCTTAAGGCCTTTGATAGCTATTTCATCGTTTCCCATAATGAGTATGTCATCTGCATATATCATTAAGTAGATGGATGACGTACCTTGAGTCCATGTGAAAACAGCATAATCAAATCTGGATTGTTGAAAACCAGTAGCTATCAATGAATCAGCAAACTTGGCATACCACTGTATGGATGCTTGTTTGAGGCCGTATAAGGATTTGCGGAGATGACATACTCTGTTCTCCCCCTGTCTCCGTAAACCTTGGGGTATTTCCATATATATCTCTTCGTCTAGATCTCCATGGAGGAATGCATTATGAACATCCATTTGATGCAATAACCAGTCGCGAGAGGCAGCTACAGAAAGAAAGGAACGAACGGTGACATCCTTGGCTACAGGGGAAAATGTTTCATGGTAATCGAAACCCTCCTTTTGAGTGAAGCCCTTAGCCACTAATCTTGCTTTGTATCATTCAATCGACCCGTCTGCTCGATATTTGATCTTGTATACCCATTTACATCCAATTGCTTTTCGACGTGGAGGCAATGGTACAAGATCCCATGTATGGTTATCCATGAGAGCTTTCAATTCTGCCTCCATTGCACTCTGCCATCGTGGATCAGTATTGGCTTCATGGTAATTTGACGGTTCTTGGTCTTCAGAAATTCGAGCAATGCAACATCGATGTGCCAGGGACAAACGATCGAATGAAACATAAGATGAGACTGGAAAAAGAATACCTGGTGAATTCCTGACTCCACATATGTAGTCCTTTGTCCACGTGGGTGGTCGAGTGGCACGACTAGAACGTCTGGGTGGAGGACCTTCTGAAGATGTGGTATGATCTGTGACTGCCAGAGGAGATGAGTCTGAAGTAGACGGCACTGAGGGTACCTCATCATTTAATCTTTCAACTTGAACATCCACTGAAGGCGTTGTGTCCGCAGCGGATTGGGGAGGAATTTGTGTGTTTGTCAATGGAGGCAAGAAAATGTATCCGGAAGCTGTAGACCTATCTTCAGTGGAGTGAGCTGAAGAATCCCTTGAGTCAGTCTCACTTCTTTTCTGGTCTGCAAAAGGAAAGACAGTTTCCTGTAATACAACATCCCTACTGACAAAGAATTCTCCTGTAACCGGATCAAAAATCCGATATCCCTTTTGCAATGTAGAATACCCCATGAAGATGCAGTGACGAGCACATGGACTCATCTTGTCTTTGGGCCCGACTATTGCAGCATAACATAAGCAACCAAAAACCCTTAGGTAACTCAAGTCAGGCTTCTTCTTAAACAGTATCTGGAAAGGAGATTTTCCATCCAGAACCCGTGTCGGCATTCGATTTATTAAATAAGCAGCAGTCAATATCCAATCTCCCCAAAAAATATCTGGAATAGAAGCTTGAAATTTGAGGGCTCTAGCAACCTCCAAAAGATGACGATGCTTCCTTTCTACCACTCCATTTTGCTGTGGCGTGAATGTACAGGAGCTTTCATGCAATATCCCCTTTGATGAAAGAAGGTCCGCACATTCATGATTAAAAAATTCATTTCCATTGTCTGTCCTTATTTTTTGCACAGATTGCCCAAATTGGGTTTTGGATAAGGAAAGAAATGTTCTCAAATGAGACACAACTTGACTTTTAGACTGCATGAGAAAGATCCATGTGGCTCGGGAGTGATCATCCACAATGGTAAGAAAAAACCGAGACCCATCCTGATTTAATGTATGGTAGGGTCCCCAGACGTCAATATGCAGTAAGGAAAGGATACGTTTGGAACGACTTTGACTTGAAGGGAAAGGATTGCGTGACTGCTTTGCAAGTGGGCAAATTTGACATTAGGGATATGAAAAATGAGAACTATGACCCATTCTGGAATGCAAAAGGAAATTTCTATCATTGGAAGCTGAGTTACACAATGATCTCTTATTACAAGAAAAGGAATTAAACAAGGCTGGTAAGCTTTTCCAGAAAAATAGTCCTTCAGAGAGACTACCCCATCCCATCAGTGTCCCAGTCGAAAGGGCCTGAAACATACATGTATCAGTGTTGAAGAGAACCTGACAAGAATTTCCTTACAAGCTCTAGACACTGAAATGAGATTAAATTGGAAGTCTGGGAGGTAAAGGACATTTTTAAGGACAATGTGAGAATTAAGTGTCACAGGTTCTCGTTATGGTGACAATAGCAGCATTTCCATTCGGTAACTCCACGGTGATAGGATCATCTAGCTCTTGATTAATAGCAGAAAATAAACTTATATTGCATGCTATGTGGTCACTGGCTCCTGAGTCGATAATCCAGGTATTTCTAGAAATATTACTTGCCAAGCAATAAGAAGTACTTGTGAAGCTGCTCCCCCTTTTTTGGATATCCAGTTTTTGTAACGCCTGTATAAGTTGTTGATATTCCCCATGTGTAATAGGCTGATTTGGAGAATTCATTGAGCCAGAAATTTGAAAAGCTGCTGCAGATATTTCTTTCCCCCTTTTTTCTTTGTCTCCAGGTCTGCCATGCAATTTCCAGCACGTGTCGATCGTGTGGTGGGGCCTTTGCAATAATCACAAAATAATTTCCCTTTGTTTTTCAAATTTGCCCCAAATCCTCTTGAATTTTGTGGGCCGTTGGATCCTCGCTGGACGGCTCCATCTCCACCATCCAGATTAAAAAAAGGTCGCGTGCCCCTGGAGCCGTCGGATCACGACGCTCGATCGGGAGCGTCCGTGCCGCCCTAGCCCTTGGAGCCGTCAGATCGCGGGATGCGATCTGAGCCGTCCGTGCCGCCCCATTTATAGCTCTTTTGAGCTGAAAACCGAGCGTCCTCGGTTCTCTGGAAACCCTAGCGTCTCCTCTCCTCCTTTCTCTGCTAGGGTTTTCGCCTCCACCGTTGCCACCAGCGCTAGGGCTTCGGAGCTCTTGCCATCAGAGGTCGCAAGCCGTTGATTTTCCTCTTGCACCGCAAGCTGGAAGATACGGCCGAGGGGTGGTGGCGGTTCCATTGCCAAAATTTGAGATCTGAAGGTAAGGAACGAATCATTCAAAATGAGTAAGAACCGAGTCGCTTTCTCCCTATCCTTGATGCTTTTGTATTGTTGAAGGGTTGATTCGGGCCCTTCCAGTTTCTCTTCAGCGGCTTCTAACTCATTCCAGAGTCCTGAAAGCCTGTTGAAGCACACCGTTACGGATGTGTTTCCTTGCTTCAGTTCGCTGAGCGCTTGGTGGAGCGAAAAAATCTTGGCCCGATCCAATTTGCCATACATTTCTCGGATGTTGTCCCAAATCGTTTTTGCGACTTCTGTGGGTGGCAATCCGGCTGCGATTTCTGGGTTTATTGTGTTGCCGATCCATGTTCTGACTAATTGATTGCATTTTCGCCACTGTTTCGCCAATTTTTCGTCGGTCGGGACTGGAACGGTCCCATCGATGAACCCCTCTTTGTCTTTCGTGATTAGGGCTCGTCGAAAATTCCGCGCCCAAGCTGAGTAGTTCTTTGGGCCCGTGAGAGGGTGGCTGATTAGCCGCAACTCCAGTCTGTCCGCCGTGGAGACATATAGCGCGTCGCCGAGCTCTGGTCGGCCCATGGCGGCCGCGAAAGGGAAAGGAATGAAATCGGGTGGTACTCCCTAGTACGGGTTCGTGAACTGTCCCTGGGATCCAGCACCGGAATTACCAAATCCGCCCGTCTGCGCCGTGTCGATGGTTGAGCTTGCCCCTGTGCTTGCTGGTGGGCCTCCGTCGCTCGGTAAGTTATTCGGAAAACCCAGCGATGATGTGACTGGATTAATCCCAAGGACCCATGGATATGGCATCCATTGGTAGGGGTACGCCGATGATGGCTGAACCGGATTAAACTGAGCCGGTACATTTTGCCAAAAAACTGGTTGATTTTGGAGGTGGGTTGGTTCGGTGATACCGACTGCGCTGGAGACTTGTGGATTTTGTGGAGTTGTGGCTGTTACTGATTGCTCATCTGGGTTGGAGGTAATATTTTCCTGTGGATTCATGTTTGATGAAATTTCCCTTCAAAGTTGTTGATTCCTTTCGGCAACCCTCTTTTGCAGGATAGGGTTCTTCTGGGCAATCAACAGGAATAAAGCGGAAGCAAGAATCAGAGTTTTAGAGCTCTGATACCATGTCAAAGGTTGAAGAGAAAGAGGGAAACGAGAGGTAGACAGATAGGGAATTCTGTGTATTTTCCTCTATATTCATTCAATTGTACAGAGATGTATTATATTACAAAGTCTATGTAAAAGGAAAAGGAAAGCATACAATGTACAGATAAGATTTGATCTTAATTGATTCAATAAAATTCCCATGATTTTCCCTAATCAAATCTTTCCTAAATTCCTGCGTATCTTCCAACAGATATCAAAAACTTTCATATCTATATATACACGTACAAAGAGTATATAAATTCTGTAAATAAATGACGTGAGGTAATTTAACACCCTTCTCGCATGTAAGTTGGATTAGGAGCGACATGCAGAATTTGACAAATAAGGCCGCAGATGCGGAAATTGGGCAGGAGGCAGCTCTAATACCACAGTAGGAATATGTGGAGGTGCATTGCATAATGTTTGTGTACGTTGTAACGAAGAACATGTGCTGATCCCGCATCGGGCATTGCGGGTTGGGTCGCCCAAGGCCAGCGACGCCATGGGCGGAGGTCGCAACCTGCGTAGCTCGAGTAAAGAGACATGACGGAGTAGCCATCAAATTGAGGGGGAGGCAAGCCAACGGGGATAGGGCGAAGGGCCATGGCACGGGGACTCGACGCCACGACAATGGCATGGAAGGGCAGAGGACTTCAATCGATTAAGTTTTCAGCTAGTTCTAGGTTACCAAACTTTCATCGGGTTACCTAGTTAGGATAACAATTCTAATTCTCTTTAAGGCTTCATTCATTTCGCGAAAAATACCGGAAAAATAATTTCCGAATTTCCTGGCGTTTGTTTTACGGAAAATGAATTCATAAGGGAAAATATTTTCCACTTTTGAAAAGTGGAAAATATTTTACTCACTTGATATCTCTTATCTCACACCTCTACAAATCATTATTTCCTCCCCATTTCCTTTTTCTTCTTTTTATTTTTTTTGTTCGAATTATTTTTTAATTTCCTTTTTCTTTTTTAATTCGAATTATTTTTAATTTCATTTTTCATTTTTTGCTTTCTCTTTTATTTGTTCCCATCTTCTTTTTTCTTGACTAGTCGTCGACCGTTGCTAGGCGAATCTCGAGCTTGTCTATCTCAAGCTCTCGTTCTGCATTCTTGCTTATCCTTTTCTTTTTATTCTACCCTATAGTCGTACATTGCTTAAGCAAATGGCTCTGTATGCTTTGCTTCTTTTTTCTTTTATTTATTAAAACACAAAAAACACAGGGAGAGAACATGCCACTCAACTGGAAGATTCTCGTGAGGGTTGCACATGCTTTGCTTTTTTTTAAAATCCATATGAACATTTTTGAGAGTAGATGAGTGTTTGACAACAATGAGGGAATAAAGATATGAGTAAGTTTGCCTGGATTTAAATGCAATTTCATATTTGATGGATTTATAAGTCGGTAAGTGATGCATGCCTAAGTGGTGAAGTTTTCGAAAATATTTTCCTTACCGAACGCTGGAAAATATTTTCCAAAACATTTTCAGATTTTAGCCGAACATTAGAAAATATTATTATTTTTTTGAATCTGGGGAGACTCGAGCTCACCGGCGTCGGTGAGGCCGAATCTCGCCAGATCTGGCGAGACTCGAGCTGGCCGATGTCGGGCGGGGCTCAATCTCGCCATATTGGCGAGGCCGAGGCCTCGCCGACGTCGGCGAGCTAGAGTCTCGCCAAATCTGGCGAGGCTCGAGCCTCGCTAGTCGTCGGCAACCTGCCGGCAAGCTCAAGCCTTGCTTGGCCTGTCACCGGCCAGCCGTTGCCCTACCGGCCACCAGCTAAGGAAGGAAGAAAAAGAAAGAAAAAAGAAAAGAAAATAAATTAAAATATGAAAATAATTATAATTTCAATTTTTTTATTAAAAAATATTTTTATAAAGTTAAAAAAGATAATGGGTTTAAAGTGGGTTTCCTAATAACCCATTTAGATCCATTTCGATCCATTTCTTTTTGTATTTTACTTCATAACACCAATTTCTGACTCATATTTAACTTTCATTTGACTCATTTCTGTCTCATATTTAACTTTTACTTGATTAATATATGACCAATTTAATTGAAAAGGGGTCATAGTATAGCTTTATGACCCATTTTGCTAGCTCTATGTGTGGCGCATGCTCACGGGCAATTGCTCACACGCGCATGCGGTGCATGTGCCTGTGATTGCCGCACACGTGTGGCACATGCACTTGAGGGAAACTAGCTCGCGCTGATGACCCTACTTCCTTTCCGCTGCACGTAGCGGCACGTTTGGCCACCTATCGCAGCGTGCCTCCACTCGTTTTTCTTGTCTTCACGAGAACTATGACCCAACGCTATTTTAAATAAACTTTGACTCACATATAATTGCAAAGGAGGGGCGAACAACATGCGGGTGTTGGGATTTTCATCCTTGAGTATCCGACGGCAACATTTATCAAAATTTTGGCCAAAAATCAATTATAAACATAAAAAGGAAGATCGGAAACAGGAACAACATTGCTCTGATACCATTGAAGGAAACGGATTCCTGAAAAATGAATCAATCGAACAATTGAATATTAAAAACAAGTGTAGAAACGTGCCCAGGAATCATGTAATACCAATCAAAAGGTATATCATGAAAATGGACATACTTTATTTGCCATAGTTTAAGTATTTGTTGCAATTGTAGAGGAATTGATCGAAGCACCGGAGTTCCGTTCTTTAAGAGGGAATACACTGCTATCTCAAAGGGAGAAAAAAAAATGTACAGTTTTATTTTGTTTTCCAATGTTCATTCTTTTTCATATTTATATAGAAGTTATTTTCACTTAAAAAATAATTGCCTTCTTCCTCTTATGGGTCGTTTCCTTATGGGACAAGTTTGGCCCAACATGAACGGACGGGCTTGACTTAACCCAATAAATAAAAAAACCCATCACACACATATATAAATCTTGTTATTACTTTCTCATAACAATTCTGCCGAGCGCAAGACTACTTGCTTTTTTCCATTGCAACATGTTTTTCTTGGTTCAAATGACAAAAATTTGATGTTGCAAGGATGATGGTTTTATAGTGCAGGAAGAAGCTGGTGGAGATACTTAGGGCAGAGCTTGAGAGGAGGAAGCGAAAGTTGTATGAGTGGAGTGATCTGATGGATGAACTGATACAGATTGAAGATGAGAAAGGGAACAAGTTGAGCGATGATGAGGTGGTTGATAACATCGTGAGCCTCCTCATTGGAGGCTTTGAATCCATGTCAAGTGCATGCACTTGGGCCTTTTATTTTCTTGCCTTGCACCAAAATGTTCTTCGTAAACTCAGGGTAAATTGATCAATTGCCTAATTGGATTTATTTTTAAGTCATTTTGGGGATTAAATATGCATTTGAAAAAGCATAACATGGCTTTATAGTTGCCTCAGTTCGTCATGTGAATTTTCCTGCAGGAGGAAAACGTGGCTTTTAGCAAGAACAAGATTGGAAAGCTCATCACAAGTGAAGATGTTACAAGGATGAAGTAGACGAGCAAGGTCCATTCATTTGTTCCCCCTTTTTTCTTTATCCTGCATATAAACCTATCAAAATGGATCATATATGGGTCACTCAATTTTAAAGAGACTATCTTAAATGAGTTGTAAACTTAAAGGCTAAAATAAATTGGTCTTAAATGGGTTCAGTTTAGACCCATTTTCAACCCATTAGCTCATCCACACTCTCTCTTCCTCTTATAAAAATGTTTTAAAAAATCAAAATTATTTTTATTTTTCTTTTCTTTTCCTTTTTCTTCCTTCTTCCATTTCCTTTGCCGATGGCTGGTGACAACGATGGTTGGCTAGGCGAGCTCGAGCTCATTGATTGGGCAAGGTTGAGACCTCACCGACAACTGGCGAGGCTCAAGACTTGTCAATCCAATGAGAATCGAGCTTGTTAGGCTTGGGTGAGCTCTGGCAAGCTTGAGCTTGCCGAGGATTGGCGAGGCCGAGACTTCGCTGGCCTTTAGTGAGGCTAAAGCCTCGTTGGATTTAGCGAGATGAAGCCTTGCTTGAGGTTAGTGAGGTTCGGCTCGCTAGTTGTCGCCATGGTCGGCGACCGACAAAGGAAAAGGAAAAAGAAAAAGGAAAAGAAAAGAAAAGAAAATTTGAAAATTTGATTATTACAACATAAAAATAAAAATAAATTGATTTTTTAAAAATAAAAATAAAAAATAATTAGAAATTATATTTAAAAATAAAAAAATATTAAAAGGAATGCAATCAGATTTTTCAATTTTTCAATTTATTTTCCAATTTCAGGTAAATATCGAAAAATATTGTTATTTTTCGATAAAATAACTTCATAAAAATATTTTTCAAGAAAAAAAGAGAGTGTCAATTTTTTTTTTAAAATATAAAATTATCCATCAAATTTGTATTTAATGAAAGAGTTCTAGCAATATCATTTTATAAAAAAAATCATAAGAAAAAGCCTTCATAGAATTGGAAATATTTTAGCAATACAATCTTTAAAAAAAGTCACAAGAATAAGTTTTCCTAAATTTGGCTAAATATGGAAGTGTTTTAGTAACATGAGTCGGGTATGGGTCAAAAAATCTATATTGCATGAAAATTGATCAAAATGGGTCAATATGGGTCGGACAATTTTTGATCCGATCTGAACTTGACCCAACCCACCCATTTGACAGTACTGGATCACCTCAAGATTCCCTCTCATCATTACAAAACTGCGAACTTGAATTAATTCATCTATTTTTCTTAAGGTGGTAAAAGAAATACTCAGACTAGCCAATGTGTTAGTTTTTGTGTTTCGATCCTAGTTTTTGTGTTTCGATCCGGCGATCGAGACGTCGAACATCAAGGTATTAAAAATAAATTCAACGGGGAGTTTTGTTGATATCGGAAGTTCGTTCTTAATAGTCATGTGCTAATGATAAGGAAGACTTGCAGGTTATGTAACACCTAAAGGATGGAAAGTTATTGTGTGGCTTCGATACGGTCCAACAGATTCGAGAAATTTCGAAGATCCATTGTGCTTTAACCCGGATCGATGGAATGTACGTCGATATCATCTAATCCACCTACTGACTTTTCTGAATCATTCAGCGCATCGTTTGTCTTAATAACTTACCGTTTACTTCTATACAAAGTGGCAAAACCGGGATCCTTCCAAGTCTTTGGCAGGGGATCGAGAATATGCGCCGCGAACATGCTCGCCAGGATGCAAATTGCTCTTTTCCTGCATCATTTATGTGTAGGATACAAGTAATTACCTAATGCTTTTGTTACATCCAGGCAAAAAGAATTTTCTTGCTTTATTTTGTATTCAATCGGATGTGTTCTTAAGGTTATGTGATAATTTTGTAGGTGGGAACTGAAAAATCCAGATGTGAATGTTGAAGCTTGCGGAAATGTGGTACAAATATAACTCACAAAATATGACTTTCACTATTACAATATTTTCTTACATCACATACAATACTTGGACAACTCTACACAATTTCTCTCATACTCACATGCATACATAGTACACAACACACTCTCAAGACCCCTACACACACCCACACACCCCCTGGGACTTCTTACTCACACACTCTTAGTTGGGCACTCAAATGAGGAGCAAGTTGCTCCTATTTATAGGATGGAAAGTTGGTGACTCTCCTAACTTTCTACACTATTCTAGAAGTATTATTATTAGTTTATTATAGCCTCACAACTAGATTTCTTTGGAGAAGCCTAGAAGTGGTGCAGCTTTTCTTGATGGATTTTTCTAGAACATTCTGGAGAAGGGAGAGATCTAGAGAAATCTAGAGAGAGAAATATGGAGGCGAGAGATATGGAGAACTATAGGAGAGAGAGAGGCGGTGATCTTTCAACACTCCCCCTCACCGACTACTCTCTCTTGATATAGTAGCCATGCTGATATTGCTTTTGGACTCTTCAACTGTCTTCCTCCATTAAGCATATTGCGAAGCTTCCTCATACGTGGATCGCTCTATGGCTCCATCTTCAATTGCTTCTCTTGCTACGACTTTCCATTGAGTTTTGTGATCCTTGAATTTTCGCAATGCCAATTCATTCTGCCCTTTAGTCTTCTTTTCCTTCTTCTCACTCAATTCGGTCTTCGTATTCGGCATATCTCCTCTAAGAATTTTGAGATTGTAGCTCATCCGATCAATCCTCTCATTCGTGACTTTCATTTCATGCTTCAACCGATTCAATCCCATCCGAAGCACTTCAATGTAGACCTCTTGATCTTTTTCCTCATAAAATTTCTTCCCTTTGATCTTACTCCACCTATCCTTGCACCACGGGATGTAGGATGGCCTCCTTTTCTCAAAGAAAACTTTCTTTTTCTCCTTCATTTGTTCGTTGTCTCTTCCGATATGATTAATTCGGAACGCCATAGTGGGCTTGAGGTCCTGAAGCTTCTGCGGCTTCTTGAACTCACATCGGAACTTCTCTAGCTCCCTATCCTTTGCCTTGAGCTCTCGATCCTTCTGCCTTATCATCTCATCCCTCTTTTTCAACATATTCTCCATCTTTGCCTTCTCAACTTTCAATTTCTTTATCATCTCCTGCATCTCTTGCAGTTTCTTTTGAGTGCTTGTTGGCATTGTTAATTGCTTCTTCGAGTTCTCCCTTGGCTTGCTCTTATTTGGGATTATGATAGAACCTGTCGAATTATCCAACTCAACTATACAAGCTGTTGCAAGCTCTTCTCGTTCCTTCATTGCAATAGGCACTTGAAAGTCCCATTCTTCTTCGCTGTCAATCTCCTTCTTGCAGGAAGTGACGACATTTCCTTCTTCCTGCTTGTACCAACAAAATCTGGCAATATGTCCTACTTTGGCACAAACGTAGCACCGTTTGCTACGCCTTTTGTTGCTCTTGTCTTCATCGTCATCGTCGTCGCGATCTTGACAAGTTCCCCCTGGTTGATAACCCTTCTCTTCTGGTTGCCTCCGCCAATCTCCATGACTTTTCCATGGTTTGCCATCTCTTGCACCTGCTCTATTTCTATTCTGTCCCTTGAACCCTCTTTTATTACTGAAGAGGGCACTTTCATCCTCCTTAATTGAGACCTTAGGGATTTGCTTATCTAAGGCCTCTTGATTGACCAATATATTTTCTAACTCAATTAGAGTCGGCTCATTTGCCCATCCACGGGTGGCCGTAACAATACCGTTATATTCTGGCCTTAATCCATGAATTATTATTCTCCTCATTCTTGTCTCAGAGATGGCATTCTCAGGATCTAATTTTGAAATTTCTTCGCAAATCGATTTAACTTTAGAAAAGTATTGACTTACCGTCATACTTTGTTGCGAGATTGAGAGGAGCTCGTTCTCCAGGCATTGTAACTCGGCATTGTTTGTCCTTGCAAATAGTGTCGCCAAGTTATCCCAAGCCTCCTTCGGGGTCTTCGCCCTCTTTATGTGCTGTAATAATTCATCTTCAACAGTCACGGCAAGAACGTAAAGAGCCTTACCTGATTTGACGTTCCACTTTCTTAAATCATCATCATTTGTGGGTGGTGTGGTGTTGTTGCCGCCAACAATATCCCATAAATCTTGTCCAAGCAAATAATACCGCATGCGGGTGCTCCAATTATTATAATTGAAGTTGTTGAGCTTCTCCATGCCGTTCCCCGAACTCGAGAAATCCTCGATCGTGACTTAAGTATAATGCCCCGCACTATACCAAGCAAGCCTGGTCCCAGACCAACCAACTTCACAATCCCGGATTGTGCACTGGCAGAACTCCGACGTACTCCGCTCCTTGGCTCAACGATCTTCAACAACTTTGCTCACTTACAATGGTCCCCGACCACTGTCTTCACACGGCCTCTGACAACCCGCTCTGATACCACTTGTTGAAGCTTGCGGAAATGTGGTACAAATATAACTCACGAAATATGACTTTCACTATTACAATATTTTCTTACATCACATACAATACTTGGACAACTCTACACAATTTCTCTCATACTCACATGCATACATAGCACACAACACACTCTCAAGACCCCTACACACACCCACACACCCCCTGGGACTTCTTACTCACACACTCTTAGTTGGGCACTCAAATGAGGAGCAAGTTGCTCCTATTTATAGGATGGATGGAAAGTTGGTGACTCTCCTAACTTTCTACACTATTCTAGAAGTATTATTATTAGTTTATTATATCCTCACAACTAGATTTCTTTGGAGAAGTCTAGAAGTGGTGCAGCTTTTCTTGATGGATTTTTCTAGAACATTCTGGAGAAGGGAGAGATCTAGAGAAATCTAGAGAGAGAAATATGGAGGCGAGAGATATGGAGAACTATAGGAGAGAGAGGCGGTGATCTTTCAACAATGAAAACTACTTACCTAACACATCCAAAGCCCGCAGATGGAGTGAAGATTGTACTTAGCAGAATGTAGTCAGACTCTTATTTATTTTGCGTGCTTTTAAATTGGCTTGCTTATGCTGTAAATCTTCCAATGCGACCTTACCTTTATATGTCGTTTGTTCAAAAGTTACTTACAGAAGTAAAACGAATTGTCCTGTCTGAACTCAAGAAATGAAAGTGCGAAATCCGGCAATGCTGTGTCTGTATATGGAGTTGAGAAGTCAGGAGGAGTCTTTCTTTAGACAAAAATCCAAAATCAGATGACTTGAGAATGGTGATAGGAATACTAAGTACTTTTACCACTTTGTCACTACAAGACAACTGAGGAACAGGATTGTTTCGATTCTTGATAGGAACGGGAACTTGGTCATTGAACCAAGGCTTGTGCAAAACACATTCGTTTCCCACTTCCAGGAGCTCTTTGCTTCGCGTACCCTTCCTTCTAGCCCTTCTTTGCTGGACCTACAGCAAGTTATTCGTTGTCCCCTCGGTGATGACTAGGTTAGCCTTCTTTCTCATCCCTTTACTGATAGAGAGATTCAAGATACTCTATTCTCTTTAGCCCGTGGAAGGGCTCCTGGGCCAGACGGATTTGGAATAGAATTTTTCAAGAGTAATTGGGAGCAGGTTGGAATGTCGGTCATTGAAGCAGTTAAGGACTTCTTTGTCACAGGGAGACCTCTAAGGGAGATTAATACCAGCATCTTGGTGTTGATCCCCAAGGTGCCCAATGCGACCTCGGTTAATGATTATAGACTTATAGCTTGTTGCAATACGATCTACAAATGCCTCATCAAGGTCTTAGCCAACCGTATAGCCGCAATTCTTCATAATACAATTAGCCCTCATCAAAATGCTTTCATAAAGGGCCGTCGTATCCGTGATAATATTCTCCTTGCATAGGAGTTATTTGCTGGATTCTATCTTCAACCTTATATCCCAAAATGTGCGGTGAAGGTGGATTTTTAAAAGGCCTATGATACGGTAGACTGGGACTTCCTTGAGTTGGTGTTGTGTGCTTTTCGCTTCCCCGATCATCTCATTCAGCTCATCATGGTATGTCTGCGCACTCCCAAGTTTTATATTTCCCTTAATGGTGATCTTTATGGCTTCTTCCCTAGTGGACGTGGGCTTAGGCAAGGAGATCCAATGTCTCCTTATCTTTTCACCTTGGTTATGGAAGTCTTCTCTAGGATCCTGAGCATGCGTGTGGTGCAACTTGGATTCAATTTCTTTTGGAGATGCAAGGCTACAAGATTATCTCACATCTTCTTTGCGGATGATGTCATTCTCTTTTGTCGAGCGGATATGGTCTCGGTCTCTCTTCTTAAGGATGGGATGGATACCTTCTCGGCATGGAGTGGATTGAAGCCTAACAACAACAAGAGTGAGATTTTTCTTGCAGGTGGCTTGGAAGACCTGAGAAAGGACATTAAGGATGCCCTTGGCTTCGTTCAAGGTAACTTGTCAGTTTGTTATTTGGGAGTTCCTATCATTTCCTCTAGACTTGGAAAGGTGGATTGTGTGTTCTTAGTTGATCGCATGACGGCCAGGGTCCAATCCTAGATGCACCATTTTCTTTCTTTTGCCGGCATAGTCCAACTTATAAGGTCAGTTCTTCATGCAATTCAAGCTTATTGGGTGAGCGTCTTCACAATTCCTCTTGCAATTATAGATTGCATTGAGCAGATCAGACAGTTCCTTTGGAGGGGACCTAGCCTTGGGAAGGGTGGCGCGAAAGTTTCCTGGGAGGACGTTTGCCTACCTAGGGATGAAGGAGGACTTGGTATTTGCATATTGCGGGATTGTAATAAGGCAACAATGCTCAAACACATTTGGATCCTGTTTACTGACAAGGAGTCCTTATGGTGCAAATGGATATATTCAACCTTCTTGAAGAGGAAGAGTTTTTGGGTAGCTAGGAGGCCCGCTTTCTGCTCATGGGTGTGGAAGAGAATCCTTCACCTTAGATCAAAATTTCATCTCCACTTCCGATGGTGGATTGGGGATGGTAAGTTAATCTCCCTTTGGTTTGATAATTGGCACCAAAGAGGTCCCTTGGACCTTATCTATTTAGAGCCAATTATTATGAATTCTGGTTTATCCAGGCGTGCAACGGTGGCTAATCTCTTCTCTCCAGTGGGTCAGGCTTTTAGGTCAGTGATTGATTCTTGGGATCATTCTCTCCCTCTCCTTTCCGCTTCTCTGGATTATTTTACTTGGAGTGACAGCCCCGATGGTCTTTACTCGGTTGCATCCGCTTGGGATATCATCAGGAAAAGGAAGGATAGGGTTTGCTGGGCTTCCTTTATTTGAAAAAAAGCTATCAACCCGAGATATCAATTTAATCTCTAGTTAATTACGAAGAATCGTCTCCCCACCCAAACCCTACTCATGTCCTATGGCAGAATTGGCTATGAGGTATGTCCCTTTTGTAAGCTAACACTGGACTCCATTGATCATCTCTTTTTCGAGCGTTCTATCACTGCCAGCATGGCATTCTCTTGGGCGGCTAAATGCAGTCTCCCTTGGCGGAACAAGACCTGGACTGAGAACCTCCAGTGGGCCATGAAGTTTCTATCTGGTAAGGATTTCTACCGTTCCATTGGTCGCTTCTCTTTTGGTGCCCTTTGCCACCTTATTTGGAAATATAGAAACGACATGCTCTTCAGAGATCACACGGTGACTCCTGCAACAACAAAAATCATCTCATTAGAGTGGTGAAGGACAAGGCTCTAATGTTAAAAAACATTGAAGATAATTCTGGAAACAGAAGACTCTAGAGAAATTGGGGGTTTGATCCTTCCATTTTCCTTCCCCATCTTGTGAACCTGGTGTGAGCTGTTCTCGGCGGCTTCTCCTTTTGGTGCTCGTGGTTCTCCTGCATCAATATAGCGAAGCGTATTAGATGAAATCCTGTTGATCAGATAAATAACTGCATCACCTTTAGTAGCCCATAAGAGTAGCGAAGACCCGCATGTAGTCTTATGCATCTTGCGTGCTCCAAAATGGTATTGTTCCCAAAGTTTTGATTAGAGAATCCAACCGTAACACAAATATAAATATATTATGTATTTTAAGTTGCTTTTCCCCTTCTTTATAATGTAAGCAGGGCATATGAACTAGACTCTTTGCAATTTTCTCCCTGTGCCGTGGGCATATGCGAAAATAAACACAATGATCAACCTCACAATGTGTAAATCTTTTTTCTTTCATGAAACCATCAAACTTTAAGTACCATTGCTGTGGAGCTTGCTTCAAGTCATACAAGCTTTGATTTGTTGTCAATTTTATTATTGATAAAAATATCTCGGAGTAATTGATCCTTTTTTTTTTTTGTGTTGAGAAAAACCCTTTTAATCACAAATCTTGCCTTGCATATGATATTGTCATTTGCTTCATTTTTTTTTTTTTTTTTATCATGAACATCCATTTGTTTAACAAAGCCTTTTTATCAATGGGCAACTCGGTTAACTCTCAAGTTTTGCTTTGAAGTAAAGAATATTGTCTTTAATAGCATGCTCTCATTGTACGTGATATGCATCTTTCTTTGCCTTATCATAAGTCTCTGATCTCTCGAATCTACATATAAGATATGGCTCAGAATAGTGTTTGTTGATGGAAAAAAAAAAATTTACCTTTAGTTTTTTCACATGTGTAGACCTCCTCAAGGTAGGTACTTCATGGTCGTAAGTCTATTCCATATCATTGCGTTCCTCTTGAATTGCCTGTTCATTGATAATAGGTTCATCTTGAACATCCCATTCGAGAGCACTCCAATCAAATGGAAGTATCTTTACTGGTATTGTGTCTAGTGCAACTTATTTTGGTTCCACTGCTCCTTATGCTCTATTTGATGATCACTATACATTTTCTCTTCATGGAATACCACATTCCAATTACAGACGATTTTGTTATTCTCATAATCTCAAAGCGTATAGCCATACTCATGGTTACCATACTCGATAAAGATTTACTTTTGGGACTTAGTATCAAGCTTCTTCCCATCTTCTCCATAAATCAATACATATGCAATACAACAAAAAACTTTCAAATATGAATGATAATTTTTTTACCCGATCACTGCTTTTACGGTAATCCTCCATCTGGCGCTTTAGATGGATTCTTGTTGATAAGATAAATAACTGCATCAACTGTAGTAGCTCATAAATATAGCGGAAGACCCACATGTAGTTTTTCGCATCTCGCGCCCCAAAATGGTCATGTTCCCAAAGGTTTAATTAGAGAATCCAACCGTAACACAAATAGAAATATATTCTTTTTTTTTTTTTAACTCGCTTTTCCCCTTCTTTATAATGTAAGAAGGGCATATGAAACAGATCCTTAGCAATTTTCTCCCCGCGCCGTAAGCATATACGTCATTTGTCGCTGTGGTCATACCCTAATGTTATGCAGTTATATCCTTCTTCCTACAACCATAAGCAGTCGAGAGCAAAATTCTACAAGTGTCCAAGCAGCTTCTCCTTCACTCTTTTGACGCTCTTCGACCAGCATCCGATTGACATGGGATCGAAACCGACCCCGGTTTGCCATGTGGTGTCCTTGCCTTACCCAGGCCGAGGTCACATCAACCCCATGATGAACCTTTGCAAGCTCTTGGTCTCCAAAAAGCCTGACATCCTCATCACCTTCGTCGTCACGGAGGAGTGGCTCAGCTTCATCGGCTCCGAACCGAAGCCAGCTAATGTGCGCCTCACCACCATCCCCAATGTCATACCGTCGGAGCTCCATCGAGCCAAGAACTTCCCTGCCTTTGTGGAAGCCGTCTTCACGAAGCTGGAAGATCCAGTAAAGCAGCTGCTGGACAGGCTGGAAGTGCCGGTGGCGGCTATCATAGCGGACACAAACATGCTATGGGCGGTCAGGGTTGGCAAGCAGAGGAATATCCCGGTGGCCACACTTTGGACGATGTCGGCGTCAATGTTCTTGGTGTTAAATCATTTCGAGATGCTTCAGCAGAAGGGCCATTTTCCGGTTGACTTGTCAGGTGCGCCTTCTCATAGTATCGGATGCAAAGGAGTTCAGTGTCTGTAGTTGTACGCGATTAATATTTGAGAAACATGCGTTGCTTCCTAGACCTTGTGTCGGCACGACAAAAACCCAATGTCACAGATTGTAGGAAGATGATGAGGCGTTCGCGTTACTCGCTCTAGCAGAGATTTTTACTTGTAAGCTCAAGAAAAACCATCAGAAAAGATCAATGAAACCTGCTAAAGAACTGATAAACGTATGTGCACGCCTAGTCCATTGTCGCGTCTTTATAATACGCTAAAGTCCAAGGAAAAAAAAAAAACTTTGAAGTTCAAACTCCAAGGCAAGGCCATGGTAATTAGAGAAAGGATCGCCTTTTGATGCGCAGTAGGTGGTTTGATTATACCGAGATTAGATCTGTGCACATGGGTAATCTTTCTAAATCGGCTATGGGCTGGGCTCGTACACCTGGTTGTTTTGATCGATCTGTCGTCGACGATGGCCCGGGAAGACGAAATCTCCTCACCACTTCTGGACTAGTTTCTACTGCTAAGGAACGCAGGAAGCATAGGCCGAGTGTAAGGTCATTTTTCTTGATTCTTGAATGGGAAAACAGTGATGGATTCGCCCCTTCTCTCTCTCTTTTTTGTCTGTGTGTTGGCAGAGAGGGGAGAAGAAGAAGTGGACTACATTCCAGGAGTCGCCAGGACCCGCCTCGCGGATGTACCCACGTTCTTGTTCGGAAACGAGCGCCAGTTTGTGGGCGGAGTCCTGGAGTGCATCGCCTGGGCATCCAAGGCCGACTACTTCCTCTCCACCTCCTTCTCCGAGCTCGAACCACTGGCCTTGGACGCCATCCGGTCTCAGCTCTCCGCGCCCACCTACTGCATCGGCCCTACCATCCCCTTCCTCGACAGCAACGGGGCTGGCGACGCTGCTTATCTCCGGTGGCTCGACGCTCAGCCCATAGGGTCGGTCCTGTACGTCTCTCTCGGGAGCTTCCTCTCGGTTTCTGAGGCTCAGATGGAGGAGATGGTGGCCGGGGTGCAGGACAGCGGCGTGCGGTTCCTGTGGGTGGCGCGCGAGGAGACGTTGCCGGTCGGGAGCGCAGGGGAGGAGGGCGCGGGCCTGGTGGTGCCCTGGTGCGAGCAGCTGAAGGTGCTGTGCCACCCTTCGGTGGGCGGGTTCTGGACCCACTGCGGGTGGAATTCCACGCTGGAAGCCATCTACGCCGGGGTCCCCATGCTGACGTGTCCCTTATTGGCGGACCAATTCCCCAACAGCAAGCAGATCGCGGAGGACTGGAGGATTGGATTGAGGGTTAAGAAGGAAGGCAGCGGGGACGGCGGCGGTGATGAGAATTTGGTCACCCGGCAAGAGGTTGCACGGCTCGTGAGGAAGCTGATGGATGCGGAAAGCGGCGAGGGGAGAGAGACGAGGAAGAGAGCAAGAGAGCTAAGGGAGGCATGTAGACAGGCTGCCGCGACAGGCGGGTCGTCGGATCGGAATCTGGATGCCTTCATCGGTGATATTTCGAGGGCCGGATGAATCCATCTGAGTAATTGCTGCGGTGGAGTTGAGTCTGCTTTGTATTTTGCAAGGAACTATTTCATTGTGTTGAAGAGAAAAGTTTAAATAAAAGGGATCGTAATGTTCGTTGGATTTAATCGACACATGGGGCGCAAAAATTTCAAGCTGTGAGGTGTGGTTTTCATTACGGTGACAGGTGGGGATGAGAATTAGTTGCTGATATAATTGTAGGAAAATAGATGGTTAGAAAACAAATAAGAATGGCAACTCTATATAAAAATTTTTTATAAGTAAAAAAAAAAAAATATATATATATATATATATAGACATTGATAAACAATTCAAATGAAAGTTGGTAGACCAAAACAACATAACTTAAGAAAAGTTAATAGTGACCTAGGTAGCACGGACACCGCGACACGACACGCGACACGTCATTTCTTAAAAAGTAGAGAATTTTGACACGTTCCGACACGTTAAATATTAAATAAATATTTTTATTTTTAATTAATTTGATTCAAATTCACAAATAAATAAATAAAAAGTTTACAATGAATTTATACTAATAATATTAATAAATCTTACACTTTTTTTTTTTATTTCATTATCCCAACTTTTCATTTATTTTTCGAAATCCCCCTTCCCCCAAATTTGCTTTTATTTTTCGAAAAATCCCCCAAACCTGTGCCCAAACTTCCCTCGTCTCTTTCTCCCCCAAATTTTTCACTTTTTTTTTTTTTCCCTCCCCACCACCTGACAGCCCAATGGGTCGATTCCCCCACCCCCAAATTAATTTTTTATTCTTTCCCTCCCACCATCATTTATTTCCCCCACCTGTCCGTCACTTTTCCTCCCCCAAAATACGTACCCATCAGAGTCCCATTCTTTAATTATTTTTTAGTTTCTCAGAAACCTTAGCTTCTTTGCTCCTCCTCGCCGCACGCGACCTTTCCTCTTCTCCTCCTCCCTCCTCGCCGCACGCACGACCCCCTTCCTTGCCGCTCGCTGCTCCTTGCCCGACCCACTTCCTCACCGCTCGTCGCTCCTCGCCCGACCCCCTTCCTCGCCGCACGACCGCCTTCCTCTCCTCTTCCTCTCGCCTTTGATCCTTTCTCCCTCGCAGCTGTAGCGTCGTTGGATCTATCATAGCATTACAGTGCCGGCCCTCGCCTCAGTCTATGCTCGGCCGTCTCTTGCCGTCGCTCGCGGTTTGCTCCCTCCCGGACACGCGTGTCGAAACGTGTCGGACAAAGGTTGACCACGTGTCGGATTTCCGACACGCGTTGACCGCGTGTCCGAGCATGTCGACGTGTCCGACACGTGTCGGACACGACACGTAAGCACGGACAACGTGTCCGTGCTACCTAGATAGTGACACAAAAAAAAAAAATTGGTAATTTCATATAATTGTTGGTAAATTTAAGATGTTCATAAGACAAGTGAATAAGAGTTGGTAAAGCTAAGATAAGTTTTTTTATTGGAGATAAGAGAAGTTGGCAATTTCAAAAAGAAAAAAGAAGATTGGCATCTAACTTGAATAAGAGTTGATGCAAAACTAATTGGTAACTTAATTGGAGAAAAAATGGTAATTACTCTAAGTGAGGTTGGTCTTTTTTTTAAAGGCTTGGTAAGTTTAAACATTTGGTAAGTAAGGCAAATAAATGTTGTGACTCAATAAATTTTTTGGTAAATAAAAAAAATACAAATAAATGCTTGTAAGCAACTCATGTGAGAAATGGTAATGCTAATATAGTTAGTAGCTTAATTGGTTCACAAATAAACATTGGTAATTTCATATAATAATAGATAGGGATGAGTACACAAGAAGTTATAAAACTATTGAGATCGAGTTTCTATATCACAATGCCTACTACTCGGGAATTGTGTTAGTTGTGATATTCTTTCACTGAGGTATTCACCAAATACTTGAATAGACCGGGGACCTATCAATCTACTATTGGCTTTGACACCATTTGTTGGAAACATGAAGTAGAAATTTGGTACTTCCACCTAGGGATATTGCCAAGCGGGAGTTCAAGTTTGAAGTTATCAATAAATCTAATTGAACTCACTTTTACTCAAAAGCCGGCAACCCTGATTAACTCACTCGAGGTACTATTTTGCTTTGGCCTATCCCATACTAAATCTTATGATTTTGCTCTTTATTGGCTGCGCATGACAACTCTTCTTAGCTGGAAAATATATATATTTTTTTTAAGAAATGCTCATTTTCTATTTCTATTTCGGGGAACAATTTCTGAGTAAAAGAACCTGTTTGGTAATTACATAAAATTTCTACTCCAGAAATAAATAAAAAAAGAATAGAAATGAGTTTAGTAAAAAATAATTTTTTTTTATATTTATTTATTTTTTATTCTTACTCACGAATTGCCGCTAGACGTTGCCGTCGGCGACGCCCGGCGGCCGGTGGCTAGCGGTCGACGGCGGTCGATGGTCTTCCGGTGGCGGTCGGCGATGGCGCCGGTAGGCCGGTGGCTGGCCGGCGGCGATGTGCAAAGCAATCGGTCGGTGGCAACGTGCGGCGGCGGTGCGGTGGTCGGCCGCCGGCGCCGACGGCGGTATCTAGCGTTGGCGGCGGCGGAGGGGGGCGACGGTGGCTGTGGTTGGTCGACGGCGGCGATTGGCTGGTGGCAACGGCAGTGGCCAGCGGCAGTCAGCAGTCGGCGGTGGCCGCAACAAAGGAGAAAAATAAAAGGAAAATAAAAAAAATTTTCACTTATTTCTAGAAATTGTTCTCAGGATCAAGAAGCAGCTTTTTTTTTTGCTTTTTATTTATGTTCCAAAACCATTCCCGTGCTAACTTTTTGTTTCCGAGAACAAAAAAATAACTTGGCGTTATCAAATAGGTTTCTGTTCTTTTTTTGTTCCGAGAAACAAAAGAACAGAAATTCTGAGGAGCAGAAGCATTGTCATGCAGTCCGATGTACACTATTTCAAGGTGTCACCCATCTTGATAATGTTCTTGCCCAAGCAAGCTCTCACCCGTACAACTTGGTAATGTTGTCGTTACAGGCATTTCTCGCCCATGAGGTCACCCATTTTGATAATGAGATAACAGACAGATTGATGAGCCCATGGAGAACGGAGCGACAGAGGGTGCGAATGGTAACACTTCTTGGCTAGGGAAGAGTTTTTTTTTTTTTTCAAAAATGCTTATTTTCTATTTCTATTCCGAGGAGCAATTTATGAGTAAAAAAACCTGTTTGATAACTACATAAAATTTTTACTTCAGAAATAGAAAAAGAATAGAAATGCGTTTGGTAAAAAACAGTTTCTTTTTTATATTTATTCGGTTTTTATTTTTGACGGCGCCAGTCGGCCGGCGTTGGCGGTCGGCCGGTTGCCGGCGACGGGGGGTGGCGGGCGATGGCGGCGGCAGGCTGTGGTGGGTGGTGGTCGGTAGCGATCAACAGCCACGGCAAGAGAAGAAGAAAAGAAGAAAAATTCACTTATTTCTGAAACTTGTTCCCGAAAACAAGAAGTAACTTTTTTTTACTTCTCATTTCTGTTCCAAAACAATCATCAAGCTAACTTTTTTATTTCCGGGAACAAAAAAATATCTTGGCGTTACCAAATGGATTTCTATGCTTTTTATGTTCCGGGGAACAACAAAATAGAAATCCATGGGAACAGAAATGTTACCATGCGCAGCCAAAATCTTGAAAATGCTAAAGGTTTTGAGAAGCTCTTTGGAATAGTACTGGAATTTACACCTTTTGGGATATCGACATAAAATGTGGTATGGTCTTCAGTCAAGTCAATATTTTATGACATTTGAGCAAATAATTCATATCATCGCCTCCGAAAAACATTGATGGCTTTTTGAGAGAGAGAGAGAGAGAGAGAGAGAGAGAGAGAGAGAAGAAAAAGGGATGAAACTCATGACCACCGAAATGTCATGTTTCGGGGGCAACTAAAAATTTCTCCACATGACTCGTGAAGACAAGGAAAGATTGAATATGAAAAGGAAATCATACTATACCTTGAATTAATAGGAAATATACCCTAACCAATCCCCCATGATACATGAATTATTCATCAAAAGTAGTATGAATTATCAAATCGGGGATGAGCGTGTCCACAAGCAGGGAAGGCTGAACCAAGTTTAAGGTTTATCGTCAAAACATGTCGAAGTAAAACACAGACCCGTCCATATCTATCGTCGTTGAGAATGAAAGGGGTTTGGCGAATGTCGTCGGTTCCCAAAAGGCAGCGTCAAACAAGAGACGAAAGACAAAATGGTATTTCTCAAAATGGTATCTCTCACGCTCGCTTGCTTCTTCACCGTCGGGATTCAAACCTTTGAAGTTCGAGACAATGCCTCGTGAGTTTCTGTCCTAATGAAAATAGGACCGCATGCCTCTATATATTAAGCAAATCCAATGGACGTACCTACATATCCATATATACACATGCGCGAGCGCACTGCAAGAAGAGTTGAAGGAAATGGAGTTTGTGTGGTGGTTGACGTGGTCGGTGGTGGTCCTCCCGGTGGCGGCATGGCTGTTTTGGTGGCGGAACGAGCTGGGAGACGTCATGCCCGTTGAAGCTCGGATTAGGAAGAGCCGTAAAAAACTTCCGCCGGGGACTATGGGACTGCCCTTTTTCGGAGAGTTGTTGACCTTCCTTTGGTACTTCAAGGTTCTCCGTCGACCCGATGATTTCATCAATTCAAAGCGTCAAAGGTGACACGAAGATCTCAATTAAATTCACGTCCTTAAACTTTCTCTTTCGTCTTTTAATATTTTGTTCGCCTGGAAGTATACATCCATCTAGCTTTGATTCTTCTTATTGGGCGAAAAGGGCGAAAAGTCGACTCATGAGTGTTGAAAATTTGAAATCGTGAGATGTTGTTTTCAGGTACGGCGACAGAGTTGGGATGTCCAAGACGTATCTGTTTGGGTTTCCATCGATAATTACATGCATTCCGGCCGCTAACAAGTTCATTTTCCAATATGATGATGCCTTCCCGTATAGATGGCCTACAAATTGTTATAGATGAAGCCAAATATTTTTAGGGGCTTTTTTGTCTATTCTATTAGATCTGCTTTTAGGTTAAAAATTACACCTTTATATTAGCCATCAAGATACTAAAAAAAAAAAAAAAATAGAGAGGCAAGAAAAAGAGAGAAGAAAAATGTGAGTTTTTTTTTTTTTTTTCTTTATTGGGGTTTTCAATCTCTTTGGCCCTAATCTTAAGAGAAGATCATTATTATATTTCAACTTTTTTCAAAGTTTAGTGGATTCATAGAATGCCTCTACTCGGAGACGTAGATTCGTTGACAAATTTTCTGGCCTATTATTTTGATTATGCTCTTTTATTATTATATTATGTTTGGTAAATTGTTTACGAGCCTTATTTTTCTGGAATCAACATGCGATTTCGTAACACAAACAACCTTGTAAGACTGAAATCCATCATATTTGCCCCACCCCACGTACATGCTAAGCTCAAGAAATTCGTCACCACCGCCATCAATCAGCCAAAAGCTCTCTACAAGATCGCTCCTCTCATCCAGCCTCCCATCATCGCTGCCCTCCGCTCATGGGCCGATCGCAAGGACATAACAGCACTTGAGGAAGTCAGGCAGGTAAAGCAAATACATAGTTACCTCGACCATACAGATATGGCGTATGAGATGCACTCTTTGTATTGGAAAACTCATGTGAGTGTGTTCACAGATGACATTTCAATACATTGGGAAGCTCTTCGCGAGCATTGAGCCAGGGCCACTTTTTGGATGAGATCTCTCGCCTATTCAAGGGTCTAATGCTTGGTTTCAGAGCCCAGCCCCTTAATATTCCTGGGACAGCATACCATTATGCCCTTCAGGTATATATTCCCACACATATATAAACATCTTGTTATTACTTCTCGTAACAGTTCCGCCGAGCGCAGGACTACTTGCTTTTTTCCATTATTACATGTTTTTCTTGGTCCAAATGACAAACGTTTGATGTTGTAAGGATGATGGTTGTCCAGTGTAGGAAGAAGCTGATGGAGAAACTTAGGGCAGAGCTTGAGAGGAGGACGCGAAAGCAGCATGAGTGGAGTGATCTGATGGATGAACTGATGCAGATCGAAGATGAGAATGGGAACAAGCTGAGCGATGATGAGGTGGTTGATAACATTGTGAGCCTTGTCATGGGAGGCTTTGAATCCATCTCAAGTGCATGCACTTGGGCCTTTTGTTATCCTGCCTTGCACCCAGATGTTCTTCATAAACTCAGGTAAATTGGTCAATTACCTGATTGGATTCTCTTTTTAAATCATTCTGGGGCTTAAAAGATCTGCAATTGAACATACATAACATGGCTTTATAGTTGCCTCCATTCGTTATGTGAATTTTTCTGCGGGAGGAAAACCTGGCTTTTAGCAAGAACAAGATTGGAGAGCTCATCACAAGTGAAGATGTTACAAAGATGAAGTACACGAGCAAGGTCCATTCGTTGTCCCCCTTTCTCTCTAACCTGCATGGTCACCTCAAGATTCCCCTCATCATCACAAAACTGTCCAACTTGAATTAATTCGTCTATTTTTCTTAAGGTGGTAGAAGAAATACTCAGACTGGCCAATGTGTCGGCTTTTGTGTTTCAGTCCGGCGATCGGGACGTCGAATATCAAGGTATTAAAAATAAATTTAACGGGGAGTTCTGTTGATTTCAAAGTTCGTTCTTGATAGTCATTTTCTAATGATAAGGAAAGGCTTCCAGGTTATGTCATTCCTAAAGGATGGAAAGTTATTGTGTGGCTTCAATACGGTTCTACAGATTCAAGAAATTTCGAACATCCATTATGCTTTAACCCAGATTGATGGAACGTGCGCTGATATTATTTCACCCATTGACTGACTATTTTGAATCATTCATCGCATTGTTTGTACTAATAACTTACCAATTACATCTATAGAAACCGGCAAAAGTGGGAGCCTTCCAAGTCCTTGGCAGGGGATCAAGAATATGCGCTGCAAACATGCTTGCCAGGATGCAAATTGCTCTTTTCCTGCATCATTTATGTGTAGGATACAAGTAATTACCTAATGCTTTCATTACATCCAGGCAAAAAGAATTTTCTTGCTTTATTTTGTATTCAATCAGATGTGTTCTTAAGGTTATGCGATAATTTTGTAGGTGGGAACTGAAAAATCCAGATGTGAAAACTACTTATCTACCATATCCAAAGCCCGCAGATGGAGTGAAGATTGTACTCAGCAGAATGTAGTCAGACTCTTGTTTATTTTGCACGCTTTAAATTGGCTTGCTTATGATGCATGATGGGGCGAGTGATTCCAGAACGGAAATTTTTCTTTTGGGATTTTATGGTTAAGTATATGGAGTAGTGTATACGGGGAAGAAATGAAGGGAAATAAATAAAATAAAATAAAAATTGAGTGATCTCCTTCCAAGGTATAAAGGCCACGCCACCAACCGAGGATGAGGATCGAGATCTACGAAGTTCACCACCAAGGCCTAAAGCTTCCACCAGCCAAGGATAAGGACTTGAGCCGCCGCCATGGGATAGGAGAAGCTCCAAGGTACCACCAAGGCCTAAAGATTCCACCAGCCAAGGATAAAGGGCTTCTTGGCTCACCACCAAGGAGTGATCTACGCTCCAAGGATAAAGAGACCGAAGGAGTTATCCACTCTCCAAAGGAGTTCACTCAAGCGGAGGAAATCTCACAATTTTCATTGATCAAATTCATGTGTCCATACATTGGATAGTTTCCCCTGTTTATAGGAGGATTTTAGACTTAGGAAATATTAGAAACAAACTTAATGACCTAGGAACTTAAACCTTCGACTCTTGAAGTACATAATAATAAAAGACACTTAGGAACTTAAGAAATGTCTTTATTAGCACGGAAACTAAATGCCTTTAATCTTCGACCTTCCATATTCTCGAACCTTTAGCTTTCCGTATTCTCGAACTGTATTCTCGAACTCTTGGCTTTTCGTATTCTTGAACCGCATTCATGAACCTTTAGCCTTCCAAAATTCGTGCTCCTCCCTTGACCAAAAATTAATCATCTTGAAACTTCATCAATTGGTCATGCAAGACGTCTAAAAAGGCCTCCCAATGATAGTTATCAATATACCACCAAGTATTGATAAGTAATTAACATTATTCATTCAAAATTATCCATCGAAGCACGTAATGCCCAATTTCTTTCTTGGCTTGGATAAACATCGATGGTTCTGAGTTGGTCGATGGAGATATGTTGGATGCTCCCGCATCAGCTTATGCTGTAAATCTTCCAATGCGACCTTATCTTTATGTGTCATTTGGTCAAAAGTTAATGTACGAAATAATATGAATCGTCATGTCTGAATTCAAGAAATGAAAGGCGAAATCCGGCAAAGCTGTGTTTGTGTTTGTAGCAACGGTGGATAAAGAGTTGCTACAACACATCCAGGATGCGAAGATAACCCAAGGAAGCTGGGAACGCTCTGAACTCTCTCTTCAAAATGGCAAACGGCGCAAAGCTCCAGAAGCTGGAGAATGACCTTCTATATGTTACTCAACCCGATCTGTCCATGACTCAACATTTTACAAATGTCAGAAATCTTTGCAGCGAAATTATGAAGTTGGATCATCAAAATCCAATCACATAAACGAGGATGAAGGGAATCATCATTCATGGCCTAAGACCAGAATGTACTGGTCATGTCCGCAGTCTCTGTAAAAGACAGACAAGCAAGCTTTCTATAGCAGAAAAGGTTTGAAAGATTAAGTTCAGGCAAGCTTGAGATGGAAGACTAGAGAAAGCTCATCCCATAAAGCGACCGATCTAAGTTCCAATCCAGGAGAAGTTTCCAACGCCGATGAGCTTAAAGTAGTTGATAGGAATCGCACGCTAATTCTAAAAAAATAACACAAGCAAACAATCCACAAGGCAAAATGTAACAATAAAATAAGAGAATCGAAAAAACACACCATAAAAAATTTATTATCAAAATTCACCCAAAGTTTGGTTACGTCTTCACACAAAAACACCCTGTGAATTCACTAAACTTTGAAGAAAATAGGAATATAATGATAATTTTCTCTCAAAATTAGAGTATAAAGAGATTGAGAACATTTAAAAAAAAAAAACAAAGAAAAAAAACCATTTTCAATCTTTCTTTGTCGCACGCACTCCCTGTTTTCTCTCTTTTGGCCATTACAACCTCTTTGATTTTTTTTTTCTCTGTTTTCTTTTCAGTTGTTCCCAACTACTACCTGTCATTAATTGATATATGAAGGGTAATTTTTAACATAAAAGCAAAATGAAGTGAAAGGACTAAAAAAAAAAAAAGCCCTTAATAAAATATTTGGCTTCACCCAGCAATAATCTCCCACTTGAAAACAAATACACCCGATGCTTGAGGCAATTTTACATCCATCTACTTCAAAAGCTAGCAATTGGAACTTGAACTCCTCATCAATTAACACGGAGTAATGTCAATGGTAGTAGTACATAAAATATTTTTCTCTTTATCTATTACCTTCGTAAACATGTCAGTTGGATTTTTCAAGCCATCAATTATCCGTAACTTTAACTCATTATCTTTCAATGCTCACTTGATGAAACAATAAGGCCTTTCAACATGTCTAGTTCTTGAATGCACATTGCATTCTTTTACTAAGTGCACTACACTTTGACTATTACTCTCAACACTGTGCTCATTAGTTGCTTTCGATGTAGCTCTTCTATGTAAACTACATGATTTCCTTGGATGCTTCTGTGATCGCCACGTATTTTGCTTCTGTGGTTGATAAAAAAACTACTTTCTATAGTTGAAACACCTAACACACTACTATACTTGCAATTATGAAAGACATCCGGTGGTACTTTTACCACTATCTTGATCATCCGAGTAATTTGCATTCACATAATCCCGCAGCTCTAGAGATGTATCTCGATAGCAAGAAGAGTCTCAATATCCATTTTAGTGCATTCTAATACTCTTTGCCTCGGTTATACAAATATTGACTTACAACTTCTATTGCCAGTCCAATGTCGGTTGTCATGCTCATCATGTCAAACATCAAACTTCCTATTGTTGATGCATATTGGACTACCGCCATATCATTTTTCGAAGTTTGAGTATTTGGACACATATCCTTTGAAAGTTTATAGTGACTTGCTAGAGGAATTGCAACTAGTTTGCCTTATCTATGTTGAATATCTTCAATACCTTGTTCACATAGTCTTCCTACGTAAGCCATAATTTATTAACTTTCCTATCCCTGATGATTTTTATACCTAAAGTCTTCTTGGCCTCTCCTAGGTCTTTCATAGCAATCTGTGATGCCAACATCTTCTTCACTTTTGCGATTCTCTTCATATTAGAGCTAGTCATTAGCATGTCATCCACATATAAAGAGAGATAAACGATATCACTGTCACCATACTTGCGAAAATAAACTCAATGATCAACCTCACAGTGTGCAAATCCTTTTTCTTCCATGAAATAATCAAACTTTAAGTACCATTGCCGTGGAGCTTGCTTCGAGTTATACAAGCTTTTCTTCAAGCGACATACTATGTATTCATTACCTTTGACCTTAAAACCTTTAGACCATGCCATGTATAACTCTTCATCTAGGTCACCATACATAAACACCATTTTCACATCCAACTACTTGAGATGAAGATCCTCTATTGCAACTATAATCAGCACAACTCTGATTTGATGTCAATTTCATTACTAATGAAGATTTCTCGGAGTAGTTGATCATTTTTTTAGGAAAAAACCTTTTTGATCACAAATCTTGCATTGCATCTGATTCTGTCATTTGCTTCATTTTTTATCATGTACATCCATTTGTTTAACAAAGCCCTTTTATCAGTGGGCAACTCAAATAACCCTCAAGTTTTGCTTTGAAGTAACGAGTGTTGTCTTTCATAGCATGCTCCCACTATACATGATATGCATCTTTCTTTGCCTCATTATAAGTCTCCGATTCTCTTGAATCTATATATAACATATGGTTCAAAATAGTGTTTGTTGATGGAAAAAAATCACCTTTAGTTTTCTCACATGTGTAGACCTCCTCAAGATAGGTACTTCATGGTTGTAAGTTTGTTCCAGATCACTACATTTCTCTTGAACTGCCTGTTCATTGATAATAGGTTCATCTCGAACACCCCTTTGAGAGCACTTTGATCTAGTGGAACTATCTTCACAGGCATTGTGTCTAGCTCAACTTATTTTGGTCCTTACGCTTTTTTTGACGATCATTGTACATCTTTTCTTCACATAATATCACATTCCAATTGCGGATGACTTTGTTATTTTCGTAATCTCAAAGCCTATAGCGATTCTAATGATCACGATATTCGATAAAGATGCACTTTTGGGACTTAGCATCAAGCTTCTTCCTATCTTCTCTATAAATCAAATCATATGCTATGCAACAAAAAAACTTTCAAATATGAACAATAATCTTTTTACCTGATCACTGCTTTTATGGTAGTCCTCCATCTAGCGCTTTAGATGGATTCTTGTCGATAAGATAAATAACTGCATCAACTGTAGTAGCCCATAAGTATAGCGGGAGACCCACATGTAGTTTTTTGCATCTCACACCCCAAAATGGTCATGGTACTAAAGGTTTAATTAGAGAATTCAACCGTAACACAAATAGAAATATATTTTGTTTTTTTTCTTTAACTTGCTTTTCCCTTCTTTATAATGTAAGCAGGGCATATGAAACAGATTGTCGCGACCTACCATCGGGGGAAGGGAACAGGTTTAAGAGTATTGCCTAAATGACGAGCCTAAGGCCCATGATTAGGCACATATCCTGCGTGACATTGGGATATTTTTTAAGGAATTTTGTACAAAAGGAGTCGCCACTAGCCTATTGTGGTCGGCTAGAAACCAAGTGAAGTATGGGAGTGTACCTCACTTTCTACGCAACCAGAGAATCTAGAGTCGAGGACTTGATTACACTAATTAACCAATTAGTGCCATTTTGGTACCTAATCTTATTCATTAAAAAAAAAAAAAAAAAGAATTTTGTTAGACAGTTTGGATTGATTTTATATCTATCCACTAACATGTGAGGTGATCATGCTGGTGTGCAATCATTAAAGTAGCAATTAACAGCCGAGGAAAGCATTTAAATAAATTGCATGGGAGAGCACACCTTTAACATTAAGGAACAGATAAATGCTAATACTAAGTAGACTAAATGGAGGCCAAAATCAACATACCAAAATTGCACAATCAAGGGCATTTGTCCCTAAGGACAATTGAAACCCTAAGATAAAACCCTAAAGGCTTAGCAAAATTTAAGTGTAATTCTAAATTGGAATACTTCCATTTTTTAGGAGAAAATAACCCAAGAGATTGATTTTAAGCTCTTCAAAGATTTTTTAATTTTTTAGAATTTTTAAATATTTTCGAATTATTTAATTTAATTTTTATTATATATACATATATTTTTTTAAAATTTCTCCACGCCTTTTGTCTTCTTCCCTATTTCGGCTTTTCCCGAACCCAACTTTCGCTTTCCTATTTCTTTTTTTCTTTTTACATTTTTTCCTTTTGCCTTTTCTTTTAATCTTTTCTTTCTTTCTTCTGGTCTTCTTCTTCTTAGTGAGTCCTCCGCACGCATGAAGCGTCCATTAAACTCAGAAGTTCCCACGAATTCAATCCCAACCTCACAACGTCGAAACCATGATTTTGACGTATATTTTTTATCCCAAGCCGAGGACAGTGTGTGCCACTACTCAACAATCTCGAATATATATAAAATGTAAAACGCAAGATGGATGTGAGGTGCAACATGCGGCCATAAATTCGGACCTCGGAGAAACGAACGCGAAAATAGACGAAATGAAGATGAATGTCACTCTTCGAAAATGAAACACACACTCCCAAAGTCCATCCAAGCCCACACAACGATCAAGATGGCTTACGGACTGACGTTATCTCTCTTTTCATTACTCTTTGTTTGTTTCTTTTATGTTATTTAATTTTCACTTTCCTGGGCATTGTTGTCTTCCTCACCAAAAACTCCTCTTTTCTACGTTCTCTTCTTTACCGAGAACAACACCAGAACCCCTTCTTCGCCGGCAACCAAATCTTGCCCGAAGTAGCAAGAACTGACACACCATCTCCCAAAAACGTCGTCACCAACACCATCCGCCAGTTGTACTGGTGTCAGCCACTGCCGGCCGCCTACTCCGGCGACCATTAATCCATACATTGAAACCACGAAAACTCTCGCTCTCTCGACGATACACAATTATTTCGCGAAAGCTATGCCGAAAGGCAATGAGACTACAAAGAGAAAACATGATTCAACGGCTATGAACGTAAACACGGATCGATCCCCATTTAAAACGTGAACTGGCTTCCGGTCCTTTCCGGGACATTTTCACAAGCACTTGGTGTACACTATTGACTCGGGGGATTTTCGACTTGATACGGACACGAGCACAAATCTAAACCCCTAACGACGCATCTAGAACAACTATTAGCTTTCAGGGAGGACCGGCTTGGATCGAAACTTGTGCGAACTGTTGGAAATTTCCTATAATATGGGCTTACATTAATTAATTGATTTTCTATTTTAATAATCGGGTTAATGGATATTCCAATATTTATTGAATCCTACAGTGATCTGATTAAATTGGGTATTGGCATCTATTGATAACGGGACTAGTTGAGTAGCAAAGTGTAGGCAATTGTGTTTAACTGAAGCCCGTAATGGGAAGGGTCCAGTTGACATGCTGTTGAATAGGGTTTGCTAGGTCCCCTCTCTAGCATATAAAAGGATAGGTTATACCTATCAGTTGTTTTAATCCCATTGAGAGCTGCTATACTGAAATATGTCATAGAGAGGAAGATCTGGCATTCCGATAGATCCCTAATTATCAGAGTGATCTACTTTTATTCACTTAAAGCGATAACTCAAATAAGTACGCTTTAATTCGGCTGTCTTTATTGATATCGGTGTTTTACAGTCATATATGAATCCGTTTGTTCTTAATTGATTAGTTGTTTATGTGAATAATGTTCTACATGTGGTATCAGAGCTAATCATATATGATTGTAAAACCCAATTTTTTTTTTATGGACAAATTTGAAATCCTCCTCTTTGAGCCGAATATGGACATTATTTTTCCGTATGGATTTTTTGCTTGATTGATCCCGAAACCATATGACTTTTGTTCTACATGTGGTATCGGAGCTAATCATATATGATTATAAAACCCAAATTTTTATTTTTTTATATGGACAAATTTGAAATCCTCCTCTTTGAGCCGAATATGGGCATTATTTTTTCGTATGAATTTTTTGCTTGATTGATCCCGAAACCATAGGGCTTTTGTTCTACATGTGATATCAGAGCTAATCATATATGATTGTAAAACCCAAATTTTTATTTTTTTATATGGAAAAATTTGAAATCCTCCTCTTTGAGCCGAATATGGGCATTATTTTTTCGTATGGATTTTTTGCTTGATTGATCCCGAAACCATAGGGCTTTTGTTCTACATGTGGTATTAGAGCTAATCATATATGATTGTAAAACCCAAATTTTTATTTTTTTATATGGACAAATTTGAAATCCTCCTCTTTGAGCCGAATATGGACATTTTTTTTTTGTATGGATTTTTTGCTTGATTGATCCCGAAATCATAGGGCTTTTGTTCTACATGTGGTATTAGAGATAATCATATATGATTGTAAAACCCAAATTTTTATTTTTTATATGGACAAATTTGAAATCCTCCTCTTTGAGCCAAATATGGGCATTATTTTTTCGTATGGATTTTTTGCTTGATTGATCCCTAAACCATAGGGCTTTTGTTTTACATGTGGTATCGTAGCTAATCATATATGATTGTATAACCCAAATTTTTATTTTTTTATGTGAAATTTTTATTTTTTTTATTTTTTCACAAACTTACTATTTTTATTTTTTATTTACCTCCGGCGACAGCCAACCACTCTCTCTCGCTCGCTCTCTCTTTCTCACTCTCTCGCTCGCGAGCTCTTTTTTTCTGCCTCCGATGCCCCCCTCTTTTTCTTCTGCTTTCTGCTTTTCTGCCTTTTTTCTTTTTTTGTTTTCTGCTGGTCCTCCCTGCGCCCTCTTGATTCCCGTGTTGCTGTTTTTTTTCTTCCCTTTTTTTTTTTGTTGTTTTGTTGTTTCATTCCTTTTTTTTTTTTTTTTTTTTCTGCTTTTTTTAGGGACTAATTTTTAATTTGATATGTGATTAAATTTTAAGTAAAATGACGAAATTTAGGTGTCACGATACAGACCCTGTGCAATTTTCTCCCCACGCCGTAAGCACATACGTCATTTGTTGCTGTGGTCATACCCTAATGTTTTGCAGGTATATCCTTCTTCCTACAACCATAAGTAGTCGAGAGCAAAATTCTGCAAGTGTCCAAGCAGCTTCTCCTTCACTCATTTGACGCTCTTCGACCAGCATCCGATTGACATGGGATCGAACCCGACCCCGGTTTGCCACGTGGTGGCCTTGCCTTACCCCGGCCGAGGCCACATCAACCCCATGATGAACCTCTGCAAGCTCTTGGTCTCCAAGAAGCCCGACATCCTCGTCACCTTCGTCGTAACGGAGGAGTGGCTCGGCTTCATTGGCTCCGAGCCCAAACCGGCTAACGTCCACTTCGCCACCGTCCCCAATGTCATACCGTCGGAGCTCCATCGAGCGAAGAACTTCCCTGCCTTCCTCGAAGCCATCTTCACGAAGCTGGGAGCTCCGGTGGAGCAGCTGCTGGACAGGCTGGAGCTGCCGGTGGCGGCTATCATAGCGGACACGTACCTGCCGTGGGCGGCTAGGATCGGCAAGCAGAGGGATATCCCGGTGGCCACGCTGTGGACGATGTCGGCGTCGGTGTTCTTGGTGTTTCATCATTTCGAGATGCTTCAGCAGAAGGGCCATTTTCCGGTGGACTTGTCAGGTGCGCCTCAATATTTGGGAAAAATAGTATTATTGGATGCAAAAGAGTAAAGTATCTCAGTCCTACGCGACTACTTTACATGATTATGGTCCACATGCGGTGCTTCCAAGAAGTCGTGTTGGCCACGACACAACCCAATATCACAAATTGTAGGAAGAAGATGAGTCGTTCACGTTACTTACTCTAGCGGAGATTTTTAATTGTAAAACCGAAAAAAACCATCAGAAAATATCAGTGAAACCTACTAAAGAACTGACAAACATATGTACACGCCTAGTCCATTGTCGCGTCTTTGTAATGCGCTAAAGTCCAAGAAGGGGTCGCCTTCCGATGCGCGGTCGGTGGTTTAATCATGCCGGGATTAGATCTGTGCACATGGGTAATCTTCCAAATCGGGGATGGGCGGGGCTCGTGCGACTTCTTGTTTCGATTGGCCTGTCGTCCACGATAGCTCGGGAAAACGAAATCTCCTCAACACTCCTGGACTGATTTCTACTGCTAAGGAACGCAGGAAGCATAGGCCGAGTTTAAGGTCATTTTTTCTTGATTCTTGAATGGGAAACCAGTCATTGACTCGCCTGTTCTCTCTTTCTTTTTTGTCTTGTGTGTTGGCAGAGAGGGGAGAAGAGGAAGTGGACTACATTCCAGGAGTCGCCAGGACCCGCATCGCGGATCTACCTACGATCTTGTTCGGAAACGAGCGCCAGCTATTATTGGGCAAAGCTCTGGAGTGCATCGCCGGGGCCTCCAAGGCCGACTACTTCCTCTCCACCTCCTTCTCCGAGCTCGAACCACTGGCCTTGGACGCCATCCGGTCTCAGCTCTCCGCGCCCGCCTACTGCGTCGGCCCCACCATCCCCTTCCTCGACGGGGACGGGGCCGGCGGCGCGGCTTATCTCCGGTGGCTCGACGCTCAGCCCATAGGGTCGGTCCTGTACGTCTCTCTCGGGAGCTTCCTCTCGGCCTCCGATGCTCAGATGGAGGAGATGGCGGCCGGGGTGCGGGACAGCGGCGTGCGGTTCCTGTGGGTGGCGCGCGGGGAGACGTCGCCGGTCGGGGGCGCGGGCGAGGAGGGCGCGGGCATGGTGGTGCCCTGGTGCGAGCAGCTGAAGGTGCTGTGCCACCCCTCGGTGGGCGGGTTCTGGACGCACTGCGGGTGGAATTCCACGCTGGAGGCCATCTACGCCGGGGTCCCCATGCTGACGTGTCCCTTGCTCATGGACCAAGTCCCCAACAGCAAGCAGATCGCGGAGGACTGGAAGATTGGGTTGAGGGTTAAGAAGGAAGGCGGCGGCGGCGGCGAGAATTTAGTCACCCGGCAAGAGATTGCAGGGCTCGTGAGGAAGCTGATGGATGCCGAAAGTGGCGAGGGGAGAGAGATGAGGAAGAGAGCAAGAGAGCTAAGGGAGGCATGTAGACGGGCCGCCGCGAGAGGTGGGTCGTCGGATCAGAATCTGGATGCCTTCATCGGAGATATTTCGAGGGCCGAATGAATCCATCTGAGAGATTGGTGCGGTGGGTTCAAGTCCGCTTTGTATTTCCAAACAACCATTTCATTTTGTTCAAGAGAAAAGTTTGAATGAAAGGTATGGTAATGCTCCTTGGATTTAGTTGACAGATGGGGGCGAAAAGTCTTAAATCTATTATATTTTTGCTAATTCAGTTATAAATTTTTCAATTTTGTTAATTAAGTTCTAAATTTTTTAACATTTTATCAATTGAGTCCCACTTGGCCAATTTTGATACAGAATTTGCTACGTATTCTGCCCTAGCCTGCAAACATACCAAGCTCAAGAAATTCATCACTGTCACCATCGATTAGCTGAAAGCCCTCCACAAGAATGCTCTTCTCATCCAGCCTTGCTTTATTGCTGTCCTCCGCTCTATAGATGTGGCTTATGATCTTTCTGTGCCACGATGAGATGTACTCCTTATTGCAAAACTCATTTGAAATGTTCACAGATGATATTCCAATCCATTGGGAAGGTCTTTGTGAGCATTGAGCCAGGTCATTTCTGGATGAGATCCTTCCCCTATTCAATGGTCTCTTGGTCAGTTTCAGAGCCCAGCCCTTTAAGGAATCTATTTATCATCTTGCTTATACCTTTATCTTGCTTTACACACTTTTAACCAACCGGTATATGCATGTTTTGAAGAGTTTATGTTAAACATTTCAACCTTTCTTTTAGAGTTAATGAAATTCACAACTATAAATAGCCTATTTATTCGTTTGGATTAACTTTTTGCTCTTTATTGCTTGACAATTCACTTTTATTAATTGTTGAAACTCTCGAATCATTGCCAACCCTCGTGTATGGACACTTAAGATCATCCAAGATCATATAAAACTATATATATGGCCGATATTGCCCGTGTAGGATATTTTTTACACCAGCAATTATTAAATGAAAACTCTCATCTACTAATGAAATGTATTCATTTACCAATGTTAAAAATTAGATATGTGCATTACCACTTAAACCATGCACGTGCAAGGATTCTTTTTAACCGTCCTTCACCATGCCCTACAGGTATATATTATTAAGTTTAAATAAATAGCCTTTTTCTCACTTAAATTGCTTATGTCTACAGGTGGATAACAATCTTGTTGTTACTCTCTCATAATAGTCTCCATGTTTTTTTGATTCAAATTAAGGATGTGCGGTTTTGGGTTCCGTATAAATTTCATTTGGAATTTACTCGTTATAATAGGTTTTTTACTTTTTGAAATCTAGAACCTACCTTTTATAGGTTTCAAGGTTTACCCAAGTTCCACATATACTTTTAATTATGATTGCAATAAATTATTACCTCTAATGACCACGATTTGTTGTAATTTACTTATAACAACTCATATTTACACATACAGAGATTACTAAATATTAACAAAATAAAAGCCTCATTTATGGATATTAACGGAAAATAGAATCTTATACTAGTAGTTTTAAATTACACATTTATCATTGGATATTATAGAATACCATAGAATCATGTGAAGACGTAAAATAAGAAAAAATCAAAAGAATTATTTCAGGTTGGAAACTTAGAACTTACTCATTGGAATAAATTCCTTAATTTCCAAAACCTGAAATTTATCTAACATTCTAGAACCTTGAACTGGTCTGATTACTAGGTTTCCGATTCTACCCTATAGCCAGGTATACCCCTAGTTCAAACGACAAACATTTTATGTTGTAATGATGATGGATGTACAGAGTGGAAAGAAGCTGGTGGAGATATTTGGGGCAGAGCTCGGGAGAAGGAAGTGAAAGCAGAATGAGAGGAGTGATTTGATGGATGAACTGATGCAAAATGCAAATGGAGAATGGGAACAAGCTGAGTGATGATGAGGTCGTTGATACTATTCTGATGCTCGTTAGTGGAGGCTTTGAATCGTTACAAATTGACTTTGCATCATTTGAAAATAACTCCCGGTCAAACTCTGATGCTCGTGAGGTTAATGATTATTGATTTGAGAATTACATGTTTAATATAGACTTTTCTCGCTATGTATATATGTTAGAGAATGTCAGTTAGACTCACAGCGTGTGGAGCTAAACTTGATTCAACAAAATACTTAAGAGTAATTTGCACTCGACTCAAAATCAAATTAGTCGATTCCAAGTATTTGATGATCAAAGCCGAGCTTTTCATCAGTAGCTTGACTCAATTTTGCCCCTATAAATAGCATAAAGTATTAACCATGGAGAAGCACTCTGTCTTTCGAACAATTTTGGTGGTGTCGCAATAAGGGTTGCAATTGGACCCTATTAGACCCACGAATTGTCTAGACTAGCCAAACCGATGTACTTTTAGTTGATTTTGAGCAATCGATCCAATTTTTAATTTAAGGGACTTGGAACAAATATTAGACTTTTTTGATTTCTGATTCCACGAGAAGCACTGAGCAAGTACGTGATTGCTTCTTTCCCTTTTGAAGACACAAATTTGTGTTTTGCATCCACTAAGATTTGAACCATAAACTCTGCGATGCTCTCACAAGTACTAAATCAAGAGCAACAATTATGTTTAAAATGGACAATCATGAATGTTATGATGAACTTTTTGATTTCTTTAAGAAAGAAGAGCATCCGATTTGGGATTGATTGCTCTTTTGAACCAGCTGATTTGGCTTTTAGGTGGGGAACCGACCCTCCTATGGGAAAATTGCAACTTAAGCAATGGTCCCAATTCAAGGTGAAATAAAAGGGTCAAAAAAAAGAAAAAAGAAAAAAACAAAGAAAGAGTTCACTCTTACCATCCGGCATTATTGTGACTTATGATCTTCGTCTGTCTGTACGGTATAAAATCCTGCGCACATGTTCCGGCTTTTTAGACCTGACAAAGTTTTTTCTTTTGAAGTTTTTATTTTTAGAAAAAGCCAAGCAAACCTTTCGAAAGTGAATCATCTATTGCCGAAAATAATACTTGGCATATATATTTATTTTAAAATTAGTAGTAGATTAGGTCAAAGCAATATCCAGATTCCAGAGTCCCAAGAACAAAATCATCCATTTTGGATTTATTTTGAAATTAAAAGAAACAATGAGAAACCACTTTTTCAACTTACTTATGAGATAAAATAATTAAAGCATAGCATTGGTGAATGCGATTGGCAAGTTCATTTGCGTCTTTTTAGTCTTTTCATCATTACCTGAATGCTTTTAATGTGATTTTAATGTATTGATTATTAAAAATGAATGAAAACATGTCAATTCATAATAATTTATAGCTCGTAGTGCCGTTTCGATCAATTTAGTTGTGTCTTAGCAAAGATTATCTCGCTTTTACAACCACGGGCTTATTTTGTGTTAAGATTTGTTAGTTTTCGTGCTTGAGTTCGAGTTTAATTCGAGTTACGAGTAAAACTTATTAACTGATGACGTTGAGTCAGGTTGAGCATTGAGATTAGAATGTTTTAATCAAGTTGAGCTCAAGCTTACTAAAAATCTATTGGAGTATAATTTGGAACCTCAAATATTCGAATCAAGCCGAATCGAGCCGGAGTACTGAAACCACGTCGACCATCCCCCAACTGATTGTAGCTCTAATCGCCTATTGGATGACGTAAAGTTGACGTAAGGTCAAAAACATAATTGCCATACTTTCTCAAGGGGCTAATAATAACTCACTCCTCAATATATTATTATTTAGATATTATTATTTAGATATTATTATTTATTTAGCAATGGAATGTTAACTAGCATTCTGGATACGTGTCAGATTTACTCAAAAATAAAATCTAATTTAAAAAAAATACTGTCGCATAACCTGAGGAAAAGTTGATGCATTAAAAATGGCATAGTGAATCATTAGTGATTTTGGTATAATTATTTAATAGCATGAAACAAAAGCTTTAAAAAGACTAATTTTCTTCTTCTCCTCTTTCTTTCTCTCTCTTTTTTTTTAAATTCGTCATCGGGCAGCCAACGGCCACCCCGCTTCCGCGCGACAGTCGATGCAAACTTTCAAATATTTTGTCTTCTCTCTCTCGCTGCTGCTGCTGCTGCTGCGTGGCCAGTACCAGTTGCTCACAAAAAGAGGAGGGAAACATTCAAGAAAACCCCTCTCTCTCTCCTCTGTCTCTCTGTCTCTCTCTCTTCTTTCTCTCTCTTCGTGCGTCGGATTTCAATTATTAAAGTTTTTCCCCCACATTGTAATCCTCCCCCATCATCGCCCCTCCGCACCCCACCTCCCTCCTCCTATCATGGCAGTTTGAATTCTTCCCCGCACTCTCTCCCTCTCTCTAGAAAGCAAGAGAGAGAAAAGAGGAAAGGAAAAGAAGGGGACCCTTTTCCAACAACACCCCGCAGGGCCGTCGAGGCTTCTCGGATAAGAGAGAGATCCTCCTACATTTTCTCTACCAAGAAACGCAGATGGGGCTCCTCGTCTGGCTCTTCTCCGCGGCGTTCGCGGCGGCGCTCGTCGGCGACGGAGCTCTTGCTCTGACTCAGGATGGTACGGCTCCGTTTTTGCTCTGAGGTTCCGTTCTTGGGCTTCCTTTCTTGGTTTTCTTGTTTCCTCTTGGTTTCCCCTGAGCTGGGTAAAGTGGAAGAAAAAGGGGGAGAAGCTTGTGATTCCAGGTTCCCTTTGGGAGTCTGTATGGAGGGGAATATTCAAGATTCTTTCTTTTTCCCGTTTTCACCTTGCATTGTCCACTTTGCCGTGAATCTTGAGCGGCCAAGACATTGACTTGTTAGTGCTTTTGGCGTTTTTATGCAACGGGTTAGGTGCGAGAACACGTTTACAGTCTCTTTGGATTTCCAGGTGTTACGCTGTTGGAATTCAAGGCCACTCTGAACGACACCCAGAACTTGCTCAGCAACTGGCAAGAGACCGACCAATCTCCCTGCAAATGGACCGGCATATCTTGCCATCCGGACGAGAGAGTCCGCATCATGTACTTTGCATCAGTCGTCTTGTTAACTTGCGTGGTTGAATCCGAGTTCTTGAATTCTCGCTTTCTAAGTCTAATATGTGTTTTTGAATCTGGGCATTTCAGAAATCTTCCTTACAAGCAATTAGGAGGGATTATATCTCCCAGCATTGGCAAGCTCAGCAGACTGCAAAGACTGTGAGTTTGATAGAGCCTATTGTCTCTAAAGAGCCGAAGAAATAGTAATAATTCAAACCACTGAAAGATGTTGTTTTGTGACAGAGCACTTCACTCGAATAGCCTGCATGGTACCATTCCAAGTGAGATTGCCAACTGTGTAGAACTTAGAGCATTGTAAGCGCAACGTGTCTTTTTCTGAGTTGTGAAGTTTCACGGTTTCTTGCATCCTTCACCCTGCTATGATTGATGCTTGTGTCATTTCATTATTTAGGTACTTGCGAGCTAATTATCTTCAAGGAGGCATTCCGTCGGCCATTGGGAACCTCTCGTCTCTCAGCATCCTGTAAACTTTCTGTCTCTTGTTGGTTATTCTATTTTGATCTACTTCTGCCTTTTTTAAGGAGGCATGACGAGTTTGATTCACTCCTCAACCGCGTACATGCTAAATTCATTAATATCCAAATATTCTTCTGACCATAAGATTTGGGTGTAGGGATTTATCAAGCAACTCTCTCAAGGGAGCCATACCTTCCTCTCTTGGACGTCTCACACGACTTCAAAGCTTGTACGTTCGTTCATTATGACCGTGCAACTTCCTCGAGTTTCCAATTGCAAATCTCACGTTGGTAATTCTAACTGGTGCTTAATGCCAATTGATTTTCAGGAACTTGTCAACCAACTTCTTCTCAGGTGAAATCCCTGATGTTGGAGTCCTTAGCACTTTTGGACGCAGTTCGTAAGTAACTAGACTAGAGTCTCAGACAAGCTAATTATCGTTCATTTGAGAAGTATTGTCTTTTATGCAAGCACATGCAGTTACCAAGTCAAAATAATCTCTTATACCCTCTTCTGCAATGATGGGTCAAGTTCCTCACACTGTTTGCAATAAAGGAAATGAATGAGTGGGCAATAATGTACTTGAAATTAGCGGCAATGAACATTGTGTGAATAAGATTCAGGGTAATTTCTTTGAAGTGGAGGTGTGTTCTGCAGCTCAACTAGGATGGAAATTAGTGGCATTTATTATGCATGGTAATGGAGATGCTTTTCTGTTCTATCCAAGCGATGGAAATTGAGTTAACTGCGGATTTTTACAATGTGGTTTCACCTCACAATTACCATCGCTAAATATGATGGACATGAAAATTATACATACAAATGCAGATATATGCCCATGATACTCAGTGCTCTGCCTGGGTTGACCTTGGTCAGCCATTTATAAGCTTTAGACTCCATCCATTGAAACACGGTTCTCAAACTGTGCTTTATCTTTTGCAGATTTACTGGAAATTTAGATCTTTGTGGCCAACAAGTGCAGAAGCAATGTCGAACCTCGATGGGATTTCCTGCGGTGCTGCCACATGCTGAGAGTGACGAAGCATCCGGTAACATTAATAGAGTGATTAATAGCACTTTAGGTGGAAGAGATATGTTACTTCCATAAGAATATGTTAATACTGCAAGGTATTCATGCATAACTTACTTGGTTTAATTGCAGTCCCTGCTAAGCGATCTTCGCATTACATCAAAGGAATTTTGATTGGTGCCATGTCCATGATGGGTCTTGCACTTGTCATGCTCTTGGCTTTCCTATGGGTTTGTTTGCTAACAAGGAAGGAAAGGGCAGCAAAGAGATATAAAGAAGTCAAAAAACAAGTCGAACCAGAAGCAAGTGAGATCTGATATCTTGAAATTTGATGTTTGCGATTTCTATGTAACTTCTTGCTGTACTAAAACGTCCTTCTGCAGGCACGAAGCTTATTACTTTCCATGGAGATCTTCCATATCCCTCGTGTGAACTAATAGAGAAGCTCGAGTCTCTTGATGAAGAGGATGTGGTGGGATCCGGAGGATTTGGCATTGTGTACAGAATGGTAATGAATGATTGTGGGACATTTGCTGTTAAAAGGATTGACAGAAATCGTGAAGGATCTGATCAAGGATTTGAAAGGGAGTTAGAGATACTGGGCAGCATCAAGCACATAAATCTAGTGAACCTGCGTGGATACTGCAGGCTCCCTGCAACAAAGCTTCTCATCTATGATTATTTAGCCATGGGAAGCTTAGACGATCTCTTGCATGGTATGTGTCATTTCCTAGACCTCAAAACTTAATCACTGTCTTCTCCAAGCCATATTCAGAAGCAATTAGGCGGTGAAGGGTGCATTTTTAGCTATGCTTCAGGATTTATGTTATTTGTCTTTTTGCCAATTGATTTGTCTCCTCTCCATCCCTCTAATTTTTTCTGTCCCAGTGCACGGGGAAGCACGACCCTTGAACTGGAGTTCTCGACTGAAAATTGCTTTAGGTTCAGCTCGAGGGCTTGCATATCTGCACCATGACTGCTGTCCTAAGATCGTGCATCGTGATATAAAGTCCAGCAACATTCTTTTAGATGAAAACTTGGAGCCCCATGTCTCTGATTTTGGACTTGCCAAGCTTCTGGTAGATGAAGAAGCACATGTTACAACTGTAGTTGCTGGCACTTTTGGTTATCTTGCGCCTGGTTAGTGTCTCTGCTTCTTTTTCCTCCTTTCAAATAACTAAAGAGTTCGGCCTTTTTTTCTATGGCGCAGATGATACGCACTTTAGTATGTATCTTATCATGCATCTTTTTCCACATAGACATCAGACATGAAATGCTGGACTATGGAAATTGGCACTACCTAAGCGGCATTATTTCCATGGTTATATCAAGCAATCGTATATATCTTCCGTATCTTTTGTTGCATGCTTCTGTGATTTTCTGCCAAGTTGGCCTAAACTGGACTTTGTCCAGTAATAACTTTTAGATAACAACATGACGGTGCCCCTAATTATTTTGGTAGTTTGATGATGCCTTTATTTGTCAACTAATTCTCCTTGAATAGTTTAATTGGAATGCTTACAAGATCTTCTGAATACACCTTGCTGAGTTAGTTCTCATACAACGGACATGGGATGAACATGTATCTGATTCTTCTAGTAACTAATGCTCACATTGACATAGCTTGGGATGAAGTGATTGTTGTATGGTAAGGCCCATTGAAAATGAATTGTGGCTAAGTTCCTGCTGATTTAGTCCCATGACTTTTTGTTTCATAATTAGCAGCAATATCCTGCATATTGTCAACTCTTGTTTGTGCTATTGCTTGCTTAGCTTTATTTTGCTTTCTGAATTTAGGCTGTCACTATCAGCTGGAAAGCAGAATCTTAAAGTGCATGTAAAAGTAAAATTATGTGATAATTCGATCGTCAAGGTTTTCTAGTTAGTGCAATATATGCTTAGCGCTTCTTTTGACAAACTCTCACCAGTTAGGTTGTGATCATTTGGCAAGCAGAGTATCTTCAAAGTGGAATAGCTACTGAGAAGTCAGATGTGTATAGCTTTGGAGTTCTGTTGTTGGAGATTGTAACTGGAAAGAGACCGACCGATCCATGTTTTGTGAAGAAAGGCTTGAATGTTGTTGGATGGGTGAGCTTTCTTGATACCTTCTTTGTCCAAAAACTTGAGAAAAGATTACTTCTTACTACTGTGTTAACTGCAATTCATGTGTGTAGATAGTAATGTGTTGTCATTTGCAGATGAACACCCTATTGAGAGAGAACAGGCTGGAAGATGTCTTGGATAAGAGATGCTCTGGTGCTGATGCTGAAACTGTAGAAGCAATTCTTGATATAGCTGCTAAATGTACCGATGCAATCCCAGATGACCGGCCATCAATGAACCAGGTGTTGCAGTTGCTCGAGCAAGAGGTTATGTCACCTTGCCCCAGCGACTTCTACGAGTCACAATCTGACTATTGTTGAATGAGGAGTCAGATGATTGTCGCTTCTTGCCATCATTATCATGCTAGAATGTAACAACTTGCTTGGAATGCTTTGCTGTAATCAATTTTCCCCTCTCTTTGGGGCCTGTAAATTATGTTCTTAGGCCGTCTAGGGTATGATTCCTTGCAATGGTTGGCTTGGATGTACAATTTCTCTTTGTTTCCTCGAGGATATGGAAACAATATGGAAAGTCTGTCTAGCAGAAGGATTGCTGCCTTTCTAAAGGTAGCTTGATTCCTTCATCAATTTTTGAAGGTTAACTTGCCCACTCCAATTCTCATTGTTTGATTATTTATCGGTTGCAGCGTCCCTTTTGATGTTGATTGCGGATAAATTGAACATCTTTTGCACTACAATTGAGTGGCAAATATCTAACGATTGGCCTCAAAATGACAGAAGCCATCTTCCTCTCTGGTGATGTTGATTAACGGCAGAGTTGGCTTTTAGGGTGATTTGAAGCAGTGGAAAAGATATCAACGTTAATATGCTCTGCATCCTAAAATCTCTGACCAAAGATTTCACTATTATATCACTTGAGCAGCACCAAAAGAAAGCAATGTTTCTTTCTCTATGCCATAGCTGAAATAGTGACATTTCTAGCCTTTCCAGTTTCTCAGTGGCAGGAGCATGAAATTTTATACTCTGTTGTATGGGTTCCGAATGATGTATATCAGAGGCTAACATGCATTTGCTGCCGAAGTAAATGTTGGATGGTGACCTCTCACTAATAAGGTGATGGAAAAGACTGTTCATAAGAATTGTAGAAGATTTGGTCAAGTAAAAGTCAATTGAGATTCATCCGGGTTTTGAAAAGCTTTCCTATTGAGCTGGCATTGCTAATCTAACACTAGGAACTCATTTTTTTTTTTTTTTCCAAACATATTAATCAATGAAAAAACCAGCCTCCATCTGAATTCTCTCTAGTTTTATGTATGAAGGGGATCTTCATCTCCCTAATATAACTCAGAAAACGATTTCTGGGTCCATCCTTTATCTCATCTCAACCTTTGCGTAGGGAAAGGATGATAGACCATGCACTGAAAAAGCTCGGTGGAAAAGTAGCCGTCATAACCGGCTGAGTGGCATTGCCGAGGACACTTGTCAGTTCGCTAATCATGATAAATGTGTCGTGATCATTGACATCTAGCTTACTCCGATATTTTTGCCTAATACTAACCGTGGACATATTTAATTGAGAAGGCAAACTGGGCCTAGAAAGATTTGAGCTGAAGACCTCTAGCTCTGATACTATGTCAATAGAAGAGAAGAAATTGTTATTTTTATAATTACGTATTACATCAATATATATGGTGAGCATTATGTTTCACTAACAATGAAAAAGGCTAGACTACCCTTCAATAGAAGAAGACTAAACAACCCTTCAATAACATGAAAGCACATGATCAAGTAGCTATTGTGTTAAGAACTTTTGGTTAGGCATTCTAATAAATCTATGGACTCAACAGGGGTTTGAGAAATGAAAAAAAAGAGTGAAACAAGCATAGGCAATAACACTAAGTTTTGCTTTAATTGAGATGTGTAATTCTTATGTAGGACTTGACAAGTCCCAACCCATTTTTGTGGCTTATCAAGTCTATTATTTAACATTTGACATGAGTTGAATATAATTAAATATATCATGAGCCATATCTTTGTGACATCCAATGAGGCATATGGAATCCATTTCTTGAATCTTGATGGACAGTTGAGATTTGATAGTCTTAGGGGTGGCCCCATTGCACCCTCTATATAATGTCTCTCTTTGGTGGAAAATGTTGGCATCCAATTATCAGGATTCCGCTATTTTCCATAAAATTGCTAATAGGATCCAGCTTTGCTAGTTAGAAATGATATTGTTCTGGCATCATTGAATGTGTCTATGCTCTAAATTAAATCTCTGGGTAGTCCACAGCTAAAAAGCAATTCCTGAAGGGCTTGAACATGTGGTTCGCCTATTGTGGGATATCATACCTATTACAACTGACTTGGTTTTCCCTGAATCTAAGCATAGATCCCTTCATTTATAGAGGTGAATGGTGAAGATTCAATATTGAAGGAAAGACATCTTCTATCTCATTGGATCTGTTGGAATAAGATATACGGAAACGACAGGATCTTGCAATTTACGTCAACGTGAAATCACCAGAGAAATAAACGAGAAATAATGAGAACACCAGAAATTTATGTGGTTTGGTCCCAATATCGATACCTATATCTACGGGGAGAGCTAGCAGCAAATAATGCACTATAATCAGAGAATCATAATTTACAATTGCTCACATACTTGAGTATTTCCCACACCTAGATTTTACCCCAAATTCAAAATGTTTATAAGTAAACAACTTACTAGGACATAAACTCATGGCATAAAATTATCATGTGTTTGTTTTACGTGCGTCAAAATCAAGAATTCCAACGTTCGTCTTTAGTCCGCATACGTACGGCTTCATATTCTCCTTTTCTTGATCACGTGGTGGCTCTTCTTCAGCTTGACGTCATGCGGCTCCTATTTTTTCTCTCGTAGGGTTTCAGCCGCTACCTCCTCCATACGTGTTCCGCTTTATACGTGTGCCTAAGTAAAAAATTTGACCTGAGCCCACCCGATTTTCTCTCTACGTACAAGAAGGATTCTCCCCTTTTTTTCTTTCCATTTTTAGCTAAAAATAACTCAGGCATGGAATATCATGTGCGCCCAAAGTCAAATATTTGACTTTGGCCCCACATAACTAATCTTATTCGGCCTCCTCCCACATATAAAAAAAGAAAACTTTGTCGCTTTTTTTTTATTCTATTTTATTTCCTCCTTTGTAATCCTTCATTAAGTCCAACAAAATTTCTTCTACTTGGAAAAACTTTATCAACAAAATTCGATTTAATAAATCATTATCTGAATTCAAACTCGAAATATTAATTTAACAGGATCAAAATGACTTCCTTCGATTCGAGTACGTTATATTTATCAAATTGATCTCATGTTTATATGATTGAAAGATTCTACTAGTACAACATCTTAAACCCTTAAGTAATTGTGAAAAACATGTTCATTTTAATCTTAAAAACCTGAAACATGATCTAGTCCAATCTGATTGCTTGGGTTATTTGAACTTCGTCTCGGGTCAGGTCAAACACACTCCTGTAGTGTTTCGGGTTGAGTCAGGTATCATAGAAAGCCCACCCGATCCATTAACACCCCTACCTGGTAGTTAGTCTATTGATTTTGTTTTTTTTTTGGTTAGTAGTTAATGTGTTGATTGATACATGTTTTGGCATCCTTGTATGTGGCGGATTCAAGTTCTTTTTTTAAAATAAAATTCAATCAAATCCCATTTGTTGTAATTTAATGCTCGAGCCTGGGAATAAGGTCGTTGACGCTCGGAAAAATCATTTGATATAACACGTGTATCCGTTGTATCACACAAATAGTGCACGTCACTTTTGAAAATTGTTGTTATTTTTCTCATCGATAAATTTTTCAGTTCATTTTCAATATTGAGCCAAACAATGAAAAATGTTGTTATTTTTCTAAAAAATGAATTTCTAGAAAATATTTTGTAAAATGTCACGTCTCTTAGGAAACAAATCAAGCCAAAAGTTTTTGCAATTTCCTCTCGATAGATGGACCAAAGAAGCCAATTGGACAAGGAAAAAGCTGGGAGTCCTTTTTCTTGCTTCTTTTCTTCTTTTATTCATATCTATTGAAAAGTCATCGACTGAAGGTAATAGGAGGCCGCTCCAGGTCAAACTTCGAGTTTTATTAGGTGGACAGTCAGCATCGATGCTGCATAAAAGATAGCGGCCACGGAAAATTCTAAAGTTTGAAGATTTCTCTTAGTAAGTTCCATGGAATTTGCTCAAGTTTGAAAAAGAAAAAAATAAAAAATTCTTGTTGGACAAGCATTACTAGCTTATAACTAGAGATTTGTTTTCCCTCAGGCATCATAACTGAGAGAAGGGCAGAATTCGGCAAGTCATCGTTTGTACTTCCATTTTGTTCGGGCTTTGCTGAGGGAAAGGGATGACGAACTCTGCCTTGAAAAAACTTGAGGGGAAAGTAGCCATTGTAACTGGCGGTGCAAGTGGCATCGGTGAGGAAACGGCTCGCTGTTTCTCCAGTCATGGTGCAAAAGTCGTGATCGCTGACATCCAGGATGAAAAGGGCCGAGACCTCGTAGAATCGATCGGCTCCCCCTGCTGCACCTACATTCGCTGTGATGTCGCAGACGAGCAACAGGTGATATCCTTAGTACAGTCGACCCTTCAATTGTATGGTAAGCTGGACATCATGTTCAGCAATGCAGGAGTGATAAATTCTGTCAAACAAGACATTCTCGATTTCGACATATCAGCCTTTGAGCGCCTTTTCGCCATTAATGTCAAAGGCATGGCCTCGTGTGTGAAGCACAGCGCCCGCGCAATGGTGGATAAGGATGTAAAGGGAAGCATAATTTGCACAGCGAGCATTGCTGCGACCATCGGGAGTGACGCGTTCATAGACTATACCATGTCTAAGCATGCGGTGCTTGGCTTGGTGAGGTCGGCAAGCAAGCAACTCGGAGCACACGGTATACGCGTGAACTGCGTGTCGCCTGGAGGGATCGCAACGCCAATGGTCCGCAACCATCTTGGCCAGAGCGAAGGGGAAATCGAGAGGCTCTTCGAGCCTAGTTCGAGCGTAAAAGGGGTTTTGAAAGCGAAGCACGTGGCTGATGCTGTGGCGTTTCTTGCTTCTGAAGATTCCGAATTCGTGAATGGCCACAACCTGGTCGTCGATGGAGGGCTTAACACGGTTTAGCTGGCGCTTGCAGCAAAATAGGTTTTCGAGTTTATATTTTCTGCTTTGGCACAACGAAATAAAGCTGTAACTCGGAGAAAGTTCTCATGATATGATGTTTTAGGTTATAGGTGTTTCTAGCTATAGCTTCGTGCGACAAAGGGTCATGACTGAAATGAATGCTCTTGGATGATCAAAAGTACAACAATAACATCATGTTTTCCTACTATTTCACCATTTCTATGCGCAAGAGAGCAAATACTACTCGGAGATTTTTTGTACTTCATAAAATGTTTGTTGAAACATCAGGTAGATCGACACAAGCAAAAAATATTCTTCAGGTACATAGATAACATGTCTCGAAACATCTCGAATCTGACATGTTTGAATATAGACTTGATGCATGCCCACATTACCCGTCCTCTAGGGCAATGACCGGATGCCTGTGAATGGAAACCATATGTTCAATATTCTCCCCCTCCCCATCCCCTTACATAAAAGTATATTATGAATTATACACCACATAACATGCAAAATATTGAATATAGTTCATTTGTGAATGCCAGTCTATCGTATCATTTAGGCTTCCTTCCTTTCATGGAAGATAACTTCATTTATCGGATTTTTTGACGTTCGTTTTATGAAAAATGAACTAGTAACTTTTTTCGCTTCTAAAAAAAATACATCCAAAAATGGAAAAAATATTGTTCACTTTTAAAAGTAAGAATCATTTTCTATAATTTATTTCAATTTACTTTCTTTCACCAAACACATTTACGTTTGACTTTTATATTTTCTTTTCTTTCTTTCCTTTTCATCTTATTCCTTGATTTGGCTGGTTGCCAGCCATGGCCGCGGCAGTCCATCTTTGACTATCACCTAATATTTTCTCATCATCTCCATCCGATTAGATTTTTGTTTTCCTCCGGTCCTTCCATTTACAGGAGGTCTCGATCTCTTACTCTCTCTACGCAATTTTGATTTCTAGTTTTGTCTTGTCACCATCAGGGTATCTGATAATTTTTCGAACGGACCCGCATCGATAATGACATGGAGGGCCCGGTCTATGCAATAATTTCTCCTAGGTTTAGTGCTATCCGCGCACTTTCACTACTGTCCAAGGACAAGATATCTTTCACGAATCTTATGGACTTTTCTTTGCTTGTTCCTCACGTCCACTAGAGTAGTCCAGATTAAACTAGGATTTCTAGATTCCTATGGCAAGAACGGATCACCAAGATGAGTTTCTGAACAAAAATACTCGCTTGATAACGACACACAATTTTTATTCCAAAAGTAGAAATTTGTTTGATAATGACAGAAAAAATTTCTTCATTTCAAACGGCGGCGGACCGACGACCGGTGGCCCGTGGCGACCCAGTGGCTAGCGGACTGGGCGACCGACGGTGGTGACAATGGCGGCGATCGGCGACCAAGTGACAAATGATGAGAAAATTTTTATTTCTCATTTTCTGTTCCAGAAATAAAAAGTAAAAAATTTTTATTTTTGATTTTTATTTCAAATCTATTTCTGGAACAAGAATCTATTTTAGAAATAGAAAAGTGGAATAATTTTATCAAACGGATTTCTATTCCAGAAACATGTTTGGAATAGAAAAATTGTTTCTGGAACAGAAATAACTAGTTATCATGCACCCCCAATTTTCTGATCACCAATTTTCTAAGTAGCCTATTACGAGTGTTGTTTTCCCTCAGGCATATCTTTGATCATTTTTTTGGTTCTGGCTTTGCATATGAAAAGGGATGACGAACTCTGCCTTGAAGAAACTCAAGGGGAAAGTAGCCATCGTAACTGGCGGTGCAAGCGGCATCGGTGAGGAAACGGCTCGCTGTTTCTCCAATCACGGTGCAAAAGTCGTGATTGCTGACATCCAGGATGAAAAGGGCTGAGACCTCGTAGAATCAACTGGCTCCCGCTGCTGCACCTGTTGAAAAACAAGTGGATGTATAAGTAAAACAATTGCTTTATTTTATATAAAGCATATTACAAACTCTTTACACACACCACTCTCACGCGCCTCATGCGCCTCACCACTACACACACTTTTCTACACAAAACCCTCACCACTCTACAACTCACGCCACACACCCACTCACACAACACTCACCCAAGCACACACTTCACTCACATCACACACACGCACTACACAAAGGGGCAAGAACCCCTATTTATAGGGGTTAAAGGCGGTGGTGAAAATTCTGGAGAGAGAGGGGGAGAAAAGTCTAGAGAGAGGGAGGAAATCTTTGGAGAAATCGAGAGAGAGAGAGAGAGAGAGAGAGAGAGAGAGAGAGAGAGAGAGAGAGAGAAGATGGCAGAGAATTCTAGAGAGAGAGAGAGAGAGAATGGGCGGTGCTTTTCTGACACTCCCCCTCACCGACTATTCTCTCTTAGCATGGACATTGCGATCATACCAAGTTGCCTTCGGAACTCTTCAAATTTTACAGCTCCAAGACCTTTGGTGAAGATGTCTGCAACTTGATCATCTGTTTTGGCATACTCCATCTTTATTTCGCCTTGTAATACTTTTTCCCGCAGGAAATGATAGTGCACTTCTATATGCTTGGTCCTCGCATGGAAAACTGGATTCTCCGCTAAACTTATGGCTGACAAATTATCACAAAATATCCGTGTAGGTTGATTTATTGGTTGATGAAGATCCTCCATTAGCTGTACCAACCATGTACTCTCTTGTGCTGCCATTGCTTTTCTTGCTCTATACTCGGCTTCGTCGTAGATAGTGACACAGTTACCCGCACCATGACACTATTGCCGATCCAAGACTAAACATATATCCAAAGAGTTGATCGTCGTGTGTCACGATCTCCAGCAAAGTCAGCATCGCAATGGCCTACAACTTCACATGATGCTTCTTTCTTATACAAGAGCCCAAAATCAAATGTACCTTTTACATACCTTAGTATGCGCTTGACTGTATCTAAGTGGGGCTTTCGCGGCTTCTCCATAAATCGGCTTGCTACTCCCACTGCAAAGGCAATATTAGGCCGTGTTATGGTTAGGTAAATAAGGCTACCCACTAATTGCCTGTACATAGTTGGGTCTTCCAATTCTCGCCCTTCAATTGCACATAACTTTATGTTTCCATCAATTGGAGTAGATATAGGTTTGCAATCAAGCATCCCGAACTTGTCTAGGAGGTCTCGTGCATACTTCTGCTGACATAAGAATAATCCTTCATTGGTCTTCTCAATCTTGAGTCCCAGGAAATGTTTTAATTCTCCAAGCTCTTTCATTTGAAACCGCACTGAGAGGTTGGTTCTGATTTGGCGTATCTCCTCTTCATTATCTCCAGTGATGATTAGATCATCCATGTAGATTAATACTATTGCAAGCTTGCCATCTTCTGCTTTCACAAACAAGCTCGAGTCTGATGGGGCTACAAAGTAGCCACTTTGCACCAGAAATTCAGCAATCTTCCCGTACCATGCTCTCGGAGCTTGTTTTAAGCTATAGAGGGCTTTCTTTAACTTACAAACGTAGTCCGGATGAATCTTACTTTTGAAACCATCCGGCTGCTCCATGTATATATCTCGATCTAGTTCTCCATGTAAGAAGGCATTCTTCACATCCATTTGCCATAATTTCCACGACTTGCTTGCTGCAAGTGCTAGTAAGACTCGAACTGTAGTAATCTTTGCCACTGGACTAAAGGTCTCATCATAATCTAAGCCATACTTTTGAGAGAATCCTCGAGCAACTAGTCGTGCCTTATATCTTTCTATCGACCTATCTGGTCGAGTTTATAGACCCATTTGCAAGATATAGGACGTACCTCTTTAGGTCTCGGTACTAGGTCCCATGTTTCGTTCTTTCTTAGTGCTTGTATCTCTTCCTCCATTGCTTTCCTCCATTCCATGTCTTGCGAAGCTTCCTCATATGTGGACGGCTCGACTACTCCGACATCTTCAGTCAGCGCCGCATTTTGGGATTGGGTCTTCTTTGTCTTGTTGATCTTCTTAATTGAGATTCCTCCTCTTCAGGTTCTTCTGTCTGACTTGGTCGAAACTCCTCTGTAGTTCTTGGATGTACACCCGCCGCCATGGGCTCTTTAATTTTTCTGGTGACTTTGTGCTCTAACTTCTTTTCTTCCAATTACATTATCATTTCCTTCTTCAATTTGCTGGCCCTTATCAATCTTGTCATTTTCTTCCATTCCTTCTCGAATCTCTTCTTCAACTTGTTTTGCCTTAAGTGATGTCCACCAAGATGACAGTTCATCGAACACCACATTTCTAGAAGTGTAACACCTCCTCGTTGTAGGGTCACAACACTTCCATCCTTTTCTTTGATCATCGTAGCCCACGAATATGCAGCGAACTGCCTTCTTATCGAACTTGTTACGAAGATGGTCTGGCATGAATGCATAACATACACACCCAAATATTCTAAAGTGACTTACCGTGGGCTTGCGATTCCACAACTTCTCATAAGGTGATATAAAGCCAAGCCTTGCTTGAGGTAATCTGTTGATCGCGTGCGCTGCCGTCTTCATACACTCAGCCCAAAACTTGGGTGGAACACTCTTCGCATGCAACATACTCCTACATGTCTCCGCCAAATGCCGATTCTTTCTTTCGGCAACTCCATTTTGTTGCGGCGAATTTGGGCATGTAAATTGTCGACGTATCTTACATTCTTGAAGAAATTTTGTAAAATTATCCGACTTATATTCTCCCCCATTATCTGTGCGGAGGCATATTATTTTCTTGCCTACTTCATATTCTACTTTTGCTTTAAACTCCTTAAATTTGATTAATGCCTCAGATTTTTCTTTCATGAAATCAACCCGGACGTACTGGAGAAATCATCGATGAATGTTATCATGTACCTTGATCCTCGACCGAAGGTTGCTTCACCGGTCCAAATACATCTCGAGTGGATAAGCTCGAGAGGCATCTTCGCTCCGAATGCAGACTCCTCATATGGAAGCCGATGTGCCTTCCCATACGGCATCCAAAGCACGATGACATCTTCTTGGACTTCCAAGTGGGGAGACCTTTTAGCATACCTTTCTTCATCATCACCTTTAATTTGTGGTAACTCACATGCCCAAGCCGTGCATGCCACAAATCAGGTGTTTCATTCTTTCGAGTTTTGTCCACGTATGCCGTTTGAGTTGACATCACATAGACAGACTCTAATCGACGTCCTTCCATGATTGGTGTACCGGTTGGTTTCAAATTGCGGTACACCCTAACGTCTTTAGGACCAAACACCACATAATTGCACGAGTCGTAAGTTGTGTCACGGACAATAGATTCTTCTTCATTCCCGGCACATGGTACACATTTTTCAGTTCGACTTGATGCGAACTGAATCGGGTGTTATCATTGTTTGGCCCACATGGGTAATCGGCAACCTTGAGTTGTCTGCGCGGTGACAACTACTCGTCCACCTTTATACTCGCACATGTTTGATAGCTTGCCATGATCTCCGGTCATGTGATTTGAGCACCCCGAGTCTACTATCCAATCTTCATCATAATTAATCAATTTATCGCTTACCATGGTGAGGGCCATCACTTCTTCTAACTCTGTGATGGAGGAGGCCGCGATCTCTTCCTGTTCCTCCATTGCAAAGGATGCTTGGAAATCCCACTCTTCTTCACTATCATTTTCCATAGATGCCGCGACGTTTCCTTCAACTCTTTTGAATCGACAATCTCTAGCAAAGTGACCTACTTTGCCACAGGTGTAACACCGTCCATTACGCCTTCTATTCTTCTTATCTTCATTGTCATCCTTGTCGCGGTCTCGACGAGCTCCCCCTAGCCGAGGCCCAATTCCTTCTATTCGCTTTGGCCATTCTCCATAACTTTTCCATGGTTTGCCATCTCTTACACTTGCTCTATTTCTATTCTGGCCCTTGAACCCTCTTTTATTACTAAAGAGGGCACTTTCATCCTCCTTAATTGAGACATTAGAAATTTGTTTATCTAAGGCTTCTTGGTTGGCCAGTATATTCTCCAACTCTATTAGAGTTGGCTCATTTGCCCATCCACGGGTGGCCGTGATAATACCGTTATATTCCGGCCTTAACCCATGAATTATAATTCTTCTCATTCTTGTCTCAGAGATGGCATTCTCAGGATCTAATTTTGAAATTTCTTCGCAAATGGATTTAACTTTGGAAAAGTATTGACTTACCGTCATATTTTGTTGCGAGATTGAGAGGAGCTCGTTCTCCAGGAATTGTAACTTGGCATCGTTTGTCCTCGCAAACAGCGTTGCCAAGTTATCCCAGGCCTCCTTCGGGGTTTTTGCACTCTTTATGTGTTGCAGTAATTCATTTTCAACAGTCACGGCAAGCACATAAAGAGCCTTACCCGATTTTATATTCCATTTTCTTAATTCGCTATCATTCGTGGGTGGGGTGGTGTTGCTCCCGCCAACAATATCACACAAATCTTGACCTAGCAAGTAATATTGCATGCGGGTACTCCAATTATTATAATTTGAGTTGTTGAGCTTCTCGACGCCACTTACCGAGCTTGAGAAATCTGCCATTGTGACTTGAATATAATGCCCAAGACTATACCAAGTAAGCCTGGTCCCGGACCAACCAACTTCACAATCCCATTGTGCACGCGAACTCCGACGTCGCTCCTTAGCTCGACGATCCCTGACCGCCTACTCAATTACAATGGTCCCCGACCACTATCTTCGCACGGCCTCCGACGACCTGCTTTGATACCAAATGTTGAAAAAACAAGTGGATGTATAAGTAAAACAATTGCTTTATTTTATATAAAGCATATTACAAACTCTTTACACACACCACTCTCACGCGCCTCATGCGCCTCACCACTACACACACTTTTCTATACAAAACCCTCACCACTCTACAACTCACGCCACACACCCACTCACACAACACTCACCCACGCACACACTTCACTCACATCACACACACGCACTACACAAAGGGGCAAGAACCCCTATTTAAAGGGGTTAAAGGCGGTGGTGAAAATTCTGGAGAGAGAGGGGGAGAAATGTCTAGAGAGGGGAGGAAATCTTTGGAGAAATCGAGAGAGAGAGAGAGAGAGAGAGAGAGAGAGAGAGAGAGAGAAGATGGCAGAGAATTCTAGAGAGAGAGAGAGAATGGGCGGTGCTTTTCTGACAGCACCTACATTCACTGTGATGTTGCGGATGAGCAATGGGTGATATCCTTAGTACGCTCCACCCTTCGACTGTATGGCAAGCTTGATGTCATGTTTAGCAATGCTGGAGTGTGCAGTTCTGCTGAACAAGACAATCTTGATTTCGCCATGTCGGCTTGCGAGCGCCTCTTCGCCGTAAATGTCAAAGGCATGGCCTCGTGTGTTAAGCACGGTGCCCGCGCAATGGTGGATAAGGACATAAAGGGAAGCATAATTTGCACGGCGAGCGTTTTTGCAACCATCGGGACCGACAAGTACATAGACTATACCATGTCTAAGTATGCAGTGCTGGGCTTGGTAAGGTTGGCGAGCAAGCAACTCGGAGCACACAGTATACGCATAAACTGCGTGTCGCCCGGAGGGCTCGCGACACCAATGGTCTGCAACACCTTTGGCCGGAGCGAAGAGGAAACTGAGAGAATGTTCGAGCCGAGCTCGAGCTTAAGAGGGGGTTTGAAGGCGAAGCACGTGGCTGATGCTGTGGTGTTACTAGCTTCGGAAGATTCCGAATTCGTGAATGGCCATAACCTCGTCGTCGGTGGAGGGCTTAACACGCTTCAGTTGACTCCTCCAGCAGAATAGGTTTCATGTTTCCATGTATGCCATATTTTCCGCTTTGGCACAAAGAAATGCCGTTGTAACTTGGAGAATGTTTCTCGCGATGGAATGTTACTGGCGCTTCTAGCTGAGCTTTCTCGCGACAAACGGTCATGGCTTTGTATAAATTGGACATTAAATGCTCTTCATTGATCGTAAAACTGAATCAAGAAGTTCACGTTAACCAATTGCTGCACCATAGCACGTGCTCAGGAATTTTTCATCTCTCGATTGTTAAGAGAAATTTTGGACGGAGGATTAATGAGAGTAAATTTGGGAATAAAGTAAAAGTTGGTAGTATTTTATTAAATAAAAAAAAGTTTAAGGCATAATTGAAATTAGTCCTAAATTTTGATTTTTTTTTTAAAGATAAAAAACTATTATGGTACCACCCACTTGGGTGGCGCAGTTGGCTTTGGGCCTCTTTCCCCTCACGAAGGGGAGGGGTTCGAAACCTCAGCGCGTCACAGGGTGACTTACCTGGTGGCACGTGTGTGGTGGCTAGGACGTGTCAAAAAAAAAACTATTATGGTAGAATTGGGAATAAGCTTAAATTTTTAAATTTTTTAGTGTATTAGGTGCATAAAAAAAGGATGAAAGACTTTACATCCATCTAGAAATTTCAGATGCTTATGGAGGTTGTCTTTTTGGAAAACAACAAAGATAGTCCTTCTCATCTAGAGGTGCATTGACACTTAAGTTTTGGCGACCCCTTTATTCATTTATTACATAGAAAATTAGAAATTAATTTTTAATCCCTAAATAAAAATATTAGAATTAAATTGCATAATATATAATTTTAGGAGCATTTTTATTATTGTATTTACATTGGACTTATGACATATGGGTTTAAATTAATGGTTTCGAACTTTAATTTGACGAGTTGGGCTGAGCCCACAGAGAGAGGGAATTGACTAAAGCTTGTTATTCTCTGAAGACCAAAAATTGACTTATAAGGAATGATTATTTGATATTTTTGGAAAGGATTCGTGTTATTCTTTCAATATTTGGAAAATATTTTAAATGTTTATGTGATATATAAATTGAGTGATATATTTCGTAATAGATTGGGAGATTTCAAAATAATAAGAGGTAATATCATGCGCGGAAGCATATTTGATCTTGAGCAATATATCTCGCATATTCTTACTATATATTTGGTTAGCGCGAGGGCAAGAAATTGCCTATCCTCTGACCCATTCGTGAAGAAAGAATTGAGTGTTTTGCCTTGATTGTCGGTGGACATGAATAGAAAAGGAAGTCAATATTATTTTCGTGAAATTTTGGTGCCCATTGTTATTGCGTTTAGAAACAAAACAGGAAAGAGAGAAGGGACAATCTTTTCTTATTGGTAATGTCGCGACCCCTTTTTTTAGGGGGCGCCCGGCCGGATCGGGAACAAGCGCCGAAAGGAGGCTAATGGCTCGGCTGGGTTTAATTAAAGCCTGGACTCTCCCAAGTCCGCCAATTCACGACTTTAAAATATTTGATTTGTAAATTGATTTTTAAAACGGAGTCGCCACTAATCAATTTGGGGTAGGTTGATTAGAAACCTAAGCAAAGTATCGAGAGAAATACTTGCTCTGCGCAACCGAGAGAAATTAGGATCGGGGACTTGATTACACTAGTTAATCACTAATGCCCTTTCGGTACCTAATCTTGTTTAAACTCTAAGGTTTTTTGGATGTTTGGGGATTTTCCATGTATTTTAGGAAAAATCACATTTTTTGGGTATTTTCCTCATTTTTTGGACATAAAAGGGAATTTTGGATATTTTGGGGTATTTTCTGAGAAAATACAAGTATTTTTGGCTTTTATGAAAATTTTGGGCTTTTTATGAATTTTGGCATTTTTTTTTTTTGGAATTTTTGGAATTTTTTGGATTTTTTTGGAAAATATTAAAATATTTAATATTTTTTGGATATTTTGGAAAATAATATATTTTTCATTTTTCTGAATATTCCCGAAAACAAATAATTTTTTGTTTGATTTTTGATTTTTTGGAAATTTAAAACATTTTTAAAACATTTATTGATTTTTTTTTTTTTTGAAATTTAAAATGATTTTTTTGAAATAATAATAAAAAATGACCCCGGGTCGGATCCACGGGTCGGATCCGCCCGGTCGGTCCGAAACGCCCGCGTTTTGGAGGGAGGGGCAGCGAAACGACGTCGGGCCGGGCATGGGTAGATCCGGCCCGACTCGACGAGCTGTGACCCACTCCTCGCCCAAAATGACGGCGTTCCGCTTCGCCCAAAACGGCGTCGTAGCCGTCCGCTCTGAGACCCGGGTCCCGGGGCGAAACCCTACCCGGATCCGGCCCGACTTGCGACCCGACTTCCTTCGAAGTGGCTAAACGACGCCGCTTCGGGGGGAACCGACCCGACCTGGATCCGACCCGCTCCGACGACCCGAGGACTTTTACCCCTCTGCAAAACGACGCCGTATCCTCGGGCCCGTCAGACACCCGACCCGGATCCGACCCGGGACCCGACCCGACTCCAACTCTCCTTACAAAATGACGACGCGGCAGCCCGACCCGCTCCGCGACCCGACGACCCGACCCGGCCTCCAATACGCCCAATACACGTGGAACCCTACCCGGTTCCTGGCCTGGGTCCGACCCGGAAAACCAGGAACCCTAGGGTTCGATTTGGGGCAGCAAGGGGGGCGGCGACGACGGCGATGGAGATGGTTGAGGCGGCGGCGGACGCAATGGGCTGGGAGGAGAAGCGGCCGGCGGCGATTACACCGCCCGGCGGTCTTGCGACGGCAACAGCGAGCTTCGGCCCTCTCGCCTCTCTCTCTCTCTCTCTCTCTCTCTCTCTCTCTGTGCAGATTTCCTCCGGCGAGGTTCGGATCGAAGCTCGCGAGCTCTTGGCTCCTCCTCTGAAGTCTCTCAGCAAGGTTCCAAGGTTGCGGGCTTCTTTCTCCCCCTTTGCCGTGGCTCTGTGTGTTGAACAACGTGGGGAAGGGGGGTATTTATAGGCCGTGAATGGCCGGCCGATGAGGGCTCGACCGGTGGCCTCCGCGGCCGAACCGGCGTCCCATCGCCCCTGCATCCCATCGGCGATTGCTCCGCCTGCTCCACGTGCCCCGATCACTGTTCCTCCTGCTGCCGTGCTCTGCTGCTCCTACAATCCCGTGCACGGCACCGTCTGCTTCGCTTTTCTCCGACCGTCGCGGCTCAAGCGCGTGTAGCACACCGAACCGGGCGAAGAAGGAGACGCCCACGGGTCGAGCGCGGGTCGGGCTGACCCGCGGGGGGGGAGGGGCGCGGAGGCCCAAAGGGCCACTTTGTCCGTTTTTTTTTTTGGCTCGTTTTCTTCGGTTTCTCTTCCGTTTCCTGTTTTTCTTGTTTTTTTCTGTTTTTTCTCGTTTTTTTTCAGTTTTCTGGTGTTTTATCAAAATAAAGAGAAAAACATTAATAAAAATTAATTAAAAACTCAATAAATAAAATTCAAAAATTAGGCGTCAACAGCCGCCCCTCTTTGAAGGTGAGCTCGCAGAGGTTGCATTCAAAGACAAACTGATGCCTAATTTTTACCAAGCGTGGGCAGCAGATTATATCTTATTTAAGACATATTATCCTATACAAAAAATAGGAATGCAACATTATACTAAGACAAATAGGAAAATACCTGGAATTACTTATCGGGAATGAGTGAGATAGGGTGTGAACCCCGGGTTTTTGGCAAGTATCAAGGCGTCGTCTTACCTGGTGATATGAGAAGGCTGCTTCTCCAGGGCTCGAACCATTCTTCGGTCGCCTGTTAAAACATTGGGTAATTTGTCTAGGACTCGAACCTTTCTTCGGTCGCCTTGACGGGAAATTACTTCTCCAGGACCCGAACCATTCTTCGGTCGCCTGTCGGAGCAATCAGAGGGGTGTCTCGGACCCGAACCATTCTTCCGTCGCCTGTTGGAGCAATCAGGGGGGTGTCTCGGACCCGAACCATTCTTCGGTCGCCGTGACGGGAAATTACTTCTTCAGGACCTGAACCATTCTTCGGTCGCCCGTTGGAGCAATCGGGGGTGTCTCGGACCCGAACCATTCTTCGGTCGTCGTGACGGGGAATTACTTCTCCAGGACCCGAACCATTCTTCGATCGCCTGTCAGAGCAATCAAGGGGTGTCTCGGACTCGAACCATTCTTCAGTCGCCGTGACGGGAAATTACTTCTTCAGGACCCGAACCATTCTTCGGTTGCTGTTGGAGCAATCGAGGGGTGTCTTGGACCCGAACCATTCTTCGGTCGCCGTGACGGAAATCACTTCTCCAGACCCGAACCATTCTTCGGTCGCCTGTCGGAGCAATCAGAGGGGTGTCTCGGACCCGAACCATTCTTCGGTCGCCGTGACGGGAAATCACTTCTCCAGGACCCGAACCATTCTTCGGTCGCCGTGACGAGAGATGCGCCAACCTTTCTCAGGGCATCTCATTTGGGGGGTGTTTGACTTCTGTCAGGGACACCGCTTGGTACCGACCATTCTCGGGAGATGCGCCGACCTTTCTCGGGGCATCTCTTTTTTTGGGGGGTGTTTGACTTCGTCGGGGACACCGCCTGAGACCCGACCTTTCTCGGGGATGCGCCGACCTTTCTCGGGGCATCTTCTCCGGGGGTGTGTGACCTCCGTCGGGGACACCCGTTGAGACCCGACCTTTCTCGGGGATGCGCCGATCTTTCTCGGGGCATCTTCTCCGGGGGTGTGTGACCTCTCGTCGGGGACACTGTTGAGACCCGACCTTTCTCGGGGATATGTTACGGAAGGTGCCTGGACATTCACAGAGATATTAAAGAGTACATGGATATTCACAAGTACTAACCTGACGGATATTTGGGCCTTGGCAGGCATCATAAGCATTGAAGGGGTACTTGGATGATCACAAGTACGAGTTTTTAGGGATACTCGGACATTCACAAGTATCGAAAGGGGTATTTGATAATTGAAGACATAGAGAGCATACCTTAGGTATTTGTGAAGGTCTCTTTCTTTATGGAAATAGGGAATATCGAGGACGTACACGAGATATTCGCGGAAGCTTCTTACCTCTTGGGAGTTGGGAATATCGAGGACATGCCTCGCATATTCATGAAGGCCTCTCACCTCCTGGTAGTGGGAATACCGAGGACATGCCTCGCATATTCATGAAGATCTCTCACCTCCCGGTAAAGGGAATATTGAGGACATGCCTTGCATATTCATGGAAGTTTCTTACCTCTTGAGAATTGGGAATATTGAGGACATGCCTCACATATTCATGAAGGTCTCTCACCTCCTGGTAAAGGGAAATATCGAGGACATGCCTCGCATATTCATGAAGGTCTCTCACCTCCTGGTAAAAGGGAATATCGGGGACGTACCTTGGATATTCATGAAGGTCTCTCACTTCTTGGTACTTGAGAATGCCGAGGACGTACCTCGGATATTGGTGAAGGCCTCCTGCCTTCTGGAAATTAGGAACACTGAGGGCGTACCTGAGGTGTTCATGAAGGCCTCCCGCCTTTTGGATTTTTAGAATGCTGAGGACGTACCTCGGATATTGGCGAAGGCCTCCCGCCTTCTGGAAATTGGAAACACCGAAGGCGTTCCTAAGATGTTCATGAAGGCCTCCCGCCTTCTGGAATTTTAGAATGCCGAGGACGTTCCTCGGATATTGGCGAAGGCCCCCCGCCTTCTAGAAATTGGGAACACCGAGGGCGTACCTGAGATGTTCGTGAAGGTTGCTACCTTCTAGCAATTTTAGATACAACGCGAGGCTTACCTGGATGGCCGTGGGTACGCAGGTGTACACAGTAGGGGAATATTTGGATGAACACAAATATTTTAACAATATGATCAGGGACCACTCAGCTGGTCCAAGTGTAAGAAAATATACCTGGGTAATTGCAGATGCATGATGTGGGGAAATGTTTGAGAGCTTGCTAGCATCCAATGTCATGATTTTGAGGACAACTTTAACAGGTCAAGTGTCATAAAAAGGGGTACTCGGACAGTGGTCGGTACTTAAAGATGAGAGGATACTTGGACAGTCACAAGCACCTAAACTTTAATGACGGCATGAATAGGTCGAGTGACAATAGAGGGAGCACTTTAAGCAGTGGCAGACACTCGAAAACAGGGGGATGCTTGGGTAATTGCAGATGTCGATATTTGAGGGACAAATCAAGCAAGCTGAGCATCGGTACCTAGACAGTGGTAGGTACTTAAAGATAAAGGGACACTTGGTCAGCCACAAATATCAGCACTTTGGAGACAACTAGCATGAGCTGAGTGTCAATAAGAGGGGGTACCTAGACGGTAGTAGGTACTCAAACACAAGGTTCCGGAACGGGGATGGGGATATGCTTCTGGTGACATTTAATCTTTATGAGTATGCTTGCTATTTACACAATATGCAGATGTGTATGCAATGATTGTATATGCTGTAAACTTGTAAATCAGAATGTGATTTATGCATGATGACTTTGTCAGTTCTGCATCTTTTGAATTCCATTGGGGAAGATTTTGAAAGACAACTTTTGTTTAGAATGGAGATGTCTTGAGTATGCCAGATGAGGGACTTTCAGTCTGAAAGGACTTTCCACTCACTCTCATGGGAAAGGCTATTTTATCCTGACCATTGATGCATGATTTATAAGGACCACACTGTCTCACTATCATCATGTCAGCAGGGGTCTGAGTATTCTCGCAAATGATACGACTTCACCAACGTGAGAGGTCTTTTTTATGTTGTGATGAAGGCTTGGCCAATGGCTCATTAAAGGGGATCAATAAGGTCATGGTTTTGTAGGAAAGATGTAGCATGGTTATCTCTGGGTTTGCAAGTCGAGCATCCTGCGAAAAGAGATAGAATAATCTTGCTCGTACTTCTTCGAGCGATGCTTATAAACATATGAAATCCTACGTTAATCGAAGTGCCCCTAGTTTGAAGAGACTTTTTACAATAAGATGCTGCATAGGCTTGACTCTTGTGACAGCTGGTGATCGTCTTGGCGTTTGTCACCGATCTCTCTTCTTACAATTTGGTAAAGGTTCCATGGATCTTGATGGCAACTCCTCTTGGGGATACAAATGACTGTCTTTTTGTTCGAGGCATCGGCCTTGCTTTTACTAGGCGCACTGCTTTTTTATGCCTCCATTTCTTTTCATTCTTTTATTCACGGGCATTGACCTTGCTTTTACCAGGTACACTGCTTTTTATGCCCCAGGTTTTCATCTTTGTTGCTTGAGGAACTGGTCTTGACGAGTTCGAGTGCATGCCTTCATTAGACTTTGTTGAGTCTTCATCGTTTGCTGGCTCTTCTGATTTGCCTCCTTGTGAGGGTGATTTTACAGACTCAATCGAGTTGTACAGTGGTTACAAGTGCGCAAAGAAAGGATTGCTCTTCATGACTCTAGGGCACTTAAATCAACGCGAGTGTTCATATGCAAATAAAGATACTCAAAGATTGATGCAAGTGCAAGCAAGAGAATTTCTATTCCTTTTCTCACCTCGTGCTGCTGACTTGCCTTTGGCTTGCCCCAGTGTGGGGTGGTTCTTTTGACGGGGGGATAAGATGGAAATTTGGCCAGTGTATAGGGCTTAAGGTGGGTGCTGGAATGCCTCCCACTGTTTTGATTATCGTACCATTCACGAGAGAACTCTTTACCCTGTAGTCATGGAATTTTCTGCATCTATCTCACAAGTGTATAGATGGGGGGACTGTGTATGGGATACGGCTTGCCTGTCATCATTCTAACGTGCCTCATCCAGCATGCTCAATTAGTCTTGTATTCTTTACTTGGCTATCTATTCTAATAGTCCTTTGATAGAATCAAAGATTTAGACAAACGAAATCATCATGCACAATTTACAAAAAAGAGGCATGCAGTATATGATGTGAAAGAGTTTATGTTTTCCAAAAAAGAATGAATGGCTTTTTATTCAAGAAAGACTATTAATAGCTTGAATGGTATTCACAAATGTGTTGAAATTTGAGCATCAAAAGAGGCTTTTTACAGATGGGTGTTAATAAAATGCTCCTATTGGTTAGGGATATGACACATGCATGATCAGCTGGGGATTGGGGATTTGATCAGGAATTCCTATTCTTGCTTTTTGTAGAAGGGAAGCCGTGGAAGTGGCTCAAACAATAGGGCCTAGATTTAAGCGAGCTGAGGCTTTGAAGGCTCTCTGTCATTTGCTTTGGTGGTATTTGAGATGTCATTCTGCTTGGAAAGTCTATCAAAGACAAGACTTTCATTGATTTGTTTCCTGCATCTTTGGCGGTTCATGTGATCCTGTAAAAGGCAAGAAGAAGTGTGTTAGTCACGAATCTCTTTTGGAAGTTAAATAATTGGAAGTGATACAACATTACTCTTCACTAGTTTGCTTAAGTGGACGGGGAGGATATGAAGTCTTGTGCTTCCCATTTCGTCAGGTCGATCATTGGCTTGTGGATGACACATCCCTTTATGGAGCCAGGTGTATTTGATGGAAGTCATTTCTGCATCCTAGCTTGGCTAGCACTGATTTATCTAACCTTTGAGTTTGGTTCTTGATTTGTGGAGTTTCCTGTCAAATTGGGAAAACATGTCAAAAACGGGTTCAGATGGTAGGGATATTGGAAACGATACTAGATTACCCTTCCCTAGAGCTTGTCTGTGCTAGCTCTTGAGGATGCTTGAATGTTGAGGATGGCCAATTTATCTTGACACGGCTCGGTGTTTCCTTCCGTTGGCCTTCATGATTGCTGGTCGTTGATTCATCTCCAACGCATTCCTTCGTGGAATTTTCTTTTCTTTGTCTTTGGCTATAGTATTATTGAGCAAAAGTCATGTACCTCAAGCTTCTATGGAATTCGAGATGGACAATCAAAACTTCCAGCTTTTCAATAGCAATTACTTCTCGCGAGAGCATGTGTCTGGAACAAGAAGTGAGGTTTCCAGATTCTAGGCTGTTAACTGAAAGCTCTTTCTGACTGGAGTGATTCTTGAATGATGCCTCTTTTGTGCCAAGCTGGGTGAAATTGTCACGCATCTGCCTGGGTAATGTCGATTTGCTTGAGTTATGTCATTAAGTTTGCTATTCAATTTTCGACACTTCCCTAAATGCTGGTGGTTACCATTTAACCAAATGCACAGTTCCCGTGATGGCGTAAATATAACACTCATATAAAGAAGATGCATAGGCATTTTCATTCTGATGGAGAAATATTCGGTAATGATAGACAGTGAACATTTTTCAAGGATAGTACTTTTTACAAAGATCGAATTCACTGGCTTGGAAAATTCTCGCCCATCCATCTCGGTTAGGATTAAGGCTCCTCCGGGGAGTATCTTCTTTATTACATAAGGACCCTTGTAATTCGGGGTGAACTTGCCTCCGTGCTGGAAAGATTGGCAGCGTCTTCCTTAAGACTAGGTCGTTTACTTGAAGCGCCCGGGCCGCACTTTTGATTAAACGATCGAGCTACCTTCGTTGATAACACCGGCCGTGACAGAGCTTTCGCCGCTTTTCCTCGATCATGTTCAGCTGCTCAAGCCTTTGTTGTGTCCACTCCTCCTCGGATAAGCCGCTTGGGATAGAACTCGTAGGGAAGGGATTTCTACTTCCACGAGCAAGACCGCCTCCATACCATAAACCGGGGAAAAGGGGTTGCCCCGGTAGAAGTTCGAATTGAGGTTCGGTATGCTGTCAGTGCAAAGGGTAACCTCTCATGCCAGTCACGGTAGTTTTCAGCCGTCTTGGCTAAGATCTTCTTGATGTTCTTGTTGGTGGCCTCTACAGCTCCATTCATTTGTGGCCGATAGGGTGATGAGTTCAAATGCTGGATTTTGAACTTAGAGAATAGCTGTTTGATCGCCTTGTTATTCGAGTTTGTCCCATTGTCGGTGATGATGGAATCGGTACACCATAACGGGCGATTATGTCGCGCTTGATGAACTTCATGACATTCCGTGCAGTCACGCTGGCATATGATGTGGCCTCAATCCATTTTGAAAAGTAGTCAATTGCCACCAGGATGAATCGATGTCCGCTCGACGCCTTTGGGTTAATTGGGTCAATTACATCGATCCCCCACATTGAGAATGGCCATGGCTCAGATAACTGATGTAGTTCAGTTGGAGGGACATTTACCTTGTCTCCGTGAATTTGACAACGATGGCAACTTCGCACATGCTGAGCACAGTTATTCTCTAAGGGAAGCCAGTAATAACCCAGTCTCATTATCTTCTTGGCCAACATACGTCCATTCATGTGAGGGCCACATACTCCCTCATGTACTTCTTGCATTATTTGTGTGGCCTCGGCTGCATCCACGCATCTTAGCAGGACTGAGTCATAGGATCTCTTGTACAGATTTTCACCGCTGACGAAAAACCTTGAAGCCATTTTCATTAGGTACTTTCGATCAAAGGGTGTGCTTTGTTCAGGGAATTCTTGCTTCTGGACATATCTCATGATATCGTAATACCAGGGCTTCCCATCAGGCTCCTCAGTTATGGTCATGCAGTGGGCTTGTCTTGCCAGAACTTCGATATTTAGAGGTTCTACTTCTAGCGCTTTCGTTGCTTGCAACATAGATGATAGCGTTACTAGCGCATCCGTGAACTGATTATGAACTCTAGGCAAGTATTTAAATGAGACGTCTTGGAATTTTCCCGCCAACTTTTCCAAGTAACCGTGATAAGGCACAAGCTTGGCATCCTTTGTCTTCCATTCGCCCATCGTCTGACAGATTATTAAAGTAGAATCACTGAACACCTTTAGCTTGGTTATTCCCATTTCAATAGCCGCCTGCAAGTCGAGGATGCATGCCTCATACTCGGCTATGTTGTTAGTGCATGGAAATACCAGTTTTGCAGCCACAGGGTAATGTTGCCTATTTGGGGATATCAAGACTGCCCCAGTGCCGGAGCCTAACAGATTCACGGCTCCATCGAAGAACATGGTCCACTTGTCTTCTTCTATGGCGAAAACTTGGTTGTCCGAGGGATCATCCTCGCGTACTTCTTCGGGATGGTCTGCTAGCATATCAGCAATCACCCGCCCTTTAACTGATTTCTGTGGCAATATCTGAATGTCGAATTCTGAGATCAGGATTTGCCATTTGGCCAATTTTCCTATCAATGCTGGACGACTAAACAGATACTTGATTGGATCGCTTTCGGTTACGAGGAAAGTTCGGTAATGCAAGGTATACCGTCGGAGTCTCGTGCAATACCCATACTAATGCGGCGCACGTCTTCTCTGATCGGGAGTAGTTTTGTTCTGACATGGTGAACTTTTTACTCAAATAGTAGATGATTCGCTCTTTCTGGTCACGAGGTCCCTTTTGTGCTAGCATGGCACCTAGGGATTCACTGTTGATGGTAAGGTATAGAATTAAAGGCTGCCCGGGACCGGAGGTACCGGGACTCGGGGTTTCATCAGTACGCTTCAGTCTTCAAATGCCAATCGGCAATCCTCATCCCATTTAATTTGTGCATCTTTCCCGAGAAGCTTAAAGAAAGGTTTTGCAGTTTCGTAAAGCTGGGAAATGAATCGTGTAATGTAATTTAATCTTTCCGAGACTCGGACTTCTTTTACGATTGAAGGAGGAGGCATCTCAAATATCGCCTTGGTTTTTGACGGATCTACTTCTATGCCTTCACAAACTTACAAATAATCCCGGTAATTTGCCGAAGTTGCCCCAAACACGCATTTTGCTAGGTTCAGGCGCAATTTAAACTGGCGAAGTCGCTCAAATAGTTTCTCCAAGGTCTTTACGTGGTCTTCTCCATGCCTGGTTTTAGCGATCATGTCATCGACATATACCTCAATTTCTTTGTGCATCATGTCGTGGAAAAGGGTGATCATGGCACGCTGGTAAGTTGCCCCAGCATTTTTCAGGTCAAAAGGCATGACTTTATAATGAAAGGTTCCCCATGGAGTAATGAATGCCGTTTTTTCTTTGTCTTCTTCCTTCATCCTTATTTGGTTATATCCCGAAAATCCATCCATAAAAGAGAAAAGTCTGAATCTGCAGTACTGTCTACAAGAACGTCTATGTGAGGCAACGGAAAATCATCCTTCGGGCTTGCTTTGTTCAAGTCGCGATAATCGATACAAACACGTATTCGACCATCCTTTTTCTTTACTGGTACGATGTTTGCCACCCAGCTGGGATATTGCGAGATCTCGAGGAAACCCACTTGGAGTAGTTTCATTATTTCTTCTTCAATCTTTTTCGACAATTCTGGCTTGGTCCTTCTCGGCCGTTGCTTCTTGGGAGTTATATCGGGGTCGGTTGGCGAGGCCGTGCTCCACAACTGTTGGATCAAGGCCTGGCATATCCGCGTATGACCATGCGAACACGTCTTGATACCTCCTTAGAAGGGCAATTAAGTCCGCAGCTTCTTTTTCAGGGAGGTTGGCGTCGATCTTTATCTCTCTCGGATCCTCTGTGGTGCTTAAATTGACAATGATAGTGTCTTCGATGGTAGGGGGCCTTGTTTCTTAATGCCGCTCCTGATTTCGTTGGATTTCATTGGAATTATCAAAGTCATCTTCCGAGCTATCAGAGTGGCTATCCATGCTGTCGGTTTGGATCGTCTTGGCTGTTTGGATTTTCTTCCTGTTGTCAGTAATTGCTTTAAAGGAGTTTCTTCCCCATACTCCTGGGTTTGTCAAAGCTGCGACGCCTGGTTGGCCGGGCATGTCGTGCGACAAGATAGTCTTTTGGCTCAAGAGGGAGCTAGGCAGGAGCGAGACATGTCATGGATTTCTGGATTTCAACTCTATGCCTGTACCTATTATGCTTCATCCTTTGCATCCTGTCAATAGCAGGGAGAGTTTGTTATTTTCAATGTCATGTTAGGGGGATGAGATTTACTCTTTTTGAAACAGGATGATCCTTTCTTGTTTGCCCCCATTTTCTTGGAACAATGTCTTCGTGTTTTGACCTGTCCACATGATGTGCTGATTTCAGATGCTTTCTATCACATGATATTTTAGACATAAAGTGGGAGACAAACATGCTTTCATTTGTTATCTCATTTTGACAAAAGCTTTTGGTAATGAAATACTTTTTATTTTTAAAACATTTTTTGGGGAGAAAAAAAGCATGAGGAAGCCCTGCCCTCAGTATTCTCCTTGGATGTCATTTTCTTTTCATGGCTGGATAACATCGCTGAGCAAGTTTGGAATACTTCCTCATGTTTTTCAAAACAAAGTACTGGAACTTATACATCAGAGTTCTTGGAATGAGAAAATACAACGCTAGCACACTAGACATGACATAAAAATAAGTAAAACCCATGACAACTTCTATGTAAGGGAATGCTTTGGTAGTGCCGGTCTTGGGGCTAAGCATCCTTGGATTCCTCGTTTTCAGCGACTCGAAGTACTCGCATGCAATGACCACTTCGCTGAAGCTACGGAAGTGCAACCCGCGCAACCAAGACCGACGCCGCAGGACAAGGCTTCTATAAACTGTTTCATCAATTCCTCCTCGGGCAGTTCAGGGTGGATTTGCATTATGGGAGTCCTCCACCTCTCGGCATATGTTCAGAAATTCTCCATTGGCCTTCTTCCGAAGTGGGTCAAATCTCCGCATGGCGCTCGGTTCCGATATGGCCCCGGTACCGTGCGGGAATGTGGAGGTCAGCTCGTTCCAATCTTCTATGAGATGAACATTTGCTGTGAAGAACCACCGTAATGCACCGGTAAGGGTTTCTTGAAATGCCCGAGTTGTGAGTATTGTTTGGGCCATAATAGCGACGACTCATTTCTTCATAGAGATACTGCAAGTGAGCCACAGGGCAAGTCATGCCATTATACTTGTAGAGGTTGGGTATCCACATCTCTATGGGGGTTAGGATTCTATGGGAGTGAGACAGGCCCGATAGGTCTTGGTTAGGCCGCTGGCTTTCCCATTGCATACCCATTGGTGTGTCGAATTCTTCTTCTTCAGGGATGTTGGACTTTACCGAAATTACCCCATTGCTTTCTTCAGAGCCAAAATTACTGGATGAGATATTTAAGCTATCCTCACGGTCGGGTGGTGGGTCTAGCACTTCCTTGGGATCGTAGTGGATAAAGACGTATTCCTCTGACGGGCCTTCATTTTGGATGAGAGCAGGAAACAGTTATAGGATGAACTTTCAGTCTCGCCATTGAAATAGCGATGATAGTCCTTGGGATGGTACTCTAGGGGCGGGAAGTCTTCAGGATTGTACTCTAGGGGATGGCTGTCTTATGAGTTGTATTCTTGGGAATGCTCGGAGCTCTGGTACTGTAGCTCGTTGTCGGACGACGTATCAATCTGGCTAGGTTTTCTTTTCTTAGTCCCTGGTCCAGACCTTTTGAGTAAGGCCCTATGTTTGGCTAGCACTGCTTTGTTAAGGGAAGTGAGAGATATTGAGGTTCCACTGTTTGAGTCACTTTCCAGGTTGATAGGGGTTGGTATTCTTTGGACTCGAGCTCTTGGAGTAAGCTTGGGGGGTTGTTTTATCATGCCCCGCCTCTCGAACGGTTCCGAACTCCGTGATTTCATACAAAGGTTCTTTGCCTTTCCTAATGGGGGTTTTCTCGGTGACTGGACGCTGTTCAATTGCCCACTCATTATGCAAGGCTGTGTTGGTATTTATTTCTCCTGTCTCAGCAATCAATGGCCTTTCATACTCCGCAGTTATCGGTTCTTCGTAGGATAGGGCTATGTCGGGGCTAATGTCATACTCTTGGTAGAAAACGTGAATTAGTTCCTTCCAGGGACTTAAGGAGACTAATCTTTCTAACAATGTACCATCGCGAGGTTGGGCCGGTCGGGTTCGACGGGTATGACTCAATCATTTTTGGACCGGAGTAGGCTTGTAGGTAACCTTCGGGGTGAGGGGCATCGGCATACTTTTCACATTCGGGTGTCTTGAATTCTTCGGGGATCTCGAAGTTGGAGTAGTCGATAAGTCGATGGGATTACGCCCCGTAGTTAGCTTAACTTCTCCATGATCTTTCTAAATTGTTCATGGTGTTGGCTAGTTTTTAGCATATCTCGTAGGGGTCATGACAAAGGTGCCTAGGGTAATTACGAGTTGGGCTCATCATGAGTGGATTTTATCTGTCTTGAGAGCTGTTGAAGGGCAATGGATATCCGTCCTACGCCGTCTTCGATGTGGGCGAGGCGATTCTCGCACTTCATCCCGATCGACCCTATCATGAGGGGCCAATCGCGGGTGGCCGATGACCGACGATTCATGATTACCCGTGTTGAAAGCGATGAATGAGCACAAGATAGACAAAGATTGACCCATGGCAACGATCCACTACTTTCATTTAAAAGAGGGTTTTTACGAGACTCGATGTCTAGGAATTGAAATGACGAACCAAATACTAGACACTTAAAGAAAAGTCCCTAGACAATGGGACCAAGTTTCCAAAAAACTAGGGAAATATGACTACATATACGACAGGGGGTCTTGTGACGACTGCTCGCTTCCTTGGCCCCGAGCTGAGTGTCCGGCTTACTCCCGTATCTTTTGCATGAGGTCAACTTGCTCGTGTAGGCTGCTCTCTCTGATGGACCGAGGCGCCGATGGCTTCCACTTTGTAGGGATATGATATTTGTGGATGCAGAACGCAGAGGTGTGATGGGTTTCTTCTTCTCCTTCAAGCCCTTCAGGTATCATAATCTGTTCGTGGTGGCACTTGTCCCAGATTTCCTTGGTAGTAAAAATTTCGAGTGCGAAATCATGGCTTGTGTTGAAAAGGATCGGAGGGGTTCTCCTTCTAGAAGGCGGTAGGATCCTCTGGAGGGCTCCAAACTGTCGTGCCGGGTGATAGGGAATAGCGCCAGCACAATCGGATAGCGGAATTGGGTGGCGAGCCCCTTCTTTATGGAATCGATCGGCACACCACTGGAATGCCTCAGGAGCTGGATTTCTTAAGAAGTCAATCCAATGCAAAGAGGTCTGATTAGGAATGTAAGGTCCTAAAGCAATGAATTTTTGTAATGGATGCTCGAAGTGTTTGATCGCATGATGCCCCGATTTGCTCAAGTGGGAAAAGAACCAAACTTGTAAAATTTCGGGAGAAGCCGACATGATTTTCTCCGTTTTGTCTTTAAAAAGATCAAGGGACAAGAGTGTTTCAGCTAAAATTAGGTTGACATAGTTGGCTCCTCCCGTGATTTGATTAACGATCCAAATCATTCTAGGACTTATGGCATTTCTTTGGTGGGGAAAACGATGAGCCCAAAAATGCAAGGAGGAAAATCTCGCTTCTTTTAGCCATGGACTGATTTTGAAAACATGCATCCAAAAATCCTAGTGGACAGGTGTAATTGTTGTTTGCGAGAATTCGCTTCATAACATTGATTTTAGCTCCTAAAAACCTTGCCAACTCACACCAAGGGAGGGGGCCTGTCAATAGTTTGACCAGTTCTTTTCCAATGGGCATTCCAGTGATGATACTGTACTCTTCCAGGGTCGGGGTTAGCTCAAACCTACCAAATGTAAAGGTGAGTGTCTTTGGGCATCAGAAATGTGCAATGCTTCGTATGACTTCTGGGCGAACAGTAATATGGATTAGTGAAAGGAGATGGCCGAGCTTAGCCTTCACAAACTCCTGGGTAGGCTGATCCAACTGACCCCACCATCTAAGGAGCTTCGCCTTGGGAGTAGGAATGAACTGGATGTCATCTTCCCCCATCGCATATAAACCAAGGTTTTGAAAAATTTATCCTAAATTGCCATGGGCCAATAAAAGACTTGAGAAAAAAAAACTGAGTAAATAAATTACTTTACTTTTAAGTAAAATGACAAGCACAAAGACATACACATGAGACGTGCGGCTCGATTTCTAACTCGAAGGCTTGGTGAAATTAAAAGGGCATCCGCCGGTCGCGGCCTCGCGTTAGCGTGTGTACCCTCTTAACCTCGGCTAAGAAATTCAGGGAAAGGAAAGGCAACCTCTACATCGCAGTCTCGCGTTCGAGGCCATATCTTTCTTAACACCATCCTAGAAATCCTATGGCGGCCCAGGTCCGGCGGCCGGGTTGTGTGTGCCATGTGTAGTGTTTAAAACAAGAAAGCATGCATGACAGTTTATAATCACAAGACAATTTAATTTAAGTAAGCTTAAAATAAACTTTTCAAATTATTGACCTGTAAAAAGAAAAAAAACCTAAGTCAGTAAAGAATTTAAACAAAATAAATATGGCCTAAGTCCTCAAAAGTCCTCAGTGGAGTCGCCAAGCTGTCGTGACCTCTTTTTTTTCGGGGGCACCGGGTCGGATCGGGAACGAGCGCCGAAAGGAGGCTAATGGCTCGGCTGGGTTTAATTAAAGCCCGGACTCTCCCAAGTCTCGCCAATTCACGACTTTAAAATATTTGATTTGTAAATTGATTTTTAAAACGGAGTCGCCACTAATCAATTTGGGGTAGGTTGATTAGAAACCTAAGCAAAGTATCGGGAGAAATACTTGCTCTGCGCAACCGAGAGAAATTAGGATCGGGGACTTGATTACACTAGTTAATCACTAATGCCCTTTCGGTACCTAATCTTGTTTAAACTCTAAGGTTTTTGGATGTTTGGGGATTTTCCATGTATTTTAGGAAAAATCACATTTTTTGGGTATTTTCCTCATTTTTGGACATAAAAGGGAATTTTGGATATTTTGGGTATTTTCTGAGAAAATACAAGTATTTTTGGCTTTTATGAAAATTCTGGGCTTTTTATGAATTTTGGCATTTTTTTTTGGAATTTTTGGAATTTTTTGGATTTTTTTGGAAAATATTAAAATATTTAATATTTTTTGGATATTTTGGAAAATAATATATTTTTCATTTTTCTGAATATTCCCGAAAACAAATAATTTTTTGTTTGATTTTTGATTTTTGGAAATTTAAAACATTTTTAAAACATTTATTGATTTTTTTTTGTTTTTTGAAATTTAAAATGATTTTTTTGAAATAATAATAAAAAATGACCCCGGGTCGGATCCACGGGTCGGATCCGCCCGGGTCGGTCCAAAACGCCCGCATTTTGGAGGGAGGGGCAACGAAACGACGTCGGGCCGGGCATGGGTAGATGCGGCCCGACCCGACGAGCTGCGACCCACTCCTCGCCCAAAACGACGGCGTTTCGGCTTTTGCCCAAAACGGCGTCGTAGCCGTCCGCTTTGGAGACCCGGGTCCCGGGGCGAAACCCTACCCGGATCCGGCCCGACTTGCGACCCGACTTCCTTCGAAGTGGCTAAACGACGCCGCTTCGGGGGAATCGACCCGACCCGGATCCGACCCGCTCCGACGACCCGAGGACTTTTACCCCTCTGCAAAACGACGCCGTATCCTCGGGCCCGTCAGACACCCGACCCGGGACATGTCCCGACTCCAACTCTCCCTACAAAACGACGACACGGCAGCCCGGCCCGCTCCGCGACCCGACGACCCGACCCGGCCTCCAATACGCCCAATACACGTGGAACCCTACCCGGTTCCTGGCCTGGGTCCGACCCGGTTACCCGGGATCGCAACCCGGAAAACCAGGAACCCTAGGGTTCGATTTGGGGCAGCAAGGGGGGCGGCGACGACGGCGACGGAGATGGTTGAGGCGGCGGCGGACGCAATGGGCCGGGAGGAGAAGCGGCCGGCGGCGCGACACCGCCCGGCGATCTTGCGGCGGCGGCAACGGCGAGCTTCGGCCCTCTGCCTCTCTCTCTCTCTCTCTCTCTCTCTCTGTGTGCAGATTTCCTCTGGTGAGGTTCGGATCGGAGCTCGCGAGCTCTTGGCTCCTCCTCTGAAGTCTCTCAGCGAGGTTCCAAGGCTGCGGGCTTCTTTCTCCCCCTTTGCCGTGGCTCTGTGTGTTGAACAACGGGGGGAAGGGGGGTATTTATAAGCCGTGAATGGCCGGCCGATGAGGGCTCGACCGGTGGCCTCCGCGGCCGAACCGGCGTCCCATCGGCGACTGCTCCGCTTGTTCCACGTGCCCCGATCACTGTTCCTCCTGCTGCCGTGCTCTGCTGCTCCTACAATCTCGCGCACGGCACCGTCTGCTTCGCTTTTCTCCGACCGTCGCGGCTCAAGCGCGTGTAGCGCACCGAACCGGGCGAAGAAGGAGACGCCCACGGGTCGAGTGAGGGTCGGGCTGACCCGTGGGGGGGAGGGGCACGGCTTTGGGCCGCGGAGGCCCAAAGGGCCACTTTGTCCGTTTTTTTTTGGCTCGTTTTCTTCGGTTTCTCTTCCGTTTCCTGTTTTTCTTGTTTTTTTTTTTTGTTTTTTCTCGTTTTTTCCAGTTTTAAATGTTTTATCAAAATAAAGAGAAAAACATTAATAAAAATTAATTAAAAACTCAATAAGTAAAATTCAAAAATTAGGCGTCAACAGGTACTGTGGTGCAAGTAGGGGTGAGCATTGGTTTAGGGTCAAATCTGGACCAACCCTGGATAGGTCCAACTCTGTTGGTCTTGATTTGGTTTTTAGGGAGACTGGGTCAGTCCTTGGTCCCGGGATTCTTAGACTAGCACCGTGCGAGTTGATCCTCGATCTTAGGAGTTTAGGGTCGGTCTAACCCGGACCAACCCGATTTTATATATATATATATATATATATATATATATTATATTTAATATGATATTTATAATTTTTTTATATAGAGAAAACCTTAAAATAAACAGCGTCAACAACATTAAATAGCTCATTAGTGAGGAGTTCAAGTAATTTTACACTATTTATTAGTAACTTAGATCTTTTAATGTCTTTTATAGTGTCAAAAACCAAATTTTCTCCTTTTTTTTTTTTCCAACCAAAAAAAAGGAGAAAAATGTTTTTGTGAGGAGTCCTCACGGCGTTCAAAAGGGCGTAAATAGTTCCTCACGACATCTTCCTTTAATACTCGTTCTCTTCTGTATTATTTGTCATCTTAGTCTTTAATTTGCCAAAATCGAAATAAACAAATTCTCCGTTCGTCACTCGACATTCATCTCGCTTGCTTTGAGTCACTCATACCGCTCGTCGCTTGATACTTGCCTGACTTGTTGCTCCCTTCTCGAAGCTTGACCCTCACCCCATTCGACACTCATCGCTCTTCTCTCTTAGTTGACCTCGCTCATCACTGAACCTCAAAACTTAATCACTGTCTTCTCCAAGCCATATTCAGAAGCAATTAGGCGGTGAAGGGTGCATTTTTAGCTATGCTTCAGGATTTATGTTGTTTGTCCTTTTTGTCAATTGATTTGTCTCCTCTCCGTCCCTCTAATTTTTTCTGTCCCAGTGCACGGGGAAGCGCGACCCTTGAACTGGAGTTCTCGACTGAAAATTGCTTTAGGTTCAGCTCGAGGGCTTGCATATCTGCACCATGACTTCTGTCCTAAGATCGTGTATCGTGATATAAAGTCCAGCAACATTCTTTTAGATGAAAACTTGGAGCCCCATGTCTCTGATTTTGGACTTGCCAAGCTTCTGGTAGATGAAGAAGCACATGTTACAACTGTAGTTGCTGGCACTTTTGGTTATCTTGCGCCTGGTTAGTGTCTCTGCTTCTTTTTCCTCCTTTCAAATAACTAAAGAACTTATTAGTTCGGCCTTTTTTCCTATGGCGCAGATGATACGCACTTTAGTATGTATCTTATCATGCATCTTTTTCCACATAGACATCAGACATGAAATGCTGGACCGTGGAAATTGGCACTACCTAAACGGCATTATTTCCATCGTTATATCAAGCGATCATATATATCTTCCGTATCTTTTGTTGCATGCTTTTGTGATTTTCTGCCAAGTTGGCCTAAACTGGACTTTGTCCAGTAATAACTTTTAGATAACAACATGACGGTGCCCCTAATTATTCTGGTAGTTTGATGATGCCTTTGTTTGTCAACTAATTCTCCTTGAATAGTTTAATTGGAATGCTTACAAGATCTTCTGAATACACCTTGCTGAGTTAGTTCTCATACAACAGACATGGGACGAACAAGTATCTGATTCTTCTAGTAACTAATGCTCACATTGACATAGCTTGGGATGAAAGTGATTGTTGTACGGTAAGGCCCATTGAAAATGAATTGTGGCTAAGTTCCTGCTGATTTAGTCTAATGAATTGTGGGATCACACAAATAGTGCATGTCACTTTTGAAAATTGTTGTTATTTTCCTCATCGATATATTTTTCAGTTCATTTTCAATATTGAGCCAAACATTGAAAAATGTTGTTATTTTTCTAAAAAATGAATTTCTTGAAAATATTTAGTAAAATGTCACGTCTCTAAATCAAGCCAAAAGTTTTTGTAATTTCCTCTCGATAGATAGAGCAAAGAAGCCAATTTGACGAGGAAAAAGCTGGGAGTCCTTTTTCCCGCTTTTTTTCTTCTTTTATTCATATCTATTGAAAAGTCATTGACCAAAGCTGAGAGTAGGCGGCTCCAGGTGAAACTTCAAGTTTTATTAGGTGGACAGTCAGCATCGATGCTTCATAAAAAAATAGCAGCCACGGAAAATTCTATAGTTTGAAGATTTCTCTTAGTAAGTTCCCTGGAATTTGGTGAAGTTTGAAAAAGAAAAAAAAATTTCTTGGTGGACAAGCATTGCTAGCTTATAACTAGAGATTTGTTTTCCCTCAGGCATCATAATTGAGATAAGGGCAGAATTCGCCAAGTCATCATTTGTACTTCCATTTTGTTCCGGCTTTGCTGAGGGAAAGGGATGACGAACTCTGCCTTGAAAAAACTTGAGGGGAAAGTAGCCATTGTAACTGGCGGTGCAAGTGGCATCGGTGAGGAAACGGCTCGCTGTTTCTCCAGTCATGGTGCAAAAGTCGTGATAGCTGACATCCAGGATGAAAAGGGCCGAGAACTCGTAGAATCGATCGGCTCCCCCTCCTGCACCTACATTCGCTGCGATGTCGTAGACGAGCAACAGGTGATATCCTTAGTACAGTCGACCCTTCAATTGTATGGTAAGCTGGACATCATGTTCAGCAATGCAGGAGTGATAAATTCTGTCAAACAAGACATTCTTGATTTCGACATATCAGCCTTTGAGCGCCTTTTCGCCATTAATGTCAAAGGCATGGCCTCGTGTGTGAAGCACAGCGCCCGCGCAATGGTGGATATGGACGTAAAGGGAAGCATAATTTGCACAGCAAGCGTTGCTGCGACCATCGGGAGTGATGCGTTCATAGACTATACCATGTCTAAGCATGCGGTGCTGGGCTTGGTGAGGTCGGCAAGCAAGCAACTCGGAGCACACGGTATACGCGTGAACTGCGTGTCGCCTGGAGGGATCGCAACGCCAATGGTCCGCAACCATCTTGGCCAGAGTGAAGAGGAAATCGAGAGGCTCTTCGAGCCTAGTTCGAGCTTAAAAGGAGTTTTGAAAGCGAAGCACGTTGCTGATGCTGTGGTGTTTCTTGCTTCTGAAGATTCCGAATTCGTGAATGGCCACAACCTGGTCGTCGATGGAGGGCTTAACACGGTTTAGCTGGCGCTCGCAGCAAAATAGGTTTTCGAGTTTATATTTTCTGCTTTGGCACAACGAAATAAAGCTGTAACTCGGAGAAAGTTCTCATGATATGATGTTATAGGTTATAGGTGTTTCTAGCTATAGCTTCGTGCGACAAAGGGTCATGACTGAAATGAATGCTCTTGGATGATCAAAAGTAAAACAATAACATCATGTTTTCCTACTATTTCACCATTTCTATGCGCAAGAGAGCAAATACTACTCGGAGATTTTTTGTACTTCATAAAATGTTTGTTGAAACATCAGGTAGATCGACACAAGCAAAAAATGTTCTTCAGGTACATAGATAACATGTCTCGAAACATCTCGAATCCGACATGTTTGAATATAGACTTGATGCATGCCCACATTACCTGTCCTCTAGGGCAATGACCGGATGCCTGTGAATGGAAACCATATGTTCAATATTCTCCCCCTCCCCATCCCCTTACATAAAAGTATATTATGAATTATACACCACATAACATGCAAAATATTGAATATGGTTCACTTACGAATGCCAGTTTATCGTATCATTTAAGCTCTATTCCTTTCATGGAAGATAACTTCATTTATCGGATTTTTTTACGTTCGTTTTATGAAAAATGAATTAGTAACTTTTTCCGTTTCTAGAAAAAATATATTCAAAAATGAGAAAAATATTTTTCACTTTTAAAAGTAAAAATCATTTTCTATAACTTTGTCGCGACCTAATTTTTCCGGGTGCACCACCTAGAATTTAGGTTAATGGACTGCCAAGCTTTAAACTTAGCTCGAGCCTTCCCAGGCCCGTACTAATTCGCGACTTAGGGTTCAAATTTTTAAACGTGCAGATGAATTTTATCTAGGAGTCGCCACTAATCTTTTTCCGGTAGACTGATTAGATACCTAAATAAAATAATAGGAGAATTATTTTACTCCTACGAACTGCAGAGAGGCTAAGGGTACAGACAGTGGACTTGGTTACATTAGACTTCTCTAATGCTCTTTCGGTATCATTTCTTTTTATTTTTTTGAAAATATTTTATGCGGGCGGCTGATTTATTTTAACCTAAATTACTATCATGGAAATGTGGTGACCACACGAGTGCTCATCCATTATTGAAACATTAAAAAAAAAACTGCATCACATAAGGCAAGCAATAATTTTTTTTGGGTTTTTCTTGAAATTATGATTTTATCACATGACATGCATTTTAACTAAATGACTAATTTCCTAATATGCAAATTCTAATTAAATGACGATATTATGCAAATTAATTAACATGCACATAATATTTTTGGACTTTTTTATTTGAAATTTGACATTAATAAAAAAAACCTAATTAAGCTATTCAAAAAAAGGAATAATTTTCTAATTCATTTTTGGGATTAATTTGACTTAAACCCTATTCTGTCTTAGAAAATTATTTTTTTTATTTTTTAATTAAAATGACAACTTTTTCTACAACTCTAAAAGAAATTATCTAGGCCCAATCCTAACCTATTTAAAAAAAAAAAGGTTTCTAAAAAATATAATCCTAAAAAGACAATCCCGATTTAATAAACCTAAAAAATGCAATTATGATTTACTAAACCTAAAAAAATGCAATTTAATTTATTAAACCTACATGGCTAATGCAAGATGTTGATTTTTGATTTTTAGTTTTTTAGTGTTTTTCCAAGATAAACAATTATCAAATAAGCATTACGTCTAAACAATTCAGATATTTAACCAATAAAGAAAAATAATCGAAAAAATAACCCGTTGTCTCACGGGCCAAATTAAAGATTATTTTTAACCCTAAGTATCACAACAAAAAATTCAAAATAATTAAAAATCTGATCCGAAGTCTTACGGGTTGAATTAATAATTATAATGATTTCACTATTAAAATTCTAAAAAAAAAGCCCATAAATTAATATAATTAAAAAAATAATCCGACGTCTCTCAGATTAAATTAATAATTACAATAATTCCGGACGAAATCCTAACGAATAATGCCTACCAAAATGCACAAATATTAACCTTGACAAATCATATTATGACTTAAACAAAAACAACAAAATTTAAAACACAATAAAATAACATAAATAGGCAAAAGAAAGAAATAAAAATAAAACTAAAAAAAGAACTACCTAAAGGAAAAAAGAGGGCAGCGGGTTAATCGGCACCGAGTAGACGGTGGCCAGCGTCGGAGCTCCGGCGGTGACTGGGCGGCGACGATGACGGCGCGAGGGGGCGGGGACAGCGATGCGGCGAAGCAGGGACAGTGGCACGGCGTCAGATGGAGGCTCCACGGGGTCGTCGGGTTGGGAACAGAGGCGGTCGCGCGCAGGGCAGAGCAGCGTGCGTTGGCGTTGGGGGACGATGGCGTCGCGGAGCAGAGATGCAGCGGAGCGGCGGTGGACGCGGGGCTGGCACGGCGGCCTTCGGGTCTGGTGGGTGGATCGGTGTCGCGGGTCCTTCTGGCTCGTGAATCGGCACAGGCTGGCGGTGGAGCAGGTGCGACGAGGAGCAAAACGGCGGGGCGGAGCGGCGATTGGCGCAACGAGCGGTGATTTGCTGGAGAAGATCGCAGGTGGGGCGTCGAAGATGGAAAAGGGAGCGCGGGCGTCGAGTGTAGGCTCAACGAGGAAGAAGACCCATTTCTTTTTTTCTTTCTTTTTTTTCTTGTTTTTCCCTTCTTTTCACGTCTCTCACGTCACTTCCTCTCCCTATTACTCTCTGCACCCCTTTTGCTTTCTGTACTCCACTTTTTTTTTGACTTTTCAGCCAACTCACATCATCTCTCTCTCTCTCCCAAGACCCCACGGACGGCCACCTCCCCTTTTCTATTTTCTCTTTCCTCCCTCTCCTCACGTCACTTTCCCTCTGCCCCTTTTTCTCCTGTGGACGAATTGAACGCCCTACAGTCCAAACCTTTCTCTTCTCTTTTTCTGATTTTTCTTTGCTGTGTATTCTTTTTGACGAAGAGAAGCCCCCGCTCACTATTTTCGCTCTAATTTCTTCATGAAAATTTTTTGTTCTCTCTAAATTCGCTCCCCCACTTCATGAAAAACGAGCCTCTCTTTTATAGTGATTCGAAACGGTCTCTTCACATGACATTTTTCGAGCTTACCATTTCGTTACATTAAATCAAATCAGTATGATTTGTGAATCGCCTCTTTCGCTTCATTTTCACTGATTTCAAAATTGTTCTTTGCATCCTGGACATCCATCTAATTTCAATTTTCCTCGCACAATTCAATCAAATCAATCTCCCCATTTTTTCCATTTATTTGTCCAAAATGCAAATTTTATTTTTTTAAAATTAAGTGTCAACAAACTTATTCTACTTTCGTCAAACACATTTTCGTTTGACTTTTATATTTTTCTTTTCTTTCTTTCCTTTTCATTTACTTCCTTGACTTGGCTGGTTGCCAGCCATGGCCACGGCAGTCCATCTTTGACTATCGTCTCCATCCGATTAGATTTTTGTTTTCCTCCGGTCCTTCCATTTACAGGAGGTCTCGATCTCTTACTCTCGCTACGCAATTTTGATTTCTAGTTTTGTCTTGTCACCATTAGGGTATCCGATAATTTTTTGAACGGACCCGCATCGATAATGACATGGAGGGCCCGGTCTATGCAATAATTTCTCCTAGGTTTAGTGCTATCCGCACACTTTCACTACTGTCCAAGGACATGATATCTTTCATGAATCTTATGGACTTTTCTTTGCTTGTTCCTCACGTCCACTAGAGTAGTCCAGATTAAACTAGGATTTCTAGATTCCATTACGAGAGTGTTGTTTTCCCTCAGGCATATCTCTGATCATTTTTTAGGCTCTGGCTTTGCATACGGAAAGGGATGACGAACTCTGCCTTGAAGAAACTCAAGGGGAAAGTAGCCATCGTAACCGGCGGTGCAAGTGGCATCGGCGAGGAAACGGCTCGCTGTTTCTCCAATCACGGTGCAAAAGTCTTGATTGCTGACATCCAGGATGAAAAGGGCTGGACCTCGTAGAACCAATTGGCTCCCGCTGCTGCACCTACATTCACTGCGATGTTGCGGATGAGCAAAAGGTGATATCCTTAGTACGCTCCACCCTTCAACTGTATGGTAAGCTTGACGTCATGTTTAGCAACGCTGGAGTGTGCAGTTCTGCTGAACAAGACATTCTTGATTTCAACATGTCGGCTTGCGAGCGCCTCTTCGCCATAAATGTCAAAGGCATGGCCTCGTGTGTGAAGCCCGGTGCCCGCGCAATGGTGGATAAGGACATAAAGGGAAGCATAATTTGCACGGCGAGCGTTTTTGCAACCATCGGGACCGAGAAGTACATAGACTATACCATGTCTAAGTATGCAGTGCTGGGCTTGGTGAGGTCGGCGAGCAAGCAACTTGGAGCACACAGTATATGTATGCATAGACTGCGTGTCGCCCGGAGGGCTCGCGACACCAATGGTCTGCAACACCTTTGGCCGGAGCGAAGAGGAAATTGAGAGAATGTTCGAGCCGAGCTCGAGCTTAAGAGGGGCTTTGAAGGCGAAGCACGTCGCTGATGCTGTGGTGTTCCTAGCTTCGGAAGATTCCGAATTCGTGAATGGCCATAACCTCGTCGTTGATGGAGGGCTTAACACGCTACAGTTGACTCCTCCAGCAGAATAGGTTTCATGTTTCCATGTATGCCATATTTTCCGCTTCGGCACAAAGAAATGCCATCGTAACTCGGAGAATGTTTCTCGTGATGGAATGTTACTGGCGCTTCTAGCTGAGCTTTCTCGCGACAAACAGTCATGGCTTTGTATAAATTGAACATTAAATGCTCTTCATTGATCGTAAAACTGAACCAAGAAGTTCATGTTGGCCTTGTTTGGTTCGACTTTCCTAAGGGGCTTTGGGCCCTTTGGGGAAAATATTTTGCATTTGGCAAACATTTTTAAAAGCTCATTTGCCAAATATTAGCATTCCCAATGCTAAAAGCCCAACATTGGGAGAAGCTGCTTTGATCATTGGCATTTTGGAGATGCAATGTCACTGTTCATCGCGCATCACTGTTTCATCTTCTTCTTCCCTGCCCATCTTCTTCCCCATTTGCCTTCTTCCCCACCTGAGAGTCGAGCTTCTTCGACAGCCGCCATCGCCGCCTGGGGGTTGCGCATCCTTGGTGACCATCGCTTGGGGTGGCGCAACTCGCAACCCATGTGGTGTCGCACGACCTCAGGCGGCCTCAGGCTGCTAGATCTAGTAGTTTGGTGGCTAGGTTTGGCCTTTGCGACCTTAGATGATGGCATCGCCTGAGTTCACGCCCCCAGGCGGTGTCGCTTGAGGTCGCGACCTCAAGTAGCCAGATCTGACCGTCCCGGACTCTTTGCCGGCCGCGGCTGCTGGATTTGATTTTCAGATTAAAAGAAGAAAATAGCAAAAACCTAGCATAAATGTGAGTTTTGCCAAACGATATTTATGCTAAGTTACCTTTCAGTGCCATTTGAGGTTATAATTTATCAAACAGTGTAATATTTCGATAAATCCCTTTACCTCAAAGATATTTGCATTCTCCTAATGGCATTTCCTCAAAGCCGAACCAAATGGACCCGTTAACCAATTGCTGCACCATAGCATGTGCTTAGGAATTTTTCATCTCTCGATTGTTAAGAGAAATGTTGGATGGAGGGTTAATGACTGTAAATTTGGGACTAAAGTAAAAGTTGGTAGTCTTTTATGAAATTAAAAAAAAAAAAGTTTAAGGTAGAATTGAAATTAGACCTAAATTTTGAAAATTATTTAAAAGACAAAAAACTATTATGGTAGAATTGGGATTAAGCTTAAATTTTTAATTTTTTTAGGGTATTAGGTGCAGAAAAATATGATGAAAGACTTTACATCCATCTAGAAATTTTGTATGCTTATGGAGGTTGTCTTTTTGGAAAACAACAAAGATAGTCCTTCTCATCTAGAGGTGCATTGACACTTAAGTATTGGCGACCCATTCATTCATTTATTACATAGAAAATTAGAAATTAATTTTTAACCCCTAAACAGAAATATTAGAATTAAATTGCATAACATATAATTTTAGAAGTATTTTTTATTATTGCATTTACATTGGACTTGTGACATATAGGTTTAAATTGATGGTTTCGAACTTTAATTTGACGAGTTGGGCTGAGCCCACGAAGAAAGGGAACTTACCAAAGCTTGTTATTCTCTGAAGACCAAAAATTGACTTATAAAGAATGATTATTTGATATTTTCGGAAAGGATTCATGTTATTCTTTCAATATTTGGAAAATCTTTTATATATTTATGTGATATATACATTAAGTGATATATTTCATAGTAGATTGGGAGATTTCAAAATAATAAGAGGTAATATCATTTGTCGGTTGACATGAATAGAACAGGAAGTCAATATTATTTTCGTGATATTTTGGTGCCCACTGTTATTGTGTTTAGAAACAAAATAGGAAAGAGAGAAGGGATGATCTTTTCTTATTGGTACTGTGGTCTAAGTAGGGGTGAGCATTAATTTAGGGTCAACTTTAGACCAACCTTAGATCAATCCAACCCTGCCGGTCTTGGCCCAGTTCTCAGGGAGGCCGGGTTGATCCTTGGTCCTGGGATTCCTAAATTAGCACTATGCAAGTTGATCCTCGATTCTAGGAGTTTAGGGTTGGTCCAACCCTGATTATATATATATATATATATATATATATATATATATATATATCTAAAATATGTTATTTATAATTTTTTTATATAGAGAAAACCTTAAAATAAACAGCGTCAACAACATTAAATAGCTCCTTAGTAATGAGTTCAAGTAATTTTACACTATTTATTAATAACTTAGATTTTTTTAATATCTTTTACAAGGTTAAAAGCCATAATTTTTGAAGGAGAAAAATATTTTTGTGAGGAGTCCTTATGACGTTCAAAATGGCATAAATAGTTCCTCAAGATATCTTCTTCTAATACTTGTTCTCTTCTATCTTATTTGTCCTCTTAATATTTAATTTGTCAAAATCGAAAGAAACAACTTCTTCGCTCGTCACTTGACACTTCCCTCACTCGCTTGGGTTACTTGTGCCGTTCGTCGCTTGATACTCGCCTAGCTTGTTGCTCCTTGCTCGAAGCTCGACGCTCACCTCACTTGACACTCGTCGCTTGGTTCTCTTAGTTGACATCGCTTGTCACTGAACCCATAAGGTCCGTTTCGTCCTCACTCGCCTTTTCAAGGAGTACAAAAAATGAAATAAAAAATTATCGGTTGATCTTGGGTTGATCCTGGAATCGGACCAAACTTATTAGATCGGTCTGGTCCTTAATTGCCCTTTCAAAAAGTATAAAAAATGAAATTAATAAACTTTCGGTTGGTCCCGAGTTGACATTGGAATCGGACCGAACCCACTGGACCCGTCCGGTTCTCGGTCCCAAAAATTGAGGACTGATACTGTACGGGTTAATTTTAGGGTTAGGGAGTGAGCCGGCCCAATTCGGACCACTGTAAAACCACAAGAAAACAGACAGAAAATGGGGGTGAAGGTTAGACTTCCTTTTGTCTCTCGGTCAATAGGTCAACTAAAGGGTAGCTTTTTCTTTCTTCTCTGACCACTTGCAGAGGAAAAGAGCAAAAAACGCGAGAGAGAACGCGAGAGAGAAAGGAGGTCTTCTTCTTGGTTGGGTCTTTGCACGCCATCGCCGACGCCGCACCAGCTCTGCCCCGTGACGCCATTGACGCCTGCCACCTGCAGCTGCCCGCACCGTGTTCCTCCTCTTTCAATGAGCTTGCTGCTCGACTGTCGACGTCACCGTCTGCCTGCGTCGTTCCGGCCGTCACCGTGACACCTGCGACGTGCAAGCCATCCCCGACGTCCTTGCCGCTCGCGTTGCTCCTACCGTCACTGCCCCTTGCTGATCTGCTTTACCAAGAGCCCCCTCGTGGTTGAGCTTCACTCAAGCGTTGCCTCCTGGCATCGTCATTGCTGCTCCAAGCTTGTTGATATCTCACGAACTCCCACGAGGTCCCTCACATCCCACTCTCTCCTTCTCGGCTTGATCTCAGAGGAGACCAACATCAGACGTCGATGGCACGAGTCCAGCCCACTTCGCTTAGCCTCCCAGCTTTCTTCGGAAGTTTGTTGGGGCTATTTAAGTCAAGTTCAGCGAGCATCAGCACCACTGCAGTCCAGTCCAAGCGTCCAAGCCCGAGCCTTGTGCCATCACGTTGAGCCTTGATCGTGATTCGCGAGCCCCCGTCTGTCAAGCCAAATTTGGAAAGCTAAAATTCGTATTTGGTAAAAATCTTGTCTTATTTGGTATTTGAATACTCCCTTTTCTTATTTGAAATATCATTCATGCACATGATTGATGTTCATGATATATTATCATAAGCCTTCTAAATTATGGATTAATTCCTAATTTCATAACATACATACGATTGAAAGTCTAATTTTATATCTGAAATATGATTCGTGATCACATGAAAAATCATCAATTCGATTTCATATCCGGGATATAATTTGTGATTTTATCAAAATTAGCCACTCTGATGATTGGATTGTGACAAGTTTTACAAAGATGCCTCAAGCGTTTCCAATTTCAGAAGGTCGTAAGGGTGTACGGCCATTGAAGTTTCTCAGTTCTTCTGAATTGAAAGACCAGAGAAGGCAATCTAAAGAAGAAGTTGAGAGTCCCTTTTCTTGCATTTTGTTCTTCTTTTAGGGCGCGTTTGGTAACATTTATTTTAAAAAATTATTCCCGAGAACAGAAATAGAAAAAAATTATTTTTGTTTCAAAGAATAATTTTTGAACAGAAGAACGCATTTAGTAATACAGAAAATTTCTATTCCTGGAATAGAAAAAGAACAAAAGGGGGAGGTGAGGGGTTCAAACCCCCACCTTATCAAGGGGGATGGGGTGGGAACGCGCAAGTTTCAGGAGTGGGTTTCGACGCCCACGCCCGCAAGAGGCGGGGCAAAAGTTTGAGAGTGAGTGTAGAATGGGTATAGAGTAGGTCGACCAAAAAAAAAAAAAAAAAACTTGTATATTTTTTTTTTTTTGTTTCCTTTAAATTTTTAATATTTTTATTATATTTTTCTTTTTCTTTTTCTTTTTGGCTGGTTGTTGGCTACGATAGTGGCCGACGACCGGCTAGGCGACATTTGGCGAGCTTGCTGGAGGCCAGCTTGGCTCTGGCGAGCCTTGCCAAGCCATCGACGAGGCTTGGCCTCGCCCAGATCTGGTGAGGCTGAGCCTCGCCCTTGTCGGTGGCTTGGTGAGGTCATTGCTGGACGGTGAGCCTCGCCGGGCCATCGGCGAGGCTTCGGCCTTGCCCTGGCTTGGCGAGGCTCGACCTCATGTTGGTTGGGGAGGCCGCGCCTTGCCATGGCTGCAAGAGGCTCGATCTCGCCTGGGCTGGGCGAGGCCGAGCCTTGCGCGGCCATGGTGAGGTTCGGGCCGACGAGCTTAGCCGTGGCTCGCCCTCTTCGGGGGCCAACGACACTCCGCCTCTCCAGGGGCCGGCGACGCTCCGATGAGGTCGCTGGCCCTCATCTGGTTGGTTGTCGGCGCCAGCGATGGCGAAGCCCAATGACCGGCAAAAGGAAGAAGAAGAAGAAGAAGAAAAGAAAGAGAAAAAGAAGGAAAAAAAAAAGTGTTTTTCGGAAGTATTTTCGGAACCAAGAAACAAGTTTTTTCTACTTCTTATTTCTGTTTCAAATTTGTTCCTGAGAACAAAAGTGTAAACAAACATGTTTCTATTTTTTTTTTTTTCCGTTCCTTAGAACAAAAGAACAAAAATTAGTGTTCTGGAGAACAGAAACAATTTTAAACAAATGCGCCCTTATACACCCATTGCAAAGTCATTAACTGAAGCCGATAGAAGGCGGCTCCAGGTTAAATGTCAAGTTTGGTCAGGTAACAGTCAACCTTGATGCTTCACAAAAGGTAGCAGCAACCTAAAGTTCTAAAGTTTGAAGTTTTCTCTTGGGAAATTCATTGGAACTTGCCGAAGTTTGATGGAAAAAATATTCTTGTTGGGCAAGCATCGATAGCGGTTGGAATTAAGATTGCACGTAAGTATGATTTTGACATCAATAACAATTCTTAATTAGTGATGTGTAAATGTGTGTGTATATATAGTATGTATTAAGTAAAGGATGGACACAAAATATGATCATTTCAAAGATACAATTCATGGGGAAGTGAGCTCATAAACCCATATCCTTTAACTCCACACAAATACCCATTCAAATTGGAGATTATTTTAATATTTGTACACAAGCTCTAGGAGAAAATATTACATTGGCTGGTCTGCATGTCAGACTGAGACATACCGAGACGGGATTCTTCAGCAAACGACACGTGACGTGGCTGGTAAAAGGTTCTCTTTGCGTAAAAGACAGATAGATTAAACAAATTTGCGCATTATCATGAACATTTCAAAGATACAATTCATGGGGAAGTGAGCTCATAAACCCATGTCCATTAACTCCACACAAATACCCATTCAAATTGGAGATGATTTTAATATTTCTACACAAGCTCTAGGAGAAAATATTAAATTGGCTGGTCTGCATGTCATAATGAGACGGGATCCTTCAGCAATCGACGCGTGACGTGGTTGGTAAAAGGTTCTTTTTGCGTAAAAGACAGATAGATCAAACAAATTTGCGCATTATCTGCAACCACCCATAATTCACTGATCTCTCTTTGAGTAAAGAAATCTGCGCAACCATGATGTATGGGATTTTCTCTTTCTGCCCTCGTCATGTATGTGAAGCCCCCACGCACACGCTCACACGGACCCCGCACCGCACCGCACCGCACCGAAAGCGAAGATAATCTGCCATCTTCCTCCCTGTATCATGATCCTCCTTTGAGAAACTCTCTCTCTCTGTTTCTCTCTAAGCGAAAGCCAAGAAACAAGGGATGACTCTCATGGCGGTCGAAGCTGCGCACGTCGATCCTTTTCACACCAAGACTCGCGAATATATCTGTTTAATTTGAATATCATCAGTTATTTGAGGAAGATGAACAGTAGAGAGTGAAGGGTTTGGATTTTTGGAGTTTCGGGAAACAGGATTCCCAAAACGATCGTTTCGACACAAAAACGATCCCAAAAAGAGGAGAAACGCAGCGGAAGAAGATTTCATAATACCCAATCACGAATCACCGATCACGAAGGTGCATCACAATGTCGAACACACCTTAAATCCACGAGACTAAACCCGGCGTTGCAAATTGAGGAGGAGACGGGCACTTTGTTCTTCAAGGAAGGGAGAAACGACGATACGGGAGGAACGTCGTAATACGCTTCTGGAGAAAAAAAAAGGGAAAAAGGAAAAACTGAAAAATGGAAAAACGTGACTTTTCAGTTTTCATTTTTCCTTTTATACCTCTCCCTATCATGGGCCGGGCCTCTAGGCCCATTAGGCCAAAATAGGCCCATTCATTAAAATAAAAATCCATCATCTCCCACTCGCACATGGTGGACTAAAACCAACATGGGCGGACAAGTCTTACTTTGGCTCATCAAAGAAGAATCCATCTATATACATCTCCCACTCGACATGGTGGCCCTTACGCAGTCCCACTTTCCTCATTGCAACATTCATACTTGGTGAGTAGTCCGTGCGACCAGCATACTTCGAGAGCTCGTTGCCATACATCCGTTAGGAATATATAGCAGCTCATAATGGGTATCACACTTTGAGTAGATTTAGTATGCGGTTCCCTAGATCGATCAATCACATTTATATCTCTCTTGATCTCTTTTCAACAACGATATATATTGCATTCACAATTATGATTATCCCAAAGACAGTCATAATTGGTCGACCAGGTGAATACAAAAACAATGTGATTCTCCAAAATCGATCTTCCTCTTTCCTTCAAACTCTCAATTTCGAGTCCAGCTTGCTTTTCTAGAAATGCCCCATTAGATCGAATCAACTCATGACCATTGGCAACATCCTAAGATAGCAAACACTAAATAGAAATCTTGAGAATAAGTAAGAGTCCTGAGGGGACTTTAAATTGAGGAATTCATTTCCCTCAAGAGTCTCACACAGCATAAAAGTTGAGATCAAACTTTTGCCACTCTTATTGGTCGTCTCATGCATACGTAGTATGAAATACGTATTACGGTATTAACTCCTTTCCCATGGAGCGTATGTCTACACAATCAATACCGTACGGATGATAGTTCGGACATACTTAATGTCTAACTTGAGTTCACGTATCTACTCATTCACATAATTCATCGAACTCACATCGGCATTTTAGACGAGATAAAGTAAAATATGTGGGGTATTTTACTTTCGGACATTGTACTTATCATGTCCTCATCTTAACACTTAGTTAGGCGACATATATATTTTAAGCTTGAGCTCTCGATTATCACCTAGATAATAAGCTTAAAATCGTCTCATCTCTATTTATCACACAAGAAATAGAGGCGATTACCCGTGTGAGTGGGCTAATCTCTTATCCGTCCGACATACTTTCTCAACTCAATATAATGCACCGAGCATTAAGATGCATAAAGATCACATAAAGATTCATAGGCATTAATGATGAAAAAACACAATTTCATATATGTGAACAACTCGGGGAAAAATACAATATCCAAGACATCGGACTCTACGCAATCCTAGAGATTTCACATGGCCACAAAACACATCTCTAGGTATTGGCTTTGTCATAGGATCTGCTACCATCTTATGCGTAGATATGTACTAAGTTCACATCCTTTCGTGCAACCATATCTTTTACAAAGTTATACTTGGTATCTATATGTTTGGTCTTGCCATGATACTTTGGATCTTTGGTGTACGCTATAGCTGCTTGGCTATCACAGTTAACCAATAATGGATTTGCAGCTTTCTCAATAACACCTAAATGATCCAAAAATCTCTTAAGCCAAACTCCTTCTTGTACAGTTGCGATAATGCCACGAACTCGGCTTCCATCGTGGACAAGGCTATACATGTTTGCTTCTTCTTGCTCCATGATATGGCGCCATTGTTCAAGAAGAAAGCAAATCCAGAGGTAGATTTTCTTTCATCTAAATCTCCTCCCCGTCGGATCTCGAATAGCCTTCAAGTCGCGAGATCCTTTCCTTGGTAATTCAGCTTGTAATCGCGGTTCCTTTCGGATACCTCGGTATTCTCTTAACGGCTTTCCAATGTGCTTGACCTGGATTGGATTGGTGTCTACTCACCATTCCAACTGCAAAGCATATGTCAGGTCTTGTACACATCATAGCGTACATTAAGCTTCCGACAGCACTAGCATAAGGAACGTGCTTCATTTGTTCCTCCTCTTGTGGAGTCCTTGGACACAGTCTATGGCTCAATCCTTCACCTTTTGCAATAGGAGTGTCTATGGGTTTATAATCTTGCATACGAAATCGTTCAAGAACTTTATTTATATATGTTTCTTGCGAAAGAGATAACGACCTCTTCGAACGATCTCTTGAAATCTTAACTCCAAGTATGTATGCAGCCTCACCCATATCTTTCATCTAAAAAATTTGAAGATAACCAACTCTTTATGGTATTTACTAACTCCATATTGCTTCCGGCAATTAGTATATCATCAACATATAATGATATGATCACAAATTGATCTTTGGATCTTTTGATATATACACAATGATCCTCATCAATCATTGTAAAATTATATGCTATCATAGCATTATGAAAACGTAGATACCACTGTCTTGACGACCGCTTAAGGCCATATATCGATTTCAAAAGTCGACATACTTTTCCTTCTTGGCCTTTCGTAATGAAACCAACAGGTTGTTCCATATATATTTCCTCATCTAATTCTCCATTGAGAAAAGCAGTCTTTACATCCATTTGATGTAATTCAAGATCCATACTAGCCACTATTGCCAGAATAATGCGAATTGAGGTAAATCTCACAACAAGGGAAAATGTTTCCTCATAATCAATTCCTTCCTGTTGATTATACCCCTTCGCCACAAGGCGAGCTTTATATCTTTCTATTGAGCCATCAGCTTTACGCTTTATCTTGAGAACCCACTTGTTCCCAATAGCTTTGCGTCCTTTTGGAAGATCAACCGGTTCCCAAACATGGTTTGACTTCATTGACTCCATTTCCTCTCCCATTGCATCCATCCATCTTTCCTTATTAGGGCAATTTAGAGCCTCATGTATATTTCTTGGCTCATCCTCATCTTGTGGGGCAATCATAAAAGTTTCCCCTTCAATGTCAAAACGTCGACGGGGAATACTTTTGCGACTTGTTCGCAATATGGGAGATTGTGCATTTAGCATATCATTTCCCATTATGCTCCCACTAGGATTAGATAATGACGATGTCGTCTCATCATGTGGTTGTGATTGAGAATCATTTGTATGCAATTCATCACTTCTCATACTACTCCCACTTGGACGAACCCCACTAATATCATTATCTTGATCCATGGTTTCAAATAGGGAGTAATTTTCACCTATTTCGCCCTTCTTAGGAAACTCATCCTCTAAGAATGTGACATCTCTTGATTCAAATTCAGTTACACTCCCACTTTCCTACTCACCTATGAACACATATCCTTTAGAGTGTTCAGAGTATCTTATGAAAATACTCTTCTTTCCTCTAGGACCTAATTTCCCAAATTTGTGAGAGGGCTCATGGGTATAGGCAGCACAACCCCATGGCTTAAGAAAACCCAAGTCCGGTTTTCTACCTGTCCATAACTCATATGGAGTGGAAGTAACTGATTTGGAAGGCACCCGGTTAAGTACATAGGCAGCGTTAATAAGGCATCACTCCAAAAGGTGATGGGTAAGTTAGCATGTGCCATCATAGACCTAACCATTTCAAGTAGGGTTCTGTTTCTTCTCTCTGCAACACCATTTTGTTGAGGAGTATATGGAATAGACAACTGTCTTTCTATTCCTTTTTCATCGCATAATTTTCTGAACTTATCAGATAAATATTCTCGACCTCGATCGGATCTCAATGCTTTTATTTTCTTGTCTAATCGATTCTCTACCAAGGCCATAAACCTTTTGAAACAACTTAATGCTTCAGATTTATGAGAAATCAAATAGACATATCCAAATCGAGTATAATCATCTATAAAAAGTGATGAAATAAACAGCCCCATGCCTTCCTCTCACATTCAGTGGACCACGATGTCGAATGGATTAAATGCAGAGGAAATTCAGCTCTTTTACCTTTTCCAAATGGTTTCCTTGTTGTTTTCCCTGCTAGGCAATGCTTACATATGGGCAAATTGACTTTTTCAATATTGCCCAACAAGCCCTCTTTGACTAGTCTATTCATACGTTGTTGGCCAATATGACCAAGTCTAGCATGTCATACATTCACATCATTGTCATATGAATTAGGAGACGTGATAAGGGAATAACAAACATTTGCATTAACATAGTCAATGTCTAAAACAATAAAACCATCCAGAAAATAGCCATGACCATAGAAATTTGTTTCCAAAAACAAATCCACACCTCTATTACGGAAGTTCATATTAAAACGTAGTTTGACCAACACTAAAACAGACACTAGATTCCGACAAATCTCCGGAGCATACAACACATCATGTAGGAACAAAGTGCGTCCACCACGCATGTTCGGTTGGCGAGTGCCAATTCCTTTCACTTCAGCTGGAGTTGTTTCCCACATAGATCCACTTAGTTCCGGTTGGGACTCGTCGGAATTCCACAAAGGATCCTCTATCCTTTGCTACATGGTCCGTTGCTCCCGAATCTACAGTCCACAAAGGATTGGATTCAGCCAACAATACAGAACTTGACACATAAGCAAAGTTCTCAAATGTACAAGAGGTATTTACCTTTTTAGGCTCACGACAGTTGCGAGCATAGTGACCCTTCTTGTCACAATTGTAACACCTTACCCTTGACATTTTCTTCACTTGAGGACGTTTTCCTCTCTTGTGTTGGTTAACTCTTGGTTTCTTGCAAGGAGGACTTGATCCTTTGCTTGACCACATATTGAACGAATCAATACGCTTGCGCTTAGAGCTCAAAGCCCTTTCGAGCTAGAACCAAAGCATAACAAATATTTTCTCTCGGCTCCAATGCCGTTAGGTGGTCCTCTACTAGCTCAAGGCGGCGCACAAAGCATTCTCAAGATCTTCCATAACATGGTCAAGAGCTTCTAGTGCTTGTTGCTTTTTCAGCACATATTGAATCTTCATATTCAATATTTCACAATTGTTGCCGTTCAAATCAGCAATTACTTTCTTAGTTGTTTGAAGCCATCGATCCAACACATCGACATATATGCACGAATAATTAATGCCTATCATTTATGCATCCACTTTGCATAGACTCATCATATTAATAAACAATTTCAAGTAAGGTTTCAGAATCAAAAGGTCACTATGTTTCCAATCATCCTCCAAAAATCCTAACTTAAAACCTGTCATTAATATAATTGTCTTATGCAAACTAAATTCTATGAAGCTACAAAAACTTCTAAGAGCTACCCACATCAATCGGCAATAACGAAAGCAAATAATATATGACATCCATTACAATAATAATGCTTTCACAAAATATAGCATATTCATTACACTAAGTAATATATACGAGAGGGAAATATCAACCTAGAAAGAGATATATTTACACGAATAAAACATCTCAAACTAATCTAAGAAATAATTAGGGAATGTCCTTTCTAATCTATCACCAAAAAATTTGAGAATTTTGTAGGCACATTTGCCAACCATGGAAAGACTTTTGGAGAGCTCTTATGTCGCCTCCAAGGCGCATTCACTTTGCGCCATGTGGCACTAATACTAAGGGTTGAAGTTTTGATAAGCTCAATCCTATAGTAGTACTCTCTCACAAAAGCTTCTACCACCTCCTATAATCCGGACCACGTTGACCTCCCATAGCCGATCTAACACTGCTTGCCACTCAGGTGGAAGAGTGTTTTTGAAGGTCGACACCTTCTCAAAATCCGGCATAAGATAACCATTCCAGATGATTTCCTGTATCATCTGATTGACCCTAACCACATGTGATACTAAATCACCATCATGCCATCGATAATTAGCCAATTCCGTCATCAGCCCTTTAAGTCTTGCACGTCCTTCGTCCGTTCTCTGGGAATGCGGTATCCGTGCATAGCGCATTATAGTTCTCGCAACGAATGCGGAACTTGTAATAATTGGATTACTTATAATCCATAATGAACATAAGGGAAAATACATAATTTTCCACGTTTCATGTAACAAATGCACAATAAAAAATAGATTACTTATAATCCACAATGGCATAATTGAAAAAGAAACACATTCCTTTTTTTTTTTTGGTCAACGGTCAACGGTCGAGTCAACGGTCAACGGTCAAGTCAACGGTCAACGGCTCGGTCAACGGTCGAGTCAACGGTCAACGGTCAAGTCAACGATCAACGATCAAGTCAACGGTCAACGGCTCGGTCAACGGTCAACGCAAGTCTGGGGTCCGGTCGGACCGGACCGGATCGGACCGGACCGGGTCGGATTGGTCGGACCGGTCGGACCGGGCTCGGGCGGTCGGGCGGCACGTGCGTGGGCAACCGCCGGCCGACGTCACGGTGACGTCGGCCCGGCGCGTGCCTTGCACGCGCAGTTCCCTCGCGCGGGGAGCGGTTCGCGCGCGTGCATCGCACGCGCCTGCGGTTTCAACCGCCGCGCGTGCGGCGCACGCGCCTGGGAACCGTCTCTTCGGCGCGTGCGTTGCACACGCCGACGGGGCCGAACGTATCGGGCGTGCGTGGCGCGCGTGCGGCGGTCTCCGGCGACGTGCGACCACTCAAAACGCTCGTATCGACGAGCACTACAATCTCAAGCAATAAAAAGGCAGTTCGACGTTCCGAAAGCGAGAGAAAAAAGGGATGAACAGATCGGCGTCGGGAACATTAAAACAAGCTTCAAACAGTCCTTTAAAAATTGGTTTTGAAACACAAACATGGAAAGGGAAACGTGATTAACCTTGCTCGATGCCAATGAAGGGTTTGGATTTTGGAGTTTCGGAAACAGATTCCCAAAACGATCGTTTCGACACAAAAACGATCCCAAAAAGAGGAGAAACGCAATGGAAGAAGATTTCATAATACCCAATCACGAATCACCGATCACGAAGGTGCATCACAATGTCGAACACACCTTAAATCCACGTACTAAACCCCGGCGTTGCAAATTGAGGAGGAGACGGGCACTTTGTTCTTCAAGGAAGGGAGAAACGACGATACGGGAGGAACGTCGTAATACGCTTCGGAGAAAAAAAAAAAGGGAAAAAGGAAAAACTGAAAAATGGAAAAAACGTGACTTTTCAGTTTTCATTTTTCCTTTTATACCTCTCCCTATCATGGGCCGGGCCTCTAGGCCCATTAGGCCAAAATAGGCCCATTCATTAAAATAAAAATCCATCAGAGAGGATGGGAGAGGCTTCTTCATCGGACCTTGCTTTGAGTGGAGAAAAATATTTAGTTAGTACAACAGTTTTTAAGTTATTGATAGAATACAACGAGTCATAATTTTTTTAAGAACCGGACTTCATAATAAATTTTAATTAATTAATTAATTAATTATTTAAAATAGGCTGCTATTGAGGACATCCTTGTTCCGGCACCATGATATCCGGAGGGCCCATGCAATAATTTCTCCTAGGTCTAGTGCTTTCCACGCTTTCGCTGCTGCCCAAGGACAAGATATTTTTAGGAATCTTTTGGACGTTTCTTTGCTTGTTTCTCACGTCCACTAGAGAAGTCTAGATTGAACTAGGATTTCTAGATTTCTATGTCGAATGATTCACCAATTTTCTACAGTAGCCTATTACTAGAGTTTTGTTTTCCCTCAGCCATATCTCTGATCATTTCTAATTCCTTTTTGTTCTGGCTTTGCATACGAAAAGGGATGGCAAACTCTGCCTTCAAAAAACTCGAGGGGAAAGTAGCCATTGTAACCGGCGGTGCAAGCGGCATCGGCGAGGAAACGGCTCGCCGTTTCTCCAGTCACGGTGCAAAAGTCGTGATTGCTGACATTCAGGATGGAAAGGGCCGAGATCTTGTTGAATCAATCGGCTCCCGCTGCTGCACCTACATCCACTGCGATGTTGCGGATGAGCAACAGGTGATATCCTTAGTAGATTCGACCCTTCAACTGTATGGTAAGCTTGACATCATGTTCAGCAACGCTGGAGTATTCAGTTCTGTTGAGCAAGACATTCTTGATTTCGACATGTCGGCTTGCGAGCGCCTCTTTGCCGTAAATGTCAAAGGCATGGCCTTGTGTGTGAAGCACGGCGCCCGCGCAATGGTGGATAAGGACATAAAGGGAAGCATAGTTTGCACGGCAAGCCAGTTTGCGACCATAGGGAGTGACAAGTACATAGACTATACCATGTCTAAGCATGCGGTGCTGGGCTTGGTGAGGTCGGCAAGCAAGCAACTCGGAGCATACAGTATACGTGTGAACTGCGTGTCGCCAGGAGGGGTCGCGACACCAATGGTATGCAACACTTTTGGCCGGAGCGAAGAGGAAATCGAGAGAATGTTCGAGCCGAGCTCGAGCTTAAAAGGGGTTTTGAAGGCGAAGCACGTGGCTGATGCTGTGCTGTTCCTAGCTTCGGAAGATTCCGAATTTGTGAATGGCCATAACCTCGTCGTCGATGGAGGGCTTAACATGCTTCAATTGACTCCTCCAGCAGAATAGGTTTCTATATTCCATGTATGCCATATTTTCCGCTTCGGGACAATGAAATATCATTGTAGCTCGAGAATGTTTCTCGTAATAGGCACTTCTAGCTGAGCTTTCTCGCGACTAACGGTCATGGCTCTGTAAATATTGGACATAAAGTGCTCTTCATCGATGCAAAAAACCAAGAAGTTCATGTTAACCGACTTCTGCACCATTTCTGCACACAAGAGAGCAATATCAATTGGAGGATTTTGATACGGCATAGAATGTTTGTTCGAAACATCAGGTGCATCGACACCAGCCAAAATCTCCTCTGTGGAGGGTTTCCCATACTGTAAACCATAAACTGATACTAAGCACATCCTAATATTTTCTCGAATCGATGTTCCGGCACCGTGATACCCGGAGGGCCCGTGCAATAATTTCTCCTAGGTCCGGTGCTCTCCACGCTCACTGCTGCCCAAGGACAAGATATTGGGATGTACGGAATATTCTGTCTCGACACCCATCATGTAAGCGAAGCCCCCTTCCCAGACGCACTCATGCCGGACCCCGCACCGCACTACACCACGCCAAAAGCGAAGATAATCTGCCACCTTCCTCCCTGTTTCATGATCTTCCTCTGAGATTCTCTGTTTGTCTCCAGGCGAAAGCCAAGAAACAAGAGACGACTCTCATGGCGGTCGAAGCTACGTGTGTCGATCCTTTTCGCACCCAGATCGCGAACAGGTGCTCGTTAATGGACATTAATGGATGTCTTTTTAATTTAAATATCATCGGTTATTTGGGGAAAGCTAATCAGCGGAGAGAATGAGAGAAGCTTCTCCATCGCGCTCCGCTTTGTGGCCGGGTGTCTATTGTTGAGTGGAGAAAAGAACTTTACTAGCATAATGATTTCTATAAGAATAATAGCATATTCAAGCCACAAATTATTAAAAAAAGGAACATCACAATGATATTTAATTATTTGTTTTTAACATAAAATAAAATAAGTTATTATCCTCACAACAATAAATTAAGAATACTCACGTACATATCTCTCTTGAAAGAAAAATATTAAATATATTAGTCATGACATTTCATTTTTACATAATTCCACTCCATAAGGAACACGTGTCATATTTAGCTCCATCCATACTTTAAAACGCCTCACCATGTCTATCTCCTCTCTTTCTTCATTCAATGTGTCATGAGAAGGTCACGCTGGCCAAAAAACGAATCTCTCTCTCTCTCTCTCTCTCTCTCGTCCATGTTGCTTCGACTTCAATCCATCTAGCAAAATTCCCCCATGATGGTTTTCTTATAATTTCGTCCTCCGTCATCCCTACTCTCCGACGACCAGTCCATATTTGACTATCGTCTCCGTCCGGTAAGGTTTTTGCTTTCCTCCAGTCTTTCCATTTGCTGGAGGTCTCGATATCTTATTCTCACTACGCAATTTTGATTTCTAGTTTTGCTCTATCCGCGATTATCAACATGCTTTAGGGCTTTGCCCTAGGGGGCTTCCATGGTGGAAACCATGGCCAAGCTCTCGCTCTCTCATCCTTAGGAGAAAATATTGCCCAGAAAAGGGAAGGGGGAGTGCTTTGCCCTTGGCAATGTAAGTGGGACCCTCGAAGAGAGAGAGAAAGAGGACGTAGACATGTTGAGGCGTTTCATCTCTGGCGGGTGCGGTCAAACATGACACGTGTCGTTTACTGAGTGAATTGTGTAAAAATGACTTGTCACTATTGGGATATCCAATATTTCTTTGAACGGACCCGCGTCAACAATGACATGGAGGGCCCGGTCCATGCAATAATTTCTCCCAGGTTTAGTGCCCTCCACAGACTTTCGCTACTGCCCAAGGATAAGATATTTAAGGAATCTTATGGACTTTTCTTTGCTTGTTTCTCACGTCCACTAGAGTAGTCTTAGATTGAACTAGGATTTCTAGATTTCTATGTCAAGAAGGGTTCACCAATTTTCTACAGTAGCCTATTACCAGAGTTTTGTTTTCCCTCGGGCGTATCTCTGATCATTTTTTATGTTCTGGCTTTGCATACGAAAAGGGTTGACGAGCTCTGCCTTGAAAAAACTCGAGGGGAAAGTAGCCATCGTGACCGGCGGCGCAAGCGGCATCGGTGAGGAAACGGCTCGCCGTTTCTCCAATCACGGTGCAAAAGTCGTGATTGCTGACATCCAGGATGAAAAGGGCCGAGACCTTGTAGAATCAATCGGCTCCCGCTGCTGCACCTACATTCACTGCGATGTTGCGGATGAGCAACAGGTGATATCCTTAGTACACTCGACCCTTCAACTGTATGGTAAGCTTGATATCATGTTCAGCAACGCTGGAGTGTTCAGTTTTGTTGAGCAAGACATTCTTGATTTCGACGTGTCGGCTTGCGAGCGCCTCTTCGCTGTAAATGTCAAAGGTATGGCCTCGTGTGTGAAGCACAGCGCGCGCGCAATGGTGGATAAGGACATAAAGGGAAGCATAATTTGCACGGCGAGCATTTTTGCGACCATCGGGACCGACAGGTACATAGACTATACCATGTCTAAGCATGCGGTGCTGGGCTTGATGAGGTCAGCTAGCAAGCAACTCGGAGCACATGGGATACGCGTGAACTGCGTGTCGCCAGGAGCAGTTGCGACACCAATGCCCTGCAACACTTTTGGCCGGAGCGAAGAGGAAATTGAGAGAATGTTTGAGCCGAGCTTAAAAGGGGTTTTGAAGGCGAAGCACGTGGCTGATGCTGTGGTGTTCCTAGCTTCGGAGGATTCCGAATTCGTGAATGGCCACGACCTGGTGGTCGATGGAGGGCTTAACACGCTTCAGTTGACTCCTCCAGCAGAATAGGCTTCACGTTTCCATGTATGCATCTTTTCCGCTTCGGCACAAAGAGATATCATTGTAACTTGAATAATGTTTCTCGTGATGGAATGTTACTGGCGCTTCTAGCTGAGCTTTCTCGCGATGAGCGGTCATGGCTCTGTAAAAATTGGACATAACTTGCTCTTCTTCGTTAATGGCAAAACTAAACCAAGAAGTTCATGTTAACCTACTTGCTGCACCATTTCTGTGCACCAGAAAGCCATGTCAGTTGGAGGATTTTGATACGGCATAGAATGTTTGTTCAAACATCAGGAAGATCGACCCCAGCCAAAATCTGCTCCAGATATAGTACTTGTTAAAGTAATTCGATCCAATTTTTATAGTAGTCTAACATGCATAGGATACGTCTAGAGGAAGAAATTTCCGGGAATAGTTTTGAAGTCTCCAGTATTGTGTGGATAAGGATGAAAACATAAAAATAATCTCTCCCATGCAGAGACATTTGGTGCAGCGGGGCAATGATGTCAGCCTATAGATAAGGCCTGCCGGCTTGGTGGACGTCCAATCATACCGGAAGCAGACGAAAATTTAGCTTTCCCCCTTGCTTTTGTGATACGCACTAAATAATTGAAGCTTTTATCCTTTTGTTTCCTTGTGCTCCCTTGCCGTGGGAGTCTACTCTCATTTGTTCATAATTGATGTTTCCTTGCCCCAGTCCTTTCCCTCACACGTCTAAAAGCACTAGCATATAAACCAGAAACTAAAGGCGATACTAGAGTTAGGCACGTTCGATTAGTACTGGGGTTTTGTCCTGATCATCCTCTACTAAAGTCACCCATCCGGATTTTCCGCACAAAAGCCGTGACAAGCACCGTCTCATCCTCATTTCACATTCCTATTTTTTATTTTCTATTTTTATGTAGATAACTATGACTATTGGAGCTTAAAAATAACTACTTTCAAGTTTGAAGAAAATGAGGGATTTCGACTATTTATGAATAGAATTTAGAGAAATTTTTAATCCTGAGTTGGAACGCATTGAGACATGACTGTCACAAGTCATACATGGCATAAGTAAATTGAAGAAATATTTCTTGGAGACATCTCAAAAAATGTGCCTTACAACAGACACATGGACTTCTTATCAAAATTGAGCTAGATGTGTCTCATTGCTTATTTTGTTGATGTTGATTGGAAGTTGCATAGGAAAATATTAAATTTTTGTCGAAGCTTGGGTCATTCTACTGAGCTAATAGGAAAAACGGTAGAGAAATGCTTGACTGATTGGGGGATTCAAAGCGTTTTTTCCATCATTGTGATTAATGTGAGCTCATATGACTTAGGAATTCAATATTTAAAAAACAAAAGAAAAAAGAAAAAGAGTTAACTCTTAGAACTTTCTAGTAGTGAGAGGTGAGTTACTCCATGAGATGTTGTGCTCATATATTGAGTTTAATCGCGAGAGAGGAGTTGAAAGACATCAATGATTCCATTGTTATAATAAGTTTGGCTGTGTGTTATGTTAAAATATATTTCTAGTTTGAGCATGTCGAATAAATACAGTCCAAGTTAAATCGAGTAATTTTGGAGAATGCCTTTTGACTTTGTTTGTTCATGCATTAATTACTATGCACATGCCTCGTTCAAGATGAAGAATGAGGGCAGAAGGGGGCATGCAACCGCGAGAGGGAAAGTCCAAAATGGTTGCTTGTATTTAATGCAAATAGAAGCTCTTTGTCTTTTGTTATTCGGCTGAAGTGCAAGGGAGAATAGTGCTCAAGTTGGACTTCTTCGCGAAAGCTTTGGGAGTTGGCATGATGAAGAAAAGTGCAACGATGGCATTCATTGCATGGGTCAAAGAAAGAGGAAAGAAAGGCTAGACGTCCATTTTCTTCTCTCCTTTAATGCATGCACATGCATGGACGCCCATGGATTATGGTGCGCTTGCTTTGTCCTTTCTTACCTTGAAGAAGACTTTCAGCATGTTGCAATAAATGATGGAGACTCTCTTTTATATAATAAAAGAGAGAGATGTCCAACGGAGAAGAGTGCGCCGAGCCAAGTTTCGGTGGTAGAGAGAGAATTGGTGAGAGAAGTCGTGAGACTTCCTGAAAAGAAAAGGCAGAAGCTCTTGGCACGAGGGATTTTCTTGTTGTAAATTATATCCGAGTGTTTTAGCCAGTTAAATTCTTATGAGTAGAATTTGTATAATTCCTTGAGTGAGGTTTAACTAGGAATTATGAGAGGTTAAACACTGTGTGAGTTATTTGGATGCAATTTGGGGATGGAAAACACTGAGAGTGTATTTGAGTGCTCGAGTGATTGTAATCTCTGGTGTATCGCTTGTTTCTATAGTGGAATTCTGTACTATTCTCCCCGTGGATGTAGGTTCCGATATTCGGACTGAATCACGTAAATCTGATGTCTAATTCCCTTTCCTTCATTCTAACTATTTTATCAGATTCGTTGGTCCATATTCTGTGTGCAACAAGTGGTATAAGAGCCTGGTTTGGCTGACGTGAAGCGAATCGGTGATGATGGAAGAAGGAAAGGTGAGAATTGACCAATTTGATGGGAAGGATTTTGCTTTCTTGAAGATATAGATTGAAGATTGTTTGTACTAGAGAAATTTGCACTTGCTCTTATCTGGGGAGAAACCAGACTCGATGAAGGATGCCGAGTGGGAATTGCTGGATAAACAAGCAATGGGTGTTATTCGGCTAATGTCGGCTTGTAACGCTGCATTTAACATCGTGAAGGAGAAAACCACTGTGGAACTAATGAAAGCCCTATCAAATATGTATGAGAAACCCTCTACAATAAATGAGGTCTATTTGATGCGACGTCTGTTTGACTTAAAGATGGGCGAAGGTATGTCAGTAGCTGAACATATTAATGAATTCAATGAGGTCGTTAACCTACTAAGTTTGGTTGAGATTAACTTTGAAGATGAGGTACGTGCATTGATTTTATTATCCTCATTGCTTGATAGTTGGAATACTACTATTACTGCCGTTAGTAATTCCTTTGGGTCAAGAAGTTTGACGTTTGATGAGATTCGTGATTTGATTTTGAGTGAAGACATTCGTAGGAAAGAATCTGGTGAACCCGTGCCTACTGCTTTAGTAGGTGAAAGTAGTGAAGACATTCGTAGGAAATAATACTATTGTTATTGCTGTTATCTTTCAATGCTGATTTGATAAAGTGATAACGTTTCTTGATATGTCTAGTCCTTAAGTGATAAGCTGCATTCTTTGCTAGGTGTATTGCACTTTGACTATCACTCCATAGTATACTAACTAGTTGTTTTCGATATAACTCCTCCATATAATCTTGTAACCACATGATTTCCTTGGAGGCTTCTGTGATCGCCACGTATTTTTCCTCTATCATCAATAAAGCCACTACTTTTTGTAGTTAAGATATCCAACTCACTGCTGTACCTGCAATTGTAAAGACATATCTAGTGGTACTCTTACCACTATCTTAATCATCCGAATGATCTGCATCTACATAACCCTGCAACTCTAGAGATGTACCACAATAACAAAGTGAGTAATTGGAAGTACTTACTAGATGTCTCAATATTCATTTCACTGCATTCCCATGCTCTCTACTTAGGTTTTGCATATATCGACTCACAACTCCTATTGCCTGTGCAATGTCTGGTCTCGTGTTCACCACGGCATACATCAAACTCCCCACTGCTGATGCATATGGAACTGCCATGATCTTATCTTTCAAAGCCTAAGTGCTGAGACACATATCCTTAGAAAGTTTGAAGTGACTCACTAGAGGAGTTGCAATCGGTTTTGCCTTGTCCATGTTAAATCTCTTTAACACTTTGTTCACATAGTCTTCCCGCGACAATCATAATTTCTTATTTTTCCTATCCCTGATGATTTTCATGCCTAAAATATTCTTGGCCTCTCCCAAGTCTTTCATAGCAAACTACGATGATAATATCTTCTTTACTTCTACCATTCTCTTCATATTGAAACTAGCCACCAGCATGTCATCCGCATATAAAGAGAGATACACAATGTCACCATCATCATACTTGCGAAAATAAACACAGTGATCAGATTCACAGTGTGCAAATCCTTTTTCATTCATGAAGCCATCAAATTTTAGGTACCATTGCCTCAGAGCTTGTTTCAAGCCATATGAGCTTTTCTTCAAGTGACATACCATGTGCTTTTTACCTTTGACTTCAAAACCTTTAGGTTGTGCCATGTATAATTCTTCATCTAAGTCACCGTGTAAAAACGCTGTTTTTACGTCTAACTGCTCAAGATAAAGATCCTCCACTGCAACTATACTCAGCAGAACTCTAATTGATGTCATTTTCACTACAGGTGAAAATATCTCGGAGTAGTCGATCCCTTCTTTTTGAGAAAAGCCATTGACTACAAGTCTTGCCTTGTATCTAATACTACAATCTACTTCATTCTTAATTCTATACACCAATTTGTTTAATAAAGCTTTTTTACCTGTGGGCAACTTGGTCAACTCCCAAGTTTTGTTCTGAAGTAACGAGCTCATCTCGTCTTTCATAGTACACTCCCACTGCAAGTGAGATGTGTCTATCTTTGCCTCATCGTAAATCTCCGGTTTTCCTGAATCTGTATATAAGACATGACTTAGAACAGTATTAGTTGATGGATCAAAAATTGCCTTTTGCTTTCTCACACGTGTAGACCTTCTCAAGATAGGTACTTCAGGGTCGTTAGTTTGCTCCAAATCAGTGTGTTCATCTTGAGCTACCTCCTCACTAACAATAGGCTCATCTTGAACCTCTCTTTCAGGTGCACTTTGATCTACTGGAAACATCTTCACAGGTATCATGTCTAATTCAACATATTCTGGTTCTAATACCTTTTCATGCTCTGTTTGACGATCCTTGTACATCTTTTCTTCATGGAATATCACATTGCGATTGTGGATGACTTTGTTATTCTCATAATCCCAAAGCCTATAGCCATACTCGTTACCACCATATCCGATAAAGAACGCACTTCAGGGACTTAGCATCAAGCTTTTTCCTATCCTCCCTATCAATCAAAGCATATGCAATACAATCAAACACCTTTAGATGTGAATAATTAATCTTTTTACCTGACCACCGTTCTTGTGGTATTTCTCCATCCAACGCATTAGATGGACTTCTGTTGATAAGATAAATAGCTGCATCAACTGTGATAGCCCATAAGTGTATAGGGAGATCCGTGTGTAGCCTCATGCATCTCGCACCTTCTAGAATAGTCATGTTCATCCTTTTAGCTACACCGTTCTCTTGAGGAGTTCTAGGAACAGTCTTTAGCTCGTGTGTGCCTTCTCGACTCAAATATTCTGCAAATTCCTTACTTGTGTAGTCACCACCATTATCAGACTTCAAAGCTTTAATCTAATAACCTGTCTCTTTTTCTACCATGGTCTTCCACATTCTGAATATCCTGAATACTTCTGATTTTTTTCTAAGAGCATAGACCCAAGTCTTCCTTATCACATCATCAATGAAGGTGACAAAATATCTCTTATCACCATAAGAGAGTTCCTGAGCAGGTCCCCATATATCAATATGAACCAACTCTAGCTTCTAACCTTTATTTTATCACCCATTCATTTGAAATTAATAGCCTTTTGTTTTCCATAAATGCAACTCTCACAAAAATCTAACTCAACTTTTTGCAAACTTGGAAGTAATTTCCTCGAGTGTAACTGCTTTACACCTTTTTCACCAAGATGTCCCAAACGATAATACCAAAGAGTAGACAAATTACCTATAGCCATTGTAGTTGCAACCATATCATTGATATTGTCTCCTTGGAGAAGGTAAAGTGTACCAATACGCTTTCCCTTTACTACTACTCTTGCCCTTTAGGTTATCTTCCACTCTTTGCATCCAAAGGTTATTACCAAACCTTCTTGGTCAAGTTTATTGATTGAAATCAGATTTTTCTTTAATTCTGGAATATGCCTAGTTTCACGCAAAACTAGACGTCCTCCACTTGAGATGTTCACAGTCATAGTTCCTTTCCCAACAATAGGACACATGTGGTTGTTTCCCACAACCACTTGTCCGAAATCTCCATTGGCATAATCGTCAAATATGTCTCTTTGCGAGGTGTGGTGAAAAGAAGCACCAGAATCAATAAACCATTTATCCTGTTGTTAAATCAAAACCTGCAGAAAAACACAAGTTATCTAGCAAAGATTCATCACTAACCACATTAGCTCATTGATTCTCATCTCGCCGCTTCTTTTTGTAGGCTTCACACTGAAAGCTCCGATGTCCAATTTTATGACAAAACTAACACTCATCTTTTGCGACCTGTCTCTTACCCCATGATTGTGATCTGCCATGCCCGCTGAATTTTCCTCTACTTTTACTTTTTCCACGGTTTTCCATTGCGAGTGCCTTTGAAAATATAGATGCAAAAAAAATATCTCCACCTGAGACTTTCCTTCACATCTCTTCATCCATAATACTACTCATAGCATCATCAAGAGTTGAATCATCCTTCATGGTGCTCGGAATTCCCTGCACTGTGGTATTGTAGCTTTCTGGAAGATAACATAAAAATAATAAAGCTTGAAACTTCATATCTAAATTTATGCTTGCGGATTCCAATTGACCTGTGATCTGCGTGAAACTATTAATGTACTATGCCATAGAACCTCTATAAGATAACTTCATATTAACCAGTTTCTTTAGCAAAAATACCTGATTTGATGTGGACGGCTTCTCATAAATATTCGTTAGAATATCCATGGCTTCTTTTGCAGTTTTTGCTTTCGTGATGTGGTACCCTGTCTTTTTCGTCAACCCTAGACGAATCGCACCTAATGCCTTTCGATCAAGAATTTTCCATCTGGCTTCTGCTGTCGGATCCACTTCCATCATCTCGGGTTTCCAATCCTCAAGTGGTGCATAGAGATCTTTTTAATAAAGATAATCCTCGATTTGTAGTTTCCACCATCCGAAATTTTGCCCATTGAACTTATCGATTCTGATTTTATATTCTGTCATATTGTTTGCTTTCAATCAAACGTTGCCAAAAAACCCTCGATGTTCTCGATTAGCCAACTCAGGCTCTGATACCAGTTGTTACGAAATCGCACGTCGATTCCAGAAAAATGATGCTCGCAAACAATTCACCAAAGAGAATATAATAATAAAATAATAGAATTAGATGAACATGCTAGAAAATTTGTTATCGAAGTTCACCCAAACCTGGCCTACGTCTCCGCGCAGAGGCACTCTGCGAATCCACTAGACTTTGAAAAAAGTTGGAATACAATGGTGATCTTCTCTCAAAATTAAAGCACAAAGAGATTGAGAACCCCCATAAAGAAAAAACTCACTTTTTTCTTCTCTTTTTTTTGTCTCTCTATTTCCTTTTTCAGCGTCTTGACGGCCAGCGTCTTGCCATCGCTACTATAAAGATATCACTTTTAACCCAAAAGGAAATATAATAGAAAAGAAAAAAAAGCCCCTAAAAACAAACATTTGGCTTCATCTATAACACGGTGTATGTGTCCAACTAGTATGTCGTAGGACAGTTCCTTTTTGAGAGCCAGTCTTTTGTAAGCTTTTGACCAGACTCGTTTTGTACCTAAACCCCGTCGTTTATAAGAGTGTGCTTTTGTGAAATGTTGCCCTGCTTTCCTATCCCATGCTGTTTGTTGTTAGGGGTTATTGTTTTACTTTCGCATGTGCATTAACAACAGAAAGGGTCGACGACTCAACCTGGCAATTCGCAAATTTGTATCGACCACAGAGGGATGTGCGCGCGCTCGAGGGTCGGGTCGTGACAGGGCATGTCCAAGGATAGATCGAGGGTGGCTGGATCACCAATGGATCGCTGCTGGTCGTCACTCGGAGTAGCTGAAATTGCTGGTTCAATCATCAGCTTGGATGCCAGTGATTTGTAGCCGCAAGAAAAGGCTGCTAGATAGGGAGCTTTGGGCGATGAATTAGACGACTCTTGCTTTGATGGGGATGAGGAGATGGTGGACAGTGGTGTGGTGCGTAAGACCGCCGGCAGGAGGTGAAGACCAGCGATGGAGGGAATGGTCGCGTGTGAGAGAAAAGGAGAGGAGAGGAGAGGAGAGGAGGGAGGGAGGGAGGGAGGGAGGGAGGGAGAGAGAGAGAGAGAGAGAGAGAGAGAGAGAGAGGTTTATGTATTTCCATATATGGAAAATGCACTAAATAAGCCCCTCTAAGTTTGGGAGGAAAAAATGCTTATATACCTCCCCTTCAAGATCAAATCTCGGCCATCAATTCGATCCGATAGTCAAAACTTAATTGAATTGCCTAACTAATTCTGATGGTGTTAATGTGCCAAAATCATAAGTTTAATTTTTTTTTTTTTTTTTGGTTGGTAGAAGTTTAAATTGAGTTTGCGATTAAAGCTTAATTAGGGTCAATTTCGTAATTTCAAAAAATTCAGGGACATTTTTGCAAAATATGAAAAGTTGAGGGATGTAGGAATGAAATACTCACGACGAGGAGCTTAGGGGTGGTGGCCAACCACCAAGAGCCGGCCTATGGAGGGCTAAACCGACCTTCACCGATGGCCGGTTGGACCAGTCGGATCAGTCCAAGCTAGTTCAACTGGTTCGATCACGGTTTGGGTGAATTTGTCCATACGTTCTAGATTTATAGCAATTTAGTCCTTGGAAGAAAATCTTGTTCGATTTAAGGAAAATTACAATTTTATAGAAATTAGGCCAATTAAACCACACAAATACAATAATTTCTATTGCCATAATTACTTGATTTACATGAAAAATATTGGACCTATATACATTGGACTTTCTAGGCAACATTGGATAATTTCACATGATTTCTTAATTGAATTGCAAATTAATTAAAATTGAATTCAATTAATATTGCAAGGCATCTATTGGATTAATTGCTTGTACCTAGGTGAACTATTATATCCAAATTGACTTTAAATTGATGGCATGACTTTCGTGCTAAAAATGAATCAAGGATTAATGATGAAATTAAACCTTAAATCATGAAATTGAAACTTAATTTCAAATAGGTCAACTTGAATTTATTCAATTGATTTTCATCAACTTGATTTTCCTATGTTCAAGAATGCTAAATTCCCTAATTTCACCCATTCACACTTATCTCACAAAAAAGAGTGGAATGGAAGTATCATTTTGCTACTCATAAAAAATTGATTTGAACTCCCTAATTAGGGGATAAGTACACTATCAGTGCCATAAGTTGTGTACGGCGCTTACTTTGGTGCCAAAAGTTTCTGTCGGATCACTTAAGTGCCAAAAAGTTTGAAAAACGCTCACTTTGGTGCCAACTCCGATCCAGTTGGCTGGAAATCTGATGTGGCACTTTTTTATTAATTTTTGAAGCTGATGTGGCTCGTCGGAAAGTACAATCAGCATTTAAACAACAAAATGATGTCGTTTTGTGTCTCTCCCTCAATTCAAAACCCTAAATCCCCAAATTGAGAGAGAGAGAGAGAGAGAGAGAGAGAGGGAGAGAGAGAAGATAAGCCATTGGTGATGGGTTAGTCGTTGTCCTCAAAGGCAGCTGCGCTCGGTGGCCGTGGCTTTGACCTTGACCTCGACCTCGACGATGGCCACTCAGTGGCCATGTCAAATGCCGTGATCTGGCCAGTGCTCGGGGAGGCCACCGACGAGTGTGCCGCCCCCGATCTCTCCCTCTCCATCTCTGATCTCCCCGATGAGTCCTTGGCCTGCGTCTTCCAGTACCTAAGCTCTGGCGATCGGGGCTCTCCCTTGTGCGCCGCCGCTGGCTTGCGATTGAAGGCTAGAGTCGCCAGAGGCTCGCCTTCCACGCCCACTCAAAGCTGTTGGACACAGTCCTGGCTCAAAGAATTTGAGGATGTTGAAGTTGGTGAAACATTACCGAGATTGGGACATGGTGCTCCTACGACAGCGGCCGAGTGACGGAGGCTGAGTGATGGAGGCCGAGCGACGGCGGCCGGCGTTGGACGAGGATCAGACAAAAAAACTCTAATTTCAATTCCAAAAAAAAAAAAAAAAAAAAACCAAATGAGTTGTGCGACGTCGTTTTCTTGAGGCCATCCACTTATGACGGCAAAACGACGTTGTTTTCTTAAGGAGGATGGAAAACAGCGTCGTTTAAGGCCTTGTCGATTTTTTTTTTTTTAATAAATATAAAAGTCAAGTAATCATTTTGGCCGGAATTTCTCGCCGGTAGCACCAAAGTGATAGTTTTTTTATCTCGATTTGGCATTTAAGTGATCGACGGAAACTTTTGACATCAAAGTGAGCCCCGTACACAAGTTATGGCACTGATAGTGAACTTCCCCCCCTAATTAGGGCTAAAAGGGACAATTTGCATTTTGACGTGATCGTTCTTGAAATTGAATGAACGAGCAAATAGGTAACGATCCCTAGACCAAATGTTGTAAAGTGAACGAAGTCTAATTATGATTACAACTAAAGAAATTTTATTTTTGGCTGATTTTGAACCCAAAACTGGAAAATTCATAATGCAAGGTTCTTAATTAATTTTTGCAAAATTTTCAATGCTAAAGTCAAATTGAAATTAAAATGAAGTGATTTTTGGATTTTTGGATTTTTCAACTTTTTGGTTAAGGATTTGACCAAGTCAACCATTTCCTAAAAAGGTTGATTTTTGGGTCAAATTTTTGAAATTTTTGAAAATTAACTTGACTAAAGTGAAATTAGGACCGTTTGGGATCTTTTTGTGCAAAAAACCAATTTTTGTCGTGGAATTGACTTTTAGTCAAAGACTTGACCTAAAATCAATCAATGGAATCAAATGGGAAATTGTTTAACAATGACAAAACAACAGAAAAAAATTTTTTTTTTTGTTTGAAAAATCGGCTCCATCACTATCAAAAGCCGTAATCTCGATTTTTTACATTTAATGATATGTCGGCTAAAAATCTGATGTCAACATCTATTTATCATTGGATCAAAACCTCTTATATAATTGAATATTCGACAGAAAGTCAACACAGATAGTTTAAAAAAAGAAATCAGCTTAAGCTTATAAATATCCAAATTTTTAAGGATATGATCGCAGGTGGCGAAAGCGTCCGGTGGGGGCATGGCCAACCATTTTCACATCCGTCCGGGCCACTTGCGAAGAGGAAAGTCCGCCTCATCCTCACACCAACACCCATATGCTGCGAACTGTATGTCTTGTTGAGAGAAATGTGACGAGGATTCAGCGAGGTTTTTTTTTTTTTTTTTTTTTTTTTTGGTCGAAGGGAAGATATGTATTCACAAAGAAGGATAATTACACCCAGATGCTAAAGCATCTGCATACACTAAATTAAGCAAAATAAAGGGAGGGGAAACGTTCCAAATTGAATAAAGAGTCTGTATCAATTTGATTGTAATAGCCTACCAATAACTTGCCAATTTTGTCCATTATTGGACCCGAACCTCGGGTAAGATCGTAGTATTTAACAGAAAGTCAACACCGAACATTCAATCTAAACATAATTGTGCTTTGTCTTTCCTCAAGTTCTATATATAAAGAGGCTCCACATCTCCCTCAACACAAGTTCATGGTCCTTTCCTGTCCTCGGTTTTCCATTCTCTCCCTACAGAAATGACCAGCCACGCCTCAAACAAACTCGACGGCAGAGTAGCCATCATCACTGGTGGTGCAAGTGGCATCGGCGAGGAGGCGGTGCGTCAGTTGACAAATCACGGTGCATATGTCGTGATTGCAGACATCCAAGACAAAAAGGGCCACGACCTTGCGTTGTCAATCGGATCCCACCGGTGCACCTACATCCATTGCGATATCACGGATGAGAATCAGGTGAAGTCCTTGGTGGAATCGACTCTTCAATCAAACGGTCGCCTAGACATCTTGTTCAGCAATGCAGGCATAATGAATAAGATCAAACAAGATATTCTTGAGTTCGATATACCTGCTTTCGAGAGCCTCTTTGCCGTCAATGTTCGGGGAATGGCCGCCTGTGTCAAGCATGGGGCGCGTGCCATGGTGGCGGGGGGCATAAAGGGAAGCATTATTTGCACGGCGAGCGACTTGGCCAGCACTGGAAACGAGAATTGGGTAGACTATGTGATGTCTAAGCATGCCGTGCTGGGTTTGGTGAGGTCGGCAAGCAAGCAACTTGGAGCATACGGTATACGCGTGAACTGTGTCTCCCCTGGAGCAGTCGCAACACCATTAGTCCGTGGAGTGTTCGGCGTGAGTGAGGAGCATGGCGAGAGGATGTTCGAGTCAAGTTCAAGCTTGAGAGGAGTGCTGAAAGCGAAGCATGTGGCTGATGCCGTTGTGTTCCTTGCTTCTGAAGAGGCCGAATTCATCAACGGCCACAATCTGGCTGTCGATGGGGGATGGGTAGGATAGGCTATCCTGTGGTGGAGACTAGCAATGAAAGTTGCAAACTCTGAAGTCGCCTGGGCTTGGTTTGCTGCTGTAGCAATACGAATCTGGAGTAATAATGAAATCTAGCTGATGCTATCTTGTTTGTGAAAGGAATACTTTGCCTTGATTTTTAAATTCGGCGACTCAGTTGGTGATTTGATTAAAAGTATAAGTTGATGCTTGTTGAATTCAACCAAAGGAATAGCCAAAAGTCCTGCTATGCCGAGAGGCAATGAAATCCTAATCATTTTTAACTCTATTTTGTTTTGTTGGACTTGGTGGTCCTCGTCCGTCCTCATTCCTCACCAGACCCAATGAATCTTTAATTTTATTTTTGTATTACTTGTAAAGGACTATTCATTAGGAATGCTAAATAATTTGTAGTACAGTCGATCTAACGCATCTTTAAAAGGACACATAAATATCATTCTTGATTTAGGTTACACACCGAGACTCCATATGATTTTTGATGATATTGATTTTTCCCTCCTCGTGGTGGTTCGTCAGACGAGCTATCGCTCCCTAGTCCGACCGATGAGCCACAGCGCTGCCCCTCCGGCTCCACCGCTGTTGAGTGGCTGCCCCCTCCTGACTACTCTTTTTCTCTCCCTCTGAATCATGACTGAACCCTTGTTGGACAAACCACCGTGCAGCCTCCGCTTCTGTTGTCGTGAAGTTCATTGGCTGGCCACGGTGGTTCGTCAGTTGGACAAGGGCTCGGGCGAAGAGAGAGAGTCGGGTGAGACAAAGCATGAGAGAAGAGAGAAGAGAGAGGAGAGAGAGTGTGAAGGGGAGGCAGAAGAGAGAAAAGCGCGTAGAGAGAAGAGAGAGGGACAGAGGGGTGGAGCTTTCAAAGGCCCTGACAATTAGGGCCCACACGCAACACGTGTGACACTCTTTAAGACCTTCTTATTTGCCATGCCGCACATCACATGAGTCACCCAATATTTTCTCGAGTCAGGGGACGAAATGAAGGGAAGCAGTCTGCCCAATCTTGCATGAATAGAATAAGCGCTATAGTCCAAAAGCCCGCCTCTTCGTGGCTAAACACAGCAGAGCCTGTCAGTGCCGATTCCCACCACGTTTGAGCTTCGGCGAATGGGTTAAAGCAGGGAAGAGAGAGAATGGGCATGGAACTGAAGGTCGATGGCGATTGCCTTCTTTCGGCCACAATCGAATCTCTGAAGTCGCCCATTTTTTTGACACTTTTGGATCCGTCATCATCTTCACCGTTCCAGCGTCCTCTGCAAGTGAAAAGTCAATTGCCATTATTCTTGACCAATGACTGTTTTGTCAATGGTATAGGCGGGAAATGCGTATGGCCGGAAGGGATCGTGATGCTAATGGTCTGCAGTGTGCTCTGGCCAGATTGAAGAGGAAATCAAGAGGCTGTTCGAGTCGAGCTCGAGCTTAAAAGGGGTTTTGAATGTGAAGCACGTGGCTGATTCTCCGTTGTTTCTTGCTTCTGAAAATTCCAAATTTGGAATGGCCACAACCTGGTCATCGATGGAGGGCTTATCACCTGGCTCTTGCAGCAATAGAGGTTTCGAGTTTCCCCGAATGCTACATCTTCTGCTTTGACCCAACGAAATATATCTGTAATTTAGAGAACATTCTCATGATAGAATGTTGTTGGTACTTCTGGCGAGCTTCTTGCAACAAAGGATTGTGACTATGCAAAAAGTAGACATAAATTGCTCTTCAGAATCACCTGCCGTGGTGGTTCAGCTGGATAGGCGCTAGACTTCCATCAAGGAGGTCTAGTATTCGAAGCTCCCGCAACTCGTAGGAGTTGCAGGAAGGCTGGCTTTGAGACATTTGGCGACTTATCCGGTGGCACGTGTGTGGTGGCTAGCACGTGTCGCCCCCAGTAGTTTACATCCGGCTGCTGGTTGTGCGAGGTTCCTTGGGTCACCAAAAAAAAAAAAAAATTGCTCTTCAGATAAGTTCATGTTGACCAACTGCTGCACCATTTCTATGCACAAGAGAGCAAAATCAGTTAGAGATTTTTTTTATAATTCATAAAATGCTTGTTGAAACATCAGGTAGAAATGGAAACCGTACATTCAAGGAATTTGAGGACAACTCGAATTCTACATGTTTGAATACATACTCGATGCACGCAGACATTACTTGTCCTCTTGGGTAATGACCCAATGCCAGAGAATGGAAACTATACATTCAATTTTTTGAGTGTTTTTCTCAGTTTTTTTTTTTTAATCAACCAATCTGGTCTGGTCGGTTCTATCAATCCCCACCTCGAAACTGGGAACTGAATCGACTGACCACTAGTTCCAAGAATGGGAACTAGGAATCAGACCACTCTCTTTGGAAATGGCCTAGAACTGGCCAGTCTAGTTCGGTCCGGGCAATTCCTAGTTTGGGCGGTTCCTGTTGCACACCCCTAGCCAAAACCATTTGTAATTTTTTTTTTTGGCCAAACATTACTTGAACCCAAAGTTGCTTTACAAAAGAGTCATGACCAAATGCAATTTGCATTCCCCAAAAGGCTCTGGCTTTTTGCATTTGGATTACACCCAAAACCCATTTTTAAAGTTGAACTAAACCCACTTAAGTTCTGTTGGTAGCTTTATAAAATGGCTCTTCTGTTTATAAGAGCCCATCTTGGCCCAATTAGGCCTGCCAAGCATGGTTTTCAATGTGGGCTTGAGTTGAGTGTAGCACCTCAAGCCCAATAATAGAGTCTCTCATCCTAAAATTCTCATAAAATCCCAACCATGCTTATCAAAACTTGCCCAGTGATCACCTCTATGTCTATCCTCATTGCTGAACCTAGGGCTCTTTGCTGGAGCCATTCTCTACAATGAAATTGAGGTAGTGTCACCAATCCACTTGCTTTTTGGTGAGTCAATTCTTTTTTTCTTTCCTTAGATAAGTTACAAATCAATCGAATGCCGGATACCTGAAATGCCAAAACTTAGCATAGAATGACACTTGAGTACCAAAAGTTAGGAAAGTGACACTTAAGTGTCAAAAGTTAGGAAAGTGACACTTAAGTGCCAACGACAAGAAAATTCGACCAAAAATGTTGACATGGCGATTTTTTGGCGAGACAAGTGCAAAACGATGTCGCTTTGTTGCTAACGTGGGTAAATAATTAAATTAAATTTAAAACTAAATTTATTTAATTTTTTTTTTTTAGAAAAAGATGGAGATTGTAGCTCTTGTCACAAAATTTCCCTATCGTCACTAGAAAGGGTCGGTGATGGTCGGGGGAGGGTCGGCTAGGGTCGCTGGGCCCTGGCTGGGCCAAGGGCTACCAACCCTCTCTGGATCTAGGGGAGAGTTACGACCCTTGTAGGCTAGTGACTTTGGTAGACCGGCAACGAGGGTTGAGCCCTCGCCTGCATGCTTCCTTCCTCCTCCTCCTCCTCCTCCTCCTCCTTTTATTTTTTATTTTTTAAATTTAAATAAATAAAAAATTAATTTTTAAAAATTTAACTAAATTAATTTTTATATTAAATTTAAATCCGCGCCAAAATGACGTCATTTTTGCATTGCTTTGCTGAGTCAACTCTCCGGTGAGCCACATAAACAAGCAAAATAATAGAAATTATCACATAGGATTTCTAGCGGGATTCGTTGGAAGTGACACTTAAGTGTCTAATTTTTCAAAAAAGTTATATTTAAATATTACTTTCCTAACCACTAGGATTCGCCCCGGTGGCCATCCTTCCAACATGGAAGGGGAAGTGAGGGGTTCAAACCCCCACTTTCTCGGGGAGGGATGGGGTGGGGACGCGCAAGTTTCGTGCGAGTTTCGACGCCCACGCCCGTAAGAGACAGACACAAAAGTCTAAGAGTGAGTATAGAGTAGGTATAGTGTAGGGACCAAAAAAAAAAAATTACTTTCCTAACTTTTGGTACTTCAATGTCCAATCGTGCCAAATTTTGGCACTTAATCTGTATTTCTTTCCAAATCTATCATATGAGACGCCATACGCTAATTTTTTTTTTTTTTTTGGTAGCGTAGGATATCTAACACATATTTGAAAAGACAATTAAACATCTTGGATTATGTTACCCAATGAAACTCCATATGATTTTTTTTTTTTTTATAGTTTTTGTTTTTCCTCCTCGCAATAATCAAAAGTCCGAGGAGAGGAAATGGGTGGAGGCGGCTTGTGCAGTCTTGCATGAATGAAATAAGCGCTCTTGTCCAAAGCTCGCCTTTTTGTTGCTAAACGCAGCAAAGTCTCTGTGTGTCTAGTTCCCGCCACACGTTTGAGCTTCAGCGAATGGGTTGAAGCAGGGAAGAGAGAGATGGAGAAAAAGACTACCGAACATAAGGATCCGACTGACACAGGGATCCAACCCAAATCCCACAAGCCAAAGTATGGGCATGAATGTCAAGAATTGAAGATTAGTCGACAATGGTGTCGAAACAGAGAGAATATGTGTGTATGGAAATGTATCTTGACTTAATTAATTAATGTAATGGATACAATCGGATGTATATATTGTACAACATTATGAATTAAAGGCAAAAGAATATTTCTGATCTTTCCTAATCTCTCCTTATCTTTCTGATCCTAAAATAGTCAGATTACTCTATCAATTACAATCAGCACAAATCATTGATTATAATTAGTATCTTCTAATCATATCTTCAACACTCCCCCTCAAGCTGGTGGCTTGTATATGTCCAAGACGCCCAGCTTGTTTAGAAGATATGCATGCTGTCTCTGACAAAGGGGCTTAGTGAAAATATCTGCTAGTTGTTTTGTAGTTCTAATCCCCTTGGTCTCGATGATTCCCTCTCTGATCTTCTCTCGGGTGAAATGGCAATCGACCTCAATATGCTTCGTCCTTTCACGCAGCACAGGATTCGCAGCAAGCTTCAGTGCTGAGTCGTTATCACAGAAGAGTAATGTTGGCCCTTTAACTTGTACTCCAAGATCTGAAAGCAAACCTCGAAGCCATACTATCTCGCAGACTGTCTTCGCCATGGATCTATATTCAGCCTCGGCTGATGGTAAAGACATAGTGGATTGCTTCTTAGTCTTCCACGAAAGCAGTGATTCCCCGAATTTGATGCAAAATCCAGTAATGGATCTTCTACTCATAGGGAAGGTGGTGTAGTCTGCATCACAATAGGCCGTCATCTCCATATTACATCTTTTAGAAAGAAGTATTCCTAGCCCTGGATAGCTCTTCAGATATTTCACCACTTTCAAGGCTGCATTCATATGCGACAGTTTGGGGCTGTGCCTGAACTGGCTGAGATTTTCCACTGCGTAGCAAATGTCCGGCTGTGTCATAGTAAGATAGATGAGCTTCCCTACAAGTCTTTGGTAGCTCATTGGATCTTTCAATGGTGGATCATCTTGCGAGGAAGACGTTCCAACATCATAGTCGACGTTGGTCAGCTTGGCATTCTGTTCAACGGGAATAATTGCTTGGCTTGCATCCCGACAAATCCCACTTCGAAATGATCTCCATCACAAACTTCCTTTGACCGAGGGATATCCCAAGGTCGATCGGGCTATCTCTATTCCAAGAAAATATTTAGGTGATCCTAAATCTTTGATATGAAAGGATGAATGCAAGTAGTCTTTCAGCTTCTTCACGGCGGACCATCGTTTCCCATAATAAGGATATCGTCAACATAAATCATCAAGTATGTGGTTGACGTACCTTTTGTCTAGGTAAACAATGCGTAATCATGTTTGGATTGCTGAAAGCCTGCTCCCGTGAGTGCTGTGGTGAATTTGGCATACCACTGCCGAGACGCCTGTTTTAGTCCATAGAGAGATTTGCGGAGACGACATATCTTATACTCCCCCTGTCTCCGTAATCCTTCTGGAAGATCCATGTAAATTTCTTCATCTAGATCTCCATGAAGAAAGGCATTGTGGACATCCATTTGATGCAATGACCAGTTGCGAAATGCAGCAACTGATAGGAAGGAACGGACTGTAACGTCTTTAGCAACCGGAGAAAATGTCTCATGGTAGTCGAATCCTTCTCGTTGCGTGAAGCCCTTGGCCACAAGTCGTGCCTTGTATCGTTCTACAGTGCCATCCGCCCTATATTTTATCTTATATACCCACTTGCATCCAATGGGTTTACGACCAAGGGGTAGAGTCACGATATCCCAGGTGTGATTATCTGTTAGGGCCTGTAGTTCTGCCTCCATTGCTTCCTGCCATCGCTTGTCTAGTACAGCCTCATTGAAATTGGAAGGCTCTTTTTCTTCGATATTCGACTAATGCAACACGATGGTCCGATGACAAGCGATTGAAGGACACAAACGAGGATATGGGATATCGGGTACCTGATGATAGTGCCGAGGAACAGACATAGTCTTTGGTCCAAGCTGGTGGCCGAGTAGTTCGACCTGATCGTCGAGGTGGTTCTTCCGACATCCTTGGGGGTGAATATGATACTTCAATATTTCCAGATTCCTCGTTGTTTGCTTGCTGAGATTCTTCTTCAATGATTTGTTCATGATTATTGGGCAGTGATGAAATCAATGGTGAGGATGATCCCTCATTTACCACTTGGGTTACTGGAGATGGGCCAATGATGATAGATTCTCCAGTAGATAGATCTTCTTCCAATAGGAATGGACGAGTCGTCCTTGCATCTTTTGTAGTCACAGGAGAAGTATCCTAGAAAGGGAAGATGTCTTCGTGAAAAATCAAATCCCTGCTGATGAAGAATTCTCCAGTGGATTGTTCATAAACCCTATACCCCTTCTTTAAGTTGGGATATCCCATGAAGACACATCTTCTGGCTCGAGGAGACATTTTGTCTCTGGCCCCCACGGTAGCTACATAGCATAAGCAGCCAAATACTCTGAGGTGTGTTAGATCTGGTTTCCTTCCATACAGCAGTTCAAACGGCGTTTTTTCTTTTTAGAACGCGTGATGGCATACGATTTATGAGATACGCTGCAGTAACTACACAATCTCCCCAAAAATCTTCAGGTATAGATGCCTGGAATTTAAGGGCTCGTGCCACTTCTAAGAGATGACGGTGCTTTCGCTCAACAACCCCATTCTGCTGTGAGATTCTGCTGTGGGGTGTAAGTGCATGTACTTTCATGCAGAATTCCCTTTGATGACAGAAAAGATTTTCAATCTTCATTAAAGAATTCTCTTCCATTATCTGTGCGGATGCGACGAACTGATTTTCCAAATTGGGTTATGGATAAGGAAATGAATATTTTGAGATAAGAGAGAACTTGGGCTTTTGATTGAATGAGAAAGACCCAAGTGGCACGTGAAAAGTCATCTACAATTGTGAGAAAAAATCTCGAACCATCACGATTTAATGTGTGATATGGTCCCCAGACATCAGCATGAATCAAGGAAAATATATCGTCTACTCGAGTTGTACTGTTCTGAAAAGGTGAGCGTGTTTGCTTTGCCAGTGGGCAGATGGAACATTGAGGACTAGGAAAAGAAGCAGTATGACCCAATCTTTTATGATAAAGAAAATTCTTTTCATTTGCAACAATGTTACAAAATGACTTATTGAATGCAACAGAAGATGATTCAAGATTTTCTGGAATATCGACCCAGAAATATAGTCCTTGATAGGCCCTACCCAAACCCATCAGTTTGCCAGTCGAAAGGGCCTGAAATAGACAATTGTCATGGTCAAAGATGACACGACAGGAATTTTCTTTACAAACTCGAGAGACTGATATGAGATTAAATTGGAAAGTGGGGACATAAAAGAACATTTTTGAGAGTAATGAATGAACTAAGATTCACTGTGCCAATCATTCCAACATGTGTGGTGCTCCCATTTGGAAGTTGAACTGATATTGGATAGGATAAATTTTTGATTTTGGAAAAGAGTTTTGTATTGCAGATAATATGATCACTAGCTCCTGTATCAATGATCCATTCATCACTGGAAATTGAGTTCATCAGACAGTAAGAAATACCTGTGAAACTTCCTGCTTTCTCAGAGGGATCCAGCCTCTTCAGAGTCTCCATCAATTCCCGATATTCTTCATGAGAAATAGTTCTATCATTTGAATTTCCTGTCACCTGAAAAACACTTGAAAATTTCCCTTTTTCTTTTTCACCCGGCATGCCGTGCAGTTTCCAACAGTTTTCCATAGTGTGATGCGGTCGTTTACAGTACTCACAATATAATTTACCTTTCCCTTTATTTTTAAAAAGGGTAGTGGGCCTACTCACCGCATGGGCCGTTGTTCCTTCATAATTTACGGCCATTTGCCCTTTGGGCCCATTAAGCCCAGAAAATTGGTGTCCGCGTGGGCCTTCCGAAGCATAGAAGCCCGCTGCATTGGATTCGATCAAAAAAGCGTTCTGTGAGCCGTCCAATCTAGCCGCACCGTGGATTAATCTGGAACCGTCAGATTGTCCGGACAGATCTCGGCCGTCGCTAGCCCGTATAAAAGTTCCAGGGTTCTCGGGGAACCCTAGATTGGCTCAGTGGAACCCTAGATTGGTTCCTCGACTCTCTCTTCCTCCTGCGGCTCCTTCGTGGAACCCTAGATTTCTTCCTCTCGTGGTTTTCTGCAGCTGGTGAGGAGAAATCCTTGCCGCCAGAGCCACGCCTTCGCCTCCTTTGTCGAGATCTGTAGCTTTCTGTTGGCTTTCCTCCTGGATCGCTAACTGGTAGATTCGGCCGAGGGTCGGCATCGGCTCCATGGTTAAGATCTGCGATCGGAATGAAAGGTAAGACTCATTCAGTATGAGGAGAAATCTTATCGCCTTTTCTCTGTCTCGGATTTTCTTGTACTGTTGCAAAATCAGCTCCGGCCACTCAAGTCTTTCTTCTGCCGCCTCCAATTCATTCCAGAGGCTTGAAAGTTTATTAAAAATCGACGCAACAGACATATTTTCTTGTTTTAGATTTGAGATCTGTTGCGTTAAAGAGAAAATTTTTACGGCATCTAATTTTCCGTACATCTCCTTGATGTTTTCCCACATCTGTTTTGGATCCTCCGTCGAAGGAAGGCCCGCTGCGACTTCGGGGGCGAGGCTGTTTCCGATCCACGTCCTGACTAGCTGGTTACACCTTTTCCAAATCCTAGCTAGTCGTTCGTCGGTCGGGACCGAAATGGTTCCATCGATAAAATCCTCATTCTCTTTCGTTACCAGGGCGCGCCGGAATTCCCGCGACCAACTCGAGTAGTTATCCGGTCCGGTTAATTGTTGGGCAATGATCTTCAGATCTGGGCCGTCGGCACTCGTTGTGAAGAGGGGGTCGCCGGGTTCCAGCCGTCCATTGGCAGCGAAGATTTGGTACGGGAAAGGACCTGGAGGTAGGTTCGGGTATGGGTTTGTTCCCAAACCTGTTCCCTCGGATCCAATCGTGTTGCCTGTGTTGCCTGTGTTCGGAAAAGAACCCGAGCCTGGATAGGGATTTGTTCCCATCCCTGGTTTGATTGATCCGCCCGTCTGTGAAAAATTGGTTGCGCCTGCCCCATCGTTGGTTGGTAGGCCTCCATCAGATCTTATTCCCGGCAATGATGGATTTGGGTTAATCCCATAATACCAAGGATTTGGTATCCATTGGAAAGGTTGGCCCGAATAGGGCCGCCCCAAACTCGCCTGAGCCGGAACAGGTATCCACTGTAATGGTGGTTGCTATATTTGGGGTTACGGTTGCCTCTGCGCTTCGGTGGTGATTCCAGAGGACGACTCCTGGATCTGTGAGATTGGTGGCGATATCTCTCCCGCGGGCTGATCATTGGATTTCGAGGTAAGTGTTTGTGGATTTGTCATGGGTGTAATTTGCTAAGAAAATTTTCTCTGCAGGGTTGATTTCGAGAAGGAAGAGGGTTGTTCTGTTTTGTGGTTGTGCAGCAACAGAGGAGGAAAAATTTTCTGTTCTGCTAACATGCAGTAACAGAGGAAGAAGCGAGAAGTGAGGAGTATGAACAAACTGTCCTGTTCTGTGGCTGTCACAGCAACAAGGTCCGAAGAATGAACAAGCGTGAATGAACAGATAGAAGCTATGCCAGGATCTGGGCACGCTCTGATACCATGTCAAGAATTGAAGATTAGTCGACAATGGTGTCGAAACAGAGAGAATATGTAGTATGGAAATGTATCTTGACTTAATTAATTAATCTAATGGATACAATCGGATGTATATATTGTACAACATTATGAATAAAAGGCAAAATAATATTTTTGATCTTTCCTAATCTCTCCTTATCTTTCTGATCCTAAAATAGTCAGATTACTCTATCAATTACAATCAGCACAAATCATTGATTATAATCAGTATCTTCTAATCATATCTTCAACAATGAACGCCCCTACCGAGCCTCGAAGCCGACAAACTGCTTTCATAAAAAAGCAACTATTTTCATGTTGATATGCAGTATGCGCTCAAAATGATCCGTAACTTGAGTGAAATTAATATAGACTTGGTTTGTGCATTTCATTGAACTTGTGGATATCAATTTCATAAAGTTGCTCATATATTTAAAGTAAGGGAGGGATTAATATCTAGATTATCGCCATACATGTAAACATATTGAGAATTAACGAAATAACATTAAACTTGATCAGATTTTGCTCAAACAGAAACGAGATCTACAAGAATTTGTTCTAAATCAAAGTGAACATAGACAAATAATTTGGATCTCACCTTGACAACGTGATTAAAAGATGCGAATTGAGAGCGAACCCACAATAGGAAGTTTCGGAGGTCTAGTCGCTAGTGAATGGGCCAATGAAGAGGTCTCGAGCGAAGTCTAAGCTATTCGTACTCTCCCGGTCGGAAAATAGTGCACAATAGAACTTGGTTGTGCAATGGTAGAAGTGATTGAGTGATCAGCAACGTGTAGACTCTAGATTTGAAGGAGACAAACACCGCGATGAAAGCCAAGGAGTCACTCTTGGAGGAAGGGATATTCTTTCCATTCGCTCAAGCCTCACCATAATACGGGAAAAGTACAAAAAAAGTTCTAAACCTATTGCATTGGTACCAATTCAGTTTTAAACTTTTCAATTGGACCAATTCAGTCCTAAACCTTTTAATATTAGTACCAATTCAGTCAATCCGGCCAATTTTAGCTGGTCGACGCGACGTGGACGTTGGCCGGTGGTCGGACGACGTTGCAATTTTTATGATTTTTAAATTAATTTTTATTGATTTTTATTAATTTTTTTTCTTTTCTTTTTGCCTTCTTCTTCCCGGTGGTGGCTGGTGAGCCTCACCGGAGCCTCACCGAAGGCTCGCCGACCACTGCTAGGAAGAAGAAGGTAGAAAAGAAAAAGAAAAAGAAAAGAAAAAGAAAAATATTTATAAAAAAATCAATAAAATTTTAAAAAACGAAAAATAAAAAAAAATCATAAAAATTGCCACGTCCAGGCGTCCGGCCACCGGCTAACGTCTCGCATTAGCGGGCTAGTTAAAATTGCTTGGATGGATTGAATTGGTACTAATATTAAAAGGTTTAAGACTAAACTGGTCCAATTGAAAAGTTTAGGACTGAATTAGTACCAACGCAATAGGTTTAGGACTTTTTTGGTACTTTTCCCCCATATTACTACAGATGAAATGTCTATTTTAGGGTTATATAGGTTCCCGGTTTGGTTCTTGGTCCAGCCTTAGTCTGATTCTCAATTTGGTTTTTGGTTCCTGATCCTACTGATTCAGTTTCCGTCTAGGAATTGGGAATTAAACCACATAGTGCATGTTCCCAAAATTATGGAATGGGGAACCTAACCGATTTCTGCCAAATCGGTTTCCATGACCAATTCACGATTCTACTCGAGAACTGTGCGCTCTTGTAATACGAGAAATTGTTGTTTCCGTAGACAAGAAAGACCAATCGACTTGAAGATGATTTGGAAATTGCGAGATACCTTCTCAAGAATATGAAGCCTACACGGGTTTTTTTCTCCAAAGATCTATGACTTTCTATTTGTCATCCACGTTCGCATATGCGTGTGTACAAACAATTGATATTTAAATAAGAAAGTAATTTAAATCATTTTGTTACAAAATGTTTGAATGATTAAATAATGCAAAAAAAAAAAAAAATCATTGATAAAAAATGCACGTTAAGAACGATGTGTATGATTATTTATGAAAAGAGGAAAAGAAAGCTTTAACTTGTGTTAACAGTTAACTGACCAGATATATTCAATCCCCTTATTCCACCGGGACCAAAAGCGCAAGTAGAGAAAAACACAAGATCTAGATAGAGAAGCCTTAAACAACACTTATCCTAAAAAAGAGGAAATTTACTGGGATATCCAAATTGGAGGACTGACTTGGAAGGAGAAGCATGGATCCAAAGGGGCATAAAAAAGTGTAGGGAAATTGTTTCTCGGATCATTGTTATCCAAAGGAGTTGATAAAAATGCGTTCGTCTTTGAGCCAATTAAGTTTCAGCCATGCAAATTTGCTCCTTTAGTAACTTTCAACTGAATTCATTGACTATTTGCATTTCATTGACACAAGATGCAATATTAATCGAATCTGGAAATTATGCAATTGATTTCTACCTTGTGAGGAAAACTAAAGGACCAAATGTGGCTTCCGCAAGAGCCTAGAGGTATAGCTCTATTTTTCTCAGTTTCTGAGCTAGCAACTTTTGTTGGCAGATTCTTTCTGGAACGCGGGATGAAGGTAAATATGTGTTTGGCAGAAGTTTTTCGTGAGGTAATATCTTCTACCAAAAGTCATTTTTGAATTTTTATTTAAGGGGATTGTGGTTTTGTGCGAATTCTGAATAGCAAACAAGAATCAACTTATTCAATCCATACAGCATTGTACAATCTCAAACCCAGTCAAGATTTAATTGACAACAGGAGAGTTATAGACTCGATGACATGGTAAGGTACAAAATAAACCATGACGGAATTTAATTGATGTCATAGTTTGAGAACATAATGACTCTACATCGGAATTTAATCAACGATGTAGCACCCAAGATAAAGATATATGCCGAAAAATCGACAATGTAGATCTAAAAATCTCAACAAAGAAAAATAAAGTGCAAGTAAATAAAGATAGAGAGTAAATTTGCTGGGGATTCTCCAATGAATGACTAGTGGTAGTTGTATTTCATGGTAACTACCTACGGACAGTGTTCCACGGTTGTATTTCTTTTAGTTACTTCCCTTAATTACCTCCATGTCTCGATATTTCTGCATATTTCTTGTGCAAACCGTAACAATGAGTGTACCATGATCTCATTGTCTAATTGTAACTATTCCTTCCAAAAACATGTGCATTAAATCTCAACTGCTTCATCGATTCTAAACTTCAAATAACTTGCCAATGTCCTTTCAATAAACATTTATAGCAGCAGCCTATATTATTGGCTATCAGTTATTCGCCACCGCATTTTGGACAACTGAGTACATGGCATTAACTAATATCATCATTAATATGTTAACCACTACACTTATCGATGATATGAAAAACTTACAATGATATTCACATGCTCCACACATGACTTCATATTCAAGTGCCACCTATGTTTTTGCTCTTATTAGCGTGCCGAGCCGATTATTTTTTTGTGTCAATGCTGTATAGACAACACAACAACTTTGATGCGGTTCTATTAAATAAAAAGATCCTTATAACTTGGGATACTGCCCTGCCATCCAGTTATAAGTATTGCCGTAAGGCGGGCAAGACAGCAGGAGCTTTTCAGCTCTGACCTTAATGGATGGATGCTGGTGGGCTTATTTAGGCCTAGCCTCACCAAGCCGGTTGACTCCACTATTTCCAGTCAAGCCCCGAGGGTTTTAATTTTCCCTTGTAAACCCCCTTCCCCCATCAAAATATTCTTCATGGACAAATCAGAATACGGAAATAACATTACAAGATCTCTCATCCCAAGGTGTATCTCCCGTCTATATCTTTCCCTCGAGCTTTTTAAGGACTTACTCAATTCCAAATCTTACAGGAAGGTCTCTAACCACTATATTTATCGAGGCCTGAGAGCTATCTTTATCCCCTGTATTTATGCCACAAGACACTCCAAATAGGAGCCAGCAGCAATTAGTTGACTCATCCCTGCCAAATGTATGAGCCCCATCATTTTGCAACAAGTGAATAAGGGGTTACCCTCCCTTGGAGGGATCTCTCTTCTGTTTTCTTGTAGGCTTTTTAAGAGACTACCTAGGTCTGAAACTTATTATGAGGTTCTCAACTATTATATTTATCGAGGTGTGAGAACTGCTTTTATCTCCTGAATGTTATACTAAAGGATACTCCAAATAAGAGACGGCGGCAACTGGTCGACTCATCTCGACTATAAGCATGAGCCCATTCATTTTACAATAGGAACATAAGGGGTTACCCTCCCCAGGAGGGTTCTCCCCTATGTTTTCCTGTACAAAATAACTTGCCAAATTTATTTGGATCAAAACCTCTTGTATAAATGAATATTCAACAGAAGGTCAACATAGATAGGTTAAAAAAAAAAAAAAAGTCAGCTTTAGCTTATAAATTCCCAAATTTTCAAGGATATGATCGCAGATGGCAGATGCGTCCAGCAAGGCACGGCTGACCATATTGACATCCATATGGGCCGACTTGCGGAGAGGAAATTTCGCCTCATCCTCACACCAAAACCCAATAGTTGTGAACTATATCCATCTTATTGAGAGCAATGTGAAAAGGATGCTAGTGAGCTTTGATATAATGAACCAAAATTCAATAGTCCATATAAATTTTATTGTCATGGTATACCAATAACTTGCCAATTATTGTTCATTGTTGGATCCAAACCTCGGGTACAGTTATGATATTTAACAGAAAGTCAACACCAAACGTTCAATCTAAACATAATTGTGCTTTGTCCTTTCTCAAGTTCTATATAAGAAGAGGCTCCGCATCTCCCTCAGCACAACTTCATAGGCCATTTTGTACTCGGTTTTCCATTCTCTCTCTACAAAAATGTCAAGCCACGCCTCAAACAAACTTGACGGCAAAGTAGCCATCATCACCGGCGGGGCAAGTGGCATCGGCGAGGAGACGGCGCGTCAGTTGGCAAATCACGGCGCATATGTCGTGATTGCAGACATCCAAGACAAAAAGGGCCACGACCTTGCGTTGTCAATCGGATCCCACCGGTGCACCTACATCCATTGCGATGTCACGGATGAGCAACAAGTGAAGTCCTTGGTGGAATCAACAACTCAACAAAATGGCCACCTAGACATCTTGTTCAGCAATGCAGGCATAATGAATAACGTCAAACAAGACATTCTGGAGTTCGACATACCGGCTTTCGAGAGCCTGTTTGCCGTCAATGTTCGGGGAATGGCCGCCTGTGTCAAGCACGGGGCTCGCGCCATGGTGGCGGGGGGCATAAAGGGAAGCATAATTTGCACGGCAAGCATTGCGGCCAGCAATGGAAACGAGAATAGGGTAGACTATGTGATGTCTAAGCATGCTGTGCTGGGTTTGGTGAGGTCGGCAAGCAAGCAACTAGGAGCATACGGTATACGCGTGAACTGTGTCTCCCCTGGACCGGTCGCAACACCATTAGTCCGTGGAGTGTTCGGCGTGAGTGAGGAGGAAGGCGAGAGGATGTTCGAGTCAAGTTCAAGCTTGAGAGGGGTGCTGAAAGCGAAGCATGTGGCTGATGCCGTGGTGTTCCTTGCTTCTGAAGAGGCCGAATTCATCAACGGCCACAATCTGGCGGTCGATGGTGGATGGGCCGGAATTAGATAGCCTATCCTGAGGAGACTAGATATAAAAGTCGCAAACTCTTAACTCGCCTTTGCTTGGTTTGCCGCTGTAGCAATATAAATCCGAAGAGATAATGAAATCGAGCTGATGCTATCTTGTTTGTGAAAGGAATACTTTGCCTTGATTTTTAAATTCCGCGACTCGGTTGGTGATTTGATTAAAAGTATAAGTTGATGCTTGTTGAATTCAACCAAAGGAATAGCCAAAAGTCCTGCTATGCCTAGAGGCAATGAAATCCTAATCATTTTTAACTCTATTTTGTTTTGTTGGACTTGGTGGTCCTCGTCCGTCCTCCTTCCTCACTAGACCCGATCAATCTTTAATTTTATTTTTATATTAGTTGTAAACGACTATTCATTAGGAATGCTAAATAATTTGTAGTGCAGTCGATCTAACACATCTTTGAAAGGGCAAATAAATATCATTCTTGGTTTAGGTTACACAATGAGACTCCATATGATTTTTGATGGTATTGGTTTTTCCCTCCTCATGGTGGTTCATCAGACGAGCTACCGTTTCCTAGTCCAACCAATGAGCCACAGCGCCACCCCTCTGGCTCCGCCGCTGTTGAGTCGCTGCCCCCTCCTGACTACTCTTTTTCTTTCCGTCTGAATCATGACTGAACCCTTGTTGGACTAACCACGGTGCAGCCTCCGCTTCTGTTTTCGTGAAGTTCATTGGCTGGCCACGGTGGTTCGTCAGTTGGACAAGGGCTCGGGCGAAGAGAGAGAGAGAGAGAAGAGAGAGGAGATAGATTGTGAAGGGGAGGCAGAATAGAGAAAAGCGCGTAGAGAGAAGAGAGGGGGAAAGAGGAGAGGAGCTTTCAATGGCCTTGACAATTGGGGTCCGTACGCAGCACTTATCATGCTTTTAAGGACCTTATTTGCCACGCTGCCACATGAGAGCCACCCAATATTTTCTCGAGTTGAGGGGACGAAATGAAGGTAGGCAGTCTGTCCAATCTTGCACGAATGAAATAAGCGCTATAGTCCAAAAGCCTGCCTCTTCGTGGCCAAAAAGAGTCTGTCTGTGTCCGATTCCCACCACGTTTGAGCTTCGGCGAATGGGTTAAAGCAGGGAAGAGAGAGAATGGGCATGGAACTGAAGGTCGATGGCGATTGCCTTCTTTCGGCCACAATCGAATCTCTGAAGTCGCCCATTTTTTTGACGCTTTTGGATCCGCCATCATCTTCACCGTTCCAGCGTTCTCTGCAAGTGAAAAGTCAATTGCCATTATTCTTGACCAACGACTGTTTTGTCAATGGTATAGGCGGGAAATGCGTCTGGCCGGAAGGGATCGCGATGCTAATGGTCTGCAATGCGCTTTGGCCAGATTGAAGAGGAAATCAAGAGGAAATCAAAAGGGGTTTTGAATGTGAAGCACGTGGCTGATTCTGCCTTGTTTCTTGCTTCTGAAAATTCCGAATTTGGAATGACCACAACCTGGTCATCGATGGAGGGCTTATCACCTGGCTCTTGCAGCAATAGAGGTTTCGAGTTTCCCCGAATGCTACATCTTCTGCTTTGGCCCAACGAAATATATCTGTAATTTACAGAATATTATCATGATAGAATGTTGTTGGTACTTCTGGCGAGCTTCTTGCGACAAAGGGTCGTGACTATGCAAAAAGTAGACATAAATTGCTCTTCAGATAAGTTCATGTTGACCAACTGCTGCGCCATTTCTATGCACAAGAAAGCAAAATCAGTTAGAGATTTTTTTATAATTCATAAAATGCTTGTTGAAACATCAGGTAGAAATGGAAACCATACATTCAAGGAATTTGAGGACAACTCGAATTCTACACGTTTGGATACATACCCGATGCACGCACACATTACCCATCCTCTGGGGTAAAGACCCATTGCCAGAGAATGGCAACAGTACATTCAATTTTTTTTTAGTGTTTTTCTTAGATTTTTTTTAATTTTTTATTTTTTATATCAACCAATTTGGTCTGATCGGTTCTATCAATCCCTACCTTGAAACTAGGAACTGGACTGACCGACCACCAGTTCCAAGAATGGGAACCAAGAATTGGACCAACCTCTCTAGAAATAGCCTAGAATTGGCCGGTCCAGTCCGGTTCAGGCAATTCCTAGTTTGGGCGGTTTTCGTTGCACACCCCTAGCCAAAATCCTTTGTAATTTTTTTTTTTTGGCCAAACATTACTTGAACCCAAAGTCGCTATACAAAAGGGTCATTACCAAATGCAATGTGCATTCCCCAAAAGGCTTAGACTTTTTGCATTTGAATTATACCCAAAACCCATTTTTAAAGTTGAACTAAACCCACCTAAGTTTTGTTGGTAGCTTTATAAAATGGCTCTTCTGTTCATAAGAGCCCATCTTGGCCCAATTAGGCCTGCCAAGCCCGGTTTTCAATGTGGGCTTGAGTTGAGTGTAGCACCTCAAGCTCAATAATAGAGTCTCTCATCCTAAAATTCTCATAAAGTCCCAACCATGCTTATCGAAACTTGCCCATTGATCACCTCTATGCCTATCCTCATCGCTGAACCTAGGGCTCTTTGCTGGAGCCATTCTCTATAATGAAATTGAGGTAGTGTCACCAATCCACTTGCTTGTTGGTGAGTCAATTCTTTTTTTCTTTTCTTAGATAAGTTAAAATCAATGGAATGCCGGATACCTGAAGTGCCAAAACTTAGTACAGAATGACACTTAAGTGTCAAAGTTAGGAAAGTGATACTTAAGTACCAAAATCGGAGCAAAATAGATCACTTAAGCACTAACAACAAGAAAATCCGACTAAAATGCTGACATAACGATTTTTCAAATGAGACAAGTGCAAAACAATGTCGCTTTGTTGCTAACGTAGGTAAATTATTAAATTAAATTTAGTATTATTTTTTTATAAAAAAAAATAGATGGAGATTGTAGCTCTTGCCACAGCCTCCCTACTGTCACCAGGAAGGGTCGGCGATGGTGGGGGGAGGGTTGGCTAGGGCCGCTGGGCCCTGGCCGGGCTAAGGGCTGCTAACCCTCGCTGGATCTAGGGGAAGGTTGCAACCCTTGCAGACCGGTGACTTTGGCAGACCGGTAACAAGGGTTGAGCCCTCAGCCGCATGCTTCCTTCCTTCCTCCTCCTCCTCCTTCTTTTTTTCCTTTTAAAAAGAATAAATAAAATTAATTTTTATATTAAATTTAAATGCGAGCCAAAACGACGTTATTTTTGCATTTCTTTGCTAAGTCAACTCTCCGATGAGCCACATAGGCAAGCAAAATAATAACAAAATTACCACATAGGATTTCCAGTTGGATTCACCGGAAGTGACACTTAAATATCCAATTTTTCAAAAAAAAGTGATATTTCAATATTACTTTCCTAACTTTTGGTACTTCAAAGTCCCATCGAGCCAAATTTTGGCACTTGATCTGTATTTCTTTCCAAATCTATCATAGGAGACATTATATGTTATTATTTTATTTTTTTTTGATAGCGTAGGATATCTGACACATCTTTAAAAAGACAGTTAAATATCTTGGGTTATGTCACGCAATGAAACTTCATATGATTTTTTATAGTATTTCTTTTTCCTCCTCGCAATAATCAAAAGTCCGAGGAGAGGAAATGGGTGGAGGCGGCTTGTGCAGTCTTGCATGAATGAAATGAGCGCTCTTGTCCAAAGCTCGCCTTTTCGTTGCTAAACGCAGCAGAGTCTCTCTGTGTCCGGTTCCCGCCCCATGTTTGAGCTTCAGCGAATGGGTTGAAGCAGGGAAGAGAGAGATGGAGAAAAAGACTACCGAACATAAGGATCCGACTGACACAGGGATCCAACCCAAATCCACAAGCCTAAGTATGGGCATGAACGCCTCTACCGAGCCACGAAGCCGACAAACTGCTTTCATAAAAAAGCAACTATTTTCATGTTGATATGCAGTATGCGCTCAAAATGATCCGTAACTTGAGTGAAATTAACATAGACTTGGTTTGTGCATTTCATTGAACTTGTGGATATCAATTTCATGAAGTTGCTCATATAATTAAAGTAAGGGAGGGATTAAAATCTAGATTATCGCCATGCATGTAAACATATTGAGAATTAACGAAATAACATTAAACTTGATCAGATTTTGCTCAAACAGAAACGAGATCTATAAGAATTTGTTCTAAATCAAAGTGAACATAGACAAATAATTTGGATCTCACCTTGACAACGTGATTAAAAGATGCGAACTAAGAGCGAACCCACGAAAGGAAGTTCCGGAGGTCTAGTCAACAGTGAATGGGCCAATGAAGAGGTCTCGAGCGAAGCATAAGCTATTCGTACTCTCCCGGTCGGAAAACAGTGCACAATAGAACTTGGTTGTGCAATGGTAGAAGTGACTGAGTGACAAACACCGCGATGAAAGCCAAGGAGTCACTCTTGGAGGAAGGAATATTCTTTCCATTCGCTCAAGCCTCACCAAAATACTGCAGATGAAATGTCTATTTTAGGGTTACATAGGTTCCTGGTTTGGTTCTTGGTCCAGCCTCAGTCCGATTCTCAATCTGGTTTTTGGTTCCTGATCCTGCCGATTCGGTTTCCGTCCAGGAATTGGGAATTAAACCACATAGTGCATGTTCCCAAAATTATGGAATGGAAAACCTAACCGATTTCCGCCAAATCGGTTCCCACGACCAATTCACTATTCTACTCGAGAACCATGTGCTCTTGTAATACGAGAAATTGTTGTTTCGGGAGACAAGAAAGACCAATCGACTCGAAGATGATTTGGAAATTGTGAAGTACCTTCTCAAGAATATGAAGCCTACACGGGTCTTTTTTCTCCAAGGATCTATGACTTTCTATTTATCATCCATGTTCGCATATGCGTGTGTACAAACAATTGATATTTAAATAAAAAAAAGTAATTTAAATCATTTTGTTACAAAATGTTTGAATGATTAAATAATGCAAAAAAAATTTATTGATAAAAAATACACGTTAAGAACGATGTGTATGAATTTTTTTATGAAAAGAGGAAAAGAAAGCTTTAACTTGTGTTAACAGTTAACTGACCAGATATATTCAATCCCCTTTTTCCACCGGGACCAAAAGCACAAGTAGAGAAAAACACAAGATCTAGATAAAGAAGCCTTAAACAACACTTATCCTAAAAAAGAGGAAATTTACTGGGATATCCAAGTAGGAGAACATGACTTGAAAGGAGAATTTCAAGCTGCCTTTTCACTTTTGAGCATGGATCCAAAGGGGCATAAAAAAAGTGTAGGAAATTGTTTCTCGGATGATTGTTATCCAAAGGAGTTGATGAAAATGCGTTCGTCTTCGAGCCAATTAAGTTTCAGCCATGCAAATTTGCTCCTTTAGTAACTTTCAACTGAATTCGCTGACTGTTTGCATTTCATTGACACAAGATGCAATATTAATTGAATCTGGAAATTATGCAATTGATTTCTACCTTGTGAGGAAAACTAAAGGACCAAATTTGGCTTCCGCAAGAGGTATAGCTCTATTTTTCCCAGTTTCTGAGCTAGCAACTTTTGTTGGCAGATTCTTTCTGGGATGCGGGACGAAGGTAACCGTGTGTTTGGCGGGAATTTTTTCGTGAAGTAATATCTTCTACCAAAAGTCATTTTTGAATTTTTATTTAAGGGGATTGTGGTTTTGTGCTAATTCTGGATAGGAAATATCACAAGCAAACAAGAATCAACTTATTCAATCCAAACAGCATTGTACAATCTCAAACCCAGTCGAGATTTAATTGACAACACATGGTAAGGAATAAAATAAACCATGACGAAATTTAATTGATGCCATAGTTTGAGAACATAATGACACTGCATCAGAATTTAATAAACGATGCAGCACCCAAGATAAAGATATATGCCGAAAAATCAACAATGTAGATCAAAAAATCTCAACAAAGAAAAATAAAGTGCAAGTAAATAAAGATAGAGAGTAAATTTGCTGGGGATTCTCCAATGAATGACTAGTGGTAATTATTATATTTCATGGTAACTACCTACGGACAGTGTTCCACGGTTATATTCCTTTTAGTTACTTCCCTTGATTACCTCCATGTCTCGATAATTCTGCATACCTCTTGTGTAAATCGTAATAATGGGTGTCCCATGATCTCGTTGTCTTATTGTTACTGTTCCCTCCAAAAACATGTGCATTGAATCTCAACTGCTTCATCGATTCTAAACTTCAAATAACTTGCCAATGTCCTTTCAATAAACATTTATAACAGCAGCCTATATTATTGGCTATCAGTTATTCACCACTGTATTTTGAACAACTGAGTACATGGCATTAACTAATATCATCATTAATATGTTAATCACTACACTTATCGATGATATGAAATACTTACAATGATATTCACATGCTCCGTACATGAGCTTTCATATTCAAGTGCCACCCATGTCTTTGCTCTTATTAGCGTGCCGTGCCGATTATTTTTTTGTGTCAACGCCGTATAGACAACACAACAACTTTGATGCGGTTCTATTAAATAAAAAGATCCTTATAACTTGGGATACTGCCCTGCCATCCAGTTATAAGTATTGCCGTAAGGCGGGAAAGACAGCAGGAGCGTTTCAGCTCTGACCTTAATGGATGGATGCTGGTGGGCTTATTTAGGCCTAGACTCACCAAGCCGGTTGACTTGACTATTTCCAGTCAAGCCCCGAGGGTTTTAATTTTCCCTCGTAAACCCCCTTCCCCCATCAAAATATTCTTCATGGACAAATCAGAATACGGGAATGACATTACAAGATCTCTCATCCCAAAGTGGATCTCCCATCTATATCTTTCCCTTGAGCTTTTTAAGGACTTACTCAGTTCCAAATCTTACAGGAAGGTCTCTAACCACAATATTTATCGAGGCCTAAGAGCTATCTCTATCCCCTGAATTTATGCCACAGGACACTCCAAATAGGAGCTAGCAGCAATTAGTTGACTCATCCCCGCCAAAGGTGTGAGCCCCATCATTTTGCAACAAGAGAATAAGGGGTTACCCTCCCTTGGAGGGATCTCCTTCTGTTTTCCTGTAGGCTTTTTAAGAGCCTACCTAGGTCTGAAACTTATTATGAGGTCCCCAACTATTAGGGATAAGTACACTAATGGTGCCAAAAGTTGTGTACGGCGCTCACTTTGGTGCCAAAAGTTTCCGTCGGATCACGTAAGTGCCAAATCGGAGAAAAAACGCTCACTTTGATGCCATCGGCGAGAATTTCCAGCCAAAATGATTATATGGCTTTTTTTTTTTTTAAAAAAAAGAAAATTTGATGGGGCCTCTAAATGACGTCGTTTTCAGTCTTCCCTAAGAAAACGACGTCGTTTTGCCGTCCTACGTGGATGGCTTCACGGAAACGACGCCGTTTAGCTCAATGGGGGTTGAAATTAGGGTTTCCGCCGTTCGTCCGCCATTGTTCGTCCGCTGTTGCTCGGCCACCGTCGCTCGGCCACCGTCGCTCAGTCACCATTGTAATTGCTTGACCATGTGAGCAAAGAGAAACTGAGATTGTTGCTCGAGCAAGAAGTTGCAGGAAAAATCGGAGGCGAGGGCGGAGGAGGAGGAAGAAGAAGATGGGTCGGAAGTGCTGCTTGGTGTCTTTGTTCTTCTTGGTGCGTTGTTGGTGTCGCTACTTTGGTGTGCTATCGGTCTTTTTCTTTGCTGCTGCCGCCGTGCTACTGCCGTTGCTAGTGTTGGTCTTCAAGGAAGAAGAAGACGAAGACGGCGTCGTTTTCTCTCAATTTGGAGATTAGGATTTCGAAGTTGGGGGAAAAATGTCAAACGGCGTCGTTTTGGTGTTTGGATGCTTGACTCAATTTTCCGATGAGCCACGTCGGCTTAAAAATTAATAAAAAAGGTCACGTCGGATTTCCGGCCAAGTTCATCGGCGTTGGCACTTAAATGATCATTTTTAAAAAATTTTGGCACTTAAGTGATCCGACGGAAACTTTTGGCACCAAAGTGAGCGCCGTACACAACTTTTGGCACCGTTAGTGTACTTATCCCCTAACTATTATATTTATCAAGGCGTGAGAACTGCTTTTATCTCCTGAATGTTATACTAAAGGATACTCCAAATAAGAGTCGGCGGCAATCGGTCGACTCATCTCGACTATAAGCATGAGCCCGTTCATTTTACAATAGGAACATAAGGGGTTACCCTCCCCAGGAGGGTTCTCCCCTATGTTTTCCTATATGAAATAACTTGCCAAATTTATTCACTATTGGATCAAAACCTCTTGTATAAATGAATATTCAACAGAAGGTCAACATAGATAGTTATAAAAAAAAAAATAATCAGCTTTAGCTTATAAATTCCCAAATTTTTAAGGATATGATCGCAGATGGCAAAAGCGTTCGGCAAGGCACGGCTGACCATATCAACATCCATATGGGCCGACTTGCGGAGAGGAAATTTCGCCTCATCCTCATGCCAAAACCCAATAGTTGTGAACTATATCCATCTTATTGAGAGCAATGTGAAGAGGATGCTAGCGAGCTTTGATATAATGAACCAAAATTCAGTAGTCCCTATAAATTTTATTGTCATAATATACCAATAACTTGCCAATTATTATTCATTGTTGGATCCAAACCTCGGGTACAGTTATGATATTTAACAGAAAGTCAACACCAAACGTTCAATCTAAACATAATTATGCTTTGTCCTTTCTCAAGTTCTATATAAGAAGAGGCTCCTCATCTCCCTCAGCACAACTTCATAGGCCATTTTTGTACTCGGTTTTCCATTCTCTCCCTACAAAAATGTCAAGCCACGCCTCAAACAAACTTGACGGCAAAGTAGCCATCATCACCGGCGGTGCAAGTGGCATCGGCAAGGAGACGGCACGTCAGTTGGCAAATCACGGTGCATATGTTGTGATTGCGGATGTCCAAGATGAAAAAGGCCATGACCTCACATCGTCGATTGGATCCCGCCGGTGCACCTACATCCATTGCGATGTCACAGATGAGCAACAGGTGAAGTCCTTGGTGGAATCAACTCTTCAATCAAACGGTCACCTAGACATCTTGTTCAGCAATGCAGGCATAATGAATAACATCAAACAAGACATTCTGGAGTTTGACATACCTGCTTTCGAGAGACTGTTTGCCGTCAATGTTCGGGGAATGGCCGCCTGTGTCAAGCACGGGGCTCGTGCCATGGTGGCGGGGGGCATAAAGGGAAGCATAATTTGCACAGCAAGCATGGTGGCCACCACTGGATTCGAGAAATATGTAGACTATGTGATGTCTAAGCATGCTGTGCTGGGTCTGGTGAGGTCGGCGAGCAAGCAACTTGGAGCATATGGTATACGCGTGAACTGTGTCTCCCCTGGAGCGGTCGCAACACCATTACTCCGTGGACTGTTCGGCGTGAGTGAGGAGGAAGGCGAGAGGATGTTCGAGTCAAGTTCAAGCTTGAGAGGAGTGCTGAAAGCGAAGCATGTGGCTGATGCCGTGGTGTTCCTTGCTTCTGAAGAGGCCGAATTCATCAACGGCCACAATCTGGCGGTCGATGGTGGATTTGCCGGAACTAGATAGGCTATTCTGAGGAGACTAGATATAAAAGTTGCAAACTCTTAACTCGCCTTGGCTTGGTTTACCGCTGTAGCAATATAAATCCGGATAAATAATGAAATCGAGCTGATGCTATCTTGTTTGTGAAAGGAATACTTTGCCTTGACTTTCAAATTCGGCGACTCGGCTGGTGATTTGATTAAAAAGTATGCGTTGGTGCTTGTTGAATTCAACCGAAGGAATAGCCCAAAAATCCTGCTATGCCAAGAGGCAATGAAATCCTGATAATTTTTAACTCTATTTTGTTTCGTTGGACTCGGCGGTCCTCATCCATCCTCACTCCTCACCAGACCCGATCAATCTTTAATTTTATTTGTAGATTAATTGCAAACGACTATTCATTTGGAATGCTAAACAATTTATAGTGCAGTTGATCTAACACATCTTTGAAAAGACAAATAAACATCATTCTTGGGTTAGGGTAGACAATGAAACTCAGTTTCTCTCCTCTCTCTCTGTTCTCCCCCCTGCTGTGCACGCTGCCGTTCGTCAGACGAGCCACCGCACCCTTTCTGACCGATGAACTCTTTGGCGATGGCAGAGGCAATCTTTCGAGGTGGAGGCGGAGGCTGAGCCGCGCGGTGGTTTGTCGGATGGGCCACCGTAGGCAACCTCGAGGCAGAGCCGCGTGGTGGTTCGTCAGAGGAGCTACTGCGTGCTCGTTCGACCGATGAGCCACAGCGCGGCCCCTTCGGTTCCGCTGTCGCCGGGTCGCTGTCCCCTCCCGACTGCTCTCTTTCTCTCCCTCTGAGTCACGATCGAACCCTCGTCTGACAAACAACTGTGCAGCTTGCGCTTCCATCATCGCGAAGTTCATTGGTCGGCCACGGTGGCTTGTCGGTCGGACGAGGGCTCAGCCGGAGCGAGAGGAGGCAGCGAAGAGAGAGAGTCTCGGGTGAGACAAAGCATGAGAGGAGAGAGGAGAGATGAGAGAGGAGAGAGAGGAGAGAGCGGGAAGAGGAGGCAGAAGAGAGAGAAAAGCGTGAGGAGAGAGGAATAGAGGAGAGGAGCTTTCAGTGACAATTGGGGTCCACACACAACACGTGTTGAACTCTTAAGGATCTTCTTATTTGCCACACATGAGAAACACCTAGTATTTTCTCGACTCGAGACCTTGGGGACGAAATGAGGGGAGGCAGTCTGTCCAATCTTTGCTTAAATGAGATAGGCGCTTTAGTCCAAAAGCCCGCCTCTTCGTTGCCAAACACAGCAGAGTCTCTGCGTCGGATTCCCACCACGTTTGAGCTTCAACGAATGGGTTAGAGCAGGGAAGAGAGAGAATGAGCATGGAGTTGGAGGTCGATTGCGATTGCCTTCTTTCATTCAAAATCGAATCTTGCAGGTTGCCCATTTTTTTGACGGGAAAAGTACCAAAAAAGTCATAAACCTATTATATTAGTACCAATTCAATCCTAAACTTTTTAATTGGACCAATTCAGTCTTAAGCCTTTTAATATTAATAACAATTTAGTCCATCCGGTCAATTTTGGCCAGCCGATACTAACATGGACATCAGCCTGTGGTCGAACACTGACGTGGCAATTTTTATGATTTTTTAATTAATTTTCGAATTTTTAAATTAATTTTCTATTTTTTTTATTTTTCTTTTCCTTTTTCATTTCTGCTTTCTTCGGGCGATGGCCGGCGAGCCTCCAATGTGAGGCTCACCAGCCATCGGGCGAGGGCCGTGAAGCCCTCACATGCTGTCGGCGAGAGTCGTGGTCATCGCCCAGCCTCTCCCAAGGCCGCCGACGAGGCAGCTTCGCCTAGATCTAGGCAAGGCCAGCCTTGCCCATGGCTGGCGAGGCCATGGCGGCCAACGCCAGGGTGGAGGTGAGGGCCACGAAGCCCTCGTCGGCGGCTCGCGATCCTCGCTTAGCCTCGCCCAGGGCCGCTAGCAAGGCAACTTAGCCTAGATCTAGGCAAGGCCAACCTCGCCCTGGTCTTGCCACGGGAGCAGGGAGAGGAGGAGGGATGGGGAGCGGGCGAGGGACGAGTTGTGAGGCTGGCACCATCGAAAGAAAGAGATGAAGGTGTTGGGGCGGCAGGCTAGGGTTTCGAAGGCGAAGATCGTGCGAAGGAGTGGCGGTGTGAGGCGCAGGAGATGGGGGACCAAGACCTCAAATTGAGATTTCATGGAGGTGAGGGTGGTGGTGATGAGGTCAAGAAGCTCTGGGGTCAACAGTGGAGGAGGCACCGAGGACTCAGCGACAAGGCCAAGGTCAGGCTGGCCTTGCCTAGATTTGGGCTAAGTCGCCTAGCCCGCGGCCTTGGGTGAGGTTGAGACCCTCGACGGTAGCTGGCGAGGGCTTTGCGGCCCTCGCCTCTGCCCTGGCGTTGGCCACCATGGCCTCGCCAGCCGAGCCGCGGGTGAGGCTGGCCTCGCCTAGATTCGGGCGAAGTTGCCTTGCTGGTGGCAGGTGAGGGCTTGACAGCCCTCACCTAGTGGCTACCGAGCCTCACTGAAGGCTCGCCAACCACCGCCAGGAAGAAGGCAGAAAATAAAAAGAAAAATAAAAAAATTAATAAAAAAATTTCAAAAAAATTGCCACATCAGCATCTGGCTGATGTCTACGTCAGTGCCGGCCGGCCAAAATTGACTGGATTAACTGAATTGGTATTAATATTAAAAAGTTTAGGACTGAATTAGTTTAATTGAAAAGTTTAGAATTAAATTTGTACAAATGTAATAGGTTTAGGACTTTTTTAGTACTTTTCCCTTCTTCTTTTTTTTTTTTTTTTTTTGACACTTTTGGGTCCGTCGTCATCTTCACCGTAGCAGCGTTCTCACCAAGTGAAAAGTCAATTGCCATTATTCTTGACCAATGACTGTTTTGTCAATGGTATAGGCGGGAAATGGGTGTTGCCGGAAGCGATCGCGATGCTAATGATCTGCAATGCGCTTTGGCCAGATTGAAGAGGAAATCGAGAGGCTGTTTGAGTCGAGTTCGAGCTTAAAAGGGGTTTTGAAAGTGAAGCACATGGCTGATTCTGCGTTGTTTCTTTCTTCTGAAAATTCCGAATTTGGAGTGGCCACAACCTGGTCATCGATGAGGGCTTATCACCTGGCTTTTGCAGCAATAAGGATTTGACCCAAATCCACAAGCCAAAGCATGGACATGAACGCCTCTATCGAGCCTCATTGCCGACAAATTGTTTTCATAAAAAAGCAACTATTTTCATTTAGATTTGCAGTAGCACTCAAAATGATTTGTAACTAGAGAGAAACTAATATAGATTTGGTTTGTACAAGTGGTGAGCGATTTCATGAAGGTGTTCATATAATTAAAGCAACAGAGGGATTAAAATCTAGATTATCGCCATATATGTGAACATATTAAGAATTAGCGAAAACTTAATCAAATTTTGCTCAAAAAGAAATGAGATCTTCAAGAATCTGTTCTTAATCAAAGTGAACAGAGACAAATAATTGAGATCTCACCTTGACGACAAGATTAAAAGTTGCTAACTGCGAGCGAACCAGCAACAATTAGTTCCTGAGGTATTGTCGCTGATGACTTAGCTAGCGAAGAGGTCTCGAGCGAAGCCTTAGCTATTCGTATTCTGCCGGCCGGAAAACAACGCATAACAGAACTTGGTTGTGCGACAATAGAGGCAGCTGGGTGATCAGCAATGAAAAGCAACATCTGGACTCTAAATATGGAGGAGTCAGATATCACGATGAAAAAGGTAAGGAGTCGCTCTTGGAAGAAGGAATTTTCTTTTCGTTTGCTCAAGCCTCACTGTAATACTCTATATGTCATGTCTATTTTAGGGTCACATAGATTTCTTGTTCGATTCTTGGTCTAGTTCTCAATCCAATTTCATTCAGTTTGCACTCAGGAATTGGGAACCAAATCGCGTGATACAAATTCCAAAAAATATGAAATGGAGAATTAGGCTGATTACATGCCCAATTCTCGGTTCTACTTGGAACTATGCTCACCCTTAATACAAAAATTTGCTGTTTCTGGAGACAAGAAAGACCAATCAACTCAAAGAATTTCTGAGCCCCTTCTCAAAAAAATTATTAATTTCAGAGAATGAAGCCATGCTACTCTTTAAAGATCTATGACTTTTTATTTGTCATTTGCGTACGCATATGCATGTGTGCAAACAGTTGATATTGAAAAAAAAAAATCAAATCATTTTGTTACATAATATATTAATGATTAAATAATGAAAAGAAATTATTGATAAAAATACACAATAATTAAGGGGTGTATGAATATTTATGGAAAGAGGAAAAAAAAATTTAACTCATGTCAATAGTTAATTGACCAGATATATTTAATAATCCCCATTTTCCATCAGGAACAAAATCACAAGTAGAGAGATACACTAGATATACATACAGGAGAGTTAAACAAAACTTATTCAAAGTAGGAAAATCATTGGGATATTCAAGTGGGAGAGCATGCCCTGGAAGGAGAACTATAAGCTGCCCTTTCACTTTTGAGCATGGATCTAGAGGGGCATCAAAGAGTATAGGGAAATTGTTTACCCCTATCATTGCCATCAAAAGGAGTTGACGGAATTACTCACGAAAACGCATTTGCCTTTGAGCCAATTTCAATTTCAGCCGTCGGGAAATTCATGCGAATTTGCACTTCAAAGACTTTTGAGCCCACTTTTGTCCCCCACTCCCGAAAAGTATATTAAGAAATTTATATAACAAAGCATGCAAAATATTGAATATCGTTCACTTATTAACGTCAATTGGAGTTTGGCATATCATTTAGGATATCGATATGCTAGTATAATATCCATGTGAGACATTGAGCCTCACACACACGAGACAGAGTCCAGCCCAAAAACGATATAAGATGTTTTAACTGAATTCATTGATAAAGCAACAACTTTGATGCAGTTCTATTAAATAATAAGATTTTAGATCTTTAGATGTGCAGTTCTATTTTGTACACCTATTAAAATATCCATGTGGCTTCTAACTAATACTAGTCAATGTCTGAATTTATCCACCTCACTTGCCAAGAGAATAGAAATACTCATCTCAGAAAAGAAGAAAGAATAAATTTAATAGACCAATAACTTGCCAATCTTATTCATTATTGGATTCAGACCTAGTGTATAAATGAACTATTCAACAGAAATTCAACACCGAACATTCAATGTAAACATAATTTTACTTTGTCCATTCTCAAGTTCCATATATGAAGTGTCTCTGCATTTCGCTCGGTTCAAGTTCATAGGCCATCTCTGTACTCGGTTTTCCATTCTTTGCCGACAGAAATGACAAACCACGCCGCAACCAAACTCGACCGCAAAGTAGCCATCATCACTGGTGGCGCAACTGGCATCGACGAGGAGACGGCGTGTCAATTGACAAATCACGGTGCATATGTCGTGATTGCGGACATCCAAGATGAAAAGGGCCACGACCTCGTCCTGTCAATCGGATCCCACCAGTGCATCTACATCCATTGCGACGTCACGGATGAGCAACAAGTGAAGCCCTTGGTGGAATCGACCCTTCAATCAAACGGTCGCATAGACATCTTCTTCAGCAATGCAGGCATAATGAATAACGTCAATCAAGACATTTTCGAGTTCGATATACCTGCTTTTGAGAGCCTGTTTGGCGTCAATGTTCGGGGAATGGCTGCCTGCATCAAGCATGGTGGCAGGGGGCATAAAGGGGAGCACAATTTGCACAGCGAGCCTATTTGCCAGCATTAGAAACGAGACTTACATAGACTATGTGATGTCTAGGCATGCTGTGCTGGGTCTGGTGAGGTCGGCAAGCAAGCGACTTGGAGCGCACGGTACACACGTGAACTGTGTCTCACCCGGAGCAGTCGCAACACCATAACTCCGTGGAGTGCTCGGCGTGAGTCAGGAGGAAGGCGAGAGGATGTATGAGTCTACTTCATATATGAAAGGAGTGCTGAAAGCGAAGCATGTGGCTGATGCCGTGGTGCTCCTTGCTTCCGAAGAGGCCGAATTCATTAATGGCCACAATCTGGCGGTCGATGGCGGATGGGCAAAATACGCTTGGTTTGCTGCTGTAGCAACACTATGCTGGAGAAAAAGAACTCTAGCTGTTGCTACCTTGTTTCTGAAAGGAACATTCCACTTTGATCTTTAAATTCGGCGAGTCGGTTGGTGATTTGATGATAAGCATGTGTTGGTGCTTGTTGAATTAAACCAAAGGAATAGCCAAAAGTCCTGCGATGCTAAGGAAGTAATGAAATCCTAATCTTTAACTTGAGAAAAAAAAAAAAAAAAAAAAGATCATTTTGTTTTGTTGGACTCGGTGGTCCTCATCCATCCTCATTCCTCACTAGAGTCCGCCAGGCGAGCTCAGTTTGCGCTGTGAGGGCGAGGTCTGCAAGTGAAAAAGGACTAACTTCTGTTGGCTGCTTCAGGAATTGGCTCTCCCGTTCATAAGACCCCATCTTGGCCCAATTAGGCCTGCCGAGCCCGATTTTCAACGTGGGCTTGAGCTGAGTATAGCGCCTCAGGCTCGCCACCAGAGTCTAACATCCTAAAATTATCATAAAGCTCCAACGATGCTCGTCGAAACCCATCCATTGGTCACCTCTATACCTATTCTCCTCAGGGACCATAGGGCTCTTTGGTGTGCCCATTGTTGATATTGAATTTGAAAGCGTGTCACCATTCCACTTGCTTGTGGGCGAGTCAATCTTTAGTTTTTTTTTTTTTCCTCTTTAGATGAGTGTGAGCGACAAGTTGTAATACTATTTTAGTCGGATTTCGAGAGAAAATGACCGAACATAAGGATCCAAGCCAAATGCACAAGCCAAAGCACGGGCAAGAATGCCTTCACCGAGCCTCAAAGCCGAAAAACTATTTTCATAAAAAACAATTATTTTCATGTTGATATGCCGTACACACTCAAAACGATTTGTAGCTAGAGAGAGACTAACATAAACATGGTCTGTGTATTTCTTTAAATATGTAGTGAGCAATTTTATGAAGATGTTCGTATAAGTAAAGCAAGTGAGAAATTAAAATCTAGATTGTCACCATACAAATTAACATATTGAGAATTAGCGAAATAACCAAACTCGATCAGATTTTGCTCATACAGATGCAAGATCTTCAAGAATCTGTTCTTAATCAAAGTGACAAATAATTCGGATCTCATCTTTATGACGTAATTAAAAGTTGCAAATTGCAAGCAAACCAGCAAAGGAGGTTCTTGAGGTCTTGTTGCTACTGACTCAGCCAATGAAGAGGTCTCGAGTGAAGTCTAAGCTATTTGTAGTTGCTCGGTCGGAAAACAGTGCAGAACAAAACTTGGTTGTGCGACGGTAGAAGTGGCTGGGTGATCAGCGACGAAGAGCAACATATTGACTTTAACTTCGGAGGAGTCAAATACCACGATGAAAGCCAAAGAGTCATTATCGAAGGAAGGAATTTTCTTTTCATTTGCTTATATGTCATGTCTAATTTTGGGTTATGGTGATGTATGAGGACTTATCCTGTTCGAAGAAAAGGGCCCCCAGAAGAGGGGGAGCTGCTGCCTTGATGAGGAATCAATTATGGTGATATATGAGGAACAGATGAAGGAAGCAGAAGTGGAGCTGGATGCGACTCCACCCTGTGCGCTAGGAGCATCAAGGCTGAAAAGTAGAAGTGTTAAGTAGTCTGCATCAAAAAAAGGCAAAAGATTATGCCCCTATGGGGCACAAACATCCAAGCTAAATGCAGTAGATAGCACTCAGTTAGTAAAAACCCCCATTAGGGTGGTAGACAAGTTTGATCAATGGGCTTTGGTGGCTAGTCCTAATAAGCCACCAAATTACCCATGAAGATCTTAAGCTAGAATTGTTAGGGGCTGGGCAACCTCTTGACAATCCAGGCTTTGAGAGTCATTATGACTCAGGAAAGACCCAATCTCGTCTTTATTATGGAAACCAAAAACCAGGAGTAGAAAGTGCATAGACTACAAAGGAGATTAAAATTTCAAAATTGTTTCTTAGTTAATCTAGAAGGCACAGCAGGGGGCTTAGCTATTTTCTGGGATGACGATATACTTCTCTCCATCGAATCCTTCTCAGCTGTAGCAATTTCCACCCAATGTTACCTGAAAGTAAGTAATCAACGAATGTATATTACTTTCCTACATCCTCCAAATGAGTTCAGAGAGAGAGAGAGAGAGAGAGAGAGAGTACGGTTATGGGAGCAAATTCACGGAGAAAGCGTGCACTATCAACCACCCTGGCTATGCATGGGCGATTTTAATGAAATCTTATATCACTGGGAGAAAGTGGGCAAACATAGAGCAGAAAATTACAGGCTAATAGCTTTCAGAGACTTTGTGCAACAGTGTTCCTTAATGGATTTAGAATGTAAGGGATGTTCCTTCACATGGTCTAATAACCGAGAGGGTGAAAATCTGGTAAAAAAGCGACTAGACAGAGCTTTCTATTCGCTTGAATGGAGACTTACTTACCCAACAGCAGAATGTGTGGCTATCCCGGCAATTGGCTCAAATCATACCCCTCTTTTACTATCCTTAACTCAATCCAAGCAACAAAAGAGACAGCCCTTCAAGTATGAAGCCTTTTGGTTTGAGGATGCAGAGTGTGCAACCATAGTAAGGGACACTTCGACTGCATCTGACTTACAGCACCTAAATGTTATTAATAAACTGCAGAAAGTAAAACAATAGCTGTTAAAATGGAGTAGAAACAGATTTGGCAATGCAAGAAAGAGAATTACCTAGCTGAAAGGTGAACTCCAAAATTTGATGAACAGCACAAGCATCATCCAAGAGGGTATTGCAGTAAAGAAGTTAACCCAAGAAATAGATCAACTTTGGAGACAAGAGATGTATTCGGGAATGCGGTCGAGGATAAATTGGCTAAAGTGGGGAGATAAAAATACTAGATTTTTCCATGCTACAACAATCCAGAGAAGATGTCGAAATCAAATTCATATGCTGAAAACTGATAATGATGTCTGGGTGCGAGAGGAACAACAATTGAAAGGGATGACAGAGCAATACTTTAAGAAATTATACACATCAGTGGGTCATCGAAACTGGCAACCACTCATACAACAAATTCCTACCTTAGTGGATGAGCAAATGAATAACAGGTTGGTTTCCCCAGTTACATTGGAGGAGCTTACCAAAGCTATGAAGCAACTAGGAGCTTTTAAAGCTCCTGGAACTGATGGTCTTCACGGTCTCTTCTATAGAGATCATTGGCCAGCCCTCTATCAGGATATATATCGAGCAACGCATCACTTTTTCACTACTGGCCAACTCAACCCTACAATGAACAACACACTCATCACCCTTATACCCAAAATTCCGGACCCTGAAAAACTTGAACAGTATCACCCCATCAGTTTATGCAATTTTCTTTACAAAATAATCTCTAAAGTGCTAACAAACAGGCTTAAGCCTCTCCTACCTAATATCATAGCCGAGGAACAAAGTGCCTTGTGGGAGGTAGGCAAATTCAAGACAACATCTTGATTGTGCAAGAGGTGTTTCATAGATTGAGAACAAGGGACGAGAGAAAGAAGTTTCAAGCAGTATTAAAATTAGATATGCAGAAAGCATATGATCGCATTGAATGAGACTTCCTCAAAGCCTGTCTGACTAAGCTGGGATTTTGTGATCTCTGGGTCCAATGGGTGATGCAGTGTGTCTCAACAGTTACATTCAGCATTAACTTTAATGGGGAGCCCCTACCTTTCTTCAAACCAACTCGTGGATTAAGACATGGTGATCCACTCTCACCATATCTTTTTATAACTATGGCTAATGTTCTGTCTATCCTAATGAAGAAAGCAGTGAGTGAAGGCACACTTACAGGAATCAAATTGAATAATAGCTGCCCAACTCTGTCCCATTTGCTCTTCGCTGATGATTCAATCTTCTTCCTACATGGCACAATAGTAGAATGTCAAAACCTGGCTACCATTTTAAACCAGTATTGCCATGCATCGGGTGAGGCCATCAACCTTAATAAATCAGGCATCTATTTCAGTAAAGGCTGTCCCATAACATTGAGAAGAAATATGGCAACAGAACTCAGAGTTCTAGAAATTGCAAAAATAGGGAAGTATTAAGGTATTCCCTCAGACTGGGGCACCTCCAAGAAAGACATGTTCGCATGGATCCTAGCACGAGTCAATTCAAAACTGGAAAGCTGGAAGGAGAATCTATTATCCAAAGGAGGGAAGGAAACTTTACTTAAAGCAGTGATACAGGCCATCCCTCAATACACTATGTCTATATTCAAAATACCAATTTCTATATGCAAAGCAATAGAGAGGAGGGTCGCAAACTTTGGTTGGAAAAACAGCAATAAAAAGACGGGAATTCATTGGAAGAAGTGGGACCTACTGAAACTCCGGAAGAATGAAGGGGGGTTTAGGCTTTAAAGACCTAACAATTTTTAACACAGCTATGCTAGCAAAACAGGTTTGGCGTCTCTTGCAAAATACTAACTCTCCTTTAAGCAAAGTTTTGAAGGGGCTATATTATCCAAATTGTGACATCTAGAGAGCTGGAAGAGGATCCCGTCCTTCTTGGGCTTGGCAGAGCATTATTAGGGGCAGAGATTCCATAGCCCCACAAGTAATGTACAAGATTGGCAGTACAAGATTGGCAACGGAAAAACTATCTCAATTAGAGAAGATAAATGACTACGGAGTGGCCCTATTGGAGGCCTCGCTACGAGTCAAGAACCAGCCACAGTAGCTGAGCTGATTAATCAAGAGTCAGGAAAATAAACGATGTGCTTTTAAATTCTTTGTTTGATGAAAGAAGTGTCAAAGAGATACTAGCGACACCTATTGGCCTACCTGATGAAGAGGACAAATTGGTATGGATGCACACTGAATCGGGAGAATATTCAGTTAAAAGCGGTTATTTCACATTCAAGGAAACCTCAACCAGCACACAGACCATAATAGCAACCACATCATATCAAGTCAACCCGAACCTCTGGAAATTAATTTGGCAGTCCATAACCCCACTCCCCCAAAATCAAAATTTTCCTTTGGAATGCATGCGACAATGCCCTAGCGACCATGGAAAACCTCTATTATAGAAAAATTGTACCTTCTCCTCTTTGCCCCATATGCAATAACGAAGTGTAAACCCTTGAACATACTCTCCTACTATGCCCATGGACAGCTCAGGTATGGAACTCTGCACCCCTGCACATCAAGATATCCAGATTTGGCTTAACCTGGCTTGACGATTGGCTATGTAAAACTAAAGAAAATCCAGCCACAACCAGTAAATTTGACCAGATTGCTGCGATTATGTGGAGTATATGGAAAGAGAGGAATCAACACATATTCAACCATCATCCCCTGAACCCACAACAGACGGTATCTAGAGCAGAGGTGTTGAACGAGAGTTTCAAAGCCGTGAACAACAAGTCAGAAATGAAGCAAAGGGAAGAAAGCTTATCTGAGCATTGACACCCACCGCCTCTTGGCACGCTTCGACTCAACATTGACGCATCTTTCGCCTAGGACACGGAGGAGGAAAGAGCATCCATGGATGGGCGTGAACCTCCCGGACACAGAGCCGCCATAGCATGTGTGTGCAGAGATCACCAGGGCTGCCTGGTAGATGGTTTTGCGAAGCCAGTCGAAGCCTCTTCCGCAACTTAGGTGGAAGCTATTGCCATGGAGGAAACCTTAGCTTTCTTCGAGAATCGAAAGACTCTCTCTCTGCAAGTACAGACTGACTGTCTTCCACTTGTGCACGCGTTGAAGTCTTCCATGAAACTGAGATGGGAAGTACAACCAGTTGTGAGCCGGGCCAAAGCCAAAATCGAAGGGTTTTTGGGCTTTTCCTTGGCCCATTGTAGCCGAAACGCAAATTACCCAGCGGATTGGCTTGCCAAGGCATGTCGTTTTAATAATCTCCCCCTAATTGGCTGTCTAATCCCCCTCTTGCCTTGCTTGATCTATTATGCACTGATGCTCTTTATGTATTTTCTCCAGACATGAAATAGTAAATCATGAGTAGCTATTTTCGTTCAAAAAAAAAAAAAAAGGTTCTTGGTTCGATTCTTGATTTGGTTCCTGATTTAGTTCTCCGGTTCAATTTGGTTTCCACCCATGAATTGCGAATTGAACCACATGGTACAGATTCCAAAAATATGGAAGTGGAAACTTGACCAATTTTCATCGGAACTGGATCAGTTCCCATGTGCAGTTCCCGATTCTACGAGAGAACCATGCTCACTCCTAATATGAGAGTTTGCTGTTTTTGGAGACAAGAAAGACCAATCAAGTCAACTCAAAGACGGCTCAAAAATTGTGAAATATCTTCTCAAGAAAAAAAAAAAATCTGGAAAACGAAGCCATGCTATACACGGACCTCTTTTCTCTAAAGATCTATGACTTTTAGTTTATCATCCGCATATGCATATATGTGCGTGCCAAAAAATTGATATTAAAAAAAGTAATTAAATTATTTTGTTACAAAATATTTGAATGATTAAATAATGAAAAGAAATTACTGATAAAAATACACGATAAAGACTATGAGTATGAATATTTATGGACAGAGGGAAAATGCTTTTAACTTATTTTAATAGTTAACTAATCAGATATGTTTAATCCCCTTATTCCACCATTAACAAAAGCACAAGTAGGGATGTGACATCCAGATTTTTGGGTTCGATTTCGATTAGATAAATTGGGCATTTCATCGGCGCGACTACGGTGCTTTTCTCGAGTTGGCCACTCACGAGATAACTAGATTAGCTGGGTGAGTTATTAAAGACTTTAAGGCAAATAGACTTGAGAACTCGACCAGAAATCGACTTCTCGACCGTGCTCATTTTTAGAGATCATTGCGGCACGATATAAAATCGATTTGAAATCGAGAGATCGATCGGTTCGGCGAGATGAATGACTCCGATCGTGGGTGACTCCACTAAATTGGAAAACTCTCGTCGATCGGCACTAATTTGATTTCACCGTCGTTTCGGTACCACGTGTCCGTATTTGAATCCTCGGGATTTTCACGACAATCGAGAGTCGCCAATGTGTCGAGTGGATTCATTGTGGCTCGAAGAAAATCGACCACGGGTCATTTGTCCTAAAAGCTCTGAAAACTACTCGGTAGTCTAGGTCACACTAAAAGTGCGTTGGAGTGAAATTAACCATCAATTTGAGTTTGATTTCAAAAATTGAAAGTTCTGTGATGTCACGAGCTATTCTAGGAACATCGACTCACTTTTTGAGGAAATTCCGGCGAGTTTAGGATTCTTACGGAAAACCGGGTCGGAAATGCGGAAAATGAACGGAAACTCATATTGGCTATTTTGAAGAGACTTTTGACATCCGGTATGAGTGATTCGGCGAATGAAATTTGTTTGGGCTTTTTCTGAATTCAAATTGGACCCCAACCGAATTTATTTGTTCGGAAAATCGGATTCCGAAAAGAAATTGAATTAAAATTCGGAATAGAAGAAAATGGCCGTTTTTGCTGCCCGAGATTCTTTGTCAAGGGAAATTTTGTGCGTCAAAGCAAGCGGGAATCAAGTACCTTAGTATGGAGACTTTTTGGGATCAAATTGGACTAAGCAAAATTAAATGGGACCAAGAAATTTAGATTATAGGATTTTCTTTTGGATTTTCCTTTTTATTTTTCTTTCCCCCTTGTTGCGCACGTTTGCCCTTTTCTTTTCTTGCTGCCCACATTCCCTTTTCTCTCTCTCTCTCTCTCTCTCTCTCTCTCTCTTTTTCTCTTTTTCAATTCTGCACGTTTCTTATCCCTTGGCCGACGTTCCCCTCTCCCTTATCCTCCCTTTTAATTGTTTTATGTTTTTATTTGGCGGGGTTTTTCTTCTGTTCGGTCAAAAGGACCAGCAAACCGACCGATCTCTCTCTCTCATCCCTCGCAGCTCACTTTCTCTCTCTCATTCGTTTCTCACTCCCTCCTCCTTAGTGCGATGGTCTTCCCTTCCACTAGACGGGATGCAGCTGTCTTCTACTTCTTTTTTTAATTCTGACTTCACGGAAGCGGCCCCTCCATTTTTGGATCACTCGGCCGCACGCCTCCATCGATCTCCGTCTTCTCTGCTCTCTGTGTGGCATCACTGAGGTTAGCCATAGCTGCCTCGAAGACCCATCCCGCCAGCGCGTCGCGCCCCTCCTTCGATTCCTGTTTGGGCTGAGCTTCTTCAACGGGTCCATTCCGGCAAAGCCGAAGCTGTTTCTTCGGCTGATTTATGGACAGCCAGCAACGACGCTGTACGTTTTCTCCTCGTCCACGAGCCGAGCTGCCCAGCAACGCCTAAAATGAGCTAGATCAGCACCGGTTTTTGGCTAGGGCAGAAAGTTGCATGGCCGATTTCAGCCCCGGTTTGGCCCCGCTTGGCGGTCCCGTTTGAGGTTTATCGGCACTCGTCGCGTGCTCGTCAAGTGGATCTTTAATTGAGTGAGTTTTACTCACTGATGCCTTCTTAGTTTGCTAATGATGCCTAAGGGTTGGTTAGATTTATTTAATTGCAGTTAGGTGGTTAGTTTAAATTACGATAATTAAATTAGAGACTTGTTAGTGCTTGTTAGCTAAATTGAAGGTGCAATTAGCAAGTAGGCATGTCCTATTAATTATTGAATGCTTCTAGGGATTTTCCCTGTCCCTTATCGGGTGTCAATTTAATAATTCGGGCCAAAAATGAATTTTAGGATTTAATTATTAATTTTCGAAATTAATTTAATTAATTAATTATTTCCCGAAATTTCAATAAGGCTGGCCAGGGACCGAAATTTTATGCTGATGATTGTGGCGCAGACCGTTTATTTTATTGAGCTTTATATTGTGCTAAGTTGAATTTATTGCGTTTATTTATTTAATTTTGGAAATTAATTAATTATTTATTTATTTCCGGAAATTCAACTGGGATGGCTAGTGACCGAGATTTTATGCTGATGCTCGCGGTGCAGTCCGTTTATTTAATTGAACTTTATATTGTGCTAAGTTGAATTTATCGTATTTATTCATTTAATTTTCGAAATTAATTATTTAATTATTTATTTTTTTTCCGGAAATTCACCCGGGATGGCCGGTGGCTCGGAATTTCATGCTGGACTGTCGTGGTACAGTTCATTTATTTATTTGAGCTCTACATTGCGTGGAATTGATTTGATCGTGCAAGTTTTGGGATTTATCCCAAATTGATTGAAATTGAATGAATGATTGGTTGATGGCCGAGTGTTATTATTTAGCATCGATGATGCTGTGATGAACAGTAAAGCGGAGGGAACTGTGAAAGAGAATTGGGGAAATTCTCGGCTGAAACCAATCAGGAACGATGTAATGAGACATACGTGGTTCGGTGATTAAAGGATATCACTGGCGAAAACGGCGCCTTAAAGAACGCACGAGTGCTGTCCATTATACACGTCACTTTGGCTGAAACAGTGCCCGAGAGCATTAATGAGGCTCTGTGACTAAGTGTCTTTCTGGAGGTTATCATGACCCGATAATTGGTACGTCACCTTGGCGAAAAAAGACGCCCGAGAGCAATTCATCGCTCTGTGACGAGTACCCGAATGGAGGTTATAAAGTGTGGTGTTGATGTGACCGAGAGGTGGTCCAAATGACATGTAATCGACTAGGTCGATTGATCATTGTTTTGATCAAATTGTTGTGAATTGATTGATTGAATGGGAATGACCGTGAGTGGTCTTGTTGGCGTGTGATTGACTAAGTCGATTTGATCGATGCTTCGATCGGTGATGTGATTGTTTGGGATGCACATTTGATATGTGCTAACATGCGGGTGGAATGCGAGGCCAAGGTAAGTCCTCTGACTCATGTTGTGCATATGCAGTCCTAAGGTGTATTAGTTTACTAATCGGGTCTTAGGGGGTAGAACTTGTTGAGACATAGTCTCATCCCGGTTGTGGGATTACATTTCAGGTCCCTAGATTTCCCAAAGACGAGCCGGCATTTGAAGTCGAGGATAAGCGAGAAGAAAGAGATGAAGAGTTTGAAGAAAATGAGCCTAGTGATGAAAGGCTTGAGGAGGGTGGGATAATGATCCCGAGCATGGTCCTATCCTCTTTTGTAAACCCTTTACATGTGTAGTTGTGAATTTCAATAAGTAAAATTGTGGCCTGCTTTTCTATCCCATTGTTTTATTGTATGGGGAGTTTTTTTTAAATACTTCCGCATGTGCATATATAAAAAAAAGGGTCGGCGATATATAGTCCTGGGATATCGCATTTTAAAATCGACCAAAGGTAAGGGATGTGCGCGTGCCTGAGGATCGGTGCGTGACATCCCCTTTTTGTGGTATCAGAGCAATGGTTAGGTATTGGAGTGATAAGGTGCGATGACCTATGGGATAGTAGTAGGAAAGGCCTTTAAATTCATGACTGGCGCATGTCTTTGATAGCTGATTGGTAGAATTGTTTGTTGTGTGTGAATTGTTTGCTTATAATTGGTGTGGTTTCGGAAGACAGAGTGTTGACTCTGGCCAGCTCGAGCGTAAGAGTGCCATCGCAAGTTGGTGCTAGTGTGGTAGTGTTGATTGATTCTAAGTCTGATAAGATCGATCTGAGGCAAGTGTTCATTGGGATCTGGATGAGTCAGTGAGATCAGAATCAGTTATTGTTGTTGCTACCTTTATTGATGTCCAACCTGGAAGGTTGATCAGGGAACAGATTTCGATATTTGAGTCAAAATTCAGCGCAGACAGACTTGGAATTCAGTCAGGATAAAGGCTGATGTTGGGGGAAGAGTATTCGATTTCACCTAGTAAGCAGGGTGGAATAGTTAGGTCAGCATTCAGAAAAATAGAACATGTTGTTCTATGGAAGATGGTATGAATCAGTCTCATTTATTTTGGGGATAGGAAACTGTGGTAAGTGTCACTAGCATGGACAATGATTTATGGGGTATTTGCATAAGTAGATGGAATCTTGACAACAGTTACTACTGTCATCGTTAATAAGACAGGTCAGAAGAAGTGCGCCATAGAACGTACTATGGAATTGTTGGGATAATTCTTCGGTATAAGAATAGTGCATGCTGACACTTGACAGGAGGTAAAAGACTCACTAGATAAGTGCCAAAAATATGAAAGCAATACATGGATTGATCCTATATTTGAGAATGGCTAAAATGTGCTATGATGGTAGTTGACATGGCTGTCAGGTGAAAAACTATCAGTGTGAGTCCAAGGGAGCATTGATATCGATATTGCAGATAAGACGCCATTATAATGGCAAAAGGAACATGAATGGAATTGACTATGGTTTACTCAATGGAAGAATGCTTTGAGGTGATTTCATCAAAATGGTGCCAGAGAGTGTTGGGAACACAAGTGGTGGAATTTCAGTTGTTTGTTAAGGTTGTAGGAAAAGAACCACTGATAAGAGTTATACTTAATTGGCTATTGGTGTACGACTTATTTCTCAAGTGTGGAAAGAATTGCTCATGGAGCATCTTGTGGTAACGAATCATGGTCATGGAGTAATTCGACTCAGTCCAGGAGCACATGAAGGTGTCAAGTTTATTGGGAGTCGAAATGAATCTTCGAATTCTTTAATCTCGTCGACTGAAGACAACCCACTTGTTCGATGGAGATTGCCGAGGTTATTTGGTGACGGTTATAGTTAAGACAGGTTGAAGAATTGGAGATAGAAGACATCTCAGCTGTCTAAGAATTTTTAGATATGTTGTCATGAGAACTGTCAGATCGTTACCAGGGAAAGGGATAGAAGTTACAATCAAGCTAACATCCGGAACAGAACCATTCTCTAAAGTTCCTTACCGGTTGTTGTTGTTTGTACTGATGGAACCAATGGAGCAGACGTGAGGATTGATGAATGAGGAATTCATGTATGTCGGTACATTACCTAAGGGAGACATCAGCCTCATAATGAGAAAGAAAGAAAGATGGTTCATTGCAGTTATGCATCAACTATAGTCGACTCAATCAAGTGACAATCAAGGATAAGTATTCATTGTCAAAGATTGATGAATTGAGTGACTTGTTATAAAGAGTGTTGATGTCTTCAAAGATCGACATGAGGACAGGTTATCGCCAGTTGAGAACCAGGAAGGAGGCTATACGGAAGACAACATTTCGCACTTGATTAAGCCCTTGTGAGAATAATGTAAAGCCATTTGATTTGACGAACGCTCTAGCTGCAGTCATAGATTTGACAAACCAAGCGTTCAAAGAATACCTAGATCAATGATGATCGTGTGGTGTAGTGACATTCTAAAGTATTCGTTAAGTGCTGAAGATTACGAGAGTCACCTAAGAATGGCCATGTGGTTACAAGTAAAGAAACCTTCATGGACCCAGCCAAGGTCAAATCAGTTGTTAATGGATCGAGACCGACAACCCCGTCGAGAGATCGAAGCCGTGAGGATTGGATAGATTACTACGAAAGATTCATGAAAGAATTTTCAGCATTACAATCATCGTGGATTTGGCCTCTTAAGAAAGAAAAGAAATTCGTCGGCATAGATAAGTACGAGGATAGTTCTCAGAGTTTAATGATGTATCTTGCAGAGGACTGGTTACGCATCGATGCAACATAAGAAGATTGTTGCATACCCATCCCGTCAGTTGAGATCTCAAGAGTTAAATTACCAACGCATGACTTGGGACTCGTAGCATCAAAATTTTGCTTTAAGGATTTACAGTCATCAATGAAATGAAGAAAGATTTTAGATCCCCATCGACTATTAAAGTCTCAAGTGTTATTCTCTCAAAGAGAATTGAATATGAGATGGTGTCGTGAATCAGAATTTCGGCAGGACTATAATGGTATTATCTGGTATTACCCTGGGAGAACGAAAGAAGCCACTGATGCTTTGAGTCAAGAATCTACAATGGTGCCCAGACTGACTAAAGTATAGACTCTACTTAAAAGGGTTCAAAATTTGGTTTTCAAAATTGAGGTAGGCTACCCTTTTGAATTTTATAGCCACCCTCAAAATTGAACCAAATGTTCAAGTTTGAATCGGCGCCTAGTAGACAGACAGAGATGTTCAGAAAGTTTGATAAGAGGATACTGGTAAGAAAGAATCGGACTTTAAGATTTCTGAGGATGGAAAGTTCAGGTTCCATGAGTGATTGAGTGCACTTGACGATGTAACACTCGGGAAAAGATCTTGTCGAAATTCACCGTAACATTGCGGTTTTGACCGAGACAATTCAAAGTAAATCGAGAATCGGCGTCAGCCAGATTGGTAGGCTGATATGAAGATAGATACCGCCGGGTAGTTTACAAGTGCCAGAGTTGTCAATAAGTGGGAGTTCAGTAATGCAAACCCGGAGGACTTTTACCATCACTTGAGAGTCCTAGGTGGGAATGAAAATATATCACAATGGAATATTGTGACAAGCTTACTAAGGAGTCAGGGGAGTACTAATTCCCAATGAGAATAGTGGTTAACCGATAGATGGAGTCGGCCCACTTTGGTACGGTGCGAATAGATCTTGTTTTGAATGGATATACCGAAGTGAGTGTGCATCAGATAGTTCACCGGCATAGAGTGCCGAGGATGAATTATATTTCAAATCTAGATCAGAGATTACAAGTTTGACAGAGTTTTTAGAGGGTTCTTTCTTAAGCAGTGCATAGCAGAGATTACAGAATTTCAGTGGTGAAAAGAAAGTGAGGAAAGATCACAGGACAGAGTCAGTTCAGTAATCAGTGTTTGCAATTGTCAGATCAGTGTCAGAGTAAAGATTGCACGGAACTATCAGAAATTTTGAATCGTTGAGCTTCGAAGGCTCATTAGAGAGTCGAGAAAAAGAGATCAGATGTGAACAGCAAAGTGCCATATGTGAGAAGCTTAGTTCAGTTGTTGATTCAAAAAGAGCAGATTTTGTGTACCAAGATGGTCTCCTTGGTCAAAGTGGTGGGAGAATACCACGAGACCGAAGGATTAGCACAGTACAGTGAGATTCTATGAGTTGACAATACCCTCACCTTTTTGTATAAGGATTGGTAAAGGTTTAAATTTCGAGGACGAAATTTTTATAAGAGGGGAAGAGTTGTGACATCCAGATTTTTGGGTTCTGATTTCGATTAGATAAATTGGGCATTTCATCGGCGCGACTACAGTGCTTTTCTCTGAGTTGGCCACTCACGAGATAACTAGACCAGCTGGGTGAGTTATTAAAAACTTTAAGGCAAATAGACTTGAGAACTCGACCGAGAAATCGACTTCTCGACCGTGCTCATCTTTAGATATCATTGCAGGCACAAATAAAATCGATTTGAAATCGAGAGATAGGTCGGTTCGGCGAGATGAATGACGATCGTGGGTGACTCTACTAAATTGGAAAACTCTCGTCGACCGGCACTAATTTGATTTCACTATCGTTTCGGTACCCGTGTTCGTATTTGAATCCTCGGGATTTTCACGACAATCGAGAGTCGCCAATGTGTCGAGTGGATTCATTGTGGCTCGAAGAAAATCGACCACGGGTCATTTGTCCTAAAAGCTCACGAAAACCCCACGGTAGTCTAGGTCACACTAAAAGTGCGTTGGAGTGAAATTAACCATCAATTTGAGTTCGATTTCAGAAATTGAAAGTTCGTGATATCACGAGCTATTCTAGGAACGTCGACTCACTTTTGAGGAAATTCCGGCGAGTTTAGGATTCTTACGGAAAACCGGGTCGGAAATGCGAAAATGAACGGAAACTCATATTGGCTATTTTGAAGAGACTTTTGACATATGGTGTAAATGATTCGGCGAATGAAAGTTGTTTGGGCTTTTTCTCGAATTCAAATTGGACCAACCGAATTTATTTGTTCGGAAAATCGGATTCGAAAAGAAATTGAATTAAAATTCGGAATAGAAGAAAATGGCCGTTTTTCTTTGCCCGAGATTCTTTGTCAAGGGAAATTTTGTGCGTCAAGGCAAGCGGGAATCAAGTACCTTAGTATGGAGACTTTTTGGGATCAAATTGGACTAAGCAAAATTAAATGGGACCAAGAAATTTGGATTATAGGATTTTCTTTTGGATTTTTCTTTTTATTTTTCTTTCCCCCTTGTTGCGCACGTTTCCCCTTTTCTTTTCTTGCCGCCCACGTTCCCTTCTCTCTCTCTCTCTCTCTCTCTCTCTTTTCTCTTTTTCAATTCTGCACGTTTCTTATCCCTTGGCCGACGTTCCCCTCTCCCTTATCCTCCCTTTTAATTGTTTTATGTTTTTATTTGGCGGGGATTTTTCTTCTGTTCGGTCAAAAGGACCAGCAAACCGACCGATCTCTCTTTCTCATCCCTCGTAGCTCACTTTCTCTCTCTCATTCGTTTCTCACTCCCTCCTCCTTAGTGCGATGGTCTTCCCTTCCATTAGACGGGATGTAGCTGTCTTCTACTTCTTTTTTTTAATTCTGACTTCACGGAAGCGGCCCCTCCATTTTTGGATCACTCGGCCGCACGCCTCCATCGATCTCCGTCTTCTCTGTTCTCTATGTGGCATCACTGAAGTTAGCCATAGCTGCCTCGAAGACCCATCCCGCCAGCGCGTCGCGCCCCTCCTTCGATTCCTGTTTGGGCTGAGCTTCTTCAACGGGTCCATTCCGGCAAAGCCGAAGCTGTTTCTTCGGCTGATTTATGGACAGCCAGCAACGACGCCGTACGTTTTCTCCTCGTCCACGAGCCGAGCTGCCCAGCAACGCCTAAAATGAGCCAGATCAGCACCGGTTTTTGGCTAGGGCAGAAAGTTGCATGGTCGATTTCAACCCCGGTTTGGCCTCGCTTGGCGGTCCCGTTTGAGGTTTATCGGCACTCGTCGCGTGCTCGTCAAGTGGATCTTTAATTGAGTGAGTTTTACTCACTGATGCCTTCTTAGTTTGCTAATGATGCCTAAGGGTTGGTTAGATTTATTTAATTGCAATTAGGTGGTTAGTTTAAATTACGATAATTAAATTAGAGACTTGTTAGTGCTTGTTAGCTAAATTGAAGGTGCAATTAGCAAGTAGGCATGTCCTATTAATTATTGAATGCTTCTAGGGATTTTCCCTGTCCCTTATCGGGTGTCAATTTAATAATTCGGGCCTAAAATGAATTTTTATGATTTAATTATTAATTTTCGAAATTAATTTAATTAATTAATTATTTCCCGAAATTTCAATAAGGCTGGCTAGGGACCGAAATTTTATGCTGATGATTGTGGCGCAGACGTTTATTTTATTGAGCTTTATATTGTGCTAAGTTGAATTTATTGCGTTTATTTATTTAATTTCAGAAATTAATTAATTATTTATTTATTTCCCGGAAATTCAACTGGGATGGCTAGTGACCGAGATTTTATGCTGATGCTCGCGGTGCAGTCCGTTTATTTAATTGAACTTTATATTGTGCTAAATTAAATTTATCGTATTTATTCATTTAATTTTCTAAATTAATTATTTAATTATTTATTTTTCCGAAAATTCACCCGGGATGGCCGGTGACTGGAATTTCGTGCTGACTGTCGTGGTGCAGTTCGTTTATTTATTTGAGCTCTACATTGCGTGAAATTGATTTTATCATGCAATTTTAGGGATTTATCCCAAATTGATTGAAATTGAATGAATGATTGGTTGATGGCCGAGTGTTATTATTTAGCATCGATGATGCTGTGATGAACAGTAAAGCGGAGGGAACTGTGAAAGAGAATTGGGGAAATTCTCGGCTGAAACCAATCAGGAACGATGTAATGAGACATACGTGGTTCGGTGATTAAATGATATCACCGGCGAAAACGGCGCCTTAAAGAACGCACGAGTGCTGTCTATTACATGCAGCGGTATGGACATACGTGGTTCGGTGATGGAGGGTATCACTGGCGAAAACGGCGCCTTAAAGAACGCACGAGCGCTGTCCATTATACACGTCACCTTAGCTGAAACAGTGCCCGAGAGCATTAATGAGGCTCTGTGACTAAGTGTACTGCTGAAGGTTATCATGACTGATAATTGGTACGTCACCTTGGCGAAAAAGATGCCCGAGAGCAATTCATCTGGCTCTATGACTGAGTACCCGAATGGAGGTTATAAAGTGTGGTGTTGATGTGACCGAGAGGTGGTCCGAATGACATGTAATCGACTAGGTCGATTGATCATTGTTTTGATCAGATTGTTGTGAATTGATTGATTGAATGGGAATGACCGTGAGTGGTCATGTTGGCGTGTGATTGACTAAGTCAATTTGATCGATGCTTCGATCAGTGATGTGATTGTTTGGGATGCCTGTTTGATATGTGCTAACATGCAGGTGGAATCTGAGGCCAAGGTAAGTCCTCTGACTCATGTTGTGCATATGCAGTCCTAAGGTGTATTAGTTTACTAATCGGGTCTTAGGGGGTAGAACTTGTTGAGACATAGTCTCATCCCGGTTGTGGGATTACATTTCGGTCCCTAGATTTCCCAAAGACGAGCCGGCATTTGAAGTCGAGGATAAGCGAGAAGAAAGAGATGAAGAGTTTGAAGAAAATGAGCCTAGTGATGAAAGGCTTGAGGAGGACTAGGATAATGATCCCGAGCATGGTCCTATCCTCTTTTGTAAACCCTTTACATGTGTAGTTGTGAATTTCAATAAGTAAAATTGTGGCATGTTTTTCTATCCTATTGTTTTATTGTCTGGAGAGTTTTTTTTAAATACTTCCGCATGTGCATATATAAAAAAAGGGTCGGCGATATATAGTCCTGGGATATCGCATTTTAAAATCGATCAAAGGTAAGGGATGTGCGCGTGCCTGAGGATCGGGGCGTGACAAGGGAGATACATTAGATCTAGATAGAGGAGAGTTAAACATAAAGGCTGCGTTTGGCAGTGGGAATAAAATTCGGGATAGGGAATGATTTATCCTATCCTATGTTTGGTACTTGCTCAGGACAGGATATAGTCGAGATATAAACCGGATAAAATTATCCCATAGGGAGGTATGATAAAGATGGATATGATTTATAATGTTCATAATAGGAAAATTATTTTTCTCAAATAACAAACTTATTAAATTAACAAAAATGAAATTATATTTCAATATAAACAAAATTTTGAATTCTAATTTAAGAAATTAAAAACAAAAAATAAAAAATAATTTTTAATTAATCTATTGCGAGAGATTTTCACCATCTTTGTTTATAAACATTTAGATTTTTTATAATGATATGCCGTTTATATAAAAACAAAAAATAAAAATGTATATGATATGATGTGAATATATCCGATTTTAATACTCAATACATCAAACAATGGACATGATATGAAAAAATCACATGATTTCATATCCTATCTTATCCAGTCTTATCCAAATTAGAAATCCGGATGACTAAACGTAGCCAAATTATCGAGAGAGAGAGAGAGAGAGAGAGAGAGAGACAAGGAAAATCACTGGGATATTCAGGTAGAGAACATGCGTTAGAAAGAGGATCTCAAGCTGCCCTTTAGCGTTTCAGCATGGATCTAGAGAGGCATCAGAGAGTATAAGGAAATCGTTTCTCTAATCATCGTTATTAAAAGGAGTTGATGATATTACCCACAAAAATATGTTCGCCTTCGAGTCAATTATAATTTCAGCTGTTAGGAGACTCATGCGAATTTGCACCCTTAAAAACTATCGAGCCCACTTATCTTCCCCATCTCCCAAAAATATATGAAGAAATTTATATACCAAATAACATGCAAAATATTGAATATGATTCACTTATTAAGGTCAACTGGAGTTTGTCATATTCTTTAACATATTAATATGCTAGTATGATGTCCATCTGAAACATTGAGCCTCACAAACACATCCGCATGAGAGAGACCAACCCAAAAACGATGTAAGATAATTTAACCGAATCCATCGATTAATTGCCTTTCATAGACAAAAGATGCAGTTATTTGGAATCTAGAAATTATGCAATTGATTTCCTCCTTAGGCGTGGAAAACTGAAGGATAAAATTTGGCTTCCGCAAGAGAGGTAAAGCTCTATTTTTGTCAGTTTCTGAACTTAGCATCTCTGGTGGTAGATTCCCTCTGGAAAGCGGGATGAAGGTTTACCAAGTAGACAACCCAAAAACTTTGATGCCGTTATCCGCAAATATTTTTAGGCGTGCAGTTCTATTTTGCACACCTATTAAATTATCCACTTGGCTTTTAACTAATACTTGTCGGTGCCTGAATTAATCTATCTCACTTGCCAAACGAATAGATACACTCATCTAAGACAAGAAGAAGAAAGAATAAAGGAGTCCACCGCAAAAGTTTAATTTGGAAAATTTTCATGGTTAATTGATGAGAAAAAATGAATAAATGATTGAAAATATGCATTATTAACATTGATATCTAGGGAGAAAAAAAATAATGATAGCAAAACTATACAACGTATTAAAGAAATTAGTTTAAGCCTACGAATTACCAAACTTTAAGGATATGATTGCGGATTGTAGCATCGTCCCACGGGGTAGGGCCAACCGTGTCCACATCCATCCGGGCCCACATGCGGAGAGGAAATTTTGTCTCATCCTAGCATCAAAACCCATTGATTGCGAATTATATCCATTTTATTTAGAGCAACGTACGAGGTTGATTAAACGAATCAAATTCCACTAAAATGTCGATATCAATTTGACTGAGGAAGCGTACCTGCCAATTTTATTCATTATTGGATCCAAACCTAGTGTATAAATGAAATACTCAATAGAAAATCAACAGCGAACATTCAATGTAAACATACTTGCGCTTTGTCCTTTCTCAAGTTCTACATATGAACTGGCTCGGCATCTCCCTCGGCACAACTTCATAGGCATTTCTGTATTCGGTTTTCCATTCTCTGCCTACAGAAATGGCAAGCCGCGCCTCAAACAAACTCGACGGCAAACTAGCCATCATTACCGGGGGCGCAAGTGACTTCGGCGAGGAGACAGCGCGTCAGTTGGCAAATCACGGCGCAAATGTTGTGATTGCAGACATCCAAGACGAAAAGGGCCACGACCTCACGGCATCAATCGGATCCCACCAGTGCAACTATATCCATTGCGATGTCACGGATGAGCAACAGGTGAAGTCCTTGGTGGAATCGACTCTTCAATCAAATGGTCGCCTAGACATCTTGTTCAGCAATGCAGGCATACTGAATAACGCCAAACAAGACATCCTCGAGTTCGACATACCTGCTTTTGAGAGCCTGTTTGCCGTCAATGTTCGGGGAATGGCTGCCTGCGTCAAGCACGGGGCACGCGCCATGGTGGCAGGGGGCATAAAGGGGAGCATAATTTTCCCAGCGAGCCTCTTTGCCAGCATTGGAAACGAGACTTACATAGACTATGTGATGTCTAAGCATGCCGTGCTGGGTCTGGAGAGGTCGGCAAGCAAGCAACTTGGAGCATACGGTATACGCGTGAACTGTGTCTCCCCTGGAGCAATCGCAACGCCATTACTCCGTGGAGTGTTCGGCGTGAGTGAGGAGGAAGGCGAGAGGATGTTTGAGTCAAGTTCAAGCTTGAAAGGAGTGCTGAAAGCGAAGCATATGGCCGATGCCGTGGTGTTCCTTGCTTCTGAAGAGGCCGAATTCATCAACGGCCACAATCTGGCTGTCGATGGGGGATGGGCAGGATAGGCTATCCTGTGGTGGAGACTAGCAATGAAAGTTGCAAACTCTGAAGTCGCCTGGGCTTGGTTTGCTGCTGTAGCAATACGAATCTGGAGTAATAATGAAATCTAGCTGATGCTATCTTGTTTGTGAAAGGAACGTTTTGCCATTCGGTGACTCGGTTGGTGATTTGATGATAAGTATGCGTTGGTGCTTGTTGAATTAAGCCAAAGGAATAGCCAAAAGTCCTGCTATGCCAAGGGGCAATGAAATCCTAATCTTTAATTCTATCTTTCTTTTGGTGGACTCGGCGGTCCTCGTCCGTCCTCATTCCTCACTAGACTTGATTAATTTTTTAATTTTATGTTTAGATCAGCTGTAAACGACAATTCATTAGGGATGCTAAATTATTTGTAGTGCAGATGATCTAACTCAGCTTTGAAAAGACAAATAAACATCATTCATGGGTTGAACTATGTAGAACTGATACAGACATGTGGCACGACATGCCAACACATCATTTCTAAAAAATAGAGAATTCGACATGTTGAGATACGTTATATATTAAATGAATTTTTATATATACGTGATAAATTATCATTTTATCAAATTAATTTGATTCAAATTCATAAGAAAAAGAATCTAGAATAAATTTACACTAATAGGATTTATATTTATAGGAAATGCATACCCATGTTTGGGAACATGTTTTTGACTTTAACAAAAGCAGAGACTAGAGTCAACTTATTTAAATGAATCTATGATCTTCTACAATGACCGGAACTTATCATTATTCAACATTCAATCCTTTTATTTCTTACTTTTTAGTGCCACCCATTTATTTCACCCTCTCGTTTCTTCCCAACATCACCTGTCACTTCCTTTTTTGAAATCACCCTCCATCCTCCCCTCCCTCCAAAAAGAAAAGAAAAAGGAAAAAGTCCCCCTAAGTTGGCCTGACATCCCTTTTTTTTTTTGCTCTTCTTCCTAAAACTTAATGAGGAACCTTGGAACCCAAATGCTAGCTGCCTCTTCTTCGTCCTAGACTCCTCCTTCCACAGCATCCCCTTTGTAATTTTTTTTCTGCTCTTCTTCCTAAAACTTAAAGAGGAACCTTGGAAACCTAAACCCTAGCCACCATCTTCATAGTGAATGGTGTTTCTATCTAATTGCTTAAACTTTTAGAGAAGTTAGTTGTAGTCCCATAAAATCTTATTATTAGGATTTTGTGAGACCAGTAAGATTTTGTGAGACTATTGCTAATTGTTTTAAAAATTTCAGCTATTAGATGAATGCGTGATTTAATACTTAATCACTTTGAGACTCCCCTTCATGCTTAGTTTGGTCTTTTTGCCTAATAGTAAGTGTAGACATATTTAATTGGGAGGCAAACGAGGCCTAGAAAGATTTGAATTCAAGATTTCTAACTCTGATATCATGTGAACAAAAGAGCAGAAATTGTTATTTTCATAATTATGGATTACATCAATATAAATAGTGAGCATTCAAGCTTGCTAATAATGAAAAAGACTAAACTACACTTCAACAAAAGAAGACTCAACAGCTCTTCAATAACGTGAAAGTACATGATCAAGTCTATTGCATTAAGAACTTTTGGTTAGGTGTTCTAATAAATCTATGGACTCAACAGGAGTTTGAGAAATGAGAAAAAAAAAAAAAAAAAGTGAAACAAGCATAGGCAATAACAATAGGTTTTGTCTTAATTGAGATGTGTGATTCTTATGTTGGACTTGACAAGGCCTAACCCATTTATGTGGCTTATTGAGTCTATTATTTAACATTTGACAAAAGTTGAATTTAAATAAATATATCATGAGCCATATCTTTGTGATATCCAATTACGCATGTAGAATCCATATCTTAAATCTCGATGGACAATTGAGATTTGACAATTTTAGGGTTGGTCCGATCACTCCCTCTATAAAAGTTCTCTCTTTGGTGGAAAAAGTTGGCATCCAATTATTAGGCTTTTGCTATTTTCCACAAAATTGCTTGTAGGACCCTCTAAAAAATGTAGCTCGACTAGTTACAAATGTTATTATTCTATTATCATTGAATGTAACTATGCTCTGAACTAAATCTTTGAGTAATTTGTAACTAAAAGGCAGTTCCTAAAGGGTTTGAACATGTGGTTCGCCTATTATGGAATAGCATGTATGCTGCAACTGACCTGGTTTTCCATGGTTCTAAGCATAGATCTCTTCATTTATAGAGGTGAGTGGTGAAGATTCATATTCAAGGAATGACATATTTTCTCTCATTGGATCAATAATGGCTTCCTTTGATTCGAGTACGCTATATTTATCAATTTGATCTCCTGTTTATATGATTGAAAGATCATATTAGTATAACATATTAAACCCTTAAGCGATTGTGAAAAACATGTTCATTCTAATCTTTAAATAAATCTTAAAAAACCCGAAACATGATCTGATTCAATTTGATTGCTCGGGTTATTTGAACTTCATCTAGGGTCCGGTCAAACACTCTTGTAATGTTTTGGGTTGGGTTGGATTCAAGTTCTCTTTTAAAAATAAAATTCAGTCAAATCCCATTTGTTGTAATGTTAATGCTCAAGCTCGAGAATGAGGTTGTCGATGCTCGGAAAAATTATTTGATATAACATGTGTGTCCGTTGTATCACACAAATAGTGCATGTCACTTTTGAAAATTGTTGTTATTTTCCTCATCAATATATTTTCCAGTTAATTTTCAATATTCAGCCAAACATTGAAAAATGTTATTATTTTTCTAAAAAATGATTTTCTAGAAAATACTTTGTAGAATGTCACATCTCTCAGGAAACAAATCAAGCCAAAAGTCTCTGCAATTTCCTCTCGGTAGATAGACCAAAGAAGCCAATTTGACGAGGAAAAACCTGGGAGTCCTTTTTCCCGCTTTTTATTCTTCTTTTATTCATATCTATTGAAAAGTCATTGACCGAAGCTGATAGGAGGCGGCTCCAGGTGAAACTTCGAGTTTTATTAGGTGGATAGTCAGCATCCATGCTTCATAAAAAACAGCAGCCACGGAAAATTCTAAAGTTCGAAGATTTCTCTTAGTAAGTTCCCTGGAATTTGCTGAAGTTTGAAAAAGAGAAAAAATTGCTAGTTGGACAAGCATTGCAAGCTTATAACTAGAGATTTGTTTTCCCTCCGGCATCATAACCGAGATACGGGCAGAATTCGGCAAGTCATCATTTGTACTTCCATTTTGTTCAGGCTTTGCTGAGGGAAAGGGATGACGAACTCTGCCTTGAAAAAACTTGAGGGGAAAGTAACCATTGTAACTGGCGGTGCAAAGGGCATCGGTGAGGAAACGGCTCGCTGTTTCTCCAGTTATGGTGCAAAAGTCGTGATTGCCGACATCCAGAATGAAAAGGGCCGAGACCTCGTGGAATCGATCGGCTCCCACTGCTGCACCTACATTCGTTGCGATGTCGTGGATGAGCAATAGGTGATATCTTTAGCACAGTCGACCCTTCAATTGTATGGTACGCTGGACATCTTGTTCAGCAATGCGGGAGCGATCAGTTCTGTCAAACAAGACATTCTTGATTTCGACATATCAGCCTTTGAGCGCCTTTTCGCCATTAATGTTAAAGGCATGGCCTCATGTGTGAAGCACATCGTTGGCGCAACGGTGAATAAGACACCCATGTCTCTGCTCTTATTGGCGTGCCAAGCGGATTATTTTTTTGTGTCAACGCCATATAGACAACGCAACAACTTTGATTCGGTTCTATTAAATAATAAGATCCTTATAAATAGGGGTAACGCCTTGCTATCTAGTTATAAGGATTGCCGCAAGGAAGGCAAGACAGCAAGAGCCTTTCAACTCTGACTCTAATGGATGGATGCCGGGTGGGCATAATTAGGCCCAGCCTCACCAAGCCGGTTGATTGACCATTCCAAGTCAAGCCCCGGGGGTTTTATTTTTCTTTTGTAAGGCCGCCCCGCACCCTCCAATTCCATCCCAACATTTTCTTCTGGGGTGAGTCATAATACATAAGTGACATCGCGAAATCTCTCATCTCAAGACAGATATTTGTTGACACCTAATTTTAGCAACCCTACGAAAATAAAAATAAAAATTGCAAATAAAAAGAAGAAAAGGGAAATCAATCTGATTGATTATGCATGGAAGCTGGGAATTTTGATGAATATCCAAATTTTGTTAAATGCAGAAGTAATTAGAAAATTAGGTGAATAAAAGGCAAGGATTTTGATAAAGGGAAGGAATCGAAGCAAAATCGAGTTGATTGCAAAATCACACTCAAATTGCAGCCATAAATCAATGCAACAGAAGTTGGAAATTCGGAAAATACCATAGAAAACAACCGTCTGGAAACACTATAAAAAGGCCCCAATTTTCGCGACCAAAGAGGCGGAATTCAAAAAATCAAGAGAGAATTCGTAAAGAAAAAAGGGGCCTTTCCTTCGTTCTTTGGGAGAGAGCAACACAAAAGCTTTGGAAGAGGGAAAAGTCAAAAGTCAAAAAAGAGAGAAAAGAGGGAAAGAGATAAGAGACGTGAGGGCAAAAGTGCAGCGACAGAGAGAGAAAGAAGTGACGTGAGTGTAAGAATTTTTCTAATGTGGACTACATTAATTGATATTATAATTTACCGTTTAACGGTTATCGTTTTTACGAGGTTTGGTTTAAGGTGAGATAGAAGGTTTCTTAATTAGTCTAATATGGGCTGACTAGTCTGGGCCGAGTTGAGCCTGGCCCATAATGAGGGGGCCTGACTGGAAATTCTATAAATAGTGCTCAAGTCTCTCCTCTAATTTTAATTCTCACGTATCCTCACATAAGGGCCGTTTACCTAACGTTAAACAGTGAGGAGGGCCGCTTCATTGAGCTAGTGATACGAAGGGCAATAGAGAAGAAAGACTTGCGCGTGGAACATTGTGTTTCCGCTTCTACTTCAAGAACATGGATTCCAAAACAGGTGCATTAATCATTTTTCTTAATTATGTATGTTCTTGTTCTAGTTATGGAGATCTTGGGATTGCATAATTTGCATCCAACATGTGGTATCGAGCCTCCATAACTCTAGAACTTGAACGCAAATGATTTTGCCCTAATTTGAGATTTTCGAGATTTTTCATTCAATAAAAATAAAATAAAATTATATATAAAATTATATATCTGGACTGGGCTCGTCGAGATGAGTAGAACCGTGGGCGGCATGTGAACGGAGGAGTCCACACGCGCCTTCACGCATCCCGAAACGCGGGGTGCAGCTCGCGCGTGTGATGCATGCGGGCGTTGGCGTCATGATGATGTTAGCAACTCGGACCTGGACCCGACCCGATTGGCGACCAACCCGACCCGTTCAACCTTTGACTAGACCGGTCAACCGGTCGGACTAGTTTTTGACCGGCCTTCATGCTCGCATGTGAGCTCCGCGCACCGCGCACTTAGACGGTGCGTGTGGGCGCGTGGAGTGTCCGTTCGGCGCGTGGCTTGCGATGTTGGATTCGTATTCTTATGTTTAATCTTGTGGTATATTTATTTTATATGTTTGATGATTTTATGGATGTGAAAATACATACAAAGCCCTAAATACATGTATTTTAAGTTTATTTTTGCATATTTTTCTTGTATTTTCTATGATTTTGTAAATACAAGTGTTGAGTTACTGGTATGTTATCACATAAATATTATAAAAGTGTTATTCATTAATAATATACAATAAAGTTTAATTTTATTAATGAATAAGGCAGTGTAATTAGCATGATATGTGATTTCAGTGATATGTTGTCTCTATCACTAAAGTTAAAAATCACATGAATATGGTGTATGTGAGATGTAAATTTTATATCCCTAGTATGAGAGAGTTTTAAGGATTCAATTCAGTTGTGACCACCAAACTGGCACGCTTGATTGGGTTTGGGAAATTTCCGTCTCGTATAATGATTGAGATGTCTTCTGGTCTAATGTCTAGTCATACTTCCAAAGAAGGTGATTATGTATTAGTTCATGAAGGGATACATGATAGTGTGGTGGAGGAGTGATTGATCCTAGTGGTTTATTTGCCCAAAGGTGATGAATTCACGAAGATTGTAATATATTCTCATAATCATAATCATGTGGGGAGTTTACAACTGCATGTCATGTATTCTGTCTAGAGTTGATTGTGTGATTTTGCATGTAACTCTCTAGATGTGTACTTGTACGTCAAGTTATATAATGCTCACATGATGCTAATTATATACATAGTGCTTGTCATTCAGTCACCTTTTTTGTAAAGGGTAACTCCGTCATTATTGAGGTTCTTGCTGGTTCAAATTTTAAGAGATGAAGAGAGGACTTTCTGTTTGCTATGGAGATGGTAGATGTTCATATGGCTCTTACTGCCAATCGATCGACATATATTACTGCCAAGAGTACAGAGGCTTAGAAAGCACATTTTACTGCCTGGAAAAAGAGCAATAGAATTTGCTTACTGTCTATGAAGCGTTCCATTCAAGAATACTTGAAAAGTGGTTTGCCTGTAGACTGCACTGCTAGGCAAATGATGGAAGCCTTGGTGGCTAGAAACCGTGTCTCATCTAATGCTGAGATAGGGACACACATGCAAACACTATTTATTATGAAATAAGATGGTTCTAGTGGAGTTAGAGATTATATTATGAGGATGGTGGATTTGCAGACAAAGCTTCAGGTTCTCAATGTTGTTATTCCCACTGCCTGCATTGTGCATCAAGCTTTAAATACTATTCCTCCTGATTTTGTCATTATCAAGACCAATTATAGTTTTCAAGATGAAACCTGGTCAGTTAATGACCTGATTGCAAGGGTAATGACATAGGAAGAGAAATTAAAAAAAAAAAACAAAGGGCACATTGCTCTTTATGCTTCTAGTTCTGGTAGTGACAAGGGTAAGAAGTTGAAAAACTATACCCACAAGGGCAATTCTGAAGCTATTGGTCCTTACAACAATAAAGGAAATTCTGAAGGTGCCGGTCCTTCTAATAATTTGGGTCCTAAGAAAAGATTTCCCAAGAAAGATGATGTTCTTTGCTACTTTTGCAGAAAGAAAGGACACGTAAAGAAATGCTGCAAAAAGTTCAAAGCTTGGTTGTCCAAGAAAACTAAGAGTGAGCCTAAAGGTAATGATTCTTTGGCATTGGTTTATGAATCTAGTCTATTTGAAGTCCCAACCAATTCTTGGTGGCTAGATAGTGGTGCAACTAATCATGTTGCATTTACCATACAGTGGTTCATAAACAGAAGGACGCCAAATCAGGATGAATCAAAGCTCACTGTTGGAAACAGCATTGGAGTTGACGTCAAGTTCGTGGGAGATGTTATTTGATTTTAAGATTCTGGTTTTAGGATGATGTTGAGAAACACCTTTTACGTACCTTCCTTTAGGCGAAATTTAGTTTCTGAGTCTTGTTTGGACATGTGTGGATACTCTTTTGAAAAAAGGAGTAATACTATTTCCATGTTTTATGATTCAAATAAGATTGGGTGTTGCAAATTATTTAATGGATTATATCGATTGAGTTTATCTCCTAGCGATATGTACGTTGCTTATTCAGCTGAAAAAGTTATTTTCAAAAGGCCTTTATCTAAGGAACAGTCTTATGTATTATGATATAAACGACTTGGTCACATCTCTAAATAAATAGTGGAAAGGCTTGTAAAGGCTGACATCTTGCCTACTCTTAAAGATGATCTAGAGACTTGCGTAAATTGTTGTAGAGGTAAGATGACTAAGAAAAAGAAGAAATCCGCTTTACGAAATTATGACTTGTTGGAGGTTATTCACATTGATATTAATGGACCATATACGACTACTTTGTGCAGAAATTTTTATTTCATCACATTTATTGACAACTATTCACAATATGTATGCTTATACTTGATTAAAGAAAAATCCAAACCTCTTGACAAATTTAAGATTTTTCGGATTGAAGTGGAGAAACAGTTGGGAAAAGTTATAAAGATTGTCAGATCTGATCGTGGTGGTGAGTATTTTGGTAGGCACGGTGATGCTGGATAACTTAAAAAGCCGTTTGCTATATATTTAGAGGATTATGGGATAGTGGGTCAGTTTACCATGCCCGAAAGCCTTGAACAAAATGGCGTAGTTGAAAGGCGCAATTGTACTCTTATGGACATGATGAGAAGTATGATTAGTTGGATCAATTTACCAAATTTTCTATAGGGTGAAGCTCTGAAAACAACTCTTTATATTCTAAATCGTGTTCCTACTAAAACGGTTCCATTAACTCCTTTTGAGTTGTGGATTGGGAGTTGTGGACTAGACGTAAACCTAGCTTGAATCATCTTAAAGTTTGGGGATGTCTGGCAGAAGTGAAGTTATATAATCCAACATTGAGTAAGTTGGATTCCAAAACTACTCAGTGTTACTTTTTATCTTATCCAGATCATTCAAAGGGGTATCGATTTTATAACCCTAATGGAGGTACAAGAATTGTGAAATCTCATACTACAAAATTTCTAGAATTTGGAGGTACAAGAATTGTGAAATCTCAGACTGTAAAATTTCTAGAATTTGATATAGCTGAAAATGGTAGCTGCTCACGAACTATTATAGATGATAGTACGGTGGGGATTACTAGATCCATGTCTCATCCTATGCAGACAACTATGGAGTCTCTTGCGCCACAAATTGAGCCTGTTGTGGCTCAGGATCCTATTGTTGAGATAGTTCCTAATGAAATTCCTCAAGCCCCTCAAATTCAGAATGAGGTTGAAGTAGCTCCACTCATAAGATCTACTAGGGAAAGACGTTCAGCTATACCACTAGACTTGTTGTCTACCTAGGAGAGCATGATTATGATATTGGCTGTGTTGTTGATCCGGTAATTTATACAGATGCCATCTCATGTCCTCAATCAGATTTGTAGCTAGATGCGGTGAAGGATGAGATGCAATCTATGAAACATAATGATGTTTGGGAGCTTGTTGAATTACCTGAAGGTTATAAACCTATTGGCTGCAAATGGGTATTCAAGACTAAAAGAGATTCCAAGGGAAAGATTGACAAGTTTAAAGCTAGGCTGGTAGCCAAGGGTTTCACTCAAGTAAAAGGAATAGATTATGAAGCAACATTTTCTCTAGTTTCTTCTAAAGATTCCTTTAGAGTGATCTTGGCATTGGTAGCTCATTTCGATATGGAGTTACACCGTATGGATGTTAAGATTGATTTTCTAAATGGAGACCTTAATGAGGAGGTTTATATGGTACAGCCTAAAGGTTTTGCAGCAAATGACTCAGGTCAACTTGTTTGTAGATTAAAAATGTCTATTTATGGCCTCAAGCAAGCTTCTAAACAGTGGTATTTAAAGTTTCATAGTGTTGTTACTTCATTCGGATTTATTGAGAACAAAGTAGATCAGTGTATATACATCAAGGTCAGTGGGAGGAAATATATTTTTCTCATACTTTATGAGGATGATATATTGCTTGCTAGTAGTGACATTGGTTTACTGCATGAGACAAAGCGAATGTTATCGAAAAATTTTGACATGAAAGACCTTGGTGAGGCGTCTTTTGTTCTTGGCATTGAGATCCATAGGGATCACTCACACCGTTCATTGGATTTGTCTTAGAGGGCATATATTGATCACATTTTGGAAAGATTCAATAAATTGAGTCTTTCACAATGCCCTAATTCAGATTTTGAAAAAGCTCAAATGAAGAATGTACCTTATGCTAGTGTGCTTGGAAGTATCTTGTATGTTCAAGTTTGCACTAGACCAGATATTGCTTTTGCAACAGGACTTCTAGGCATATATAAATCAAATCTATGACATGATCACTAGGTTGCTGCCAAGAAGGTTTTAAGGTACTTAAAGAGAATAAAAGATTATATGTTGATTTATAGACATATTCCAGACTTGCAACTAGCAAGGTATTCAAATACAGATTTTGCTGGTTGTCAAGATGATAAAAAGTCAATGACAAGATACATATTTATGTTGATAGGAGGTGCAGTATCATGAAAGAGCGAGAAACGGAAATTCATATCTTCTTCTACCATGCAAGCGGAGTTTGTAGCGTGTTTTTCAACTGCTACTCATGCTATTTGGCTCCAGAATCTCATTAGGGAGTTATTAGTTTTTGATTTTGTAGATAGGCCCATACAACTATATTGTGACAATAACTCTGCGGTGTTGTTTATCAATAACAACAGAAGTCTTAAGGGGTCTAAACACATGGAGATCAAGTTTTTGACTATAAAAAAATCAGTGCAGAATGGAGACGTTGCTGTAGATTATATTCCTACAGATGATATGGTTACGGATCTGCTAACTAAAGGCCTATGTTCGTGTGTACTTGATCGACATGTCATTAGCATGGGCTTAGAAGCATCTTGGGATGCTGTTATTTAGTGGGAGCTGCGTTTTATTTTCCCTTAAATAAAGTTTACATCTGTTTTTGTTATAATTTAGTAACACTTTGATATATATATATATATATATATATATATATAGTTAAAAGTCTCAAGGTATTACTTAAACCTTGAGTGAAGGCTAGGGGCATCCGGTTATTAGTCTTGTGCATATGTCTTGTGATACATAAAGAAATGTTAACCATAAGGACAAGACATATGTGGGTTCCTTGGAACCATAAAGACATTCTCTAGTGGCACAAGTTTTTTGTGACGCTTAAGGTAAGAGAATGGTGACTGACAAATGGGATCTCTTTATGAGAGATGTTATCCATTTGCACACTACCATATTGAATCAATATCAATAAAGTTGAGAATATTTGTGACCATGGAAGGTTTTGTGTGTATACATGCGGTTACCTCCATGATTCGGTGTTTAAGACTTTATGGGATAGGATTGACTATTAAGAATTATCTCTGGAACAATGTGAGCACATATAGTAGGATTTCAATTAATATAGTCCAAGTGAGAGAATGTAAGAGTTTTTCTAATGAGGACTACATTAATTGATATTGTAATTTACCGTTTAACGGTTATCGTTTTATGGGGTTTGGTCTAAGGTGAGATAGAAGGTTTCTTAATTAGTCTAATATAGGCTGGCTAATATGGGCCGAGTTGAGCCTGACTCTTAATGAGGGGGCCTAATTGGAAATTCCATAAATAGTGTTTCAAGTCTCTCCTCTAACCCTAATTCTTTCAATTAATATAGTTCAAGTGGGAGAATGTAAGAGTTTTTCTAATGTGGACTATATTAATTGATATTGTAATTTACCATTTGATGGTTATCGTTTTATGAGGTTTGATTTAAGGTGAGATAGAAGGTTTCTTAATTAGTCTAATATGGGTTGGCTAGTGTGGGCCGAGTTGAGCCTGGCCTGTAATGAGGGGGGCCTAGTTGGAAATTCTATAAATAATGTTCAAGTCTCTCCTCTAACTATAATTTTCACGTATCCTCACATAAGGGACATTTACCTAACGCTAAACAGTGAGGAGGGCCATCTCATTGAGCTAGTGATACGAAGGGCAATAAAGGAGAAGGACTTGCGCGTGGAACATTGTGTTTCTGTTTCCGCTTCAAGAACGATGGATTCCAAAACAAGTGCGTTAATCCTTTTTCTCAATCATGTATGTTTTTGTTCTAGTTATGAAGATCTTGGGGTTGCACAATTTACATCCAACAATGAGAAGACAGAGGAGAGAGAGAAAAAAAAAGAAGAAGAGAAGAGCAAAAAAGAGGTTGTCTTCTTCTGTTGGGCTTTTGCCCTTTGTTGCTGGTCACTCTGTCCGACAACAGGCCGCCCGCCTCTGTCTACCGCTGGCGAGTTCTAAAGGCGTAATAGCTCTCAGCGACGCTCGCGCTCGACCTTTATCGCTGTCCACCCATCACCGCAGTGCCCCTCTGAGCAACACTGTGCTTGCACCTCCGCCTCGGCATCCCCCGTAGCTCCGGATCCTTGTCGCTCTACGTTGCCACCCATTGCCTGAGCGTTGTAAGCCTCGTATCCAAACTATTTCACAAACGGTTTTAGCCATAACTCTATGCTCAACTTCAGCAAATGAAAGAGATACAGTAGATTGCTTCTTCGTTTTCCATGTAAGTAACGATTTTCCCAGCTTGATACAAAATCTAGTGACTGATCTCCGACTTATAGGACATGTAGCATAATCTGTGTCACAATAAGCTGCCATCTCGAGCTTGCTATCCCGTGAAAGAAGTAATCCAAGCCCTGGACATTTCTTCAAATACTTTACAACCTTTAAGGCGGCATTCATGTGAGATTCCTTCGGGCTATGCATGAATTGACTAAGTGTCTAGACTGCAAAACATATGTCTGGTCTAGTCATAGTGAGAAATATAAGTTTCCCTACAAGCCTTTGATAGCGCGATGGATCTTCAAGCGGAGGATCATCAATCTTAGATGATGATGTTGCATCATACTCAACAGTAGTTAACTTGATGTTCTGATCGATAGGAATGACAACTGGTTTACATCCTGATAAGCCTGCTTCTGATAGATTTCTAACACAAATTTCCGTTGACTAAGAGTGATTCCTAGCTTTGATCTAGCAATTTCAATGCCAAGGAAATATTTGGGAGGTCCCAAATCTTTAATACGGAAGCTAGAATGCAAATATTCTTTAAGTCTCTTGATGCCCAGCTCATCATTTCCCATAATAAGTATGTCATCAATATATATCATCAGGTAGATTGAAGACGTACCTTTAGTCCAAGAAAATAGGGCATAATCATGCTTGGATTGCTTGAAACCAATGGCTGTAAGAGTTGAAGTGAACTTGGCATACCATTGGCGAGAAGCCTGTTTGAGTCCATAAAGGGACTTACGGAGACGACATACTCCAGATCTCCCTGTGGCCATAATCCCGGTGGAAGATCGATGTATATTTCTTCATCAAGATCTCCATGAAGAAAAGCGTTGTGGACATCCATTCGATGTAGTTCCTAGTCCCGGAAAGTAGCGACAGAAAGAAAGGAACAAACCGTGACATCTTTGGCAACTGGAAAGAAAGTTTCGTGATAGTCAAAACCCTCACGTTGCGTAAAACCTTTTGCCACTAGGCGAGCCTTATAACGTTCCACTGATCCATTAGCCTTGTACTTGATCTTGTATACCCACTTGTAGCCAATTGGCTTACAGCCAAGTGGTAGTGGCACTATATCCCATGTATGATTTTCCACCAAGGGTTGTAACTCAGCTTCCATAGCCCTTTGCTAGCGCGGATCACGAACGGCCACATCATAAGAGGACGGTTCTACTTCTTCAGAGATACGACTAATGCAGCACATATGCTCCGCAGATAGACAATCAAGCGAGACATAAGATGAAATGGGATATGGAGTACCTGATGAGTTAAGGGATGCACAGACATAATCCTTTGTCCAAGTTGATGGACGAGTTATTCATCCTGACCGTCTTGGGGGAATATCATCAGGTGTAGAGTTTTCAGAAATAGATTGGGAAGATAATTCTTCTGAATTAGATGTCTCTGCAATCGTTGCTATAGAATCCGGAGCTGAGTATTCTGAGGCAAGCAAAGATGCTATGTTTGTTTCAATCACGGGAGAAGAAGTCGGAACACATATGTATTGTGAATTGAGTGGTAAATCTTCCTCAAATAGAAAATTTTTGTTTTGCTGATGTGAGCTTGATGACTCATTTGAAGATGCTTCATCCTAAAAAGGGAACAAATCCTCATGGAAAACCACATCTCTACTTACGAAGAAATCACCCGTCGATGGCTCAAAAACACAATATCCCTTTTGGAAGGTTGGATAACCCATAAAAATGCATCTTCTAGCTCGGGGACTCATCTTGTCACGAGGACCCAAGGCAGTAGCATAACATAAGCAGCCAAAAACTCTCAAATGATCTACTTCAGGTTTCTTTCCAAATAAAATCTCAAACAGGGTACGTCCATTAAGAACCCTAGTTTGCATACGATTAATCAGGTAGGCTGCTATGACCACACAATCTCTCCAGAAAGCTTCAGGAATGAAAGCTTGAAATTTGAACGCACGTGCTACTTCTAGGAGATGGCGGTGTTTCCACTCAACAACCCCATTTTGTTGAGGTGTATAAGTGCACGTACTCTCATGTAAAACTCTATTCGAGGAAAATAAGAATTTATAGTCATGACTAGAAAATTCTTTCCTGTTATCTGTTTGAATGCGTTGAATAGATTTTCCAAATTGATTTTTTGTCAGAGTAAAAAAATCTCTCAAATGGGAAAGGGCTTGACTCTTTGACTGCATAAGAAAGACCCATGTAGCACGAGAATGATTGTCAACAATAGTGAGAAAAAAATGAGACCCATCACGATGTGGTGTATGATAGGGTCCCTAGATGTCTACATGAATCAAAGAAAAATTTTCTGCAGTCTGGGATTTACTTGTAGAAAAAGGGGCACGTGATTGTTTTGCAAGAGGACAGATATCACATTTAGGATGTGGAAAGAAAGCACTGTGACCAAAACGTCGATGAGAAATGATAGTTTTATAATTGGTAGCAACGTTACACAATGATTTCTTATTCACATAGAAACACGATAAATCAACATTTTTGGGAAAATCTATCCAAAAATACAACCCTTGTGAAAGACTACCCAAGCCCATTAGTTTGCCAGTCGAAAGGGCCTGAAAAAGACAAATGTTAGAGTTGAAGAGGATTCGACATGAATTATCCTCACAGGCTTTTGCCACTGAGATAAGATTGAATTCAAATTGAGGAATATAGAGCACATTCTTAAGAGTAATGGAAGAGCTAAGATGTACTGTCCCTATTTTTGTGACATTTGTGATATTCCCATTTGGAAGTTTCACGGTGACTGGGAAAATATATGTATGAGTATGAGAAAAAAATCTCTCGTCACAGATAATGTGGTCACTAGCACCTGAATCAATGATCCATGCATTATGAGGAATGGAACTTCGGCAAAATGAGGTACCTGAGAAGCTTGCCCTTTTTTCAGAAATTTCCAGTTGTTTCAAGGCCTTCATTATTTGCTGATACTGATCTTGTGTAATGGACTAGTTGATATTGTGCCCAGTGACTTGATTAACTGATGATTCCTTCTTCCCTTTATCCCCAGGTTTGTTGTGTAACTTCCAACACGTTTCCACCGTATGATGAGGTCATTTGCAGTAGCTGCAATACAATTTCCCTTTTCCTTTAATATTTTCTTTTGAGCCTCCTGGTGTGAAATTTTTTGGGTCGTAGGATCCTTTAAAGGAACCGTTGGATTTGGCTAAAGCACTGGCCAAATAATGGCCGTCAGATCTAAAGAGTTGATCTAGGCCGTCCATCCGCTTGGCTAAATAATAGCCGTCAGATTTGAGGAGTTGATTTGGGTAGTCCATCCGCCAATTAGGGTTTCCATCCTCCTTCTTCCTTTCATTTGCTCGAGAGAAATTCTCTCCATGGAAATCGAAAAGCTGCTCCGCCGAAGAGGAGGCGTACGAGGGGTTCCCGGCCACCGTGAGACCAGATCCAGGAACACCGAACGCGGCTGATGGGTTGCAGGTTGTCGACGGGCCAAATCCGAGGGCAACAAATGCTGCTCCTTCTCCAGTCCGCGTGATCCCAGCCACTGCCATCCTCTGGCTTTCTTCCTGAACCGCCAACCGGTAGATCCGCCGAAGCGATGGTGGCGGCTCCATAGCGAGCACTTGCGACCTGAAATTTGAGTAAGTTTCATTTAAGATCAGCAAAAAATGAGTCGATTTTTCTCTTTCTCGTATAGCCCTATATTGTTTTAGGGTTTTCTCCGGTCCCTCGGGCTTCTCCTCAGCAGCCTCGAGTTCGTTCCACAGGGCAGAGAGCCGATTGAAACACGTTGTGACGGACTGATTTCCTTGTTTCAGGTCCGACACGACTTGGGCAAGCGAGAAGAGGTTGGCTGATCAAGCTTTCCATACATCTCACGGATCGCGTCCCAAATCGCCTTCGAGTCTTCGGTTTGTGAGAGTCCGGCGGCCACCTCGGGGGCCAAACGGTTGCCAATCCACGTCCGCACGAGCTGATTGCACCTATGCCGGTGCCGCCGCGAGTGTTCGTCGGTCGGGAAGGGCACGCTTCCGTCGATGAAGCCCTCTTTTTCCTTGGTCACCAGCGCCCGATGGAGATCTCGAGCCCGAGTAGTGTAGTTTTCAAGTCCGGTGAGTTGCAAGGAAATAAGCCGCAGCTCGGGGCCGTTGCCGGCGATGTGTATAATGGGTCGTCGGGTTCCGGCCGGTTCTTGGTGGTGGAAAGATGAATGGCAAGTACCCGTGGTCCTACATTCGGGTAGGGATGTCCTCCTATTGACACCCGAGATTTTTTCAGCAATTTAGATAAAAAATGTTTAAAAAAATGTTCGAAATGAATAAACAAAAATGAGAGCAAAAAGAAAACAGAAAAAAAAAAAAAAAGGGAAAATGAAACAGAAAAAAAAAAAAAAAAGAATGGAAAATGAAAAAAATAAAAAAAAGAAAGCAAAAAAAAAAAAAAACGGAAAATGGAAAAGGTGAAAAAACAAAAAAAATAATAAAAAAAAAGGAAAATATAAAGGGGGCTCTCGATCCCTTTCTCGGGTTCTCTCTTTGGGGGCTCTTTCCTCCTTCTCCATCCTTTTCTCTCTCGAGCTCTTGTCAAAGGCTAGGGTTTCTGCCATTGGCGCGATCGAAGGTCGGGGGCCGACAGTCGGCAGTCGGGGATCGCGCGGAGGTTCTCCAGGTTCTCCTTCCCCTCGAATCGGATGGGGATTATTTTTGGATCCTTTCTCTAGGGTTCTCGGTTCGCGCGGCCCGCTCGGATTACGGAATAGGTTTGTCCGGGAGGTGTTTCCTCTATTCGGCGGGGAGCTTGCTCGGGGATTCGATTTCCGAGAGGCAGCGGCGGTTCGGTCGCCGGGATCTAATGCGGGTTGCCGAGCCGACCACGACGAAGAGGCGGAAGAGATGAGAGTCGGGGTTACGATCGGAAGTCCGTGAACCGACCTCCACTTTTCTTGACGATCCTTCGCAACGGAGAGCACATTCGGCCAAACGTCCCTCGCCGTTACCGATCGGAGATCCCAACTCGACTAAGAAGCTCGGTACGAATGCCCTTTCCGTTAGAACATGCTCGAGCCGTTTGGACTCAGTGATCGAAATCTTGGCAAACCGAGGCAAGTTTAGGACAATTCATGATGTTTCGGGGTTAATGCATCGCGTGTGGACTAATGAATGCTTTAGATTTAGACTTAAAGCTCGTGTGCATTAGTGCATGCTGACTGTTTGATATATTGCCTGCATGAAGCATAGAAACCTTCAAGAATACCGAATCTGATGGTGAAAGGTTTAAGTGAATCGTAGCAAAATAGGACTAATCCAGCACGAATAATGTTAATCTAGACCTATTTGTGTCGTTTCTGGTTTGAAAACTACATGTAATCTTGCTCCGGAACCCCTTTGTTAGACCGTACATTAACTGTTGTATAAAACCCGACGAGTTGCGGGTCTTTTCTTTTTCGTTCTTTTTCTACGCAACTAGAGATCTAAACTCGGGAACTTGGATTACGTTAATATTTCTATTAACGCCCTTTCGGTACCTAAAATGGCATGTTGTGTTTTATTTAATTACATCCATACATGGCAAATTGCTTTCAGTTTATCCTATTTCTAAAATGAAAACAATCAATAAAAACACAATTAAAAGACAGAAAGTAAACAATCAAGAGAAAGTAGTAAATCTAATCATGCAATCCTAAAAAATATGAAAGAGAGCACAATAAAGGAAAAGAAAGAAAAAGAAAAGACTCGCAACTCGTCGGGTTTTATACAACAGTTAATGTATGGTCTAACAAAGGGGTTCCGGAGCAAGATTACATGCAGTTTTCAAACCAGAAACGACACACACAGGTCTAGATTAACATTTTTCGTGCTGGATTAGTCCTATTTTGCTACGATTCACTTAAACCTTTCACCATCAGATTCGGTATTCTTGAAGGTTTCTATGCTTCATGCAAGCAATATATCAAACGATCAAGACGCACCGATGCACACGAGCTTTAAGTCTAAATCTAAAGCATTCATCAGTCCACACGCGATGCATTAACCCCGAAACATCATGAATCGTCCTAAACTTGCCTCGGTTTGCCAAGATTTCGATCACTGAGTCCAAATGGCTCGAGCATGTTCTAACGGAAAGGGCGTTCGTATCAGGCTTCTTAGTCGAGTTGGGATCTCCGATCGGTAATGGCGAGGGACGTTTGGCCAGAATAGCTCTCCAGTTGCAGAAGGATCGTCAAGCAAGTGGAGGTCGGTTCATAGACCTCCGATCGGAACCCTGACTCTCAGCTCTTCCGCCTCCTCGTTGTGGTCGGCTCGGCAACCCGCATTAGATCCCCGCGACCAAACTGCCACTGCCTCTCGAAAATCGAATCCCCGAGCAAGCTCCCCGCCGAATAGAGGAAACACCTCCCGGACAAACCTATTCCGTAATCCGAGCGGGCCGCGTGAACTGAGAACCATAGAGAAAGGATCCGAAAATAATCCCCATCCAATTCGAGGGGAAGGAGAACCTGGAGAACCTCCACGCGATCCCCGACCGCCGACCGTCAGCCCCCGACCTTCGATCGCGCCAATGGCGGAAACCCTAGCCTTCGACAAGAGCTCGAGGGAGAAAAGGATGGAGAAGGAGGAAAGAGCCCCCAAAGAGAGAACCCGAGAAAGGGATCGAGAGCCCCCTTTTATATTTTCCCTTTTTTATTATTTTTTTTGTTTTTTCACCTTTTCCATTTTCCGTTCGGTTTTTTTTTTTTTAATTTTCTGCTTTCTTTTTTTATTTTTTCATTTTCCATTCTTTTTTCGTTTTTTTGTTTCATTTTCCGTTTTTTTTTTTTTTTTGGTTTTCTTTTTGCTCTCATTTTTTGTTTATTCATTTCGAACATTTTTTTAAACATTTTTTTATCTAAATTGCCGAAAAAATCTCGGGTGTCAACAAATGCCCCTCTTTGGGTGGGTGCTCGAACAGGTTCCACTCAAAGATAAAAATTGACACCTGAAATTTTTAGTCGACTCAACTTTTGAAAACAGAGGAAAACAAAAAGAAAAGGCATTCAACTGAGGACCTACCTGATACATACCTTTGCCTATCGGGACCTCTGAACTTTTGTTGGGGTTTATTCATTATGTCTTTTGCTCTCTCTTTCTCTCTTGTAGGATGGAATGAAGACAATGGAATTACTAAATGAAAAAGGAATGGTTTAAGGATAACCACTAACCTAAAGACAAGGTTTTAAGATGACCTAGAACCGTGGAGACAAGGTTTAAAGTTGACCTAGAACTTGGTGACAAGGTTTTAAGTTGACCTAGAACTATGGAGACAAGGTTTAAAGTTGACCTAGAACTTGGTGACAAGGTTTTAAGTTGACCTAGAACTGTGGGAGACAAGGTTTAAAGTTGACCTAGAACTGTGGGAGACAAGGTTTTAAGTTGACCTAGAACTTGAAGACAAGGTTTTGAGTTGACCTAGAACGTAGTGACAAGGTTTTGAGTTGACCTAGAACTTGGTGACAAGGTTTTGAGTTGACCTAGAACTGTGTGGTTTTAAGGATGGGCTTACAAACCGTATGATTTAGACTAGGAAAAGGAAGGTCTCACCGTGTAAAAACGGGTTTCGATCGGATGTGATAGTCTCACAGTGTAAAAACGGGTTTCGACTGGGAGAAAGGTCTCACCTTGTAAAAAATCGATTTCGACCGAATATGATAGTCTCACCATGTAAAAACGGGTTTTGACTTGGGGAAAGGTCTCACCGTGCAAAAACGGGTTTTAACCGAGAGGAAGGTCTCACCGTGTAAAAACGGGTTTCGACCGAATGTGATAGTCGAAATTGCTGGAGAATCAACCTTGCAAAATCATATCGATTGTCAAATCCTTTTAGAGAAGATTTTAACAAAATGAGATTTGATTAACCATCTAAGGGTTAAGTCAAATATGCCAAGTGAAAATATCCTAATCAAAAGAGGTCTTTCACACTGGCTCTCAAAAATGACTGTTGTTCCCAACCATTAATATGGGAAACTTGTTTAAATCTCACTAGGGAAATCTCACTCAACCTATGTCTAAGGCTTTCGGAAACGTTCATAGTGAGTACAATCCATTGATCAAAAGGTCTTTTGAAGGGACCGTAATGATGGCTTGGTCATGGGCTTACACAAAGGGTATGTACTTTGAGGCCAAGAAATGAATATTCAATCTATATCTTCATCGGGTTTACAAGTCAAGAACCTTGAAGATAAGATAAGATAGGATTGCTTCCACTCCTTCTAGCAGTAGCTCCTATGTGATATTCTCATTTCAACTCGAACCATCCCAATCGGAAGAGACTTCGGATAAGGGTTGTAATGTTGGTTCGGTGAGGCTTAGAAAGGCTTGAAAAACTTTCAGATATCAAAGGGTTAAAAAGTGAGTGATTATCTTGGCATCATTACCATCACATGACTTCTCAAAAATTCGACTCTTGAAATTTAACCTATCTTGAGAGTCCTTTGAGTAATTTGTCTTGAGACATGAGAGCTTCGCTCTTTGTTCTAATGATATTGCTTGCAATACATGTTTTTCTTCATGCAAGATATTTCTTTTGTTTTTCAATGAATGATCTTTTGCATGATCATGGATTTCGCTCTTTTTTTTTGCATTCTGGCTTTTCTTTACATTTTTTTCATGGGCATTGGCCTTGCTTTTACCAAACACACTGCTTTTTCATGCCCCCTAGTTTTCATTCTCTTTTGAGTATCTAGGACTCTCGAGTGGCATGACTAATATTCTCAATTTTGTTGGTAAATAATGTGCCTTGCCCAAGTGTGGGGAGATAATCATCACCTGAGGTTATGAAAGAATTGTATAAGGCTCAAATTGGCTAAGCAAAGGGTAATTGTGTTTGTGGTAGTGAATGGAATGCTCTTCTTCACTTCGGGATGCTTCGAATTTCGACAAGAAATCACCTGAAGCTAACACAAGAAGATTGATGCAAGTGAAAGCAATAAAATCTTTCTTAATCTTTTGCTCCATAATTTTCAACCATGACCCCCTATTTTGCCCCAATATGGGGTGGTTCTTGATAGGGTTATTTTGGAAATGCTCCCTATTTGGCTCAACGTGGCTAGCAAGGGATATCAATAGTGTTTGGGATTGAGAAATGAAATGCCTTTATCATTTCAAATCATGTACTCACTGTGAATGAATCCTATGTCCTAAGACATGGTTCTTTCCACTCAATTCTCTAAAAGAGTGTATAAGAACGTGTTTGGTAAAGAGATTGCCTCTCATCATGTTAGGCACCACCACCTGGCATATTTAACAATCCTTTTTAGGTTTTTCAAAAACCCACTTTAGTTAAATTCAGCTCCTTGCGGACTGAAAATGCAATGAAATTTTGTCTTGAAAAGACATGTTTCTTTGACTCTACTAGAGAGACTTTTGAAAACAAGGTAGAATAAAATTTGTCGAAGGAACAGGCTTTATTCAGAACAGGAGTTCACCTCTAGAGTTCTAGCTGTACTTCTAGAATTCTAAATGACTCTTTCGGGATTCTAAGGAACAAGGTCAGTTCTAAATTCTAAAGAATAAGCTCTTCTTTTTGTTCTTTGTTTGTTTGTTTGTTTGTTTGTTTTTTTTTTTTATGAGATGAACTTCTCACGAACAGGTAAGACCTTCATCAAAGATACCTGCAAGAGGAACAAACATGCAAATGCAATATGTATGCATGTGATGCATGATGCAAACATCCTAAAATGGCTCAGATTCAATCCAAAAGTGGCTCAAAGGCCTTTCAATTTATTCATGGATAATATTTCTTGACAGCATCAACATTTACAGGTCTTGGCAGTTCTTGACCATCCATTTCTACAAGAATCAGTGCCCCACCAGGTAGCACTTTCTTCACAATATAAGGACCTTCATAATTTGGAGTAAACTTTCCATGAGGGTCTGGAATGATAGGCAAGACCTTTCTCAAGACAAGATCATCAATCTCGAAATGTCTTGGCCTAACTTTGCGGTTGAACGACTTAGCTACTCTCTTCTCTTCTGATAGCTTTGTCCATGACATAAGGCTTTTACTCGCTTTTCATCAATCATATTAAGTTGTTCAAATCTTTGTTGAACCCATTAAGCTTCAGAGAGCTTGATTTGTGAAAGTATCCTGAGTGAAGGGATTTCCACTTCCACAGGTAATACAGCTTCCATCCCATAAACCAATGAGAATGGTGTTGCCCCAGTTGAAGTACGAATTGAAGTTCGATAAGCAAATAAAGCATATGGCAACCGATCATGCCAATCACGATAATTTTCCACCGTTTTGGCTAAAATCTTCTTGATGTTCTTATTTGCCGCTTCCACAGCTCCATTCATTTGTGGGCGGTAAGGAGAAGAATTCAAATGGCGAATGTGGAACTCTCCAAGTAGATCATCCACCACCTTATTATTCAAGTTTGATCCATTATCGGTGATGATCGCTTCAGGAACTCCATATCGGGCGATGATATCACGACGGATGAATTTTGCCACACTCTTTGCAGTAACATGGGCATAAGAATTGGCTTCAATCCATTTGGTGAAGTAATCAATGGCTAACAAGATAAAACGATGTCCATTCGACACTTTAGGATTAATGGGTCCAATGATGTCGATGCCCCACATTGAAAAAGGCCAGGACTCGGACATTTGATGTAGCTCATTAGGAGGAGCATTGATTTTGTCCCCATATACTTGGCATTGATGACAACACCTCACATGCTGAACACAATCGGCTTCCATGGTCAACCAATAATAACCGAGCCTCATGATTTTTCTAGCCAAGAGATGACCATTCATATGAGGGCCACACTCCCCTTCATGTATTTCTTTTATTAAGAGTTTGGCTTCTTGTGCATCCACACACTTTAGTAAAACTGAATCGAAAGATCTTTTATAAAGGGCTCCTCCACTAAGGAAGAATTTAGACGCCAATTTCATCAAGTATTTCCGATCATTGGCTTGACTCCCTTGAGGAAATTTTCCTTCTCGAAGGTAATTCATGATGTCATAATACCAAGGTTGACCGTCACGTTCTTCTTCAATCATCATACAATAAGCAGGTTTCTTTAGAACATCAATTTGCAAAGGATCAATGCTCAAACCATCAGCTACTTGTAACATTGAAGATAGAGTGGCTAGGGCATTAGCAAATTGATTTTGTGACCTTGGCAGATAATCAAAGGAAATTTCATCAAATTCCTTGACCAAGTCTTCGAGATATTCATGATAAGGAATCAACTTTTCATTATGTGTTTTCCATTCGCCTTACGTGCGGAAAATGATGAGTGCAGAATCACCATAAACTTGAAGCTTTCTGACCTTCATATCGATTGCTAATTGTAAGCCAAGGATGCAAACTTCATATTCAGAAATATTGTTGGTACAAGGGAATACCAACTTTGCAGCTACTGGATAATGTCGACCTTCTGGAGATATTAAAACAGCCCCGATGCCAGAACCAGAAAGGTTAACTGCACCATCAAAATACATGGTCCACTTGTCAAGTGAGACCAAATAAACCCATTCATCGATTTCACTCCAATCATTAGATTTTCCGGGGTTTTCAGCTAACATATCGCTATGGCTCGCCCTTTGACAGACTTTTGTGACATGCTTTGAATATCAAACTCGAGAGCAATATTTGCCATTTGGCAAGCCTTCCAACCAATGCATGCTTCTCCAAAAGGTATTTGATCGGGTCATTCTCGGTCACCAGAAGAATGTGGTGATGAAGAGTGTATTGCCTCAGTCGGTGTAAAACCCAAATTAAGGCTACACAGGTCTTTTCCACTTTAGGATATTGAATCTCAGAAGTAGTAAATTTCTTGCTGAGATAATATATAGCACGTTTTGTTCCATCCCTTGGTCTTTTTTGTGCTAACATGGCTCCTAAAGACTCTTCATGAATGGTGAATTATAAAATCAAAGGCACACCTTGGAGAGGTGGTACGAGTATAGGAGATTGTGAAAGATATCGCTTAATCTCTTCAAATGATTTCTGACATTCTCCATCCCAATTGACTTTAGCATTCTTCTTTAACAGTTTGAAAAATGGCTTAGCAGTTTCCGACAATTGAGAGATAAATCTCGCAACATAATTCAATCTTCCCAATAAACTTCGGACTTCCTTAACAGTGGAAGGAGGTTTCAATTTGCATATGGCTTTCACCTTAGAGGGATCTATCTCAATACCCTTGTTGCTAACCATAAATCCAAGAAGCTTCCCAAACTTTGCCCCGAATATGCATTTTGCGGGGTTAAGCCTCAGCTTGAATTTTCTCAATCGATCAAATAGTTTTCTTAAGACTTCAACATGATCTTCACCTTGTTTTGACTTCGCAATCATATCATCAACATAAACTTCAATCTCTTTATGCATCATGTCATGGAATAGTGTTACCATGGCTCTTTGATATGTTGCCCCCGCGTTTTTCAAACCAAAGGGCATCACTTTGTAACAAAAGGTTCCCCATGGGGTGATGAAAGAAGTTTTAGTCTTATCTTCCTCTTTCATCCGAATTTGATTATAACCAGAAAATCCATCCATGAAGGAGAACAATTCAAATTCGGCAGTACTGTCCACTAAGACATCAATGTGTGGTAGAGGAAAATCATCTTTAGGGCTTGCCTTATTTAGATCACGGTAATCAACACATACTCGAACTCGCCCATCCTTTTTCATAACTAGAACTACATTAGCAATCCAATCAGCATAATGGGTGACTTCAATGAAACCAACATTTAAGAGCTTCATAATTTCTTCTTCAATCTTCTTCGACAACTCAGGTTTCGTCCTTCGAGCTTTTGCTTTTTCGGTGAAATATTTGGATCAAGTGGTAATGCATGTTCCACGATCTCAGGATCTAAACCCGGCATATCGGCATATGACCAAGCAAAAACATCTCGGTATTCTTTCAACGGCTCAATTAGTCTATTGGCATCTGCTTGAGAGAGACCTGCCCCAATTCTAGTTTCTTTAGGGTTATCTGAATCTCCCAAATTTATAGTGATTGGCTGTTCGGTGGTAGGAGGTTTGGATTCTTCATGTCTGAGCCATTCCTTTTCAATAATTCGAGGATCATCTTCATTCTCTGAGTCAGAATAATCGGGTTCATCAAAATCCTTTGAATGTGAATCCGAGCCATGCAAATGACTATCATGATGTGAAATGCCATGCTTGAGGTGCAATCGAAGAATGGTTAGTATATATGCATATAAATGAATGCAATGCATATAATGGTCATGAAAAAATTGTTTTCGAATTCGAGTTTTCAAAAAAAATGTTTATGGGAACTAGCCCTCATGTCATTGGACGTCCTCGTTCCACTAAAACATTTTGAAATTATAGATCATGTGGAGGATCAGCCCTCAAAGCATCATCATAGGACTGATTTGGGAAACCTCACACGTCTATTAACAAAACATGAGTTTTATTGATATGCGAAAATTGCATTACAAAGTATATCATCTTGGATCTACAAAGTTTCTGATCCAGATTATTACAAGCATGAACAAATGAAATGAAAAGAATTCCCTCGTAGGGGAGAAATGAATGAAATTCCCACGCAGGGGAAAAATGAATGAAATTCCCTCGCGGGGAGAAATGAAATGAGTACAACTAAAAATTAAATGCAAAAACTAGAAACCTTCCCTACATAATGAGAATTGAAGGTTCTTCATTCCCATTAATAGTGTCAAGCATGTTGACATCTTAAGAATGCTTTGGGAGAGGATTTTGTTGGACATTTGGTGCTGAATCCTTAAATGTGAGCAACTTTTTATTCAACAGATTCTGGATTTTGGCACGGAGCACCGAACAATTGTCCACATGATGGCCTTTTTCCCCCATGTGATATTCACATGCTTTGCTAAAGTCGAACCCAGCGAAGTTTGGAAGATTATCTCTTGGAACTTCTTTTGCCACCAGATGATTTTCAATTAACATTGGAAGCAGCGAGACATGGGCCTCGGCAATGGAGTGAATTGTCTTTGAGGAGCTTTTCCTTTCTGTTCAAAATTTCGCGAAGGACCTGCTACCTCCATGGCGGGTTTGTGAGTTTGAGGATTATAGGACTTCTGGGAAGAGGAGTTTTGTATGTAGGCGATTTCCACAGCTGATTCTTTATCCCTTTTTGGGGCATATCGACGACTCGGGGTCTCGTTTAATCTCCCTTCACGCATAATTCCCTCAATACGTTCACCTAACTCCACCAACGCAGCGAAGTTGATGCAAGTGTGATTATACATCTTCTCAAAGAAGTCTCTCGGTATGGCCTGGAGCAATAATTTCATGGCTTCTTTCTCGGTTAATGGCGTCTCAAGTCCTCCCTGACCTGTCGAAGATGTCTCGGGTCCCGGGCCTGTGCCCGTTTGGCCTGCGCCAAAGCTTGAAAATCCTTCTCCAGATGTGCCGTATGGAACCCATGACTGAGTTGATCCAATTCCCCACAAGCCCTGAAAGGGAAACCATGGGACTGGTGGCCATTAGGCTGCGCCGAATACATTTGCTGGAGCAAGTGTCGGGTTGGTGGAGTGCTGTGCCGTTGAATGCACATCCTCATATGGGTCGACTGAGTCTGGATTCCTGTTTTGAGGTGAGTTTGGACTTTCCTCAACTGAGATTTCACCTTGAGTGTTCTTGGCCATGACGAGTTCCTCTGCTTCTTTGTAGGGTCTAATTTGTAAGAAAGGGGAACAGAGGCAAATCGAAGGATTTTGCGGAAGCTAGTTTGAAGGACAAAGCTCTGATACCATGTCAGAAATGGAGTAGTATGCCAAACAAGGGAAAAAAACCCAAGGTTTTCTGTATTGTTGTATATCTGATTTACACTGTATGAGACTTTGTTTATAGTACATTAAATGTCTAACTAAGGAAAAGAAAGAACAAATATTCATCAAATCAAATCCAATCACAAGTTGACATAATTAAATGATCACAATCTCTTGTAATCTTGGATTGATTGATTGTAAATCTTCAGCTTGATCTTCGCATATCTCCAACAACTTTCGACTGAATTCATTGACTATTTGCATTTCATTGACACAAGATGCAATATTAATTCAATCTGGAAATTATGCAATTGATTTCTACCTTGTGAGGAAAACTAAAGGACCAAATTTGGCTTCCGCAAGAGGTATAGCTCTATTTTTCTCAGTTTTTGAGCTAGCAACTTTTGTAGGCAGATTCTTTCTGGGACGCGGGATGAAGGTAGCCATGTGTTTCACGGGAAGTTTTTCGTGACGTAATATCTTCTACCAAAAGTCATTTTTGAAATTTTATTTAAGGGGATTGTGGTTTTGTGTGAATCTGGATAGGAAATATCACAAGCAAACAGGAGTCAACTTATTCAATCCATACAGCATTGTACAATCTCAAACTCAGTCGAGATTTAATTGACAACAGGAGAGTTATAGACTCGATGACATGGTAAGGTATAAAATAAACCATGACGAAATTCAATTGATGCCATAGTTTGAGAACATAATGACACTACATCGGAATTTTATCAACGATGCAGCACCCCAGATAAAAATATATGCTGAAAAATCAACAATGTAGATCTAAAAATCTCAACAAGGAAAAATAAAGTGCAAGTAAATAAAGATAGGGAGTAAATTTGCTGGGGATTCTCCAATGAATGACTAGTGGTAATCATTAAATTTCATGGTAACTACCGACGGATAGTGTTCCACGGTCATATTCCTTTTAGTTACTTCCCGTGGTTACCTCCATGTCTCGATAATTCTGCATACCTCTTGTGTAAATCGTAACAATGGGTGTCCCATGATCTCGTTGTCTAATTGTAACTGTTCCCTCCAAAAACATGTGCATTGAATCTCAACTGCTTCATCAATTCTAAACTTCAAATTACTTGCCAATGTCCTTTCAATAAACATTTATAGCAGCAGCCTATATTATTGGCTATCAGTTATTCGCCACTGTATTTTGAACAGCTGAGTACATGGCATTAACTAATATCATCATTAATATGTTAATCACTACACTTATCGATGATATGAAATACTTCAATGATATTCAGATGCTCTACACGACTTTTTATATTCAAGTGCCACCCATGTCTTTGCTCTTATTAGCATGCCGAACTGATTATTTTTTGTGTGTCAATGCTGTATAGACAACGTAACAACTTTGACGTGGTTCTATTAAATAAAATGATCCTTATAACTTGGGATACTACCCTGCCATCTAGTTATAAGTATTGTCGTAAGGCCGGCAAGACAGCAGCAGCTTTTCATCTCTGACCTAAAAAGGATGGATGCTGGTGGGCTTATTTAGGCCTAGCCTCACGAAGCCAGTTGACTCGACTATTTCCAGTCAAGCCCCGAGGGTTTTAATTTTCCCTCGTAAACCCCTTCCCCCTTCAAAATTTTCTTCATGGACAAATCAGAATACGGGAATGACATTACAAGATCTCTCATCCCAAGGTGGATCTCCTGCCTATATCTTTCCCTTAAGCTTTTTAAGGACCTACTCAGGTCCAAATCTCACGGGAAGGTCTCTAACTACTATATTTATCGAGGCCTAAGAGCTGTCTCTATCCCCTGAAGTTATGCCATAGGACACTCCAAATAGGAGCCAGCAGCAATCAGTTGACTCATTCCCGCCAAAGGTATGAGCCCCATCATTTTGCAACAAGAGAATAAGGGGTCATCCTCCCTTGGAGGGATCTCCCTTCTGTGTTCCTGTAGGCTTTTCAAGAGCCTACCTAGGTTTGAAACTTATTATGAGGTCCCCAACTATTATATTTATCAAGGCGTGAGAACTGTTTTTATCTCCTGAATGTTATACTAAAGGATACTCCAAATAAGAGCTGGCGGCAATCGGTTGACTCATCTCGACTATAAGCAAGAGCCTGTTCATTTTACAATAGGAACACAAGGGGTTACCCTCCCCAGGTGGGTTCTCCCCTATGTTTTCCTGTACGAAATAACTTGCCAAATTTATTCACTATTGGATCAAAACCTATTGTATAAATGAATATTCAACAGAAGGTCAACATAGATAGTTTAAAAAAATAAATCAGCTTTAGCTTATAAATTCCCAAATTTTTAAGGATATGATCGCAGATGGCAGAAGCATCTGGCGAGGCACGGCTGACCATATCGATGTCCATATGGGCCGACTTGTGGAGAGGAAATTTCGCCTCATCCTCACGCCAAAACCCAATAGTTGTGAACTATATCCATCTTATTGAGAGCAATGTGAAAAGGATTCTAGCGAGCTTTGATATAATGAACGAAAATTCAATAGTCCGTATAAATTTTATTGTTTTGGTATACCAATAACTTGCCAATTTTGTTCATTGTTGGATCCAAACCTCGGGTACAATTGTGATATTTAACAGAAAGTCAACACCAAACGTTCAATCTAAACATAATTGTGCTTTGTCCTTTCTCAAGTTCTATATAAGAAGAGGCTCCGCATCTCCCTCAGCACAACTTCATAGGCCATTTTTGTACTCGGTTTTCCATTCTCTCCCTACAAAAATGTCAAGCCACGCCTCAAACAAACTTGACGGCAAAGTAGCCATCATCACCGGCGGTGCAAGTGGCATCGGCGAGGAGACGGCACGTCAGTTGGCAAATCACGGTGCATATGTCGTGATTGCGGATGTCCAAGACGAAAAAGGCCATGACCTCACATCATCGATTGGATCCCGCCGGTGCACCTACATCCATTGCGATGTCACAGATGAGCAACAGGTGAAGTCCTTGGTGGAATCAACTCTTCAATCAAATGGTCACCTAGACATCTTGTTCAGCAATGCAGGCATAATGAATAACATCAAACAAGACATTCTGGAGTTTGACATACCTGCTTTCGAGAGACTGTTTGCCGACAATGTTCGGGGAATGGCCGCCTGTGTCAAGCACGGGGCTCGCGCCATGGTGGCGGGGGGCATAAAGGGAAGCATAATTTGCACAGCAAGCATCACGGCCAGCACTGGAACCGAGAAATATGTAGACTATGTGATGTCTAAGCATGCTGTGCTGGGTCTGGTGAGGTCGGCGAGCAAGCAACTTGGAGCATATGGTATACGCGTAAACTGTGTCTCCCCCGCAGCGGTCGTAACACCATTACTCCGTGGAGTGTTCGGCGTGAGTGAGGAGGAAGGCGAGAGCATGTTCGAGTCCAGTTCAAGCTTGAAAGGAGCGCTGAAAGCGAAGCATGTGGCTGATGCCGTGGTGTTCCTTGCTTCTGAAGAGGCCGAATTCATCAACGGCCACAATCTGGCGGTTGATGGTGGATGGGCCGGAATTAGATAGGCTATTCTGAGGAGACTAGATATAAAAGTTGCAAACTCTTAACTCGCCTTGGCCTGGTTTGCCGCTGTAGCAATATAAATCCAGAGAAATAATGAAATTGAGCTATGCTATCTTGTTTGTGAAAGGAATACTTTGCCGGGATTTTTAAATTCGGCGACTCGGTTGGTGATTTGATTAAAAAGTATGCATTGGTGCTTGTTGAATTCAACCAAAGGAATAGCCAAAAGTCCTGCTATGCCAAGAGGCAATGAAATCCTAATCATTTTTAACTCTATTTTGTTTTGTTGGACTCGGTGGTCCTCGTCCATCCTCATTCCTCACCAGAACCGATCAATCTCTAATTTTATTCTTATATTAGTTAAAAACGACTATTCATTAGGAATGCTAAATAATTTGTAGTACAGTCGATCTAACACATCTTTGAAAGGATAAATAAATATCATTCTTGGCTTAGGTTACAGAACGAGACTCTGTGATTTTTTATAGTATTAGTTTTCCACTCCTCATGGGGGTTCGTCAGACAAGCTACCGCTCCCTAGTCCGACCGATGAGCCACAGCGCCCCTCCGGCTCCACTGCTGTTGAGTCGCTGCCCCTCCCCGACTACTCTTTTTCTCTCCCTCTGAATCATGACTAAACCCTTGTTCGACAAACCACCGTGCAGCCTCCGCTTTTGTTGTCACGAAGTTCATTGGCTGGCCATGTTGGTTTGTCGGTTGGACAAGGGCTCGGGTGAAGAGAGAGAGTCGGGTGAGACAAAGCATGAGAGGAGAGAGAAGACAGAGGAGAGAGGGTGTGAAGGGGAGGCAGAAGAAAGAAAAGCGCGAGAGAAGAGAGGGGGAAAGAGGAGAGGAGCTTTCAATGGCCTTGACAATTGGGGTCCACACGCAACACTTATCGTGCTTTTGAGGACCTTATTTGCCACGCTGCCACATGAGAGCCACCCAATATTTTCTCGAGTTGAGGGGACGAAATGAAGGGAGGCAGTCTGTCCCATCCATCTTGCATGAATGAAATAAGCGCTATAGTCCAAAAGCCGCCTCTTCGTGGCCAAACACAGCAGTCTGTCTGTGTCCGATTCCCACCACGTTTGAGCTTCAGCGAATGGGTTAAAGCAGGGAAGAGAGAGAATGGGCATGGAACTGAAGGTCGATGGCGATTGCCTTCTTTCGGCCACAATCGAATCTCTCAAGTCGCCCATTTTTTTGACACTTTTGGATCCGTCATCATCTTCACCGTTCCAGCGTTCTCTGCAAGTGAAAAGTTAATTGTCATTATTCTTGGCCAATGACTGTTTTGTCAATGGTATAGATGGGAAATGCGTGTTGCCGGAAGGGATCGCGATGCTAATGGTCTGCAATGCGCTTTGACCAGATTGAAGAGGAAATCGAGAGGCTGTAAGAGTCGAGTTTGAGCTTAAAAGGGGTTTTGAAAGTGAAGCACATGGCTGATTCTACGTGGTTTCTTGCTTCTGAAAATTCCGAATTTGGAATGGCCACAACCTGGTCATCGATGGAGGGCTTATCACCTGGCTTTTGCAGCAATATAAGTTTCGAGTCTCCACGACGGCTACATTTTCTGCTTTGGTTCAACGAAATTGTATCTGTAACTTGGAGACTATTCTCATGATGGAATGTTATTGGTGCTCCTGGCGAGCTTCTTGCGACAATGGGTTGTGACTATGCAAAAAGTATACATGGATTGCTCTTCAAATGAGTACATGTTGACCAACTACTGCACCATTTCTATCCACAGGAGAGCAAAATTAGTTGGAGAATTTTTATATTTCATAAAATGTTTGTTGAAACATCGGGTAGATGGATCACAAGCAAAATCTGCTTTGAGTATTACAATAACATGTCTCGAGACAACTCTGCTGGTTTTATTAAAGTATGGATGGGCCTAAGTTGGCCCGTCCGCCCATGTTGGGCCTAAAAGTTCGGCCCGCAAGATAAGGCCTATGGATGGAGGGCTACGTCGAAGGGTTATGACTTTTGGGGGAACGTTTTATGTTGAAGAGATACGTCCTTTGGAGGAAACGTATTTGAGGGAGATAAGAAAAGGGAGGAATGTACCTTTTCAACATACGTACGTTCTTCCTCCCTCTCTCCCTCCAAAAAGAATAGTAACTAAAAGGAGACGAAACTCTCTCTCTTTCAAGGCGAATATACGTCATCGGATCGAACGAGATCAGTTTTTCTTCCTCAGATCAACGTTGGTATTTAATCTATGACTAATAAGGTACATTCGATTTTGTGATGTGTTTTTTGATTGGTGATACATGTGTTTCCTGGGCTTGTCTTCCGCATTCGTTTTTGGGGTTCGATTTAGTGTTGAATTTGTTTTAGGGAATTAGTTATTCCCAACATTGGTATCAGAGCCATTGTTCATGTTTCCCGATCTTTTTTCATGTTTCTGAATCTCTTTTCATGTTTGTGAATTAGTTTTGATTGAATTTTCGTGAAACATCGGCTGACGTCGATCGGGGACGAAAAAATCCCGACACCCGAGCACCGTTCACCCCTTTTTCGATTTTTGTAAGTCAAAATTAGTTTTTGATAGCGTAGGGTCGAAGGTTTCGTTAAAACAAGAAAATTGAGTGGCGGATCGTCGTCGGAGGCCGCTGGACGCGCCCCCACGCACGGCCGGAATGAACCAACGTCATCGGCGCGTCGCACGTGCGTAGCACGCGCGCCCTCGTCGGCGCGTGCACGTGAGGGGCACATGCTAGTTGATGTCATCGTGATGTCAACTCGCATTACCCACGCACACGCGAGGCACGTGCCGGTCGGTTCGTCCGACTGGCCCAACCGGCCTGACTTGGTCCAGCCGGTTTGACCTTACCCGTTGACCGCCGTTGACCGTTGACTTTACCGTTGACAGTTGACTTGACCATTGACCGTTAACCACCGTGACCGTTGACTTGCACGTTGACCGCGTTGACCGCCATTGACCGGCCGAGAAAAAAAAGAAGAAAAATTATGTATTTTCCAATTTGTTCATTGTAGATTATAAGTAATCCATTTTTATTTTGCATTTGTTGCAGGAATTATGATGCGTTATGCATGTATACCTGCATTTCCGAGAACGAACGAAGGAAATACAAGACTTAAAGAGCTAATGACAGAGTTAGCTAATTATCGGTGGCAAGACAGTAATTTAGTATCACACGTGGTGAGTGTCAATTAGATGATACAAGAAATCATTTGGGATGGTTATTTTATGCCGGATTTTGAGAAGGTGCCGATCTTGATGAACATTCTTCCACCTGAATGACAAGCAGTGTTAGATCGTCTATGAAAGGTCAACGTGGTCCCGGATTATAGGAGGCTAGCAGTAGCTTTTGTAAGAGAGTACTATAAGATCGAGTTAACCAAAACTTCAACCCTTAGGTTGAGTGACACACGGCGCGAGTAAATGCGCCTTGAAGGCAACATGAGAGCTCTCCAAAAAATTTCCGTGGTTGGCAAATGTGCCTTTAGATTTCTTAGAGATTTTGATTGATAGATTAAAAGAGACTTTCCCTATTTATTTCTTAGATTAGTTTGAGATGTTTTGAGTGTAAATATCTCTTTCTATGTTGATATTTTTCCTCATAAATATATTACTTAGTGTAATGGACATGTTCAATTATTAAATATTCAGTATCATTTGCTTCTGTTCTTATTAACTGATGTGGGAAGTTCAAGAAAGTTTTAGTGACTTTGCAGAACTTATTTTGCATAGACGATTATATTAATGACAGTTTTGATTTAGGATTTTTGGATGATGATTGGAAACATAGTTACATTTTGATTCTGAAACCTTACTTGAAATTATTCATTAATATGATGGGTCTGTGCAAAATAGATGCATAAATTATAGGCATTAATAATTCGTGTATATGTGTTTGATATGTTCAGATCAATGGCTTCAGCAACTAAGAATATAATTGCTGATTTGAACGGCGAAAATTTTGAAATATTGAATATGAAGATTCAATATGTGCTTGAAAAGCAAGAAGCACTAGAAGCTCTTGACCATGTTATGGAAGATCCTGAGGATGCTGTGCATCGTCTTGAGCTAGCAGAGGACCGCCTAACGGCATTTGAGCCGAAAATAAATATTTGCTATGCTGGTTCTAGATTAGAAAGGGCTTCGAACTCTAAGCGCAAGCATATTGATTCGTTCAATATGTGGGAATGCAAAGGATCAAGTCCTTCTTATAAGAAACTAAGAGTTAACCAACGGAAGAGAGGAAAACGTCCTCGAGTGAAGAGTATTTTAAGGGTGAAGTGTTACAACTGTGACCAGAAGGGTCACTATGCTTGCAACTGTTATGAGCGAAAGAAGGTGGTCACCCCTTGTACTCTTAAGAACTTTGCTAATGTGTCAAGATCTATATTCTTGACTGAATCTAATCTTTTGTGGACTGTAGATTTGGAAGTAACAGACCATGTAGCGAAGGATAGAGAATCCTTTATGGAATTCCGACGAGTACCAACTGGAACTAAGTGGATCTATGTGGGAAACAACTCCAGAGCTGAAGTAAAAGGAATTGGCACCTGCCAACTGAACATGTGTGGTGGACACACGTTGTTCTTACATGATGTATTGTATGCTCTGGAGATTCGTCAGAATTTAGTGTCTGTTTTAATATTGGTTAAGCTAGGTTTTAATATGAACTTCCATAATAGTGGCGTGGATTTATATTTGGATATAAATTACTATGGTTGTGGTTATTTTCTGGGTGGTTTCATTGTATTGGATATTGATTATGTTAATGCAAATGTTTGTTATTCCCTTCTCACGTCTCCTAATTCATATGATAATGATGTGAATGTGTGGCATGCTAGACTTGGTCATATTGGCCAACAACGTATGAATAGACAAGCCAAAGAGGGCTTGTTGGGCAACATTGAAAAAGTTGATTTGCCCATATGTGAGCATTGCCTAGTACGAAAAGCAACAAGGAAACCATTTGGGAAAGGTAAAAAAGCTTAATTTCCTCTGTATTTAATCCATTCTGATGTTTGTAGTCCAATAAATGTGAGAGAAAGGCATGTGGCTGTTTATTTCATCACATTTATAGATGATTATACTCGATTCGGGTATGTCTATTTGATTTCTCATAAATCTGAAGCATTAAGTTGTTTCAAAAGATTTATGAACTTGGTAGAGAATCAATTAGACAAGAAAATAAAAGCATTGAGATCAGATTGAGATCGAGAATATTTGTCTGATGAGTTCAAAAAATTATGTGATGAAAAAGGAATAGAAAGACAGTTGTCTATTCCATATACCCCTCAACAAAATGGTGTTGTGGAGAGAAGAAACAGAATCCTACTGGAAATGGTTAGGTCCATGATAGCGCATGCTAACTTACCTATCACTTTTTGGAGTGATACGTTATTAACTGCTGCCTATATACTTAACCGAATGCCTTCCAAATCAGTTACTTCCACTCCATATGAGTTATGGATAGGTAGAAAACTAGACTTAAGTTTTCTTAAGCCATGAGGTTGTGTTGCCTATACTCATGAGCCCTCTTACAAGTTTGGGAAATTGGGTCCTAGAGGAAAGAAGGGTATTTTCATAAGATACTCCAAACACTCGAAAGGGTATGTGTTCATAGGTGAGCAAGAAAGTGAGAGTATAACTGAATTTGAATCACGGGATGTCACATTCTTAGAGAATGAATTTCCTAAGAAGGGCGAAATAGGTGAAGATTACTCCCCATTTGAAATCTTGGATCAAGATAATGATAATAGTGAAATTCGTCCAAGTGGGAGTAGTATGAGAAGTGATGAATTTAATTCAACTCACTCTCAATTACAACCACATGATGAGACGATATCATCATTATCTAATCCTAGTGGGAGCATAATGGGGAACGATGTGCAAAGTGTACGATCTCCTGTACGGCGAACAAGTCGCAAAAATATTCCCCGTCGACGTTTTGACATTGAAGGGGAAACTTTTATGGTTGTTCCGTAAGATGAGGATGAGCCAAGAAATATACATGAGGCTCTAAATTGCCCTAGAAAGGAAAAATGGATGCATGTAATGAAAGAGGAAATGGAGTCACTAAAGTCAAATCATGTTTGGGAATTGGTTGATCTTCCAAAAGGACGCAAAGCTATTGGGAACAAGTGGGTTCTTAAAATAAAACGTAAAGTTGATGGCTCGATAGAAAGATATAAAGCTCGCCTTGTGGCGAAGGAGTATAATCATCAGGAAGGAATTGATTATGAAGAAACATTCTCTCCCGTAGTGAGATTTACCACAATTCGCATTATTCTGGCAATAGTGGTAAGTATGGATCTTGAGTTACATCAAATGGATGTAAAGACTGCTTTTCTCAATTGAGAATTGGATGAGGAGATATATATGGAACAACTTGTTGGTTTCATTATGAAAGACCAAGAAGAAAAGGTATGTCGACTTTTAAAATCGATATATGGCCTTAAGCAGTTGTCAAGACAGTTGTATATACGTTTTTCATAATGCCATAATAGCACGTGATTTTACAATGATTGATGAGGATCATTATGGATATATCAAAAGATCCAAAGATCAATTTGTGATCATATCATAATATGTTGATGATATACTAATTGCTGGAAGCAATATGGAGTTTGTTAATACCGTCAAAAGTTGGTTATCTTCCAACTTTGAGATGAAAGATATAGGTGAGGTTACATGCATTCTTGGAGTTAAGATTTCAAGAGATCGTTCGAAAAGGTCATGATCACTTTCACAAGAAACATATATAAATAATGTTCTTGAACAATTTCATATGCAAGATTGTAAACCCATAGACACTCTTATTATAAAAGGTGAAGGATTGAGCCATAGACTGTATCCAAGGACTCCACAAGAGAAGGAACAAATGAAACATGTTCCTTATGCTAGTGCTGTTGGGAGCTTGATGTACGCTATGATGTGTACAAGACCTGACATATGTTTTGCAGTTGGAATGATGATTAGATACCAATTCAATCCAGGTCAAGTACATTGGAAAGCCGTCAAAAGAATACTGAGGTATCTGAAGGAAACTGCTGATTACAAGTTGAATTACCAAGGAAAGGATCTACGACTTGAAGGCTATTCAGATGCTGATTAGGGAGGAAATTTAGATGAAAGGAAATTTACCTATAGATTTGCTTTCTTACTGAATAATGGCGTTATATCTTGGACCAATAAGAAGCAAACGTGTATGGCCTTGTCCACGATTGAAGCTGAGTTCGTGGCATTATCAGCAACAGTACAAAAATGTGTTTGGCTTAAGAGATTTTTAGATCATTTAGGTGTTATTGAGAAAGCTACAAACTCCTTATTGGTTAACCGTGATAGCCAAGCAGCTATAGCATACACCAAAGATCCAAAATATCATAGCAAGACCAAACATATGGATACCAAGTATAACTTTGTCAAAGATATGATCACACGAAAGGATGTGAACTTACAGTACATATCTACGCATAGAATGGTAGCAGATCATATGATAAAGCCAATACCTAGAGATGTGTATTATGTAAAATCTTTAGGACTGCGTAGAGGCTGATGTACTGAATATTATAATTTTCCTGAGTTGTTCACATTTGATGAATTTGTGTTTTTCATTATTAATACATATGAATCTTTGTTTTGACGTTTATGCATCTTAATACTTAGTGCATTACATTAAATTGAGAAAGTATGTCAGACAGATATAAGATTAGTTCACTCACACGGGTAATCGCCTCTATTTATTATGTGATAAATAGAGATGAGACAGTTTTTAAGCTTATTATCTAGGTGATAATTGAGAGCTCAAGCTTAAATATATGTTGCCTTAACTAAGTGTTAAGATGAGAACATGATATGTACTATGTCCGAAAGTAAAATAGCCCACATATTTTACTTTATCTATCTAAGATACTAGATGTGAGATCTAATGAATTCTGTGAATGAGTAGATATGTGAACTCAAGTTAGACATTAGGTATGTCTGAACTATCATCTGTACGGTATTGAATGAGTAGACATACACTCCATAGGAAATGAGTTAATACCGTAATACGTATTTCATACTACGTATGCATGAAACAACCAATAAGAGTGGCAAAAATTTGATCTCAACTTTTATGCCGTGTGAGACTCTTAAGGAAAAGAGTTCCTGTCACGCCCCGATCCTCAGGCACACGCACATCCCTTACCTTTGGTCGATTTTAAAATGCGATATCCCAGGACTATGTATCGCCGACCCTTTCATTTATATATGCACATGCGGAAGTATTTAAAAATTCCTAGACAATAAAACAATGGGATAGAAAAGCAGGCCACAATTTTATTCATTGAAATTCACAACTTCACAATTACAAAATTCACAAAGAGGATAGGACCATGCTCGAGATCATCATCCCAGTCCTCCTTAGATCTTTCACCATTAAACTCATTTTCTTCAGACTCTTCATCTCCTTCTTCTCGCTCATCCTCAACTTCAAATGCCGACCAACCTTCGGGAAATCTAAGGGCCTGAAATATAATCCCACAACCGGGATGAGACTATGTCTCAGCAAGTTCTACCCCCTAAGACCCGATTAGTAAACTAATACACCTTAGTGCTGCCTATGCACAACATGAGTTAGAGGACTTACCTTGGCCTCAGATTCCATCTGCATGTTAGCTCAAATCAAACAGACACCCAAGCAATCACATCACAGATCGAAGCATCGATCAAATCGACTTAGTCGATCACACGCCAATAAGACCACTCACGGTCATTTCCATTCAATCAATCAGTTCACAACATCAGATCAAAACAATGATCAATCGACCTAGTCGATTACATATCCAACAAACTAAGTAATTCCCACAATGTATATCAAGATGTCGAGCACACGTGCATTCTCTTAGGCACTAGTTCGCCAAAGTGATACATCAAATCACCGAGCCCACGTGTCTCTTTTATAATGCCATACTTAAATCTCTGGGCCCACGTGCCTTCTCCAAAGTGATGCATCAAGTCACCGAGCCCATGTGCCCTTTTTACAATGCCATACTCTGTCACCGAGATTCAATGGCTTTACGGTCCCACTCGACCACTTTCAAGATTTAATGGCTTTACGGTCCCACTCGACCCTTTCGAGATTTAATGGCTTTACGGTCCCACTCGACCTTTTCAAGTTTAATGGCTTTATGGTCCCACTCGACCTTTTCAAATTCAATGGCTTCATGGTCCCACTCGACCTTTTCAAGTTCAATGGCTTTATGGTCCCACTCGACCTTTTCTCTCAATCATCAACTCAGTATGAAATAAAGCTCAATTAAATAAACGAATTGCACCACAATGATCAGCACGAAATTCCAGTCACCGGCCATCCCGGTTGAATTTCCGGAAAATAATTAATTAACTCTATCCCGTAATCTTTCTTCACTTTCTTTTCACCACTTTGAAATCCTGTACTCTCGCTATACACACCGCTTAAAAAAAAAAAAAAAAAAAAGAACCCTCCGAAAACTCGCTAAACTTGTAATCTACGATTTAGATTTGAAATATAATTCATCCTCGGCACTCCATGCCGGTGAACTATCTGATGCACACTCACTCCGGTATATTCATCCAAAACAAGATCTATTCGTATTGTACCAAAGTGGACCAATTTCATCTATCGATCGACCACTATCTTCAAATGGTATCAGTAATCCCCTGACTTCTTAGTAAGCTTGTCATAATGTTCCATTGTGATATATTTTCATTCACACTTGGGACTCTCGAGTGATGGTAAAAGTCCTCCGGGTTTGCATTACTGAACTCCCACTTATTGACAACTCTGGCACTTGCAAACTACCCGGCGGTATCTATCTTCATATCAGCCTACCAATGCGGGCGACGCGATTACGATTTACTTTGAATTGTCTGGTCAAAACTGCAATGTTACAGTGAATTTCTGACAAAATCTCTTCCCTGAGTGCTACATCGTCAAGTGCACTCAATCACTCATGGAACTTGAACGTTCCATCCTTATAGATCTTAAAGTCAGATTCTTTCTTACCAGTATCCTCTTATAGGATCTTCTGAACATTTATGTCTGTCAACTAGGCGCTGATTCCAACTTGAACATTTGGTTCAATTTTGACGGCGGCTATAAAATTCAAAAGGTAGCCTACCTCAAATTTGAAAACCAAATTTCGAAACCTTTTTAAGTAGAGTCTATACTTTAGTCAGTCTGGGCACCATTGTAGACTCTCGACTCAAAGCATCAGTGGCTTCTTCCATTCTCCCAAGGTAATACCAGATAATACAATTGTAGTTCTGCCAAAATTCTTATTCATAACACCATCTCATACTCAGCTCCTTCTGAGAGAATAACACTTGAAACTTTAATATTCGATGAGGATCTGAAATCTTTCTTCATCTCATTGATGACTTTAAATCTTTAAAGAAAAATGTTGACGTTACGAGTCCCAAGTCATGCGTTAGTAAATTAATTCCTGAGATCACAACTGGCGAGATGTGTACGCAACAATCTTCTCATGTTGCATCAATACGTACCCAGTCCTTTGGAAGGTGCATCCCTAAAGATTTCATGCTTTCCGGAGTCAAATGATAAATTCAGAATAAGTACGGTAACCAGTTCTTACTTAAGCTCCAGAAACCATCCTCGTACTTGTCTATGACGATGAATTTCTCTTCTTTCTTAAAAGGTCAAGTCCATGATGATATTGATGCTGAAAATTCTTTTATGAACCTTCTCAGTAATGTAATCTGTCCAATCCTCACAGCTTCGATCTCGACATTGATGTTAGTTTCAGTCCATTAACAGCGATTCGATCACGGCGGGTCCATGAAGATTCCTTTACTTGTAATCACATGACCATTCTTAGGGACCCTCGTGATCTTTAGCACTTAATGAATACCCTAGAATGTCGCTACACCACACGATCACCATTGATCTAGATATTCTTTGAACACTCGATTTGTCAAATCTATGACAGCGGCTAGAGCGTTCGTCAAATCAAATGGCTTTACATTATTCTCTCAAGGGCTGAATCAAGTGCTAAATGTTGTCTTCAGTATAACCTCCTTCCCAGTTCTCAACTAACGATAACTTATCCTCATGTTGATCTTTCAAGACATCAATACTCTTTATAACAAGTCACCCAATTCGTCGATCTTTAACAATGAACACTTATCATTGATTATCACCTAATTGAATTGACCATGGTTGATGCATAACCGCAACGAACCATCTTTCTTTCTTTCTCACTATGAGACCGATGATTCCCTTAGGTAGTGCACCGACATACATGAATTCCTCATTCATCAATCCTCACATCTGCTCCATTGGTTCCATCAATTCAGACAACAACAACCGGTAAGAAACTTTAGAGAATGGTTCTGTTACAAATGTTAGCTCGATCGTAATTCTTTCCCTTTCTGTCTAACCATCCTTCTGGCAACACTTCCAGGATTTCTTAGACTACTGAGGAGTCCTCAATTTTCAATTCTTCAATATGTCTTATTTTTGACAATCGTCAAGTAACCTAAGCAACCTCTGTCTAACAAACGGATTGCCTCAAGTGACGAGATTAAAGAAATCGAAGATTCATTTCGACTCCCAATAGGCTCGACACCTTCATATGCTCCTGGACTAAGTTGAATTGCTCCATGACCATGATTCATTACCACAAGATGCTCCATGAGCAATTCTTTCCACACTTGATGAACAAGTTGACACCAACGGCCAATCAAGTACAACTCTAGTCAGTGGTTCTTTCCTACGACCTTAACAAACAACTGAAATTCCCCAATTGTGTTCCCAACACTCTCTGACACCGTTCTAATGCAATCACCTCAAAACATTTTTCCATTGAATAAAGCATAGTCAATTCCATTCATGTTCCTTTTTGCCATCCTAATGGCGTCTTATCTGCGGTATTGGTAACAATGCTCTGTTGGACTCACACTGATAGTTTTTCACATGACAGCCGTATTGACTACCATCATAGCCTGCTTTAGCCATTCTCAAACATAGGACCAATCCATGCATTCCTTTCATACTTTTGGCACTTACCTAATGAGTCTTCTATCTCCTATCAAATGCCCGGCATGCACTATATCCTCATCGGAGACTTATCCCAAAAATTCCACAGTGCATTCTATGGTGCACTTTTTCTGAACTGTCTTATCAACGGTGACGGCAGTAACCATTATCGAGATTCCATCTACTTATGCGGATACTCCATAAGTCACTGTCTATACTGGCAACACTTATCACAACTTTCCTGTCCTCAAAATATACGAGACTGGTTCATACCATCTTCCATAGAACAACATGTTCCATTAATCTGAATGCTGACCTGACTATGCCACCCCTCCTATTGGGTGGAATAGAATATTCTTCCCTCAACATCACTCTTTTCCCCTAACCGAATCCCAAGTCTGCCTGCGCTGAATCTTGACCTAGATATCGAAATCTATACTCTGATCGACCTTCCAGGTTCGACCTCAATAAAGATAGCAACAACAACAACAACACTTGATTCTAATCTTATTGACTCATCCAGATCCCAAGGAACACTTGCATCAGATCGATCTTATTAGACTTAGAATCATTCAATACTGCCACACTAGTACCAACCTGCAACGGTACTCTTACGCTCGAGCTGGCCAGAGTCAACACTCTACCTTCCGAAACCACAAGATTAAAATCAAATGATTCACACACAGCAAACAATTCTACCAATCAACTATCAAAGACATGCGCCGGTCATGAATTTAAAGGCCTTTCCTACTACTATCCCATAGGTCATCGCACCTTATCACTCCAATATCTAACCATTGCTCCGATACCACAAAAAGGGGATGTCATGCCCCGATCCTCAGGCACGCGCACATCCCTTACCTTTGGTCGATTTTAAAATGTGATATCCCAGGACTATGTATCGCCGACCCTTTCATTTATATATGCACATGCGGAAGTATTTAAAAATCCCCGCAATAAAACAATGGGATAGAAAAGCGGCCACAATTTTATTCATTGAAATTCACAACTTCACAAATACGATTCACAAAGAGGATAGGACCATGCTCGAGATCATCATCCCAGGTCCTCCTCGGATCTTTCACCACTAAACTCATTTTCTTCAGACTCTTCATCTCCTTCTTCTCGCTCATCCTCAACTTCAAATGCCGGCCAACCTTCGGGAAATCTAGGGGCCTAAAATATAATTCCACAACCGGGATGAGACTATGTCTCAGCAAGTTCTACCCTCTAAGACCCGATTAGTAAACTAATATACCTTAGGGCTGCCTATGCACAACATGAGTCGAGGACTTACCTTGGCCTCGGATTCCACCCGCATGTTAGCTCAAATCAAACGAGCACCCAAGCAATCACATCACGAGATCGAAACATCGATCAAATCGACTTAGTCGATCACACGCCAATAAGACCACTCACGGTCATTTCCATTCAATCAATCGTTCACAACATCAGATCAAAACAATGATCAATCGACCTAGTCGATTACATATCCAACAGACTAAGTAATTCCCACAATGCATATCAAGATGTCGAGCACGCATGCATTCTCTTAGGCACTAGTTCGCCAAAGTGATGCATCAAATCACCGAGCCCACGTGTCTCTTTTATGATGCCATACTTAAATCTCTAGGCCCACGTGCCTTCTCCAAAGTGATGCATCAAGTCACCGAGCCCACGTGCCCTTTTTACGATGCCATACTTTGTCACCGAGATTCAATGGCTTTACGGTCCCACTCGACCCTTTCAAGATTCAATGGCTTTACGGTCTCACTCGACCATTTTCAAGATTCAATGGCTTTACGGTCCCACTCGACCCTTTCAAGATTCAATGGCATTATGATCCCACTTGACCTTTTCAAATTCAATGGCTTTGGTCCCACTCGACCTTTTCACCGAGTTCAATGGCTTTATGGTCCCACTCGATCTTTTCAAGTTCAATGGCTTTATGGTCCAACTCGACCTTTTCTCTCAATCATCAACTCAGTATGAAATAAAGCTCAATTAAATAAACGGACTGCACCACAACGATCAGCATGAAATTCCGGTCACCGGCCATCCCTGTTGAATTTCCGGAAAATAATTAATTAAATAAATAAATACAAAAATTAATTAAATAAATACAATAAATTCAATTTAGCACAATATAAAGCTCAATTAAATAAACGGTCTATGCCACAATCATCAGCTCCCTGGTCAACCTTATTGAAATTTCGGGAAATAATTAATTAATTAATTAAATTAATTTCGATAATTAATAATAAATTCCTAAAAATTCGTTTTAGGCCCGAATTATTAAATTGATACCCGATAAGAGACGGGAAAAATCCCAAGAAGCATCCAATAATTACTAGGACATGTCTACTAATTAAATGTACAATCGATTTAATTAATAAGTACTAACAAGTCTTTAATTTAATTATTGTAATCTAATCTAACCACATAATTGCAATTAAGTAAATCTAACCAACCCTTAGGCATAATTAGATCACTAAGAAAGCTTTAGTGAGTAAAACTCACTTGCACTAAACGACGGCCGAGACACCACGACGATGACGAAACGGTGGCCGAACTCGGGCTTGCGACGACACCCACGGGCTTGGACCGAGCCTTGATCTTGGCCTGACAAATCTCAGCCCATCTGAGATTTGTTCTTGCGCTAGACTGAGCTTTCTTTGGACTGGGCTGATCTTAGAAGGCTGGGCCAAGCAACAAAAGAAATTGTTGGGCTTCCAATTCAATTGATGATGGGCTGGTTGTTGCTTCTAATTTGGGCCGATCTTATGGATTGCTAGGCTTCAGATGGTCTTCACGTCTGGGCCGCGGACTCAATGGGCTGAACAGAAAATGAACTACTGAAATGAATTCGTGGCTGTTGTTGCTGAAGCCCACGAATTCATTTGGGCGAGTTGACTGGGACAGCAACTTCGGATGTGAGGCGCCGATTGAAGACTCCAGCTGAATGTTGGCTGTGGGAAACCAAGCATAGTGGAGCAGCTGCAGTCTTCGTTGGGGGCAATTGGACGCAAGCTGCTTCGGTGGTCAACAATGGCCGGTTTATTGACTAAGTGTGGAGACGAGAAGCAGCACCAATCGTTGCTTGATGCGTGGCCAGCTGCAGCGTCGACGTGGAGTTACTGCTGGGGAATCGGTGGCTTCGGCGGGATGGAGTGACACGAGGAGATGGCAGCTTGCGTGAGGAATTTGGACCAATCAGCTACTGGATCCGTCGGCTTCATCAGCAGTTGGTCTTCGTGGCCTTCAATTCGGTGGGGTTGAAAATCGATGCTGTTGACCACGCGTGGAGAGGAACGCCTGCCTCGGTTGATTCGGCGGCCGACAATTCTCAGCGGATTTCACTAGGTGAGGCTTCGTGGAAGGCGCAGTTGGTGAGCTCACTGGATGGAGGCAGCACGGGGTCAAAAGTCTTGGGGCATGTGGCTTCTTTAGTGGACTGTACACACCAAAATTCGCTGGTGGAGAGACAGTAAAGGGAGCTGCGTGGCGACAGGAGGTAGTGGAGTTGGGCGCTGCTTCAGAGGTCCACAAAAGCTAGTTTTGTTGACTGCAAGGAACAATTTTGAGTGGAGAAGGGGCAGCCATTCGTGGCTCTTGTGACCGTGAGGGAGAGCGTGAGTGGAAGAGAGGGGTACAGTTATGTGGTGCTCGCTTCCATGAACTCAAAAAAAAAAAAAAAAAGAGTGGTCCAGGAAATGAAAGCGAAGTCAGAAATTCACGAAAAGGGAGTGAGGTCCGGCCGAGCGTGCTTGGCAAGTTAGGAAAAGAAGAGGGTGAGTCACCAATTTCTATCCATTGCATTAATTGCTTGTCCCCTCTTAATTCTTTCCAATAATATAAATCCATGATTATCCAAATCAAATGCCAAATTTTTCAGCCCCTTGTCCAAAATAAAATTTTCACCACTTTAGACTTAATTTCTTAACTCAATTCTCCAAATTGAGGTCCAATTTTGATGTAGAAAAAATCCCAAGAAATTTTCTATGAATCCTCGACACACAAAGGCTCGGCCTGGAAGTCCAATTTCCCATCAATTTAACCAATCTAAATTTCTGCCAAATCTCCGCGGCGTCCGAACCCAATTTCCGTAAAAATCTCTGGACCTCTGAAAAATCTTCGAGACGAGTCGATGTTCCAAAAATAGCTTGTGACACCACGAACTTTCAATTTAAATCGACTCAAATTGACGGTTAATTTCATTCCGGGCGCGTTTTTAGCGTGACCTGACTACTGGGTAGTTTTCGAACTTTTCAAGGCAATTGACTCGTGGTCGATTTTCTTCGAGCCACAATGAATCCACTTGACACATTGGCGACTCTCGATTGTCGTGAGAATCTCGAGGGCTCAATTACGGACACAGGGTACCAAAACGATAGAAAAATCAAATTAGTGCTAGCCGATGAGAATTTTCCAATTTAGTGGAGTCACCCACGATTGGCCACACATCTCGGTTGAACCAACCTATCTTTGACTTCAATTCGATTTTTAAGCGTGGCGCAATGACCTCTAAAGATGAACACGGTCGAAAAGCCGATTCTGTCGAATTCTCAAGTCTATTGCCTTAAAAGTCTTTAATGGCTTGCCCAAATAGTCTAGTTATCTCCAAGAGTGATCGGCTAGAACAACCCTATAGACGCGTAAATGAAATGCCCGCTCAATTTAATAGAAAACAACACTAGAAATTCGGATGTCACAGTTCCTCTATTTAGTGCCCTCATGACTCTTACTTATTCTCAATATTTCTATTTAGTGTTTGCTATCTTAGGATTTTGTTAATGGTCATTAGTTGATTCGATCTAATGGAACATTTCTAGAAAGGCAAGCTAAATTGAAATTGAGAGTTTGAAGGAAAGAGGAAGATCGAATTTAGAGAATCACATTGTAGTTTTGTATTCATTGGTCGACCAATTATGACTGCCTTTGAGATAATCGTAATTGTGAATATAATATATATATATATCATTGTTTAAAAGAGATCAAGAGAGATATAAATGTGATCAATCGATCTAGGGTACTGCATACTAAATCTACTTAGGGTGTGATGCCCATTATGAGCTGCTATATATTCCTAATAGATATATGGCAACGAGCTCTCAAAGTATGTTAGTCACGTTGATTATTCACCGATATGAATGTTGAAGAGAGGTAAAGAGGATCTTGTTCGGCCCATCATGTGCAAGTGGGAGATGATGATTTTATTAAATTATGGATGGGCCTAAGTTGGCCCATTCGCCCATGTTAGGCCTAAAAGCTCGGCCCGCAAGATAAGGCCTATGGATGGAGGGGTACATCGAAGGGTTATGACTTTTGGGGAAACGTTTTACGTTGAAAGGATACATCCTTTGGAGGAGACGTATTTAAGGGAGATAAGAAAAGGGAGGAACATACCTTTTCAACATGCGTACGTTCTTCCTCTCTCTCTCTCTCCAAAAAGAACAATAGCCAAAAGGTGAATATACGTTATTAGATCGAATGGGATCAGTTTTTCTTCCTCAAATTAACGTTGGTGTTTAATCTGTGGCTAACAAGGTACGTTCGATTTTGTGATTTGCTTTTCGATTGGTGATACATGTGTTTCCTAGACTCGTCTTCCGCATTCATTTTAGGGGTTCAATTTAGTGTCGAATCCATTTTAAGAAATCAGTTATTCCCAACAAACTCGAACTCTACAGGTTTGAATACAGACCCAATGCACATACACATTACCTGTCCTATGGGGTAATGACCCGAAGCTAGAGAACAGAAACCGTAAATTTAAGTTAATTTTAGACAATATAGCTTCAAGTATCGGGCAAGTCTTGTGTGTTTTATTTCCGTTTCGATCAGTGGATGGACAAGGAATTTTCTTTCTGCACAAACCTGAAAGAATTAAAAAAATAGAAAATAAAATGGCCTATTCAGGAACAAGAAAATGGCATTGTTACTTGGATTAGATCTGTATGAAACATTGACATCAATAGGCACTGACACAGTCGTCCTTCTAATGCACCGTCGAACAAAAAACACCATAAGCATGTAATCAAAATAATATGGACATCTATACATCTTATAAATTAGTGAATTGATTACAAAATCAACGTTTTTAAAACACACACACATGCGCTCGCACAAAAACTTAGCTAAATCCAACAACTATCCCACAACATATAAATTTATCTTAACTCATACATAAAACTCCAACCACCAAAAGTCATCCTCATTGGTTTGTGCTCTCATTCTACTTGCTGCTAGCAAAAGAATCTAAAAAAATATTTTAGATCAATGCTATGAGTGACGACAGCCTAGTAAGTAGTACAAAACTCCTCTAAACAAATCTGGCATCACTATGCATATTATAAAATAGTGTCAAGCTCATTTATAAATAGAATATCAAAATTGAATTTTATCATTTCATCAAAACTTTATGCATATAAAAAATACCCATTCAATCAATAATATCAAATCAAATATTAATAGTTCATCCCATTTGTCAATCTAATACTTAATATCCAATTATGCTCATGCTTGACAAAGGCTACTGAGATTTACCTCTTGGCTAAGTTTCCATCTATTTTGGGAAAATTACTAAAAAAGTCATAAACCTATTATAATTATGTTGATTCAGTCATAAACTGTTTTTTTTTAACTAATTGAGTCATAAACTTTTACAATTGTGTTAATTTAGTCCATTTAGCCAAATTTGACTGACCGTGCCAACATGGCTGCCAATGGTCTGGTGACAATTCTTTAATAATATTTTTCAAAATATTTTGTTAACTTTTCATTTTCATTTTTCATTTTCTTTTTTTCCTTTTTTCCCCTCCTCCCTCCTTCTTCCCTTGGCTTTAGCGACCGGCCAAAGGGAAGGCTGGTCGATCGCCGAACTAAGGTGGCTGGGCAAGCTCGTCTCGCCATCATTGGGCAAGGGCGAGCTCACTTAGCCACCGGCAAGGTGAGCCCTCACCGGACCCAACGATGGCGGGCCCCCTCATCGAATCGATGAGGGCTTGCTTCGCTAGTGGTGGGCGAGCTCACCCTCTCCGGATCGATGAGGGCTTGCCCAACCACCTTAGTCCGACGATTGATTAGCCCTCCCCTTTGGTTGGTCGCCGAGCAAATGGAAGGAGGAGGGAGGAGGAGGAAAAAAAAAAAAGAAAAGATAAAAATTAATAAAATAATTCTAAAAAAGTATTACTAAAGAATTTTCACGACAACCATGTTAGCGTCAACGGGCTTAATTTGATCGGATGGACTAAACTGACATAATTACAAAAGTTTATGACTCAATTAATAAAAAAAAAAAATTTATGATTGAATTGACATAACTACTATAGGTTTATGACTTTCTTGATAATTTTCTCCATTTATTTCAATCGTGTCTTAGCCCAAAAAGATATCCTAAAAATATTTTGCATACTCAACCCTTGAATGGGTTCTAAACATAGCAACATATACATAAACTATTAACTCATTTTCCAAGACCCACAAATCAAATACAAAATTCATAACATAAATTACGTTAACTAACCAAATTATATAACATTGTACAACAAAATTATCAAGTGGAATACATTTTATAAACAAATTCATAAAGAAGTGCGTATAATCTTTCACAATACTTTTAATAAAATGTTTCCCAATCCATTCATAAATAACTAAAAAGTAGTTAACATTCGATCTGGCTTTATACAATAAATATGCTCTTTCATAACTCATAATATATCAAATTGCTATTACTTTTAAGACATGAGTTTACAAATTTATAGAAATATCAAGATCAGTCACTTGAGATTTTAAAACTAAAAAAGTCGACGAACTCGAAATCCTATTAATTAAGTGAGCAACAAATATAAAAAATCAAGTAATAACTACCTTATCCAAGACACAAATAAATTAAACTTATTGAGGGATAAAATAACTCCTACATGCCAACAAAAGCTCACCCATTATGGATATTTATTATTGTTTGTTGATCAGGCAACTTGTATGCCAAATGTGAGATTTTATGGAACAATTATCAACTGTTTAACCACCTTATCCAAGACACAAATAGAGTAAACTTATTCGGTGATAAAATTACTTCTACACACCAACAAAAGCTCACCACATTTGGATATTCATTGTTCTTTGCTATATCAAACAACTTGTATAGAGATAAATGATGCTTACAAAGATTTGAACTTGAGACTCATAACTCTGATATTATATAAGATTTTGTGAGATTACTATTCACTATTCTAAAAACTTAAGCTATTAGAGAATGCATGGTTTATTATTCAAATATTCTTGCACCAAATTTGATCGTGTCACAATTCTCTCTATTGAACTACGATTTAAGTGAGCTCCGGTCAAAATAAATGATGTTTTGAAAAACTAAAAATTTCTTTAAAAAAATGACTGCAGATAAGCCAAAAACGTCATCAAATACAATAATTTGTATTGGCCAACGGCGCACAAAATATTAAAAATTTGTTTTGAGCAAATCATAAATCCAAATTTACTTCTGCAAATCCACCAATTCCACAATACACTAAAGTTTCTTTGCATTATCATTTGACAGCTTAATAAGCACTACCATAAACCCAGCAAACTAAAATCCACACAATCCGAACATTTTCAGCTTAATTACGAATTTTTCCTATTAGATGAAGAAAGGGTGCAGATTCTTACCAAGTGCTACGAAACGAAAATAAGTCAGCTGATTGGGATGTTCGGAGCGCGCATGCAAGATCATCTTTCTCACTTTCTGTTTTTTCTTTTCTTGCCTTTGCCGGCCTCTTTCTTTTCTGTTTGTTTTATTTTCTAATTTGCCTACTTTCGCGATTCCATCTGCTGAACAAAGAGGAAAAATTAACTCTGTTTCTCAAGATGGGCTGAGGCCTAAGGGAAATTAAGGGGTGCATGACAAACTACAATTTCTGTTTCAGAAACAATTTTTATATTCCAGACTTATTTCTAGAATAGAAATCCGTTTGATAAAATTATTCAATTTTTCTATTTTTGAAATAGATTTTTGTTCCAAAAATAGATTTGGAATATAAATCAGAAGTAAAAATTTTCTACTTTTCCATTGTTGGAATAGAAATGAGAAATAAAAATTATTTTCATCGTTTGTCCTTGCTATGAGCCGGTCATCCATCCGTCGCCGTCGACCACCGTTTGCCGCCCATTACCACTGTCGGCTAGTTGCCGTCTTTCGAAAGGAATAAATTTTGTGTCGTTATTAAACGAATTTCTATTTTTAGAGTAGAAATTTTGTGTCATTGACAAACAGGTATTTTTGCTTAGAAACTTGTTTAGAAATAAAAATAGAAAAATCTATTTCTCTTCCAGAAATCAATTTCTAACCAGAATGGTTATCTTTCGTGCCTTAAGTTGGCTTAGGTGTTTTACTGAAATAATTTTGGGTTTTTGACCCATTGTTACATGATTTTCTTGGGGAAACGTGGCTCGAGAACGTGTAATATGGCAATCGATATCTGCTACTCATTGTTTGGCCCAATATATTGTTGATGACAAGTTCTATGTTTTAGGATCAGTCTGTACGCTGGAGATTTCTCCATTCAATTCAAATTAGAGATGTGCAAAAGAATCGAAAACCGCTCGGAACCAAATCAAATTGGATTAGAACTAGTGGTTCCCAAGAAAATTGGTCTGGTTCTCAATTTCAATTTATTGGAACCAAGTGTGTACTAGCTTGGTTTCCAATTTTATGTGTGGATCGGATCAATAATATATACATATATATTTAATTTTTAAGAAAAATTTACGATCAAAATATATTTAAGAAAAATGAAAACACCAAAATCCCATTAACTAAGTGCTCATCTCATTTCATTCTCACCTCGTATGAGCCATCTCTCTATCTCTCTCTCTCTCTCTCTCTCTCTCTCTCTCTCTCTCACCGCCTTGACTCTCAAGTTTACGCCCATCAACTCACAGCCTCCACTCTCAATTTTTAATATGGGTCCAATCTCTTTACTAATCTTGCAATTAAGAATAGGGAAATTCTTTGTTTTTTTTCTTTACTTCGGTTTGTTGGAAAATGTTGCATTGAGTGCGTGAAATTTGGTGAGATTGGTTCCATGCATCCACTTGGGAATTAGATCGAATTGGTGATCCAGTTCCTGGATTAATCCATAAAACCAATGGGTGATTCCAATTCCCAGTTCTAGAATGAGAATCGTTCACCTGGGCCATGCTCACCCCTAATTTAGATCCCTTCCCCCTCTTACTAAGACTATAGAATGCTCTTGTGAATTATGACCAATACCAGGTATATAAGCAGTGATTTCAAATCCAAAGGTTAATCGTACTTATCCACAATTCTGCTATTTACTTTATTGAAATCATTTTACTGGAATATAAGGAGTAGGAGAAATCCCTGTAGGGTAGAAAGAGTAAGTACGTCTTAAAATGGAAATGCTTTGCTTATGTACCTTATGTTACAAAGTAACAAATATTCTAGTTAGATCAGTCATTCATTGAATGATAAATCACTACAAGTGATGGAGATATACGATTTAAATAATGAAAGATCCAATATTTAAAAATTGTATCCAGAATGACTGGAAAAGTAGAAACAACAGTCAAAGTGATTAATTTGAATCAAACTTGACTTCTTTTCTTAGTCAATGATTGAAGAAATAGAAGAAATCAAAAAGGATTTTCATCTCGCGTCTTAAATGAAATGAGCGGACTTGAATTAGCGGTATAGTATTCTATGAGATCCGATAGTATGGTAGAAAGAAATATATGAATCTTCTACCATACTAGCTATTATTCTTATTGTAATTTATTGTAATGTAACAAGTTGTACTGTAAAAAAATATAAAGAATATAGGCTTAATATAGATTAATCTACAATATGTATCTTTTTGATATATGTATTGATCTTTTTGATCTATGTATCGTGAGATCCAATGTAGATCCAACTTTCTATTCACTCGTGGGATCCGGGCGGTCCGGGGGGGACCCCCACAGCTCCTCTCTTCTCGAGAATCCATACATCCCTTATCAGTGTATATACAGCTATCTCTCGAGCACAGGTTTAGGTTCGGCCTCAATGGAAAAATAAAATGAAGCACCTATCAACGTATCTTCATCTTCTATGCGAAAATATTCCATTTTCATAAGGTCTTCTTGACTCTTATTCAAAAGGTCAAATAATGTATGTATATTGTACCTTTTGAGGCAATTATAGGTCCTGGGAGGCAATTCTAATTGGTCAATAAAAATGGATTTCAATGCTATTTCTTTTTTCGTTTTCCTTAGCTTAGTCAGGCATTTATTTTTCTAGTTAGAGACCAACGTCTTGGGGCTAACGTGGGATCCGCTCAAGGACCTCTTGGTTTAGGGAAATACCTAACGCGTTCCCCGACTAGAGAAGTCATTTTTGGAGGGGAAACTATGCGTTTTTGGGATCTAGGAATACTGCAAATAGAGCCATTGCGACACCCATCAAAGGAGTAGTTCCCCATCCAGGAGCTACTTTACCATATTCTGAATTCAATGGTTTCAATAAATCCCCTACAATAGTTCGTCTTGGTCCAGATCTAGAACTACCCTCAACGGTTTGCGTAGCCATAAATCCTATTTTGTATTCATTGAGATCTGTTGACTTTGTATACCATTCCGTTGGCACTAACCCTAGATCCTTGCCCTGAGAAATGAATCAATACTTTCTACTTGAGCTACATCACATACTGTTTACACTACAACCCAAGAAAAAATGAGGTTTCGAGTGGAACAGAACAAAGGATGTCGAGCCAAGACCACCTTCATTCCTATATAATAAAAAGGGTGGGTGTAAGAATCCACAACTGATCATGTCCTTCAAGTCGCACGTTGCTTTCTACCACATCGTTTCAAACGAAGTTT